>OZ026580.1:5339364-6594364 GCA_964020215.1 Aurelia sp. 3 sensu Dawson et al. (2005)
AACACAGGTGCTACAAGTGGGGGTGCTGGATTTACATATAACCTAGAATAAGGTACTCTCGAGTACCGAATAATCGTCCCCCCCGCTTATTAATTTTTCAAAAATTTTCCACCCCCCGCTCTTATTCCAGCCCCCCTTTTATTAATTTTTGGAAAAATGAAATGGTAGTAAACAAGATTTCTGAATAAACGCAAGAAAAGTCTCAATAAGTGCATTTAACAGAACCACAGTTCATAAGTAACTGTATCAGTAACATCACTGTTCACATGAATATATAAAAGATACGTGTTTACCTAAGAAAATGACTATTTTCTATTTCTCCAAGCACCCACCCCCCGATTATTCCAACCCCCCGATTATTGCTATATCGAACCATTTCCAACCCCCCCCCCCCGATTATTCCCACCCCCCGTTTATTCGGTACTCGAGAGTAGCACGGGCACTCATGCCGTAAAACCTCTATTTAGCACCCCTTTCTAAGAAGCTCCCTTCTGAGCTAAGACTTGTGATAAGCCCTCTTCTCTATTAAAGGTAATATGTCCATACAAGTACAGCTGTGTATACACTCTGTCAACATTTGCTGACAAGATGCTGACCAAGACCTCAAACAGCGCACTGTGATTGATGGAATTTAACTAATCACATGCAAACTAAGGGTTACATTTCATAACGACACTGCTTGCTGTGGTTCAGCCCTGACAGTGCAACTGTAAGTCATTAGCCTGCTGGCATTTAACCTCACTAGCACCGGATTTGTTTGTTTTGCTTAAGTGATCGAATAAAATTTCAAGTGAAATTGGCTTGCCCCCCCCCAGCAAAGCTGCTGTACTTACATGGACACATTACCTTAAGCCCCCCCCCCTATTAACATCAAATTTCAGAAGTTGGAAAAACTTTCTATTTATTTAGCCAAACGAGTTCGCATGTTGATTTGCACATGGTTTCGGAAAAATATGTCGAATATATGTATTTGACTCGTATAATTGTTTGTTGAATCCACAAAATACGGGTTAGCCGTAAAGCTGTCATATTTATCTGTGTCATGTAAATTGATTGATTGATTGATTGACTGATTGATTTTTATTTATTTATACAGGGTAATACATTCAGTGATTAAGAAAAAAACTGCTTTACTTACAATGTGCCCTGTCTGAAAAACCTATGCTGTTCTACTGGGTGAGCCAGAAAAAAGTTCCCACTTTTGAAAATTCATAGCACCAAGACTACTTCACGAATTTGAATCATTCAAATTGTAGTTAAAAGCCAAAAGATCAAAGTATTTTTGCGGTTGTTCTCGTTGTTGTACCAGCACTAGAAGGATTGGTAAATTCAACTTTATAAAAATTTCATGGTCGCAAAATGACGGAAAATGATCAAATCATAACGACTCTATTCACACCGACCAATAGGCAATAGGCGTTTCACTTCCCTGAAGACATCGATTTTCAAACAAATACGGAAGATTTTCAATCCCATTGCAATTAATGTGCGGAGGATATTTCTCACCCATGAGCAGTTGCACTTCCTTCATTATTCTGTGCTAGGAGTTATTAATACTGTGATCGATGTCTTAGGCCATTTTTCGTTCATTTTGCAATCATGAAATTTGTGTAAAGTTGAATATACCTATATCTGTTGTGCTTGTGAATCAACAAGAAAAATCACTAAAATACTTCAACCTTTTGGCTTTTAACTAGAATTAGAATCATTCAAATCTGTGAAATGTTCTTGCTGTTATGAATTTTCAAAAGTGGGAGCTTTTCTCTGGTTCAACCGGCATGCTACCACGAAAAGATGAATTGTTGCCATAAGTAATCGCGTTAAAAGAAAGAAGGATTTTTCTGTGCGAAAACTAGACTGACGACGTGATTCCTTGCATTCGTTCAACATTTATAATCTGATGTTTCAATTTCATTCATACAAAGGATTCACGACCAAACGGATTCTAAATAGCAGGGAGATCTCCCTGCTAAATAGGGACTAAAATCTTACGAAAAATCAGAAGAAACTTGGAACATCTTCCATCCTACGAACGTTGAAAGAAAATTCGAACATCCCTTCGAAGATCACTTCGAGTGTCGCTTTGCTTCGAGAAGCTGAACTAGACTCATGACGTAAGTCCCTCTAACTTTCGCTTGTTGTTGTTGTTGTTATCGCTTCTGTTGTAGCGACAAGTCTGCAGGGGGAGCGAAACGAGAGAATTTTGGAATGAGTCTAAAGCTGATCTTTGAACTAATGTGTCAATCTAACGCTATAAATAGCACGTGGGTTGACCATATTAAGACAGTAACGATCTGATTGGTCGCGCCGTGAACGCAGCGGACTTGGCCTAATTAGTCCCTGTATTGAAGCATAAGAACATAACTCCCTCAACTGAAGCGATAACAACAACAACAACAACAACGAGCGTAAGTTTGAGGGACTTATGTAATGTGGTCTATGCGAAAACCTCGAGCATTAACTTTTCCGAGTTCTTTTGGTGAATAGTGCACTCCTTTCCTTTCAGTAACAATTCATCAATAGAGGATGTGAATCGTTGAGGACAATTCAAAACTTGTTCTTGTTGTTTGGCTTTTGACATAATTGTGCCACATGTTGGTCGAACTCTAGGCCCTGTCCACAAGTCTCCGGATAGTTTTGAGAACCGATCTTTTTGATCCGTTTTGGGCTAGCATCAACACGGAGACGGCATTTTCGGTCGCCGAAAACAAAGCTTTTCGAAAGCGCTTGCCACAATGGATCTTTTTGAAAACGCCGTTTTCCTTATCTTATCTTCTACCTTATCTTTGCAATAAGAAAAATAAATGCAAAGCGATTGATAGATAAGCAAGTAAAACAAGTCGAAACACGTAGCCTTAGAAACTATGATAAGCAGCTATTCCTGGACGAGTTGGCAACCATTGACTGGAACGAGACTCTTGCGCCGACTAATGGCAACCCTGATCTCATGGCCTCGGTATTTAATAGTGTTATCTCATCTCTTTTGGAGGTGCATGCACCACTAAAGCGTAGAAAAATAACTAGCCATCACGCTCCTTGGATTACTGCAGAGATAAAAAGCCTGATGAAGGAACGTGATTTAGCAAAAAAGAGGTCCGAGAAAGATGCTTCCTATTGGTCAGACTATAAGAAGTTGCGGAACAAAGTCACTTCTGAACTTCGTGCCAGGGTACAGGAATACTACCATAACCTTATTGATGAAACCCAAAACAATCCGAAAGCTATGTGGAAAACAATAAATAAGGTTTTACATAAGAACTCAAATCACACAGTAACTCAAAACATCATTTTTGAAGGCACAGAACTAAAATCACCTTCACAAAATTCAGAAGCTTTCAACAAACATTTCACGACGGTTGGACCTAAGTTGGCGGAGAAAATAGAAAGTCAGCCTTCCGATGACCCTCTTAAGTACCTTGGAGATAAAACCGGAGAAACCAAATTTAAGCTACAGCCAGTAAATGTAGAGTATGTAGAACGTGCTATAAAAGCTCTGAATAACTCTAAGTCTCCTGGTGCTGACAGAATCCCCGTCAAAATACTGAAAGATGCCATAAACTTAGTGTCGAAACCACTGACACTGATATACAATGCATCTTTAGAAAGGGGTATTTTCCCCCAGATCTGGAAATTAGCCAGAGTAACACCTATTCATAAGGCAGGCATGAAAACAGATGTAAACAACTACCGGCCTATCTCAGTGTTATCAGTTGTGTCGAGAATTTTAGAAAAGATTGTACACGACCAACTAATGGAGTTTCTAAAGGGACAAAACAGGCTTTGTTTGAACCAGTTTGCATTCCAAAAACTGCACAGTACACTGACATGTCTACTGAATGTTATAGACCCATGGTTCAAGAACTCTGATGAGGGGAAGATAAATTTGAGTATATTCCTTGATCTCAAGAAAGCATTCGATACCGTTGACCATAAAATCCTATTGTTGAAGTTACGATAATATGGTGCTGAGGGTACTTCTCACAGCTGGTTCACTTCTTATCTGACCAATAGGGAGCAGTTCTGTTATTTTGACGGATCCACTTCCAGCAAAAGCATCATTGAGTGTGGCATTCCCCAGGGCTCGTGCTTGGGACCCTTACTCTTCATACTATACATTAATGATTTTGAGAACTGTCTAAAAAGCACGATCCCAAATATGTATGCTGATGATACATGTGTGAATATCGCATCAGAAAACCTGAATGAACTTCTAATAGATTTGAAAAACGAGCTGGAAAATATATCGAATTGGATGAGGATTAATAAACTTAGTTTGAATGCCAGCAAAAGTGAATATATGGTTATAGGCCATAGGCGACAACTGAATAAGATAGGTAATAATTTGCCAGATCTTGTCCTCAATAATGAAGTTATCAAAAGGGTTGACAAGACAAAATACTTAGGGATAAACATCGACGAAAGCCTTAACTGGAAAGTGCAGTACAAAGCTATCAAAAATAAGCTGAAAGGGGGCTTGAGCTCCTTAAGAAAGCTGAAAAACATCCTTCCGCAAAGGAAACTTGATCAAGTTTATAAAGCTCTCTTTGAAAGCCATCTTCGCTATGGCAACATTGTTTGGAGTGCTCTTTCCAACACCAAGCTATCCCAGTTGCAAAGATTACAGACAAGGGCAAAGAAGCTAATAGCGAATGCCAAGTATAAGGACGGATGGACTTGCAAATGGCTCAATGTAAAGTCATTGATCTCCTTTGACCAAGGAGTCATGACATATAAAATCTTGCATGACCTCTGTCCCGAAAATCTTCACCATGAGTTCACTGAAAGATCCATGATTTCAGAGTATAGAACCAGAAACAGTGGAGATTTGCAAATTCCTAAAGTTAGGTTAGAATATGCAAAGCGAAGTTTCTACTTCTCTGGTGTCAAAAACTGGAATGATATCCCTGACAACATTCGAGAAAGAGAGTCAATCGCTCGTTTTAGAACAGGTCTTAGAGACTATCTTTTGAACCTTTCACAGGACCCAAGCACGACCCCTTGGTAGAGCAGCAACTCATATTAATTATATCTTTTCCCATATTATTTTGAACAAATATTGTTAATAATTAGTGTATTTGCTGAAAGGTAGCCCGTGTATAAATATTGATAAAATGAAAATGAAATGAAATGAAAATGTTTTCATGTTGTCGTGTGCACGGGTGAAAACGGAGCTGTTCGAAAACGCTGACGTCACATCATCGATTTACTACATATCAGAGCATGCGTACGGATCTTTGGGGATCGCGCGAAGGCATCATCTTTATCTGTTTTTGGATTTCGAATATCAGAGAGTTTACGTTGTGGACGGGGATAATTTCGAAAAAGCTCCTCGTTTGAACGCGGATATTTTTTCATACGGATAAAAAAAGATGTGTTTTAAAAATATCTTGATGGTTGTGGACGTGGCCCTAGTCTCAAGTCGATGATAATCCCTAATTACAGTACACGTATTTTTATAGAAAATGAAGAATTTAGGCCTCTAATGAATATTTCTTGAATTGTCGTAGTTTTAATACTCGAAGTTTCTTACCAGTTTCTTAAAGGCCCCAAGACAATCCTCTTGTTCACTAGTTGTACCCTCATGAACATTTCAAAAACAATATTTTTCTGAAGCCTTTCCAATGTCTAGACATTACTAAAGTAAATCAGGAGTAAAAATGAAATTAGAATATGCTAAGGGCTTCTTTTGTCAAAATAAATAGTTTCTTAAATAAATTTTCTCAGTACTGTAGTTTCTTAATGTTCTGGCGATCTGAAAGTTGAGTTTCTTGTAAGCAGTCTCTTCCAAAAGATTCGCGTACAACAAGGAATTTCAAAGATGGGCGCCATTATCAAATTTATATAACTTTGCGTGCCAGTTAAACTAAAATGCCAGGAATTAAATGCACTAAACGTATCGGGCGTAACCCTTCATCAGTAGTGAAGAAGAAGAAGCTGCCTACTGATGAAGGGTTACGCCCGATACGTTTAGTGCATTTAATTCCTGGCATTTTAATTTAACTGACACACAAAGTTATATTTATCTACTGAAACTATTGCCGTACGTCATTCTCAATACTTTATTATATTATCAAATTTTGGCAATATTTAGAAAAAATTTACTTGTTATTGGGTCTCCCGGCATCCCTTAATTAAGCGTTCTTTCATAAAAATGTTGATTAAGGTGCGTACCTGGTGTTTTTCGCAAACAAGTTTGGTGTAAGAAACGCACATTCATTAGGCAGTAATGATTTTTCTTAACTTTGGCATTGAATATTTCATGATGAAAAATGTTTACGAGTTTGGTAACAAATAAGCGATGACTTTATCGTTGTGAAATTTATCTAGGAGAAAACAGCCAGCGTGATTACGTAAATGCGTAGAGAAAAAACATGACTTTTGGAACATAACACCCAAGAACACGTCCAGATTTTTCAATTTATACTGACGCCAAACAAGTACCAAGATAGAGTTAGACTAGAAGACGTTTAAAAGGTAAGTAGCTTTGCATACATTTTTTTATCTAATATAAAAATTTACAATAACGAAATTACCTAGAACAGCACTGCACTTACAATTTACTTTACTACACAACAAGAACGATGCCATGAAGAGTAGAAGACCATGACTACCCCATCATGGCCATAACATAGAGACACAAGTTATCCGAAAAAATGCAAGGCAGCTTTCATACAAAATTTTGAAGAAATGATGGCATTTAGGAGGATAAGATGTAACCACTTCATGTAGTACCGGACGTCCTTACCCTATTTACCACCGAGAAATTTTAAAATGAGAAAAGAACAAGAAATGAGAAAAAGAGAGAATGGTTTAATCTTTAAATCAAAACGCTGTGGTGTGTCTGGAAAACTTCTCTCTCTTGTCTAAAGATTTCTAAAAGATCGAAAACAACGTACCGTTTTGAATGGACAGCGTTCTACCTGAGGAAACGTTTCTGATGGTGTGCCCCAGGGTGCCATCTTGGGTCCTCTTTTCTTGTATTTGTACTTGATCTATCTAATTAGCGATCTAACGCTCAATGTAAGGCTGCTTGCTGATGATACGTCACTGTTCACAGCAGTTGAAGATCTATTTCTTCCTTCTTTCCTTTCCTCTTCCCAGTTTTCCCTTTCATTTCAATTTTGAGGCTCTGGTATTTAGGGTACGGATATCCCCAAAAAGGTACACCTGTTTCAAAAACCGACAAAACTCCGTAATGGAACCAATCATAAAATTCCTTCTCGATTTCTTTTATCATTATCTTGATAATGACGACAGATTCTGTAATACAATAGCAACAGTTGCTTTAATAGACAGCTCAGTTCGAAACGATTAGCGACTGCAGACAAAAGAAGTTCCCTCAACTAGTAAATCAAAATAAACACAGCCGCAAAAGCTGCTTCAAAACCAGTAGGGCAAACTCTCACCTTGTCCAAATCGAAAGACGTTTCTTAAAAGAGACGTTATGTGCTTGTAACGAAAGAAGAAGGGTGAATCTGAAGTTCTGTCTCGCGGATTTTGTTTATCTGATTCATGCGTCGAGCAGAATGCATTATAATTCTTGCGTATTTAGTGCTTGAATGAAACAATTACTACACGGCTCCTGAATTCAATGAACAAAATCAGCGAGGCAGAACTTTAGATTGACCCTTCTTCATTCGCTATGAGCACAAAAAACGTCTTTTTAAAGGGAATGGACATAGCTATGTCTCGTAGCCGCTATAAATAGGCTAGAGAGACGCCCACCAATTCATTGTTTCTTTAGCCACACAATGAAGCCGGATGTGACGAAATTGTCGAGTACAATAGATTATATTTTTGACCTGGCCCGGACCAACTTTTAACTATGTCGATTCCCTTTAAAACCACCTTTCGCTTGCACAAGGCGAGAATTTGCCCTATTGGTTTCCGGTCAAATCTTGCAGCCGTGTTTGTTTTGATTTACTGGATGAGAGAATTTCCTTTGTCTGCAGTCGCTAATCGCTTTGAATGGAGGAGTTAATCAAAGCAACTGTTGCTATCGTATTACAAAATCTGTCCTTGTTGATCCTAATATGAAGACGAAGTGTATGTTTTCGTTAACTAAAGAGTATGAAATGGCACATTAAAAACCTTATCTTGAGCCATACTCTTTCAACCAGCATTGTAAGTCAAGCCAAAAAGCCATTTTCTTGAAATATTTTAGTATCCTTCAAGTTTACTTTAATGGTTTGCGTTTCTTTCTGACATTTGTGGCCCAACTAGAACTTTAATATACAAAGAGAAATTAATCCGGTCATCATCAGTGTTTTTTGCAGTACTTGTTCGGGATACTATCAGTGAAAGTCTTTCGGGTTTTCCCCAGAAGAGCCAGACGCCGATCGAAGCGCTTTGGAGTCTGCGCAGTATCGATCTCAGGGTCATCGCCCTTCATCCTTCCTTTGTGAAATTGCGCATGCCCCAAAACGCTTCGCTCGTCCCATTGATCAGCGAGCCAATCAGAGTTAACGTCATTTCCTTGGTGATTTACAAAAGGGGGCATTCGCAGTATCCCGAACAAGTACAGTAAAACCCCGCAAACAAGAACATACTATTCTAAAAAACAAACTAGCTAGGTTCTTAAAGCTGAGGTCAAGCAATCTCGTCCCCAGAGTGAGTTCGTTGCTCTACCTCTACCCTGGGATACAAGAAGCCGTTCGGCAATCTGATTGGCTGTTCGCCATTTGGGCCATAACTCCGATTTTCGCTGGATAAACGACCTCGGTATGTCAAAACTCAGCTTAAAACCATAATCTTTACCTATTCCGGCCATGATTTGCAAATTATTTCCGAAATTCGAAGAATAACGAGCCATTTCATTTTTGAAGCTGCGGTGAAAGTTTCCCAAGTTTGTAACTTAGGCCCATTTTCATTCCAAACAAACCGAGCTTACTTTCACATTAAACACACTTGCCGACCCCAGATTATTGTTTGAATACCTGCAAAAAGGTTTCAGTTTCAGTTTCAGTTTCAGTTTCAGTTTCAGTTTCATAATTTTAAAATTCCTCAACATACAACTCCAAATGACAAAGTTCGAATAAGGTCCCCGAAGTGTTTGTTTTCAATTTCTCCATTCATCTTGTGCAGAACTAGCGCCAGAGCAACGGCCATTTTCCGTCGATTGGCGTTGCCTAGCCAACGGTGAAATCCATAATGGCTTCCACATTTGCCCATTTTTTGGGCAAATGTGATCGAAGTGTACCAGGGTGTTCATTCGGCTTCGTGATCAGCGTATGACGTAAGAACACCCTGGGAACGAGGCTGGAGGTCAAGTCCAAATTTCACCCACTACAATCACCTATATTGGCCTGACTTCTAATGTGAAACTGGCTTTAGTATTTGTTTGTAAAACAGTTTTCTTCTTATATTTAGCATTTTGTATTTAGTGGTATATTTAGATGTATTTTTTTCTCCTTTTTTAGATCTATGTTAAATGCCAGGGGGTAGTCATGACATATTGCTCCTCCTGGTAGCGTCTTTGTAGTGTCGTATAGTAGTTTCGTAGGTAGTGTTATAGGTAAAATGTTATTGTAAATTTTTGCATTGAGTATAAAAAAAAGCTGAGGTACTTATGACATTTTCAGGGTGTTGTCCTTATGGCAAGGACACTTGTGACTATTATGAATATATAGCTACAGTATATAGTACGTGTTAAAGGGAGTGTGCAATGGTAAATAGGCTTCTCTATAAATAGAACAAAGAAAATGCGCAAACACGGCATTGTTTCTTTAGCTATCGATTATTAACAACACGTGTGGGCCATCAATTTCAATGGGATATTTTTTAGATTTTTCTGCTCTGTGCAAATGCAGGCTTATAGCCTTGCACAAATTAAGTAAACTTGAGGGTATAATGACTGCATTCAAAAATTGGAGAGTATGGTATTTTTGTTGTTGACAAAGCAGTTTACATCACACGGCTCGATAAAACCATTTGCATATCCCTGAAAACTGATAGAGGTGTTCAGTTATCAAAAGTTGGGAGTTTGTTTACACTGATATGATGAAATTTCTTAATTAAGTGTACCATCTCATAAGAAGATTGAAGTAAATCAGTCTGTTTTTGGTTCTTATCTTTGAGTGTCTTTTTCCATAAAATCAGCCTGCAGGTTCTTATTTTGCTATGTTCTTGTTTGCGGGGTTTTACTGTATGCTTCAAAAACCATATCACCCTTAAAACCCAGGAGCGGGGGGCTACTTGACTTCAACAGTGAATGGGTTTATGCACTCCAAGAAATAATTTTTTCTCTATACTCCAAAACGTAAGAAATTCCTAGGTAAACAATAAAATAACACTTTTGACAACAGCGCTGATGATTGCCGATAGGCTTTACAAGAGACGCCGAGTTGAATTTGTCCACATCTTTTTTACTCACCAGTTAAAAGTTCTAGATATTTGGAGGATTTTTGTTTCTTCGGAAGGGAAAGCTGTGAATTTCCTTGGATCAGAGTGTTTTTTAGAATTTTGAAAAATATTTAGAATCATTTCAGATTTTTTCAAAAATACTATATAAAAAATGCGAAAACACTGAAAATACTCTGATGAATGGGTAAGTGTCAAGAAGCTTTTGATTTGTTCATTGGCTGATCTGTTGCCATAACAAGTTTCAAATGCATGAGATGATGGACTGAATAAAATCTCATAGATATATCATTGGTACATTAGCTATCAAGGTGTTGACGTGTACAGAACTCTGCCCTGAAATATCTTGGTCAAGAAAATTTACAAGCTTGCCAACAAATAAGCGATGATTTGCTTGTTGTGAAATTTACCTTGAAGTAAACAACCCGCTAAATTACGTAAATACGTAGAAAGTAAACACGACTTTTTGAAACAAAACATCTGAAAAGGTTCTCTTTTTTCACTTTAATTGATGTCAAAGCAGGACCAAGGAAGTATGAAAGCGTACAAAAAGGTAAGCAAATTGTACCGACTGCCTTACAAAGACGCTTGATAAACTGAGCTGTTCAAGAGTCTGTTGATAGCTAAAAGAGTAAGGAGCCTTCGTGATAAACTTTCGAGACGCGTTGTTAAAAATTCTAAGATCCACGAACGTGGCACCATGTTATACGCCTTTCGATAGCCAATCCAGGCAACTGCATACTTCGTTTTCAGGCTTTAACTCCTTTCATTATCATTCTGTCCATGTATAACAAATCTGCGGCCCCATTGATCCCTCGGATCATGCTTTGGGTGTCATTCGAGACTTTCATGAGCGTTCACAAAAAGCGTTCACAAAATTTGACTCCGAGACAGGATAGCTTTGCAGATTTTCCAGCGGCACCTCCCTGTATCTTTGTAGACCAATGCCCCGACGGGGGTTACCCTGGGTACCAGAACCTCTGGTACCCAGGGTACCCCCGGATCGGAGCCTCTTCTAAATGAATTCTGAACTTCGTTCTCTATTCTTAGAAAATGGAGAACATGAAGGTTCTTGTTGCCTCAGTATTCCTGTTGGGCTTGATCCACTGGCCTTCAGCATTTGGCATTGAGTTTTGGTTTGAGGATGATCTTCATCTTGATGGCAACTGCAAATACTCAGGCTATATTCCTGGTGGTGGGATACCAAACATAAAACCAATAACAGCCCCAGTTGCAAAATTACCCGGCAATGCACTCGCAGAAATCGCTGGCGTCGGAGAGAAAGGAACAAAAATGGCTGAAACTGCTCTCAAAGTCGGTGAAGCATTCGCAAAATCAGGCAGCGCATTGGCCGCAGCTGCTCCTGGGGTTGGAGCTGCCTTAGCCGTCGTCGGGACAGGATTTGGATTTCTTTCAGATGAATTCAAGGTTAAGCCAGAGGATATCTTGAAAGCTGTAAATAAGGCCTTTAAAGAGCTGACAGATGCCATTAATGATCGTTTAGAGCAGATGAAAGGCTACATTGATCAAAAAATAATCAATCTTAAAAAGGAGCTTGTCAACCAAGAATACACTACTTTGTTTGAATCGTTCACCGGCTGCATCGATGGACCTGGATTGACCAAGAAGAAGGTTAATGACTGTGTAATGAGAGTTGAGAAGAGAATCAAGGCATCACGAGGAAAGTTTATGCCAGCAAGGGAAAATATGAAACAATGGAATCCCAGCAGCAAAGTTCCTCATTCTCGATACTATTTTGAGAAACATCCATCGAAAGCCCCTCCGTATGTACGTGTAAAGGAAATGGAAGCTGTCATGTTGACTTTTCGTGATTTTGCAAATTTACATTTGCTGGTGTTAAGTTCATTGATCAACACGTTCAAGAAAAGTGGGCCAAAAGACCATCTTGACTTCTACGTCAAGAGAAAGAAGTATTACGGTAAGACCGCGCACAGACCAGAAATAATCAGAGAGGTTATGAAAAAAGAAATGACTGAAATTATCCTTTGTCGTTTCCCTCGAAGTACTTATTTGAGATTCCACGAATCTTCAAAAATCAGTGTCGTGACGACCATTTTTAGAGTAATTTCATAGACTTATGCCTTTTCGTCCCTTGTTTCCTTGCGTTCTTTGATTTGCTGATGTCACTTGGTCACGAGGAACGCAGCTTGGCCTCTTGACCAAGGAACGCAGGGAAACAAATATGAAAAGGCACCAGTCTAGTAATTAGTAATTTCAGAAAAGACAGAGCAGTGTTGTAGAAACCCTGACCCTAGGATCCAAGGACCCTAGGAAATTAAGTACTAAAACATGAAAAAGGATCCTTCACACAAGAGAGTCACCACTGCACACAAGCAATAGGTAAATGTCATCAAGCTATCTAACAGGAAAGTTGCGTATCATAAGTTTCGTTTATTACATTACAATCAATTACATTACATTACATTACATTACATTACATTACATTACATTACATTACATTACATTACATTACATTGCATTGCATTACATTACATTACTTCATTTCTTAAAGAATTTGAACCAAACAAACAAATCAAGTTTTTCCAGATAACATGATTTTTAATTTTTTGACAGCACGACAGTACGCAAATTACGCCAAATGGGTAATGGACTGGGCATTTCTCAGAAATGTCTATGAGAATGAGGGCACAATACACAAATTCATGTTTCAATGCAGGGATATTGAGAAAGTAAAACAAGGAGGTGTGTACACGATTGATGCATTGCGTTGCACGATGGAATGCACTGGCATGTCAAATGGCAAGTCATATACTAACGAATGCAGATACAAAATTGAATTGCGTTGTGATGGGAAAAAGCCAAAAGGTTATGTCCCTGTGAATTATAAGGATCTTACTAGTTTTAGGTTAGTATCCTAGCAAAGTATTTACACTTCTGTTTGTATTAACCCTACACCTACAGTGGTAGGGCTATCTTACACATCATATTTTGGTTTGGAGGAAACGAACGCCCCTTCCCAAACTCTTGACAGGTACTAATAGCTCCAGACATGTACAGGGTGTCCCAATGGTGAGTGGCCGAGTGGCTTATACAGTTTTCGTCAGGTGACTGTAGTTAAGCTCGGTCGAGTGAGGTCAAACTCCATATGGGTGACCTCGGAGGCCTGACTTTACAACTCACCTCGTCGTCCTTCGGAAGGGACGTTAAACTAGGGGTCCTATGCCGGGATGCGGCATGCACAGAGGGCCTAAATTAGCTTTCAGTAGCTATGAACCTTGACAAGCCCACTCAAAACAAATTGAAAAACAAAAAGAAAACAAAAAAAGTTGTGTACCGTTTATGTGGCTACTGTGGAGGAGCTGTGTGTGTGTAATTTTATTTCAATTCGATTATTTACAGTAGCTAACAATATATACACTTAGGATATAAATATATACAAGTCAACTAATCCAAATCGAATTTACAAAAACAAAAGCTATAAACAAAATAAATAGATTTTCAAATAATTGTAGAGTCGATACTCGATTATCTCGGTTTGTGCACAGTTGCATTGTTCAGGCTTCAACTTCGAGTTCGAGACCTTGTATGAATCAATCTGACAATTGGTTGCAAATTTATGGCAGAGAAAAGGCAGAATAAGTGGTTACTTCAATAACAGCACTTCTATTGTTTTCCAGCAACGTCAAAATAAACTAAGTTTTGAAAGAAAGAGTTGTGGCATAATACTAAAATTTTCACTACGTTATTTGAAAAATAGAAAGTGATCTCTTTTGAATAGACAACACTTCTAACTCTTGAAAAGATTTAGCAAAAATTTTAATGCGACGCTAGAACCCTCTCTTTGTAAACTTACTGTATTTTGACATGGACCTTTTAACTATTCTGGAAAGGATCAGGATCGAACGAGATTTTGCTACATTTTGTAGAATTTTCGAATGTGCACAACTGTGATAGAAGCTCTAACGCCACTCGATCGAACCTCGTGCATAAAAATGTACAGAAATAACGCTTGATCCAGGCTCTTTTGTAGAATAGCCAAAAGGTCCATTGCTGAAGAACAGCAGAAGTGCTGTTTTCGAAGAACCTCTCATTTCTCCTTTTCTCTGCCATAAATCAGCTACCACTTGTCACATTGACTCAAAGAAGGTATCAAACTCTAAGTTGATGCCTAAGTTATGCAACTGTGTAGAAATCAAGATAATTGAATCTGCGGCTCCTTCACAGCAGCCACACGAATGGGGCACAATTTCTTAGGGACACCTTGTACTTTTTAGATATACAGGGTGTCTCAAAAGAGTCGTTCGATGTTTGATTAAATACTAAAAAATAATGAAATACCGAATGGGCACTTGGTCAAATAACCCTTTTTCTGAGATTTTAAATTGATTTTTGACATCAGAAGTTTGCACATCCGCTAAAAATTCGCCGACTAACAAGCCTTTAAAGCACAAATTTGTGCGAAAGCTGAAGCCAAAGGCCTCAAGATGACATTTTTGGTGAAACTCCCATGGACCATTGTCTCTGTTATTTTGTCAATTGTTTCAGGACAAACCAAATGGAATTTGAACAGGTTTTCGATAATGTAACTTTCAAGCGTATGGATGCTTCGAGGAAACAGATCTACAATCCTGGCCAAAATAAATTGGGACACTAGCAAATTTCCGTGTTTTCGTGATGGTTCCTAAATTATCGAGGCAAAAACATACGTTTAGGACCAGGGAGCGCCGAGGCGCTCCCTGTTTAGGACCTTCTGATTCCCCTTCCCCCTTATTCAATGTTGAGATGATCGAATAGCGTTTGATTCAAGCACCATTGAAACGGGGGCAGCAGGGGGCACGTAATCAAAGACCGAAGTAGTTCAATTCTGTGACTTGTCTCAAGTATTTTGACCAATGTATGTATGTATTTAAAATTTGCCATTAAAAAAATAAAAAGGACTAAAAGATCATACAAAACTTAAAGGAAAAAAAGAAGAATCTACTTACAAATGTATACTACAATAAAAATTTTAAAGGCAAAAAATAGATTAAAACACCCCCAGTTTAAAAATGGCAGGGATGGCATTAAAAGGTTAATATAACCTTGTTTCCATAATGGTCCTCCCAGAGGTGTCAATGAAAGAAAAGTTTTCAGAAAAAAGTTTATTGCTGAAAAGTTGACAGTAATGCTGCATTTTTTATATTTTTGATGGATAATTTCTGTTAAAGCTTTTAGAAATTTAATAATATATATATGGGCTATTTTCTCGATTCTGAAAATCATTAAAGAATTTATGTAGTCTCTCTTTCATTACGTATTGAACTATTTTTTGGATTCATGCAATGTTAAGCAAATTTTGACAATAATTATAAGGACTGAATCACTTTAGAAGTCCTATTTCGTTTGCTCTGATATCAACGAGAAGAATATGACATTGGATAACCTTCTTTTACCTAGATCTTGGAGCGTTTTTCTGTCTTACAAGACATCTTGGGCTCCCTGGTTTTATCCGTCGCATACTTTTGATCTTTGGAAGCTCAAAACTTTCAAAAGACCAGGTTATCTTCCCATGAGCCTGTCCATGTTTTCATTAGGGACAGTGCAAAATTTATTGTATGACATGGCCGGTGGAGAAGAAAATTCTTCAATAAAAACCTGCTTGCCCCGTATACAATTATTACAAGAAAACCAACTGCCACGTTAGCATTTCCTTAAAAATGTATCTGTCCCGTAGTCATTAATAACAAATGCTAAGTAGTACCGACGATGAAATAACTAAAGACCATATCAAATTCACTTCTTGCCTTTTCGAGTCTTTGTCAAAGGAAAAATCGACCTTGAAGATGAAGAGACATGACTGATGAATGGTTCTTGCAAGCAACGGACAAGAAATTTTGCATCATTTTGTGTACCTCTTCCAAGCATTTCTCATCCCGCTTGACTTACCATTTTGTCTTCAAAATGAACGATTCGTTAGATCAAACTTCATCTTGAGCTCCTAAAATGCTAATGCCTTTATATTTGCTTTATAAAAAGTGTTTACCCTGTTCTGTACAAAGTCAAGAAAAGTAGTTGCCCCGTTACGTTTTGCACCGGCCATGTCATAAAATAAACATTGCACTGTCCCTCATCTTTTAACATTTAACCCTAATCCAAACGGGAGTGATTTGCCCCTCGGATACGATACTCTCAAACTGTTGAGCAACCTTTTCAGTTCTCATTGATATTGATACTCTTCAAGCCTGTCTTTTTTATGTACTTTGCAAAAGGGGTCCTAATTTCAGTGAAAGGGGGGCCCTTTGCCAAATTTTGAGGGGGGCCCAGCGGGCCTGTGGGCCGCCAGTCCACCACTACTGCGTAGGAATTTCACCAGAAGCATACTTATAGTTGAATCATGTCTATATCTCATCTTTTGTAATTGGTATTTCTTTTTGTGTAAATAGTTGATCTTAATTATTTCAAGTTGAGACTATCTCTATTTGACCAACTTGTTCGGGATATTATCAGCGAAAGTCTTTCGGATTTTCTCCTGAAGAGCCAGATTCCGTCGAAGCGCTTTGGAGTCTGCGCAGTATCGATTTCAGGGTCATCGCCCTTCATCTTTCCTTTGTTAATTCGCGCATGCCCCAAAACACTTCGCTCGGCCCATTGACCAGCGAGCCAATCAGAGTTATCGTCGTTTCCTTTGTGATTTACAAAAGGGGGAATACGCAGTATCCCGAACAACAACTGTAAATAATGTTATCATAATGATAACAAAACAATTTGTCACACTATGTTTGGAGTTTCATGATTTCAGAACTGTAGTGGATTCTCATGCAAAACCTTTGATTGCGCAGGTCCCTGTTGATCACAATCGTAAATATTTTGATGACAACTTTTCTGAGTAAATTCACTTTGCAGTACCCTCTGACTAATGCTAATGCCATTTCACCTTATCTAAATGCGTTTTGTTTTCATGCAGGCGTCAGCATGCAACTGCAGCAAAGTTATATGCATGGCAACAAGGCAATGAAGTCTGCAGCAAATATAAGCATTCCTTGCTGAAAGATATGCTGACGTACTATGGGAGCGTAATGGATGAAAATGTTCACGTGTGGAAAAAGATGGCAGCGAAGGAGGGTGCTTAAGGTTGCCAAGAAGAACAGCAGAGGAAATAATTATGATTTGTTTGGAGATTTGAAAATAAATTGAGAACGATTTGAGTTTGCAGCCAATCTTTAGACTTCTTCTTGCTATGTAGGCTTATTTGTCAACTAGGCTTGCCACGCGGCGCCCGCGCTGGTCTACTGTCATGCCAAGTAATTTGTTTTGGCGGACTTTGTTGTCTGTCGGTATTCGTAGCTTCAAATCACTTTTGTCAAAGGTTCGCTCTTCAAAGCGGCCGTTCATATCTATGTACCACAATCTTTTATTGTTCACTTTTCATGTTCTCCACGCTCTATTTAAAAATCCTTAATCTTTATTTGCTTCCTTACTCCTACTCTTTCTCATGTACACCCTTTCTTTAACCTTATAGACCATTTCGATACCAATGACTCCTTCAAAGCAATTAATTTTAGTTCATAATTCACTATTTGTGGGTCCATTGTAGGGAGCTCTATATCCACATAACAGCGCGTTTTTAGCTCTGATATCCGTTAACCGAGTAATTTTGTCGGCCACAACCGCCACAACCGTAACCGTAGCGATTCCGCAACAATCCGTAACCGTTAGCCACACTAAAATGTGGATATTATCCGCTAACCGCACTAAAATTTAGGCCAAATCTGCACATTCGCAAAAGCAAATCTATAAAGGACCCACCTATATGTCATCTTCCCCCACTGTAAATTGTCTTCTTAAGGCCAATCTCCATTAAAGCAACTCTTCAGCATCTTCAATCCAGTGCACGGTCAATAATCGAGAATGCAAAAATTAAAGATCGTTGGTCTTGTTCCTGGGAAAATGAAGAAAATATTATCCTTTATGACAGGAACGTGATGACCTACAAGATCATCAACAAATCATGTCCTGAAAACCTTTTTGATAAATACTTGCCCGGATCATGTTTTTCTTCGTAAAGTAGGAAAAATTCTCAGATCTTCAAGTCCCTAGATGCAGGGCAGAATTTTTCAAAAAGGGTTCGCACTATCCATCTTTGAAAGTCTGGAATGATACACCTTCCAAGATTCGTGAGCTACCGACTTTAAATAGTTTATACAACGACTAAAGACGCATTTTAAGGGCTCCCTGGAACAAAAGCAGATTAGGAATTTAGGACTCTATGCTTTTTAGGGACCTGATTTTTAGATATAAAATTGTAAACAAGTTTTTATATTAATTGCTGAATGGCTTTTTCGTGTTAAAATAATGTTGAATGAAAAAAAATGAAAGCGAATTGCGGCGACTGGTTTGTGAGATTGCCGGTGAAGCTAGCGAGATAATAGCAACTGAAATGGGAATAAAAATTTGAATCACATTTTGTGGCGTTCATTATGCCGATCACTGAAAAGTTCAAGCAAATTAAACTCCAGGGCGAGCCATAGACTGGCACAACAATCTCTGTATGCACCTAGAACTGATTTGTCGCTAATACAGAAGAGACTTGCCGCCAAACAGTGTCTGAAATCGAATTGATTTGATAGCCTCGTTTCAAAAGCTTTGCATGCCTAAAATTACGGACCACGGAATTCAAATTTTTGCAGTTGTTGGTGCTGTGATCAGTAATCATCAAATATTTTATAGTTCAATGTCATCGAACAAGAATACTCTTAGCAACAACACATTGACACGAACTTTTATTGATGTGAAGTTTACAGAACTGTATACAGTTTGTGACTCTGACAAACTTGAGCATGGATACTGAATACGAAATTGAAATTTCAGAACATTTCAGAGTGATCAAAGATTGAGGATCTAAAGATTTGGCAATTATGGAAATAACACTAGCAACATCACCAAAACATGATATTGTGAAAGTACAGGTGGGGGTGTTTTTGGGCGGTGGGGGCTTTGGGGGGAGGATAGTAGCGGCGACTATGGTTGTCGGTGGTGTTCTCTCTACTGGGGCCTCTGCAGCTCAACACCGTCCCCTGTGCTGGCCTGACGTCCAATGTGAAACAGATCCTAGTATGTATCCGTATGTAATCGTTTAGCGCATTAAACTGTCTTTTGTTTGTATTTCCAGTTTCGTTTGTATGTATTTGTCAGTAAGTTTAGTTTAGTGTTTTATGTAATGGCCCTTACCTCATTTTTGTAAAATTTTCATATTGTATGAAAAAAACACTGGCATTAAACATTGTGCTTATCTTAGAAAGATGCTTATCGAATATGCTTATCTTATCTAGGACCCAAAATATGGAATATTCTTCCATCCGAGTTGAAATCAACTAACAATATTGATACATTTAAACATAAGATCAGAGAGAACTTTTTCCAAAATATACAGAAAAAGGAAGATGGCATATATGTCTTCTACTAAGGACCTTTTTTGGAATGTCTCCATTTTGCACAAAAACCTTTATTTTCAGATCACATTTCTTTGATCATACCTTAGGAGGGACCATTATGGAAACAAGGTTGCATTGACCTCTTTAATGCTATCCCTGCCATTTTTGACCTAGGGGCATTTCACGGGGGGGGGGGGGTTTCCATATTAAAGGTACCTGGGGATGTGCCGCCCTCAAGGGTATACTTTTTCAAGCCTTCTAGTCTAGCCAAGGGTATAATTTTTGCCAATTTCGTCCATTTAGTCTAGGCAAGGGTATGCTTTTTGGCAATTTTGGTCAAAGAAATGTCAAACTTCCGTAATTCCTGTAAAGAAACCCAATTTTTTTCAAATTTTTGTCCTTAGAACGCAAAAATTTGGCAAGTTTTGTCGAGAAAATGCCACTCATGGCACTTTTGGTGTAGAAATTAGTCTAGCCAAGGGTATCATTTTCATTTTCATTATCATTTTCAGAAATATTTTCAGCCAACGGTGCCATTTTGAAACTGTGGGCGGCATACCCCTGCCCGAAATTTAGCCGAGAACCCCCCCCCCCCCCGCGGGGCATTTTTATAGTAATCATTTAGCTTTTTGCCTGTAAGCTTTTTATAGATGTGAATTGTTTCACTTTCTTTTTTCTTTTATGATAAGTTGTAATTTTATGGCAAAAATATACATACATACATATATACATACATACATACACACATAATACATAGATACATACATAGTGAACAATAAAGTGGAAGAAGGACTACATCTTTAGAAAACAGGCATGGAGTTGATCTTTTGCGCTATCATTTTCTTTTCAGTTATCTGCTATTCGGCCACAACGCCATCATCAGAGCAACTGAAGAATTTTACATATACAACGGCTTTCATATAGAATCTATATATATAAGCGATGAAGAGTTTTGTTACGCACATTCCTGTTTGTGACACTTTCCCGCACGCAGTTCCTCACGTCTACTGCTTACTTCCAAAAATTTCAGAAAAACGATGAAAAATAGCTGACGGTAAAGGCTTTCTTGTGATTCAATACTTTTCTTCGTACAACATCTTGGGGTAATGTGAGGAGGGGTTTTGTACCCAAATTTTAGCAATTCAATTCAACAATAGGTCTTAACCTTCGACCTTTCTTTGTGGATGCTGATGGCAGCCATAGAAATGTGTTGGTAGCGTTCAATCTTAGCTAAAAACAAGTTTTGCAGTTGCTTTTTCCAAACACGGAGGGAGTAAAAGCTTGCAAATGGCTGATATTATGTTAGCTGCAGTATCTATCTGGCTTGTGGTAAAGTATTTTGATGCTCAGGTTGGATATAGCGAAGTTATTGCCCTATTTTGCAGAGGCTCTCCGCTTGGCTTTGTCGCAGTGTTACAAATTCAGAGTTTGCTCTTGTAGTTTTTCAAGTCTTCTGCTTACATATTTACTGATTACAACATATAGATTCTTTACTCAATTCTTAGGGAAGATTTAGCTCAAGTTACAAAGTGATTACGCTTGAAACTGATTTTTGACGATTTTAAAGGCCATTCGCATAGCTGTAGTTTCTCAACTTCGGCCAAAATGGCATACCGTAAACATCAGACCTGTGACCCTAGAAACACAGAGTCAAACATCAGACCTGTGACCCTAGAAACACAGAGTCATCATTTCCAAATGTTAACGCGATGACTGGCTCAAGGCCACAACCAAAAATCCTGTTTACCTGTATAAAGGATGTTTGATTGCAAGTATAAAGCTTGATTGCACAAAACAATCTTATTTAAAGCGTGTTGCAGTGTTGTACGATATAGTATTTGACATTAACCTATAACATTAAAATGAATCGTACCTTGAGCAGAGTTGTTTCAACACGACGTTTCGAGCTGAGCCCGTTATCAAGTGAAGTAAGATTAGCAGAACGAGAGTTGTAAAGGAAGAGTAGATTCGACAGATAGAATTAGAATGCAAAAGAATAGTGGTGACGCAACAGGGATAAAAAGTATAAGTAAGCAAAGTATAAAGCTTGATTGTTCTTTAACCAAGCTATGTTACCAAAACAGAGTATGATTTAAGTATGTTATGCAATATTTTCCAGAATTCCAAACATAAATTTATCGCAGCAAGGGAAAGTCTTCGGTTATTACAAAAGGGGTGACTTGGAAATAACCTCAATAACAGTTCAACAATTCACTCACCTTTGTTGCCGCTTTCGTTCAAGGAATTTTACAGCAAGCTGACATTACGTTTTCCTCCTTCGGTTAACTGAACGATGCTTAAATCAATTTATGATAAAAAAGATATTTTCTACAGTCCAATGATAGAACAAACCTGTCTTTGCACCGTAACATGTCCTTTTACAGCAAATAGTATTCGCCTGTCATGCGTTGGCAGCGCAGATTTCGTTCCAGAACCGGAAACCGAAAGATACCACAGTACCCTCAATCAGGGCGACTTTAGGCCAATCAGACGGCGTGCAAAAAGAAGCCCGTCGTGGCGGAAGCGGATGTCATATCTCTGAAGTTGCATGAAGTACTTACTCTGGACAAGCGGAGCTTGGCGAGAGGCCATTTGTTTGTTGTGAAAGTTTTAACAACGTCAAGAAACCAAGCAAAAAGAAAATTGTGCATCGAAACATGAAAGGAAAAATGGCGGATACTTACAGTTACGTCTCAGGTGAGCTTCGTTGTGCACTTTTCCGTCTGTTTGTGGACGGAATTTTAAGAAACACAAACAAGAAAAAATTTAGCAAATGGAGTCACCAAAATATTTTCGCCCGCTTTTTCGTTTCAAATAGACCCAAACTCCTGTTGTTCAGCAACAAACGCAAGAAAGTTAAAATCGGGCAAAACGCGTTTACCCTCAATCAGGGCGATACCCCTCTATTTCTTGGGTTCTGTTATTGGATGAAAATAATGCAATCCAGTAACTGCCTTTGCTACTCCCATGATTCATCGCTTTTCCACGATTTCAAATTTATGTAGATATCCGTAAATAATGATGAAAGGCAAGCCAAATCTGCTTTAACGTAGATGACCATGTTATGTTACCAGGTCTGAAATTATTGGTTATCGGTCCTAGGTCTATTTTTCAACGAGTTAGTTAGTAAAGGACTGCATAACTAATTTCTTTCTAGCAGTATCATCTTTTGTACCACGTTGTTTACGAACTCTGAAAGAGAATTCAGCACAAAAAGATCAAACAATGGACAGATTTTCTCCTGTAAGATCATTTCTAAGGTCTTTTTGCTTGTATCATGCGTGCAGCCGTTAGCTTGCCAACTCGCAATCATGAGACGTTCTTTTGACCGGACCCGGGGACTGTGCGACCCGGGACTTACAACCCCAGATCATACGACAATATGACCCCAGGCCCAAGTTTTATGCATTTGGTTAACAAGACTATGTTATGATGTATCAATACTTCCATTGTCTTCAATGTCAACAGAGGTGCTCATGAGTTACTGGGGATCTGGATAGAATGAAGAAAAGTTTGTATTTAAGATATAACTTTCCAACTTCTTTGTTATTGCTCTAAAAAATTAGAAAGGCTAGAAAGACTGGAGTAACCCTAATCCAGCAAAGAAGTGCATATTTGTGGATATACAACATAGATATTCATCGATTTTATTTCCATTCAGTGGGACCGGTTTTGCTTACAACAACTGGCTTTCGAATTTCTTGCTTCGTTCTTAGCTCAATACGAATACACGGAATTCTACGAGACAATGAAAACTGTGACACGTAGTGATGTCTTGCGTGGTCACTAAACCATCGGTTGTGAAAAAATGTTGTAAGTTAGATGTATCAAACTTTGGATCGGGGTGGTGTGGTTGAATGTTCGTATGATCGTGTGGTCTTGGGTCGTAGGGTCCAGTGTCATAAGATCCGGGGTAGTGCGGTCGTTACGGTCCAATTACAAGGACGTATTCCATGCCACTGAATCCTCCATTTGAGGCTAAAGGTAACGCATGGGAGCCAACAAGACATTCTATATTTCAATTGAAAAGCTGAATTCTAGCATACGATTGTATTTTCTCACAGAACACTTTATTTTTAATTCCTTACATATAAATGCACCCATCTATTTATAAATGTACAGTTGTACACGAATGTTTCTTTCATATAAAAACTGCTTATAAGAAACTCCATTCTTAGATCATCAAAAATTAAGAATCTCCAGTGCAAGGAAATATAACTGAAGCTATTCATTTCATTTAAGGAGAGCCTTGGAACAGTTTTACTTATTTTCACTTATTTCCTGTATCATACTATGCAGGAAACAAGTATTACTACTGCCTTCGCAGTTTCCTGTATTGCTGCGAAGGCCCTAGAGCAATTTTAAAGATTGGTAGGCTCCTACAACAGTGGCAGAAGTTGTTGGGATTGCAGAACACTGCCCCCAAATTCCGAGGGGCATTTCACTCCAAAAATTCTGGTACATCTTTGGCAAAATCCTTTTGTTTCCACGGATGTTCCACCAAAATTCGTATAAATCCGTCTGTTCTGAAAAAAATCATGCACGCGTTTTCGAATGATCGAAATAGTCTACCACTTGCCAAATTCGAAAAGTCTAGGAAATTTTACTGAAAAGTCCGAAATCCTTGGGAAGTATCGAAACTGTAATGAAGAGACGAGTCACTATCTGATAAAAGCAAAGAAAAAGAATATGCTCAAAGCATATTGTTCAGCTTTTATCTACGCTTGGACTTCTTTCAAATTTAAGAAGAGAGTGGTCGGGAAGGTTAGCAATATTTCCAAGTGATTTTGGAGCGTGGAAGGGAGAGGTTTTCCACTCGAAATCTGACCATTCAAAGAAGCATCCTGGGAGCCACTTTTTTGATATTTGAAACGAATCTATGTATGGCATGTATTTATCAATAGGCTTCAAGTTTGACCTAAATTGTATTAAGAGAAACAACCATCCGACCCCCCGCCCCCTTTCCAATTCCTGCGTACGTCACTGGTTCAGAGACTGATGTATCTATCGATAGAAGATTTAGAGCATCAATAGTCAGCAATTAAGGAGCCATTGTCGACCCAGGGTCCTTTGCAGGCATGTTGCAATGTCAGATTATTTGAAAATCAAATTTGGTATAAGTAGGCGGAAATATGTACCCACTTTGCAGTAGATAAAGTGATGGAAAAGTCATCTAAAGTCAAATTTTCATAATCAGTTCAACTACTACAGTGGAGACTCATATTTTGTGCTGTGCCAAATTTGGTTTTCAGACTTTCTGAAGATGCAGCTTGTACACAAAGGACTCTAGGTGACAATGGCTCGTTAGCAAATCATACTCAGCATAGAGCAATCAAAAGATATCTCAGTTTAGAGAAAAATTGCAGGGACAAACTTTAACATTTGAATGAATTTCAAAAAGAGGCCAGGGGTGAAGGGCAAAATTGTCTCATTGATCACTCTGAAGGTAAGACAAGCGAGGGAACTCTGAAACATCTGCTACTAGATTCATGTGTTGAAAACATAACGATTTTGTTAAGGTTTACGTGAGGCTTATTTGGGGGTACAGGGATGTTATAGAAAGGGGCATGTCCGAGTTTCTCATTTTCTGGCGTTATGAATGATCATAACGGCTCTGATTTCAAGCAGGGTTGGTAACTTGGCTTCTTTAAGCCAAATTTTGGAAATTTGGCTCTTTTCCTTTATTTTGGAATCATAAATTAAGTTTGGCTTTTGGCTTAATTTTGGTTTCTTTTGATAAGTTTGTCAATTTTTATTCAATTCTCTTCAAACTGGACTACATTTCTAACCTGATTTGTGTGCAAATGTTGTGTGACGATCAGAATCTGGGACATTTTTCTTTGCAAGACAACATCAAAGACAAAGGGTTTTCATCCGGAGCTGCACAACATAGTATGTGAAAACAATTGAATGCAAGTGTTCAATGTTTAAAATAACAATATAACAACAGGTGGTACAACAATAGATTATTGTTTTGAAAGGTTTGGCTTTCTCCGATCTCGGTTCGGCTTTCGGGAGATCCGGTGATCTACCAACCCTGAATTCATGCTGAATTTGAATGGTGGTCACTGAAAGAGTAGAGTAACCATAAAAGCACTCCGCAGGAGCTAGGAATGTTAAAGCGCGAGCGAAGCGAGCGCTTTTACTTCCTAGTAATTCAATTAAATCTAATCAATGTCCTTTTTAGGTCATGCAAAATACATACATATATACATACATACATTGTCATTATTGGAAGTCAGTTAAGAAGCATCTGAAAATCCAGGAATTTTCAAAACCCTTTTTAGCCTGACGGGACTTCTACGTTCCGCCAGGTTTAGCTTTGTCCAGAATGTTTAGTTTACATGACGAACCTGTGTTTGGAATGCTTTTGCATGAAGGACTGTCGAACGTTGCATTTTAAGGGAAATAATCGATCTTGAATCTGCTAGGATTGTTTACAAATCCCTGAATGGTGATGCACCGTCCTATATGAGTGACATGTTTACTAAAGTCAACGTCTCTACAACACGGTCTCTCAGAAATTCGGATTATGACCTAAGAGTCCCTTTTCTAAGAACGACCACAGGACAGAGATGCTTTTCTTACCAGGGTGCGAAACTTTGGAATGGTTTATCTAAACAGACTAAAACTATGTCAACTTTAAAAGGTTTTATAAAAGCCATAAAATGATCATCTGTACACGACGGATCAACGATGTCTCCCTTTTCGTTTTTTATAAATATATTTTTCTTTAAGTTTCTTTTAATGTTATCCTAGTCCAAAGGACAGCCTAAATCAATTTAATTTCAAATATTTCAATAAAATTTAGCGTTTGTCCCACGGAACACAAACGGATGCATCCCAAACACAGCAATCGCCCTACCTCCAATGTGAACCCGACATTTTAGTATTTTATCAGTAGAAATTGTTTGTGTGTAGCCTTTGGTATTAATATTTGATTGCATATTTAGATTTAGCCAAACTTAAGTTACCTGTCTCTATGTTATGGCCATGGGGTAGTCATGGTCTTCTGCTCCTCATGGCATCGTTCTTGTAGTGTAGTAAAGAAGTATGTAGTGATGTTCTAGGTAATTTTGTTATTGTAAATTTTTATATTAGATAAAAAAATTACGTTATCGATTTGTTTTATTTTGGAACGTTATTTTAATTGAATAGTTTTTGTATATTTTAGCATGGCCCCCTGTAAATCAGTCTTCGACTGAGGGGCTACCATGGGTAAAAAGATAAAATGGAACTAGAAAATAGATAGAAACCTTCATTTGGCTTCCTGGGCGTAACATGGCGAAGGTCTTCAAGGTTTTCAAAGAGCCCATTGGCCATTTTTGGTCGGGACAACAATTTTGGGGATAGTGGAAAGTTGATATTTCTAATTTCTTCAGAAGTAGATATTTCAGAATGGGAAAACGTTACAAAGTTGACTCCGAGCACAGATTTTTATAAACAAGTGTTTGCATTGAGCCGCCTTTCCAATGTTACTTGTCGCTCCTTTTCTTTCTATTCATTATAAATTAAGATTAAACTTGAATACATTAGAACTATACCGCTCTTGGTGTAAGAAGATACAAGATAATCTGGTGTACACCAAGAACGGCACTTACAATAATCAAATACAACTTCAAAAGTAAAGAAAACGAAGCAAAAATTAAATGAAAGAAAGGGGCTGGCAGCTCCATACCAAACTCAAACCATGCTATGGGTCTAACCCTTATATCGCAGGTCTAACATCAGTTTTGTGCCATCACATCAAAACTGCTCGTACAATGACGATGAATGTAAAGCACTATGGGAGCATTTGGATGGTTTGGTGTGGAACTATACACCGGGTGAGTCAAAAAAAGTTTAGGCGTTTGGAGGGCTGTGAAAGTATGTGACCGATATTCAAAACTAAAATGTTAATCTATCAGTCAAAGGCTAACTTAGATGAGAAAATTTTGTTTGGTAAAATCAAACATCTTTAAGACCAAACAACAATCAAAATGCTTGTAAGGGGTTTGTATGGGAATCGCAAAATCCACATTCCATTCTGGTCCATGATTTATTTGGCATTGAAGTTTAGATTGCCAGTTTGAAATGCTGAATCCCAATTTCAATAGCAGGTAAATAATGGACCAGAAAGGAATGTGGAATTTTTGTTCCCAAACATGCCCTTTACCAGCATTTTCTTAATTTCTGGGTCTATAAGATGAGGGATACTACCAAACAAATTTTCTCATCTAAGTTGAGCTTTGACTGATAGATGAACATTTCAGTTTTGAGTATCGGTCACATACTTTTTATTCCACAGCCCTCCAAACGCCTAAACTTTTTTTGACTCACCCGGTAGAAGATAGAAAGGAGAGCTGCTAAATGATTGTTCTATTTCGTTCTGATCCACAGATACTAACATGCCACCCAAGCGTCTGTTTCTCCTTGGCGCGTTTATGCAATCCCTTGAAGTTTTAATCACTTCTTACAATGGTCATTCTTCGACCATCTAGAGAGAGTGGTTTAAGAAAATTTCCCGGGGCTAGCCCCTGAGCACCCCATCTTCCTCTATTGTGTTGATAGATAGTATTTACAGATGCGAGCATTTGAAAAATATCCTTGATTTCTGTCCTCGCCTTCTGATTTTAAAAACTGACATCTTATGCCCCTTTTCTGATTTGGACCTCCGTACCGTAAAATTCCTAGTTGCCTGACTGAATTTCTAGTTCCTAGAAAAACAATAAAATATCACTTTAGACAACCTACGGGATCGCCGATGAATCACGATTTAATGAAAACTAGGCTTTACAAGAGAGGCCGAATTGGACTTGTCTCAACAATAAGTGGCAAACACCTAACAGCTTTTTTACTCACCAAGTAAAAATTTGCAGATATTTGTAGAATTTTTTTGTTTCATTGAAAGAGAAGGCTGAGAAAAAGTTTTTGATTTGTTTATTGGCTGATCTGTTCATGAGCGATAGAACACCCACTGCGTAGCAGTTTAGATTTATATCAGTAGCGAGCCACCTTGATCTATTGTTTTTTTGTGTGTCTTGAACTTGCTTTTACTTCGTACACAACCACCTTTCAATGTTTCGTAATTTTGAAATTTTCAGTAATGAACCACCTTATGAGTTAAGGTGGATCTTCTTTTAAGGTGGCTCACTACTGACAATTTCAAAATTACGAAACATTGAATGGTAGTTGTGTACGAAGTAAAAACAAGTTCAATACACAAAAAAAGCAATAAGTTAAGGTGGCTCGCTACTGATATAAATTTAGCTACACAATGGATGTCCTATCGCTTATGATCTGTTGCCCTAACAAGTTTTAAATACATGAGATGATGGAATGAATAAAGTTTCATAGAATGTGTGATCATTGGTACATTGGCTATCAAGGTATTGACATGTATTGAACTCTGCCCTGAAATATCAGGTCAAGAAAATTTACAAGCTTGCCAACAAATACGCAATGATTTGCTTGTTGTGAAATTTGCCTTGAAATAAACAACCCGCTAGATTACGTCAATACGTTGAAAGTAAACATGACTTTGAAACAAAACATCTTAAAAGGTTCTCGTTTTTCACTTTAATTGATGTCAAAGAAGGTCCAAGGAAGTATTAGACTATGAAAGCGTACAAAAAGGTAAGCAAATTGCACCGACTGCCATACAATGATGCTCAATAAACTGAGCTGTTCAAGACTCTGTTATAGCTAAAAGAGTAAGGAACTTTTGTGATAAATTCTTGAGACGCGTTGTTATAATTAGGTAAAATCGAATTTACGAAAAGCTCATCATTAAGACCCTATTGTATCCCATATCATAAAGAGCCTTCTCATTCAAAGAAATTTCATCCCTTGCACGAGTCATACTGTTGTGAAGATACTATTACAATCTATGAGGGGAATAAAACGCAATATCATTATCTTGCTCTGAGTAAAGAGAATCATATGATTTGATCAGGACATTCACGTCCCGCTCCATGCATTTTGAAGAAAAGCAGTTTTCATCTATTCGATTTTCCATGGTTTTACCTGCGTTTCAAGTGCTCAGAACATAGAAACAGAATGCAAGCAAATCCGTTACCTTTCAGCTATCGATCAAACCATAATTCATTCCGATTTATCAAGAATTCTCTGTGTTAATAATTGACAAACATGTGTAAAATTTTTTGTTTCGCATGATAGGTATATTTAATACAATATCGGGGAATTAAAGTTTTAATCTATAACTTTGCCAGTTCTGATTGAATAAGCTAGGGTAGAATTCTTGCAATCGAATTCTTTATTTCTGCACGGCGACTGTACGGCGACTGGCCGGTGAAGTTTGACAAAGTTGAATACATCTCAACTCTTCTGATGGGTCCCCGTACTGTGCTTGTCTTATCGGCGACGTCGGCGAAATCGTTCTGCAAATGTTTCCATTCATCGCAACCGTTCCCGATGCGTCCCCGAGCGTCCCCGAGCCTGTCTCACTGTCTCGGCGATGCGTCGCCGACTGTTACGATTTCATTTCATTTTCCATTTCATTCATTTAAGGCCCTTCAGCAGAAGTTGATTTTCATGGAGCCCTCCATCAAAGAACCTTAATTACCATAAACAGTTAAGAAAGATATAAATACCGGGTGAGTCAGAAAAAACTTCCCACTTTTGAAAATTCGTAGCACCAAGACCACTCCAGCAATTTAAACGATTCGAATTCTAGTTAATAGAAGCCGAAAGATTGATGTATTTTTGTGATTTTCTCGCAATCTTACCAGCACTAGAAGTATTGGTGAATTTGACTATATAAAAATTTCACGGCTTCAAAATGAGTGAAATTGGGCCTAAAACATTGCTCAAATGGTAACGACTCACCTTACACAGAACAATACGTAATGGGCGCTTCACCTCTCTCAAGGGTTATGCGATATCATTTTTCAAACAGATACTAAGGAGTTTCAGTCCGATGGTAATGAATGTGAAGTGGATATCTCTCACCCATAACAGTTGCATTTTGATTTTCTTCATCGATCTGTGCGATGAGTCCATAATGATTTGATCAATGTTTTTAGGCCATTTTTCAGTCATTTTGCAACCATGAAATTTTTGTAAAGTTGAATTTACTTACATTTCCAGAGCTCGTAAGAAGGCTAGAAAAATCAAAAAAATACTTCAATCTTTTGGCTCTTAACTAGAATTTGAATCATTGAAATTCGTTAAAACTTCTTCATGATAAGAATTTTTAAAGGTGGGAACTTTTTTCTGACTTACCAGGTAGATGATAAACTTTTGGTCGAACAATGTCTTAGGACTGAAGAAATTACCTAACAGCCCCAGACCCCAGCTTCTTATAAGATTGAGCATCTCCTTCGCACAAAAAGCTTTTATTCGAAAAGTGAGCACAGAAATAAATGAAAGACGACGTAGAAATGGGTGTTTCCCAGAGGCGATTGAGTGTGGCCCAAAAATTTTCTGGGGACTTCGCTCTCACACCCTTACTTTCCGCCTCGCTTTCGACGTGAAACTATATCCATAATATTCATAATATTTTCCGGATTTATGGGTATAGTTTTCTGTAAGAATTCATTTATTGGTGAGCTGTTTTAGCATTTCTGGATTTATGGGTATGATTTTCAGAAAATTCCCCAGATTTATGGGTATACTTTTGAGAAATTTCTCCAGATTAATGGGTGGTACTTTTACGATTTGAATGACACAGCCCCGTATCTTGGAAACTCAAGGTACCCCCCCCCCGGGTGCCGAGGGTAATCGTTCTTTTGCTTTTGCCGCATACAATTTGCAGTAACTCCAATCAAAGGCCATTTGCAGTAATTCCTTTCGAAGGCCTTTGATCGTCTAAATCATGAACTATTGATTGCAAAATTGTTTTCATATGGCTCCAGTAGATCTGCCTTGCTGTTCATCCATAGCTATCTCACCGACAGGAAGCAGAGGGTAAAGGTGAGGCCCCCAAAGGGGGGTCCCTGGAGCTCTGGAGCCCATCATTTTGACAGCATGGAGCCGTGGAGCCCAAACAATTCCTATGGTGGAGCACTGGAGCCCACCGTTCTCTTCATGAGGAGCCCCGTAACTCAAAATCGTCACTTTGTGAAAGCCAAGCAAAAAATAGCTTGCATTTATTTAGGAAAACTATTCGAATAAGGTGTAAAACTATCTGACTTTGTTAATAGATATTAAAATCAACTTTAGAGTGAAATTTCGAGTTTCTTCGAGACATCATTTTTGAAAATCTTGCAATTTACCTATGACTCGAAATCCTTCAGTTAGGATGTCAGTACTTATGTACTGGTAAAAGATCAGAATTTGCAGTTAAGGGGTGGCTTCTGCTGCAAAAATCCAACTTTTTTTAATTTTTTTCAAAAAAATTTTTTTTGGATTTTCAGTCACCCTATGATGTTAGCAACATGTTCCAGAAAGTTTCTTTCCATAATGATATGCATTTGTTGTGAAAATTAAACTTTTTTGAAGACTACTCTGATTCTACTTTTTTTTATCTGGTAGTTTCCATGGTAACGTGTTTGAAAACTCCCAGTGTTCCCCCGATTTTGCCCCCAGAACCAAAATGAATGCTGCATTCTGGCATCCCTGTGAAAGATCAAGGTTCAGAGTGCAATTACCTTGTTTCCCTGTGACTCATCCGGGATCTTCATGCGTTTTACTCTATTTTGTAATGGTGGATCGTGACTTCTGATAAAATTTGAGCTTCCCAAGTTTTGAATCGATACAATATGCCTAAAGGTAATCGTTATGGGGTTAAATCTCGTGTACGAAAGAGTGTCCAAAGAAAACCAAGGTTCAAAGGCAGGACTGATGCAAAGGAACTGTTGGAAATAAGAGATTCAGCCCAAGATCAGAGCGAAACAGTTGACTTGCAAAGTCAAAGTGGGCCTACGCATCATCACCAAACAACAACAAGCCAGAATTTAGAAAATGTTTCAGGGACTGAGGAGGCAGAAACTTCAGCATCTTTCAGAAAAATTACTGCTGGATCTGAAGCAATGACACCACTTCAGAGTACCCCAATTTCCCATAGTTCAACATCACATTGCCCGGTAACAGATTTTGATCAAGAAGCTGATGAGGGGTACCGTTTGATATATGTTGAAAACATGCGAAAGGCCATGGAGCAAATGCACCAATTCTCTTGCATTAGAAGCAGAATATATGTGAAGGAGGGTTCACGTCGTTCAGGCCTATGCAGTACATTGCATTTTGAATGCTCAGAATGTTGCATAGATGTATCAATGAACACATCCAAAAAGGTTGCTGAGAAGTCTGATTCTTATGACATAAACACAAGAGCAACTTTTGCAATGAGTGAGCTTGGACTTGGGCGTGAAGGACTAGCAACAGTATGTGAAATTTTTAACATTCCTGCACCACTCAGTGACAGTAATTATCAACAAAGCAAAAAAACCATTCACTCAGCAATAAACGGAGTTTTGAATGAAAAACTTGCTGCTGCAGCGCAAAGGGTCCGTATGTGTCTTGGTGCTAATGAGAATGAAGTAATAGATGCCAGTGTCTCCTTTGATGGTACATGGAGTAAAAGAGGCTACACAGCCAGTTTTGGAGTTGGTGTTGTGATATCCATTGATACTGGCGAAGTCATAGACTATGCGGTAATGTCAAAGACATGTGATCAATGCAAAGCGGCAGAAAAATTGAAAAATAATCCTGTAAAGTATGCAGAATGGAAGGAAAGCCACAAGGCAAGTGGAAAGTGCCAGAAAAATTATGAAGGCTCCAGTGGGTCTATGGAGAAGGAGGCTGCAAAGATTATGTGGACAAGGTCTGTTGAGAAACACAACATTCGTTACTCCAATATGGTATGCGATGGTGACAGCAAGGCCCATTCAGAAGTATGGGATGTCTATGGTGTGTGCAGTGATTGTGCCAAGTATGAGAAGATGGACAAAAAGTCAGCTGAATACCAGAAATGGGCAAATTCAAAGGCTTTCATAAGGTGGGAAGATCAGCATGATGACGGTAGTGCCCAGTGTAACAGAGTGGATAAACTGGATTGTATAGGCCATGTACAGAAAAGAATGGGAAAGAATCTGCTTACTTTACAGAAGGGAAAGAAACTAGATGATGGTAAACCAGTGGGGGGTAGTAGAGGAAGGCTGACGAGACCACCCAGGTGAAAAGACCATTGCTAAACCATGGTCAACCATGATATAAACATGGTAAATCATGGTTTTAGACCATGGTTGGCCATGTTTTGCCCATGGTCAGTACATGGTTAACCATGGTGAACCGTCATTGACAAATGAAACCGATGGTTGAACCATGGTCAAACATGGTTGCAGGAGGGGAGCATCTTGCTACTTCTATCATGGTAAACCATGGTTTATCATGATAAAACAAGGAATCTTTAACCATGATCATCCATGGTTTATCATTTCTCATGACATTTTGCATGATCATTTACCAACCACAGACAAACATGGTTGATCATGGTTGAAGAGCATGGTTGATCATGGTTGAAGAGCATGGTTTACCATGGTTTGACCATGAAATAACCATGATCAACCATGAACAACTGTCAACGACAAATGAAACCGACGGTTAACCACGTTCAAACATGGTTAGAGGATGAAAGAACATGTTTATGCATGGTAATCTATGGTTGATAAATGTCACAATTGACCATGGTCACCACAAGAAAATCTCTCTAAACAAATTTTATTGCTTTACGTTTTTGGTAATGGACATGGTCAAGCCATGGTTAGATCATGGTCAGACAGCAGTATTTGACCATTCAACCATTTTATCAACGTTTTTCCAACCCTATTTTCCGTTTTCCCCCTGGAAGAACATTGATAAAATGGTTGAAGGGTCAGATATTGCTGACTGACCATGGTCTGACCATAGCTTGACCATATCCCTTACCAAAAAAGTAAAGAAATTGGCCTATGATATTCCTCAAAATGTCTGTGTTTCAACATGGTTTACCATAGTTTTCAGAGGTTACAACAGAAAATCTCATCAAATCAGTGCAATTTCCAATTCACTTTCCAGTATGTTCGAAACTAAACTGAAAGTATAAAATAACATTAAAATATATGTTCATTAAGTTTCTTCTCTCCAAATATCAGAGTCACTGATAAAATTGTCACTGGGTGTAGGCTGCAATCCCATTTTAAGCTGCAATTATGATCCTAGAGTAAGTCATCTCTCCAAGATAGTGGCAAACCTGTGGATTTATGAAAAATATGACATGAGTAATGATGCATTTCAATATCTGTCTCTGGAAATGCATGTTTCATACAACAAGCCCTGGAGAGAAACACTGAATAAAGCTCTTTGCTCAAGGTGCCTACCAGGCCAGATCAGACCTGAATCTTTCCCCAATGCAGAACTATAGAAATAAGCAGCAAAACTTGAAAGCAGAAGTTTTACTTACCAGGCAAGTTCCTGCTGTTTTCCCCTGAATTTCACTGCACTCCAAGCCAAAGAGTCTGTCATCAGTGGTCTCTTGCTAAACTTCAGTTGGCATGCCAGTCAACTGACTGCTCAGATTCAAATAACAAAGCTATTGTTTCTACATCTTCCAGTTCAACCAATCAAAAGAAGTCTGTTCTCAACAACCTTTAGAAAACTTAGATAAGAATGTTGATCCAATTAGTGAGTGGGTGTGTGACTTGCATAATACAATCAGCAATATTATTTCTGTGTGGTTGTTATTCTTTACATCACATTTGAATGCCTGAACTGATTTATTTCAAAGTCTGCTGGAAAAGTTGAAGTGAAATTATTTTTATTGTTCAAAGTGCTCTTATGATAGTGGACCATGGTGGACCATATTTGAGTATTCTACCATCAAGTATTTCAATAAAAAATCAATCAATACTGAAAAGAATAAACAGTGAATCTTATGTCTTTTTGAATATTCATGGTGGTAATGGTTTGAAGTTGTGAAAATCATCAGTCAATTAACCGTGGTTGAGCAATGGTTGGACCATGTTTATATCATCATAGTAGTTTCAATGAACTATGAGTACGTAAAGAAAAAATCAACACAGAGCATTTTCGAACAATTTACATTTACTATGTTCAACCATTGCAAACCATTGTTTTGATTTCAATAAATTATCGCAAACCATTATCAAACATCGTAGGACATGTTTACAAAAACATGTGTGACCATGGTTATTCATGTTTTGTGTTTTTCAATCGATTATGGATTGAAAAGAGAGTGACTTTGAAATTTTGTTGAAAATCAAATACCATGAATAACCATGAAAGACCATGCTGGATCATGACCATGGTTTGTCATGGTTAGACATGGGATTAGCAGTTGAAAAATTTTCGATTTTTTAAACTCTGAACCTATTGTCCCACCAAATATTTCACTGTTGGTTAGAAAATCAAAAGAAGATGGTTTTTTATAAAATCAAATACCATGAATAACCATGAACAACCATGCTGCATCATGACCATGGTTTGTCATGGTTAGACATGGGATTAGCAGTTGAAAAATTTTCGATTTTTTGAACTCTGAACCCATGTCCCACCAAATATTTGACTGTTGAAAAAGCTCAAATGAAAACCAGGTTTTCATAAAATCAAATACCATGAATAACCATGAAAAACCATATGCTAAATCGTGACCATGGTTTGTCATGGTTAGACATGGCATTTAGCAGCATTTAGCATGCTTGACGTTTTTTAAAAAGATCTTTTTGCAAATAAGTTGCCAAAAATTGAAAATCATTCAAATGCTGAGATTTACTTGCTTTTTGAATGATTTAAATGTTCCATGTACAACCATTGCAAACCATGGTTTTCTTTTTCAGTCAATAAATTTCAAACCATTTCCAAACATGGTTGGGAACGTCTACAAAAACATGTCTGAACCATGGTTATTCATGTATTGTGTTGAATTCAGCAAAAAAAACTGGTTAATCCTTCTGGAATCGAAGGTTAACATGTTGAAATCTTAATAGATGATGTAATTGCCTTAATGCCGCAAAGAACTGCAATTCTTAGCTGATCTTGGAAAAACATGTTCGAACATTTCCTACCATGATTCATACCAAACTTGGTGGAAACCATGAGGAATTTAACACTGTTTTGTAATATTTCATCCAGGATGTTCCTAATTTGATTCAAGACACTCTGATTCACCAAAAAAGTCTGTTGAGGTCTGTTTAAACAAAATCTATGTTTCATTGCTAACCATGGTTGTGTGACCATGGTCAAGCAAGATTTTGAATCACAGTTAACCATGTTCAAACCATGTACAACCATGGTTAGCCATGAGTTCATGGTTATGTTTTCGCAGGGGCAGTTATTGATAGGTTACAAAAGTATTATGGAAATGCAATTAGAGGAAGTGTAGTCAAGGAAGCAAAGACCAATTCTGAGTTACAAAGTGGGGTAAGGAATATGCAGAAGGCAATAAAGGCAGTGCTGTATCACAATGTCAAACTAGAGGATCAAGAAGAGAGGCATCAGTTTTGCCCTGAACAGAGCTGGTGTACATACAAGAACAGCAAAGCAGTTGGCATTCCACACTTTGAAAACAAGAATCATCACTTGGACCCAGTCTTCTTGAATTACCTGATGCCAATATTTGATAAACTGAGCCATGAGAAGCTGTTGAAGAGATGCTTGCCAGGCTTTTCTCAAAATGCCAATGAGTCATTCAATTCCTTGATATGGAACAGATGTCCCAAACACAGAAGCAAAGGCCTAACATCAGTTGAAACTGCTGTTGGGTCTGCAATACTACAGTTCAACGTTGGAGCCACAGGAAGACATGCAGTGATGAATGCACTAGAAATACAAGGAGGAATTCACACTAACATTGGTAGTGGTAGGAAGGACAGGAAAAGGATCAATAATTCCCTCACAAGAGTTCAAATGAAATTCAAAAAGGCCAGACAGGTGATAAGACAAGCAAAGTTGCGAGAAGAAGAGCGAATCAAAAATCTTGAAGGGACAACTTATAAGTCGGGTGCATTTAATGAAGAATTTCATGGACCAACAGCTGCCAAAAGGAATAAAACTTCCAAAAAGCTTACAAATTTGAAGGAAAAGAGACAGGGAAAAAGGAAATGACTCAGTGATTGTGAGTGTGACCATTACATATCTGTTTAAAGGTATCTTCAACTTTAAAGCTGTTTTTCTCAGAACATCAATTTTCGGATGCTGTATTGCCCCCCACCCATGTTTTTCTGCAACCCCAAAACCAAAACCAACCAAACTTCACCTGTTTGTTTTATCAATATAGAACTATGCTCCTATGAGTCCTTTTTCAAAAATTTTGCTTCCTCGTGATTTTATGATGGCTTGATGTTTGTCCATTATTAATCCTTGGTTGCCATGGCAACGGTTTTTAATTTTAGGAAAATGGCCCATAGGTGCATAGATCAAGTATCAAGTAAGATTCATACAAGGTTTCAAAGCAATATATGCAGCTTTCTTGAAAGAAACCGGGTGGGGGAAGGATAAGCCTTTTAAAAGTCATCGCAAAATGCTTATGTTGTCCATGCCCCACCACATTTTTGGGGGGCATGTATGACATTTTTGAAAGTATCTCAGAGTTCCCAAAGAATTGTTCTTTCAGAAAAGTACACACTTGTTAAGCATCCTGTGGTTATTCCTGGAGATATTAGGCCTTGAAATAAGTTTTTATTTTGCATGATTTTAGCAGAAGCCACCCCTTAAAATTGATCAACAGATAGCGTTCCAAGGAGATTTATCTTCACAAACAATCTACTTTCAAACCTTAAAGGTAACTTTGCTTTCGCTCTAATGAGCAAAGAAAGATGAATTTTGGAAAAAGGAACCTTGGCCAAGATCATATGCTGTCACCGTGAGTACATATAGAAACATGCCCCCTTGCAACAAAGGATGGTTAAGGGGAACAGTAAGCCCTACGTAAAGTCTGATTTGAGAAAAGCAACAATGGCAAGAACAAGACTAAAAAAGGGCGAATAACTCTGGAAATGAGGAAGATCGTAAGAAATACAAGCAACAGAGACATATAATGTTGTCAGTAGGAATAGAAAAGAAAAGCATTACTTTGCCGTTCTGTAGACGTTAACGCTATTGACAATGACAACAAGTTTTGAAAAGCGTTCAAACCAATGTTTTCCAACAGAAACCAAATGGGGGAGACAATCTCATTTATCGAAGAACGTTTGGCCTTTTCAGATGATATAGAGATTTCTGAATGCTTAAACTCCCACTTTGGATACTTTATTAACATCACAGACTAGCAAGGGCAGATTTTGTAATACAATAGCATCAGTCGCTTTGGCTCACACCTCAATTCAAAGCGATTAGCGAATGCAGACAAAAGAAGTTCTCTCAAGCAGAAATTCAAAACAAACGAAGACGCAAAGTTGCCCTGAAACCAGTACGGCAAACTCTCGTTTGGTGCGGGTAAAGGAAGGTTTTTAAGAGATGTAATCTATATATATAAGGCAGGTAAACGATTATCCAATTAGCTTTCTTCTTTTGTTTTCCATTGTGAATTTAACAATCAACACAATAGGAAGACAAAGGGGGCATTCGATGTAATGATAAAGGAACCATTCGATGTTTGTCCTTGTTTATTCACTTTTTGATTGGCTCAAAAAACAATAGCTTTGGGGCTCACCACGGCTCACGATGTCATGCGCTGCCGCGCTATTGTTTCTTGCACTTGTTCTCAATAGCCATTCTAATTTGCATATTACGTCAGTGAAGTAAATCGTAAATGCGCATGCGATGTGGATCCTTTTGGGGATTCCTGGAAGGTCACCAAAGGTCACAACTTTCCATTTCGTGTCCAGCAAATGACGAGCAAGATGACGGGCAAATGGCTGCCAAGTGCTGCCCAGATGATCACTGCTACTTCGGCCTTTTTAGCAGGCCTTACTCAGATGGGAGCATTATCAGATCAGAAGAAATTCGTAAACATTGCAGATTAAAGGTAATGTTAGCCAACATTTTCATAGCTAGACGCCTCTCAATTCTGAATGATTTGAATCCTCATTCAGCTTAGGCCCCATGCAGCATGCTATCTTATTGCTTGGAGCCTCAGTTTTGATTGTTTTTATGACATGGTGGGGCTTCAAAGTAGTTGTTGCGCCAGGGGAGGGCTAGAGGGAGCTACAGCCCCCCTGTCGGAAGCCATTTAATCCCCTGTCGGAGGAAATTTTAGGTTTCTGTAGGAGGAAATTTTTGGCAAAATGATGTACAAAAACTGCATTTTTTAGCCATTTCAGCCCCCCTGTCGGAAGCTCCTGCCCTCCGTCGGAAGATTTCTGGCGCCACCCCTGCCTCAAAGTAGAGTTATCCCTAAAATTTCAAGAAGTGTTTACAACACAGGTTGCTCATGAAAATTTCAAACAAAGCTGTATTTGGTATGGTATCATAAAATTGTTCTAAAATTTTTTACCAAAAAAATGCACGTACAATGGTTGATGAACAAATTGAAGGTGTAAGCTGCAAATAAACTTTTTAGGCTGTAAGAGTAAACATAGATCCTCTGTTATCAGATGCAAGAACATATTCCTGTAGCTGCAAATGGCAAGCTGCAAAAAGTTGTACACCTCATTAATGGAAGCTTTCCAAGCTGGCCTGGAGTAACCAAAGCAGTATTACAACTTGCCAAATTTTAAGAGTATCTAATTTCTATCCTCTTTGGTTTAACAACCACTTATTAGAAACAGTTGGTTTCATTTTCAACAGATTAAGATGAGATTGTTTGATGAAAAATAGTATTTTGATGGCAAAAGTATTATGTGGGGGTATTGCAAGATTGCAAACATCTTGATTCTACAAATAGGGTACAGCTGATAAACAAACAGTTATCATTGAGATGGAATGTGTGGTGGCTGAGATCATAGGTCCATTTTCATTATCAATTTCTATATGGGATCTTGGCAGTCTACTGTGAATGCACCATTTGCAGTTTATGCCATAATGTGACAATGTATTGTGCTTCTCGATGATAAGGAAAATTGGTGTCAAAAGTATTGTTCCATACAGTGCTTCCTTTCATTCATTGTTGAAATTTTTGGAACAAATATTTCAAGATCAATCTAACAAAAAACATGCTGCAAAGGTTTACATGCTTTATACCCTGTGTATTTAGGATTTTACTTTCTTCATTTCTTTTAGGTTCCTGGAGACCAGATTGCAATGCATGCATGATTTGGCCCCAGTGTAGTGGTGAGTGAAAGAAAGTGAAAGATGCAAGTGCAAGTAAAGTTTAAAGGCTGTGAGGGTAAAAATAGATCCTTATCAGATGCAAAGCACCTTTTGTTGTAGCTGCAAGCTGCAAAAGTTGTACACCTTATGAATGCAAGTTTTCAAAGCTGGCCAGCAGAGCAAACCATCTTGCCAAGGGCACCCAATCTTGAGACTCTTTGATAGAAGAAACTTTAAGGAACATTGGGTTCTATTTTTAAAAAGATTTACATGGGAGCATTTAATGCAAAATAAATTATTTTGGTGACAAATGCATTATGTGGGGCTTATTGCTAATTGAATTTAGCAAGATTTTGATATAAAAAAATATCAAAGGTGGAGATGATAAACATAAGCTATTATCACTGAGAAGGGATGTTTCTTGGTCATATGATCATAATTGGGTGCAGATCTTGGCAATCTGATGGGAGTGCACAACTGCTCTGCATATTGACTGCAGTCATGAGTCAAAAACAATGTACTGTATTTTCCTTTGATCCATTGTTAAAATTTATGTAACAACTATTTCAGGATCAGCCTGACAAAAATATATGCCGTGAAGAAGTTCTACTGATAAACTGAAACATGATCTACACAGTCAAGAACTCACTGCATTTCTTTTATTGTTACAATATTATGAAACAAATATATTCAGGACAAGAATGAACAAATATGATGTGAGGTGTAAGCTCATAGTACCCGCCACAAGCACATTGATCAAGTTGATTGTCAAAAATTCTTTGAATTCTTAATATTTTTCAAGAATCCTTCACTTTCGGAAGGAATTCTTCAGTCGAATGAGAAAAAGACATGCTAGAATTTTTAACAGGAATTAACAGGAAATTAAGAATATTCATAAGAATTCTCTCAAGGCAAAAGAATTATGATACTGCGCACCTGCCTATGGTCTTTCTTTTGTAAAATTTTAACAACTGGACACTGTGCATCACAAAGTGGTTTGTTTTATGCCTGGTGCAGCAAAATGAAATCAATTAAAAGTAATCTGTTGTATCACACTGTTCAAACCCAAACAAAAACAAAAGAAAGATGCTATGTAAGGTGATTTTGTTGTGGTTCAGAAAAATTTCTGGCCAGGAAGTAATTACCTCATGCTATAATGGATATTTCTCTGTCACAATGCAAACAAGGTTCACTTGGCCAAATGCGCAGTCTTTCTATTTTCTTCTTCTTTCTACTTACACCACAGAAAGACTGCATGCAGGCTAGCGCAGGCCTGGCTTTGCTGATGTTCATATGCTGATAGGCAGTTGAGATGAATCACAGCCATTTTTGGATGTGAAATGTAGCAAGAAAATATTGTTGCTTTCTGAATGAACTTAAGAACATGAAATTAATTTTACAAACAGAAGGGGCTGTAACAATCTACCTGCTCAACGACAAACTGCAGCGTTCCACTTTAGCACTTTGATGGGTGCATAACAAGAAGTTTTAGCATTCTATCCACAACCACAACTACTTATTGTACATTCAAGGTGGATCATCAGATATTCTTTGAAAGCTCTCCGCAGGAGCTAGGAATGTTGAAGCGCGAGCGAAGCGAGCGCTTAACTTCCTAGTGTCCTTATAATGAAAGAAGAAGGGTAAATCTAAAATTATGTCTTGGGCATTTTGTTTATTTGATTCAGAAGCTGAGCAGTGACTGCGTATATCTGAGCAATAAATGTGCTAAAATTGTAATGCCCTCTGCTCGGTTTCTGAATCAAATAAACAAAATGCCCAAGAAAGAACTTTAGATTTACCCTTCTTCTTTCATTATTAGCACATAACATTTCTTAAAAACCTCCCTTCGCTCGCACCAAACGAGAGTTTGCCGTACTGGTTTCAGGGCAACTTTGCGTCTTCGTTTGTTTTGAATGTCTGCTTGAGAGAATTTCTTTTGTCTGCAATCACTAAATCGCTTTGAGCTGAGGTGTGAACCAAAGCGACTGATGCTATTGTATTACAAAATCTGCCCTTGTTTTCACAGACTACTTTGTGGTACAAAATCATCATTTTAGGACGATGGGATTGATGTGAGTTTGGACGATAAGATAGACATAGCTTTAGCAAAGTATAGAAACCATCATCTTGTTGCTATAAAAAGTAAAGTTAAAATTGACCAAAGATTTGAATTGGACGTTGATTTGTTGAACGTTATGGTTAAAAACAGAAGCCTTATTAGATACTAGTAAGTAAGGTAATGATAATATACCAACACAAAGTATATACAGGGTGTCCCAAAAATTTGTGCCCTGTTTGTTTGGCTACTGTGGAGGAGCTGGAGATTCAACAATCTCTAATTTTACACAGTTGCATAGGTCAAGGTTCAGCGTAGAGTTTGAGACCTTGTTGAGTCAATCTGACTCGTGGTTGCTGATTTATGGCAGAGAAAAGGCAGTTCTATCGTTCTCCGGCGATGCAAAAGTAAAGTAAGTCTTCAAAGGAAGGATTACGGCATCGTATTAAAATTTTTATCACATTTTTCAAAAGGTAGAAAGTGCTCTCTTATGAATAAACAACACTGCTAGCCTTTTAAAAGATTTAGGAAAAGTTTTGATACGACGCTAGAACCCTTTCTTTGAAAACTTATTTCATTTTGGCATTGTATTGCTGGAGAATAAAAGAAGTGCTATTTTGAAGCAACCACACATTTTGTTACCCTGGGAGAGTCTGGCACTCAGGGCATTATTTTGCCTTTTCTCTGCCATAAAGCCTGGTTTCCATATGATCGCAACAGTCGGCGATGCGTCGCCGAGGCAGGTTCGGGGACACATCGGCGACTTTTTTTAATGGAAACATTTCCTGAACGACGTCGCCGACGTCGCCGATCAGACGGGGACAGTACGGGGACGCATTGAAAGAGTTGAGATGAGTTTAAAGCCTGGTTTCCATATGGTCATAGCAGTGAACGTTTCCATATGTCGCCGACTGATCGGGGATACGTCGCCGATGCTTCACAGTAGGTCGCCGACTGTTACGATCATATGGAAATCAGGCTTAAATCAGCAACCAATTGTCAGATTGACTCATACAAGGTCTCGAACTCTAAGTTGAAGCTTGACCTATGGCACTGTGTAAAAAACGAAGACAGTCGAAGCGAGTTACGATGATTTTAATTTTCTCAAAATTTTTGATGGATTTTTACAAAAATAGTCAAAATGACGCCATTTTGAAAATAATCAAGATATTAAAGAATTGCCACGGCAGATTTACGGCAAATTACCTAAAGTTTCTTTGAAGTCATTCAATTCATGGAAAATTTTGATACAATTTCACACCCACCTTTTTGAGGATTGAAAGATTTGAGCTCTATGCTAATAATGCTTTTGGCGCAAAAGAGAACAACAAAGCTATGCCTTAACAAGGAGGGCTAATAGTTGCCATCAAGCGAACATGTAATGCATCTAGGTGTAAACATTGACAGCAAACTCTAGTTTGAAATGCATATGAAAGAGCTATGTAAGAAGATAAACCAAAAATGCATGCATTTGGTGGGTTGAGATTGAGACTAACAATAGGAGAACTAAAGTCAAAACTATTTTTTAAAATCCGTGACAATGACGAACCCATCCTGCTGCCTTCTGATCTGGCTATTTCGTGTCAAAGTTGCAAATAATAAAATGAATAGGACCAACAAGTGTGCAAGAGGAACTTTATCTGGAGACTATGAATCCAAATTCGAGGAACTTTTAGTTAAGAAGGAAGCAAAAGACAACAAACAGAAAAGAACCCACAAAATTTCATGGTTGAAATCTAAAAATCAGTAGATCATTTTCAATACGAAGTACATGTATGAATTTTTTGCTAAGAAGACGTTCGGGTGTTCCCTGAAACGTTCTCACAAAGGAGCAAGCTGCCCTGAATAGGTTTTCACCGTCATGGAATAATTTCCCTATCCTTCAGAAGGACACCATTGTGGAATGCTCCTAGTGATGACCCAAAATTGACAACTTCTCAGGTACATTTTTAACCCTATTTTGGTTGGGGGGGGGCAAATTTGCCCCCCCCTAGTAGCTTTTTTTAAATAACTCTGCGAGGAAGAATTTTATAGCCATGAAATTTCTTGACTTTTTGCAACTACTTATTGTGCAACTTCTCAAAAAGTTTCATTGAAATATTTTGAAAAATGAGGGGGCGGGAGATAATTTTCTGGGACTGACCCAGGCAAAATCGCAAATTCTCAAATCTCAATTATCGCGAAAAAAGGAGCAGAAGTGGAATATTTTGCAAATTTCTTTTTCAATGTTGTGTTATTTGATGCATTCTATCATGAATACCATGTTTGGATGGAAAATATGCTCCAAATTTAATTTTATCTCGATTTTCCTGATTTTTGCCAATTTTGCCGCTTTTCTTGACCACACAAAGGAAAATGCTGACGTAAGCAAAAATGGTGGCTATTTTTAAGTTAATTTTTATATTTACAGAAAGTACATGCCTGAGGCTTTTAGCACACCAAATTTGGTCGCTCTACCTATTACCAGTAAAGAGTTAGGTAGGGGGGGCTTTTTTGCCCCCCCAACCAAAATAGTACTATCAAATAGCCCAACCACTATATGGTTAAAAGAAATACGTTGCTGAGATGGCAACCACTGTACGAACTATACTTGCAGTTAATTTAGATTTTTTTCATCTTTTTCTCCTATGAATTTTTTATCTCACTAATTTCAAGGATGGAGCCCTGGAGCCCTTAAAAGCATGCAATGGAGCCCTGGAACACAACAATTGTGCCTTTGGGAGCCCGGAGCCTATTGAAATATGCCCTGGAGACTCGGGGCCCGAAATCCCTTTGGGGGCCTCAAAGGTCAATGGTTCATTCAGCACATGGACAGAAACCATCCTAGGAGTACCACAGGGTTCGGTCTTGGGGCCCCTTTTATTTAACATATATCTGAATGACCTCTTTATGTTCCTGGAGGAGACCGAAATCTGTAATTATGCTGACGACACAACTATTTATGCGTGTGGACCTAATATCGAAAATGTCATTATGCATTTAGAGAATGATACCCTTAACCCTATTTCACATGGGGGGGGGGCGTTTTTCGCCCCCCCCCCCAACCAAACTTCTCTACACTGCACCGAAACGACACACGATATGATGACCAAACCTTTGTGACTTTTACTCAAATTTGATTGGCAATCAAAATTTAAATGCCTGATTGTTCTAGATTTGATCACGTGATTACAATAGCACCATATTTGGAGAGTAGTTGACAAAAACAGCTTTGAACATCCATAATTTCTTTGCTTCTCGTCCGAATTACTTGAAACATGTATTATTCGATTGCTCTTGATGAGAGCTTTCACTTGATATATAATTTTTGCTAATTTGCTGACATCAGCAAAATTTGATATCTATGATGTCATTTATATCGATGACGTCATTTTTCGAATAAATTAATGTATTAATTAAGATTTTTGTTGCAATTTAGCTTAATCTTGTTTGTTTCATGCATATTAAGTCGATCTATGTCAGAAATAGCAAGAAAACTACGGAAAACTGCAGTGACAATAAGTAGAGAGGAATAACGAGCTAATTAAGCGCTACTTGGTCTATAAATCGATACTTCAGATGGCTTCAAAGTACATATCTTAATTGTACAATGTATTTCCTATCATTTAAGACTATTCTCATTAAAATCGGTTGAGTATTCAATTAAATAGAATTTTTCTTGCGAAGCAGCTATAAATTGGCCAGTTTTCCTTTGTTTTTCGGTTGCCTAGCAACAAATCACATGATTAATTAATTACCATTGTTATATTGGAAAGCTTATTGTCCAAAGAGCAATGGAGGAAAGTTTCATTGTTATATCTTTTGTAGTTTCAGAGAAAAAGAGGGGGGGGCGAAAAACGCCCCCCCCCATGCCAAAATATCGAAAAAATACCCCATGTGAAATAGGGTTAAGATAACTGAATGGTTTCCAAACAACTGCATGAAGCTAAACGAGGACAAATGCCACTTAATGATTTTAGGTGCAAAGAGGAGTAATGAAACAACAATCACAATAGGTGAGGCCAGTGTGAAAGAAAGTACAGAGGAAAATCTTCTCGCTATAACATTTGATCAATCACTTTCTTTCAAGCAACACGTCAAGGCTCTTTGCACAAAGCCTAGCCAAAAGATGCATGCTCTTGCTCGAATATCACGATACATGGACACAGAAAAACTCCAGTGGTTAATGACGGCGTTCATCTTGTCTCATACTGTCCCGCTTGTTTGGATGTTCTATGATAGAGCTTTGAATCACAGAAAGATCATCTTCATGAAAGGGCATTACGCATTCCATACAAAGATTACGACAACGATTTTGGTTTTCTCTTGGAGCAATCTAAATAGGTGCCAATCCATGTAAGAAATCCACAGTTGCTCATGACCGAAATTTATAAAACGAAATGGGGTCTGAATTCACCATTCATGAAAGACATTTTCATGCAACGAAATATTACCTACAGGCTAAGGCATGGCGATGACGCTCAACTACCGAAAGTACGAGCAACGTCCTTTGGAGTTGAATCCATTGCCTACTTTGGAAATAAACTGTGAAAGATTTTACCGCAAGAAATAAAACAATCAAACAGCCTTCCCATCTTCACAAAACAAATTAGATGTTGGAATGGTGGAAAATGCAACTGTAGGCTTTGCGAAGTATATATCCCGAAAGTTGATATACAGATATATTACCCTGGGTACCAGAGCCTCAAAATTTAGATGAAAGGAAACTGGTAAGAGGAAAAGAGAGAAGGAAGAAAAGGAAACGTTCTTTCCTTCCTTATTTTTTCTTTTTATTATTTTTTGGCTCTGGTACCCAGGGTAACAGATTTATTGATAGTTTTATTGTAGATAATGTATATTGTAAATAATAGGCTTTAATTAGCTGTAATTTAGCTATTCTTTTATTCCTAGCCTACTTTAGATAAATGATTAATAATAATGATAATAATAATAATAATAGTAATAATAATAATAATAATAATAATAATAATAATAATAATAATAATAATAATAATAATAATAATAATAATAATAATAATAATAATAATAATAATAATGATGATAATAATAATGATAATAATAATAATAATAATAAGGGTGTATCACATTAGTGTTTGAAGACATTCAAGTTTAACATTTGCTCGTTGTCTGTTTCAGATAATGGAAATTGTGAAGGTGCTTGTTTCATCAGTATTCCTGCTAGGATTGATCAAGTGGCCATTAGTATCTGGCTCAGGCGCTACGGCATGGTTCGAAGATGATTTGCATCTTGATGGCAACTGCAAATATACAGGTTACATTCCCGGTGGTGGGATACCAAACATACAGCCAATAACAGCACCAGTTGCAAAACTGCCAGGCAATGCACTCGCAGAAATTGCTGGCGTCGGAGAGAAAGGAACAAAAATGGCTGAAACTGCTCTTAAAGTCGGTGAAGCATTCGCAAAATCAGGCAGCGCATTGGCCGCAGCTGCTCCTGGGGTTGGAGCTGCCTTAGCCGTCGTCGGGGCAGGATTTGGATTTCTATCAGATGAATTCAAGGTTAAGCCAGAGGATATCTTGAAAGCTGTAAATAAGGCCTTTAAAGAGCTGACAGATGCCATTAATGATCGTTTAGAGCAGATGAAAGGTTACATTGATCAAAAAATTATCAACCTTAAAAAGCAACTCGTTAACAACGAATACACCATGTTGTTTGAAAGATTCACTGACTGTATTGATGGACCTCAGTTGACCAAAAAGGAGGTGGATAAATGTGTAATGAGGGTTGAGACAACAATCAAGTCTTCACGAGTAAAATTCATGCCATTTAGGGGAAAAATGAAAGATTGGAATGCAAAGAGCAATTCTCGACTTTTTTTCGAGAAAAATCCAAACAAAGCCCCTTCGTTTTTGCAAGTAAAGGAAATGGAGGCCATCCTGTTGACTTTTCGTGATTTTGCAAATCTACATCTGCTGGTCTTAAGTTCATTGGTCAACACATTCAAGAAAAGTGGGCCTAAAAAGTCCACCGACTTTTACGTCAAGAGAAAGAAGTATTACGGTAAGAAACACAGGGAGATAAGGAGTAATCAGCCAACTTATATAAGATATAGAAATAATAGAAATTATCCTTGTCAGATTCCCCTGTAGGCTAGCTCTTTTCTGACACTCCGCAAAATCTTCGCATTTTTACAACACGGCCCTTATTTCTTAGCCTGGTTACCAGAGCCAAGAAATAATAAAGAGAAAATATGAAGAAGGAAAGAAAGTTCTCCTTTCTTCATTCTCTCTTTTCCTTTACCAATTCTCTTTCATTTAAATTTTGGGGCTTTGGTATAGACTTATGCCTTTTCGTCCCTTGTTTCCCTGCGTTCTTTGACTTGCTGATATCACTTGGTCAAGGAACGCAGGGAAACAAGGGACGAAAAGGCATCAGTCTAGCTTTGGTACCCAGAGTAGCTAATTAGCTCTAGACCTGTTCTCCCCGTGGAAGAGCTATACTTGAGGCAAATCTTAATAACAGAGTTGAAAAGTGGTTATTGAATCAACCGAAGTTCTAAGCAATGATGCTTGCAGACAAAAGAAATGGTCTTAAGAAGTAATCCAAAAAAGGCAAGAAATACTGCTATCTGCAGATTTGAGCCTTTCAGGTGCCTGCTGAAATATGAAGTTTTCAACTTGAATGCTTTCGACTTGAAATCCCCTATCCGGCATTTTTCATAGATCAATTTTCTTTATTATTAATAGTGAGCTACCATCAATACATTAGCACTGTACCGCTTTTAGTGTAAGAAGACACAAGGTCACCTGGCCTGGCCTACACCAAGAACGGCACTTACAACTTTACAAATACAACTGCAAGACTGACTACAAAAAGAAGGCTAAAAGCAGTACAAGGAATAGCCTGTGTTCCAGACCACTTGAAAAGAAAGGAACACAGGCTATACAAGGAACAATACAAAGCAAAACAAAAAGCAACTCTAGCTATGGATCTGCAATGATATTTGGCAAAGCCAGTGATTCAAAACAATCTCCTCGACCGATCCGAAACAAAGAAACAAAGAAATACCAGGTGTCCCAGAAAAAACACAACAGATTTGAAAAATTCTAATGGAAACTGTTTCATACTCAAAATCACACAATTATTTTAATTGAAATCTGAAATAATGTGAATAAACTTGGTATTTTCCAGCATTTTGGCAATTTGGTTGTAAAGTTAAAAATCAGCCAACTTCGAAATTGCCCCTAGGTCAAAACCAGAGCTGCTGCGTTAGCAATAGTGCATTATATTGTCAAATTATAAAACATAACAGTCCTGGCAATTAGCGAAGAGTGCTGACAAGGATGCAGCCTGCTTTTTCCAAAATAACTGGGCAATCATTAAGGGTTACACTTTAAATTGGAAATAAACACCTGAGAGCTCCCTCGAACATAGATAACTCATGAATCAGCAATGGATCCCTTTGTACACCATTTGTACATTTAGATCCATTTGTACAATGGATCCCCGGTAACGACCCCGCCGGACCTTGTAAATTCAGCGGGGAACTTATGAAAACATACATTTTCAGCGGGGATTAGAAATATCATGACGGGGAAATGAAGTTCTAGGCTAGTATCTATGATGGAACTTGCATAATTTTGACGGGGAAGCGAAAATTTCAGCGGGGATTCAACAAAAACAAGGCGGGGAAACTCTTTAAACTCAAAACTTAGCGGGGAAACGAGTTTTCTTGGCGGGTCATCCTTCAACCTTGGCGGGGCAATGTTTCAGCGGGGTCGTTACTGGGGGGTGTCTTTGTCACAGTTTCTTGATCAACTTGTGTACTTATCTGTAATTGTGTGATGTTACAGGTAATGTTATACTTGGTAATTTTGCATTATCTTTCGCGCTAATGCTGGCAGCTCTAATCATGCCCTGACAGCAAATTGAAGTTTGGTGATTTTTAAATCTGCAATCAAGACATAAAATATTCTGAATTATACATCAAAATTCAATCTAATCATTGCAGATTCACAGAAAAATGATTATTTCATTTTCCGTTGAAAACAACTTGTGTCAAAGTCTTTAAAATTTGTTTTGTTTTCTGGGACACCCGGTACAGGAAACCGATGGCGTGCTTAAACGCGAGCGTCCTTCTGCAAAAGCTATAAAGCGGAAAAATTGAAAATCAAAATGCTTTTAAAGTACAGTGGATCGAAGGAACAACACTTCTTCTTTCTCATTATGATGTCTGAACTGAATATTACATCAAGTCATATCAAGCTGTGTTTCGTACCCGGGGGGCGGGGGGGGGGGTACATAACTTGCGGATGGACGTGGATCTGCCGCTCGGTGTTCAGAAAGCTACCCTCTTCTAATTACCGACAGTTGCCGTCATACCCACTTTTGTGATGAATTTTGACATAAAACTACCCATTTTGACAATTTTTTGCCAATTTCTGGAATACCCACCTATGTTTATGGAAAATATGCCGAAAAAGAGACCCTTGTTTAGAAAATTTTGGACCCAAAAGCCCACCCATATGGGCGGCACATACCCGTACCCTCAGCATGTTATGTTACCCCCCCCCCGGGGTTTCGTACCATAAAGTTCTTTCTCGTCACTATTAAGAGCGTGAAAATTTGACTTATTGCTTGCTCTTAAGCTACAGATGGTCATCGCTAAGAAATTCTCAGCGAAATATTTCTCGCGAAGTGTTTTCTCGAGAATTTTTTTCGCTCTTCAATTTCCACTCTGTGTGAAATATTCTTGCCAAATCTTTTCTGAAGAAAATTGGCTAGGCCAATTCTGAATAAAAACAATAGACCTTTTAGCTATTTTGAAAATAATCTCAATCGAACGATACTTTGCTACAGTTTGTAGAATTTTCGAATATGCAAAATAGTGATAGAAGCTCTAACGCCACTCGATCGAACCTCGGGCATAAAAATGTATAAAAATAACGCTCGATCCAGACTCTCTTCCTGAATAGCTAAAAGGTCTATTGCTTGCCTAGGCCTTCAGTCACTTCAGGAATGGGGTAGTGCGTCATCAGCTGCATCCTGATTGGTCAAATCATTACTTCGCAAACGAAGTGCGAAAAAAGTTGAACTTTTTTTAGCAGAGAACTGGAAAATTTTTAGTGTGCATGAGCAGACTGTTTTTCGCAAGAAATATTTCGCATTTCGCAGAGATTTTTCTCAGTGGAAATCGGGCTTAAGAACCAGGCAAAATCTTTTATTCTGTTGAGCTACCTTGGTGTTTGTCAAACAGTTTCGAAAACGTACTGTTGAACTGAAGCATTTCACATGCTTTATGATGCTGCACTTAGTATTCAATTTTCCCTGCATCAGGATTTTCGTCTGTACACCAAATGCTCGCCGATAACTAGGAGCTGTTTGAAGTTCTCATTAAGTTCTCAAAAAGGCTCTCTGCTGATCGGTTTGAAAGCAGTCCAGACGCCTGAAACAAACATGTTTGGAGCTGGTCTAGCATGAAGGTGGGGGTCATCAGGGTTTGCGGAACAGCGGAGTTTAAAGAAAATTTGTTGCGGAATACGGAATTCTAGCAATTTCTCGGCGGAACGACGGAATTCTCCACTCCTACGGGACGCGGATTTTCTCGAAAATGATAAGCGGAATGCGGAATTTTCATGAAATTTCATGGATTTGCGGATCCTTCGTCTGTTGTCTTGTAAAAAGAGGTCTTGGTCACACCTCTGTTTTTCTGGTCAGCACTATGAGAATATTTTCCAAGCTTTGCACAAAAATTTTAAGTGCCATTATCCTCCTCTTTTCACCTGGATGGGTGAAAATGTCTAACAATACTAATTTGTGCCATCACTTTAATAACAAAGTGGTGGGACGCGGAACTTTGGCTAAAAATGACCGGGATGGCGGATTTTAACTGAAAATCGCGCGGAACGGCGGATTTCTACCCCCCTTGATGACCCCCACATGAAGAGCAAGACAAAAATATGTGCAACACGACATATATGACTCTTCGTCAGAATGCTCATAGCGTCTGCCCAGCTGTAGTAAAAGCGAGCCACATTACGAAAAAGTACCGCCAAAGTCAGACAATAATAACACTGGTACTCAAAGGGAAGTATTGAGCTTGGGTGATAAGACAGAACGTTGTGCTACAAAACAGAATTTGATTATAACATTCATACGTAACATTCAGTTCAGACATCATAACGAGAAAGAAGAAGTGTTGTTCCTTCAATCCACTGTACGTTAAAGTATCGTGATTTTCACTTTTTCCGACTATCGTGAATTTTTAGAACTCAGTTGATTGACTCTTTTTATTTGAAATGAGTTTAGGGCGTTATTTAAACAGTAATTCAGTCAACATAAACAATACTGGTTTCACATTATGACCACATGTCGTTTTCAAGAAAATGACCACACATTCTAAAACGGTCATAAAATATTTTGCAGAAGGTTCTTGAACATATCCTTTGGCAGATGCACTCGAGACATGTTCTAGTTAATCATTATATTTTTGCTAAGACACCGTTTGACCCCGTCTTTTAGATTTGTAACTGTTTTTATCAAAGTATCGGTTTTTATCCTCTTGTATAATACTATCTCGTAATTCGGGAAATCCATGAAATTATTCAATTTGCTTCTAGATTATATGAATCAAAAATGATGGTGAGATGTATACGATCAAAATAAAACAAGAATTTCAAGAATCGGATTAGGCAGGGAAATTGAATTTTGAAGTTAGCCTAAATTGATTGTTCATTGAAAACTTGTGACATCTTGAAACTTCAAAAATCAGTTTCTTGGCTCTCACTGGTCCGATTTTGATAATTCTTCTTTTATGTTGATTGTCAATCATTGCACTTTCAAATGAGTTATAGTTTGATAACTTCAAGAACCGTCATTTTTTGGCATGTGTAACCGTCGCATAGACTTATGATGATGAGTCCCTTTTATCCCTGCGGTAAATCTTGCTCAAGAGAGACTCATAATGAAACAGTGAAAAACTTGGCCCTATTTTCTTCAAACATCAATGGAATTATATGATGGAAACAAGGCCTCGAATATCAATCTCGTGGGAGTGTTTTTGATTCTTCAATCGAATCGAAAATTCTATCACATTTACACAGTGACAATAGTAATTCACTATTCTCGCAATCTGATTGGTACTGTAGGAATCGCGAAGTTTCGACCTAAACGGGGCCAGGTTTTCCAGAGCAATTATGACTCCCTCGTGAATGAAGCACCATCAAGTCAAAGAGCACAGGGAAACAAGAGACTCATCGGTATAAGTCTAAGCTTCACATGGACCGTCGAAGATTCCCTGTTCAGCCGCTGAGGTGAATTGTTTCATAATTCTTTTTTGTAGTTTTGAATAATCAAATACCATTTGACTTGTTCACTTTCATTTACTTGTCTAAGATGGAGGGTGTAGCCTTTCAGCAGTAGCTCTCCTTGCCCCCTCTCGCGTCATACTCTCGAGTACCGAATAATCTTCCCCCCCCGCTTATTAATTTTTCAAAAATTTTCCAACCCCCCACCCTTATTCTGACCCCCTTTATGAATTTTTGGAAAAATGAAATGGTAGTAAACACTTTCTGAACGAACGCAGGAAAAAGTCTCAAGAAGTGCATTCAACAGAACCAGAGTTCGTAGGTAAATGTATCAGTAACATCACTGTTCACATAAATATATCAAAGCTACGTGTTTCCTTAAGAAAACGACTGTTTCTATTTCTCCAAGCACCCCCCGATTATTCCAGCCCCTAATTATAGTAATATCTAGCCATTTCCAACCCCCCCCCCGATTTTTCTCAACCCCGGTTAATTCGGTACTCGAGAGTACAGGCCTGCCAACACGTGAATAGCTACTAAATATACTATTTTCATAAACACTCTCTACAATATTTTCATGCAGAAACGAAAAAATCGAAAGTTCACTCACATAACATGTTTGTTCATTTTGATAGCACAACGATATGCAAGATACGCAAAGTGGGTGAGGTATTGGACGTTAATAAGAAATGTCTATGAGAACAAACACGTCGAAGACAACCAGTTCAACTTCAAATGTGGGGAAGTGGACCACGTGAAGGAAGGATCAGTATTCAAAGTACACACAATTAATGCATTGCAATGCTCGATGGAGTGCACTGGCATGTTTAATGGCAAAGCACCTATCAAAGAGTGCAGATATAAAGTGGAATTGCGTGTGGATGACAAAGAGCCTGCAGGCTATGTCCCTGTTAAAGTTAGATATTATGAGTAAGTACCCCAGGTTTCTTTATAGAAAACAGAGTTTTTTTAATCGATAACTCCGACCGAGGGGCAAATCATTGCTTAAAATCTCGTACGCTCTAGGAAATAATCACACTTGAATCACAAATTAATCACATTTAATCACATAAAAATCACAGTAATCATGAAAAATCACCAGTCATATTAATCACAAATTTTGAATTTCTAATCATGCTTATCTGCTTATTTTTGTAAGAAATGAAGGGATTAGATTGTCCCTGTCATCATTTCCAAAATTTATGCGAACAAATTGCCAGGTATGCAAACACAAGCTCGAAATTTTGAACAGCACAACAGCGCAACATTCTGAGTTCCCTTTTCCCTATGGAGCAAACAGGAAAATTTCGTTCTTGTGTGTCATACTGCATTCACACCAGGCCCGTAGCAGCTATCCCCTCCCCCCCAGGGCCATCGCTAGAGGTGTGAAGCTAGGTAAAGGGTGCAAGCTCTCAACTTGCCGACTGGTGGGCATGGCTTTTGAAGCGTTGCTTTTTTGTCACGCTAGCGCACTACTGTGGTGGATACGCCATACGGAGGCGGGGTATTATGCTAACGTGGTGGGGTATTTTTTTTTTATAGCTTCAACGCTCTACCTAGTACAGGCATGGCAGCAATGTTAATATAAAAAAAAACAGACAGAAAAAACAACAAGAAAAAAAAAAGAACTAAGCATCAATGTACAGCAAAAATAGAACAGTAATCGGTGTGGAAACATTCACTGTCCTAGGTGGTTTCTTCGGATGTCACTTGCTTCCTTTAGAAAAGTTGACAAGGCCCCAATAACACTTGGCTCATTACTCTGCATTAAGTCTTGAAAATGGGCTTCATTTGAGGTCGAATTTATACCAGTTACCTTATAGAGTACTTCTCTATGTGCAGCATATGCAGGGCATTCGCAAAGGAAATGAGCTTCATCCTCGACCCTGTTTAAGTCACAGATCTGGCACTGACGGTCATTGACTTCAATCCCCTTGTGTCGCCCAACCTCAATTTCGAGATTGTGATCGCTGCATCTAAATTTTGTAAGACGTTGTCTATCCTTGAACCTAAGAGGTACTGTTAGATACTTTTTAATCTCAAGATTATTTGCACCAAATATTTTGTATGTACGGAGCTTACTGTTACGCTCGCTGTTAGGGCCCGCTATCTCTATCTCATGCTTCCATAGGTTCATGAAGTAGTTTTTCATATTTTCCTTGCATAATCTTGACACTTGGTCACTGCTGAAGCGATGTGGGTTTTCAAATATACGGTGTAGCCCCAGTAATCTAAGGGTAATTTTCACAGTTTGAAGCCAGTTAGAGGGATTTTCAGCTTGGAGTTCTTCCTCGAATGCTTTGTGGATAAGCGAATTATCGTGGAGAGTAGTTAGCCTATGCCAGAATTTTATATTCCGTAACAGTCCCGGCAGCAGCAATGGGAGATTACCTAATTCTCCGTAGATTGCCAGGGATGGGCAATTGCGTTTTACTCCTAGGATTCTTTTACAAAATTTAAGGTTAGTTTTCTCGATTTGGCATGATACTAAATATCTACCGAGGCTGTTAGGCGTATCACTAATAGTAGTTAGTTGATGATTAGAAAATGCTGTCCAGACTTCGCTACCATATAGTAAGATTGGCTTTGATAAGTTTGGAAAATAGGTCCAAAGACAGTTGTACCCCAAGATTGAATTTGTTAATTGTATCAATAAGAGGATGCATGGCTTTGTTTGCCCTGTCAGTAAGACTGGAGATTGCTTTAGAGAAAGAGCCACTTGCGCTAATATCAATGCCAAGGTAAGTGTAATCTTGCACAAGTTCTAGTTCTCGGGAATCGTAGACAAATTTGAAGCCTTTTAGGACTTTACCCGAGGGGCAAATCACTGATTTTTTTTCGTACACCTTCCTTAAAATCACGAAAAAATCACATGCAAAATCACAAAATCACAGAAAAATCACATACAAAAGCATCAAAAATCACAAATCATCGAAAAATTACTGAAAAATTACAAGAAAAACTCACTGAAAATCACTAAAATCACAAAAAAATCACAGGAAAAAATCATGTGATTCTAAAATCACAAAAATCACGTACGCTATTTTGAGAAGTGATTTGCCCCTCGACTTTACCAGTGGAGTTGAAGATCATTGTTTTACTTTTCTTATGGTTAACGGTTAGTTGCCACTTTTTGCAATAATTGTGAAGGTGTAAGAGGCAGTTTTGTAAACCCTCACTTGATTTAGATATCAGAATGAGATCATCGGCGTAAAGTAAATGAGAGATTTTCTGGTCGTGAAGTTTCACTGGCTCACAGCTGGGGTCAAATGATTTTTTAATGTCGTCTATGAATATGTTGAAAAGAAGAGGACTTAACACGCAGCCCTGTTTTAGACCTATTCCACTTTCAATCGGATTGGTACATTTACCATTGATTTTGACAGAATAGCTGACAGATTTATACATGGATTTGATCATGTCAAGGAATAGCCCCCCTATCTCGGCGGAATACAATTTTTGGATTAGAAGATTTCTGTTTATAGAATCATATGCCTTTTGGAAGTCTATGAAAGCAACAAAGAGCCGCCCCTTGTTTCTCTTGATTGAGTCATCAATTAGACGTTTTAGCACGAAGATATGGTCTGAGGTCCTTTTTCCTTTAGAAAAACCTATCTGATTAGAAGCTATGAGGTTATGAGAACCAACATGTACTTGAAGCCTGTTTAAGAGCACGTAACTAAAAAGTTTACTTAAACACGAACTAACAGCTATACCCCTGTAGTTATCAGGATCTCGAGGATCCCCCTTTTTATGGATTGGTTTGAGGAGATTAATCGTCCAGAGCTTCGGGTAGGTAGACCTACTGAAAATGAGGTTGAAGAGATTAAGCAGAGGTTGTGTTAGAACATCTTTTCCAGCAATTAGAAACTCATTGATAATATTATCAAACCCTGGCGATTTGTTTTTCTTCAGCTGGTTGATCGCTTTCCTGACTTCCTCTTGTTTAATTGAATAGTTCAGTTCATTGAAAACGGTATTATGCTTGTTGTGGTGGATACGCCATACAGAGGCGGGGTATTATGCTAACGTGATGGGGCATTATGCTCCGCCTCTGTATGGCGTATCCACCACATCAAGCATAATACCCCACCACGTTAGCATAATACTCCGCCTCTGTATGGCGTATCCACCACATCAAGCATAATACCCCGCCTCTGTATGGCGTATCCACCACAGTAGTGCGTATAGGTTCCCTAGTGTGAGTGCGTATAGGTTCGCTAGCGTGTTTTTTGTCACACACACATACTCCTCGTTGAGGGGCTCAAGTTCCTCTCCACTAGTGGCGTAGCCAGGTTCCTGCCTTCAGAGGGGGTAAGTTGCAAGTGAAGGGGACAGAAATGGTGTTCGAGGGCTTGCCCCCGGAAAATTTTTTAGAGGACACATCATTTAAAATGCTGTAGACGCTATCTTTTACTACATCGTTGAAATATGACGTTATCGTAAAAAAGGATACAATGTTGATGAAAGTTAAGGAAAGTTTAAGTAGGATGCATAAATTTTTGTAACGCTGGATGCTTGGGGAAGTGGAGAAATCTTCAAAGAAGACCAGTGGCATCATGTTGCCAAAGGTCTCTTGACCGAAGCGCCATCATCAAGTCAAAGAGCACAGGAAAACAAGAGACTCATCGTCATAAGTCTACTGGAAATCTAGAAATGGGAGCTTCTGTCCACTTTCCTTTCCTAATTAAATAACCTGCTGCAGCAACTTCGTTCAAAATCTAGTCAACTGCATCATTCGAATTGAAAATTCGACAGTATTGTTTTTTGCAAAATCTGATTGGTACGTTAGGAATTGCAAAGTTTGGACCTAAATAGGGCCAGGTTTTTAAGAGTAATGCTATGAGTCTCTCGTGAAAGCGCCATCATCAAGTCAAAGAGCACAGGGAAACAAGAGACTCATCGTCATAAGTCAAGGTGCATATGTGTGATGAATTTATGTAAGTTGTTGAGTTGATATTTCCCGTATCTAAATGCGTTTTGTTATTATACAGTGACAAAACCCCAGAGAGATATGCAAGACAACAAGGCCGGAAACTCTGCCACCGATATAGTGATTCATTGCTGAAAGATATGAAGACATACTATGGAAGTGTACTGGATGACAATGTCAAGGTCTGGGAGAAGATGGCAGCAAAACAGGGAGCTTAACTCTTTCTGTTGCCAAGAACAGTAAGGAAAATAATAGAATAATTGCGTGCTTTGTTGGGTTCAATGATTGAGAACAATTTGATTTGTGGCAAATCTTTTGTTGATTGTTATATTACGAGTCCCTCTTGACTTACTTGAGCAAGGTTTACTGCAGGGATACAAGAGACTCATCGTCACATGTCTAATGTCTTCTGTCCTTCGAATGTCGAAAGAAAAGTTGAACGTTGCGTTGTCACTTAGGCCCCGTTCACACTACTCCGTTTTTGTTAGTATCCGTTTTTGTTGCATCGAAGCTACCGTTCACACTACTCCGTTTTCGTACAAAAACGGTGAGAAAAACCTCCGCTTTTGTGCGTTCACACTGATCTGCCCAATAACTCAAAAACGCAGCGAAAAACATTGTGAAGCTGCATATTGGAGCGTTTTCAAAAACCTTCGTTTTTGTGCGTTCACATTGATCAAATGTGTTTTCAAAAACGTCCGTTTTTGTGGATATCCACTTTTGACAGCGTTTTCGAAAACCTCCGTTTCTGTGGCGTTTTGTGCGGATCAGTGTGAACACTTGCACAAAAACGGAAACGGAGGTTTTTCTCTCCGTTTTTGTACAAAAACGGAGTAGTGTAAACCATAGATAATAGAACTGTTCTATTATCTATGTGTGAACGGGGCCTTACTTTCGAAAAGTCGAATAAGCAAATTATTGTTAAAAAGCAATCTTACCACTATAGTGCTGAATACCAGTCGTGAGTAAGATAGGAATAAAATTTTTTAGCCCGATGTTTGCTCGTGGCTCTTGGCGAAATGTGTGAAAACTTTTCCAAATTTTACCTACCCTCATAAATCGCAACCAGGACAAAAAACTGCGAATTAGCGAAGAAGACAGAAGAAACGTGTGAAGATTTTTTATTATAAATTCTACCTACCTTCATGTAACGCAACTAGGACAAAAAAATTGTTGGAGATTTCCCGAATTTCTTTGAAGATATCTACTCGCCAGATGTTTGGGTATCCAGGTTTCGAAGCCGGTTTAAATACCTCATGGTTTGGTAGAGATACAGCGTTTCCAATAGGAAAAATCGGCCGAGGCTTGCCAAAATAAAGAGATTTCTCAGGGGTAGTGAGAGAGTATAGAGAAAAGAGAGACTTCAAATGTGTGAACAAAAATGTGTGAAAAAATGTGTGAAATCTTAGCAACACAGTTCACATAGAAATCGAAGGGGCATCGAATCTTGAACAAAAGAAAAATTTCAAAACAGAGGAATTCCTGTCTAATCGGTAAATTCTATTGAGTGGAAATCGACCTTTACAACAATCACTGTTGTTATTGCCATTGTCTCTTGTTCAGAATTTCTATTGTTTAAAGACAAATGACGGAGATATAAGGCGACTTAAATCAGGGGCCTGGGCCGAGGGGCAAATCACTGATTTTTTTTCGTACACCTTCCTTAAAATCACGAAAAAATCACATGCAAAATCACAAAATCACAGAAAAATCACATACAAAAGCATCAAAAATCACAAATCATCGAAAAATTACTGAAAAATTACAAGAAAAACTCACTGAAAATCACTAAAATCACAAAAAAATCACAGGAAAAAATCATGTGATTCTAAAATCACAAAAATCACGTACGCTATTTTGAGAAGTGATTTGCCCCTCGGCCTGGGCAATCTGAAGGTAGCCTATTTTAAAATAAAACAAAACTTGGGCGCCTGCCATCATTTGTCCAATTGTTTTGATATAATCTCTGGAGGTCATCAAATACAATAATGGAACACAATAGACTATATCTAGATTTCCCAGGGCCCTATTTTCCAGGGCCCTAATTGCCCCGCGCCGAAGCGGGGCTTATGTAGAACAACGCACGTAAAGAGAATAAAAGGTGCTGTGGGCTCAAAATCTCGAGAAATTTCAGCCGGTTTGCCATCAGAAAACAAGTCTGAAAAACTAGTTTTTCTTGAATTTTCAATTTCATCACGTAAGTGGCCAATCATGCGTCAGGTAATACAATGGCAGCTCTGGAAACTGGTCAGACCAGTTCCTAAAGGAAGTCTCAGAGAGCAGCAATTGTGAGGGTGTATTGTCTTTTCGATCATGAAACAAAGGCTATCATGTCTTCCCAACTGAAATTACACAACAGAAATATTTAAGAAATTAGCTGATAAGAAAAGTATTTGTACTTGGTTCGCGATCTTCAAAACACGGAATGGGGAACGGGGAATGAAACTGCAATCGGATCGGGGAATCAAGGCCCGTGGAAGTTTTCGGATAGTTTTCTCTTGAAAAAGAAAAGTGGAAAAGTGGAAGCAGAGAAGTTTTATCTCTCTTAACTCATTCATGACTTCACTCTGATCAAGTCGAATACTGGGGAAGGCAAGGGGCACTATAGTATTTACTATTGCTAGTTTAAGTTGTCTTAGATTATGTCTTATAACGCTTAGCTTACAAAAAGAGCAAAAGATGGTCGCCTGCCATCATTTGTCCCATTGTTTTGACAATCGTTTGAGATCATAAAATATATAGCAATTAAACTTGCCGCTATATATCCGTCATTTGTCTTTAAGGCTTAGTGCCTCATCGGTTTTAGCAAGGCCATAACTCCGAGAAACCATGAGATATTTAAAAGCACACTGTCGTGGTTGTGATTGGCTAGTAGTGATTTTGAAATCTAAAACAAAGCTCTGGCCTTTGCGTAATTACCAAACCTTTATGCTCTTGGATCATGCTTTGTTTCGAGAGTAAAGGGAACCAGATAATTATGATCTTAGTGAATTTCACTGTGCAGTGAAATTACTGAATCTGGCCAAATTCTTTTCTTCTTGATTGTCTTGTTTATCCAATCAGCATCACGACAGTGTGCCTTTAAGGTTACGGTAAACGTTTTCTGGGTGAAAATATCCATTTTTCGATTTCTTCATATTCTGTTAGCCGAACTGCCCATTGTTACTGTACAAAAAAATGTACAGAAGTTTGGTGGAACCATACTTCAGATACAGCTGCCCGGTATGGGGAGTTGCCGGCATCAATGCTATCAATAGGCTGCAAAAACTCCAAAATAGGGCAGCAAGAATCGTCACAAACAGTGCTTATGATGCTTCTGCCCTACCCATAATCAGAAAACTTGGTTGGCCCACCATCAATGAACTTATCGAATCAGAAGCCTTAAAGATGGTGTACAAATCGGTAAACGACCAAGCTCCCATTTACCTTACAGAAATGTTTGCCAGGCTGTCTGATACATGCAAGAGAGAACTTCGCAACACTAAAACAGATTTGACCGTTCCTGGTCCGCAAATCGGCTTTCAGCCAGAAATGCTTTTCATATAAAGGTGCTAAATTATGGAACGATCTTTCGATTGCAGTCAAATCATCAAAATCTTATGAAATAATCAAAAAACGTATCAACAATGCCAACACCGAATGCTGAGTCACTCTTTCATGTTATAGTTAGCATCATTTAATTTGTTTATAAAAAGATTTTGTAAATAGGGTTTTTTTAGTTATGTATACTTTGTAATTTTATTATTTATTTGCACGGCCCACTGTAAATCAGTCCTTTGACTGACGTGGCCATCGTGCCTAAAGAAATTAAAATCAAATCAAATCAAATCAATCAACTTTCGAGGCACACAATGATACATTGTTTGACGCTAACAGAAGTTTTGAAAATGGAAGAAATGTCATGTAAACGAAAGTTTCCATAATATTTAAATCAAAGTTTTCGTTTGCGGTCTTCATAATCCATACCTAATCGCTTGTGGACGATGAGTCTCTTGTTTCCCTGTGCTCTTTGACTTGATGATGGCGCTTCGGTCAATAGAGACTCATAGTATTACTATGAAAAAGCTGGCCCTATTTAGGCTCAAACTGAGCAATTTCTTCAGTACCAATCAGATTGCGAGATTTGTGAATTACTATTGTTAACGTGTAAATGTGATAGAATTTTCGATTCGATTGAAGAATTGAAAACACTCCCATGGGATAGAGATTCGAAACCGTGATTCTTTCCTAATTCTATTGATGATTGAAGAAAATAGGGCCAAGTTTTTTACTGTTTCATGATGAGTCCCTCTTGAGCAAGGTTTACCGCAGGGATACAAGGGACTCATCGTCATCAGTCTACGACGAAAGCGACAAAATGAAACACTGTTCGTGAAATTATTCAAATGGAGACTTTGAGTATGGTATACCAATCTATCAATGATCTGGCTCCCACTTACCTTACAGAAATGTTCTCAAGACTCTCGGATACATGTAAGAGAGAATTACGCAATACTAGATCTGATTTAGAACTTCCCATGCGAAAATCTGTTAATGGTTCCTTTGATAATAAAGAAATAGGAGGACAAAACCTCTCAAGGTTTACAATGTCAAGTATGACCAAAGCCACTCTATCAATCTACTCTCACAGAGGTTTTGTCCTCGCGCTTCCGAAATTGGTGAAAAACGCAACATAAGCATCTTTTAGCGCAAATTTAGACATTCTCGCGAAATAGGCCAAAATAATTGCTAGAAAATTGGGCAGTAGTGCAGCCGCCCGGAATTTGCTAGCACGAGCATACAACAACAACTTTTAAGGTCGGTGATTGGACTGAAAAATACTTATTTTTTTCCTGGCCAATGCACCTGTCACACGACCGACGGCCGTGGAAAGAAAAAGTGGCAGAAAAAAGGTGGCGGGTGGGTGGGGCAAAAAAAAACACGAGGCGCTGAACCACTAGCTCTCTCTCTGGCTGATGATAGCAGACAAATGATCAACAACAACTTACTTCCTTTTATACTAGCCACGAAAAGCAGACATTCCACGTGCAGCCACTGAGCAAAAAATGCGTAAAGTTACTGCCAGCAACGTTATCACAATGAAAAAGATATAACCATGGTCACAAGGGACTCAGCCCTATTGTGTAAGAAACTAAAAACATCACGTTCCATTAATTGCGATTAAATTTCATTCAATCGCCATCAAATGGCCAAAAATGCTTCTCATATAAAGGTGCGACAATGTGGAATCGGCTCAGCCTAGAATCAAAATTGTCCCCGACATTGAAAACTTTCAAAAAAGCATAGCAAACCATGCATTTAGCTAATTCTCTCTTATATCATATCGATATCATACCTACAATTTTTATGCACTTTGTCAATAGCTGTTTTATTTTGGATTTACAGGTAAATTTAGATAGTTCCTTTTCGTTTGTAAGTATTTTTTAACAGGGTACATTGTAAAACAGTACAACTGAATGTTTTACCCTGTATAAATATTATAAGATCAAATCAAATCAAATCAAATGAAATCAAATCAAATCAAATCAAATCAAAATGAATCATGATTCCAGGTTCAACCGGTATTTTATTGGTTTTATTGAGCAATTTGCGAAGTAGTTCTCTTTACCCTGTGTAGGGGTAAAGTGAACTGGGCAAAGTGGCTGCCAAGGAAAGCTATTTTGTAAGAAAATGAAAATAGATTTATAAACTGACCGAAAGACATAATGTCAAAACAACGTTAAAAAGTTTGCGCTCAGCTATAATACCTCTGGGGGTATTCGTGAAACCGCGAAAATACTTCACTCTATCCCCTCTTACCCTAATTCAGTTCGCCTCAACATACCTCTGGCATTTCGTCTATATTATATGGAAAATTTCACCTCGCTCATGTGAGATTCCATCTCTGGTGAGGTGGGATCTCGCTATACCGATGGCGTTGTGTTGTCACATAAGTACAAAATGAAAATACAAAAGATTCTGTGGGAAAGTGCTGAATCTCGCCTGTCAGCCATTGGTCTGGCAGGCAGGTGAGATGTTCTTCCTCATATAAGCAGGCCCTTAGAGTTCGAGACCTGGTTTGTGTAAATCTGAAAAGACTTGCTGATTTATGAAGAAAGAGGGTCAAAATTTGATGGCTTCAAAACCAGAGGATCTAATTTTCTCCATAGCTGTCAAGATCAAAGAAATTGAGTGCCTGTCCTAGTTCACTAAGCCTACATTCACACTGCTCCGTTTTTGTTTCTATCCGTTTTTGTTGATGAAAACGCTGCCCGTTCACATTGCTCCGTTTTCAAATACGCTATGAAAACGATATGTGTTCACATTGCTCCAGAAAAACGGTGTTGTTAATCGCCTTTCAACACAAACCCCTTTGTTAATAGCTGTCAAAAAGGCACCAATCGCGACTTTGAATGCTATTGTAATCAACAGCTTATCAACAAAGGAATGTGAAGCGTTTTCAGATGTCTCCTTTATCCATGAAACTAGTCGACAGGATTGAATTCACTCAAATTTTTGCCATCCGTCAAGCAGCCACCAAGTCATTTTTTTAGTGAATTTTCTTTTTGAGTATAGTTCTATAAAGGTTTTTCTTTTGTTTTCATTTCCTCCTTTAAGCCAAAGGGTAGACATGATATCTTGCTCCTCGTGGTATTGTACTTGTAGTATTGTAGAGTATTTTGTAAGTAGTGTAATAAGTATCGTGTATTGTAAATTTTCAATTGATGATATATAAATATATATATAAAAGGAGCTGAAGAAGGTTACTTCACGAGGCTTTTATTCAACTTTTGGAAATATTCTCTAAAAATATGAAATATATTCAAATCCAAGAACAACCCCTGCTTAGAACTACATGTCCGTCAAAATTTGGCTATTCGAATAACTATTCTTTTTCAACAACAAATGGTTTGTCGACAGGAAGAGAGCCACTGTCCTCAATTTTTACCTCCTTCTTTGGTTTGTCTCTGAAGTCTGTTTCAATTTCTTCTATTTTACGTGCAACTTCCTGAAATGTAAGGAAAGCGAACTTAAAAGAAGGCTTTCTCAAAATGTTTGTTGCCATAGGGTGTGTTTGATTGGTGCAAATTCCAGAAACGAAACGGTAGACTTTGAAGATTCGGAATTTGTGTTTGATTGACTGCCAAATTCCGAAAACAGGAGGTTTGCGAGGCTTGGAAGGCGTGCTGAACTTTCTGTTCCAACAGGCAGAAATTTTGGCAGACTTTGGAGAGATCCTCGTTTATATTTGCGAATTTGCTTGTGCTGCTATGGTAACTGAGTCAGCTCAATCTTTGATGCCAAGTTTCGGACTCGTCTTCGTATTTTTCAACTGGTAACCTCGTTTTCGCCAGGATGAATCTGAAACCTGCTGTTTTGAAGAATTTTGTGTTTGATTGGGCACTGTGTTTCCGTCCCTGCGAAGTCTGCCGTTTCCAGAATTTGGTAAGTTTGGAATCACCAATCAAACACACCAATAGTGACATTGTAATTTTTTGAAAGGCATTATCACATACAGCTAATCTTAGATTGAACTGTATAACCCGCGACTAAGCTTAACCTCCAATTACACTGCGCTGTTCGAAACCCGATTAAGACCAATCAGGGATAAATCTGTGTGTTAAACCTGATCCTGCTCGGTATGTGTTTTAACTTAAAGACCCTGTGCTCCCCATGATCCTTTGTATTCGCAAAAACCAGCAAAACATCACAGTTATTGCAAAAAACGCACTTTGACCACAGAATATGGAGCTGTAATGAGAAAAGCTTCCCTAATCCTTCAACTACTTTTGGGAAGGTCTTTTGTTTCAGTTCAAAGCGATGACTTCACAACTTTCATTTGAAGGTTGAAACGACAATAAAGCCTAGCGATTGCTAGGCCATTATCTTTCCATACAGCATGAAATTCATTGTCAGACCAGAAAGGATCATGGGGAGCACTGGGTCTTTAAAAATCGGGTGTCAAATGGGAAGCATTTGGTGGATTTATGATTCAAAAAATTATCAGCCGTTTTCAGTACTGCCCGACAGAATCAGCGATAGGCCTTTTATATGGTAGGTAAGAAAGAGTAATATGAGAATAATCGAAGGTTTAGCATGAAGTCATTACAGAAACGATGCCATTTCATGCCGTTCGTGTTCGAATGTTAGATTTTACTTTACGTTTTTGAATTAACCCAACATTAGGAAAGTATAAACATTGATTAGCTAATCTTAGAGGTGAAACGTCTTTTAACAATATGTAGTTTCGCAGATTAATGAGAAAGAAATTGAAAAAAGTACTTCACACTATTCACAACAGAGGAAGCTCTTGAATAATCAACAATTATAACGACCCCGAACTTGTCCTTTAATAAAATTTGTACAGCACCATCGAAAAAAATCACAAGTGCTCTCGTCTTTGCTTACCATTCCTTCTAAAACTTTTCCAAAAACAACATGTCTGCCGTCAAGCCAAGGTGTTTTCTCATATGTGAGGAAAAATTGAGATCCATTTGTATCTGCTCCTGCATTTGCCATACTCAGCCATCCGGCTGCATAATGCTGAAGTTTGAAGTTCTCATCAGGGAATCTCTCACCGTAAATACTTTTTCCTATCAGAAGACAAAATAATAAAATTAGGGGTGTTTATAAAAGGGAATGTTGATGGCAGGTGGCGAAATGGGTAACCTTAGATGGGGATGTTTAGCTATAGTTTACAGAGGTGGAAAAGTATGTGAAGCCGTGAAGTAGCTTTGCAAGGAGCTTGTTTTTCTGGAAGGAAGACAATGTGGAGAAAAGGAACAAAACAAAACGAAAAATGAAGGAGGGACCCAAGGAAGGTATCTGTAAAGATAAGGCTCAAGCCCTTATTGGTTCCCAGAAAACGCGGAAATCATCCAAGCTCACACATCTTCGCTTTCTAAACATAGTCGCCCCTATAGACAAATCTTTTCTTCCCATGCATGCAAACAAAGAATATATACATCATCGATGAATCTCATCCAAATGAGGGGCTTGTCAGCTAAGGCCTCCAGCAACCTCTTCAAACCGGGTCATGAAGAGACTGCCATAGGCTGGAGTGAGCTTCGTGCCTATAGTCGTGCCAAATTTCCGCCTATAAAATCTATCGTTAAATTCCAACTAACCATTCTCCAAGACCAAGGATGCCAGCCCCACTAGAGTACCAGTAGCCACAACCGGGCTACCCGTTTAACCAGCGTCTCTTTGATGACCTCTAAACCCTTTTTTGGGCGCAGAATCCTTTATATTTACATATATGATTCTTCTGTTGATATACTCATTTATTTCCTTAAAAGCTCCTTCTGACTTGCAGATACAGGGCATCCAAAGTGATGGAGTTTCTTAATGCAAAATAATGCACTTACCTCCAGTTCCATCTCCACTTGTGAAATCACCACCTTCAAACAGGAATTATAGATATCATATTTGGAATGCTATTACATTTGATAACCCAAGATAGGTCCACAGGGCCGTAGGAAGCAGCTGCAGGTTGGGGGGGCAATTGTTCTCAAAACAATAGAGAACAATACATCTAATTAATGCTTGTGACGTAGCACCATTGTTCTCAAAATTATTGGGGGGCTTAAGCCCTACCTGCCCCCCCGCTTCCTACGGGCCTGTAGGTCCATAGTGTGCTACATAAATGTTCAAATTTTCAAAAAAATTTGAACATACAATCAATTTATAGACCCATGGCACATCACAGACAGTTTATAAATAACACTTTGGTTGAAGAAGGGTGGGTTATGCCTAGTCATCGGTGCCATAATTTTGCCTAGAATGCTAAATTTCAAATTGTCCAACTACAGGGGTGGCGCCAGGGGAGGGCTAGGGGGGGGGCTACAGCAGCTTACTTTGGAAAAACATGGAAAATTAGGTAACAAACGTTCAATTTTGTCATATCGAATTGTTGTCCACGATTTAGACTTCACCCACTGTGAAATTCTAAAACGAGGACCAGAAAATCATCAACTATCATTCTTCTTTGGTACATGTGTCCGTGTTACCCGTGTTTTAGACCTGAGCAATTTGCAAGTAAAATTGGACACCATTGGACAGAGCGGAAACTGCGTAAACTGACGTCATCTCTCAGTGACGAGTCCCATTCCCTTCTGGTCTATTATGGACAGTATTTAATGATGTAATGTAGTTGTGCACTTTGATAACATATACAGCTACTGTATATACTGTAAACTAACCAACCTTGCATCATAAAGCCTTTGATAACTCTGTGGAAAATACTTCCTTTGTAACCAAATCCTTTCTAAAATAGCAAAAAAAGGCAAAATTCATATGATCAAAGACGTTCCATTTCACAGTAATGGGATGGCCAAGGGGTAGACAATGGCGGATACATCTCGTCAGGTTGTAACTGTAGTTATTTCATGAGCAAATATGCTGCAAAATGGCTAGGTAATGAAAACGCCCTCTAAATAGTTGAATGTGTTGTGGCAAAGTGGTGTAATCTCCTGACTTTACAGCCAAAACAGTCAGACGGACAGGGTTTGATTCGTGGTAGAGCCCGGTAGAGCCCTGCTACTTGACTGCTCTGTTACTGCAATCCCGTGCTTTGCACTATTTTATATTCAGACAGCAAGCAACTGAGCTCTTCATAACCTTGGTACATTGAGAGGTGCCAAATCTTGCAAATGACAAATTTTCATGATTAGCAGAAAATACAAAACTATTTGGTTCATGTCATTTCAGACGTCCACATATGGACATAAATACTAACATAATGACATCCATTTTTTACATGGTGTTGCTCCTGCCAGCCAAGGCAGAGCCAGGTGTACAGAGTAGCACTTGCACACCAGACAGTTTCAATGGACTCAACTCGTCAAAATAGCCTAGACAATGATAAAAAACAAAATAATTTCTTCTTGCACACCAGAAAGCCAGAGATCTCGTCAAAAAGTGCCATTAACTCTGCAGACTGGGGCAGATGATGCAACAATGTATGGTTTGCAGGAGAAGGGTCTGTCCTTTATTCAGAAAAAAGGATTTTACTGATTTGGATGGATTTTTCTTGAAAACTAACAACGGATTTTTTGCCAAAGGAAAGGTGTACGAAACATTTTTGAGTTGAGATGAAAGTGAAAGCTTTTATTCATTCCAGGAGGGTGCCCGCGCCCCGGCCACTGGCCGGGTCTGGCCGGGGCCAGCCGGGACTGTCAAAATAAATGGAAAAGTTCTGATGGCTGGGGTCCAATTGTAGATGGCCGGGGCTGGCTGGGGCTGGCAAAATAGGCGGAAAAGTTCCGGAAATGCCCCGGCCAGTAGCCCTGGCTACTGGCCGGGGTGCGGGCACCTCCTTTTTCTTGTTTGGTAGATTTTCCAACTTTGATCACACTGGGAGGGAGCAGTTGATCCAAATCCCTTATTCTTTCTGCCTTCAAGAATACGTAAGGGGCCGTCCAAAAATCCATTTCGTCACGGATAGCGGAATTTGGCCGTTACGGGGGGAGGGGGTTTATTACTAATCCGTTAAGCGTGACGGAATGGAACCTAACAATGTTTTCAATCGTATTTTACAAAGTTTTATCGCTGGGTAACGTAAAGCAGAGACAGAAAAGGCCTAAGAAGAGGTTCTCCTTGTCAACAGTTGAAGGTTTCTAACGATCGCAATGAAACAGTTAGCGAGATAGGTAAACACTAAATTCTGTATGTCCGTTAAGCGGAAGGGGGGCGGGGGTATCTGAAGTTAGCGGCCAAATTCCGCTATCCGTGACGAAATGGATTTTTGGACGGCCCCTAAGCTTTTTTACCTCTCAGAGATATGCTGAATTAGGCAACTGTGGCAAATTAGATCATAAATACACTTGAAGATGGCCGGGGTCCAGATTGGAAAGTTTGCAGAATGCGCGGGCGATCTCTCCAACGTCGAAATTGCTTGCGCGAGGAGGGTGCCCGCGCCCCGGCCAGTGGCCGGGGCATGGCCGGGGCAGGCCGGGGCTACTGGCCGGGGCATTTCCAGAACTTTTCCATTTATTTTGCCAACCCCGGCCAGCCCCGGCCATCTTCAAGTGTATTTATGATCTAATTTGCCACAGTTGCTTAATTCAGCATATCTCTGAGAGGTAAAAAGCTTACGTATTCTTTAGGCAGAAAGAATAAGGGATTTGGATCAACTGCTCCCTCCCAGTGTGATCAAAGTTGGAAAATCTACCAAACAAGAAAAAGGAGGTACCTGCACCCCGGCCAGTGGCCGGGGCTACTGGCCGGGGCATTTCCAGAACTTTTCCGCTTATTTTGCCAGCCACAGCCAGCCCCGGCCATCTACAATTGAGCTCCAGCCATCAGAACTTTTCCATTTATTTTGACAGTCCTGGCCGGCCCCGGCCAGCCCCGGCCAGTGGCCGGGGCGCGGGCACCCTCCTCTTGCGCGGCTGTATTTGTGTCACTAAACAATAGCTCTATTGTTTCCTTTTGTTGTTTTACGAAAATTTCGCGGCTGGAACCGCGGCTGAAATTTAAAGTGCGCGGCAGAGAAATCGGCCGCGCAGGGCAAACTTTCCAATCTGGGCCGGGGTTGGCAAAATAAATGGAAAAGTTCTGGAAATGCCCCGGCCAGCAGCCCCGTCCTGCCCCGGCCATGCCCCGGCCACTGGCCGGGGCGCGGGCACCCTCCTTTCATTCCCACAAACTCACAAACGAGCAGACAAAATCACACACGAATTTCCTATCCACGAATTCGTCAAAAACATGCGCTGCTGCCACTAAACACTTCCCAGTTATCAACACAAAAACTTACCTCGTGTGTGCAAAGCGCATAGAAGTTTTGGACAGTCTTTGGAACAACTTTCCCAAATAGGCCTATAACAATTCGCCCTTCCTTCTGACCACCGATTGAGATGTCAAAGAAGACTTTCTTGGTTACTAAAGCTTCAACATCGGCGGCTTTTGAGCTTTGAATGGCTGTTAGGCCAAGAATGGCGAGGCAAACGGCCGTTATAGACTTCATTTTGATGCTTTTCTGTAGGGTATGTGACGTTCGCTGTGCCCTTGCTTGGAAAGAAAGAACTTAGGCCATCATCTGAATTAAAATGGTTTCACGTGGCCCGCCATATTTTCCTTTGTTCTTTCAGCCAATCAGAATTAACCACGAACAAGAAATTTTCATAAACCACCAAGAGATCAACCAAAAGGTGATATGACGGGGGGGGGGGGGGGGTGGCAGAAAGAGCATATTTTTGAAAAACCCAAAATTTACTAAAATTCAGACATTTTTAGACCCAAAAGATATACTCAATGCTTCCCCCCGGTATACCTTTGCGTATGGTGCGCAAAAGCATACCATAACGTTTTGCAAACCAAAGAGTGTCTGACCCTCATGTCACCTACCAAGGGAGTCCCCCTCGTGGGCACAGAGGTGTGAGATCTATTCTTCAGAAGGACCAATCACTTTTTCACTTTGTCTTTTCGGAAACAGAAGTCTTCCGTTTCGCAAAATTTGCAGCAGACCAATAGACAAAATCGGCTAAGGTTTGTTTACACCCACTTCCAGCCACGTGATCAAGCTCTGGATAAAAAAAAGATCTTTTGATTTCTCTAACATACCAAGGGTGTTAGGACATGGATGTTTTGATTGATTATTTGTTTACCTTGTTTTGATCCCTGTGTCTTGTTTTGTTGTCTTGTTTTCTATTCTGTTTCGTCTTCAACTCAGCGTGCCTAGGCCCAACCGCTCTCAAGTTGTTCGAATACAGCTCCCTTGTATTTCTGTGTCTTAGTGCGCCTTCGCACAAGATAAGTGGCTTTTCGGTTTTAAAATCTATCTTGTGCGAAGGCGCACTAAGACACAGAAATACAAGGGAGCTCTATTCGAACAACTTGAGAGCGGTTGGGCCTAGGCAAACTGAGTTGAAGACGAAACAGAACAGAAAACAAGACAACAAAACAAGACACAGGGATCAAAACAAGGTAAACAAATAATCAATCAAAACATCCGTGTCCTAACACCCTTGAACATACTTCGTGACATGCAAAGTTGTGCCATGAGTGTATAGAAGTATAATACTAAAACTTCCCAAGAGTATGGTCACATGGCTTGAATTGGGTAAAACAAATCTTAGCCGATTAGGTCTATTGACCTTTGCAACACAACAGCCCACAAAACTGCTCTGAACTTCAGGTAGCTCGCTCGCTCGTTGTGCAATCCTGAAATGGTTTTAAATAGCAAACATGAGCGCATCGAAAGGAGGAGGGTTTGGTGAAGATACCGAGGACTGCCTCTTTTGTTTGAGTCTTTTGTTATGCTGGTAATGCTCCAACCAGATCAACAGCCGAGGGACCTATAACCATGCTCGAGAATCTCCTTATTTCTTTGCTAATCTTTTTTTAGATTGTGGTTGGATTCTCCGCCCACATTCTTTCCACCACAGAAATGCTTTCCACAAACCAAACATGCTTTCCGCGCATGGTCACAGGTTTCCTTTTAGGGGGACAACTTTTGTTTTGATGGACTTGCTACAAGTCTATCTTTTGGTCATAAAAACCAGAGAAGGAAAAAGAAAAAAGAAACAGAAAAAGGAGAGCAGGAAAGATATCTTACCTTCCCTCCTCGTTCTTTTTCCTTCTCTCGTTCCGATGACCAAAAGATAGACTTGTAGCAAGTCCATTGCTTTGAATATAGGTGATTTGTATATCCCCAACAAGGAAACAAGCTGAGCAACAAGTGTTTTAAAATTACATCAAAATAGGAGTTGAGTCGCCTACCAGTTAATTAGGACAAATTTTGTGATACAATAGCAACTGTTGATTTTATTGACACCTCAATTCGAGGTGCTTAGTGACTGTAGACAAAGAAAATTCTCTCAACTGGTAAATCAAAACAAGCACGGCCGCAAAAGTTGCCCCGAAACCAACAGAGCAAACTCTCGCCATGTGCAAGCGAAAGGTGGTTTTTAGAGATGTTATGTGCTTATAACGAAGGAAGAAGGGTAAATCTAAAGTTCTGTGTCGCAGATTTCGTTTATTTGATTCAGAGGCCGAGCAGAAGGCATTATACTTCTCGGGTATTTAGGGATTGAATGAACAATTACCATACAGCTCCTGAATCAAGTAAACAAAATCTTCTTTCTTTCGCAGATGGATCTGGAAAGTTTTTTCCAACAAGGACGAGGCTACTAGTTTTGCGGGAAAAATACAGGTTTTCCTTCCAACCCCACCTTCGGGAGGGTTATTTGCTTTTACGAGAGATGGGCTAGTTCCCCGAAAAGCCCAACTACATTGGTTTCAGAGCAAATTTCGCGATCTTGCTAATTTGGATTACTGGTGGAGAGAATTTCCATTATCTGCAGTCGCTAATCGCTTTGAATTCCGAAATCAATCAGAAGCAACTGATGCTGTTGTGTTGCAAAATGTGTCCTTGTTGCCGGGTGTTTCAACAAGTAACATCTACCTGAAGCATAGACCACCAATTCTTTTGAAAAAGACTAATGAATGTTCTGAAAACGGAACATTTATTCTTTAAAATGTTAATCATCACAAAATAGTTATTAAATTGGAAAAGCCATTTACAAAAAAGTTAAACAACATCAAGCCTAGACGGGGGTTTGGGGAAATCGAATAAACACTACAATATGATTATTTCCCTTTGCATCTGTAAGCTGTCGAGTTTGCTTGATGTGGTGTGTGCGCCCGGCTGTTCGCCGAGCGTGTCCGTGCACTTCTCAGTGCTTTCTGGTAGTGAATCGACTTGCATGGGAAGTGGCTCGCTATCTGGTAACTGCTTTCTGATTGTTTCGGACTGATGCATCTGCTGACGGCCTCCATGCTGACTAGGTGAATGGTTTCTTCCGTCTTGACCGTGTTTCTCATTCACCAATTCTTTGTCCCCGCCAGATACACAGTTCGGCGGTGACTGGTGAACTCTTTTTAGCGTGTCAAGTTCAGGTTTGTACCTTTCCATAATATGAGAATGCACTATGTAACATGTTTTTGCGCTATCAGTCAAAGCCTCCCTCTTCGCAATTTCAAGGATTTTTCTTTCCAGTTGTCGTTTAGAAATTCTTGGTTGCGTTTGTGAAGGAGATGCCTCAGTACAACCCAAGTTCCGTTTTTTATCCCAAAGCACCAGGAAAGTGGAGATGAGTTTGTTCAGTCCTGAGCTACTCTTGTGTACATGGTTTATCAGCAAAGGCATTGCTGCAATAGAATGAAAGATCGATACAAAAATTAAGGAATAGACAGAATCGACTAAGGTTTGTTTACACCCATTTCAACCTTTCAAGTCATGTGATGAATCTCTTCATAAAACTCCTTTTGATTTTTCTAACATATTCCGTACGGTGCAAAGTTGTGCCATGAATGCAAAAAGTAGAATAATACTAAAACTTCTCAACAGTATGATCACATGACTTGAAATGGGTACAACAAACCTTAGCCGATTAGGTGTATTGTACAACTCAACGTTATATAACAAGTGAGTCACAAAAACCGATGGGTGTTTGGCAGACTGTAACGTGACTTACAGATGGACTTATGACGATGAGTCTCTTGTTTCCCTGTGCTCTTTGACTTGATGATGGCGCTTCGGTCAATAGAGACTCATAGTATTACTATGAAAAACCTGGCCCTATTTAGGCCCAAACTGAGCAATTTCTTCAGTATCAATCAGATTGCGAAATTTGTGAATTACTATTGTTACGGTGTAAATGTGATAGAATTTTCGATTAGATTGAAGAATTGAAAACACTCCCAGGGGATAGAGATTCGAAGCCGTGATTCTTTCCGAATTCCATTGATGATTGAAGAAGATAGGGCCAAGTTTTTCACTGTTTCATGATGAGTCCCTCTTGAGCAAGGTTTACCGCAGGGATACAAGGGACTCATCGTAATCAGTCTTACTTACAGACACCCAATTGATAGATGTAATTATAAAATCAAGCAAGTACCGAACATAGATTGCATCACATGTACGGTTTCTATGACTATTGTATACAACGAACATGAGTTAAGTGGAGAACAACCGAGCAGAGACTGCGCACGCATGCGCGAAAACTCGTAACTTTGAGCCTCCCTAGCTCCCTGCAACAGATCCCGAAATTAGGCAACACTTGATATTTTCTTCCTAGGGCCTTAAACTGTTGATTTATCATTTCAAAAAGCTTATCTATTGAAACACCTTCTTATCTCAGATTGGTCGATGACGTCATTTTACGCAGTTTCTGCTCTGTCGTGGAGAACTTGATTTGCTTTCATGCCTCTCAGAATTTGTAGATGATTTCGTTCATGGTTTTCCAACTTAATTAGCTCCAAACTTCCTCCAAATTCATTCCAATCGTTGGCATCTAAGTTCATTAAGCATGCTCGATATTCTCACTATTGTGTTCTTGCAAGAACTTTAAGAATTATTTTTGTTGGTCGCAGGAAGAAAAATATTTTTCTGATGCCCTGTTCTTCGGACTGATAATAAAGCATTCTGATTGGTAGCCTGTGCACAGACCCATCGTCCAAAGGAGGAAAGGGTCTGTGCAACTACGAGCCAAAGATTGCCGAGCCTTCTCGTAATTTATTCTGGCGGCCTCGCAATGAGTCACTGAATAGTACTGACTCATTCTTCCCGAGTGGCATCCTTTCTATGGCTTTTATATCCTTGTTTTCGAATTTTTCTTGCAAAGTGTTTTCCCAGGGTCAAACGATTGTTTCAAAGACAGAGGACAGATCAATGAAGATAAACGCATATTTTGACAAGCTCTTTTGAATTCGTCTGCAGGGATTAATCACCCCTCCCTTGATTACCCTTGTGTGCTATTTTGATTTCCATGTTATTGACCGCCGTGTGTTTCCTGCAGTTGCATAATTACGTGACCTTTTGCGATACTGTATAAATTAAATTCCAGAAATCAAGAACGATCGGCAAGCTTTGGCTCGTAGTTGCACAGACCCTTTCCTCCTTTGGACAATGGGTCTGTGCACAGGCTATCTGATTGGTTGTTCGTTGGCTTCATTTTTAAATAGATATGCGTCGGCATAAAATTCAGAAACAGAAGAGTTGAAACTTAACCACCGATTAAAAAGAAAAACTTGGTGTAAAAAAATTTAAGCGACTTTACGGATCTTGTAAGTTTGGCTTTTGAGAAACCGGCTGAATTCAAAATGAAAATCTGAGATGTTCTAACGCTTTTCAGTTTTCCATGTTATTTTTGATATAAAGCAATTTCTTTTACCACTTTGTTTTGACCTTTGAATAGCCTAAGGGGTGGCCAGTGCTCCCCGCATATCAAAATGATAATTTTGGCAAACATATCATTCAATGGTGGACAAGTTGAAATCTACTTTCAGCTTTACCTCACTGAAATTGGCCTTTCCTTTCTGGAATTATGAGGGGTTCTTGCGAAAACAGCTTTATCGAAAAACAATATTCAAAACAGGCCTGAAATAAAGACCAAATCATTCTAATTATGCTGCTCTACGACGATGGCTTCAACACATTTTAGCACTTGTTATCCTCTTTAGAGGATAAAATCGTCCGACATAATGTTGCAAATCTCCCAAGGGTAACATTTTCATATTACCAAAGGGATAACACGTGCAAAAGCATGTAAAAGTCATAGCTGTACAGCAGAAACTTTGATCGTGGTTTTAGGCGTGCTCTCTCAGATATCGAAGAATTCAATGTTGCCGATGTAAATCAGAAAGAACTTGGTCCTATACTCTTATTTGGTGATCAAAATTTGGGCACAGTTGTAAACAGAATCATATTAGAAGCAACCATCTCCTTCATCAAAGCCTCGGCGAGGTTAAACTAATGTCGAAATGTAGCAGCAGCACCCCCTTTTTTCGTTCTACTTAATTTTTGTTTTCGTTGAATTAAATTTGTAGTTGAATTGTAAGTGGCATTCATGGTGAGGTACCGGTGACCTCGTGTCTTTCCTTGCCATGAAAGTCGAAGTAAATGTAGTTACAGTCTTGAAGTATTTGTAATTTTTTTAAATTGATGAATAGAAACAAGGCGTGCTCTCAAGATTTCTTGAAGCGGCTTCTTGAGATAATTGTGGTAATCAAGCTTAAACTGAAGCTCGTGCAAAAGCTCGTGCAAACATGACAACCAGGGAGCACATTCCTTCATAATTTCAGAACAGAGTAGGCGATTTCTGTCTCAAGTTACATGTCACGTTAAAATGTCCGCAAATAAAAATAAGTGAAATGTTTTGCATTAAAAATTTTGCGTCTCTGCAAACCTCATGGCACTTCAAATTTGAGAGGGCATTTATGGGTTTATAAAAATGCCTATTGATAACAGTTATAAATTGATCATACCTTCTTCGGGCACCCTCAATGGAATATTGTTATTAACACGAGGTGTATTCGAAGGTGTCCTTTCACCCACAGTGCTCTTCTCTTTAGCTTCAGTATCTTCTTTTACACTGAAAATGTCGAAAGGAAGTTTAATCATCGGGTTAACCTTGAAGCCAGCAAGGAATTCTGGGACATCATCCGATGAGTTGAGCCATACTGAGCCAAAGCACGTGGCACGGAGATTTTTCATTTTGCTTTTCTTTTCAAATGGAAATCCTTCGGTCTTATCAAGCTTCTTGTCCTAAAAAAGAAGATAACGACAAAGATAAAGACTGTTTGTGGATGCCTGAGGAGGCGAACGCTGAAAGAAGAATAAAGAGTGGAAACGAGAAAACAGATGCCTGTTTTCTGTCAGTTGTTAGGCACGACTGACATTATGGCGTAACAACAGTTCAAAATTCATTAGTACAAAGCCACATCACCAAATGAAGAATTTGTCCCCTGTACTACAATAGGCCAGGAAGTATGGTATCTAAATTCTTTATCTATACCAATACTTTGCAAGACCAATAGACCACTTTCACAATAGCGTCAATTCTTTGTGTCCAAATGTGTTGATATTTTACCACTCACATTGCTAGCCTCCTTATCGCGCCTTTGCACACTCTTACAAAATACAAAATGGCGACGATATTTGGCCTAACTTACAAAGATTCATTAACCAATTTATGAAAGTTGGAGGCATCAAAACTTGGAAAGAACTCACGATTGGTGTCCAGCTGTTGGTAAGGTTGCTTTTTAACAATAATTTTATCAACCCCGGACTTCTCCTCTAAAATTCGTTGTAATTCTTGCAAATCTTACCGGGTGACTCAAACAATTTCACGAGCTTGATCGTGACAAGTTCCCTCAAATCAAAAGATACTGTGAAATGCTTTGTATTATAGTTTAGTTGAAAGGCTTAGCTATCTTTACTTCTAGGAACGTCATTTGCTTAGATCATGTGGAATCTCAAAAGCGTTTACTGCTCTCAGCAACGCATGCAATAGTTTTGCACGTGTATCTGCAACATAACAGATAAGGTGTCGATTTCTTACTGTACAGGGAATCATATCACTTGCTTCGAAATGAAATTCATAGTGAAATAGGTCTATTGGCATTACTGCAAAGGGGTCAAAAACCCAACTGTAAACTTCGAATAAAAACCTTGAAGACCTTATTACAAAATTCTCCAAAATACATCATCTAAATTCTAATTAATCAGATCTAACTTGAAAGAGTCCCTAATAGATCTCACAAAAAAAAGCTATTTCTACATGATTCAGTCCACATTCTACATTTACGAAGCTACTGAAGTCGCTATTGTTTTGTCTTGCATTCCTCGTCTTTTTCATGATATGACTTGGAAGGTTTACAGCAGAATCATTTTATACAATATTCCTGAATACTGTCAAGTGCGCTTGCGCTCTCTTTCCCTCGAACGAAGGAAAATCGATCTTTTTTCATTCAATGAAAACAATTAAAAGGAACAAATAACGAAATTTATAAACTACGGGCTATCAGTGGCGAAAATATAATAACAGTTCATATACACTTACCTCACGTAAGTATTGCACCACCGTATCCAAAATGGCGGCTAAAAATGTCATGTAACTCAAGCAACAAAATTTGCATGACAAAAGCATCAGCATTTTAAGGGTTTCCCTGCCGGGTGTTTTGGCGCGAAAATAATTGTCTGTTTGTCTACTTTCTATTTAACAGTAAAATGAAATGTTGTTTTGTTGCTTTCCTTGATAAATTAACAAAAACCTGAGGACAACATTGAACAAGATTTTGGCTGGATAACTGGAGGACTAGGCCATAACAAAACGAAGAATGAACAGACTTCTTAGAGCAAAGATAACAAAACTTCTTAATTTTCAACTCTGGATTCTGCAAACTTTATCGCTATGACAAAAGTTTTCCGCGAGGAATGCGAACTGGCTATAAAACAGAGGTGAAACTGAAAGAAGCCATTCCAAGGTAAGAATATGCTTGACACTATTTTTATCACATTAGCATTAATTTTGTTCATGGGAAACTTTAGGTTGGTGGTTGATAATTAAATATCTTGATTTGGACATACCTCACAATATCCTCTCGCTCGAATTTAATTTGAAGGTGATTAAAACCTTGAAAGTGACTGGAGCTTGGTTTTTTTCAACATGACTTCTCCTAAGATTGATTCAAGTTCATTTACCTTGAATGACTTCCTCCTTGTTTACTTGAATTTTATTCTTTTACTCCATTCGAAGAGGGAAACTTTTTTCATGGCAATGAAGTTTGCACAGTCCAGATTTGAAAACAACGACATTATGTTATCTTTGATCTAAGAAATCTGTTCATTCTTCGTTTCGACATGGCCTACTCTTCTAGATTTTTTACTAAAATCTTGTTCGATGTTGTTCTAAAGTTTTTGCTAATTTATCAAAGAAATCAACAAATTAACACTTCATTTTACCTTAATTAAAGAGGAGATGGATCAGCAATTATTTTCTGTCTAAAAACACCCAGTAGAGAAACCTGTAACTGCTGGTACTTTATCATACAAATTTTGTTGACTGAGTTGCAAGAAACTTTAGGCAGCCATTTTGTTTTCGATGGTGCAATACTTATGTGAGGTAAGTGTATAATACATAATTGATTTTATAATGCGCCCCTATATTATGCAATACTCTGCGGCGCATACATTTTATAGATACAAGTAATAAAAGTAAAGAATTGCATTAAATCAAAATAACTTAAATTACAAAAAAGTTTCTAAAAATTACAATTTACAATGGAAAAAGATACTTAGAACTTAAATGCTTATTCGAAAAAATGAGTTCATAAAAAAATGAATGCTTGTTCGAGAAAAAGGACGTATTGTCAGCGAGTTTTCCCAAGATGACTGACACTTAACAATTCTAAATATATGAGGTTAATTTGACTAATGCACACATACACACAGGGTCTCACATACAAAATGCGCATAGATACATTCGCGCACAGTGCAGACAAACGCATCCACTCACTAACATATCAAGCACAAATCCTTTGTTTCCAGAGAATACTAAGTTTCCTAATCTAGAAGATCAAAACTGGATGATTTAGACTGCGTTCACACGATGCCGGCAGATTTTGAAAACGGTGAAAAATTCGACGGATTGGCCTCCTGTTCACACGAAAACGGCATATTTTTTGCCGGCAGATTTTGAAAACGGTAGATTTTGAAAACGGAACTCTAATCGGCACAGCAAGGAGGAAAAATCTTTTGGCTTTTGCGTGTTTGTTTACATTTTATGCGTGTTTGTTTATATTTTGTGCGTGTTTGTTTACGTTTTTCTTGGGAGCCAATCACAAGGCTCCTACATTTCACGTGACTTTGTGGTAGATTTGTAGCTAATGGCGTCGTATGAACACAGAAGCTGTGGCGTGGGGGCATTTGGAGCAAAACCATACTCCATATTTAGGCCCGGAAGCACATTAATTTTTCGAGAGTTTTCAAAAACTTTGAATCAGACAAGAAAGACTGATATTTTCCTAAAATTTTTGCCAAAGCCTAAAATGATGAAATTTGAAAGCTCGAAAATATCGCTGTTAGCTTTTTAACGATTTTTGCCGCCCTCCATTCTGCCATACTTGACAGATGATGCTATGTTTCCTTGATAAGAATTTGTTTCTACAGCACAGTTTTCAGCGCAACGGAAACTAATGTTATGAAAATACTTTTCAACTACTTTTTTCTTCATTTAACAACACAAGCACAATTGTACTGGAAGACCCAAAGTTTCCTTGCCTGTTAGAATCTAAATCAGAGATCGTTGTTGAAATACGTGAGATTGCCTATGTGATTCTTCTTCGTTTTGAGTTTTATTTTGCAGTTTGCTACATTAGAAACAATCCGATGGAAAAGAAACGAAGGGAATAAAAAAAGCATCAAGGCACGAGGGATAACTGTGAAACGTAGAGCTTTCTCTACTCTACTCGCAAGTATCTCTAAAATCAACTACTACATCCAGAAATTACTGAATTACTTTGCAAGGCGTTTAAAATTCTGCTTGACCTCTGGTTGACCTCATCCTCTCATCAGATTGGCCTTAGTCAGAAAACTGAAAGCCAAAGCAATTTGAAGAGGTGAATAAGTAATAACTTACCCTGTTTTCATTCACTTAGACCAAGCAATACTGAATAAACAAAGTTCCACTTGTTTAATTCTGAACAGAGTAAATTCCAAGCGATAAAATGAAACTGTTTTCACTTGCCATATTTGACCAACACAGCCTTGGCTGTTCTCTCACAATAAGTTGACGAATGTGAAATGTACATCGATTCCAAAATCTAGGAAGAAATGGCGCGAAAACAATCTTGTCTCCAGTCTCCAAAAATGTTTATATGTAATGAAATACACAAATTTGATAAGAATAAAAAGTTCTGGCTTTATAAGAAACCAATCCCTCAGATTACACAAAAAATAAGAAACTTGAATGCTTGAATATTTTCTAAGGAACAGCTTTCGTAGGGGGGTGTTTTCTACAATTGAATTGGTTCAATGCTGACTAAATTCTCGAAAAATCAGTCCCTTTTCAAGAAGACACAAGATCCTTTCCAGAAACAATTCCGTTGCTTGTAAGGATACATCTTTTTATAAGAAATTGCTTATGATTAGAAACTCAACTCTCACATCGCCAAAAATTAAGAAACCACGTACAGGCAAAATGTAAATTAAGGAAGTATCTATTTTTGACAAAGGAAATCCTTGACATATTTTTGCTTCATTTTCGGTTGTTTACTTTATCATATTACAGTACCTTAGTGAATACCTAAACGTTGAAAAGGCATAAAAAACATTGTTTGAACTATTCACCAGAGCACAGGTAGTAAAAATGAAAATTGCCATGGCAGCTCTTGAGTATTCAAAATCTGATAGTTATAAGAAACTTTTACTGTTGGCCCATATTCTTAGTTGATGAAAAAAAAATGCTTGTAGAGTGCTAAAGTTTGGAACTGCATGTGTGTTTCTAATTCTAGAATTCTCATATCTTAATGGGCGAAGTTTGGAGATGTCAAGAACTTATCTATTTTAGTTAGAAAAGCTTTCAATTTACTTCAGCAATGTCTAATCATAACATCGACAATCAAATACATTTACTCGTCAGTTTCCTAGTTATGAACTGAAAATGACTGCGGTAAAAAAGATAGAATGAAGTTTGTTATGGAAACATCTTCTATTTTAGGAGACTGGCGACAAGATTGTTTTCGCGCCATTTCTTCTTAGATTTTGGAATCGATGTACATTTCACATTCGTCAACTTATTGTGAGAGAACAGCCAAGGCTGTGTTGGTCAAACATGGCAAGTGAAAACAGTTTCACTTTATCGCTGAGAATTTGCTCTGTTCAGGATTAAACAAGTGGAACTTTGTTTATTCAGTATTGCTTGGTCTAAGTGAATGAAAACAGGGTAAGTTATTACTTATTTACCTCTTCAAATTGCTTTGGCTTTCGGTTTTCTGACTAAGGCCAATCTGATGAGAGGATGAGGTCAACCAGAGGTCAAGCAGAATTTTAAACGCCTTGCAAAGTAATTCAGTAATTTCTGGATGTAGTAGTTGATTTTAGAGATACTTGCGAGTAGAGTAGATAAAGCTCTACGTTTCACAGTTATCCTTCGTGCCTTGAGGCTTTTTTATTCCCCTCGTTTCTTTTCCATCTGATTGTTTCTAATGTAGCAAACTGCAAAATATAACTCAAAACGAAGAAGAATCACATAGGCAATCTCACGTATCTCAACAACGATCTGTGATTTAGAATCTAACAGGCAAGGAAACTTTGGGCCTTCCAGTACACTTGTGCTTGTGCTGTTAAATGAAGTAAAAGTAATTGAAAAGTATTTTTATTATATTAGTTTCCGTTGCGTTGAAAACTGTGCGTAGAAACAAATCTTTATCAAGGAAACACAGCATCATCTGTCAAGTAGGCCTTGTTAGGCAGAGTAAAAGGCTGCAAAACCCTTAAAAAGCAAATTGCGATATTTTCGAGCTTTCAAATTTCATCATTTTAGGTTTTGGCAAAAATTTTAGAAAAGATACTAGTCTTTCTTGTCTGATTCAAAGCTTTTGAAAATTCTTGAAATTAACGTGCCTTCGGGCCTAAATATGGAGTATGGTTTTGCTCCAAATGCCCCACGCCACAGCTTCTGTGCTCATACGACGCCATTAGCTGAAAATGCACCACAAAGTCACGTGTAAAATAAGAGCCTTATGATTGGCCCCACTAAAATGTAAACAAACACGCAAAAATGTAAACAAACACGCAAAAAGATTTTTCCTCCTTGCTAATCGGCACATTTTGGAAACGGCATCGTGTAAACACTTAAAAAGGATGAAAATAGAACATTTTCAGACGCTTTGGAACAAGACTGAACAATTTTAAGGGTTTAGGTACACTTCTTTGGCATCAAAGTCTTGCAACGAGCTTTTTACTGGCAAATTTCCAACCGTTTTCAAATTGTTCCGGCATCGTGTGAACGCTAGCTCAAATTTTGCTACCGTCACATTTTTCATCGTTTTCAAAATGTGCCGGCATCGTGTGAACGCAGTCTTAATATACTTTATTGTAGATTCAAGAATCATGTAGTTGATGATACAAGGAAATTCAGCACTTCCATACAATAGCAGTGAACAAAAGCCATTATCAGCAATTTTAGGAATATCTAAGTTCATAAATTCTAAGAGTTCACCATGGGGATTCACACGAAGATTGCTAGACAAAGGGCAATGCAGAAGGAAATTTTTGTTATCCTAATTTGCTGTTCCGCAATTGCAAAGCGGACTAGCGGCGCTAAATCTGTGCCGAAACCTATGCTCACTGAACTGCAAACGCAATTTCGTTAAGATGCTTATACACTCAGTATCATAAATATTGGCGTCATGTAGCCAGGATCAATTTCCTTAAAATTTGTTACAATTCTTGCAGATGTTACCGGGTGACTCAAAAAACTTGATGAGCCAGATCATAACAAGTTACCTCAAATCAAAAGCTATTGTCAAACGCTTTGTACTACAGTTTAGTTGGAAGGCTTAGCTATCTTTTGACATGCTGTATGGTCAGTTTAAGCAATGACTTCATTTGAAAACCAGATTCAAAGAAAGTTTCGAATTCCGGATTCCTCATTTTGAGTGAAATAATTGCCATCATTTTCCAGCCAAAATTTTGTAAAATATCAACGTAGCGATAGATTTTTTTGTTTGAATAATGATTGAATTCTGTTCCTCATTCAGAGTTCGTGCTCTAAAGCAAATCTGGAATTCAACTTTTTAACATCTTCAAAAATATCGACTGTAAAACGCGGGAATAGTGAAAGAAATGAATGAATTTCCAGATATTTGAAACTATTTTTTTGAACATTAGACAGACCATGCAGCATCTCAAAAGATAGCTGAACCTTTCAGCTGCATGCTGATATCTTATTTGTGTTCACATCTTTGCTTTCAGAAACTTATGTACGATCTATACTTTATGAAGATTTTTGGGTTACCCGCTACAAATCTTACAGCGGATGATATTCAAATAACAAATAATAATAATTGTTTTATTTAACGTTGGCTTCTCAGTCTAGCTAATTACTTACCTAATCAATGCCAACCAAACTTAAATACACATTAATGATAAATCTATTTACAAAGAGGATATCAGTTACATTATGAAAACCATAAATTTTCAATAAATCGTTTGCACAATCTACAGTTGCAATCAAACTGATGGTTTTTAATGTCTTTTGAAAAGCTGTTCAGTGTTTGGGACTTTCTTACGGAAGATGGCATTGTATGCCATATCTTCGCTCCAAGAAAACGTGCATTTTCAATACCATACCCTATCGTATTTGGTTTTGATGCCAAAATATTTCTGCCACCACGAAGGGTATATGGAGTATCTTTCTCCACAAAAATTTGATTCGTGAATCTTGGATTGAGATTCTTTGAGTTTTATAATAATAAAATAATATAATAATTACTTTATTTTTGGTTGGCATCTCGTCTAGCCAGTTAATTGGCTAATTAACGCCAACAAAAAACTTAAATACACGGTATAATTTACAATCATAAAAACCCTAAATGTTGAATAAATCGTTTGCACACTCTACAGTTGCACTTAACCTTGTATCTTTTTAATGGAAGATGGCATTGTATGCCAAATCTTCGAGCCAAGAAAACGTCCATTTTCAATACCATACCTTGTCGTGTTTGGCTGTGGTGCCAGAATATTTCTTCCACTACGAAGGGTGTATGGAGTATCTTTCTCCACAAAGATTTGATTCATAAAACTTGGATTGAGATTCCTTTGAGTTTTAAAAATTTCAGTAGCAAGCAACTATAAATTTTCTTTGTGGTGAATCGTTACTGAATTCGTTTTTGTCAATAATTCCTCGAAATTTGAACAACTATCATTGTGTGTGATTCTCAAAGCTCTCTCGCCGATTTTGTTTCTTTTCTTATTTACCGAAGAATGCCCGGATTACACCAATTTTCAAGGATGGGGATAGGGCTGAAAAGTCTAATTACCGCCCAATTTCAGTTCTTCCCGTCATTTCAAGGCTCTTTGAAAAACTAGTGTTTAACCAACTTCATCAATATCTGGTTAGGTATAACCTTATTCATCCTGGTCAATCTGGATTCTTAAAACTCCATTCTACACTGACCTGTTTACTGAAAAACACTGACGATTGGTATAGTGGGTTGGACACTGGACAGATGGTGGGTACAGTATTCATTGACCTTAAAAAAGCGTTTGACACTGTAGATCATGATGCAATCTTTTCACTAGAAACTCTACTAGTAACTCTCGTAGCCTTCGAAATACGGCAACGGACTTGAGGCTGCCAAAGAAAACATCTGCAAATGGGCAGAAGTGTTTTTCTTTTCGCGGAGCTAAACTTTGGAATAGCCTCCCAGCTGAGACCAAACAGGCATCCTCTATATATATTTTTAAAGATAGCTTATGATGGACTGGCGGTTTTGTTTTTTAGGTACTTTTCTTTCATTTTTTATAGATAGGATTTTTTTTTTCTATTAGATGTATTCATTGTAAGTAGTTTTTAGCGGTTTTTAACTTGTTTAATTTTTGTAGGTTTTTTATATGGAGGGCCCCTTGTAAATCAACCAGTTGGTTGAAGGGTCTCCCTCCCTAATAAAATGAAATATGAAATATATAAATATGAAATAAATATAAACCGACCTATCGTGAAACATCCAAACCAAGACAGTAGCTAAACTGGAAATAATGAAGGCGTTCATCATAACTCTCAGTTTCTCAACATCCACATAGTTTGAAATACGAAAAGACTTAATATAGGATGCACAAGAGGCATACCCTGATGTCTACTTGTTCCTCTTCCCTTTCTCCATCTGAAGCATTTACTCCTTCATCATCTGATAAATAACCATGGGGTACGAAAAATCCATCATTTTCTTCATCATTCTCATTATCTTCCTCATCCTCTTCATCTTCATTCTGGCAAGAAAATCAAATCAATTTATGCATCGGGAGAATAAAGGGTGTTTCAGAAAACATGCAACCCCAACTACAGTCGAAAATGTTGCAAATTGATAAAATTTGAGTAGAGTAATGTATGCAGCCTGAAAGCAAAATCTTTCATCTTTCGAATGTTATCAAATTTGGATAGGCCTCAATGGAATTATTTATCATTCAAAGCATAGGTTTCAAATCTTTCAAAAGCTGGGTGTAAAATTCTATGACCTATTTTTTTGAACTGAATAGCTTCAAAGAAACTTTAGCTATTTTACAGTAAATCTGCTGTTGGAATTTTCTGAAATCTTCAATATATATTTTCAGAATTACAATGTTTTTCTTCTTTTTTAAGAATTCAAGATAATTTTCGAAAAAAACTTGAAACTATCGTAATTTCTAGACCTGTCGACGAAAGATCAAATAATTTTCAAGAAAACCATAGTTTATGGATGCCTGCAATATAGTATCAAACAAAACTCTTACACTCTTTTGGTTTATGATTTAGAAATTTGATGACGTCACATCATAAAATGAGCTGAAATATGAAATAAGGTGTAATTTCCACGAACATTCATTATTTATGAAAAGTCTCCAACGGTAGAATCATAGGAAAGGGGCTAAAGTTTCTATTAAGTCTTTCAGCAGGGCTAAATAAAATCTTTTCCTTCCTGGTAGCAAGTTAAGCACTTTTGCTTCTTCTTACACAATTCCTTATTCTTTCCCTATATACCGCTCTAAATTATCCCAAATCCTGTCTCTCCTTCTTTCTTCCCTTCTTTTCCCTTTTCCTTCCATCTCTATTTCCCTTTTCCCTTTTTCCTTCCTGGGAAATTTGAGCATTTCAGCTATCTTCCTAGTAGCACCGCTAACAAGCTACTTCGTTTTTTTGAGCCCTGTCTTTCAGTTCAAAGAAATAAGTCATTGAATTTTACACCCACCTTTTTACACCTCTTTAAAGATTTGGAAAAAATGCTATCATTCAACTGATATTTTATTAAGTATGGCCAATTTCAAATGCAGCATGCTGCAAGAGCAAAATCAACCCTTTTGCCGTATAAATTACGAAACAGGTTTTGTCAACATATTTCAGGCCTAGAAGCACTTGAGGTGATGCCTTAGGCCCGTTTTAAAAGTCGCGCCGCGCCGTGCCGAACCGAGTGAATTTCGATCAATTTTGCCTGGTTCGGCACGGCGCCGAATAAAATCAATCAATTTCAATCAATCAATCAATCAATCAATCAATTTCGATCAATTTTGCCTGGTTCGGCACTCTTATAAAACTAACCTGACACTTGGTTCGACTGAGTCGAACCATACGCCAAAGGCCTCTCGACAGGGTCGACCCAGTGCGACTTATAAAGCCAATTTCAGTCGAGCCACATCGAATTTCTCATTTAATGAACGAATGTATTCAAAATGCATGAAATTAAAAAGAAAATTTTCCAAAGTCAGTATTATGCGCATTCGTCCTCATGGTTCGTCACGGCACAGCGCGGCAAAAGTTTTGTTCTTATAAAACAGAAGAGGCGCTCTAAGTCGAACCTCAGTCGAACTCAAATTTCTATGGTTCGGCGCGGCGCGGCACGACATATAAAACGGGCTTTAGAGGCCCTTTACATGGAGACCCAACATGAAACTCGTACCGGCATGAACCCATGCCGGCATGAAAATGCACTGTGTTCACATGGGAAACGACATGAAACTCATGCCGGCATGAAACTCGTACCGGCATGAACCCATGCCGGCATGAAAAAGCACTCTGCTTACATGAGAAACGACATGAAACTCATGCCGGCATGACCTCGTGGCGCCATGAGTCCTGACATGAATTTTTCAACATATTATCATATTGATTTGGTTTTGAAATTTTCATGCCGGCCTGAAATGAAAGTTTCATATTGCCCTGACATCATGTAAACACAACAGTAGCTCAGACCAGCACCCGATATGAAAACTCGTGCCGGCATGAGTTTACGAGTTTCATGTCCGGTCTCATGTAAACAGGGCCTCTTAGAGAAGGAAAAAGACAAATTTCATTCCCATGAGATGCATTTATCATGAATGGCGAAAATTGCTCTCGCAAAGACGGATTTCGTCAAATTTTATTCCCATGAGATGCATTTATCACGAATGGCGAAAATTGCTCTCGCAAAGACGGATTTCGTCATGTTAAAATGAACAATAACTTCCCAGCATCTCAAATAGACCAGACTTACGACAACATCAAATAAGTAATGACAAATTCCATTAATCCGCCCAACCTTCACATCATTGGAAAGAAGATAGATTGGGCTTTAAGATGGTATGCATCAGATTGATTCAAATCTTATCATTTTCTGAAGAATCTTTAATGAAATTGAGTAGAGCTTTCTCCTGAAACAACCTGTGTAAGAAGTAATTATCTGGATGAAAAGACACAAAAAACCAAGCTGTCGTGAAACTTCGAATTCGTTATCACAGTTATCAAAACGATCGTTAATTTTGCTGTATTGTCTGCTTTCCGTAGATTTTCAAACAGCTGAAGTTCTTTTCGTCACCTTTCATTTCATTTCATTCATTTCATTTCATTTTCATTTATTTCAACAGGGTAAGTGCATTCAGTAACTTTGGATATCTACTGTTTTACAATGTGCCCTGCTTTAAAACCCTAACTTACTTAATTACATGAATAATTATCGGCATTAAAATCCATTATATAAGAAAAAGAAAATTTTCAAAAAGAAAGGGGACTCTGAAGTCAAAATATGTGGCTGAAGTAGATTTCGATCATCAACCTCTTTGATCTTTCAAAAAAGATTTTAATTCGACCTCGGAAGACCCCAGAAGACCTCGAAATGAAATCAAATGTCTTCTGAATTAAAATTTTATGGGGGCAGTCATTGTCTTTCGCCCCCCATGGTATCGTACCTGTAGTGTTGTATAGTGATTAAAAAGGTATAGTTAAACGTAAAACTCAATGTTAATTTCTATATTGGAATAAAAAAAATCAAATATCGGCAATGCATTTGTTGTTATCATATGTTCAAAAAGCAACCAAGGAAAGGATCTGAGAATGTTTTCCTACTCTTCTTTCAGCAATTATTCAAATAGAACGCGTGATTTTACCTCAGGTCCTGATAAGCTTTCTCCAGGCTCTTCTTCCTCCCATTCTTCGTCACTATCTATCTCATAATTCAGCAAGTCCTACAAGAAATGATTTCGAGTGAAAAGAACATCAGAGCATCAGACCCGGCTTCAACCTCGTTCCCAGGGTGTTCTTACGTCATACGCTGATCACGAAGCCGAATGAACACTTCATTTCATTCATGCGTTCCCAGGGTGTTCTTACGTCATACGTTGATCACGAAGCCGAATGAACATTTCATGCAATAAATTTGTTCTGGAGCAACGTAAACACTAACCGTCACAACTTTGTAGCAGATCAAAACCTTAGCAAGACCAGTGCAGTGAAAACGTGGTTTTACGCACAATAAGAATTATATGAAACAGGTAAGCTTGTCCTTAAACCAGGGAAACCTTTTAGATTCATTTTCATTTCATTTTCATTTAACATTATTTATACACGAAAAAAACCCTTCAGCAATTAATATAAGGAGAAAACTTACTAACAATCTTAAATCTAAAAAACTTGAAATTCCTAAAAAGCCTAAAATCCTAAATTCCTAATCTGCTGTTGTTCCAGGGAGTCGTGTTTTAAAATGAGTCTAGCCCTTTAAATGCGTTTTTAGCCGTTGTTTAAAACGATTTAAAGTCGGTAGCTCACGAATCGTCGAAGGTGTATCATTCCAGACTTTCAGAGATGTATAGTGAAAACTCTTTTTGAAAAACTCCGCCTTGCATCTGGGGATTTGAAGATCTTTGGAATTTCTCGTATTGTGCGAAGAAAAGAAGACTGTAACGCTTGCATAATACATCATCGTGCAGGGTGTTTCAGTAAAGCCGGTTTTCCACTAGGCGCATTTTTCCGCGCGCAGCGGAGCGGCTGTTGTATTTGCATTGTTTATTTCAAACAATGGTCACATCAAGGCGCTCCGCTACGCGCGTATTTAAAAGTCGGATTGACCTCAACTTTTCCGCCGCGTCCGATGGCGCCAACCAATCAAATCGCTCGAAAGCTTTGACAAATGACATCAATATTCAACAAGAGGGAAAGCCACGAGCATGACAGCATTCAAAATGGCTGATGAAGTTTTTTCTCTAGTGGACATTGAAAATATTTCTCCATACGGATACGCGTGCATTGTTTTGAAAACAACAGCCCCTCCGCTGCGCGCGGAAGAGTCCGCGTAATGGAAAACCGGCTTAAAGAAACAGAACAGACAGAGAGAGCACAAGTTCGGAAAGAATAAACTTGAACATGACGGAGAGAAAATAACTTCTCCACCAATTATCAGTTCTAAATAACTCGTCAAGATGAAGTCTTCTCACATTTATCATTCAAAACATTCAATAATGCTATAATTTGAATAATAGGTTTTTATCTTAGGGGATGCTCTCTCCTTGATTAGTTTATCTACTGAGGGAGCTTCTCCTAACGTAATACTGTTGTAAAATCTGTCATTCATGTTCAGCTATCTTTTGCAATTTGTTACTAGTTAAAGCCTTTGCTATTAGGCAATTGAACCTAAAGCCTGTTACTATGCAGAAAAATGGTAGTTAGTGAGCTTGTATTTCAGGACAATACCAACGAATATTATCCGGAAGCGGTCAGTACAAAACCGAGCTTGCTAGATTTTGTACAATACCAAAGGAAACAGTCATTGTATGTTTTATTACCCAATGGCATAGCTTGGAACATTATTGCTTTTTACATCTTCTAAAAGATGAAAGATTGTTCCGAAAGGTAACATGATCAAACGTCTAGCATGCACTAATTGAAGATGATGGCACTTGATGCTGTTCAAATCTAACTGTACTGAGTGGTCTGTACTGAGAAATAATGCCTTATTTCTACCTCAGTTTTCAAACGCACTCGACGCACACGACGCACTTGACCAGTCAGATATATTAACAGTTTGCGGCCTTGACCAATCTCACAACCAACAAAGTCTTATCATAAAACATTTACCTCGTCCTTCTTAACAGGATTCCTCGCTGATATAACCTTGCTTCTTTTTCTCCAAGTACCATAGTACGGTGGCCTATAATTTTCACAAAACTGCAGTAGTTTTACATGCATCCAATTCTTGCTTTCTGTCTTCGTAGCTGGGCTGCTTTGATTCTCCAATATGATGACGTCAGTATCATCTTGAGATTCTTTACTCACAGACATATTCCGGTCAAATTTTGAATGTCGGGCAAGTTTGTACTTAATGCTAATTTCACATTTCCTTGCAGTCAGCTCTTTTAGATAGGATGTCGTAAACTCCTAAATAGACGGATAAAACGTTAACAGGTGAAAGAAGCACTAAACAGCGTAGAGGAGGTAAAAGTATGTAAAGCCACGAAGCAGCTTCGCTGGAAACTTCTTTGTCTGGAAGAACGTACAGGGGAGAAAGAAGAGAATGCGGAGTAGAATGTAGGAAAGGATGAAAGAAGAAATTAATGGAAAAAAGAACGAAAGAAAAATGGAGGAGGAAGAATGAAGGTCAGCAATGTTCAGGTCAAAGTAGTCGAGAATTTTGAGGGGAAAAGGCTAGAACACAACTCATTTTCTATTAATGAATTTGCATCTCGAGACAACGATAGTCAAGGTTGGTTGGCTTCAAAATTGCCTTGTTTTTATGCACTTCTTCATAATTGCTTAGCTTATGAGTAAACTAAATATCCAAAAGAGAAAGGGCATTCAAAGCAAAGAGCAAAAGCTTGTTGCAGCGGCTTCCAGATTTCTGCCAACTTACTGGATGCTGCCTGTGTTGAGATGCGTTCCACGCATTATTTAAAAGTTTTGAGAATTGGAAACAAAGCGAACCAAATATGAATTATAAGTTAGTAATAAGAGGCATTTATCGTTCTGTTGGCATTACAAGATCGATGCCTGTCTCTGCTCGTTCTTGCAGTCAGTGCTGTTGACATCGAAGGATCAATCTCATTCTCAGGAATCATTCAACTACTCTCTTCATTTTTGTTGAATTTGAATTGAGACCTGCAGTCGTCCCAAAAAAGATGTTTTTTAACGGGAAGTGAACTTAGATAAATTGCTCATTTCACAAAACAAGATAATAATGCTTTGTTACCACTGCTTTCGACGTTTAATGATTGTATGATCACAGAAGCTTGTTTACAGTGAATCCTGCAGAAGCCAGACTCTTTTTGCGAAATGGACTAGACGATTGACTTCATTTGTTTGTTCGACAAACATCATAAGCTTTAATTCAATTCGAATATCATAGTGGGTACGCCGCAATAATTAAATGGGTGGCAATAGCAAGCTTTGGTTCGTTCCTTCCGTTGATAAATGAGTCTACTCGTGGACTGACTATCTTCGTGCTAGAACTAAATTACAGTGGTAACATCATAATAATGAATCTCATACTTGTTGAAACAGTGCTTCTGTAAACTGTTCCTTGTTTTCAATGGGTTTTCTTCGTACAGTTGGTGCCATTGTCACATTTGGTTTCACTTCAAATGGTTTAAACCTTTGATATTTCTCATCAGTCAATACAACTTTCTGCAAAACAGAGATATATGATTGGTAGTTTAAAGATTGCATAGATAATAAATTTGGCCAATAATGAAAAAGTAACCACGTGCCTGCTATTAATAGCCATACTTTGAAAACATTTTAGCCAAGTTTTACTTGAGAATACTATCTCCTAACTATTTCACTCTCCCCTGATAATACCACGTGTACCTATAAGTTTTGCTAAGATAAAATGCGGAAGGGACTTGGCAAAAAATTTCACCAGTTTGAAAGACTCTCATACAAAGTCTTACGAGGCAAAACCTTTTTTAACAAATGCATCAAATGACTGATTTCGATGGAAAAGGTTCATGATCTAAGTTAGACTCTTGGCTGCACGGAAAATTTAATTCGCAACAACTGGGTGGCTAAATGCAATGTCACAGTCCCCCAAACGCCCCACATTTTTCAGACTCACCCGGCAGTATAATACGATACAAGAACTCGTTTTCGTCGCCACAGCAATTTCTTTAGGCCAGTAAGATTTACATTAAACTCAAACGACATGACAGTAACAAAATATGTTCGACTACATGATGCGAGTCAAAATAAGAAGCTATCAGGTGATAAAACTCATACTAACCGGTTTTGCATTGTACAGGAAAAAATAAAGCCCTCAGTAATAATTGCGTAAATAATTATCATTTTATCATTTTCAAATCTACAAATATGGAAAGTTCCGGTGAAAGTTTCAGTGAGCTAGAAAGTGCCAAAAGAATCAAAACAAAGCGAGTGGAAAAGAAAGATTATGAAATTTCAATGACGGGCGATCTCTCATTTCTAATAAGTTTATATGGATCAACAGGCCAAACTCATTTTAAGCTTTGTCCAAGATATAAAAAGTCATCTTGGGATGCAGGAAGCCTAGTGGTGTGAATATGGTCCCTAATGGCCGTTTTTTTTTGTTAACTGTTAAATGTTCTCTGCGGATGAGTCAGGTCGCTATGAAGGAGTTTATCTTTGTGTCCGCTTGGCCGCTGAAGTAACTGAAACTTGCCCCTAATTCAATTCATTTGGATCCTTTTTCGTATTTACCCTATCAGCGCCATGACAGTATGCCTTTAAACAAATTCGAATAAAATGCAACTAAAGCACTTTTGCTAAAGCAGTTTTTGTTACTGTCATGTCGTTCTCTTCTTTGGCACTTTCTAGCCCACTGAAACTTCTACCGGAACTTTCCATATTTGTAGATTTGAAGATGATAATCATTTACGCAATTAACCCTTTCACCCCCGGAAGGGCCATATGGCCCAGCAGTATTCATTGAGAACTGCGAATTTTTCAGGGGGGAAAGCTTTTAGAATTTGAGTGATTTAAGAGGTTATGCACATTGCATTTATCTATTGCTTACTCAATCACTGATTACGATACCCCCTGGAAAATGACGATCTACATTAGGTTTTCCTGTTAACCTTAATTCTAGCCGGGCGTGAAAGGGTTAAGACTGAGGGCTTTATGTTTTCAAGTTAAAGTAAAACTAGCATCAGCTGCTTTTGGTTGACTGAGTAGAACAAAAGAATCTGTGAGAACAAACACTGAGATTTCCATGGCCGCTGAGGCAAGATGCAAAATCAAATATACAAACACTGCGGAAGATATGCTGCAACATGGGTCCTTGAGACAGCCCAAATAGGGATAGAAAAGAAGCCTCTACAGAAGAAGTGGGAATGTATTGAGCAAAGAAAAAGACATCTAAATCAGGTGGCCCAAAAGTATCTTCCACTGTTTAAAAATTCTAAACGCTGAGAATACTTGAGGTTCAGGACTAAACCACAGATTAGTTGATAGCCAAAAGTCTGAAGTATTTCCTTACCTTTGGCGGGGATTTTTTGATGAAAAAGCTTTTAAAACTCTCTTTTGCCTTTTCTTTCTTTCGTTGCTGGAAGAAATAGGAGAACCATACAATAAAACTGTTTGTTGCAATTTAACAAAACCCATGTATAAGTAACTTCGTTTCAAGGGACCTTCATTATTGAACTTCTTGCGACGTCAGTAAATAAGTAACTCATAGATGCATGAGAGTTCTGATACAAATAAAAGCTAGGCTTTGACAAAAGCTCTCCACAATCAATGCAAAAATGGCATCCAAAGACATTAATTACGGAACATGAAAAATATGAATGAAAAGTAATATCCACCAGGACACAGTTGAAATAATGTAGATAACTGTTGCCAGTAATGAGCTAAAGACGCAAGGATTCTCAAGCAAATTCGAAGACAAAGTTTCTATGTCCATGTTCAGCTAATTGAAAGCATGAAAATCCAAATATCCAAACTTTTGATAGGTAAGATTTCTTCATTCGTTACTCTATTTAAAGTAGGCCGGAGAAATTTTCTAGCAATTCAAAACTTATGTAGATCTACTATGCATGCAGCATCCGGGGCATGGGGCACCTAGCTTCCTTTCTAAAGGGCAGAGAAATGAGTTGCTTGGTCGGACATCTAGAATGTCACCCATCCAGATTTCGTGAAGGGAACTGTATGAGCCGCCCGGCCACTTACCCCCAAAAACTGTAAGAGCTTAATCGTGAATTGGGAAATTTCCACAAAGGGCTTAGCTATATTTCTCACGACATTCAATTTACGGTATGACTTCCAAGCGTAAACAGGTCTAAGAAAACGAAGAACATTGTCTGCACCATTAGAGATAAAGTACAGATCGTAAATCCTCAAATAAGTCCCAGGGCCTTATTATCAAAATGAATTCTTGGATGGGGGCTTATTCATAAGTCTGGCTTATGAAATAATAAGGTAAATGTCTGATGGAATCATATGGGTATGATGGCATTCTACAATTCTCGCTGATAAACATACGGAGAAAAGTGAAGAATATATCAATTTTGAACAAGACTTCAAAGGAAATGATATGTTAAGAAACTGATATTGAATTTTAACGATAGTAAACATGATACAAAGACAGAAAATGCATAGATTTGTGTAAAGTTCACCTTTTTGTGGAATTAAAATACATCCATATGGGGGTATAAAAGGGGGGGGGGGCTTATTTGTGAAGTCTAGTTATGAACTGGGGCCAATTGGAGGGGGCTTATTTGCAGGTGGGCGCTTTATGGAGGATTTACCATAACTGCAATATCATTCAAGACGTCGATGTTTTGACTCACCTCTTCTTCATCTCTAAGTTTTTTGTCCTCATCCTTTTTCCTCCTTTCTTCTTCTTTCTGCTTCCGTTCTTCTTCCTTTTGTTTTCTTTCCTCTTCCCTTTTCTTTCTCTCCTCTTCCTTAGCTCTAACAAAGATCCAAACAGCACTTTACAAGGAAGTACTGGCAAATTGAACAATTACTCTGCCTCAGCAGTAAAAAGAAATTGATTTTAACAAATAGTGACGACTTTCAATCCCATGGCAATAAATGGGCAGCCTCACAAGTGAACAACTTATACTTTCTCAACTAATAGACCTTTTAGCTATTCTGAAAAGAATCAGAATCGAACGATCTTTTGCAACATTATGTAGAATTTTCGAATGTGCACAATTGTGATAGAAGCTCTAACGCCACTCGATCGAACTTCATGCATAAAAATATATAAAAATAATGCTCGATTCAGGCTCTTTCGTAGAATAGCTAAAAGGTCTATTGCTCTGTGCAAGGAATTTGTTTATGATTTGATCAAGTGTTTTGGGCCCTCTTCAGGCAGTTTGCAACTAAGAAATATTTTATATCAACCATAGTTACCCATATTTCCTATGCTCATAAGAACGCAAACTAATAAAAAAAATACTCCAAACTCTTGGCTGTGAAGCAGAATTTGATTCATTCCAATCCATCAAGTACAGTTGGTACAAAGAATTTAGAAAAGTGGAAAACTTTTCTGGCTCACCCAGAATATGAGGATCTACTGTATAAAGGCATTGAGTTATGTTAAGTAGACTGTGTGTACCCTAACTTCAAGAATCTGCTTACTCATGGTTCTCGATGGTGCATCTGACTGGCTAGCGTTCGTGCAAAATCAAATTGATCACATGAGACTCATTGTGCAACAGCAGGTCCCTTTAGCTTATTAGGAATGATAACTGATCCTTATCACATGGGTTACATGATACACGGGAGCAGGTCATGTTATCATGACTCGATGCCTTTGAATTTTAAATTCAACTTATTGTCGCCAACAAAAATATGAAAAATTCATGTATATGACATCAGTACCATATGTACTTTAAACTCACAAATTAAGTTCTTCCTTTTTCTTTTGTTTCTCAAGCCTTTCTTGCTCCAATTTTTCTTTCTTTAACTGTTTTTCCTTTTCTCTTTCCAGCCTTTCTTTTTCAAGCTGTTCTTTCTTAGCTTGTTTTTCTTTCTCTTTGGCAACCCTTTCTTGTTCTTTTTTCAGTCTTAATTCTTCCTTTTCCTTTTCTTTTTTCTCCTTTTCTTCTTGCCTTTTTTCTTTCAATAACCTTGCTTCTTCCTTTTGTTTTAATTTTGCTGCTTTTTCTTCATCAGAAAGTTTGCGTCTTTTCTGCTTTGGTGGGCTAATCTTGTCCTGTAAGTAATGGGGGATCAAATGAAATGATTGACTTGCCACAAGTCTATTTCATCACTCTGTCTTACTATTATCTGCCATTCCAACATTCCATCAAGGCCCTTTTGTTTCATTACGGAATGTTGGAATGGTGGATCTGGGAAAATGATCGATCAAATGGACTTTAGGAAACAAACAAATAGGCTTGGGCAAGTCTAATGAAGTGACTGCTTATGAAGCCTTTGCCAAGCTTCACCGATGCAATTCGCATCATAAATTCATCTAGTTTGAAATTCATTGCATAGGAAAGTGACCAACTTAGATATGAAAATTCATTTGGTCAAAATCGGACTCCGTTCCATGATAATTGACAATTTAAAGAAAAATTGTGTCGCAAGAATTCCAACATTAATCTTCCCTACATGTGTGAACCCAAGCATACTAAGCCAATGGCAAACATACTATTTCCCTGACAAGAAATTGAAACAAGGTATTTTAGAGCACAAAAGGAACAAATATTGATGTTTATGTCGCAGCCGTAAAGGAATCTTCATATCATTTTAAGGAGAGAATCATAAGACTGAAAATACAGTAGAAGTATCATAATTTTATGTCAACAGTCATTTCTTACATTGCCATCATTACTTGTTTTGCAGTGTTCTCCATCTGCAGAAACCTTTCCTTGTGGACTTATATCAGACTGGGTGTCAGAACAAGGGCAATTCTCCTGATTACTGCTGTTCAAACTTGTGTTTGGAGTTGTGACATCAGAAGTTGCAAGAGGCTTTATTTCATTGATTATCTCAATGTCATCATCATCATCTACAGGAAAGTATTGGAAGGATCATTACAGGGTGCAGGCTCAAAGAACATGTTAAAGGAACTATCAAAAGTTGCTTTGATTGTGGGGCAAACATATTACAATTCAGCTTTAATCATAATCTGGAACACATGTGCACCTCAAAGTTTTTATTGAATTTTGCAAATTTGAAGCTTATCAGACTTGATCTGATTGATATACTTTGACCGATTTTTGCTCTTCCCAAGCAAATGATTTTCAAGGAATTGCTTCTATGGTATGTCAGGAAGCAGGCTGATGAGAATTGATCAAAAATTGTCAATGATCATTTGGGATTTTGATCAAAGGACAAATTACCAAAGTCAGCCATGTCAAAAGGGAACAAACAGAGCCCCTAGGCATATTTCTGTACATTTTTCCCAGCTCTGGGGCATTTGACCCCCATTTAAGCTTTTGCATTAGTGGTAATAACGCATATTTCAAGTGTCTGGCCCCTTGTTTTGTTTGTTTGTTTGTTCATCTTATTTCGATTCGATTTTTAAAACTCTAGCCAAAATACATATACATTATTTACATATATACATAAATTAGCTAATCTAAATCGTATGATGTAAAAAATAATTTATAAATGAATAAATTAACAAATTAAATTCAAATGAGACTAGAGGAAATACTATGAACAAATTTACAGACCGTAGTATTTACAAGCATTACATTTACAACTTGGTCTGTCCCATTGTTTTATCATTCTTTTGAAACTGTTAAGGTTTTCGGCCGATTTCAATTCATTCGGTAAACAATTCCAGATTTGTGCTCCCATTGCTTTAAGGCTCTTTGAACCGAAAGTTATTTGATTTGGCCGAAAATGATTCAAGTTATTCGGATACTATGATGAATAAATTTGAAGTCCTAAAACTAAAGATGTTATTCATAAATGATGGGTTCAGGTTTTTCATTGTTTTAAAGATTTTGATGCAAAGTGCCCTTTGACGAGCAACTTGCATTGTACATAGGATCCATCAAAAAATTTACCCCATCCGAAGGCATTTGGGTATGAAAGTTTCATTGAACCTTGGGGGATGGTCAGAGTAGAAACTGAACAAGAAATAAGACACACTCTTTCCACTATATAAGTCTTCCCTGTTCAGATCCAATGCTAAGCATTAAGCACGTAAGCAGCAAGATCCCCACAGCAGTTCTCACACGAAGAGCTCTTAGTGTTTTGCTAAGAATTCTTGTTTAAAAACTTCCACATAAGTCCTAGGAATTCTTACTGTATCAGAATGTGAACAATTCTTTAACACCTCTAAGAATTCTTAAGCTTTTTTGCCACACTAATGAGCACAAGGCACATCCTGTTGTACCACATACTAAACCTCAAATGGCCTATAACACTTTACTGCATTGTGTACATCATAATCAATCACAAATCTCAATTGTAGTTACCATGTTTTACTTTCTTGGTGGGGGGTCCATTTTCTTCACTTTTCTTCAGTACCAGCTCTGCTTGTAATTTGATTGCAGACTGTGCATCTGCAGGAAAGAAATTATCAGTTTCATATATTTTAAATTCCACTACATACAATTTATGAACTAACTAAAAAGACAAATAACTAAACTACACAAATATAAGATACAGAAAACTGATACATCAGAAAAAGAATAATACTAGTAATAATAATAATACAATGTACATTGAACAAAACAAAGAAAAAAAGATAAATTGTATGGAGGGAATTACTTAAAGGAGGAGCACTCTCAGCGGATATTTTTATCATATTATCATATTTAAGTGGATATTTTGACAGAGCGGTCAATGTTCAAATGATAATGTTTTCATTCAGGTTAACTCAGATTGTTTGAAGTGTCATGTCATGACTTTTTTAGCAAGTATGGGCTGTTTCAAGCAGACCTGGCCATGAGCATTTTAGCAGGCGAGTGGTACATCACAATCCTTGGTAAAGTCAGGCATCACCCTCCTTGGGGTAAAGTCAGGCAGGTGATTTTCAATCTACTGAAAATGGTTAATAAAAGTGCAAGGATAAACACAGAATTACGTAATTGCTATAATAATCTGTAAAAGATTACTGGAATCCATCAAGCGAAATAAAAGAACCTCATATACTGTACTCTGATGCATATTTGTCAAATTCCGTTGCTAATGTTTCGACTGGGATCAACCAGGTAAGACAACTATAAGAAGATTCATTAACACATTCCTTGTAATCAGTGGCAAAATTCTAAACCACAGACAAGAAAACTGTAGACAGGTTCATGACTTGCCACAAAAACCAGAATGGCTGTAATAAAGCTGGTAACAAATCAAAGGAAAATACAGTAATTGAGAACTGACTAAAGACATGCATTTTTCCGATTCTCTCAAGCTATCTAGCCCAAGAGGCATTTTATTCAGGGGCGGATTCAGACCGGTTTCACCGGTTTCCGTGCATCGGTCAGGTTTCCAAACCAAAGAAAGAATGACGTTATTTAGCAAAATTTTTAGAAAAATTAAAAAGCATCACCCTTTCGTGCGATCTTCAAGCCATTGCAAGTCTAACGGTGAGATGTCTTTAAAGGCATGACACACTGTGGCTCCTCATAATTCGCTCGAAAACAATAAGAAACGTCATGATGGTTGCACTGACTATGCTTTATTTGTCATGGTCCTCTCGGGGACACGTCATTCGAAACTTGCGCAATGAATTCCGCATGTGATTTGCTTTGAATGGTCATGACTTTTCACATTGTTTTGATATAATCACTTTTGTGATCTGATGAGCCAATAAGGGTTGAGTGAACCGGTGGATTGATTTCCGTGAACCGGTACGCAATTGTTTAAAATCAGTGAACCTGTTTCGATTAGGAAGTAAACCGTTTCTGAAGGAAGTAAACCATGCCTGTAGAGGAAGTTGAGAGCATTTAACCAGAAGAGAAAGATCTCCGTAGCTTGTACACACTGCCATTGCAGGGGAGGTTGAGGGAGAGGCAAAGAAGATAAAAGAAGAGTACAAATGTACTTGAAATACGATAAAATGAAAGAAAATAGGGAGCCCTGAAGGGAGAGTTCTGGAATCTTCAAAAAGCCTAAGACGTGGACTTGCAAAAGTATCTAATGAATTTCGCAACTTCTACATTTTTTGTAAGCAATCTTCGTTGATTTCACCTTGAAAACGTTATTGTGGATACTCAACTGGAACAACCTTCATTCATTGAAAAGGGCGTTGCCCATGTTTTCCGAGAGTCTGAAGGGCGTGGTCATGGAAAAGTTTTCTGGGGGCTTCGCCCCCAGACCCCCTCATGTTTTATGAACCGGTCAGAAAACCTGCCTGGATCCGCTCCTGTTATTTCTTCAAAAAAGTGTAACAAGACTTTTCAGAACAAAAGGATTTTTAAAGATTCTTGATTGATATTTATCAAAAACAAATGAATTTCTACCAAAGGTGTACAAGGCTTCTGGGACTGAAATGCCCCTTGATCTATATACAGTATGTGCCTTGGTCTAGTCTTCAAACAACCATGCTTAATTCGGAGGATCATGGGAAATTGTAATGAACGCCCTTATTTGCTCGCCTTTTAGACTTTACCCAATGTGAAATTCTAAAATGAGGATGAGGAAACCACAGACTTTTGTTCACATTTGGTCTGTGTGTCCTGTTGTTGGCATAGTAGACCTTGCCACTAAAATTTCCACTGTTTACAAACATTTTGACCCAACTGTGAAAATTTCCCGGGAAATAATGCTACGGGAACTTTGGACTTGCCCAACCACGGGAACTTGTGCTTGGCCCAAAGTGAAGCTTCTTCGACGAATTAAAGCAAGTAATGAGAACTAGAACTTTAACACTCATATGTTTATTTCTGGATTAACAACTCACCAATCTGTATTTCCACTTTGTTGATGTCTATGTCTGTGTCGAAATCGTAAGTTGAGGCTACCTCTGCAGCTGCTGTTAGCAATGGCTCAAACATAAACAGCTGTATATATATTTGCATTTGTTTTCATATTTGAGCAACCAAACTCAGACTCTGAATGTGAATCCATCGAGAAACTCAATTTTCAATTTCAAATGCAAGAACGCCGTGTTATTGATGTTTGAAATGAAGATTTGTCAGCAGCGCTTTGGTAAGAATTCGTATGGAGCAATATAATGCGCTTACAAACATGTCATCATTGACGTCACAAATTCTCGCCCACTGATCACTGTTTTCGCCTCACGTCGCAAATTTTCGGAAAAATTGTCGTTTTTCAACTTCGTTAGTTTATATCTCAAAAACGGTAAAAGGTAGATCAAAAATTTTTTCAATTCCATAACTACCTCATCATAATGAACGATTTAAGCCCAACTTAATTTTGCGTGTCAGTTCTCCTTTAAGGTTTCTCAAAGGGATTCATTTTAGAAATCGCTTACAGAATCTGAACGGAGTGGTCGATTTTAGTCAGGAAAATTTCTAAAAATATATAATTGAAAATCTTAGCTGTTGAGTCAAGTATTGCAAAATATCATTGCAGGGAGCAGTAAGCCTTTCAAACGCTGGGAGTTTTTTTCCTCACCCAGTAGTACTTTGTTAGAAAAGAGCTAAAAAATTTGATTGACAAATCCAAGAAATTCATGGGACAATTGCTGTTGAGCTTTTGAGTTATGTCTATGATAGTCTTACGTTCTAAAAGCCCATGTTATTGAAATTTGTATGTTGTCCCTGGTGGAATCAGTGTACACCATCCGCCAAAGATTTACGCCATTTTCTTGTGTTCTGTGGTCATTTCTATTGTTTAGAGTAATTCTGTCCGCCAATGGAATGTTGTGGAATTTAAAAATAAAAAACTGAACAGAACTGAACCTGTGGAAACTGCCACACTCTGCAGTCTGGCAAAAATGCATTTTGCAGTTTCAGGGAGCATGCGTGCAATTTTTCGGAATACTGCAAATTCCCCCTTTTATACAAATCACCTCTCTGATTAGCTCACCGCTCACTGATCAATGGGATGAGCAAAGCATTTTGGGGCAATTTCACAAAGGAAGGATGAAGGGTGATGACCCTAAGATCGATACTGTGCAGACTACAAAGTGCTTGGATGAGCGTCTGACTCTTCTGGAGAAAATCCATGGGACTTTCACTGATAGCATCTCAAACAAGGAAACTTGTGAACAGAACAACATCCGTCCGTCGCACCGTCCTCTTTCTTGAAAATACTTTCCTTCCCATTTTCCCTGCCTGCTTCTAGTCGGCATTATACTCACCATGTACTTTAACAACAAAGGCATCCATAACATCAGTTGCTTGCAAATTCCTTGTGTCAGTGCGTCATCTTCAATTGTGTAAACTGTCTACAAAAATGGGCTTTCGGAATGATGATCAATCAGGTAGGTCTCAGAAATTTAGGCCCCAAATTTTCTTCTTCGTCAAACCAACTTGCTCCAGGGTCTCTCTTCTTTACAAGTGCCAGTGATTGTTTTCCTTCAAATAAATCTACCTCTACAAATATATGTTGCTACCAAATACCTATTTTTGTTATTATATTTACAACATTTCTTCCTGGATTTCAGAGCCACGCATCTTCATCACAACTGAACTCACTTTCCCGCCAATGCAATGAGCAAGAAAATCTAAATCTCCCACAATCCTCTACGTGACACACACAAAATTGAATAAGATGAAAACGAGGCCATGTTTTGGCGGCAGCCGCCATCTTGACTAGGCCTGATCAGATGTCAACATAAGATCATCAACAGAAGAAGTGGTCTCTAGCTGTTCCTGTGAAAAGGTAATTTACAAAGAGATGGAAGGTAATCCTTGTAGGCATGTAGTCCTCTCTGAAACAGCTAAACAAGCTGCGAACTTTTTCCAGTTGCAGCCGGTGAGCCAAAAGAAAAGCGGGCTGAAACCACTGTGTTCAAACTCTCTACTCCTTGTTGCAGCTAGAGAACTATCGCCCTTATCAGACCACTTTTACGAAAACTAAGATTTTCGGAGAGGTCAAAGAAGTTCTGGAAGGGAACTCACCTTTAATAGGCTTCTCAACTCTTGCTACAAACCCCAAAGTGAGATTTGTTCCATCCGTTTCCTTGCTGTCATGCTGGAACCACACAAATACGGACAGGTCTGAAACGCATAAATTAGGCTGTATCGCCCTTATCAGACCACCGTAGAAGAACAATGAATTTAGCGAATCAAAATCTTTTCAAGGCCGTGGTCAGTTCACCAAAGTATCTTTTATTTCCCTAGAAAGCCAGAAAGTTACATGGTCAATTCTAATTTGATTGAAAATGATTTCAAAATATTGTTAATTTCACTCCCGCTTTTTAACTCCCGTATCCTTGACCTCAGTCAACTCTAACCGCACGATGTGTCAGTCTACAAAACTAAAGGGTTTCACGCAGTGGACACACCTGGGCCGCATAATGTCAGTTGCAGTGCTCTTCCAAAAGGAGCCTTAGGTCTCGCAATTTGTGTGCGATTCTCGAAATTTCTTTGGATATGAAACAAGAAGAGCCGGAGGAAACATTCATGAAGACTATTCTATGTTAACTGAAAGAGATATCGAGAAACAACACAAAATAGACATAGTGTGTGGAAACATCAAACAAAGAAAATGTGAATTGTACTTACACCTTCGTTGTGGGTAGGTCAACTTCAAAACTTTATGGCAAGTCTTCTGAGCAAACAAACCAGCGAAAATGAAGAAATATCAAAGAGATGACATCAGCAAACAACTTTCGCGCACTTTTTGGATTAGCTAGGCCCAAGCTCCGTTTTAATTTTAACATTTTATTCAAGGCTGTTGCACAACACGGAATCGATGGTGGTCTGATAGGGGCGATATTACTCTAGTAGAATAACAGGTTTGCTTTGCATCAAACAATATATTTATTGGGACAAATGCACTTTGGCGGACACAGCTTTCAAGGAAAACAGAGATTGAATTGAATTTCATTGTTGCAACTGATTTCTGATTGGTTTTCTTAACAATATTGATAGAAATCCTATCGTCCAATTGGATAATGCAGAATTTGAATTTGATTCGACTAATTCGCCCTTGCTTGATAGCGTCAAAATGACCTAAATATGGCCTAAATATGGCATAGATCCGCAGTTGAAAAACTCGCAATCAGAATAGTCTTTTGGTTACCAATATTTGGGGGCTGCCACCCCCAAGCCCCCGCTAATTCAGTAGATATACTTTGATCTTAGTACTGACACATTTTTCCATCAAAAGCTAGTACAAAACTCGAACACGGAAAAACGCTGAAAGTGTGTCCGCTAAAGTGCAAACTAGCCTATTTATTAATAGTGCCACATAAATTGGTCAAACTGCCACCCGGACTGCAGAGTATGGCAGTTTTCAACGAGATCTCGGGTGTGCAAGAGCAAAATATGAGTGTCCAAGTGTGCAATTTGATCTAAGTGTGCACTTCAAGTGTGCACAAAAAATTTTGAATTTGTATTTGTAAGAAATTCTAACAAAAAAGGTAATAATTGCTGCGAAAATTTACCAATTCAAAGGCTTTTCTGTCCCGTATTCCAGCAGAAACAGTTTGGGCCTAAAATTTGATTGCACACGGAACGTAACGGGCATTCATAGACTTATTACAATGATTCCCAGATCTCAATTATCCAAACAAGACTGCTTACGGTGACAGATACAACAACTGTAGTAAGTCTACAAATTCATCAGAAATTCCAAACTTTCGGTCATTTCTTTTGAAGTTCTTCATTCAGTCGTCACTGTGGCAAAATAAAAGCTTCAAACAATAGAGCCACACCCACATTCTATTGTGCCACACCCTTTCTCGGGTGTGCAATGAAGTTTCAGGAAAACAATCTTGGGTGTGCACTTGCCATACTCTGCAGTCTGGACTGCCACGCAGTTACGGAACAGAAAAAACCAATCATATTTCTGGAATGCAGAACTGTGGTGTATGCAATTTTTCCAAAAAAGGCAAAGCAAGTTTTTGAATGCGGAAGGAAAAATTATCTGTTTAACAAAGAACCCTTTTTCATAGTCTTTGCTTTTGTGACTCTTTACCCTAAACTTTTATTGAACTACGAATGCACGCTGTTCAAAGCCAGATATGCCACTCTAAACCCGCAACTCATTTCAAATTTCAATGTGAGTTCACATTTTGCCACAGGATGTCAAATTTAATCTTTGGACATGTACTAAGGTCAAATAGTTGCACTACAATACTCCTTTTCATTATCAGCCTTGTTTTGGAAATCTTTTAAAAATCCTTGATACAAAATTTCTAGCCACAGATTTGGATTCAGCACCCCAAGTCTAGTCTGATTGTAAATTTTTGTGTTCCTAGAGTCTGCGATTTCCATTGTATGGCGATAATAATAATGATAAATTTTGTATGGGATTTGGCTGTCATGAATGATCAAAATTGTTCAGGGTGTAACTTTACACCCTCAGTCATTATTCAAGTTCAAATCCTGCGTAAATTTTCAAATTTGCTAACACTTAGATCATGAAAATTTGCAGTTAGACTAAAATGATAATAATAATAATAATAAATATGCACTTATAGAGCGCTAAAATCTATACACATATTCTAAAGCGCTGAACAAATTCGAATTAAAAACCTTTACATTACAGCGAGAAGAGCTAAAAGATGTCCTTTATATGTTAAAATGATTATCAAATAAATGGGTTTTTAATCTTGTTTTGAAAGTATGGACGCTCTGAGATCTTCTAATTTCAACGGGCAATTTGTTCCAGAGCCTAGGGGCTGCAGTGCAAAATGCTCTGTCCCCACGAGATGTAAATTTTGTCCTTGGAACTATTAAGGCCACAGCTTTTTCTGACCTCAATTTGTATCTATCACTTGTTTGCAACCTCAACATATCTTTCAGGTAGGCTGGAGCCATGTTGTTAAGTGCCTTGAATGTCAACAACAAAATCTTGAAGTCAATCCTTTCTTTTACCGGCAGCCAATGCAATTCTCGCAGTACTGGAGTGATGTGATCATACTTGCGAGTCCCAGTAATAATTCTTGCGGCAGCATTTTGAACACGCTGCAACTTTTGCAACTGAGAATTCGACAAACCAAACAGAAGACTGTTACAGTAGTCGAGTTTACTTGTGATTAGAGCATGCACAATCTTTTCAGTCAGGTCTCGAGTAAGATATTTCCTTATGTGCTTGATATTGTAGATGTGATAAAATGCAGCGCTGCACGTCTTCGTAATATGACTTTCCATGGACAGATTGTTATCAATAAGTACTCCCAAATTTTTAACACTAGTTACTGGCTTTATCTCTGAATCTCCGATTTTGATAGAATCTATCGTGATTTTACTTAACTGATGTTTAGAACCGATGATAAGAAACTCTGTTTTTGAATCATTGATCTTTAGCTTGTTTACTAGCATCCATTTTCTAACATCATTGACACAATTCTGTATTACATGAAGTGCTTCTTCTTGTGACGTTTGATTGACTGGTTTAAAAGACAGATATATCTGGTGGTCATCGGCATAACCGTGAGCGTTTGGAAGATGCTGCTCAATTACATTAAACAAAGTACTTGCGTAAATAAGAAACAAGATGGGACCCAAGCAGGAACCTTGGGGCACTCCATACTTGAGTTTTTCTCTATCTGATACTACGTTGGAGATCTGTACACGTTGAAATCTGTTGCTGAGATATGATACAAACCAGTCAAGAGCCTTTCCTGAAATTCCCACCCCCTTCCTTAGAGTTTCTAATAATATGCTATGGTCGATGGTGTCAAAGGCGGCACTTAGATCGAGCATTACTAACAACGTAACTTTGTTGTCATCCATATCAGACAGGATGTCCGAAGTTACTTTCAACAATGCAGTCTCTGTACTGCAGTTCTTCGTGTAAGCCGACTGGCAAACCGGCAAGGGACAGTTTAGGCTCATGTGTGATAGGACCTGTTCAGACGAGCAACGCTCAACCAACTTCGAAACGAACGGTAGATTACTCACTGGTCGGAAATTCGGAAATACTATGTCCAAAGTGGAGTTTTTCAATAATGGAGATAAAAGTGCTTCTTTCCAAGCATCCGCAAAGTGACCAGTCTGTAATGACAAATTGACAGTATGAGCAAGGAATGGCAGTATTATATCAAGACATTCTTTGAGCATCCAAGTAGGGATAGGATCCGCAGCACATTGTTTGTTAGGTGATTTCATAATGAGCTTTTTGACTTGGTCTTCTGATAACCTTTCAAAGATCGAAAACTCTTTGACTTGCTTGTAATCCGTCAAATACTCTGCAGGGCTTGTATCCATCTCTATCTCATCAAGCTTTTCTCTAATTAGGTCGATCTTCGTGATAAAGTATTCATTAAATTCATTAGTAAGATATTCCATAGAACTAGAGACTGGATACTTAACGTTTTCTTCTGGCTTCATAATCGATTTGACTAATTTGAAAAGTTTCCTCTGGTCTCCCTGTGATTCTTCAATTTTATCAGAGTAATATTTCTGTTTCGCTGTATTTAGCAGATACAAATACTCGTTCCTTTTAGATTTGAAATGCTCTTTGTCGTTTTCATTCTTTGAACTACGCCATTTTTTCTCCGCCCTCTTTTTTGCTTTTTTGGCTTCTTTAATACTACCGTTAAACCATGGTAATTTTGGTCTTACAACAAATGACCTGGTTTTGAGGGGGGCGTGCTTGTCCAATAATTTTGACAGTGTATCACGATACAACAGCACAAGCTGATCCAGATCGTTTTTACCTTCACTTTGTAAATCTTTTAACCCTAACGGGGACAACTGTAAGTCTACCTTGAACTGGTCTAGATCAATCTTTTTTAGGTCTCGATATGAAATTGTCTTCTTTTCTAACGTTGGTCTCCGACATGACAAATAGCACTGCACAAAGGCATGATCTGAAATAAAGTGTGTGGCGTGGGGGGTATCAACAACAACATCTTCACAATTTCTAGTAATTATTAAATCCAATGTGTGTCCAGATTCATGTGTGGGAACATTAACATGCTGCTTAAGACCAACACTTTCTAAGACATCCAAGAACTTAGCAGAGCAGCTGTCTTCGGGTGTTTCTACATGAATATTAAAGTCACCAGTTATTAAAAGGGGTTCCTGACATATAACAAGATGTTCCAAATACTTTGAAAAGTCGTCAAAGAACACGCTTACTGGCACTGGATGGTGCTCGGAGTATGGTAGTCTATAGATAATGCATAACCTTAGTGCAAAGTTATCATTGGTTACTAGCCATTCTGAGAATTCAAATGAATCTTTTTCTCCTGAGGTAAGTTTTTTTATACTTATTGCAATTGAAATTAAAACCGCAGTCCCACCACCTCTGCGACCTGCTAATCTTTCCTGGTCCACAAATGTGTATCCTTCTGGCTGATATGCTGCCCGTACCGCATCATCATTTTGTGTCAGCCATGTTTCTGTAACCGTGCATAGATCAATTTTATTAGAAATTACATAGTCTAAGAATCCATCACATTTGTTTCTTATTGATCTGGTGTTTACGTTGCAGAATCGTATATTTTGTCGAAACGGTTGTACAATGGCATGGCAAGGAATCTTGACGAGATTATTTTTGTTTATTCCATTGGGCCTAAGCCGTCAAATTTAGTCAAATTAGTGTGTTGAATGGGAACATGGGGTAAGAAATTTCATATGACGCAAGCTAAAGGAATTTTGAAAAGTTCCAAAACAAGATTGATTAGTCGAAAAGGTGTATTTATATCAATATAGTTTCTTTATCATTAATCAGTCACAGGCTGATGACAACTTAAGTATGAAAGGCCTTACTGTGATAAGAGAAGTTTCCGTCTTTTTGCACCAGTTAAAGTTATATCTTAACTGGGAAAATACTGTTTCAGTCAGTGAGAAATAAAATTTTCCTGTTTTCAGAGCTGTTTCAATAGATGGAGAAATTGATTTTTCAGTGTGCAAAGCTGTTTCACCAATCAGTGGTAAGGAGGTTCAACAAAACCTGTCCTATCGGCATCAAAGTCCAAAGATGATGGCAAAGTCTAATGAAACAAAATCAAAAGACGAAGTTGTCTTAAGTGTCATGGGAGATGGCGTGGTTGTCTCAGAGTCAACTGAAACAAAGTCAGAAGACCAGATTGCTGTCAGCATCATAATGGATGATGGTCAGATTGTGCCTGTTGGAAAAGGTGCTGAGGTTTTTGTAGCCAATTTTAAATTTGCATGGTACAAAGACTATTTGAATACTGTAGTTTCATTTGAGAAGAATGGTACATATGTAGCATTTCTAACTTGAAACTCATGTTGTTTGTTGTGGTCATACACACAATGGAAGCTGTGAATAGTGCCTTTGATTTTACAGTTGAGAAGTATTCATCAAGTAGACACAAGGAAATAGGGCAGATTTTGTAATACAATAGAAATGGTGCCCTTAATTGACACCTCAATTCACAGTGATTAGTTATTGCAGACAAAGGAATTTCTCTCAACCGGTAAATCTAAAGAAATACAGTCGCAAAAGTTGCCTGGAAACCAGTAGGGCAAACTCTCACCTTGCGCAAGTGACAGCTGGTTTTTAAAAGAGTAGTTACTGTATGTGCTTAAAATGAAGGAAGAAGGGAAGGGTAAATCTAAAGTTCTGTCTTGCGAATTTTGTTTATTTGATTTAGAAGCCAAGCAGAAGGATATGATATAACACAGTGAAAACATCAATCCGAGCTACAAATCTTTGAAGCAGCATCGTTAATCTTGACTTAGAACCATTTGGTCAGGGCTGTTAGCACCACAATGCAGTAAATCCCCGTATATAAGAACCTACTTTTTTGAGAGCTAGCTTGAGGTAGGTTCTCATTTTAAAGATACTCAGACTAATTTCAAGGTATAAAGGTTCTTATTGAAGGGTTCCTTGTGTAGGCATTTTTTTAGTTGGTACAAAGATTCTCAGCCCTTTGCATGGTTCTTATGGACCCAATAACTAACCGGGGAGGAAAACCTAACTTTAACAGCCAACTGGGATAAAAATGATCTTGATAAGGACAATCAAGATCAACTTTGCTACCCCCAAAAGAAGAACCTATGTTTCATCAAACTGAAACAGGCTCTTCATTACAAGGTGCATAACTCAGGAAAAGCAGTCTCTTGGTTCTTATTTTGGAGGGTTCTTATATCCGGGGGTTTATTGTACAGTATTGCAAGAAAGGGCTCAAATCCTTACTGGTCCTTCGAGCATGCGGAAATCATCCAACCTTACGAAAATCAGCCAATGGCATCGCCGCTTCAAACCCCTACAAAATCAGTCGTTTGTGATGAAGTTTCTAGTACCCGCACAAAAACTGAAATGGATGCTACGATTTTGAAGTTATTCAAAATATTTTTTGTAAATCGGTTGCAGAGATATCTGTCCAGAGTTGTTTACATGTTTAGGCAAATATCTTATTTGGAGCCAGAGCTACGAGCATTTACCTGCCAAGAAAAAATTGACCCTTCTTACACAATTCATACAAATTGCTAGAAAGGAGATATATTTATTGTTGATAATTTCACAGAACATGTACTGTATATAAACCTTGGCAATAACCCAGATGCATTTTTTTCATAATATTCCAAAATGTTTGACAAATTTCATTGATTTCCAACAGGCAAGGCAAATGAACCTGCACTTATTCAGAGTAGAAACCCGTTCTTGGGCCTGGAATCGGCAATTATGCAACTCTGAGCAATATCATTCACTCACCGTTGACTACAGCACCCATTTGAGCTCATTTATCCATTAGACTGGGGCTAACTTCGACAGAAAGCAAACAGTTAAGTGTAAATTTTAAAAGCTTCCACGTTCCATGTTATGACGACAAACTCAACAACTCTCCACTGTTGACAAACACACAAGGCAGTCTCGTGTCACGGCTGAAGAGTAGTATTATGTCATGGCCCTCCTGAGAATGTTTTAAAATGTCAAAATCTTTTTACATTACAAGGCACCTTTTCAACTAGCTCTCCATTTTACATTACCGTATATTTTCAAAACAATGGTATTTCATGTTTCAAATAATGCAAAAATACATTTTAAACATTCAGGAGGGCCATGACACAATACTACTGTTGAGTCGCAACACCAGACTGGTACAAATCTTCCTGGTACAAATTTTAAAGCCAATCACCACATTAGTCATCGGAGGGAAATTCTATCTACAATATTTCTGACAAAGTTGCGTTTGAAGTTTAGTGTACTGAATGAACATAAATTTAGTCACAACTTTGATAGTCTTACTCCATTTTGTCCTTGTGGTACTGACAAGGAAGACAACAAGCACTTCCTCCTACACCGCCCTCAGTTTGATTCGATGCGGCAAAATCTCTTTGATCAGCTCTCTGAAATTCCTGATTGAAATATTTTCAAAATGAGGGCAAATCATGTGAAAGTAGTCTAATGCTTCTGTTTGTATATCCTCCAGATTCACTCAACACTGAAGAAAGTACAAAGACAGCTGAAAATGAAATTCAGATGAAGAAAATAGTAAGGACAGCCATGTCACTCGAAGAAGCTAATGATATTTTACGTAAACATGAACAGGAGAACAATTTGCATTATGCCACCTACTTCTGCACAAAAGGATTTGGAAATACAGGTCTGTTTATAGATTCATTTTACTTCATGTTAAGTTAAGGGTAGAAGCTTTCACGTTTTTCACGTTTTTAACCAAAATTCGCGAATGTTTATTCCGCGAAATTTCTTGGAAATTCACGAAAGTTTATTCGCACGAGATTTCCTAAGGTATAGAATCAAATACGTATGTCATTAGATATTCATGTTCCTCTTCTTTAACTGCAATCCTTAGGAACTATGCCGCTGCAAGCGTTTTTATAGACGATTCGGAAGAGTCACTGAAGAGTCGAGGAACATTTGAGACAGCGTAAGAATTTGATAAGAAACCTAATTAGCGAAAGTTTATTCCCTCGAAATTTCCCATGTTGGTCCATTCTCAAGATTTGATTCAAAACATTGCATTTTGTTATTGATTGAGCTGGAGAAAGTTTTCATGCAGAAGTTTCTTCCCCTAAAGCATATACGCGATAGTTTTTGTACTCACCCGTAATGTCAGCCTTGCTGATTGGAATGCGAGAAAAATGTCCCTCTGTTTGGGAAATCATTACAGCAAAAGTAGTTGCGCATTGGTTACAGGGATTTGTTTTTATTACAACCAAGACATTGACGTATATTTTGTAATTTTGGTCATTTTCAAAGAAGTACGCTCTTTACCGATTCAAAAAACCAAGAAGATCAGTTTATCAGAGCATCCAGAAAATGGCCAAAAATGTTTGATCAGATTACCCAGCTTGTTTCAGATCTATTCGACATCCTAATGAGAATTAGTTTGACTTCAAAATGATTAAATGAAACTGAGACAGAAACTGAAATTTATTATATTAATCATTGCAAATGCTCATTGAAAATTATAAAACTGACAAGCTGCGTTTCTTCTATTTCAATCATGCATTTTTTGGTCATTTTCTGAATGTTGCGTTGCGCAAGAGCTATCTTTCGAGTTCACCACAGTACATATCTTGAAAATCTATGTCTATGAGCGGGTTGGCCTTTCTTGAAAATTGCCAAAAAGCGCAAAAACACTTCATCCTTTGTACAGAGTGTCTCAAAAGAATTGTTCGACGTTTCATTAAATACTAAAAAATAACGATACGCTGAATGGACACTTGATGAAGTGACCTTTTTCCTGAGATTCTAAATTAATTTTTGACACAAGAATCTTGCAAATCTGCTAAAATTTCATTGAGTTACAAGACTTTGAAGTTCAAGTTTGTGCGAAAACGGAAACCAGAGTCCTCAAAATGGCATTTTTGGTAAAGGTCTCATCGACCATTGTTTCTGCTATTTCTCAATTGTTTCATGGCGAACCAAATGAGATTTGAACAGGTTTTCGATAACCTAACTTTCAAGCATATGGATGCTTTGAGGAAACAGATTCAGTCTCTCGTTGATCATGTTTTGAACCATTGTTTTTGGACATATGCATTGTTAAGCAAATTTTGACAAGGATCGCAAGGATTAAATTACTTTAAAGTCCTATTTGGTGTTCTCTGATATCAACGAGAGGTATGACATTAAACAAGCTTCTTTCACCTCGGTCTTCGAGGGTTTTTGCACTACAAGTAATCTGGGGGTCTCTGGTTTCAGCTATCGCATATTTTTGATCTTTGAAAGCTCGCAACTCAGTGAATTTTCAACCAATTTGCAATATTCTGGTCTCTAAAATTATTTCATAATCTTATGGTATGGTTACATTCCCATGAGTTTGTAGCTGTTGTCGTTATTTTTTAATATTCAATCAAACGTCAAAGAAATTTTTTGAGACACCCTGTAGCTATTAGAAAAATCAATTTTGATGACCATAGCCCAAGTAAATTTACTGCAATAGTTTTTCAAACAGGGGGACGTTTTTTGCGAGTCGTCCGGTACATTAAATTCGAAGGCTTTCGGACGGAAAAGTTTCGGAATAGCAACTTTGGACAAAAATCTTTTGGACGCTTTTCGGGAAATTCGGACAAAGGGGTTACCACAGTACAAGGAATACATCTTAAAGGGTCTGTTTCATCCAGCATGCCTTGCACGTGTCGTCTCTTGGTTTGCCTCTGTTGTCGCCGTTTCCATGGCCTATGAAAATTTTTCAGGGAGTTCCTTTCCCCCAAGAGGACAAAATACATGAACGTCCAAATCCCATTACTCCTTGGCAGGAGAACAAAGGGAAATCTTGTTGGTTGTTTTCACTGGTTTTCGCAGGTTTTCGAAAGTGGCTTCCTGCAGAAAATGTTCCTTTTGGACGGGAAGGAATGGCAGATTAAAGGCGGCTGAATTACTGAACCTTAACAAGACAGTTTTTCATACATTGCTATGTTATTCAGGGAGCTCAAACGTCGGGCCTTTTTATTGACTCACCCGGCAGACATCCTTAAAGAATGCTTTTCTTTAAAGCTTTTTCATATTGCATCAAACAGCTTAGAAATTACAACGGTTTAAGCTTTTTGTCAAAACTTTTCTTGACTTCTTAAAAAGAAGAAAAAGACTCTAATTCTGAAGATATTGAAGATTTCACAGAAGTCAAACGGTGAAAGTATACCGAAATAGCCCAAGCCTCGTTGAAGCCATTCAGCGGATACTGCCGAAAAAACGGCGTGGTTAACGACTATACACCACTTTAATGAAAAGCCTCGTTTTGGAAATTATTCAAAATTCTTTCATATGAAACTTTAGAGGCCAAATTCGGATTTAGCACCCAAACTTTAGTGTTAATTTTATGGCAATGTAAAGTCTGAAAATCTGTGGGATTTCACCGTGAAAATGACTCGGGGTGTAAAGTTTCACCCCGAACGACTTTTCACGGTCAAATCCCTTATAAATCTCTGAACTTTACATCGTCATAAAATCAACATCACAATTGTCAGCAGTTTAAAAACATGTAACCAGACTAACGTTTGGGTGCTAAATCCGAATCTGGGCTCGAAATTTTCATATTAACAATAGGAAGAGATTTTGACAAATTTCCAAAACGAGGCTGCTTAATTAAAGTGGTGTATTGGAGCAAAAAGGGCGCGGTTATGCGGATATCAGATCCCTATAATGGACCCACCTCAAAGAAAGAAGTTTTTGATAGAATAACCTTTCTAAAGACCTGGAACCTGGAACCTGGAACCTGGAACCTATACTTCTCTGTAGTACCGGGCGCGCCGAAATAAAATGTAGACTTTTGACAGGCCACAATAAATCGTAAAATGGACTGATTTTGAAGATTTAAGAGTTAATCTTTTTGCTAAGATCCTCAATTAGATGCTAGCGTTTTTTGTAAATTTTTAGTCGTCTATTTATGGTGCTATAAGCAAGTTCTTACAATTTTGGATTTTGAAAATCACTGAAAAAGGCCAAAAACGTTGATCAAATATTCTAAAGACTCAGCATGAATGGGTAAAGAGAGAACGTTTTCGTGGTGATTTGGAGATTTTAGAAATTGATCAGTCATAATCCAATGCACGAATGTCAATTCTATGTTTGATTAAATGTGAAAATACTTGTAATGATACAAAGAAATGTATTTCCTTCTGAAATTTGATTGAATTTACACTTGTGTGCTGGCACTGCATCCTTGTGTCAAAGGGGAAAAGGGGTTAAAGAACGAACAGCAGTGAAGTGACATGATGAAATCAAAGAAGCATAGAGTTTTGATCAATTTCTACATCTCCAAATCATTACGAAAATGTTCTCTTTGTCCATTCATGTCGATTCTTTAGGATATTTGGTCAATGTTTTTTGACCGTTTTCAGTATTCTCGAAATCCAAAATTTAAAGAAACTCGCTTATACCTCCATAAATAGAAGACTTAAAATGGTACAGAAAATACCAGCATCTAAATGAGGATCTTAACTAAAGATTAACTCATAAATCTTTAGAATCAGTCAGTATCCGACAAAGACAGAGAGAGAACGAAATTTGCCGGTGTGCCAGTGTGCCGGTGTGCAAAATGTGCTCGACATGAATGGACAAAGAGAGAACGGTTCGTGGTTCTTTGGGGACTTAGAAATGGATCAAAACTCTATGTATTTTTCAGTATGGATCAAAACCGTTTTCAGTATTCTCGAAATCCAAAATGTAAAGAAACTCGCTTATAGCTCCATAAATAGAAGACCTAAAATTGTACAGAAAATACCAGCATCTAAATGAGGATCTTAACTAAAGATTAACTCATAAATCTTTAAAATCAGTCAGTATCCGACAAAGACAGAGAGAGAACGAAATTTGCCGGTGCGCCGGTGTGCCGGTGTGCAAAATGTGCTCGACATGAATGGACAAAGAGAGAACGGTTCGTGGTTCTTTGGGGACTTAGAAATGGATCAAAACTCTATGTATTTTTCAGTATGGATCAAAACCGTTTTCAGTATTCTCGAAATCCAAAATGTAAAGAAACTCGCTTATAGCTCCATAAATAGAAGACCTAAAATTGTACAGAAAATACCAGCATCTAAATGAGGATCTTAACTAAAGATTAACTCATAAATCTTTAAAATCAGTCAGTATCCACCAAAGACAAAGAGAGAACAAAATTTGCCGGTGTGCCGGTGTGCAAAATGTGCTCGACATGAATGGACTAAGAGAGAACGTTTCGTGGTTCTTTGGGGACTTAGAAATGGATCAAAACTCTATGCTTGTTGACCTCATCGTGTCACTTCACTGTTTTTGTCCTTTAACACAGGGATGCAGTGCCTCCATACAAAAGTGCCTACCTTATTTTGACGCATTCAGTAATTTTTTTCTGTTTTAGATTTCTACGAGAAAAAACACAAGGTTTATTGGAATGATGCAGGTATACCATTTACAGGTATACCGTTCACCATCGTTGGCCACAAATCTCTGGATTGTGAATTTGGAATAAATCGTAACACAACTAGATTTAAATCTGTCGTAAAGAAAAAAGACCCTCCTCTCCATCGGCGAGGACATCGTCCAACTAAAAAGCATGAATGTCCTGCAAAAGTAGTCATGAAAGAAATCGTTGAATTCCATGATGTAAAGGTAAGATACAGTCTTTGCCTGCGTTCACACGATACCGGCACGATGTGAAAACGGTGAAAATTGTGAGGGACAGGCGGCACTTTTCACACGTTCACACGAAGACGGCACTTTTCGCCAGCAGATTTTTAAAATGGTAGAGTTTGAAAACGGAAGTCTAACGGAATTACTGAAATCTACCGTCATACCCACTTTTATGATGAGTTTTGGCGAAAAACTACCCATTTTTGACTATTTTTTGCCAATATTTGGATAACCCACCCAACCGTGTTTAAAGAATGTTGAGCCCAAAAACTCACCCATATTGGCGGCACATACCCGTGCCCTCAACATGTTATGTACCCCCCACCCCCCGGGCTTATACCTGTAATATTATGCACATTGTAAACAGATCTGCGCGGAGGACGTATTTGTACAAGCAACTTACGTTTGAACTCCCCAATCCAGACAGAATTTCTGGGTCTAATGTTATGTCTAATGTCGTTAGTCAAATGCTACCTACACAATGACCACCAGTTTTGAGAAATCTGATGCGTAGGTAACAAACTCAAAGGCTCTGAAACGTTAGTTTCTTGTGGATTCATCCTGTAAGTCACAAACAGCTCCTACCTGCAGTGAATGCCAATGCCCGAAACAATACTGAGATCTCGAATTTCATACCCACAAAAATGCTCAGCACATGCTTGGCATGAGCATTATTCAACACTTAAGCGAATGTCTAATTTTTTCTCAAAAATCCAAGATAAAAGAGATTTGCTTTAATTACAAAAAACGTCAGAATTTCTAGAGAATATCAACAAAACTCCTTAAAATTGTTGATACTCCGGGATGAAATAGATAAATGAATAATGGTTGCCTGTATTGTAGTACCGAGCTTGTGATGCCCAGTTGTAAGGTAATTGCTCCAAAATGGGGACTTTTTTCAATGTTATTATCAGAGCACCTCCACCAAGGGGTCTGTTAAATAATAATAATATCAACTACCAAATCTCCATTTCGGAGCAGTTACAAAGTTTTAGCTAACTAGTAACACTGGTAAAAGAAAACAACAAAAACTAAAGCAAATTAAACTAACAAGTACTAAATAACTGAACCTAACATATCTCAACACTATTTACAAAATCTTTTTACCTCCCTCATTATTCCCTTAAGAGCTTTTGGATCATTTGAAAAGATCTTATCTTTGCTAGAATTTTTCATGTCAAATTTCTTACATTCCCATAGATGTTCTACATTTTCTTTATGTTTTCCGCATCTTCTACAAGTATTGTCTTTATACTTAGCCGGGTAGTTTGCTTTTAAATCTATCATATTTAACTTAAGCATCAGCAGATCTGATGATTTTGTATCCTTCAGATAAGCCTTGAATCCAAAATGCGAGTTTCTAATCAGGCGCAACTTAGTTGCTGAGTTGACGCCCACATCAGTCCATACTGCTGACTGTTTTCATCAAACCTCCTAACAGATTAAAAATGACACTCAATGGCTGAGGAAAATTGGCTCATGCAAAGTCCGGAAAATGTTGAAAGAAAAATCAGTAAAATCATTCGGCCGGAAATATCTTGTTACAATAACAGACGCATCAGAACATAAATTTCACCCCATTCGACAACCAAAGGTTTGTTCATACTTTATAATTATTTACTATATTTTCTCTCAGATTAAAGGCGATTCAAAATGGCAAAAGAATCATGGTTCAACGAAACTGAGAACTAGATTAAAGGAGAAATCAATAGAATCATATCGCCGTAAAATCGTCATTGCTATTCCGGAGATATCCATGCATAAGTACCATCCTATTCCAGAATTAAAGGTTTGTTCGTAGAACTTTACATGTTTAGTAATGTATGCTTGACTGATGCCATTTCTGAAAGTGGAAGACTTTGTAAACTCGGAATTTGTGTTTGATTGACACTGAAATTCTCAAAGCTGTAGGTTTGGTAGTCTTGAAGGACATGTGAGCCATGTGCCCTAAAAGGCAGAATGTTTGGCAGACTTCGAAGTCTTGTTTCCATTGACGAATTTTCAAGTTTGCTATGATGAATTCAAACCCTGCTGTTTTAAAGATTTCTGCGTTTGAATGGGAGTTACATTTCTGTCTCTGTGAAGTCTATTGTTTTCAGAATTATGCAGTCTTAGAATTACCCATAGAAGTATGGACTTACCGGTCAACGCTCCCCTAATCTTTTCTTCCAAGGAATCCTTACCAGGTGGGCCAAAACTAGACGGATTACATGAGAGGGTCTTACAGGAGGGGGGTTCCTTGCTCTCCTGTTCCCTGATAAAATCACCATTTGTTCCCTTGTTCCCTAGCAAATTTTAAAAATGTTCCTTGAGAGAATTTTTGCCAAACAAAAATCGTGAAGTTCTCTTGTAAAACATCGTTTTGGCATGTTCAATTTGTTTCTTTTAGAAAGAGGGTAGGGAGTCATCTTGGACATAGAACTGATTTCATAAATGCAAAGCACAGAAAATTTTGTGATGTCTGCAGCTGATTTTTCGCTTTTTCTGAAATATTTTGGCAGTTAACGATTTTTGATACCCACCTTGGTAGTTAGCTTGAAATAGATAACTTTTCCATTGACATTAGTGCATCGAGAATTGATGTATCAATCCTGGAGGCTCAAATCTGCTTCCCATTCCAAGCCAGAGCTTTGGAATTCGTAAAGGACACCAACATTTTGAAAGTAAAAATCAGCTCAAAGAGAAATGTTAAAAAGCACAATAGATGAGTTCTAGAAACTATGATATACTGTAATCACTAGGCTATTTGCTGATCAAACACCAAAATCCTCCTCCAGCACATGTGCAGCTCCCTTGGCTTCAGGCACTCTTCTATTTCATTGGCGTGACGAAATTGAATGCAAAATGAAGCCAATGGTGTGACGTAGCCATGTATTAACCGAATCCAAGTTGCAGTATAAATTAAGTGCGAAACATAAAGAAGAAGAAGAAGAATTCTTAAATTCTGGTAAATTTCATCAGTCTCAAAGAACTCTCAGAAACTGCAGGGAGACAATATTATTTTTTAATTTTTGTAATATTTTTTAATTGGTAATCTGATCTATTTTATCAGCTTTGTTATTTGGTAACTTATCCTATTTTCTATTCATTTTCCGTGACTTCTATTGTGCTGAGCAGCGAACTTTCACTGCCAAAGAAACTGTGAAGGAGCGTCAAGCGAAATAGAATACCAATAAAAGTCATGGAAAAGAAGCGCAGTAGAAGTCATGGAAAATGAATAGAAGATAGCATAGATTGACAAATAACAAAATTAATGAAAATGGAGTAGATTACCTGTGTTGCAAAAATTAACCGTTTATCTGGCTTACCTGTGCAAAAGCTTCATCTTTCCTAATCTTTTACAGTGTTCCCAGATCCCTGAAAGCAAATTGATTGTTCTCGTGTTCCCCCTACAGATTTTTGTTTGTTCCCCTTTCCCTAAATCGTTTTAGGCATGTTTCCCTGTTTCCCAGAATCCCTACACGTCCCTCACATGAGTGTCAGTTTTTCTCATCGAACTGGATTATTGCTTCAAACTGAGACTCGTGACAGTACAGCTTCGATATGTGTCTACCCATGTGCCGTTCTTAGCATTTGATTGGCTTATTAGTTCAAAGTTCGACTTTTCGAAGCAAAGTGACATCCGAAGTAGCTAAGCACTTATATACTCCGCGACTCCTCCTTGTCATGACGCCTCATGACGCTTATGTGGTAGGCAGGGCCGTCGAGAGCCAGCTCGGGCCCTGGAGTGATCTATCGCGACGGGCCCTAGGGGGTTTGGGGGCGCAGCTCCCAAGAAAATTTTTTAAGACCACGCCCTTTAGTCTCCCGAAAAATGAGGGAAACGCCCCATTTTGTGACTAATTATTCTAAAAAATTGCTTAAACATTCCGTGTAAAGGCTATACGAAAAATTGTATTTATGAATCAAGGACGTCGTTTTATGCTAGTAATGCCTTGTTCACACAAGCTGGTTGCAGTCGCTGGAGGTGCTAGAAGGAATGAGCGACTCAAAGGCCGAAAAAAATGAATGTGAACGGAAACTCAATGACCCTACGACACCTACGAGTGACTCGCTGGGATAGAAACAGTTTCGATAGATTAGAAATATCGATACGACAGTTTGGTTTCGGACATGAAAACTGTCATCAAAGTCAACGGTTCTTGCAAATACCCTTTTAAAGCAGATCAATTGCCATAAAAATGCACTGAAGAGATATAAAGCAATAACAAAATTGTGTGGCACAAAATATTTACGGGCCCCCTCGGGTTCCGGGCCCTGGACCTTTTACCCCCTCTACCCCCCCTTCTCGACGGTCCTGGGAGGACCCTACCGGGTATCGAGCCCTGCCCACTTGATTGTTCTTGCTGCAAAGTTAGAGGATTACACCACAGTACCTTCACCTTTATCTCGTCTGTAGTAACAATGAGCATAGACAAGGATCTGAGCAGCGAACAGCAAATCCTTTTACACGTTCTTTATTTCATAAGAAACTTGGATAAGCCCATAGGACTAAAAGTTTCTTGATTTTACATGAAAAAGTTTAGCTCTTTAGTGCTAAAAGTTCTCAACTTGGTTCGTATATTTTAAAAGCATATAGTGTTCTGTCACTGCCACGTATTTGTTTCTTGATAAATAGCGCAATTCCTAGCAAGAAAGAGAGTTCTTTTTGCTAAAATTATAAAATCACCATGGATATCACTCAAAAATAAAGCCTTACTGCAAGTTTCCCATCATTTTCTTGTATTGGGCTTTCAAATATTTCCTAGCACTTCTCTAATATGGTACTGGAGTTTCTTAAATTTTGGCTGGCATTGTACTAGTTTCTTATAAACCAGTTACATCTGAGGCCACGTTCACACTGCACCATTTTTGGACAAAAACGGAGAGAAAAACCTCCGTTTTTGTGAAAGTGTTCACATTGATCTGCACAAAACGCTATCGAAGGTGGATATCCACAAAACGGAGGTTTCTGAAAACGCTCTGAATCAATGTGAACGCACGAAAACGAGGGTTTTTGAAAACGCTCCAATGTTAAACGATGAGCCTCACAGAACTGGAGCCTATTTGTTATCAGAAGGATCAATTTGAACAAACAAAAAGGATCTTTTTCCCTCCGTTTTGTACAGAAACGAAGAAGTGTAAAGTAAACGGGTAGCATCTATGCAACAAAAACAGATAATAACAAAAACGGAGCAGTGTGAACGGTGCCTGAAAGAAAAGCACACTTCCATAATGTTTACATTCTTCAGAATGTATTTGCTTGCCGTACTACTACTACTAGACTGTTTACAACGAGTTATCAGTATTCAGCGTTTTCTTCCAGCTTGTTATGGCATTGTCCCAGGTTTTCCTATTTCTTGCTAGTTGAGGAACTTCATCCCATTGAATATCAATTTCAATCAGTTGTTTTTTCATTACATCAAGCCATTTGGTTCTCTGTCTTCCTCGTGGGTTTTTGGTTGGCCCATCTGATTCCTTGAGTGCTAATCCAGCTGGTGCATTTTCTGGTAGTCTATACGTGACCAATCCATCTTACTCTCTGGATTGTTAGATAGGCACTCCATTTTTGCTCTTTTATGATTGTTTCTAGTGCTAGGTTACTAATTTTCTTTGGATATTTAATATTTAGCAGATATCTGTAGAGTCGTCTTTGAAATGCATCGATTTGACCACTTAGTGTTTGATTTATGGTCCACAGATGGGCATTACTGAGGAAAATTGGTGCAATACAAGAGCTGAATATTCTTAGCTTTTGATTCAAAGGTAGTCTACTATTCCAGACGTTTTGCAAGTCATTCATAGCTGTTAGAGTCACTGATTTCCTCCTTTTGATGTCTTTCTCCGTTGCTAGTAGAGATCCTAAGTATTTACAATTTTGCCATTTTACTTCACCTTTCCTTGCTTGCCGTAGATATTTTAAATTTACCGCCAAAACGAGGAACCAATAAGATAGCGCAAATATGCAAACAAACTTCCAAAGGAGGCTCACCGATGTTAAGGTGGTGCATATGGTGCATGTTATGCCACGTTTTTACTTCCACAACAACAACAAGGCCACAAAAGAGATGATGTTACATTGAAGCAAAGAAAACGCGAGAAATTCCAGAGAAAGAGGACGTTGTTCCTCTGGAAACCAACAAATTTATCAATATGATGGAAGAAGAAGACGATTTTGATTTGCCAGCTACTCCTGATATGGATGACGTGGACAAATCCTTTGCTTCAAGTGATGGGCCTACTCTGATGGTTGCTGGCGTAGCGTCGCAAAATGGTATGAGCAAATCGAACGGAACTGACGATGAACCGGAAGGAAAATGCGTAGATACTGTCCAAGCAGATCCCTCTACCAAAGATATAAAATCTGAAGAAGTGACAAAGGAAGACATAATGAAGGACTCACAAAAAATGGAGCCTGAAAACTTAGGCCTGTCCGGACGAACTGATGATAAGGCCCCGCTCTCAGAGCCTTGGCAAAGTTCTGGGAAAGACGATGATGACAAAAGAAAAGGACTTTTTGGTGACATACAACATGAGACTGATAGTTTTGGTCTGGTAGGTTCCAGTGAAAATAAGGACAGTTTGCCAACTGCATCAGGACTTTTTGGAAATAGTGGCGATACAAAAGATTTATTTAATGCAAATGGAGTTAGTGATTCATTTGGCATTGTTGGTAAAACTGACAATGAATTTATGAGAACAGAGCAGAAAGTAACCAATCAATCAACACTTGAATCGTCATTTGGGAATTTGAGTATAGGAGAAACAACTGTAGGGAGTAATTTGGGAATGCAACAATCACCAATGATGCCCCCTGCTGTGGATGCAGGCAGTATGGGTTTTGCAACATCAGCGGTAAATGGACAAACTGAACATACAGCACAAATCCAAGGAGTTTTCAGTAGCCAGTCACCAACAACCTGTTCAAATTTTCCAACAATTTCATCAAATATCAATCCTGTAGGAAATGTTACTTATCAGCAACAAAATTTGCGATCCATCAACAAAACACAAGATACAACAAGCCAACCATCCCAGCAAAGCCAAATGCCCTTGTTCTACAACCCACAACAATTTCAACAGCAGCAGCAAAATGTTTTGCAAACTCCACATAACTTCAATCAACCAAATATACAACAGAGTCCTATCCAGACAACTTATGCCCAGTTTCCCATCTCAACAGAGGCTGAAAATATGATGCCCACCCCTAATACTGCAGATGTTGGAAACAGCTATATGTACACATCTCCAATTGCAAGTGTCATTCCTGGCTACGATACAACAAGGGACCAGCCTCCACAGTTGCCCCAGCCAGCAAATCATCACCATGGTATACAGAATAATGCAGCCCGAGATCTACCCCCACAAATACCACAGCAATCTAATGGTCTCCCAGGAATACACAAGAATGAAGCCCAAAATCTGCCCCCACAAATACCACAGCCATATCTCCCAGGAATGCAGAATCCCCAACAAAATACAAAGCAAGCTTCAGGGTTGTTTGTCCCTGATTTATATGGTGGAACAAATGTCTCAAAACCAAGCCAAATTAACATATTTACACCTGATGCTCCAACATTAAACATTGAGACACAAACGTACAACCCAGGAAGCATGGCACAGTTGAATTACAATGCACCTAATCCTTATCAGAGCACACAGCAACAGAACAACCTGTATGGTGTGGTAAATATGGAGCAAGTCCCTCTATCCAACCAACCAGACTTCTATCATAATTCAGATGATCCAGGATTTTGGCAATGGGTGAAAAATCAGGATTGGGGTGAAGAAGCGCAGAGAATTGGGAAACAAATTTTGCAGAAAACAAAAGTAAGGATTTTGAAACTTGTTCATATTTCTTGCTATTTTCTTTGGTAGGTTCAAAAGCCAAAGGCATCTGATTCAAGGCAATCGAAAAGGAAACTCTTAAGCCCGAATAATATTCCTAAGAAGCAAAAAGTAAAGAAAGAGGTAATGTTTTGTCAACTCAAGGCCAACCTCTACATGCAGTTGTTTTGGTCAGCAACAAGCATGCTTGGTAAGGTTGCATGCTCTGCTTTTAGACAGAATGCGCACTAGAAACTTTTGCTGGTTGCTGACAAAAAATATACTACAGTGGAGGCTGGCTTTCATGGACTTAACAGTATGTTATCAGTACGTTGCATGATTGTAGGTTCACTACCAGATGCAGTACCATTAACCAGATCGAGTATCGCTAACCCAAGGCATCTCTTGCCCCCTCCCCCATTTACTTATTTTGAGCTTCTTGAAGTGTAAAGCATGGAAATATTTTTAAAATATTCTCTAAAATGTAGATGACCAATGCTTTGATTTTCACCTCCTTTAAGGCCCATTTCCACTTCATTTGCAATTTACAAATTGTATGCGATCCTTTGTTTGAACTTTGCGTGTGAACATTCGCAAATCGCATGCAAATGTTTGCAATGTGATTTTGATTTGTTTGCAATGTTTGATTTGACTTCTTGTGAACAAACCATTGTCTGGGATTGAAAGCAGCCAATTACTGTAGAAAACAACTTCACGAAACAGGGAGAGAAAGGTGGCATGCACTTATCAAAAGGAGACAGGTTTCATTAGCTGAATGATCAATCAAGATTTGTGAGAATAAGGTTGAAATGTGTATTGAGTTTGCATGCATTTGGAATTCATAATTCATAAATCACATTTGTTTTGCAAATTGCGATTGAAGTGGAAATGGGCCTTTATCATTCTTGCCTTGTTTTGATGGTCTTTACAGTTTTGCCTAATGACAAGAAATGGTCCAGCTACCCTGCTCTTGCGGAGTCTCTTGTTATTTAGACTTGGGTAATTTCCCTACTCACCCAGTGTATTTCAGCCCTTTACTGTACGTATGACTCTTCACATATAAGGCCAAATTGTGCACTTTCCATCATACCACAACAGCACTCTATCCATTACCAATTTTATGTGTTCATAATAAAGAAAGTTTTTTGACCAACTTTGAGATCAAAATTCCAAAATGTGACAAGACACAGAAACATTGAGTATATAAATGAATTCTTTAGTAACAGATATAGTGTTTGAATGTGGTTCAATGGTTTGTGGTCTCTTTTATCAACATTGTATATTCAGAACTAACACTTTTTCATAAATAATGTTTCACCTTATTTTCCAGTGCTCTAAAGATTTGAAATAAAATCAAAAACTACTTTTGCCTTTCAGCTGTCAATCAAAATTTTATTATTATTTCATTCTTACCAACAGTGTAGAGAGGGCAAAGTGAGACCAAGTTTTGTGAAAGTGATATCCTTGGCTGTTGGCTCCATAAATTTTTTATTCAAAAGTACCCAAATCTGGTGTTTTAGACAGAACTCACCAAAATGGTGCATTCTTGAGACCAAAATTACTAAATTTTGCCAATCCTAGACAAAAAGTACCAAATTTGGCCTTGGACCAAACCTACCACTGTAGAGCCTGGAACATTTGCCAAACTAGAAGACCAAAAACGCATACCTTTGAGGGTAGGTACCTTTACTGTAGAAGAATCCTCATCCCCAATGCTACTATAAATCACAGCAAAGTGAAATCCACAAGTTTTCTTGATGCCCTTTTCTATCCCACTCCCCCCCCCCCATAAACCCTACTTTGCACTTTACATGACAACAACGTTTGCCTCATCTATCAGGACAGATTCTAGGAGTTGTTATGGAAAATTAAATGATAAACCACAACCATTGTTGCCATAAAGAGGACTTCTTTCAGCCATTTAGAAATTCATGTCCCGTCATTTCAATCATTATCCTCTCTTCACACCTGCACCTCTCTTCCTCCAGTACACATTAGAATGGGTTGGAACCACCGTTTATGATGGAGCTACTAAACGACGTTTGAAAAAGGTAAACCATTACATGCACCTCCAACTATTTCGTCCAGTTTCACACAACTTTTTGTCATGTCGTAAGTCAACATTCAATTCTTCATTTTTCCCACTACTTCCCCACATTCATAGATTGGTAAACCTTGCATGCTGTATCCCTGCTTAAAGTTTTAGATTCATTTATGTTGTCTATTGTCTATCATGAAGCATTTTGTTTCGTCATCAGCATCAAAAATTTCTTGTGACACCAACTTGTTTCTTAAAGTCCAATGAATTATTTTAAACGGAGAAGCATGTTAGCAAAGCAAGATTTATTTTCATAAATACTGCAAGCAGAAAATAGACAACATTTATTAGTTTCGGTCCAGCGGAACGATGCTTGCAAATTTTCTCAAGACTGCATTTCAAACAGAGGCTTCTGAAAATGCTGCAGTGTCATTCTGAAGGAGCATCAAATGAAAACCTCGTTGGTGCATTGTTTGTTTCTATGTAAACAGTGAAGAACAACGGATAAAACAATGGGCCGAAAATGAGCAGAACTTTTTAAGAGGTTGTTTTTGATTAGCTACCTCGCAAGATTTGCGCTGTTAAATCCGCTTCTCGGAATTTTAGCTGACGACTTGAGTGGATCATTTTAACATGGAAATATTGCCTCGCGTATAGAACCATTTTAGCAGAGTTATCATGTTGCTGCTGTGAAAACCAGTTTTTTCATGTGCCCCCTAAGTTCAAGCTACGTCACTGGATTGACAAGCTAGCTCTGAGCAAAACATTTATATATTTCATTATTTATTGGTTTATTCCATACATTGCAATGTTGCACTAGGTTTACGCATAACTTTACCATATTTATATACCATTGCACCTGATTGATATGGCACGAATTCCATCAAACTTACTAGCTCCACACTACTTGCACAAGATCTCACGTCTCAGTTCATTTTAAAAAGCATCATTGAAGTGACACAAGTTCCATTTTGTCACAAGGTGTTCCAGATTTTCCATCTCCATATATCAGTAAGTGTCGCATATTTTCTTTCCAGTGTGATCTTTTACGGTTAAAACTAATTGTGGAAATTCTCATTTAAGGCATCATGGTATAACTTCAATCCATTTGAAACTCTCGCTCATGTCACTAACCACCACTTTCAAGACTTCGTCAAGAAATCGTGAGCCTTTCTGCACACCATTGGTCATCTTTCTTTGTTTTCCATTTTCGTCAAAGCTGAAAAGCCACACTGGCTAATTTAAAGTGCCTTTCTCAGCAAAGAGCCCTTATTTCACGGAGAGAATGTTTTCTCTATGAGGAACAGGGTGTTGAAATGATTCCCGGGGGAAAATATAGTCGGGAAACAGGATTTTCAAGTTGTGCAACTGAATTTGATAGCTTCGTGGTCTCTGAACGGAAACAAAGTCGCAAGAAAAACTTAATCTCTTTAAGCCGATGTTCAGGAGGAAACACAACATTGGGTTGTAACTGCAGTTGCCGACCTGGTTGCGTAAGGCTATCTGAAGTGAACATTTTTAGTAATGCCCGTGAATAACGCCAATGAGTGATGCAAACTCGTATTAAAAGACTTTGATACGTTGTTTCGTTTTTTGGAGCTATCCGCTATTTAGTAGGCTCCGCTGATGACGTCATTTTGTTTGCAAAAGGTAAAGAAAGAATACAAGGTTGGCTATGCTTCCCAAGATAAATCAAATCAAAGAAGTTTTGTGAATTAGTGTGTCTTTCTAAACATCATATAAATTCACGAGACATCGCATATTTAGTTTGTGTAGCAAAGCTGCAAAGTTCTTCGCATCTGTAACCTTCCAAAGATAAGATACAGCTGTATTTCCATTTAGAAACCTAATTTTCAAGCAAAATGACGTCATCAGTCGCCACTTGAAATCAGTGGTTAACTGCTAGACGAATGGAGATATCAAAAGAATTTTGACTGGATCTTTTATCATTCAACAGTGCTATTCATTTGGATAAATAGAAATTGTCTCTTTAGGCCACTTGTAAAGGCGCTTACAGTAATGCCCAATTCATCACGCACAGCTGATTCTACCACAGGAGGCCCAACGTATTGTAGTGAATGGACCCTCGAATATTCTAATGTATGACTTACCAAGATCTTTTCTTTCTTGAGATAGAATGTCTTGTTGAAAGTGCTTGCAAATCAGACTTTCTTGTCTTTGTCTCATATGACAGTCAATTCGTTTTTTTTTTGCGTCCTTGCTGTCGATCAATCCAATACAGCGCCTCGAAGAAGGCTAGCTATCAAGGCGTAATGGTAATAATGATAATCGAAATGCCGTTCGTTTTGATTTGTGTTAGTATTGCACTGTTGTATCTATTGTATAGTTATACGTAAAGGAGCGCAACTTCTTCCCAAACAGATTAGCAACAACTGTTTTCTTTTCACCCGCGTTGCATCTATATTTGTCCAAACATGCAAAAGAACACATCAAAATGTTGCTAATTTATCAGGCAACATTCTTAGATACCTTTCTGTTTGAATGTTTTACCAAAACTCAACAAATTTCGCTGCGAAATGTCATGTAGTCGGCCTTACTTATCTTTCTCAGTAGGCTCTGTAGCTTCCCTTAAGCCCAATATTCGAAATTCGAACTCGACTGTGCCTGCTGAGTTCGACAAAACTTATCACGGAAATCTGAATCAACCCCCGTTAATCTGCAAGTGCGAGCTTGATCCCGCAGCCTTGAACTTGATAGCTAGCCTTCTTCGAGGCGCTGTATTGGATTGATCGACAGCAGGGACGCAAAACAAAAACGAATTGACTGTCATATGAGACAAAGGCAAGAAAGTCTGATTTGCAAGCACTTTCAACAAGATATTCTATCTGAAGAAAGAAAAGATCTTGGTAAGTCATACGTTAGAATATTCGAGGGCCCCTTCACTACAATACGTTGGGCCTCCTGTGATTCTACCGTACTCGAATTTTTCTGGTAAGGAGTTTAATCTCTAAGTTTTCTTATTCGTAGAATGCGACAGATACAGTACTTACAACACTTGATCCTGGAATGGAAGAATATCTAAGTGAGTTATGGAACGTTACTTTGAATCTATATGCTTCTTAAATGTGGCCCAGAAGAGTCGAGATTCTTCAACCAGCCCTTTTTTGTAGGAGAGTTTAGTGGGGCCATACTTAGGTATTGTTTTTCTGTCTGGGGAAATGCTAGGATGACTGTCATTGAAAAATTGCAGAAACTCCACAATCGTGTAGCAAAAGTCGTTACTAACAGTCCATTTGATGCGACCGCTTTGCTGTTATTCGTTCGCTTCAACGGCCCACTGTTAGGGAACTTATTGATTTTAAGTCTCAGAAAATGGTTTTAGATTCCTTAAAGGAGACGCGCCCTCCTATATGAATGACATGTTCACAAGAGTCAGCAATTCCACTGCTCTTTCTCTTAGGAATGCTGAAGTCAACCTTAGATTGCTGGTGTTGAAATATGCAGGGGGGAGCGGAAATGCTTCTCGTGCCGAGGCGCCAAGCTTTGGAACAGTCTTGGTTCTGAGGTTAGAAATTCTTCAACCGTGAGAGCCTTCAAGAGAGAGGTGCCAAAATGGACACTAAAATCTTTTCTTTTTTTGTTGCTTTATGACAAATTGTAATTTTGATTTAGTTCGATATACTGGTTTTATGGCAACTTATTAATTATTATAAGTTTTTAGCATGCCCCCCCCCCTGTGAATCATTCATTCTAACTGAGGGGCTACTATGGGTAAAAAATATAAAATCAAATCAATCAATCTTGTTTGTTTGTCTTTTCAAGATGTTTCAATGTATCTATTTTACGGCACAGGGCTCAAATCTTTAATCCTCCAATATCTCTGCAATCATACACCATATGAGTGTTTTGTTTGTTTCTCTACAAAATTCAAGAGTCCATCTTCAAAACAGCACCTTCATTTTGGAAAAGGAGTGGAAGATCTCTGTGATTTGGTCTCGAAAATACTACAAAATCGTCGTTTCGAAAGAAGTTTGTTTACATGGCGTGACCCCGCCCCTTAAAACTGAATACAGTGAAAAGAACTTACGTTCTTTGCTGTCACTTTGCTGTGGAAATTTCTTGATTTCTTTATTATTTTAAGAATGGCGCAATTTGAATTATTTTCAAAAAAGTTCATGGAAAATTGTGAAAAAGTTGAAACTTTCATAAATCCTAAATCAATAATAGGAAAATGATATGATCTTCAAAATTAGCATATTTTATGAAGTTCTACAATATCGTGACAACAAGAAATCTGTAGCTCTTCTGTTTTACGATTTAGAAATTTTATGAGTTTGCGCTATGGACAGCTTGCGCTATGAATGCGAAAAGCAGAATGGTCCAAAAGCGTCCCAAGAGTTTGATCCTATGACTTGAAGTGGGCAGAACAGGACAAAACCCTTAGCCGATCAGATCTTTTGCATTTATTTCATTCATTTCTCTGCAGAATCCTTGACTGTGTATGTACTCTCGAATTCGGCGTACGTGTCCTTCTTGTAGAGGCCGACAAGGTTTGGGCACAGGGAGACGCCGTTCTCCGGAAATTTTTGCAAGATATTTAGGCTGCTTAAAATTTTTTGAAAGGAAGCTGAATTTTATGCTGCCGTCAGAACACTGCAGAATCTGGACCTGCCATAATTGTTATCTTGAAAATGAATTGAAGTGATTCAGTAACTTTGATTAAGCAGAATCTTATCCAGAAGGCTTGTATCTAGAATTTGAAAAAGGATTGGCTGCTGCAAGTAGTAGATTTTGTCCAGTTGAACTCTATCATTGAGCTTTTCAGTTGCTTTTTGGGTCCAGGTAGTGCTTGTTATTTCATGCAAGGAAAGAAATGGCATTCAAACTTGTATATATGTGCATTTTGTTTGCGCATCTTCATGACGACTCGTGTAAAATTGTTATTCTATCCAACAGATCCAGTCGTTCATCTGGCGATTGCATCACAAGACAACAAGATATTACAGGCAGTACGACAAGGCTTCAAGAACGTATTTGGCCACACTGCAGCTAAAGGACACATCGGACAACATTCATTAGCAAAGTTACCTATAGGATTCGAAGCTGGTATAAGAGCAGCTGCTGAACAACTCGATTCAATATCAACCATCGATTTCCGATTCTCACAGCCTTATATTCATGTTGCATTTCAACCATTTTTAACAGAGCTGCAACAGGGAAGGTAGGTTCACTTTTTATTTTGGAGATTCTAAGCTGTTCTGTGGCAAAATCAGTACCAAGTGTTGATTGGCTGACAAAGCATATGGCTCGAATCTTTCACAAAGAACTTTAAGATTAATTGTTTAATATTTTGTTGCCTACCCTCGAGTAGCGAATAACCGTCCCCCACCCCCGCTTATTAACTTTTGAAAAATTTTCCACCCACCACCCCCCACGCTTTTATTTCAACCCCCCTTTTATTATTTTTTTGGAAAAAAGAAATGACTGTAAGCAAAATTTCTGAATAAACGCAAGAAAAAGTTTCAAGAAGTGCATGCAACAGAACCAGAGTTCAAAAGGAAATGTATCAGTAACATCACTGTTCACATGAATATAATATATAAAAGATACGTGTTAAGCTAAGAAATCGACTATTTTCAATTTCTCCAACCCCCCCCCCCTATTGCTCCAACCCCCCGATTACGGTTTCCTGTATTTGTCTTAGTATCTTTAGCATCCGTATTGGTATTAGTATCCATGTTAAGTAGTATTTATGTTAAGTGTAAATATTCAATTAGTGAGTAGAGTAACAACGTAGTGTGATGTTAAGTGTAATAGTGCAGGGTTGCAATGTTTTTTCATGCTCCTTGCACTATCGTCTTGTAATGTAAATTGTTCGTTAGTATATTGTAAATTTTAGATGAATGTATATATATATATATATATATATATATATATATATATAAAAGAAATTACGGTTATATCGAACCATTTCCAACCCCCTCCCTCCGGATTATTCTCTTTCCCCCGTTTATTCGGTACTTGAGAGTATGCTTTCAACTGAAGTGATTGAAGACAACTTTATGTCGTTCGCTATAACTCCAGAAAGAGCATTTTAAAATCATCATCATCTGTGGATTTAACAGCATTCTTAAGTATTCTGAAAGGATGTACCAGAGAAATTACGGAATATTTTAAAAAGTTAAAAGCACCATAAATGGTAAACTTGTTAAGGAAACTCAAAATGTACAATGCAAGAAATATTCAGTTCTTGAAGATCTACAAGATAGTAGCAAGCAGAAGTCTGTAGCTTTTCTGATTATGATTTGGCAATTTGATAACGTCACAACTTAAAACTAATAACAATTTGAAAATGCTGAAAGTCTAAAAACGGTGACGATATCAAAAGGCTATTTCTTGAATTATTGCGAATGACCTAAAGTTCCCTTCCATCGTTTCGGTTGAACGAATTAGGCAATCACATTCTACACATTCAATCTTAAAGTGTTGCAAAGACTCGAACCCTACACTGTGTGGCAAAATGACTTCGAGATTATGTCTGCATCCTTGATATCGCTTTGATGGCATAAAAAGTTTTGTTCTATTTGGAAGCAGTAACACATTTAAAGGTGCATTTAAAAAAATTTACGAAAAGCATTTTCTCTAATCTAATGTGTTTTTACTCGAGTGTAAACCAAGCTTTCAGTATCATTTCTGGAACTTTGGTGGGTAAGATAGACAACTACTCTTTCGCGGGCAGAGAGTTTCGCAGGATCAAAAAATCGCAAAATTAAGGGCATAAACTTTCGCGAATGACGTTTTTCCCCGCAAATCTCGCGACAAAACTTTCATGATCGAGAAAAAAAGATGCATTTTCGCGTGAAAAAACTTTCGCGACTGAAGAAAGTCAGGGGAAAAACAATTTTCTATTCATTTTCAATACTACCCATAGTCACGGGGACAATTTACAAGGTTTTATAGCCCAAGAGAGTAAAGATTGGAGTGATTATGGAACAGCAAGGCAAAAACTTGAAGAAACGAAAAAAAATTGGATAGAAGAAACTTCCAATATTAATGAATAAACAATTTTCGAAAAAGTAGAGCATGTTGAAAAGTTTCTGGCGTATCTTAACGGACAGCATCGGAATATCAAATTTACTTATGAAATTGAAGAAGAAAACTCGCTACCCTTCTTGGATGTTTTGGTCACTTGGGACGGTTCCGCTTTTGTTACTGATTTATTTCGTAAGAAAACATTCACTGGGCTCTATACGGACTTTGGCAGTTTGACACCAAGCAATTACAAAACCAATCTTATTACGGTCTTGGTGTATCGTACTTTTCATATAGCTATGCTCTACTTACATTAGCTTTCATAAGCAATTATTATTTATTAAAGAAGTATTGCACGATAATTGTTACCCTAAATATTTAGTTGACCGTTTTATTAAGAGGTTTTTGAATAAACATTTTGACCCTAGGCCTAAGCCTACTACGGTCCAGAAAATGCCCTTGTGCTTTTATATGCCCTATTTAGGTCAAATCAGCCTTCAACTTAGGCGCAAGATTTCCATATTATTACGCAAAGCTTACCCCTGCGTAGACTTTCGAGTTGTTTTTCGATCAGGAAGACGTATTGAAAACTTTTTCCCATTTAAGGATCGTATTCCTAAGAATATTTGCTCCCATGTGGTTTATAAGTATTCGTGCTCAGGCTGCCAGGCCTGTTACATAGGTAAAACATCTCGCCACTTGTTGATTAGAAGTAGGGAACATTTGGGAATAGGTAAAAAAGGTCAGCCTATCAAGACATCACCTTCGGCCATTAGTGAACACATTAAACAAACAGGCCATTGTGCGAATTTAGAAAATTTTACTATTCTGGAGAAGGCCAATAATGAATATGATCTCTTGATTTTTGAGAGTTTATTAATTTTGCGTGATAGACCGTCCCTTAACGCTCAAAACTCATCAATACCCCCCGTTTTGTTCTGATCCCTGGGGTATTTGGCTTGTTTATTACTTAGTTGTTTTTCCAAGTTGTCTGGACTGACCAGTTAAACCGGTTTTATAATCAGTGCTATATAAACAGCACATGTAATTCGATTCATTAGCTGAGGATGGCACGAGTTTGAGTGCCGAAACGTACTAACTTGATCATGTCTTAATTTATCTAATATTTCTTAACTACTGGATTGTCTACTGGATATGTCATAACTACTGGATTGTCGATTTTTGTATTCTACTGGATTTGTCGTTTTTTTCTGTCATGTCATCCTGAGTATCCTGAAATTTTATTAAATGAAACCATGAAACTGTTCGTCGTGAAACTTGCAATAAAATTTATATTCTGGCTGCGATTCCCTAAACATATTCCAAGATTAATAGGCTTAAATTAGCTATTTAGCTATTCTTCTTAACATACCGCCTACGTAAAATAGTGTAGTGATGATCATCATGATGATGATGAAGATTATGATATTGGCAAATGCAGTATTTAACGGTAAACATATTCAAATCCATCTTAAACTCACCTGACTGAAATCGTCAACCCCATTCTGAAACCATTTTTTGAGAAAGCTCTTTCAAAAACCCATTGAAAACAAGCCTGAAATCGTGACCAAGTTTCCTAATATTTTTCCCGTGCAGCAGTGCCTTCAACACATATTAGCACGTGCTATCCTCTTTGGACGATGAGATCTCCTCGAATAACGTTGCTAAGCTCCCAGGGCTAACAATTTTATATTCCCAAAGGGATAACATGCACTAAAGCATTTAAAAGTCATTGATATAGGGCAGCAAATTTGCTCGTGATTTTGAGCCTGTTTTGAAGGTTTCTTGAAGAGGCTTTCTTGAGAAGATCCCTCATGATCCCAGAACGAGGTAGCAGATTTCAGTCAGTTGAATTTTAAAGTATATTTTAATATGATCACTCTTGAATGATATATTTGTCAATATCATTGCCGTCATATCCAGGCAGCAATGGCCTTTCAAAAAGGAATTGTTTTTATTTGTCACACCCGGTACATCGTTATATATATTTCATATTCGTATACTTTTTCATATTGATTTTTGTTCATCTAAAATGTTGCAATTCATGTTACAACCTACTGCACTTTCTAAATGGCATTATATTAAATCATTTATAAGGCAAAATCCCTAAAGCATAAAGTAATACGACATGAAATTACAAGATACAATACAATATAGTCTATGTATACAAGGAGGGAAAGTAGTTTCAGAACTATTATGGTCTGTTTCTAGTTCTTATGTGTTTCCAGTTTAGTTCAGCCCTTGAGGTGAGTTTTCAATTTCTTTGTACTGCGAGAATGTTGGAAGTTCCCTGATACAGTAGTGTCCCGCATATAAGAAACACGAATTTAAGAAACACCAGACCTTGATTTTCAAAATAATATCCCCTGTTATAAGAAACTGGGTCAGGCCTGAAAAAGGCTTGTTTCTTATAAAAAAAACTACGTATACATTAGAAATGTGAAAAACACAACAAATTCAACTTTCCAATTGAATCAGCCTGTACCTATTCAAAGGAAAACATGAGATCTGCATGCATATGAAGCAAAAATCACCTTCCTGGAATAAATGTAACCTTTCATGGTAGTGAAGATTTACAAATACAAATGTAAATAGTATGTTTTGTATGACAATCATAAAGTTTATGTCTGATTAGTCCATTGATTGTACATGATTTTTCTAATAAGAAGCTTAAGAAACTTTACCCTGATTTGAAGTTTATATCTCATTTTATAAGGAAAATATCAGACCTCAGATTGAAAACATTGTTTCTTATATGCGGGACGCTACTGTAATGACAGGGATGCTGTTCCACCCAGCAGGAACTGAGTAATGAAAGCATTTTTTCACTTATTCAAGGTTACATCTTGGAATTTTGATCTCTTTGCAGTTTTTCGTGTTATAGTTAGAATGCAATTTCAATTCTTCAATTTTAGGAACGTAGTTTGAAAGTTATTTCTATTTCTATTCGTCAGCTGGTCATGTATGTTCTGTCTGGTGGTGCGAGACAGCTCGAAACAAATCCAACTCAACTCGTTCTCACAACCAATTTCATTACCATCAGCTTGTGTATCAATCGCTTTTAGCAAGACTCCGCAAGATGATGTACAAAAGAAATTTGGATTTAGTATCAGTATAGACGAAGCTGTAAGGCTCTACGAGCCATATTCAGCGGATCAAGACTGGTGTTCTAAATTATCAGGTATGTAGCGGATGAGTTAAAAAACTAGACTCGATTACATGTCATTGTTTCGCTTTTTGCCCGAACATTTTGCACGGGGTGAGTGGCTGAGTGGCTTAGCAAAACGAATAGAAAACAAAACGAATGATAACGCTACAACAACGACTCATTTCCCTTCGCTTGTATAGAAACTGGAAAGCTCGGCTGGAAAGTTATGAAGCTCGGTTTTATTTTGCTGCAAAAATATAAATGCATTGCATTCGAATTATGAATCTTTAACGATTCTATAGGAATTCGATCAAAGAATGCAATGCGTCTTGGTAAAAAGTTCCTCGCCGCCATCTTTAGCGTAATCGTCTATTGAGGAAGCGATTTCTTTTAATATAGGAAATCCTTAGCATAGTTTTACTTTATTCTTACTTCTTTCATATTTTTAGGTAAGAATATTAGTCGTTTTAAATACGATTGCTCAGAAAAATGGTTCAAAATTCGCCCTTTCCCTTCTTGAAGAAGAAATTAACCACCTTCTTTTTATTTGAGCCTCGCAACACAGCGCAAAAAGGCAATTTTGGTATCAGTAACATAATTAGATTTTGGTGATTTTGCAAAAGGTGGAAGTTGTTTGCTCAGACATGAAACAATAGATCTTTTTACTTGCCAGGAAAATTGTTAGATCGAGCGACCAAATCTGATAAGTTTGAGAATTAAAACAGAACAACGACCTCCGTTCTCATAAAAGATGTTTCAGAGTTTAAGATTAATTCATTTTATTTGTAGGATTCAACAGCTTTCTGTCCAGTTACAGCCCGGGGGGGGGGGGGGGGTACTTGACTAGGGAAGTGACGGGAGTGTGTGGCAAACCGCTCAACACCCTGTACCCTGTCGCATAAAAAATTTCCCACAAGTATACCCTGTCGCATAAAAATTTTGCCAAAATCCATTGTTCATGGGAACTCTAAAAGGTCCTTCCACATGACACCCTGTCGCATAATTTTCTTATCAATTGTAATACCCTGTCGCATAATTTGTATCAAAAAAGGACACCCTGTCGCATAATTTTTACCGTAAAAGGACACCCTGTTGAGCGGCAAATCCCGTCAAGTGAAGAATGTTACAGCTCTATTTTAGTTTTTGTTAGAAAGTGAAAAGGCCTGTATCACTAACTTCAAAATATTCTCAAATCGTTCTTTCTCTTTGAAGGTATCAAACTAGAGGCATTAATCGCAATGGCATCACAAGGACTTGCTTCTGATTACAAACGAGAACTTGATAATCCGGCAACGCATAATGTAGAAGAATCTTTTGTTGTTATGTCTTAATAGAATTGAGTTTTGTTCTTTATTTTAAGTATGTTTTGGGGAAATGGTGTGCTATGATTTTTGTTTTATTTCCGTTCTCTCTCTCGATAAGTTTCAGTTCTTTTTTCTCTTCTCTCTTTCTCTGTCTCTCGTCCTCGGTCACCCTCTTTGCGTCATCACTTTCACAAATAGTCAGAATTCAAAATATTTATCAAATAATGAATTATTTATCAACTGTTTGCGTAAACAGTTATCAAGCATGACGAAACCTAATTACGGCTAACTGAATAATTGATTGATGAACTACATTAAATTAAAAAATTTTTGAATGATCAAACCTTCGAAAAAAATTGTCCGAAAGTCGTTAATTCCTCAGAAATAAATGTAAGAAGCAAATGTTTTAGCCAACATTTGCTCGTGGCCCATGGCCGGAAACCTCCAAAGCATCATTATCACGAAGCAATCAGACGGAAAATAAAGCGAAGTAGGAAGAAGAAACCTGTGAAGATTTTTCTAAGTTTTACCGACCTTCATAAAACGCAACCAGGACAAAAACCTTCTTGAAATTTCCCAAAGTTTTGAACGCAGTCTACTTGTGAAATGTTTAGGCACCCAAATTTGGATGCCGGTTTAAATACCTCATGGTTTCGTGGAAATATAGCGTTTCTAACTGACAAAATCGGCTGAGGCGTATCGAGGCTTGTTTACGCCACTTCAAGTCAGACGATTAAACCTCTTGATAAAACCTCCTGCCTATTTTATAACTTATTTCGCACCATGAAAACTTGTGCCATGAATGCAAAAAGTAGTATAATACAGAAATTTCCCAAAAGTATTGCCATATGACTTGAAATGTGTGAACTAACCTTAGCAGCTTTTTTCAGTTCACATAGATATCGCAGGAGCTTGAATCTTGTACAAAAAAAACTGTGGTGGGGGAGCAAAATAAACATTCAGAATGAAATAAATCGTACCTCGATCAGAGTATTTTGAATCACGACGTTTCGAGCTGAGCCCGTTATCAGGTCAAAACTATACTATACTATACTGTTATAAAATAATAATTTAATATATATATGTATATTAATATAGTCATGATATACTGTCAAGTTGTGGTGGAGAAACAATGGCAAGAACGATTTGAAACCCAGATATTTGGCGTTTCGGGATCGTTCTTACAACAATTACGATTGTTATTACTATTGTCTCTCGTCCAGAATTACTATTGTTTAAGGTTTAGTGCCTCGTCGCTTTTGGAGAGGCCATAACTCCTGGAAACCACGAGGTATAGTTAAACGGCATCCCGACCTTGATATTCAAGCATCTGGCGAGCAGATTTCTTCAAAATCTTCGGGAAATTTCCAGCAGATTATTGTCCTGGTTGCGTTTTATGAAGGTAGGTAAAACTTTGATAAATCTTCACAGGTTTCTTCTGCCTTTTTCGCTTGTTTTCGGTCTGTTTGATTGGTCCACGAGCAAAAATCGGCTAAAACATTTTATTCCTATCTTTTAGAAATAGTAGAAACAAAAAATTTCTTCTATACCACTGTTAAAAATGATATACTGTCACAGCGATATGGCTTTCAAAGTGAGTTTCCACAGTTTCCACCTTGTTGTTGTCGTCAACGATGTTCTAGAGTCGATGGAAGTACCTCGACTTTTCGTCTGCAGTCTTGAAAAATCCTTTAAGAACTGTTTCCTTCGTTGAATTATTACTATTAATGCAAGCTTTAACTTTCCATCCGATCAAAATGCAGTGAATGTTAATTACATAGGGGATGTGGCCCTAGAACATAGAAACATAGCTTTTCCACCAGTATAGTACAAACTTCCTTCGGGATAGCGGATTGCGGTAAAATGAGGGGTGGCGGTTCAGGATGACATCATTTATTTAGGCCGATTTTTAGCGTTGCTCCTTTGAGTCGTGGCTGTACTTCAAAAAGTGAGAAAATTAAGTTGATGAAGTGATACAGTAAAACACTATGAACTGAAGAGTCTTCTTCATAATAAGTCCTTTATCTGAAAGGTGGCGGTTCAGGGCGATGGCACTCTACATAGTTTTCAGCCGAAATTGATTTCCTTGAATATAGCTTATTGAAGAAAGCAAAATCAGTGTTCTGAAGGTTAAATATCGGGACTTCCTCGGCTAAATTCAGTAATCTTCAGCTTAAATCATGTACCTACGTACCTGCGTTTAAAAATCGTCCATAAAACATGGGTGAGTGCTTGAAGCCAGAGGTTTGGGAAAGGGCCTAGCCATGTTTTAAAAGCACCTGTAAACGCCAATTTTCAGTTGTTGGTTCTGAAACGAGTCACAGACGCATGAGCATGACCCTAATCAGACAAACAGAAAATAAAACGTCGCAAGAATGATAAAGTCGTGCCACGTCTCCGAGGTAAACTTGTAATCGCTCCTTTTCCTCTCTTTGATGAAATAAAATTGCAATGAAATGCAATTTAAAGGAGCGAAATTTCTCGATAAAAAGTCATTTCAAGAATAATTAAAGCATCTCAAAATATACTTATAGAATTCAAAGTTAAAACTTCCTTTGCAAAATGCCATTGATGTCAGATCACGACTCTAGGCCTTTCCTTAAAATCTGGCTTCAGAAGCATTACACGCATTTTTATAAGGAACTGCTTGTAGGAAACTCAACTCCCAGATTGCCAAAAAATTAAGAAACTCCAGTACTGGAGGGAATATAACTTTAGAAACTATTCATTTTGAACGAAAAAAATTTCAACCTGTTTTACTTGTTTCCTGTGGCATATTACTCGAAATGTACTTGAGTAATGTGTAAAAATCGGAATGGCTTCAGGAGGATGTTAGCAGTAAATTTTTCAAAAAAAATTTTTTTCATCAATTTTGAGATTTTGGCTGAAAGACCTTCCTCTATCATTATTCTTTGAATTAGCTATGAATTCAGCTTCAATGGTGAAAGGGAGGGGGGAGAAAAGACTCTTTTCCCCGTCCCACCCGATTCATATCTCCTTAGCAACCGTTGTCAGGCATTTATTTTCTCGTATTTCTCTAAATTTATCAGCTACAAGATGTAAAATTTTGCCTCTAGGGTGTCCCTATACCCATTTCCTTCAAGTATGTCATACATGGAGTAACTGCCTCTGCACAATTCACCTCAATGTCTGTAACTTTGTTTGGATGGAAGTCGTCTTCCATCCTGGTATTGTTTAAGCGCAGGAAAGCTGATGTCCAAAGTCAGAAGGAAAATGCTGTCTGGACATGACAGGGATGAAACAGAAGAGTTTTTGTTGCATGAGTATAAAATGAAACATTTTCTTTTTAATCTGGTGAGAGAGAAAACATGAAGAAGATGTTAGCATCATTGACCTTGGCCTAACTAAAGCAAAAACAGAGGGGATCATGGCCTATTTTTTCAACAATTAAATGAAATCTAAGTAACTCACCACTTAGAAAGCCCCTTGAGAAGAAAAAGTTTAGTAGCCTCTGGCAGAGAACAAATAAAGCCAGTAGAAGAGCCCTGCATGTATGATTCATCTTTGAGTAGTCTTTTATGAAGAAGTGCAGACCGGATGTAGGGAATTCAAGTGTTCAAGTTGAGAGAGAACACTGCTTCTGACTGAGGTGTCATAGAGGATTCACACAAAATCATTATAAAGGGCTGAGTTCCCTCCAAGATGTTTATTTGTTTACTGACAGAGAAAATTTTAAGCAACTGCAGTTTTCAATGTAATGAAGGTGCTGCCGCTGCTATCAGCCAGTTGCTTGACATGATGAGAGTAGCAGATTTTGCTATTAACACACTGGCAAGTAACAAGACTGGAAATGAAGCAATGATTACGAATTTAGATGTAGAATGCATAACAAATATCATAGATCATAAGCGATGCTTTAGCGTGGCTGCTGAAAGCATAAATATGATGGCTGGAAGGTGCTATCTTACAAGTAACAAGTACATTTAGCATTAAAAGACATCAGATTTACATGAAAAGAAAGCCAATAGGTAATAAAGTAGGACCTGGCCCAAAGAAGTCATAAGGCAAGCAAACAAAGAGCAAGTGAATGATAATTGCCTGTGGTATCCAACTGAATTTGTTGATGAATGATCAAGTTGTGTTGGTCAATTTGCTGTGTCCGTAGAAAATGCAGAAAATAAAAACAGCTTTAAAACAGATATATATAATTGAAATACTAACCTAATTCCAACTATTCTGACTCTACTACAGTCTGGCTGTGACCCAAGGCATCCTAGTTACTATTGATTACACAAAAGAGAAATTTTATTGAAATTTGCATAATTGAAAACAGTAGTAAAACTTTAAATGCGATTTTCTTAAATTGGCCTGATTCAACTTTGAGTAAGGATAATTCATGATCTACATGCTTGAATGGACTGGTTTTTGGACATATTGTGTAATGTTACCCATTATTTGATATGAGCAAGCAAAATTCTCATATCTCTATTTTAAGCTATGACGTCAAGGAAAACAAGGTTTTCCTAGTTACCATAGCAACGGTATCCATGACAACTAATTGCTCTGCTCATATCACATAATTTTGTGAGCTTGTTCATTTGAGCTATTTTGCAGCCACTTAGGATCAGTAGGGCAAGTGCAATCCTTACTCAAACATTTTTCATTCTCTCTGTTTCCATGGAGATTGCTGCCACGCCCTTTTGTATTTTGAATTTTTTTCGCATAAAAATTGAGCAAAAGGGATGAATGTCCAAGATTATCAGCCAAAACTGGCATTTTGCCCAGTATGATGAGAGTAAACAAAGATTTAAGTTAGCTGCACCATTTTTGGATTTACTACCAACATCCACCTTCAGCTGATACTGTTTTGAAAAGTTCGTGAGGGCACAGTTTGTGAAAATGAAGATTCTTATGGAACCTGAACCCTTAAGAAACTCGTAAGAACTCAGAGTACTCAAAATCTGGCAACTTTAAAGGGAGTACAAAGACCAGCATGCTTTGCACAAAGTCAGCGACTTGCTCTCCACAGCTTCTGGAATAACTGACTGTACGAAATTCACAAAAACAAAAACAAAAACAAACGAACGCAAAGGCTGCTGGTCTTTGTTCTCCCTTTAAGAAACTTTCAGTACTACCAAATTCTTAGTTTCTTAAAGAATACGCATAGAAATCTTGACTTTGTGGCCAGTGGCGTAACGGAGGCACTCGGGGCCCTTAGGGATTTTTCGGCTCGGGGCCCCCAGCTAATTGAGCATATGTAAATGATATGATAGACATGGAAAAGGATTTCCAGTTAAAAATTTCAGGCTAATGATTGCAACCTAATGTGTCGTCTAAGCCAGCAGCATGGTAAGGACGAATCAATGGGGGCATTGGAATAGGGGGTCTGGGGGCAAAGCCCCTAGGAAAATTTTGACAAAACGTCTGCTACTTTGGCTTGGAAAACGTCTCCTGATTACATCTAAACTTTTTGAGACAACATAATTGATTTGCGCTGCGCAGCAGCATTGCAAATCATTGAAATACCCTCGGGTTTCTGAACACGACATAGTGTGCACTATTGTTTCAAGGCTTGCTTTACAATAGCTCTATTTTTATTAACCAATCACATGTCCTGGACACAGGGCTGTTTGCATGCGCGATGTTTGCTACAAAGGCACAAGCACATATGCGCAGATGATAAAACGAGTTCAGTTGCAAAATGCGAATTAAGCTTCGAGTGGAAGTGGAAGAAGGCCGTCAAGCCGTCGTGAAAGCCTAGAAGGCAGAGAAACGAAACGTATGTGAGAGCTATTTAATTGTGAAACTTTACCTGTAAGATTTCCTTGAATGCCGTTTTCTCTTTCCTTGTGTTGTGGGAAGGGAAAGTAGGATTTTTGAAAAGTTGCTGTGTGCGTGCCTTCAGTTCACAGTCTGTGCCTTTGCCTTCACAGATCGCACAGATCGTAAAACTTACAAAATTCTCACGAAGGCATCTATCAATACCTATCAAAAACACAACGAAAATATGAGGCGGATGCTCTGAAACTGCTGAGAAACCAGCAGTACTGATAATTTCAACTGTTTGCGAAGGCAAAACGCGACGTTCAGCGCTGGAATCATTTGTGTTTTTTTTATCAAAACACTGCTATTGTTTTCCTACTTGACTGATCAAATGAAATGCCCGTAATTCTTTGAAAACAATAAGCTTGCTAATTTAGCACTTGATCACGATGGTAACGAAAACAAACAGCTTTCGTTGAAATAATTTGGATAGACTATTTCAAAAAATTTGTGATCCAAGATGAGAGGTTGCCTAGAACAACCAGCCTGCATGCATCCCCTACTGTTTCCATAGAGTTGAAATTTTCCGTTGAATTGAATTCATTTTCTGACGGAAAATTTCAGCTCTTCGGACGCAGTAGTACTGTAGAGAATGCACGCAGGCTACGAACAACAAACCCCCTTCTGTGAAATTATTATTTTTTACATTAGTAAAGGAAAAGGGGAAACTGGCGGTATCGAAGTGCATTTTACTGTCAAGAAAAAGTGTGAAAGATTTTCAGAAGGAAAGGATTTTTACGGATTTTGGTGGATTTTCTTGAAAAACAAAAGGATTTTGGCCAGTGGTGTATGAGGGTTTTAGGGAGTGAAATGCCCCTCGTACGATGAGTTGCTGCAACACAAATTACATTTCGAAGGTCAACCAGTTCTCATCCGAAGCCACCTTATTGGTCCAGAGTAATGATATAGAAAATTTATGATTCATGCTACACGTTTGTTTATAAGAAACTGGTTTATAAGAAACTAGTACTAAGAAGGCCAAAATTTAAGAAACATGTCTGAGAAGCATTAAGAAACTTTTAAAAGTTAACAGCATGGATGTTATAGCAGATAGATCGTTGAACCTTTATTCTTGAGCAATATTCACTAATCATTTGTTTTCAACATATATAACAGAACACTGTTTTTTCGTATATGATGTTTCAAATGTCAATTTAAATGTTAGCGACCACATTGATAATTCTGCATTCAAAGAATGAGAAACCAACTAAGAAACTTTTATTACTAAAATTGAAAATAATTTCTTGTGAAATTAAGAAACTTTTAGTCCTACAGCCTGATCCAAATTTGTTATACAAAATTAAAATGTGTACAGCGCAAATCTTAAGATAGGGATATCTCTTGTTTACTTTTGCTCAGAGAGCCTATCTGGCTCCAACGCTTACCGTGTCAAATTGGAATACTTGACAAGTTTCCCAAAGTTTCCATGAATCACCTCCTTCATAAATTTTTGCGTAAGCACCCTCTTCTTAGGCTAACAATGCTTTTCACAATCCGGTGTTTGCATGCTCCAAAATTAGAAGCCTTGTCGCGTTCCAGCTTTTTTCGCCAAAATTCACACTCTACCATACATATCTATACCCGACAACTTCCCCTTGTTTTGAAAGAACCTGAGGAATACATTTTGACAAAAGGGGGAAACCTCCCCTCACTTGGCAGCTCCGCTGGTCAAGGCTTCTGTTAACGGAAAAGTGCACAAATCTGCAATAAAAGTTACACATCCATTTTCGATTACAACTGAGAGTTAATCAACGCGCTTTTCATTTGGAGTGACAAATCATGCAGGCATTGGGGCCCCTTAGTCATTTTCTCAAAGCTACAATACCAGTTTTACAATAGATTAACAAAGGACTTTTACTTGCTTGTGGCCCCTTCGGGCCCCTTAGAGGTCGGGGGCCCTTAGTTTTTGAACTAAAGGTAACTTTAGTCCGTTACGCCACTGTTTGTGGCTCGTGCATGGTGTTTGGTGGCCGCTTTGAAATGCAAGGTAATTGTATTCCAGTTGAAGATTAAGAAATGTAGCTGTTTGCTCGGAACAGGAACAGCCTCAATATCTTGTCGCTTCGCACCAACATCTGGTCGAAAGCGGGTACATTTTTTGAGGCACCCGTTAGCTATGTTACAGCAACGGTTACAGCCTGTTCCTAAAAGTAGGCCACAATATCTAAATTCATCACATAGTTCATCAAATTTTTCGGACAGCTCATCAATGTTGATTTGCCCGACCCTAAGTTTCAGTAATTGCAACATTTTGTGCTACCCTGAAGGGAAGAAAATTTGCAGAATTCAAAGCCTAGCTTCTGTAACAGGTACGTCACCTTGAAGTATCAAGTCACCACTGGAAGAAAATCGACGGCAGCACATCCCAACAAGCCTTTAGTCTGTGAGAAAGCCCCCGTATTGCAGGTGTCATGTAGCAAACAAGCTCGCAATAAATTGCCTTTAGATTTTTGATTGCTTGAATTAATAGCAGCTGCGGAGTCACATAGTGAAATGCACTAGAAAAGAGAACTTTTCGATAAATACTATCCAAGTTGCGTCCATAGAGATGGATCTTTCCAGAAGCATCCTGATGTAAGTATGAAATTGTTCCAGCAAAATAACTTTTTACTATACAGCTATAAGCTACAATATAACATAACGTAAAATAAGAAAGTAATTGAGTAGTAACTAACCTGCTACAACTAAAAAAACTAAACAACGAACAATTACATATATGTTTGCATTCTGAAGGGATTTTGGGATATTTAAGATTTGTAATATTTTTTCCTCGGAAATGAGTAATTTGTCCAATAAATTTGAGGAGATTGCCTATTGTTTCTTCATCGTCACATAACATATAAGGAGCAACAGCAGAGGAAAGTAGTTTTGTATTGTCTGTGAATCAGGCTAGTTTGTATTTGGATAACATGCAAAAACTTTATCTAGAAGTGTATTTCTGATGAGAGGATAGTGTTCAAATTTAAGTAGAAAATGTTTTTCATCTTCAATGAATTCCTCATTACAAATTTGGAAGAGCTGATTGTCCTTAGCAATTTTTAGGGATTGCCTACGGCCTGTCTCAATCATAAGACAGCTGTCGCTAAGTCAAAGTTTAGTGGTAATCATACCCTTTAACTTTCGTTAGTTATGTTGCATTCAATATGGCTCCAGCGTAACACCTTTTCTTCAATGGAAGAGGAACTCATGAAATGTACCTTGTCACAATCTTCATGTTCATAACAGGGTGTTTAGCTCCTTGATTCATAATATCTGTCCTCGTGAACAATTTGAAACAAAGTTTGTTGACGCCTTGTCTGTGTTCTTTGTTTAGGCATTAATCAAGTACCTTCCGAGTGATATAATTCAGGAATATAGAGAGATTGAATTTAAAGTATGTTGAGAACGACCTTTTTCAAAATGCATAAGCACTTCCTTGAGGTATATTTTCTAATTACCAACGCGTATAAGAGCTTCTTGATTTTCTGGCGATCTGATAATTGAGTCTCTTATGAGCAGTTCGATATAAAGAAAGATATCAGTACACTCTTTGGAACATCTTACAGTGAAGGCGGTAGAAGCATACAAAATCATTGTACATTTTCATTACTGGTGGTTTTCAAGGAAAGAAATTCCTTAGACAGATGAAAATCGTCGTAGTTTCGCTCCTTGATAGGTTGAGAATCGCTGCAACTACTTGAAGCGGAGTGCCATAATCCAATTCAACGGAGAAAGCGAAGACTGGGACTGAATTGTAGTAAGTCTAGGAACTCCTATTGTAATCCTTCAAACGCTCTTCCCAATGGAAGCAATGTTCGAATCGGACGTAGGCAAAATAACATTCGATCCGGTACATTTTTAAATAAAAAATTAGGAATTTGACATAGTGCTGAAAGATTTGTAAGCTTGTTTTAGGGAGTCATTGTCACCCAGGGTCCCTTTGGTCCCTTGCTGGCACACTGAAAGTGCCAACCGTCTCAAAGTCAAATTTGGCCAGAGCGGAAGTCATGTATCCACACGTTGCAGTAGTTGAGCCATGGGTAGTTAGACACTTCAGTTATTTTTCAGTGAATATGATGCTGCCGAGGAAAATTTACTTGTTTCTGGGGAGGAGGTGTCGGAGTTACTTCTCTAATATCTTTTATGTCGCTATAAATACAAATTCCAGCCTCGCTTTATCATTTGTCTTTCGGCGTCATTAAAAACGGTCGTCAGATCCTTTTCGTTTTCCAAGTTATGCAAAATTACAATATATTTCAGTAGTTGAACGGGTAGGACCATGGATGAGAGGAGACAAGATGCTGTTTATTCTTTAAAGAGAAAACGATCCCTTTCCTTCCGTGTCATCTCAATTCATTTCAACTGAAGGTATACCTCAGACTTGCTCAATGTTGTCCTTTATTTCATTGTTTCAAATGTTTCACGTTTTCATATATCAATGAGGTTTCTGGTAGCTACGCACCAATTACTGTATAGGAGATTGTTCTATTAACAACACCTTTTCGATTTTAGTTCTAAATGGCCTATTTGCTACTTGTTTCAAGGGAGTTCTTTCCTCAAATTTCATCTTCACTTGATAACTTCACCTGAAGTTGTTTTCATCTTCTTCAGATCACGTGATTGTCCTTTTAGGGAAACACGCTTTCCTTTTGCAGGTTAAAAAATTCGTATCATGAAAAGATGAAAAGCATGGTGCAGATATACAGGGTGTAGGCTGACGCCGTGATTCCTTATATCCCTTCAACGTTTTTAACCTAAGGTTTGCACTCATATCCTGACTCAAAACTAAACGGTTTCTAAACAAGGACTAATACCTCATTCACACTGACACAGCTAAACCAGCTTTATCTTAACCAAGTTAGATTTCAACCAATCAAATGCATTCGATTGGTTGGATAGACCAATCAAAACGCACAATCGATTACCTACCGGGTGTCCCAAAAAGAAGTATACAGATTTGGTCGACCCTAGCGACTAGATAATAGCGTGAATCAATCCAGAATGATTTTCAAAACATACCTCGATAGCTAACTTGAACATGGATACCTCGTTTGTTGATATCGGTGCGTTGAGAGTGAAGATATTAATCTTCAAAGGCCAACTTTGCCTCTACCTCCAAACCAGAGCTTTGACGTTTTGGCCTAAGGAAATTCTTGAAACTCAGTGAATAAAATCAACAAAATTTGGCGACGGCACAACAGACGTGTTTTCCAAAATACAGTTTATGTGAGACCTAATGTCAAGGGAGCTTCGAAATCAGCTTCATTCATCTCAATATCAATATCAACCGTCTTCAAAGTTTGTTGATTCTATTCACTTTGCTTCAAGAATTTGCTTAGGCCAAAAACGCCAAAGCTCTGGTTTCGAGGTGGAGGCAAATTTGTCCTTTGAAGATTATTATCTTCACTCTAAATGCACCGATATCAACAAACAAGGTATCTATGTTCAAGTTAGCTATTGAAGTATGTTCTGAAAATTATTTCGTATTGATTCACGCTATGTTCTTATTGCTAAGGTCGACGACATCCGTATACTTTTTTTGGGAAATCTGGTAGTTTAGTTTAAGCTCGTTTAACATGGCAGCGTGAATGGGGTATGGGATGTTACGTAAAATCTGAAGAAACTTCGGAGAACTGATCAGCCAATCAAACGCAAAGAATAGGCGCGTGGGTTGACCATATCAAGAAAGTAGCGATCTAATTGGTCACATCGTTAATGCGGCGGACTTGGAATAAATAAGTCCCGGTTTTGAAGCTGTCTTGACAAGTCTCAGTTTGAAATGCCAAAAGCTGAGACTCATGTAATCAGTCTATACCGGGCTTCAACAAGAATAAGGCTGATTTTCGTACAGCCGCATTTTTGAACGAGCGGAAACTTTGTCGTTTACGTTGAAAAAAAGTTACGGCTGAGCGACCTTTATTCTCCCAAAATGCGGTTGTGTGGAAATCAGCCTTAAGCGGAAGAGTCTTGGTGTCAAAAATTTTTGTTCTCCAACTTTGACATAAACGAGACTTTAACTTAGATTTTGCGACCTCGCTTGTTTAAATCAGATTGGTATTCGCAGAGTGATTTATACCCTGGGTGTGAGTGTGCTGAATTGCGTAGGTTGTGTGGGTTGCGTGGGTCTGAACAGCTGCGTGGATCGTGGGTCGTGAGACGTGGGTAACTTTGCGTGGGTCGTGGGTAAATTTATGTGGATCGTGGGTCCTTTTTGGAGATGATTTTGCGTGACTACTCTTGCGTGGTGTTGTATTTTGTTATTTGCGCCATCATTTCGGATGTGGCCACCCTGTGGCTAAGAGACACACCCCTCGCCATGTGTGGAGGACAGAAAAAACACACTCGCCAAGAAATCTCGCTGGGAACAGACGCAACAATAACGCTTACGAAAGAACAACGCGATTACGACGATGAAAGCACGGACATTTTTAAAGAAATTGTAATACGCTGTGTATACGATGAGATAAATGAATATTAGCGCTGAGTTGAGAAAAAGAGTTTATTTTAATTACAAGTTGATCTTAGGCCATCTGGTATAGTTTTCGTTCAAGAACGCAGGAAACTGCCTGGCGTTTTGCTCGAGAAAATGAGAGCAAGACATAAGCCTGCGCTAAAATACTTCACGTGGGTAACTGATTTTGCGTGGGTCGAATATTCGGTGCGTGAGTTGCACATTTTGCGTGGGCCGCCCTTTTTGCATGAGTCTTATGACAGCATAACAGCTCTCACCTTCCATTCAAAGCTCGCTACTTTGTGCACTAGTCGTTGGTGCTTCTACGCTTGTTTATGAATCTAAAAACCTTATACTGATTCTAATTACTTAGCTTGTCTTCATGCATGAGAAACAAAGCTAAAGGTACAAGCTATGAGCTACGAAGTAAGAAAACATTTTATTTCAAGTTCACGAGTTCTTTTTTCTTGTGGTAAAACACTGGCCGCAAAAGTTAAATGAGCTATGTAAAGCATTCAGGGTATAGGGTCTATGCATGAGCCACAGGACACGCAGATTTGATGTTCGGGCCTAAGCTACTCTTGCAGAGATTACTTAGAACAAAGTTACTGTAAAACTTTGCTTAGAACAACATGATTAATTCAGTTTGCAATCAATATCTAATGATGTAACTAAGGAATACTTACTCGTGTTCTTCTCTATCATTTCATAACCTTGCAATTACTGCCAAATACAGCCAGCACCGGAGCTGTCCTGTGGCTCATGGTCTATGGTGCAATTTTGGTCAATTTGCTTTATGCTATTAAGATGATCGTAGGTTGAAAATTCGATTCATGGCTCAGTGGGTGATGAAATATATACGTTGAGGAGTTGTTCAATGGGAATCAACTTTGAATTTGGGAAAACGAATTTTGAATCGCATTATCGCATTGAATGGCATCGAGTATTTTGCGTATTCCAGCCACATATTTGCAAGGAAAGTCTCGCTCTTTGATTTGGATCAATTACCAATTGTTACAAAAAATTCTTTTTGTAGTTATGCATGCATCATTATATGGGAGATTGAAAGTAATATCCTTCACTTACCCTGCAAAAGCTATGCAAATTTTAGCATTATCAAGCATAACACTGCACTGCAGGGATCTGTCATTGAGACGTTGCTGTTTACAACTGAAAATGAATGCAGATCTACATGTATGATGGAGCACCGCTGCAAATCATACAATAAAGAGACCAGTGGCGATATGAAATGTGAACTAAATGATAAAACATCGGAGGATTGGAGAGACTGGGATGCTAAAGCTGTTAATCGAACTGGTTGGACATTCAGATCGACAAATTATAACTTTTCCCTGGTAAGATACGTTAGAAATTGCAGTTAACTTTTAACCTCAATATTCACAACTTTGACACTGTTTTGCTGCTTTACTGGACTGGTGACATATTCATAGTTATCGTTATTGATATGCTGCTGGAAGCTCAAACTACAGCTCATGGACTTCCACATTGAAAATTAAGAAGACGATATTTTTCACCTCGATTTCATGTCTGGATACGAAAACCATAGCAACATATTACCACTGTTCCAGGCACTGTCTGATGTGCCTCGGTTGTTGGCTTATTAATGCCCTGGTGTAACAAACGCCTCAAAATGCTAGTTTTGAGTAGTGTTAGCCATGAAAAAAGCCGCAAGCGTCCATATAAATGTTTCCTCAAGGCAAGAATCACCAAACCTTTCACTGTCAACGAGAAGATTCTCACTTTGAGGGCCATTCTACTCTCGCAAGTTTCACCATTCGCTGCAGCAACGATAATTTCTAATTGTGCAAGGTTGCCAAGACAACACCTCAGTCTCATTTCTGATGGCACAGATGAATCTGTACCGGGACGCCTCAATTTTCTATGTGAAAGTTCATAAGTCCTAGTTTGAACAAACATATCCAATTCAATTCAAAGAAAGGAAATAAGTGTGTAAAAAGTGTTGTTATTGTTGTTGCTGCGATAAATGGAGGTATGCTGTGAGTCTATTGCTTTACCAAAAATTATTCTTTCGAAGAGGTCTGTAGATATAGTAATGGCAGCAGCTTAAATCCCTTGATCTCCCTGCATTTCAATTTGAGAATTTAATAATTCTTCGGCATCTCAGGAAGCTTTGCGAATGTGACAAAACAACAACAAAAACATGGCGCTGAGCTAAATTCCTATTGCAAATGCGCACGACCGACAACTTTGCTTAACACGTGCCTGAAACAATGGTTAGTTTCTTTATATTTCAGCGACACATAGCTTAAAGTCTTCAGGTTTGAGTCCTGGATTAGCCACCTGAAGAGATTTGGGAGGTACCAGCACTCAGTCTAAGAAGTTCTGTACGAATCTCTCCTTAGATAAAAGCTTGAAGTCAGTAGGGCGAGATGCTATTGAGGGTGGTCTGGGGCCTTTGCGGATTAGACAGTGGGCCCTTTGCGAGTGCTCCGAGCAGACGATAAACTAAAAGATTTTGCATTTTTCAAACAGCTTGGACAGGTTTGCGAACGAAAGAATCCATGCTCTAAGAATGAAATTTGTAAAGACACATGTGAATTGCCAGGATACCAATGCTACCCTTGCGAAGCTTGGAAAACAGGTCACAAATGTGACAATGGTAAGCATATAATTGCCATAAATCCACTCTATAGGAGTTGAACTTACAGAAATGTGACTTTCGTTGACTTTGGTACAGCGATGTAGATTAACATTTTCACTTAGGCCAAATTTAACTTCGAGACCAGACAGTCGGAAATTGCAGTGTGTTGTCGCAAAGGACCGTGGGTGACGCTCTTTGCGAGGGACAGTTCACACATTTTTCAGAGCAAAGCAATTTTGATGGATTTTGATGGAATTTTTTGGAAACAAAAGGATTTTTGTCAAAAATGTACGAAAATTTTGGGAGTAGAATGTCCTTCGGCTCTTTAGATGTCAAATGATATGCGAAAGATACAAAACGAGGGTGTTACGCTGGGCTTTGTTACCATATGGTTAGGCCTGGTTCACACAAAGTCTTTAGAGTTGTGAGGGTCATGCAGAAGACCCAAAAGACCAAGGACTCAAACTCTGAGCCTTTCTCTTTTTGGCTGTTCTGCACGAACTTGAAGACCGAAACGACCTAGTGTTAACCACGCTCTAGTACCACAAACTGGTGATGATTTGGGTCGATCGATAACAATCGACTCATTATCGCTCATTATTACCTGATTGCATATTTCCCGCGGGTTTCCCTTGGCCTTGTATGATACGATACAAAGACCCGTTTTTGTCGCCACAGCAACTGCTTTTGGCCTGTGAGATTCGAAATAAACTCAAACGACATAACAGTAACAAAATGTGTTTCATGTGTCAAGATTGGAAGCTATCAGGTAATAAAACTCATACTAACCGGTTGTGTAGTTGTACAGGAAAATAAAGTCTCGCAAGCTCGGTCTGTACTGTTAACGCTATTTCACATGGAGGGGGAGCGTTTTTCGCCCCCCCCCCCTCCAACCAAACTTTTCTACACTGCGCCAAAACGACACAAGATACGATGACCAAACCTTTGTGACTTTTACTCAAATTTAATTGGCAATCAAAATTTAAATGCCTCGTTGTTCTATTTGATCACGTGACCACAATAGCACCATATTTGGAGAGTAGTTGACAAAAACAGCTTTGAACATCCATAATTTCTTTGTTTCTCGTCCGAATTACTTTAAACATGTATCATTCGATTGCTCTCGATGAGAACTTTCATTTGATATATAATTTTTGCTAATTTGCTGACATCCGCAAAATTTAATATCTATGACGTTACTTATATTTATGACGTCATTTTTCGAATAAATTAATGTATTAATTAAGATCTTTGTTGGAATTTAGCTTAAAGACAAATGACGGATGTATAGCGGCAAGTTTAAAAATAGAACAAAACTTGGCGCCTGCCATCATTTGTCCAATTGTTTTGATATAATCTCTGGAGATCATCAAATACAATAATGGAATACAATAGACTATATCTAGATTTCCCAGGGCCCTGATTTAAGTTGTCTTAGATTATGTCTTATAACGCCTAGCTTACAAAAAGAGCAAAAGATGGCCGCCTGCCATCGTTTGTCCCATTGTTTGACAATCTTTTGAGATCACAAAATATATAGGAATACAATAGGCTATTTTTAGATTGCCCAGGCCCCTGATTTAAGTTGCCTTATATCTCCGTCATTTGTCTTTAATCTTGTTTGTTTCATGCATATTAAGTCGATCTATGTCAGAAATAGCAAGAAAACTACGGAAAACTGCAGTGACAAAGAGTAGAAAGGAACAAAGAGCTAATTAAGCGCTAATTGGTCTATAAATAGATACTTCAAATTGCTTCAAAGTACATATTTCAATTGTACAATGTATTTCCTATCATTTAAGACTATTCTCATTAAAATCGGTTGAGTATTCAATTAAATAGAATTTTTCTTGTGAAGCAGCTATAAATTGGCCAGTTTTCCTTTGTTTTTGGTTGCCTAGCAACAAATCACGTAATTAATTGATTACCATTGTTATATTTGGAAAGCTTATTGTCCAAAGAACAATGGAGGAAAGTTTCATTGTTATATCTTTTGTAGTTTCAGAGAAAAAGAGGGGGGCGAAAAACGCCCCTCCCCATGCCAAAATCTCGAAAAAATACCCCATGTGAAATAGGGTTAAGACCTCGGGCTTTATATTTTCCTGTATAAGACAAAGCCGGTTAGTATGCGCATGATACAGACTTCTGAATCACTATACATGCGCATAAATTTTAACTTTCAATACACACGTTCTGTATAGAAATCTTGGATCAGGCCATTGCACTAAAGGTTTCAAAATTCAGTGACAGTTTCTTCATTTTAATAGCAAACTTTCACAAAGTTTTTTCATATCTTTGAATGCATGAATTGTGATATAGTCGTGATACTTCTAGAGATGTGTTTAAAACATCAGAGGCTGTGCTTATTACGTGCAAATCATAACGAGCTGGTTCCTATTACGTCAGCGACGTATTAGTCATGATACACTTGAATTCAAGTTTTTAAACGTTTCCTACGACTTCGTGGACATAGTATTCCCTGAGTTTCTTAAAATCTTGGCCGCGTTAGTACTAGTATCTTAAATAGTAGGAAGTTAAGCGCTCGCTTCGCTCGCGCTTCAACATTCCAAACTCCTGCGGAGAGCTTTAAAACAATATCTGATAATTCACCGTGATTGTACAATAACATAGTCTCTATGGACACCTCATGACTTAAAGGACAGTAGTTGTGGATAGAATGCTAAAACATCTTGTCATGCACCCATCAAAATGCTAAGGTGCAAAGTTTCGTGCAGTTTGTTATTAAGCAGCTTGATTGTGAAAGCTCCATCTGTTTGTAAAATTAATCTATGTGCTAAATTTATTCACAAGATAGCAGGCTCAGCGCTTATATATATATATATATATATATATATATAGATTAGTTTCTTTTAAAAAAGTGTGTGTCATTTCTTTATATCCAATAGACAAGTACCCGCTTGAAGGACAAGACAACAGAGTGATTAAGATGGGAGCAAGAGACGAGCTATTTGGTTCAGTGACGGTACTTGTGCCTCGTGGAAAATACAAAATAAAATTGGTGCACCACTCTGGCTTCCTCAAATGTGCGGAGGGTGATCTTCACAATACAACGTTTGGCTGCCTTTACCTGCCATGGAATTATGACAAAATTGAGAGCGTTTTAACTGACAACCGAAACAAAGTTCTTCTCCCCAAAGAAAACGGCTACAGCCATGATGGGCGCATCAGCAGGTCCCAGTTTATTATCTTCAATGATGTCATTGAACTTCATCCAGGAAAACAGTTACGCTTTTGGTACAAGCAAGACCTTAAAAATGGCACCGAGCACAATAACAGTGGATTTTCCAAGTTTTACGCGTACGCATTGTTGCAACAGGAAGTCTACGGAAAATCTCCAGATTCGGACAGAGAGCTTTGAGAAAGTAAGACATTTTTGATGAGTAATTCGCAGAGCAGAGCAGCACTTGGGCTTTTTGAATGAAAAACACCGATTTTGAAACTTCACAGTAAGTCATTTAACCCTTTCACCCCCGGAAGAGCCATATAGCCCAACAGTATTCATTGAGAACTGCGAATTTTTCAGGGGGTAAAGCTTTTAGAGTTTGGATTGATTTGAAAGGGTATGGACATTGCATTTATCTATTGCTTATTGAATCACTGATTATGATGCCCCCTGGAAAACGACGATCTACATTAGGTTTTCCTGTTAAGCTTAATTCTATCCGGGCGTGAAAGGGTTAATGTTCGGCAAAGCCACAAAATAGTGCATACATAGAATGTTTGACGTGTATGAGGTGCCATTACCGCCAAATATGTTACATTCAGAATTTCAGTGTCTCGGTAGGATTTTAGCCTTCTTTAGCTTTTTAGTCCGCTATTTTGCATTCTCAATTGAGATTTCTAGTAGGCTCTTTAAAATGTATGATTTCAGATTTGTACTTAGTTCAGATTTTCAATCATTCCTGACTCATCTCAGATTATTTATCTTCCTGCTGATAACTTCAGATTAGCGGTCAAGTGGCCTTGCAATTTCAGATGTTCAGTCAAGCGCATGAAAATTTCAGATTTTTAGTCTTTACCTCGCTTGGACTTTACTTAGTCTCGTTTACAGGCTCGCAGAAACATGACAATGACAGAGTAACCATTGCGTGAAGGGGTGATTACTTTCAAAGGTGCTCTGGTGCCTCTGCATCGAAATATTTCAAATCGAAATATTTCAAATCCTTTGGAAAATAAATTTCCAGTCTTTCCTGCACATGCTCTGCATTACCATTGTGGTCAAAAGAAATTTTCATTCCACCGAGACCCCCATCAATTAGTAACATTTTCCCCCTTTGACTGGGGACTTTGAGCTGTTCTCGTTTGCCCAGGCACATGAAATCATGGGTCCAAGTTTCTCTTGTGCGGTACAATCCTTTCAATTTACTGCCTTTCTGCTTCGGTCTTGATGGGAAAAGATGTCTTAATGGCTGTGTGCTTCTAATGTAAGGAGCAAAGAGCTGTCTGAAGTTCCCAATTAGATCGGAGTTTGATCTACTGGGTCCTGCATTCGTAGGGGCAGTCCCTTCGCTGGCACAGCATGGCGCATCATTTGTCATGCTAGTAGAAGGAAGCCAAGGCAGTGGCATAACAGCAATGGCAGTACTGTTGCCTGCAGCACCCCTATTGCTACTTGTTGGAGTTGATAAGAAGCTGCTGCCATTGCCGTTCACTGACACCTGACCGCAACTTAGTATGGCAGCCAGCTTTGCCCTACTTGCGTTGTCCGCCATTCCAAAACTTGCACTCTTCTGATTCCCCTCATCTGTCGCGTTTTTGGTGCCAAAACCAGGGAGCGCACTCCCTGGCCAAAACAGTCGAGAGAAACATGCATTCTGCTTCTAGCATCGATTCAACTGATTTTATCAGAAGGAGGTAAAGACTAAAAATCTGAAATTTTCATACGCTTGACTGAACATCTGAAATTGCAAGGCCACTTGACCGCTAATCTGAAGTTATCAGCAGGAAGATAAAGAATCTGAGATGAGTCAGGAATGATTGAAAATCTGAACTAAGTACAAATCTGAAATCATACAGTTTAAAGACCCTAGAAATCTCAATTGAGAATGCAAAATAGCGGGCTAAAAAGCTAAAGAAAGCTAAAATCCTACCGAGACACTGAAATTCTGAATATAATATATTTGGCGGTAATGGCACCTCATAGACGTGGTGTACGACTGTTTTCATGGTATGTTTTTCAAAAGACTGCTCTTTCGACTTACCAACATCAATCAACTGAATTCCCACAGGAGCCAAAGGGCGTTCAAAATGAAAAGATCTGTCCACAAGAATGCCGTAATATTATGACTCCCAGTATTTGTTGGGGAGACCAGATATGCTTTGTCCGAGGAAACTTATGTGTCCCCCCGTTCAGTAGGTTATAGCTCTTGCGCAGTAGCGGTTTGGGGTTGAAGCTCAGACGGGCGCATGAGCTTTGACCCACTGCACGGGGGGACATATTGGTTTTATCAGTCAAGCGTATCTTGTCTCCCCAACAAGTATGAGCGATGTCGGTTTGGTGTGTGTAGTAATCTTGTTTTGAAATAAACGATTACTGGAACTCGTCTTAGACTGCGTTCACACGATACAGGCACATTTTTTGCCGGTAGATTTTGAAAACGGTAGATTTTGAAAACGGAACTCTAACCGACACATCTTGGAAACGGCAACACCTGAGAATGATGAAAACAGAACATTTTTAGACACTTTTGGAACGAGACTGATCGACTCTTAGGGTTTAGGTAAGCTTCTTAAGCATCAAAGAGTCACAATGAGCTTTGCCGTCTAAGTTCCTACCGTTTTCTTCAAATTGTTCCAGTATCGTGTGAGCGCTAGCTCAAATATTGCAGCCGTCACATTTTTCACCGTTTTCAAAATGTGCCGGCATCGTGTGAACGCAGTCTTAATCAGTCTACGTATCCATATGCAATTCTACAGAAGAAGAAACTTTCCATCATGGAAATTCCAGAAAAGGTAACGGGGTTAAAGATCAGGATAAGTTGTGATTTCTCCGACATTTCGTTGGAATTAATCTGTACCAAGAAAGCTGGGAATCTAGCTACAATCTTGGTCAAAATTCTTGGGACAAGTCACAAAATTGCACTATACTTCAGTCTTTGATTGCGTGCCCCCCCGCTGCCCCCGTTTCAAAGTTGCTTGAATCAAACACCATTCGACCATCTCAACATTGAATTAGGGGGGAAGGGGGATTAGAAGATCCTGTATATGTTTGTTTTAGTAGTTCTTTGTTTTGTAATCATGTCTTAAGGAAGCTTGCAACTAAATAATCGAATTTGCAGATTTACCATGCTTAGCTCTAAATCTACCAATCAACCCATGCAATTACCTTATTTAGTTGCAGGCTACCTTTGCTTGTATCCTTATTGTCTGTTTGTATTTTATAATTACTTTTTTCTGTAATAGTTATATGTAGTTTTATGTAGCTTTTAATTACTTTTAGAATGGCCGCCGGGTAGACATAGTATTTCGCTCCCTGTGGCATCGTCCCTGTAGTATTGTAACGTAGTTTGTAGGTAATGTAATCAGTAATATATCTGTAAAATTTTTAATTGAATATAGAAAAAAAAAGAAGATCCTAAGTGTAAGTTTGTGCGTCGATATTTTAGGAAACATCATGAAAACACCGAAATTTGTCCGTGTCCCAGCTTATTTTGACCTGGATTGTAGGTAAGATTGGATTCTTTGGAATTTCCCAATTTTTTCTCAAGTGTGCAGTAGAATTTTGGGTGAATCTGGAAGCCTAATGTCCCTGAATCGAGTTTTGGGAGGACACATCAGCTAGTTTTGTATTGAGCTTTAGGCTTGTAATCCGTGGTGACGAGCAGTATTGCCAGCCTCATTTTGAGTTGTTACGTTAGATGAAATTATGAAAATCAACCTTTCGCGTAAAGCGGGTCAATTATAGGGTGTGTTAACCCTGGTTAACCGAGCAATTTTGTTGGCCTTAACCGTAACCGTAACGATTCTGCAACAATCCGTAACCGTTAACCGCAATAAAATGTGGAAAATATCCGCTAACCACACTCAAATTTAGGCCAAAATACACATATTCGTAAAACATATAATGGACCCGCCGTAAAGGCAATTTGCATTAATTAGATTTGCATTTCCCACCTGCGTGCAGTTCGTGCTTCCTTGTGCACTTCTTGTAATTATAGAAGTCTTTGCACCCCCTTTTAGTTGATATTCACTCTCCTTTCACTTAGCTATAAGACAGACAGTGACAATAATCACCCACCACGTGCAAGTGTGGCCTAAAGTTCCTTATGCTGTTTATATTGTATACACGCTCTTTTATTAAAATGTCAGCTCAAACAGGAAAACTTTCTTTTGAGACACCCGGTATATTTATTACTGTTATATTTTCTTTAGCGAATGATACACGTTTATGCACATCATTCCAAAAGTTGCCTTACCTTGCTATGTTTGCTGCTGGGGATAGGGTGTGGTACGGTGCGTTCAAACTACCAACTTTAGTCCAATGCTTCGACTTGCAGAGTACGTTACGACTTGTAGAATACAAGCAATGTTTTCCAGATTTGGTTGCCTATTGACGATAGATAGTATTCAATATGTTAGCTTATGAAGAATGATAATGATATCATACAGGGCATCTACAAAATGTTTGACTGTTTACATGAAAACAAAATGATTTGTGGTACAAAATTTTAAAATTGCTTTGAATAGCGGACTTGTCATGGTAAACCCATGGACGCACAATAAGATTGTCATCCGTAGAGTAAACATTCTCAAGTCCTGTGAAAGAGCGAAAATCAAAATATAAAGCAGACCTTCTGTTGAACCTGCAAGAAAGTAAAGTATTCACTTACCAACAGCGTTATTTCACCAAATACGCGTTTCCTCGCGCACTCTTCGGTTTTGTTCATGCTAAGAGCAGATAAATGATACAACCGGACTATTTTAATCTTGATCTGAAATCAATTTTAGACACCAAAACATTGCTAATCCAGTGAATATTTCATAGAGCTACAAGCTTTTCAAGTTCAAGTTTGTGCAAAAGCTGAAAGCATATAAATTTGTAGGTAGAAACACCGCATATGCCTCCAAATAGTTTGCATTACAAGTCATCTAGGAATCTTGGTTTCAGCCACTGCATAAACTTGGTTTTTGATACCTCGCAACTTCTGAATTTTCAACCGATTTGCAACATTCTTGAGTCTAAAGTTACTTTAAATTTTTAAGGACAGGAGTATCTTCCCAAGGGCCTTTTCAAGTGATCATTAAGTTTCGATATCTAATTAAACATCAGACAATCTTTCCTGTACAATGCTGCTAGCCAAAGCATTCGAGTCACCCTGCATGAACGGTGAAAGTGCATTTGTATTGTAAAGGAGTTTGTCACTTTCTGTTGTCAGTCTCTGGCGTTACTATGAATTTATAGGAACTTTGGAAAACTTGTGGTTGTAGACTGCAATTTGTGGAATAAAAAGCTTACTAACCGAAGATGCCACGTTTCAACCTACCTTGAGGATGCAATTTTGATCTAAATACAGTACCAAGTTCATTTATGATTTCAATGTGAAATGGACAGATTTGAGGCAAAATCCTAAGATCTAAAATCTCAAAGAGGGAGTATTTCCTTAAAAGTCTCATATACTCTTCAAATAAGGTATTTTACGTAGTTTTCATGTATATTTGAAAATGGTGATGAATTCGAGACTCTAGAATATAGTGAATATAGCTTAGCCTGAAAACGGATTTTGGTTTCGTTCTTACGTTCTGTTGGAAGTAAGAGTCGATCTTTTAATGCAGTCCCTGTCACTATGACTAGGGTGTTTTTAGCTTGCATTTATCAAATTCATTATGCTAATTGCATTGTAGATTAGATATTTAATTTCTTTCTTAACCACTGTAAAACGCTTCTAAGTTTGTGTCAAATTGTTATATACATTCGTTGAAGTCAGTGTGTATGGTCAGAAATTAGCAGATGAATGGAAGGTATCATTATAAGCATGTAATGAGATTACATAATTGAAACCAGGGGCGGCGCCAGGGAAGGGCTTGGGGGCTACAGCCCCCCTGTCGGAGGCATCTAGCCCCCTGTCGGAGGAAATTTTAGGTTCCCGTCGGAGGAAATTTTAGGTTCCCGTCGGAGGAAATTTGGCAAAATACTCTCCAGCTCAAGCCCAGAAAATATGGCCGAGAGAGGCTGCCAATGTCAAGGAAAGAGAATCTTATGGCATTTCAAGGTAGGCAAAGAATCTAATCAAATTTAATCCACTTTAATCCAATCTAATCCAATCTAACCCAATCTAATCCAATCTAATCCAATCTAATCTAATCCAGTCTAATCCAATGCAATCCAATCTAATCCAATCTAATCATACTGTGTCCTACCACTCATGGTACGATTAATATTGATTACATAGCATTGTCAATCTTTCGTTCTGCGATGCAAACTTAATAGATTGAAAATGAAATCAAAGATGTGGCCGAAGAATCATAAATACGACAAAGTTGTATTAAGCCTATGAAGATAGCCACCCTGAAACTGCTAACATCTATTCATTCAAGGACGCATGCAAGTTTTATCCATTGACATGGAAACATTTAAAGATTCAAACTTTAAATGATTAATTCATTCAGTGGAATTAAATATCCACATCTTTTATCAGTATTCAGCCAATAAGATAGTCATCAAGTTATCTATTTGCTCAATAACGACTTGCTTGTAACATCACGTCATGAACATGGATAATTCTTCTGCTGAGAACTATAAACACTGAACAGAGACTGTTAACGCAAGCAACGATGCTTTTTTCCAGAGGCATTTTGATGTAAGTATGAGATGTTGATGCTTTTACCCCAATTGTTTGGTTGAGTGGAATAAGCTTCACCATGAATTTAGATAATAATCTTCTTCTTCTTCGAGTGCCTTGCATGAATCACGCTTTGGCAGTCATGAATGACCATAAGGAACATCATCAAATATTCTAGCAGCATCAAATATGTCACGTGTTGAGACAGATCAGGTGTTTGAGTTTAAAGGGAGTGTTCAATGGTAAATTGGCTGCTCTATAGATAGAACAAAGAAAATACGCAAACACAGCATTGTTTCTTTAGCTATCGATCATTTACCCTGGGTACCAGAGCCTCAAAAAAATGTTTTCTTTCTTCCTTTATTTTTTTTTTTTGAGGCTCTGATACCCAGGGTATCGATCATTGACAACACGTGTGGGCCATCAATTTCAATGGGCTATTTTTAGATTTTTCTCCCTTGTGCAAATGCAGGCTTATAGCCTTGCACAAACCCTTTAACCCTATTAGAACTGGGCGATTTTTTACTTACTTTGTACTGGGGGGGGCTCGTTTTTGGCCCCCTTCTTTTTCTCCGAAACTACAAGAGATGTAGCAACAAGACTTACTCCCCCCCCCCCTAATAGATTTTTTAAAATAACTCTGTCATGAAGAACCCTATAGCCATGAAACTTCTTGCCTTTCTGCAACTACATATTATGCAACTTCTCAAAAAGTTTCATCGAAATATTTTGAAAATGAGGAGGTGAGAGACAATTTTCTGAGACTGACCCAGGAAAAATCGCAAACTCTCAAATCTCAATTACCGCGAAAACAGGAGCAGAAGTGGAATATTTTGCAAATTTCTAAAGAATACAGTAGAAACCCGCATAAAAGAACCTACGTTTTTGTTGGGCAGCCTGAATAGGTTCTTAATTAAATGACTGTTATGCTAAATTCAGCCTTCAAAGTTCTTACAGAGGTTCTTATATACAGTACTCACGTTGCACATATTAATACTGTTTTCAGCAAAGGAGATCTAAGGACTTTCTGAGAATTCCTTGATAATTCTTGAGAATATTTTTACGCTAGAACACTCTTAGGTTAGGTTAAGAATCTGATATTCTGTTGTACCACTGATGAATTCTGATTAGAATGTCAATAATTCTTGAAAGTTTTGATTAATTCTGAAGACATGAAACCTGTTATATAAGACCCTTCCTCGGGGTCAGCCTCTCAGAGGTTCTTATTTATGGGGTTTAAAATATCAAATTTCAGCCTCAAGGTTCTTATAAAAATATGTTCTTTTATGCGGGTTTCTACTGTATCCATCATCTGATGCATTCTATCACAAGCATCATGTTTGGATAGAAATTGTGCTTCAAATATAATATTGTCGTGATTTTGCTGATTTTGGCCAATTTTGCCGCTTTCCTTGAGCACACAAAGGAAAATGCGTGAGCAAAAATGATGGCTATTTTTAGGTTAATTTTTATATTTACAGAAACTACACGCCTGAGGCTTTTAGCATACCAAGTTTGGTCCCTCTACCCACTACCAGTCAAGAGTTAGGTAGGGGGGAGGGCTTTCCCGCCACCAACCAAAATAGGACTATCAAGTAGCCCACCGCTATAGGGTCAAAGGATTTATATCACTGCGCTACATCATACCTTCAAACTGACTAACTAGTGAACTGGCTTACAACAGAGATCAACCTATAAAGAAGTTGCCAGAAAATTTTTGATGGAAGCAAAACGTGACGAAGCGAAGCTAGAAAAATCAACAAAAAGAAGAGGAATGAATGCAAATAAAGCCCGCCTATTTAGAGTTAGCAGGCATAACAAGCGGGTATGTGGAACCACGAATTGTCAAAATTATTATCAAGAGTATTCATAGAGGCAATCCATAAATTATAAATGAAATAGACAGGCTTCCATATTGTATTGTGCATGATCGGATGCATGACCGGATGATGCCAACCAAACTTCGAAGCTGCGAAGTTTTGTGACTCACGTCGGGTGAATAGGCTAAGTGGTTGACGGGGTTCGGGAAGGGCGGTGTCCAGGGAAACACTGCAAAAAATGATGAAATTTCACCACATTATTTGTTGGGGAAATTTTGGGGAAACGGACACATTTCCCATGATTTCCCAAGGGGGAGATGGAAATTTCCGTTTCTCTTCAATTTTCCATAGAAATTTGTCCATTTCCCTTAAATTTCCACCAAAGAACTATGGGGAAATTTTGATATTTTTTGCTGTGAAAGCCGGCGGTGTCCATACACAATTATGGCTCAGAATCATCATTAAATAAACACAACTCTTGACGTTTTCGAATATTTATTCATCATACACTAATTTCTATTCTATTGATATATATCTTCTTATGCTTTGACCCCTTCACAGGGTTCGGCTGGAGACCCTAAGCTCCCTGCCATTGAACCCTTGGCTGCGAGTGGCACATAAACTGTTTCAAACCAGGATCTTTATACCTTTTGCAATAACATACTGCCTCCCAATATTTCCAACACGCTGATTGGTTCAAGCTTGCATGCGTCAATAGACCTTTTACACAAAGTGAAATCTCAATTGAGATGAAGCCTGCATTCCAAAAAGGAAATAAATTTCATTGCTGTAAACAAAAGCACCGCTAGAGACGGGTTGCCATTGGAGAAACACGTCGTTAGGTGATTCCAAAGTGAGGTGAAACCGAAACTGGCAAGCCAGTATTTCAATAGATTGTTGCGATTTTGTGTAAAAGTCAATTTATACTGTTTAACAAGTGTTGACAAATACCGGGTGAGCCAGAGAAAAGTTCCCATTTTCAAAGATTCATAGCACCAGGAGTACTTCACAGGTTTGAATTATTCAAATTTCAGTCAAAAGTCGAAAAATCGAAGTATTTTCGTGATTTTTCTCGCTGTCTTACCAGAAGTAGATGTATCGCTAGATTTAACGTTGTAAAAATTTCATGGTTGCAAAATGATTGAAAAAGGACCTAAAATAGTGATTAACCCTATCTGACCTGGGGGGCGGATTCCGCCCCCCTCGTACATTTTCATTTATACGTTTTTCCGTGTTTGCTGAATGCCTCCGAGATTTAGCAAGTTTAACTTTCTATCATATAGCAATCAAACTGTAACAATTCTGATGTTCTATTTTTAGCCTTGTCTCCATGGTAGCCAAATTTTCATGCCACACTCTGTGCAAAATATACATTGTATCTCTCTTAATCCTTTTAAATTGGTCCATTTAAGTCCAAACTATGAATTTACATCTATTTTGATCTATATATTTCATTTCTTTGCGAAAAGTAAAGTTTTACGACCTTTTAACATACTTTCATTTTCATGAGGTCATTTATTATTATCAATTTCTTTTTCGTTGGTTGAAATAACAGATAGCTAAAAATATTTAGCTAATTAATTCCAACGCTAAAAATGTATGTTACAAGTGTAGTAAAATATTTAGAAAATTAAACTATTTACAATCCATCAAAGTATACAATAAAAACAAATTCTAAAAACATTATAAAAAGCCCAAATTCGGAATAAAAGTGCGACACAGCTTGCATGGACAATTTTCTCCCTTCCAATCTTTTATATTTGCTTTAAACTGAGCAAGGGATTCAGAGTTTCGTATTGTTTGCGGTAATATTTGCCATAGTTGTGGACCTTTAAATCTGACGCTTTCTGTGCCATTTCCGACCGATCTCACCCAAGGTTGAACGAAATCGTTATTGCTACGCAAATTATAATGACTTTCATTTTCTAAGAAAATTTCCTGCATGAAAGAAGGATTCAGGTCATTTCTGGTTTTGTACATCTCAGTCATAAGTAATTGAAGGTTCTTTGTATGAATAGTAACGGCACAGTCCTTTTCTAATAGTTCACTATAAGTAGATTCGGCATCCTTATAAGTTATTCTCAAAGCCCTTTCCTGTATTTTGTTAATTTTTTTGTTCAGCTGCCTGCTGTGAAACATCCAGATTAAAGGACAGTATTGAAATTGACTGGTAATAAAAGCCCTCATGAGAGTTCTTAATTTTTTCTGATCCATGTATGGTGATATGCGAGCAAGTGCATAAAGTTTATTGCTAGCCTTTTGGCACAGTTTGGAAACATGATTATCGAAGGAAAGTTTGCTATCAACTTGAACTCCGAGTAGCTTCTCTTCAGAGCTATTTACAACGTCAGCACTTCCAATCCTCACAGTAACAGGATCGTCACATCTCTGCCCAAGAACCAACAAGTGGCATTTATCTGCATTTAATTTCATAAAGTTGTCGGCAAACCATTCTAAAGCTATACTACAATCATTTTCAAGCCTATGAACTATATTGTCAAGGTTCTTATTGCAGGTATAGATTGTAGTATCGTCTGCATAATTACATATATCCGAGTTTTGAATAAAGAGTAAAAGATCATTAATGAAGATGTTGAATAACAGAGGCCCTAAGACTGACCCCTGTGGAACACCACGTGCGACGCTTTTCCAAGAACTGAATGACCCATTTACTTTAACTCTTTGTTGTCTATTTGTGAGGTAATTGTTAATTAGTGCTAATGCTTCGCGAGAGAAGCCATAGGCGTGCAATTTCGCGATCAATAGATCATGTCTAATGCAATCAAATGCCTTGGAGAGATCCATTAATACAGCCCCTGCCTTACCACCTTCATCAAGGCTAATTTTAAATTTTTCTAAGAGCCTTATCAGAGCGTGCTGGGCATTGTAGCCTTTTCGAAAACCACAGAGAAGTGACGATAAAAAGGGTGTAATATACGCAACTATTTGTTTATCCATTATTCTTTCAAACAGCTTTGAGACCGTAGGCAGAACACTGATTGGTCTAAAGTTAGTCCTAGAATTAGATGGTCCATTCTTGGGAAGAGATGTGACATCCGCGCACTTTAGTTCATCAGGAAAGGACGAATTCTCTATGCAATCATTGAAGATTTGCGTCAAAGGTTCTACACATACATCAGAATTTGACTTCAGGATTTTAGGAGGAATATTTTTTTGCGTTGTAGCTTTCTTAGGATTTAGATTCCTGACCTCTTTGTCCACAGCATCGGGGGTAACTTTCTGAAAGTAAAAGGAACCAGCATTTTGATATTGATCTTTGATTTTTAGAATGCTAGGATGATTGGAGAATTTGTGTACAGCCTTATCAATAGGATCTGTAATTCCTTCTGTTGCATTTTCATAACCACAGCTTTCATTTATACCAAGGGAATCCGTTACTGAGACGAAAAATTCGTTCATGGTTTCTGCTACTTCGAGATCGTTGGAAATAATAGTTTCATCTTCAATCAAAACAATTTTATTCTTAGATTGTGATTTGTCAGAGAAAAATGGTTTCACAGTTTTCCAGAATTTCTTATTGTCAGTGACAAGTGAAATGTCTAGATTATTATAATAATTTCTTTTTTCCCTTCGAAATAACTTAACACAGGAGTTGCGATGCTTGCGAAATTTGTTCCAATTTTCAACGGTTTGATCTTTGTTATATCTATTACGAAGTCTAGAACGTAACATGACCGCTTTACGCAGAGCTCGGGTCATAAATGGTTTGTCATTTGCACGCACATATTTCTTTTTAATTGGAGCATGTTTGTCTAGAACTCTATCAAAAGTAGTTTCGAAAGAAGTGTAATTCAAATTAGATGGTTCTATTTTCCCTAATTCGTCTCGCAGATCATTTCTAAAAGCAATTTCGTTAAAGTTTTTGTAGTTTCTATAGTTAATTACAGTGGGTCCGTGTTTAGGGAAAGTGGTTTTAAGAACGGTGACAACCATTTTATGGAAATCTGACAAGCCAGTTTCAACTGTAGTAGTTTGTTGCACACTCCTGTTTCGATTTGTCAATACAAGATCTATGCACTTTGCTGTTTCAGATTTGTAACATGTTGGCTCGTGTACAAGATTTTTGAGACTATATAGGTCCAGAAAATCTTTCAACTGTTCCTCAGTTTCAGTCATATTGAAATCTCCTATAAACATAAAGTTTTCAAAATGTTCACTGTAGTGGTCGAGTGCACGACCCAAGTTTTCAAATAAATAGTCTTGTGACTGATTTGGTGGTCGATAAACACTGAACAATACCCATTTCTTTTTCCGCAAATTTATTTCTAAACTGATGCATTCTATGCCATCGGAAAATTTAAAAGAATTTAACCGATGCGATGGTATGTCACTTCGGACATAGACCAGTAAGCCACCGCCATTTGCATTTCGGTCTAATCGAAACGGAGTCGCAAATCCCTCTATGGTGAATTGCCCCGTTGGAAAGGAAGCATCAATTTTTGTTTCAGCAATCATGAGTACATCTAAATTTTGTGAAACTATTTCTTTGAGCGCATCCAATTTATTGCGAATGGAATTAATATTTAAATATCCAACGATCACCCGGCCAATGTTTCTTAGTCTTAACAATTTTAATGAAGATTTTGCATCTATAGCTCCATCTGCAGAGTAAAGTTTTACGACCTTTTAACATACTTTCATTTTCATGAGGTCATATGACATCATAATGTTAATTGTGCTCTAGCAACAACAACAACAATGCTAATTAAACTATTGTTTCAAAAATTAATTGTTTACATAATGAACAACCTTTGTGCCAAATTTGGTTGCCATATCTCAAGCAACAGCAAAGATAAACACGGGGGCGGAATCCGCCCCCCCAGGCATTGAGTGTTTCAAATCACCCAGGTCAGATAGTGTTAAAATGTAAGGACTCTCCTTACACAGAACAATACGCAATTGGCGTTTCACCTCTCTCAAGAGTTATAAGACATCGATTTTCAACAAATACTAAAGACTAGGCTTACCGCTCTGCGCCTGCGGCGCTGCGTTGGCCCGCCGTCGAAACCGAGTGATTTTTAGGAGTGGACTTTGCTGCCTGTTGTCATTGGTAGCTGTTAGTCACATTATTCAACCGACATATACCAAAGATTGTCAGATTCATGGCAATAAATGTGCAGTGGACATCTCTCATCCATGAAGAATAGACGATTACGCTAAAGATGGCGACAAGGAACTTTTTACCAAGGTGCATCGCGCTCTTTAATCGAATTCCTAAAGAAACATAAGGGATTAGTAATTAGAACGCCATGTATCTTGTTAAAATGTTTCTCACCGCCACCTTTAGCGTAATCATCTGTTGCAAATTCTTCATTGATCTGTACGAGGGGTCTTTTATCATTTGATCAACAGGCCAACCTGTGGGTGCAATGTTTGCAAATATAGCTGAAATATGAATTTTACATAGATATTAGTAATTTATTTCGGTAATCATTCGATTTAGATTAGTTTAAATAGAATCTATAGTAAAATTGAATTGAAACAAGATGACAACAACAACAATCAATCAATGTTTTCGGCCATTTCAGCCATTTTCCAACCGTGAAATATTTGTAAAGTTGAATTGACTTGAATTTCCAGTGCTCTTGAGACAACAAGAAAAATCGCAAAATACTTTGATCTTTTGGCTTTTAAGTAAACCTCGAATCATTCAAATCTGTGAAGTACTCTTGGTGCTATGAATGTTCAAAAGTGGGAACTTTTTTCTGGCTCACCCGGTGTCCATATTGCCTTCGAATATCTTCTTATTACAATGGTCTTCTTATTACAATTACGACGCTTGCGTGAAGGAAAGTTCGGAAGAAAATCTCGGTATCGCTTTCGATCAATCACTTTCTTTCAAAGAACATGTCAAGACCTTGTGTAGAAAAGCTGGCCAAAAACTACATGCTCTTGCCCGTGTCTCCTGGCCTGCTACATGGACACTGCAAAATTGCAGCATTTAATGAGAGCGTTTGTTATATCTCATTTTAGCTACTGCCCACTTGTGTGGATGTTTTATGATAGGACCATGAATAATAGAATAAATCATGTTCATGAAAGGGGATTGCGCATTGCGCATAAAGAACACAGAAATGATTTTGGTTATCTCCTGGAGCAGAGCAATTCGGTGCCCATCCATGAACGGAACCTGACAACCTGCAGTTGCTAATGACAGAAACCTTTGAAACGCAATCCAATCTAAATCCACTTTGCATGAGGACATATTCCAGGAACGAAATATGAAATACAATCTAAGACATGGCAATGATGCTCAAGTGCCAAAGGTGCGAACCACTTCCTTTGGGATTGAGACCATAGCCTATCTTGGTAGCAGATTGTGGCAACTGTTGTCGCAAGAAATAAAACAATCAAACACCCTTCCTATTTTCAAAAAACCAATTAAATTTAGGAAAGGTGGTGAATGCAACTGCAGGCTTTGCAAAACATATATTCCGCAAGTTGGGTTGTCTCTGAAATTATTAGGAGAGAAGATAGAAAGAGTTTAAATGGTAAATTAAGTGAGTTCAATCGTGCACTCAAAACCATGAATGTAGATATCCTCAGGCAACAAAACATCACAAGCCAACATCTTGGAAGAAAAGGACTACACTTGAACTTTGAAGGTAACATTCAGCTTGCTAAGAACATTATTGATAAATTGAGATCGTTTTCCTTCTAGCAATGAGCCAAACATTAGTTTGAACAAGGAAGGTCGGAGTCACAGTTCTATTCCGCTTCTTGCAGATGATGACACAGATGTAAATGAGTTGCGTGAGTGTTCTGCCAACAAAGAGGCTCCCCCATCAGGTCGGAAAAAAGGTCTCAAAATGGCTTCACTAAATGTCAATGGTCTCCTCTCTAAAACTGATGAGATTCGACAGCTTGCAAGAAATGAGAAAATTGATATTTTTGCAATAAATGAGACTAAGATCGACGATAAGGTTAAAGATCAACTTGTCGATATCGACGAATTTGACCTAAAGAGATCTGACAGGGATAGACATGGGGGTGGGGTAGCACTGTATATCAGGAACAAGGTAAGCTTTAAGCTCCGTGATGACCTCCCCAATAATTCTTTAGAATTAATATGCATTGAAATTGAACCTCCAAATGCAAGTCCTTTCATCATTGTCACATGGTACAGACCTCCTAGTGTACCAATTTCTTGTTTTGAAAGCCTAGAGGAAAATCTCCGTTTTCTTGACAGAGAAAACAAAGAGATTATCATACTGGGTGATACGAACTGTGATTTCAGCCTTCCCACACCTAGCAATGCAAATCATAGCTCACATTTACAAGAAATATATGACTTATTTGGTTTTAGGCAACTTATTGAAGAGCCAACAAGAATCACCCTGCATTCATCTTCCCTAATTGATCACATAGCCACTTCAGAGTACAGAAATATTTCGGAGAGCGGTGTGATTAAAACTAGCCTCAGTGATCATTTTTTGATTTATTGTATCAGGAAGTTCCGTGGAGGGGTTAAACGTCAACATAAATATATCACATCAAGGCAACTTAAAAATTTTGATAAAACAGCTTTTCTTTCTGATTTATCTGAGGTCAACTGGGAAGAAATAATTGCGAATGCCAGTGATTCTGATGACGCCGTCCGTGGCTGGACAACCATCTTTTCGCTTATCCTTGATAAACATGCGCCTAACCTGACCAGACGAGTTTCAGACAAATATACACCTTGGCTCCACAGTGAGTTTTTTTCAACTTGCTAAGACGAGGGATAAATTGAAAATCCAGGCAGTAAAGAGTAAATCCACCCTCTTGATGGATTGTTATAAGCAAATTCGCAATCGTGTAAACAAGTTAAATCTCCGGTTAAAACGAAAATATTTCTCTGAGAAAATTTCTGAATGTCATGGAGACCTTAAAGGATCCTGGAAGACTATTAACCAAGTCATAAACAAAAGCAGCAAGACCACTTCCATCCCATCCCTTAATGTTGAAGGTGTGTCGATTAAAGACAATAAAACAATTGCCTCATCAATGAATAATTTTTTCTGTACCATTGGAAATAAACTGAGTGACAAAATTCCAGAAAAACCCAACCCGCTTTTATCCAATGAGTATAAGTTGGGTAACGCTGTGAGAAATTTCTCTTTCAAAGCTGTTGCAGAGAATGACGTAACGAAAGTTATGAAGAAAATGAAGACATCGCACGGCTCTGGTTGTGATGGTATCGCAAGCTTTTTTATAAAGATTGCTCTGCCTCTAATCTCTGGTTCATTGTGCGATCTCTTTAATTTGTCTTTGTTCTCTAGAAAATTTCCAACAGATTGGAAAATAGCGCGTGTTGCCCCTATTTACAAGAGCGAGCGAGAGATGATTGTTCTAACTACAGACCGATTTCTGTGTTGCCTGTATTGTCTCGTGCTTTCGAAAAAGTAGTTTATAATCAACTGTATGACTACTTGTGTGTGTAATTTTATTTCAATTCGATTATTTACAGTAGCTAACAATATATACACTTAGGATATAAATATATACAAGTCAACTAATCCAAATCGAATTTACAAAAACAAAAGCTATAAACAAAATAAATAAATTTTCAAATATACACAACCAATTGAAACTGATTTGGTAGTCATTTGCAGGCACTACATTTGCAATTGGGACCATTCCATTGTTTTATCAAATCCTTAAAACTTTTCAAATTTTCTGCTGACTTTATTCTGTCTGGTAATCCGTTCCAAATCTGCGGCGCAATAGACGTCAGGCTATTGGACCCAAATGTTGTTTGGTTTGGCCTAACATGAGCTAAGTTATTGGGATTTCTTAATGAATAATTTGAAGACCGTAATTTAAAAATGTTCTGCATAAAAGGTGGGTTTAAATGTTTCACTGTTTTGAATATCTCTATGCAAAGAGTTCTTTGGCGAGCAACAAGCATCGTGCCTTTATCTGACTTCAAGAGCAAGTCACTATACGAACTGGTCACTAGTCACAAGTCACTATTACTTAGATAGTAATAGGCTCATATTCAAGCATCAGTCTGGTTTTCGATCTTTACCTTCAGTCGTCACCAGCCTTATGGCTGGCACTAATGACTGGTATGTGAATATAGATAGGGGCAAGTACACTGGTTTGATTTTCATTGACCTAAAAAAGGCGTTTGATACAGTAAATCATGATATCTTACTAAAGAAGCTAGAAAAATACGGAATAACTGGACTAGAGCTTGACTGGTTTACTTCCTATTTGCATGAGAGAAAGCAGTTCTGCAAGGTAAATTCCACCTCTTCTAGTATTAACGCTATAGGTTGTGGTGTCCCCCAGGGTTCCTGTCTTGGCCCACTTCTCTTCCTTGTTTACATAAATGATCTACCATTCTGCCTAAACAAAGGAAAGGTCACCATGTACGCTGATGATACTGCGATTTCACACTCCTCGAGATGCCTTTCTAAATTGCAGGATGATCTAAACCAGGATCTTGTGAATTTACAGAACTGGCTACATGGCAATAAATTGTCCCTAAACGTTGTAAAAACACAGTCTTTGATTATTGGTTCCAGACCAAATATTCAGAAAATCGAAAAGCAGACTGAAGCTAAGCCTAGTTTCGAAATAGGTGATCAAAAGATCAATATGATAACCGATACTAAGTATCTGGGAGTTCAAATTGATGACAAACTCCAATGGGATCGCCACATTGAACATGTTAAGGCTAAGGCACTGCGAGCTCTCGGTCTTATTAAGCATGCCAAGAAATTTCTTCCATCAGGTGATCTGCAGAAAATGTATAGAGGAATTGTTGAGCCACATTTCAGTTATTGCTGCTCGGTTTGGGGTTGTTGTAGTGAAACCAAACTTAATTCTCTCCAAAAGATCCAGAATAGAGCTACAAGAATAACTACAAATAGTCCATACGATGCTTCTGCTGCCCCTCTGCTCCAAAATCTTGGCTGGCCATCAATCAAAGATCTTATCAGAAAAGAAACAGCAACGCTGACCTATAAGGCATACTTGCTCCTCAATATTTAGGGGAACTTTTCAGTAAATACTCAGAGGGCAGTGATCGCATTCTTCGCTCTACCGAAACAAACTTGCAGATACCCCTGCTAAGAACAAGCACAGGCCAAAAAGCATTTTCGTATCGTGGAGCAAAATTATGGAATGAGCTGAATAGGGAAACTAAATTGGCATCGTCCCTGGCTACCTTTAAAAAATTCATATGAGAGGTACATTATATTTTCATTTTTAGTTCTATTATGCTCGTTTGTACATTATATATATATATATAATTCTCTTTAATTTAGGCTTTCTGTTTTTGCACAGGTCAATTTGTAAAGCAGTTATCTTTTACTGAAATTTTGTAACCTGTATAAATATTTAAAAATGAAATGAAATGAAATGAAAATGGTTCCTAACAGGATAGTCGTTTTTATCCTGTAATTTACATTTATGTATGAATATTGTAAATTTTATTTCTCTTAATCTTTTTAGAAATTGTAAAAATTGTATAAAGTAGGCCTTAGGCCCCGTTCACACTGCTACGTTTTCATTTGAAAACGGAGTAAAACTTCTCCGTTTTTGCCTTGCGTTCATATTGCTCCGCTGTGAAAACGGGGCTTTTCGAAAACGCTAATGAAAACGCATAAATTTGAAAAAGGTGCGTTTTGAAAACGATCCGTTTTCAAGAACGCCGGTCAACCAGCATCCTTTGCGGTCGCGCTCTGCTGATCACTGCTCTATGCATGATGTCATATGAAAATGGCTGCCGCAGTCGAAAAGCAATATGCGACGCGCGCAAAGGATGCTGGTTGACCGGCGTTCTTTCAGTGTGAACGCCAAAAACGAAGACATTTGAAAACGCTGCACATTCCTTTGTTAATAGACTTTTGATTACAATGGCTTTCAAAGTCGCGATTGGCGCCTTATTGACAGCTATTAACAAAACGCTTTGTTTTGAGAAGGGGATTAACAACACCGTTTTGCTGGAGCAATGTGAACGCCTATCGTTTTCATAGCGTATCTATTTGAAAGCGGAGCAATGTGAACGGGCAGCGTTTTCATCAACAAAAACGGATAGAAATGAAAACGGGGCAGTTTGAACGTAGCCTTAATTAGCTGTAATTTAGCTACTTGTTTTCATTTTATTATAGCCTACTTAAAATAAATCAATGACGATGATGATGATGATGATGATGATGATGATGATGATGATGATGATGATGATGATGATGATGATGATGATGATGATGATGATGATGATGATGATGATGATGATGATGATGATGATGATGATGATGATGATGATGATGATGATGATGATGATGATGATGATGATGATGACGATGATGATGATGATGATGATGATGATGATGATGATGATGATGATGATGATGATGATGATGATGATGATGATGATGATGATGATGATGATGATGATGATGATGATGATGATGATGATGATGATGATGATGATGATGATGATGATGATGATGATGATGATGGCTATCACGGGTACTCAGTGGATATTCGGGAGATAACAAGGATTAAAATCTTTTTAGAAACTTCGCTCAGATATGCAACTTGTCTATCCCAAGGGCCTGTTTGTTTGAGGCGGGCTGGCCCGTTAGCGAGCTGGCTCGCCAACAAGCCAGCCCGGTTTCATATGAGTAATTCGATAGTGAGCCAGCACCGAGCCAGCCCGGCTATTAACAGCCACGTGCCGTCATTCTTTTGCGTAAAATTGAAAGAGTAACGAAATATTTTCTGACTCATGGCGCCAAATGTGATACTGCGCGTGCGTCACATGCGGGCTGGCCCGATTCTTCTGTTTATATCAGAAAAGTCAGTCCGCTTGTCAGGTAGTTGATAACCGGGATCGCGGCAAGGTGGGCCTGCCCAGCATACATATAAACGTAAACTGATGTTTATAAAGTTGTGACTACGTAAGCAGGATCTCACCTGAAGGCGAGCCAGCTCACTAACGGGCCAGCCCGCCTCATATAAACAGGCCCTAAAGGCCTGCAACTTACATGCGAAACTTCACTTTCCTACGTAAAAAAAACGTCCTGCATTGGAAAGGCTCATTGCTCCCTCATATGTAGGCAATGATGTTTTGCAATAGCTGGTTGAATAGCCAACATTCTCAGTTATGTTAATAATTTTTCCTATGAATCTTCAAGGAAATGTGCTAAAGTCACGAGCAAGATTCCCTAACACGTTTACCTCACAGCGATGACTTGAGCACGATTGAGCACGCGCTATCCTCTTTACCCTGGGTACCAGAGCAGTGGCGTACAGTCGGGGCCCTTAGGGATTTTTCAGCTCGGGGCCCCCCAGCTAAGAGCATATGTAAAATGATATAATAGACATGGAAAAGGAAATCCAGTTAAAAATTTGATGCCAATGGTTGCAACCTAGTGTGTTGTCCAAGCCATCAGCATGGTAAGGACGAATCAACGTGGGCATCGGAGTAGGGGGTCTGGGGGAAAATTTTGACAAAATGTCTGCTACTTTGGCTTAGAAAACGTCTCCTGATTACATCTAAACTTTTTGAGACAACATCACTTACTTTTGCTCAGAGGGCCTATCTCGCTCCAACGCTTACCGTGTCAAATTGGAATATTTGACAAGTTTGCCAAAGTTTTCTATGAATACATGAATCACCTCCTTCAGAAATTATTGCGTAAGCAACCTTTACTTTGGCTAAGAATGCTTTTCACAATCCCGTGTTTGCTTGCTCCAAAATTAGAAGCCTTGTCACGTTGCAGCTTTTTTCGCTAAAATTCACACTGTACCGTACCTATCTATACCCGACAACTTTCCCGTTGTTTTGAAAGAACCTGAGGAATATAAATATTTTTTGACAAAAAGGAGAAATGCCTCATCTCATCAACATGCTTTTCATTTAGAGTGACAAATCAAAGGCATGGGGCCCCTTGGTCATTTTATCAAAGCTAAAGCACCAGATTTACAATGAAATAACAAAGGAATCGTACTTGCGTGGGGCCCCTTTGGGGCCCTTAGAGGTCGGGGGCCCTTAGTTTTTGAACTAAAGGTAACTTTAGTCCGTTACGCCACTGTACCAGAGCCAAGGTATATCCTCTTTTAAGAATGAAAAATCTTCCTCTTTGTATAAATCACAAGGGTAGGGGTGTTCTCCGCTAAATTTCGGGTAGGGGTGTGCCGCCCACAGTTTCAAAATGGCACCGTTGGCTAAACCAAAATTTGTGACAATGATACCCTTGGCAAGACTAATTTCTACATCAAAAGTGCCATGAGTTGGCATTTACTAGACAAAACTTGCCAAATTTCTGCATTTTCTCGACCAAAATTTGAAAAAATTTGGGTTTCTTTGCAGAAATTACCGCAGTTTCACATTTCTTTGGCCGAAATTGCTAAAAGGCATACCCTTACCCAGACTGAAATTGACTAAAATTACCAAAAAGCATACCCTTGCCCAGACTAAATGGACTACATGGGCAAAAAGTATACCCTTGGCTAGACCAGGAAGTTTGAAAAAGTATACCCTTGCGGGTGCACATCCCCACGTGCCTTTACAATGGAAGAGGAAGAACCTCCCCCCCCCCATCTTGTATGATACAAACTGAGTATAGCTACTTTCTCACGTTACCTTCACATGTTCTAAAATAAGACGAGACAAAATCTCCTTCTTCATCTAAATACATCAGAACACTCTGTTTCCTTGATAATTAACATTTAAAATGACTGAGTTTCACTTTGAAGGTCCAGATCTGAAGAACAGCACGTTAGAAATAGGATTTCCAAGTTGTGCAATTGTGAAGGACAGCTTCACAGACTCTCAAGGGAAGCAAATTCGAACGGAAAACAAAGAGTCTTTACAAGTCGAAGTTCGGAAACAAAGGGCACATTTGAGTTGTCGTTGCAGTCGCCGTCCTAGTTGCTAAAGGTCCCTAATAACTCATTCAAGGGGATTCCATTCTCCCAAGACACGAATGCATGACCATTATTACTGGGAAGGAAACAAATGGAATTCTGCCCGTTGTTTTCACTCGCCTTGACAGATTTTCCGAAGTGCCATTCTACAGAAAATCTTCCCACATCCACCACATCCATTGGAAGGAATGGCCAATTAAAATCGGGGAAAATTCCTGAAGTTAGCTGAGGGTATCAGGAATAAAACAAGACAGTTTTCAATGTTATCTCTTTGATATTCAAGATGCCGCATATTTTCAAACAGTGGGTGTTTCCTAGACTGATGCCTTTTCGTCCCTTGTTTCCCTGCGTTCCTTGGTCAAGAGGGACTAATAACATTACTCTGAAATAGTGGGCACACTTTAGGCCCGCGTAGGGTGGTTCCGTATTCACCAATCAAATCGCTAGAATTCAGTTTTTAACCAATCAGGGGCCGCTATTGAGAATTTTGTTGTTGTTGCTCTTAAAGAACGGTTGAAGAAGCCTGGATTTCTCGCAGCTTCGTTGGATCTATTTTGCTTCTACAGAGGAAGATTACTGTCTGAAAGGTAGGCATTTTGCGTTTTGTACGTCAAGACAACATCATTCTTTGTACTAAAAGTTTCCTTTTCAATGTTCGAGCTCTTTAAACCAGATTTTGAAGCGATTTTGTTGAGTGTACGAGAACTCCCACCTGTTTAGGCCATTTTGAAAAAGTGGGCCCATTATATAAGCGTAATATTATGAGTCCCTATTGACCAAGTGATATCAGCAAATCAAAGAACGCAGGGAAACAAGGGACAAAAAGGCATAAGTCTAGGTGTTTCCTTTCTTTGACTCGCCCTGTATCATACAATATGATTCGTTCATTGGTTTCTTTGCAGGCCTTTTTTATATATATCATCAATCAAAAAATTTACAAATACAAGATACTCACTACACTACTTACAAAATACTCTACGATACTACAAATACAATACCACGAGGAGCAAGATATCATGTCTACCCCGTGGCTTTAGGAAGGAACAAACAAAGACAAGGGAAAAAGGCAAGACTACATAGAACTATACTCAAAAAGAAAATTCACTAACAAAGGGGGACTTGGCGGCTGCTCGACGGATGGCAAAAAATTTGGACGAATTCAATCAAATCGACCAGTTTCATGGATAAACTGTAAAGTTAACTCAAGGATGTTTCTATTGATTTCATCTGGGAAGTCCTTATTACCATACATTAACAGTTGCGTTAAACCCTCGTTTGAAGGGTCGTTCACCCAAAATTCGCACTGCTCATCATATAGTCTTCGTAATACGGGGACCGATTTGAGGTTACCGATGAAAAGATCAAAAAATGGCCAGAAATGTTTCTCTTATGGAGGTGCTTAACTATGGAATAGCCTGCCAGCCGAGTCAAAGCAGGCAGCCTCTCTGCATAGTTTCAAAAAAAAAATATTTAGAAACAGACACTTTTTCCTTTCACTTTTACTGTAAAGTTTTTAACACCATTGTATATAAGTTTTAGATATTGTAAATAAGGTTTTATAGTTTAATTAGATCCATAGCTTTTTCCTTTTGTATCATATTGTAACTAATGTTTTTATCGTAGGGCCCCTTGAAAATCAACTTGTTGAAGGGTAACCCTCCTTAAAAGAATTAAATATGAAATATGAAATATGAAATAAAATATATGAATATAATAAGGGTTAGTGAGTCCAAACGGTCGAAATAATGCAAGAACTCCAGCAAGAAGGACTCGTCGTTAGGTGTCAAAAGATGGACCTGACTTAGGGCCTGTTTAAATGAGGCGGGTCAGCCCGCCTGACCGGGCTGGCTCGCCTAGGCGGGATGATTTTGATTCGTGTTTATATGAGAGAAAACTATCCCGGCTAGGCGGGCTGGCCTCGTAACAATTTATGCTAAGATCCATTATGGGATTTTGAAAGAAAATCGCTTGACAATGACTTTGACATGTAAACAATGAACACACGCCTACGCAAATCAAGCACATTCACCTCGGTCAACCGGGCCAGCCCGCCTTATGCTGTTTATATGATCCCGCCTCACCGGGATCCCGCCTACCCAATTCACAGATTTCGGCTGACCGGGCTGGCCCGCTGCTCATATAAACGCAGCTTGATTAAACAAAGGATGCTTCTGTTCACTCAGATCTCGCCTAGGCGAGCCAGCCCGGTCAGGCGGGCCAGCCCGTCTCATATAAACAGGCCCTTAGAAACTCTGTGCTCCCCATGATTCTATTAACACTGTAAACAACATAGTTTGAGTGAACATTAACCAGATCATACAGGAAGCAAGGCTTTCCTCATCCTTATTCCCACTTCTACTTACTACCGGGGGGGGGGGGGCACAAAGTGCTCTCGGCACAATCAATTTGATACAATGTCGACATTAGAAATGACATGATAGAGAGGCTGTTAGTGAAGTACCTATAGTCCCGGGGGGGGGGGGTACTTAGTATATTTGACCGACGGGAATGTGCCGTTATTGAGGGTATCGTTTTCGCCTATTTTTTCTAGAACAGGGTATCAAAAGAAGGCAAATTTTCTGGAGCAGGTTGTCAAAACATGTAAAAAGAGGAAATTTTGTCAGAACAGGTTATTATTTGGTCCAATTTTTGTGTTTTTGAGTATACTTTTCACCGATTTTTTCTAGAACAGGGTATCATTTGAAGGCAAACATTCTGGAGCAGGGTGAAAAATTTTTTTTTCGTGGGCACATCCCCGTACAAATTTAGGTCAAGTACCCCCCCCCCCGGGCTATAGTCCTACTACAGCTGCACGTACGAATATAAAATATATATTTACTGCGGAAGGAGTCAATGCACTATTTCTGCTGCAGATTTTCTGTCTAAGCTCCTAGATAGATAAGTTTGACTCCACTGTTTCTCAATATCGATTTGCATGATACCTGAAAGATATTTAATGTCATTAATCTTTGTATCCTTTTGATCATATTTTCTCAGCTACATATGCTTCATTCTATTGGAGATCAAAAGTGAAATTATTCGCCTACCCTGCAAAAGCTATGCCAATTTTAGCATTATCAAACGTGACACTGCATTGCAGGGATCTGTCATTGAGACATTGCTGTTTCTCAATGAAAATCAATGCAAATCTAAATGTTTGATGGAAGATCGTTGCAAATCATTCAATAAAGAAGATAGCGGTGATATGAGGTGTGAACTAAATGATAAAACATCTGAGGATTGGAAAGACATGAATTTTCAAGTTGTCAGGAGACCTGGTTGGACATTTGAATCTACAGATTACAATTTCAGTCAGGTAAGATTTGCTCCAAAGAAATTTAAAGGGGCTACGTCACGTAATGTTAGCAAACTTCCTTCGAAATGACGATTTTGCAACATTTTGATTGGCCATATCACAGAGATTTTCTCCTTTTTTTCTCAAAATGAATTTGTTATTTTGAAGATGGACTCTTGAGCTTCGTAGAGAAACAAAGGAAGCTCTCATATGTTGTACGATTGCAAAAATATTGGTGGATTTTCGGAAGTAGCTTTCTTGTGGATTCACTCCATCCACCAAAATCTGTGTAGGACACAAAGGCCACGTATGGGCAACAATATAGATAACAGAGACAACAGATTTGTTTACGGTTACGTGACCCTGCCCCTTTAAAGAACAATTGATTGGTGGTTGGAAAGGTTTCGAAGCCACCCTCACAATGTTTTTTGCACACCGTCGTGGTTGTCATTGGCTAGTAGCGTTGTTGAAATCACTAACAAAAGGCCAAATCTTTGAGTAATTACCAAGCCTTACCTTCATGAATTTTAGCGCACAGCAAAATTACTGAAGTCTGCAAAATTCTTTTCTTTTCATTGTCTTATCCAATCTTATCCATTCATCCTATTAAAACCACTACAATGTGCCTTTAAGGGATACTTACTATGTTGTTATTCTGTTTTTGGCCGAAAACAGAGGAACATTACAATGAAAGGAAGCATATGACGGCAAGTAGGAGAGACTTCAATTTTTTTAATAACATTAGTCAGTGTGTGCGGCATTTTGGACATTGAATCTACAATCTACAATCTACAATATCAATCTCCAAAAAGGCTTAGCCCTTGACGGTACACTACAATACAGCTACTTTACCTAACTACATATAACTACACACGATATTAGTTAAAGGTTAGTAGTTTTGGCGCAAGGGCACTTGGTCATTATGTTTTACTTTAGCTGCATGGCAATCCATACTACGGTTAAATGGTAAAGACATGTATGATGGACTAATATTTACAGTAGTCTTGAGTAGTTGCAATTACATTTGCAAGGAGAGGAATCATGAACCTAAGCATAATATCGACCAAGTGATCTGATCTTAGACCCAAAGAAAGCAAAACTGTTTTTGTTAAAATTTCTTTACGTGTAGCTGGAAACGCCCACCCCCGCCCTAGACTGGTGCCTTTTCGTCCCTTGTTTCCCTGCGTTCCTTGGTCAAGAGGTCTATTGACCAAGTGATATCAGCAAATCAAAGAACGCAGGGAAACAAGGGACGAAAAGGCATAAGTCTACCCCCGCCCCCCAACACGGTCCCCGCCAACCTGCAACAGTGCCCCAACAATCCAGAATTACGGAGCACAAGACAGCGACAACCACAACAAGAGACCAGGAACGGACGCCCCCAACCGCAAATACTTTGAGATACAAAATAAATGTGTTAATAAATGTGTTAATAAATGTTTTGATTAATTAATACTAGAAGTCCCCAAGTGTTTATGGTAGGGTTTTTGATCCATGACTGTGGAGCTATCCACTGTGCAATACCGTTTTGAAAGAATACTAAAGGTTTTATGATGACCTCATCTGGGATATCGTTCCATTAAAACAAACTGTACCAACACACGACAAATAGTTGATAATAGGCTTTTCTCGATTTGCTTGCATTACAAAATTTGAAGATCGATGCCTGTATTGCAAGCACTGATTGTTGCAGTCAGATCTTATTTTTATTCATTCGAAAATTTTGCAATAAATCTTACATTCTGCTATAAGTTACTACTATACAGCACTGGGATGATACCATGGGGATCAAAAGGACCACGATTACCCAATGGGCAATTTGATAGGACACGTGATGTTAAACTAAATGCAACAACACAAAGAACGATTTAGGTATCTAATGAATACTATAACTAGATTCCGTCCCACGTCACATGCAGGTCAGGGTTGCAAACTCTTGAAGAGCACAACTCATTACTTGCAATGAGTTATTCATTTGGAGTAAATCAAATGGCTGATATCTGATGTGAGACAGAATTTACAAAGCAAACAAAACATTTAAGTTAACGGACATGGTGGTTGCTTTGTGACATAGCTGAAACTTGAAAGATCTTAGTCAGAAGGACCAGTTTCGTGAATGAACCTTAAATACAATTCGAGCATATTTTTGTTCAAGTCATAAGAAAGGTCTTGATCACCATATAATAAAGCTGTGCCAAAGCATCATTTGAAAGATTGGTGATTTGCACAAATGGTCGTAATAATTCAAATCCATCAAATCTATTAGTCAAATCTGTTTACATCAAAGAGATCAATGCCCGTGTCCCCCTTCTCGAGAATCATTCAGCAGCAACAAGTCACGTTGTGACGAAAATTGAAGTCATAAGACTCCACATTCCGCTGCATTCCACAAAACAAGTGACACATTAAAAGGCTTTGTTACGATTGCATTTGACATTCCATGATTGTTTAATCACAATAGGTCGTTTACAAAGAATTTCATCCCCCCCCCCCCCTTCCACAGTAGCCGTGCACTAAAAAGACTCGCTTTGAGGCATAACAGAGACTGGTGAGAAATCTGGACATCCAAGCATCTGGACATGGCAGAATTTAATTCTATTCGAAATATGATGCGGGTTCGGCGCAAATAGTTCAGTATACAACACCCGGGATCAAATATGAATTCTTTCGAATTTGATACAGACGGATCAATAATCCTCGCGAGCCATGTTCCCTCAAATTCCCATAAAATTTCCAACAAGAAGAGTAAAAAGGTAGGGGACCCGAAATGAATTGATCAAATTGGATCGATCAACCATGACGTACAAGATTATGAACAGGATGTGCCCAGAGAGCCTTTGGGATAAATTCTCCCAGATATCCATGCATTCAAACTACAATAAATACGAGAAACTGCAAGGACATCCAAATTCCACGATATAACATTGAATATGTGAAAAAAGGCTTTCATTATTCAGCTCTTATTGCATGGAACAGCATCCCCATCAGTATCAGAAAACTGCCAACCTTCCCGCAAATCAAAAGAAATTTAAAAACTCGTCTAAAGAGCTGAATTAACATGAAACACGACTCCCTGGAAGAGCAGCAAATAGGCCCTAACAGATCTTAAACTTATACAATATGTTATAGTATGTAAATTTATTTTTATGACTTTTTCCTCTTATGCTGAAGGGATTTTGTGTAAAAATAATTTAATATGAATATGAAAATGAAATACACATATCAATAAACGTTAAAGGGGTGCTGCGATGGAGTCCTGTCCGCCCGACTGCTCTGACTGCAAGTCAGAGGATTATGCATTGCCCCACAACACCTTCAATAAGACAACGTCCAGTGAAAAGTATTTCAAAACGAATAGGCATCTTCTGATAAAGCAGCCACCCAACTAGGATATTTCAAGGGTAGGGGTTTTATGGTAGAAATTGGGCATAAAGATATTGGATTTCCAATTGAGACATTTAGGGCGATCGCATGATATGAGTACATTTTCCTATGTTTTCAAGGCAGTCAAACAATAATCTAGGGGTAAACTACTATCTGCCTTTTGGCTAGTTTTCTGAAGATAATGATAACAGAATCAACTTCAAGTGAACAAATTCAGTCAGCAGCTAACGTAAAAAGACATTTGTCTGGTTTACAGTCTGTACTGGCGCTCACTATTCAAACAAAACGTTCAACAATGTAATTGACTCGCCTGATGAGAATAGGGCAAAATTACCTTCCTTGCCAAAAAGGGTAGGGGTTGTAACCCCCACAACCCCCACCTTAGATGCGCCCCTTTAAAAATATAGAAGTATCTTTTAAGTACTACCATTGTTTCTAATCACATATCTCATTTTAAAAACAGCTTGGACAAATTTGTGAAACAAAGAATCCATGTCCTGAGGGTGTTTTGTGCAAAGACACATGTGAATTGCCAGGATACCAATGCTACCCATGCAAAGCTGGAGAAACAGGTCTCAGATGTGATGGTAAGCATTGTCATGACAACATGACTGTAATTATATTTGCAACAAAGCCTGCGCGCTGTCTTTCTTTTGTCAACTTGAAAGGATTGAAAGTTAAAGACTGCGCACCACTAAGAGATTTATCGTACGGCTGACTCAGCAAAACGAAATCAATGGACGTAATCTGGTATATCAAACTGTTAAATTTCAAGCAAAACCAAAACAAGGAAGCTACGTAGTTAACTTCATCAAAATACGACAAATTGTTTATTAATGCGCACTCTTTCTAGTGTCTCATTCTTTCAATTCACTAAAAAGAAAAAGTGTACACAGGCTATTTGCAGCTTTGTTTGTTTGTTTGAATGAGTTGTTGTGAGAATCGATTTTTCTATAATCACAAATCGCTTTGAATTCAACCAAAGGCTTGGAAGGCTGACCAAAGGCTGCGATGCTTGACGAGAACTAATTGCCGATAGCCCTAATACAGATTCTTCTTTCCGTCCAAAATGTCCGTCTCATTTTCATGCCACAAATCAGTAAAAGACAAGGCCTTGCTCTTATTAACTTTTATTAACCACCCACAGAAACTATCAAACTTCAGAAAAAAGACGATGGATTGATTGAAATCGGAGCAAAAGATGATAAATTTGCACCGGTAACAGTGGATGTCCCTCACGGGAAGTACAAGATAAAGATGATACACCATTCTGGTTTCCTCAGTTGTTTTATGCCCTTCGAGACAAAATTTGGCTGCTTGTATCCACCAAGTAAATTAAACTTCATCGATATTTCTGTGACTGACAACCAAAACAGAGTTCTTCTACCAAAGGTGACAGACTCGAAAGGCTACTCCCATGACGGCAACGTCAGCTTTTCTAAATATATCATCTTCAATGACGTCATTGAATTACAGCCGGGACAGCAACTGCGTTTCTGGTTCACAGAAGATCGTACTAATGGAGGTGATCAAGACAACGGAGGAGTTGCAAAGTTCCACGCATATGGAATGTTACAGCAGAAAATTTCTCATCCCTCATCACATGGCGGAGAACTCTAAAAACCCAACAATTCATGACCTTCAAAGAATCCTAGTCAAGAAATTGCTCGGCAACTTTCGGGAAACTGGCACTCTTTGGGCAACTTTTTGGAATTTTGGCAACTGTTTTTGCGACATTGAGAAACTTTTCCTTTTCTAGTAGTATCTATAACTGTTCAATATGTTTTGTTTATTTTTTCGACAGTAATTAAAGTTAAAGATGGAAAGAACCTGTTTTCTGGTCAGGCTGGGATTCAACGTCTTGTTTTGTGAAGAACTGGTCTTTGAAGTTAATGATTTGTGACTATGATGACGATGATGATGATGATTGATGATAACGAAATGATGATAATGATGGTGGCTATCATAATAATCATTGTTCATCAGATAATGTTGCTGTTGTTGACATCGTTATTTATAAGCAACAAATGGTTCCAGCTAAACTGCTGAAGATGGGTTGGATGGTTCTATAACAACATTTGTGTCCAAAGGCTCAAACTTCCAGGATAATGCAGTTATAAAGTAATCAGGCACTATTTGAAGCATCCTTTGTTAGACTCAGTTACATGTCGTAGATTCGCTTTTTGCCTGATCTGATAACGCTGACTATCAACCAAGGGGGGGGGGGGTTCTCGACTAAATTTCGGGTTGGGGTGTACCGCCCACAATTTCAAAATGGGACCGTTGGCTAGACCAACTTTAGTGAAAATGATACCCTTGGCTATACTAATTTCTACATCAAAAGTGCCATAAGTTGGCATTTGCTAGACAAAACTTGCCAGATTTTGCATTTTCATGACCAAAATTTGAAACAATCTAGGTTTCTTTACAGGAATTACCGAATTCGACATTTTTTTGACCGTAATTGCCAAAAAGCATACCCTTGCTAAGACTAAAATCGACTAAAATTGCCAAAAAGCATACCCTAGCCCAGACTAAATGGACTAAACTGGCAAAAAGTATTCCCTTGACTAGACTAGGAAGTTTGAAAAAGTATACGCTTGCGGGCGGCACATTCAGGTACCTTTACAACGGAAGAACCCCCCCCCCCTCTCCGTGCTATCAACAAATGCATCTCTTCGTGATAAATTTGTCTCTTTCCTTACTTAGCGCATCATCTCATGTGCTTCTCGTCCTGAAATGCTTTGACAAAATTTGTTTCATAATTTTTACAGTAAAAACCGTGCTGATTCTGCTCTTATGGTATGCTGCATTTGAAATTTGGCATACTTACTCTAAAATATCAATTAAATGATGAATTATTCTATTAATTTATACAAACTGCGTATCATTAGAAAAAAGAAACAATGTACTTTCAGATGGTATTCATAACATCTACTCAAACTTTATCAATCATTTAAGATTTTCAATTGTAGCTGGGTTGCGTTTTTTCTGAAACACTCTGTATGCCTTCCCCTGCTTCTCTTTCCATTAAATCGTCCTTCTAACCATTGTCTACGCATATGTTTTCTCTTCTGATCATATGACCAAAATGCGCAACTCTTCTTTCTTTACTTGTTGAGTACAGTGGAACCTCCATTAACGGACACCTCTGTACAACGGACACCTCCGAACAACGGACAAATATTGGTCCTGTAGGTGTCCGTTATATGGAGGTTCCACTGTACTATGTATTCTTTCTTTGTATCTTTCTCATTTCTTCTGTGTTATCTTCTGTGTCCATGATATTTTCAACAATTTTCGATATACCCACATTTCAAAAGCTTCTAACCTCTTAATCGTTGATTTTCAGTGGCGTCGTGGCCGGGGGGGGGGCAGGGGGCTGTTGGAAATTTCGGCAATTTTCTTCTCTTGTCGGAAAAATTGCAATATGATCAGTCGATTCCTATATTTTATGTGGCTCATCTATAGCAAGTGAAATACAACTGAAAGCCCCACTTTTTCGGTCAAGGACCAAAACCTTTTTACTGAAACAGTAGGCTTTTCGGTGAAACAGCTAGGTTTGTCGTTCCAAAAAGCACTGATTTTTCTGTGAAAATTATTTTTCCCACTAGAAAGTGGTTTTTCTGGCAAAGGTGCAATTTCTCTTTGAAAAAGGAGGTACAATGTGCAAAAAAATCGAAGGAATAAATTTCGGACCAAATATTTTTTGTCAACAACTCTTGGAACTTTTTCGCGAAACACAAATTTTGTTGACTAAAAGATGATACATTTACAGTTTGGTATACTTGCTTAGATGTTTTTTATTTATGGATCGGGCTTCATTTCAGGGATGGGTGACTAGAAATTTCTAGAAGTGGTTATCCTTGAGACTTGAGGATGATACCAATGATCGCTAAGATAGAGTTGGTTTTGATTTCGGTGAAAGCATGCTTTTGGAAACGCACGTTTAAACCCATGTATGCTGAAGGAAATTATAAACGCATTTTTTGAAACAAAAATTTAAAATGATATCATTCTAAGTAATTTTGAAGCACACCATCTTCCAACTGTCCAGGAAGACCAAGTTACAATTCTTCACTAAAAATGGCGTTTTCCAACAATCTAGAGGTATATTCATGAAAAATTTTACCGAGGGCAAGCCCTCGGACCCCCGGTTTTTCTTCCTTCGCTTTACCCTGGGTACCAGAGCCTCAAAAATTCCTTCTTCATTTTTTTCTTTTTATTATTTTTTGGCTCTGGTACCCAGGGTACCTTCGCTTCTGCCTCGCTTTATCCTCACTCCCAACATGAATCTTGTCCAAAAAGGGATTGCTCTGTACTTTGATAGATTCTTCACTGTCATGGCACTTCGAAATGATGACAATTCAAAGATATTTATATTTGGCCGTTGCAACCCGTTATATTCCCAATTAAACTTTGTAGGTAAAATGTCTCTTTGTCGGAAAATTCTGACCTTTGGCTCCCCAAAAACTATGCTATCACAATGCCACTGTTGATTGTGTAAAGGTCCATATTCTACAGTCAATTAAGGGTTCATGTTTGACAAGCCTTGACTAATCAGTTGTAAGAATCACATACATACTAGAACTAGTATAGGGTAAACCGGGGTAATTTGGGACAAGGGAAATTTGGGACACCCCTTGGGTAATTTGGGACATTGCTTAAAATTTGGGACATAGTTATATCACTTATTGCAATCATTTATTCTTTTAAGCAAGTTTTTCAACATTTGCATTGATGTCGAGTACTTTTTTGATATTTTGAATCATTGATTTGATTATGGCCACTTTACCGTACATTTATGAAAACGGCCATTTTTTATTAAATTGGAGTGAACTGTGGCATATACATTAATTTCTTATCCGAATTTGCCATTAGGTTTGAATATGTATCATTTGCAGGTGGAACTCAGTGCTGTCCCAAATTACCCCATCTAGGGATAATTTGGGACAGCATTATTTACACGCTAATATATCAGCAACAACATGAATTGAGAGAATCTTTTAGTCAATATCAATTATTTACCAATCAAATGTATATAAAAAGCTGAATTAGTCTTATTTAAATATGCAACGAAGCAGTCATACCTCAAAAATGACAAAATTGTCCCAAATTACCCCGGTTTACCCTAAACTAAGTGTCCAACTATCTGTAACCATTGTACAGTTGAAACAAATAGTTTTCGGCTGGGCCAAACGTGCAGATACATTTGCAATTTTCAGTGTGTAAAAAGACGGTAAACCAGAGAAGGCCGAGAAGACAAGTATGACTATGGTAAAACATAAGGAATACCAAGATAGGAATCAAATGTTTTAGCCGATTTTTGCTCGTGGCCCATGGCTGGAGACCTTCAAAGCCTCATTTTCACGGACCAATCAGACGGCGAATAAGCGAAGAAGACAGAAGAAACGTGTGAAGAATTTTCTAAATTGTACCTACCTTCATAAAGCGCAACCAGGAAAAAAAACTGCTGGAAATGTCCCGAATTTTTTTGAAGATATCCACTCGCCAGATGTTTGGGTATCCAGTTTTGGATGCCGGTGAAAATACCTCACACTTTCCTGGAGATATATCGATTCTAATCGACGAAACCTGCAGAATCTTTTCGAGGCTTGTTTATGCCACTTCCAGTCAGGTGATAAAAACTCTTGATAAAACCTCCTTTCAATTCTATAACTAAAACCTCCTTTCAATTTTATAACTTATTTCGCACCATGAAAACTTGCGCCATGAATGCAAAGAGTAGTATAATACAAAAATTTCCCTAGAGCATTGCCATGAAACTTGAAGTGTGAGAACTAGAGCATACAGCTCAGATCCTTACTGGTTGCTGAAAGCACGCGGAAATCATCCAATTTCACGGTAGTCAGCCAATCAAATAGCCCCTTTCTAACCACGTGATACCAAATTGGCTGTTCGAAGTGAATTCTTGAGTACCCTCACGAAAGTTGAAATGGCTACTAAGTTACAATAATAACATGGAATTTTCTTTGATAAATCAGTAGAAGGGATGCCCCTCTACAGTTTGTAGCGTGCTTGGAAAAATATCTGATTTAGAGCCGAAATTATAGTCATTTTCCGGTCGAAGAATATTGACATTCGTTCAAACATCGATAAAAGTCGCTGCAAATGAGATATAAGGATAAAAATCTCAGCGATTATGGATATTGCCCTAGGCAATAACCCGAGCACCGTCCCTTCAATTACATCTCAAAATCGCAGATGATTTTTAACGATTTCTGCCAGAATTGTGATCTGGGCCTAAACTTCTTACCGATTAAAACTCCTTCGTTGATTCCAAAAGGGCTTAGTTTGTATTCTTGAGCTAAATGATTCACTTACCAACGACTCAATGATCTATTTGGCTTCATTCTCCATTAAGATGTCTCCAAATTTCGTTAAAAAAATCCAGTCTTGAGCAACTTCTTGCAAATTTTTCTCGTTCCATATTTTCTCTGCAAGCGCCAGCAATCTCCTCAAAAACGTCTCATCGATAGGCTTTGTGCTAGAGATAATGCGATTCGATACAGTTCATACACTCGTAAATAGATATGGCGCGCCTGATTTTGCTCAATTCATTCAAATGGAAACAAAAAGGATGAAACATTTTTGGCTGTTAGGCTCACCAATGAATAGATCTTACACAAAGCAACAAAACTAAATGTTTTGTTGTGTTGAAAGTTTACCGCTGTTAACCTTTTGTTTAACTTTATTGACTCATGAATAGATCTGACACATTTCTTGCACAAACTTTTTGTTGCTTTGTTGTTTTGTGTAAGATCAATTCATTGGTGAACAAACAGCCAAAAAATGTTTTATCTTTTTTTGTTTCTATTTCAATGAATTGAGCAAAATCACGCAATGCCATATCTATTTACGTGTGTATGAACTGTATCGAATCACATTATCTGTAGCACAAAGCCTATCGATGAGACGTTTTTGAGGAGATTGCTGGCCCTTGCAGAGAAAATATGGAACGAGACAAATTTGCAAGAAGTTGCTCAAGACTGGATTTTTTTAACGAAATTTGGAGACATCTAAATGGAGAATGAAGCCAAATAGATCATTGAGTCGTTGGTAAGTGAATCATTTAGCTCAAGAATACAAACTAAGCCCTTTTGGAGTCAACGAAGGAGTTTTAATCGGTAAGAAGTTTAGGCCCAGATCACCATTCTGGCAGAAATCGTTAAAAATCATCTGCGATTTTGAGATGTAATTGAAGGGACGGTGCTCGGGTTATTGCCTAGGGCAATATCCATAATCGCTGAGATTTTTATCCTTATATCTCATTTGCAGCGACTTTTATCGATGTTTGAACGAATGTCAATATTCTTCGACCGGAAAATGACTATAATTTCGGCTCCAAGTGAGATATTTTTCCAAGCACGCTACAAACTGTAGAGGGGCATCCCTTCTACTGATTTATCAAAGAAAATTCCATGTTATTATTGTAACTTAGTAGCCATTTCAACTTTCGTGAGGGTACTCAAGAATTCACTTCGAACGGCCAATTTGGTATCACGTGGTTAGAAAGGGGCTATTTGATTGGCTGACTACCGTGAAATTGGATGATTTCCGGGTAGTACCTCGATGTATCACAGAATAAAATTTACACAAATAGAAGACTCAAGAAATGAAATTTCATTCCAGAATAAAACAGATAGGAAGAATAAATGGTCAATGCTATCATAGTTACTATAGTAACTATGATGCTATAGTGGAAATAATAAACATTGGATACTAAAGAATAAGAAAAAATGAATAGACACTAAAGAATAAATGAGGAATTAATGAATAATACTAAAGATTGAATGATAACTGCTAAAGAAGAAATGCTAAAGAAGAAATGATGAATATTGAGAAATAAAGAATAAATGATGAATAATAAATGCCAAAGATAAGGAATAAAGAATTAAAAGTATTGAATAATCAATAGAAAACAAAGAACAACAAATAAAGATTTGACTGGATGATAATCTTTCATTCTCTCTGTGATTGTACTCGGGTAGACAGGAGAAACTGCCTTATTATGAATATGGACTGTTATATTAGCTAAGGAACTCAGCTGAATGGAGAAAAATATAAATGGAAGAAATTGAGGAATTGGTTGGGTTGACGGGTTGCCGGGTTGACAGGATAAACTGCATTATTATCATTATGGACTGTTATTTTAGCTAAGGAACTCAGCTGAATGGAGAAAATAAAGATTGAAGAAATTGAGAAATTGGTTGGGTTGACGGGTTGCCGGGTTGACAGGATAAACTGCATTATTATCATTATGGCTGTTATTTTAGCTAAGGAACTCAGCTGAATGGAGAAAATATAAATTGAAGAGATTGAGAAATAGCTTGGGTTGACGGGTTGCCGGGTTGACAGGATAAACTGCATTATTATCATTATGGACAGTTATTTTAGCTAAGGAATTCAGCTGAATGGAGAAAAAAATATAAATTGAAGAAATTGAGGAATTGGTTGGGTTGACGGGTTGCCGGGTTGACAGGATAAACTGCATTATTATCATTATGGACTGTTATTTTAGCTAAGGAACTCAGCTGAATGGAGAAAATAAAAATTGAAGAAATTGAGAAATTGGTTGGGTTGACGGGTTGCCGGGTTGACAGGATAACCTGCATTATTATCATTATGGCTGTTATTTTAGCTACGGAACTCAGGTGAATGGAGAAAATATAAATTGAAGAGATTGAGAAATAGCTTGGGTTGACGGGTTGCCGGGTTGACAGGATAAACTGCATTATTATCATTATGGACAGTTATTTTAGCTAAGGAATTCAGCTGAATGGAGAAAAAAATATAAATTGAAGAAATTGAGGAATTGGTTGGGTTGACGGGTTGCCGGGTTGACAGAAAATGGAGAAAAATAAAAATTGAAGAAATCGAGGAATTGGTTGGGTTGACGGGTTGCCGGGTTGACAGAAAATGGAGAAAAATAAAAATTGAAGAAATCGAGGAATTGGTTGGGTTGACGGGTTGCCGGGTTGACAGGATAAACTGCATTATTATCATTATGGACAGTTATTTTAGCTACGGAACTCAGGTGAATGGAGAAAATATAAATTGAAGAAATTGAGAAATTGGTTGGGTTGACGGGTTGCCGGGTTGACAGAAATTGGAGAAAAATAAAAATTGAAGAAATCGAGGAATTGGTTGGGTTGACAGGTTGCCGGGTTGACAGGATAAACTGCATTATTATCATTATGGACTGTTATTTTAGCTACGGAACTCAGGTGAATGGAGAAAATATAAATTGAAGAAATTGAGAAGTTGCTTGGGTTGACGGGTTGCCGGGTTGACAGGATAAAGCGCATTATTATTATTATGGACAGTTATTTTAGCTACGGAACTCAGGTGAATGGAGAAAAATAAAAATTGAAGGAATTGAGAAATAGCTTGGGTTGACGGGTTGCCGGGTTGACAGGATAAACAAAGTGCCTTATTATTATTATTATGGACTGTTATGGTACCTACAAAACACAGCTGAATTGACAAAAATAAAAATTGAAAAAATTGAGAAATTGCTTGGGTTGCTTGGTTGTTAGGTTGCCGTGTTGTCTTGTTGATTTGGATTGACTTTTTTCAACAACAACCACAGCAGAGAGTCTTCTGACTTTTGACTGTTCGTCTCTTGTTTCCCTGCGTTCTTTGACTTTCTGATATCACTTCTATCACTTCTCGGCAAGGACCCTGGGGGTGAAGCTACCCAAAACTGGGGACAGGGACTTGAGTAGGAGACCTGGACAAAAGTACCCAATACAGGGGATAAAAATTGAAAAGACCACCCAAAACTGGGGTAACTTTGCGTCTCTAATATCACTTAGCACTTAGCTACTGTGGTTTACTAAACTATGAGTTACGAGTAACGAGTTGTGAGCTAGTTATAATGTATGAGTTACGAGTTACTAGCTGCTTTTATTTTACAAGTTGCCTTTTATTTTATGAGTCACGAGTTACAAGTTGTTTATATTTTACGAGTTTTATGAGTTACGAGTTAACATAGGATAATATCACCAAGAAAGTATGAAACTCTTATTGAAACAAAACTTAACATACCATATCATACACGTAATAACATACGAGTAATAACATACAAGAATTTGAGACAAATATCAGAGTGGAGAATGGAACTTTTAAACACCACTAGTGGTGGGTACAGATTTGAGGAATGGGTGATGAATGCGCGATGAATGCAAGCATTTTGTGAATAATCTCGCACAGCAACTGGCTCAAAAACAAAATGAGAGCTGCTCAGCTACAGTGAGCTGGCTTAGGACTAAACTATCTTGTGAAATTTTACTCTCAGTCATCTTAAGTGCTCGAGGGTCCTGGACGCCCTGAAGAAAATAAATGGGACATTCTACAGGGGAGGATTTTGAACTACATGCTACATGTAGCTATAGCAGACATTAAATAAATAACGGTTTGAAGGGTTCTAGGGTGAGTGTAGAAGAGACTGTAGAGGTAGGCGATTTTAGGTCAACTTTCATGCGATTATTTTGTGAAATTCTCTTTTTTCTTAAAGATTGATTTTTTCTGACTTCACTATTAAAAATGTCTTTTTCAGTGGTAATAAACTTAGTTTCTTTGTATTGTATTTTCATAAAAGGTAGTATTGTGAAAGTCATTTTAATGGCAGCTTCTCAAAGTATCCACAACCCCTACTTCTGCATCAACCATTAAGAAGGCTAAGGTTTTAAGAAACTCTGGTACTGTGTCTGAGAAGTATCCAGAAACTTAACAAAGTTAAAAGCGTGGATATTATAGCAAATATGTCGTTGAACCTTTATTCTTGACACGGGGGGGGGGGGGTTCTCGGTTAAATTTTGGGTAAAGGTGTGCCGCCCACAGTTTTAAAATGTGACCGTTGGCTAGACCAATTTCTGTAAAAATGATACCTTTGGCTAGACTAATTTCTCCATCAAAAATGCCCTGAGTTGGCGTTTTCTTGGCAAAATTTGCCAAATTTTTGCATTCTCTGGATCAAAGTTTAAAAAAAGAATGAGGTTTTTTGCAGGAATTACCGAACTTTGACATTTCTTTGACCAAATTTCCCAACAAGTATACCCTTGGCTAGACCAGAGGTCCGAAAAAGTATACCCTTGCGGGCGGCACATCCCCAGGTACCTTTACTATGGAAGAACACCCCCACCCCCCGTGATTCTTGAGCAATATTGACTCGAGGGGCAAATCACTTCTCAAAATTGCGTACGTGATTTTTGTGATTTTAGAATCACATGATTTTTTCTGTGATGTTTTTTGAAATTTTAGAGATTTTTAGTTATTTTTTCTTGTGATTTTTCAGTAATTTTCAATGATTTGTGATTTGATGCTTTCGTATGTGATTTTGGTGATTTTATGATTCTCTTATGTGATTTTTTTGTGATTTCAAGGAAGGTGTACGAAAAAAAATCTGCGATTTGCCCCTCGTATTGACTGACCATTTGTCCTTTCAACATAACAGAGAACTGTTTATTTTTTATGATGTTTTAAGTGTCAAGAAACGTATCTGCAGCAGTGTTGGCGACCACATTGGTAATTCTGCAATCAAAAACAAGAAACCAATCAAGAAACTTTTAGTATTAAATTGACATAATTTGATCTTATATCAAGAAACTTTTACTACTGTGGCCTGATCCTAGTTTTTGATTAACAAAATGTTTATTTCGGAAGGGCAAAGTGCCAAACACAAAATCCTTCTCAATTGTGATGACGAAAGAAAATTGCAAAGTTCTATTGATCAGAAACAAATACCAATTAAAGTAAGGAAAACGGCATACTAATACCATGGGAAGAAATAATGCGTGCCAAAGATCAGTCACATGACAAATGTAAACCCAGAACAGGGAGCACGCTAAATCATTGACTTTTTTCCTACATATTCCTTGAAATCACAAAAAATCACATGCAAAAGCACAAAAATCACAAATCAACGAAAAATATCTGAAAAATCACACGAAAAATCACTAATATCACAAAAAAATCATAGAAAAAATCATGTGATTCTAAAATCACAAAAATCAACACACATTTGCACAACAGGAGCTACGGCTCCTTGCCACGGAGGAGCCTCTTTCCAACACAGTATACATCGGTAATGTTATGGTATCAACCACGCCCTGAAGGGCCCTGAAGTAGTCTGCTTTGTGAAGTAAGGAAGAAACTCATTCGGAAGAAGTTATGGTACTGAGGATGGTAGAGACAAAGCATGGACTCTTGTTGAGGTTATAGTATATGCCAAGCAACGTATCAGGAGCAGTGGAGAAGCCTTACAATTCATGCACCCAGGCATGCTCAAATATAAAAGACTGCAGGCGTAGGAGACAGGGGGCTGGGGGCAAAATTGGAAAAATTGCGAAAATCGGCCATAACTGGGTAGATAATCGGCCTTAAGTAAAAAAAATTCTCGCAAAGAATGGATTTTAATCGGGCTTCCCCCCCCCCCCTAAGTTTTATCTCCTGGTACACTCAAGTAGGAAACAAATCAAGGACAGTTTAGTACCAAAGAGAAGACTCTTTTCATGTGAAATTAAGGTTCCATTACCCTAGGTGCCAGATCCATGATATGAGCGCCTTCTTCTTATTTCAAGTTCACATGCTCTGCTCTACTTATTAAAAAGCACATGCTCTACTTATCCCAGCCCTTGTTCACTCAAAGAATTTGTCGCAAATACCACCATCCTGACACCAGCCTTCAATAACTAACAAATCATCTATCATATATTATTTCCCTTGAAATCAATGATGGTTCGAGAAATCAAACTAGGAAAATGTAGCTTGTAACTCGCAATGTGAGAATTAATTCTACGAAATACATGTACTCTCGCCCCCTCCCCCGCTTACTGATTTTTTAAAGAATTTTAAACCCCCACTTTCATTCCAGCCCCCTTTTTGTTAATTCTTTAAAAAATTACGCTGATAGTGAACATAGTGAATATGAACCGGTATCACTAAACAGCGGAATCACCCAGAGCCCCTATATCGAAACATCACATTACTTCTCTTATTAGACAAAGATGAGGTACTAATTGTTTATATCATTCTTTCTTGCTAAATTATGATGCTTCTTAAGATATCACTTATTGAACTTTCACCATGCAGGCTGCTTGGCGCTTAGGCCCACGGCCTACACAGCCTATCCTTTCGACATTTTACTTGAATCACATTTCAGGAAGAAGCATCATCATTTGATGAGTGATCTCAGTTACACTTGATCTTTCACAGCTTGATAACACTTAATATTTGGATATGCCATACAATGCTTGAGAGGGGGTAAGTCCTAAGAGGGGGCATACCCATCACTTGCCCATCTGCTTTAGGGAAATATGGTATAAAATGTAACTTGTGAAATAAATGTAACTCGAAACTTGTAACTCTTGGCCTGAAACGTAACTCGTATCACTCGCAATACGTTCGAACGGACCTCTCCAAAGCATGGACCTCTCCATGTTTACCTCACGACCTCCGGATAGCAAAGCTTGAGGCATAGGGATTTGGGATTGGTAGTGTACGACTTATTTTCAACTACCTACCATCTCGGAAACAGCGTGTCAGAATTAACTCGACCTACCGATCTACATCAACGATCTTACGTTTTCATTGAGGACCCTCATCTATGCAACTTTGCTGTGATGATAATACCTCATATACATCTGATTTCAAATTAGAAAGAATGATATCAAGGCTAGAAAACGACATGCAAAAGACCCTCGAATCCACACAAATTTCAGTTCATATTTATGGGCTTGGGACATGACTACAAATTTTGCATCTATATATATAAGCGATGAAGAGTTTTGTTACGCACATTCCTGTTTGTGACACTTTCCCGCACGCAGCTCCTCACGCCTACTGCTTACCTCCAAAAATTTCAGAAAAACGATGAAAAATAGCTGAAGATAAAGGCTTGCCTGGGGTCCAATACTTTTCTTCGTACAGTGTCTTGGGGTAATGTAAGAAGGGGTTTTGTACCCAAATTTTAGCAATTCAATTCAACAATAGGCCTTAACCTTCGACCTTTCTTTGTGGATGCTGATGGCAGCCATAGAAATTTGATGGCAGCGTTCAATCTGAGCTAAAAACAAGTTTTGCAGCTGCTTTTGCCAAACACCAAGGGAGTAAAAGCTTGCAAATAGTTGATATTATGTTAGCTGCAGTATCTATCTCGCTCGTGTTAAAGTATTTCGATGCTCACGTTAGATACAACGAAGTTATTGCCCTATTTTGCAGAGGCTCTCCTCTTGGTTTTGTCGCATTGCTACAAATTCAGAGTTTGCTCTTGTAGTTTTTTAAGTCTTCTGCTTAAAATTTACTGATTACAACATATAGATTCTTTACTAAATTCTTAGTGAAGATTTAGCTCAAGTTACAAAGTGATTACTCTTGAAACTGATTTTTGACGATTTTTAAGGCCATACGCATAGCCTAAGTTTCTCAACTTCGGCCAAAATGGCATACCGTAAAAATCAGACCTGTGACCCTAGAAAGACAGAGTCATCATTTCCAAATGTTAACGGAATGACTCGCTCAAGGCCACAACCAAAATCCTGTTTACCCGTATAAAGGATCTTTGATTGCAAGTATAAAGCTTGACTGTTCTTTGACCAAGCTACGCTACCAAAGTAGAGTATGATTAAAGTATGTTATGCAATGTTTTCCAGATTTCCTGGACTTGCCCAAGTCGTCCTGGAGGAAAGGAAGAGTGTGTTCGCTTTCTTTCTTCTATGACGACTTAGGCAAGTCCACAGAATTCCAAATATAAATTTATCACAGCAAGGGAGAGTCCTCGGTTATTGCAAAAGGGGTGACTTGGAAGTAACCTCAATAACAGTTCAACAATTCACTCACCGCTGAGGCCAAGCTAAGTAACATAACTGAGGTGTGCAGAGTCCGAATTTGGCAAAACAAGTGGCATTTGATGACGAAATAGTTATTTCTTGGGTTCTACTGTTGGATGAAAATAATGCAATCCAGTAACTGCCTTTGCTACTCCCCTGATTCATCGCTTTTCCATGACTTCAAACTTATGTAGATGTCCATAGATAATAATGAAAGACAAGCAAAGTCTGCTTTAACGTCGATGACCATGTTATGTTACCAGGTCTGGTCTGAAAGTATTGGTTATCGGTCCTAGGTCTATTTTGCAACGAGTTAGCAAATGACTTCATAACTAATTTCCTTCTAGCAATTATCATCTTTTGTAACACTACAAACCCTGAACGAGAACTCAGCACAAAAAGGTCACATAATGGACCGATTTTCTCCTGTAAGATCATTTCTAAGGTCTTTTTGGTTGTATCATGCGTGCAGCCGTTAGCTTGCCAACTCGCAATACTGAAAATCAGCCCCAGCACGTTTGCACAAAAAAATGAGAAGTTCTTTTGACCGGACCCGAGGACTCTGCGACCCGGGACTTACAACCCAAGATCGTACGACAATACGACCCCAGGTCCATGTTTGATGTATTTGGTTAAAAAGACTTTGTTATGATGTATTAATACTTCCATTGTCTTCAATGTCAACAGAGGTGCTCATGAACGACTGGGGATCTGGATAAGAAATGTTTGCATTTAAAGGGGCAGCGTCACGTAATGTAAACAAACTTCTTTCGAAACGATGATTTTTCAGGATTTTTGATAGTCCATATCACAGAGATTTTCCACTACTTTTCTCAAAATATAGGTGTTATTTTGAAGATGGACTCTTGAATTTTCTTGAGAAATAAACCAAACACTCATACGTTGTAGGATTGCAGAGATATTGGTGGATTTTTAAAAGTAACTTTATTGTGGATTCACCCCATCCACCAAAATCTGAGCAGAACACAATGGCCACGTGTGGCCAACAATATAGATCATAGAGATAACAGGTTTGTTTACGGTTACGTGACCCTGCGCATTTAAGATATAACTTCCTTACTTCTTGTTACTTTTATGAAAAAATTAGAAAGGCTAGAAAGACTGAAGTAACCCTAACAGTCCAAATGCTTTATAGCCCTCTTCTGAGTCTGTTATTTTCATGGCCTTTGAACTCAAACATGGAAAATTTGCTTTCTCTGATTTGAATCATGCAAAGAAGTTAACCCTTTCATTCCCAAATATTGAAAGATTTGTCAAAAAATTTTTTTTCTGTAGTCTTTAGTATATTTTTACATAAAATAACCCATTTTCGAGAAAAAAACAGCATGATTTTTTTGCATGTTTGTCCACCTTAACTATTTTCCAATACAAATTTCCATTGACTTTATTTAGATTCCCATTGTTGCCAAATGGCAACGCAAATATTTGTGACAAGTTTTGCGGTGCGGAGCAAGGCATACGAAAAATTTGATTGAATGTGCTTCAACCGACAGGTTTCAGCTTGGGAATAAACCTATGACACATATTTTTCAATTTTCATTCAACGTTATCTAGATCATTATCCAGTGACCATTTCCATAAAATAGCAGCACAGAGATTCCTCTCGTTTTCAATGCTCAATATTTGTTATGAAAAGGCAGTCAAACATCAAACATTTGCCGCATTCTAAAATAACAATGGCTCCTTTATAGTAATACAAGGAGCAAATTCCGGACCAAGGAAGCTAGGGAGTCGTGGAAGACCTTGAAATGTGTGTTGCCAAATGGCAACGGTGGGAATGAAAGGGTTAATATTTGTGGATATTCAACATAGATATTCATCGATTTTATTAGCATTAAGAGAGGCCGGTTTTGTTTGCAACAACTGGCTTTCGAATTTCTTGCTTCGAATTTCGTTCTTAACTCAGTACGAATACACGGAATTCTACGTGACAATGAAAACTTTGACACGTACTGATGTCTTGCGTGGTCACTAAACCATCGGTGGCGAAAAAATGTTGTAAGCTAGATGTATCAAACTTTGGCCCGGGGTGGTATGGTTGAATGTTCGTCTTGGGTCGTAGGGTCCAGTGTCATAAGATCCGGGGTAGTGCAGTCGTACGGTCCGATTACAAGGACATATTCCATGCCACTGAATCCTCCATTTGAGGTTTAAGTTAACGTATGGGAACCAAAAAGACATTCTATATTTCAATAAAATCGAAGTTTGTTCATGTGAGAAGCTGAATTCCAGCATACCATAGTATTTTCTCACAGAACACCTTATCTTTAATTCCTTGCATATCAATGCACATATCTATTTATAAATGTACAGTTGTACACGAATGATTCTTTCATAAAAAACTGCTTATAAGAAACTCCATTCTTAGATCATCAAAAAATTAAGAATCTCCAGTGCAAGGAAATATAAGTTAGAAGCTATTCATTTCATTCAAGGAAAGCCTTGGCACAGTTTTACTTATTTTCACTTATTTCCTGCATCATACTATGCAGGTAACACTGCCTTCGCAGTTTCCTGTATTACTGCGAGGGCACTAGCGCAATTTTAAATATTGGTAGGCTTCCGAACACTGGCAGAAATTGTGGGGATTGGGGAACACTGCCCCAAAATTCCGAAGGGCATTTCACTCCAAAAATTCTGCTACATCTTTGGCAAAATCCTTTTGTTTCCACGAATGTTCCACCAAACTCCGTAAAAATCCTTCTGTTCTGAAAAAATCATGCACGCTTTTTCGAATGAGTGAAATACCACTTGCCAAATTCGAAAAGACTTTTACTGAAATTTTACTGAAAAGTCAGAAATCCTTAGGAAGGATCGAAACTGCAATGAAAAGACGAGTCACTGTGGAGAAAAAAACAAGATCTCTTATCTGATAAAAGCAAATAAAAAGAATATGCTCAAAAGCATATTGTTCAGCTTTTATCTACGCTTGGACTTCTTTCAAATTTGAGAAGAGAGTGGTCGGGCAGGTTAGCAATATTTCCCAGTGATTTTGGAGCGTGGAAGGGAGAGGTTTTCTACTCGAAATCTGACCATTCAAAGAAGTGCCCTGGGAGCCACCTTTTTGATATCTGAAACGAATCTATGTATGCCATGTATTTATCAATAGGCTCCAAGTTTGACCTAGATTGTATTAAGGGAAACAACCATCCGATCCCCCTTGCAAATTCCTGCGTACGTTCCTGGTTCAGAGACTGATGTATCTATCTTTAGTAGATTTAGAGCATCAATAGTCAGCAATTAAAGAGCCATTATCACCCAGGGTCCTTTGCAGGCATGCAATCTAGGACATTTTTCTTTGCAAGACAATATCGAAGACAAAGGGTTTTCATCCAGAGCTACACAACATAGTATGTGAAAACAATGGAATGCAAGTGTTCATTGTTTAAAATAACAATATAACAATAGGTGGTACAAAAATAGATTATCGTTTTGAAAGGTATGGCCTTTTCCCTACCCCGGTTTGGCTTTGGGGCGGTCCGGTGAACTACCAACCCTGATTTCATGCTGAATTTGAATGGTGGTCACTGAAAGAGTACAGTTACCATAAAAGCACTCCGCAGGAGCTAGGAATGTTAAAGCGCGAGCGAAGCGAGCGCTTTTACTTCCTAGTATAGATAGATGAGGTGGTAATTACAACCGTTCAGTAAGTCAAATTACTAGGCGCTATCATTGACTCTAAGCTGAAGTTTGACGACCATGTTAAATTTCTCCGTCTTAAAGCTAACAGAAATGTTAGTGCCCTCACCAGGGCTGCAAGGGTCATTGACCCGCCCAAATGTAAATTGCTTAATAATTCATTTGTCATGTCAAACTCGGCGCAGACTTCTCTTTTTGTCACAGTGTTGCAATCTTCTGGATATACTTTACCCTTGATGTCATTAATCTTCTTCTTGAGAAAATTGAAGACATCCCGCATCAACTTGACATCATCTTCGACGCTTTTCAGTACGTCATCAGGATTGTTTTCATTTATTTTGTCCATCGCAGTCGCTCCTGCAGGGATATCTCTTGCTTCTTTCTTTAGAACTTCATTTTTTTGCGCGTCATTTTCGCTCTTTTCTTTGGAATCTTTGTCCATGTGCTCTTCCATGATTTCTCAATCCAAACGCATTGTTCTCAGTCAAGTTCACTGGCGTAGCATAGATACTGATAAATGCCAAAAAATGGCTAATAACTGTTGATACAGTAAGGCCCCGCATTTGAGAAACCACCTAAAAGAAACTTTTAGGCTACTGAAAAATGATGAGCCCCCTTACTTATAAGAAACACACTAAGGCTCACACCTAAAATAAAGTTTCTTGCATTTTGATCGACGTTAAGTCCTGATCTGATTGTCTGGAAACATTTCAATCCATTCAAAGTTCATAAGAAATTGCTACCAAGGTACTTTAGATTTTACAGCTTTTTACCCAAATTTTCATTTTAGTCATGAAAGTCATTGATAGTATACACATGTGGCTAATATATCAGTAAAAACCCAATGCCATTGTAATTTAGTTTTTATTAGAAACTTGAGCCTAAAAAGTGACAAGTATCATAGGTATAAGAAACATTTTAGCCTAGGGTGTGAAAAAAATGGTTTCTTAAATGCGAGGCCTTACTGTAGCCAAAGGCTAAAGTTCTTCGGAAACGGATTCCTAAAGATATTGCTTGTGAGCATGAAGGAATTGAAAGAAAAGAACTGAACACTAAAAAACCCAACAACCCCATGTCTCAAGTGTGATTAACTTTAGTATCTTCGCTGTAGCTGACATTTTGTTTCTTTTTCTTGTTCTTGTTATTATCATAAACTTAGTTGTAGGTATTGAACACCTGTAAAACTTGTATGTTTATGATTGCTATAAAAAAAGGTTGGGGACAGTGGTTATCTCCACTGTTTGATTAGCCGGCTGCATCAATTAAACTTCCATAATGGTTGCAAATATTGCCACGAATCTGGAATCCGTACCAGGGCCCAAATCGGTCGACGGTTGAGATTGCAAGAATGATAAAAGACCGTTTGGGGCCTGGGAACGAGGTTGGGGAAGCATAGGTCAACCGGCTAATCAAACAGTGGCTGATTTAGGCCCGTTCCATAACACGTGATTGTGGTTTTTGTTGTCAATTGTCCAATTCACTTCAACAAGACAACCCGGCAACCAAGCAACCCAAACAATTTCTCAATTTCTTCGATTTATATTTTCTCCATTCACCTGAGTTCCGTAGCTAAAATAAATGTCCATAATGATAATAATGCAGTTTATCCTGTCAACCCGGCAACCCGTCAACCCAACCAATTCCTCAATTTCTTCAATTTTTATTTTTCTCTATTTTCTGTCAACCCGGCAACCCGTCAACCAAACCAATTCCTCAATTTCTTCAATTTTTATTTTTCTCCATTTTCTGTCAACCCAGCAACCCGTCAACCCAACCAATTCCTCAATTTCTTCAATTTTTATTTTTCTCCATTTCCTGTCAACCCGGCAACCCGTCAACCCAACCAATTCCCCAATTTCTTCAATTTTTATTTTTCTCTATTTTCTGTCAACCCGGCAACCCGTCAACCAAACCAATTCCTCAATTTCTTCAATTTTTATTTTTCTCCATTTTCTGTCAACCCAGCAACCCGTCAACGCAACCAATTCCTCAATTTCTTCAATTTTTATTTTTCTCCATTTCCTGTCAACCCGTCAACCCGTCAACCCAACCAATTCCTCAATTTCTTCAATTATTATTTTTCTCCATTTTCTGTCAACCCGGCAACCCGTCAACCCAACCAACTCCTCAATTTCTTCAATTTATATTTTTCTCCATTCAGCTGAATTCCTTAGCTAAAATAGCAGTCCATAATAATAATAATAAGGCACTTTATCCTGTCAACCCGGCAACCCGTCAACCCAAGCTATTTCTCAATTTCTTCAATTTATATTTTCTCCATTCAGCTGAGTTCCGTAGCTAAAATAACTGTCCATAATGATAATAATGCAGTTTATCCTGTCAATCCGGCAACCCGTCAACCCAACCAATTCCTCAATTTCTTCAATTTATATTTTTCTCCATTCAGCTGAGTTCCTTAGCTAATATAACAGTCCATAATCATAATAAGGCAGTTTCTCCTGTCAACCCGGCAACCCGTCAACCCCACGGGGGGGGGGGGGGGGGGTTCTTCCATAGTAAAGGTACCTGGGGATGTGCCGCCCGCGAGGGTATACTTTTTCGGACTTCTAGTCTAGCCAAGGGTGTACTTTTTGGCAATTTTAGTCGAGTTAGGTCTAGGCAAGGGTATGCTTTTTGGGAATTTTGGTCAAAGAGATGTCAAAATTCGGTAATTTTTGTAAAAAAACCCAACTTCTTAAAAATTTTGGTCTAGAAAATGCGAAAATTTGGCAAGTTTTGCCTAGAAAATGCCAATTCAGAGCACTTCTGAAGGAAAAATTAGTCTAGCCAAGGGTATCATTTTCACAAAAATTGGTCTAGCCAACGGTTACATTTTCAAACTGTGGGCGGCACCCCCCTACCCGAAATTTAGCCGAGAACCCCCCCCCCCCGTGGTCAACCCAACCAATTCCTCAATTTCTTCAATTTTTATTTTTCTCCATACTGCTGCGTTTTGTAGGTACCATAACAGTCCAGAATGATGATACCGCGAGCCACAAAATTACGGACTGCGGAATCGTGGACTATGGAACTACGGAGCTAATAAAGAAAAACATTGAAAAAATCTTGCGGAGGATAGTATGTGTAAGCGAAAATGCAAATGATGATTTATAGCTGTTACGTTCTAGTGGAGGATGGCATAACCTGGGTTCATTAATAATATTCAATAGACTATTTTAGAATGAAAAGAAAACGCAGCGAGCATATTAGAAGTCATGCGGAATAGAAAAAGAGGTAAGAATTAACAGAGAGAATTCACTAGAACAAAAATAGGAAATAATAGATTAACAAAGATAAATAAGAAATAGTTGAAACAAAGACCTAAAGACAAATGATATCAACAAATTCTCTGAATGTAACATAAATTTTTTAAAAGTACTGGATAATAGCAAAAAGAATAAAGAATGATAGATAATATTATCACAAATACATATTGGATATAGAAACATAGTCAATTTTGTTGATATATTGGATATAGAAATTAGAAAATTTCATTCTGTGATACATCGAGGAATAGCCGATTTCCGCGTGCTTTCAGCAACCAGTAAGGATCTGAGCTGTATGCTGAGAACTAGCCTTAGCAAATTTTTTCAGTTCACGAAGAAATCGAAGGGGCATTGAATCTTGAATCAAAGAAACTGTGGTGGAAGGACAATGGCAAGAACAATAAGAAACATAGATATTTGGCGTTCCGAGACCGTTCTCATAACAATCACAATTGTTATTACCATTGTCTCTCGCCCAGAATTTCTATTGTTTAAGGTTTAGTGCCTCATCGGTTTTGGGAAGGCCATAACTCCGCGAAAGCGCGAGGTATTTTAACCGGCATCCAAACCTGGATACCCAAACATCTGGCGAGAAGATATCTTCAAAAAAATTCGGGAAATTTCCAGCAGGTTTTTGTCCTGGTTGCGTTTTATGAAGGTAGGTAAAATTTAGAAAAATCTTCACACGTTTCTTCTGTCTTCTTCGCTTATTCGCCGTCTGATTGGTCCGTGAAAATGAGGCTTTGAAGGTCTCCAGCCATGGGCCACGAGCAAAAATCGGCTAAAACATTTGATTCCTATCTTTAGGAATAGCCAATTGTTTAAACTCATACGTCATAACATATTTGCCAATTACCGTTGACGACAAGACACAACAAAGATTGCCATTTAATCACGTCATAAAATGTGGACGAAAAATTTTGATGTGATCCCACTGGATGCAACAGCAACAACTAGAATGCTGTCACAAAATCGAATAAGATTACTGACGTCATTTAGGACTGCAATTATGGTATTGGCACTACCTAATTCTATCCACTATGTTCCTAGTCTGCGTGCAGACTTTACTTTCCAGTACGAAGGAGAGCCACATTCGCAATGGAATTAAGTTTGCACGCAGGCTACTTTGTTTCTTTTACAGGAGAACAGACTTTTAAGGTTAATGATAAATACAGTAAAGTCCTGCCTTTAAGAAACTGTATTATAAAAAGCTCAGGCATGATTTGGCTGTATAAAGTACAGTGGCGCCGCCAGGATTTGATATTGGAGGGGCGAAACAGGATGGGGTCTGGGGCGGAGCCCCAGAAAATTTTTTCTCAGACCACGCCCTCTACTTTGGCTGTTAATGCTACCAATCCAACTTTTATGGATTGACATTAAGATAATTGAGTCTGTTAAATAACACAAGTAGGGTACCACGATTAGTTAGAAAATAACGTCCGACCGGTGACAGACCGTCAAACCTTTGGACCCCCAAAAATTTCTTCGACCAACCTAACATGCTCCACTCGGTAATTGAATTGTCAAAGAGTTACCGTGGCGAAGCCCCCAGGAAAATTTCTGTGGATACGCTCTTTAATTTGGCTTGAAACACTTCTACCAATCACATTTTTGCCTGTGCTGCATTTGAATTGTTGCTTGCTGTTATTTGAATTAGAATCTCCCGTAAAATTTTTAAACATGATATCCTTTGGCATAGAATGCCTATCCTACATGCCATCTTTACCAAGACCAAAAGGGAAACTTTCACATTTGTAACTATTTTCAATGAATCACATCCGCACGAAAATTTTTGCGCAAACACAGTCTACTTTGTTCTAGAACGATTCTCACAATCCAGTTTCCATGGCCTCACTAACTATAAGTCTTGGAAAATTCTATAATAAAAGTTTTCAAAAGCCAACTTATGCTATGGCTTAGCACAAGTCTCCCAGCAACCTTCAAGCATTTCGCTGAAAGATTCTTACCATGCACTACGTTATCTATACCCAATTACCAAAATTCTCTCTCCTCGTTCGTGAAAAAGATCTTGACTTACGTACTCCAGAAGCTATGTTGATGAGATATGCAAAACGTAGAGCGTACGTAAAACAGGAATCTGGGTGCCTCGGTACGAGAAAAAAAATCGAGTCAATGCTGTGCCCATCGTGAGAAAATGCAATTAAGATGGCAAGATTAGAAATCTATACTCATACACATTATAATTGCCAAGATCATCGGCCTTACCCCCCCCCACTACAAATTTTACGCCGGAATTAGAAGAATTAGAAAAATGGTCCTGGAGAACATTGGAGGGGCGACCACCCCCCCCCCCCTTGCCCCCCTTCCTGGCGCTTCTGATAAAGTACTGCTTGACGAGAAACTAGCCAGGCTGATTCATGCACTGTTTCTTTTACAATGGTACATATTGGTATCATATCGCTTCTATAGTTCAAATGTATCCTATATGTCTCAGTAATGTCCGGTAATGTCTCGGAAATGTTTTAAGAAACTTCCAGTACTGGTTCAAATTCTTAGTATCTTTTACAATGAATGAATATTCTTAACAGAAATGTTTTCTTAACAATTATGACAGATGTTAGAAATGTACAAGTGTTTCTTTTACCATGGTATACACACCAAGTTTTGAAGGAGTATATTTTTACATAGGAAACCAACCAGGCTGCTTTTGTGAAATGAGTTTCTTAAAGGCGGGTCTTTACTGCAGTCGAATTGTAACCAAGATCTGTGCCGTCAAACGTGCCATTTGTTGTCAAAATTTTGAAAACTGAACAGCCAAATTTAAGGTTACGGTAAACGTTTTCTGGGTGAAAATATCCATTTTTCGATTTTGTCATATTCTGTTAGCCGAACTTTCAAGGCACACAATGATAACTTGCTTGAAGCCAACAGAAGTTTTGAAAATGGAAGAAATTTCATGTAAACGAAGGCTTCCACAATAAGTTTTTTGTTCGTGGTCTTCAAAATCCATATCTAAATGCTTGACCTGTTAATCCGATAATCCCAAAGTCCTTGTGGTTTGTGTGAAATAGCATTGCGCGTTCTTCTATGCTTGTGTTTATCGGGTAATTATTTGAGGACTCTAATTGATTTGTAAGCCTAAATGGCTTGATCCGGATTAGTGTGGCTTATATGGTCCCGTTGTGTACTTTACCAGTACCTTTACGGAAAATCCATTTTTCTCAGGACTCACAAATCCATGAGGTACAGGTACGAAAAAGCTATTTTGTACCCTTTGAGCCAATCGAATGGATCAAAAATTTGCACATGGCCAGTACAGACTTGGAGCTTGGAAAATGTGTCCCAAATCTTTTGTATGTGTCCTAGTCCGTCTTTTGTAGCCAAATACAACTGTGGGAGGGCAGAAAAATCATTTGCTAATTTTTGACAGCATGTAGTTTCAAGGGAAGAAGGAATTTGAAAAATCCCAGACACCCTTTAAAAGCTTAGGATCTGCACTTCCTGCTGATGTAAGTCGGATTCTGTTACCTCAAACGCAAGGGTACAAAATAGCTTTTGAAGGTCGTACACTCTTTTAAGCAATAAATTTGCCTGGAAAATATCATTTTACAGTATTTGCCAATGATTTTAATATGGTTAAAATCCCCACTTTCTTGTGCATCGAATGATGTATAGTTTACCTAGATTCCGTCAATAATTCGGCTTTTAGGGAGCGAAAACCAAATTTCGTGTCACAAACGTTTACCGTAACCTTAAGATAATTTGATACGAAGTTTGATTAATTTGTTATCAATCAAATATAGGGGAATGCGCATGGCACTCGACAATCACCATTACCATATAAAGCCAGTTTTTCTCCTGGTTTTTCTGCAGATGAACCTGGCCTCAGAGATGCAAAAACTCTACACACTTACAAACCTGGTTCGGGAGAAGTTTCTACCAAAGAATTTAGGAAAGGTTATTACAGTTTCTTGGGTCTACCTGATCGAAGGCTACTCTATGTTTACTAACGTTTGATTGAATATTGAAAATAACGATAAGATGAACTGGCTCATAGAAAGATAACTCTGTCCCTAAGATTTTCAAATAATTTTAGAGATCAGGATCTTGTAAATCGGTTAAAATTTCATTGAGTTGCGAGCTCCCAAAGAAAGAAGGTATGCGACGGCTGAAACCAGAGGCCCCTAGATCACTTGTAATGTAAAAATGCTCGAAGATCGAGGTAAAAGAAGAGAGGGTTAACCACTGTCACACCTTTCGTCGATATCAAAGCAAACCAAATAAAGATTCGAATGTAATTTAATGCTTACTATCGTCGTCAAAAATTTGCTTAAGCTTTCATGTATCCAAAATCAGTAATTCAAAAACTAATCGACGACAGACTGAATCTTTTTTCTCAAAGCAGACATACGCTTGAAAGTTAGGTTATCAAAATTTGTTGAAATCCCATTTGGTTTGCTGGGAAACAATTGAGGAGCAACAAAAGCTATGGACCATGAGACTTTTTCCAAAAATGCCTTTAGAGGTCTCTGGTTTCAGTTTTCGCACAAACTTGAACTTCAGAGGCTTATAACTCAACTCCGTGAATTTCTTCCTCTAAATTGAAAACATTCATTTCTTTTCAAGCACTACTTTACCTACTGGGTGAATCAGAAAAACGTGGGGCATTCGTCGGACTGTGGCGTGGAATTGAGCCACGTGATCATCGCTAACTAAATTTTTCCATAAAACCAACAATCAAACTTAGATCATAAACCTTTCCCTGTTGAAATCGGTCTCGTAATGTATTTGTTTGAAAGATTTTCTTCCAAAGACCTTGTAGCGGGGTCTTGTAGGCTGGTGGGATCTTTGACCAAGCCGCTTCAGCATTTTAGCCTTGCTAGGGTTGCAGGGACACTTGGCATTATCAGGGGATAATGAAAGACTTAAGCCGGGTTCAGACTAGGTAGTTTAGATTGCTAAGATCGTGCAGAAAGACCGAAAAGACAAAGATTCAGAGTTTGAGTCCTTTGTCTTTTGGGTCTTTCTGCACGACTCTAACGACTTAAAAAGATCGAGTGTGAAGCAGGCGTTAGGAGGCGTTAGGTAGAAGTATTGTCTGCAAGAAGTCTCATTGTGATTTACAGAGCGTTGATCTACTTAAAAAAACTTCTTTCGCAATACAAAGTAGTATGCATTATTAATGTCTTTCAAACATATTCTCCACGCAGGGCAAGCTATTGTAAGACATGCCAGGAGAGAAAATACTATCTTACTCTCCCCTGATGATGCGATGTGCACCTGTAACTTTTGCAAAGATAAATTGCGGAAGGGGGTTCGCAAAAGATTTCATCAGTTTGCATCTCTCGCATACGAGGTCTTCGACGAAGAAAATAATTTTTAACAAATGCATCAAATGATCGATTTCAATAAGAAAAGATTTATGATCTCAATTAGACTCTTGGCTGCAAGAAAAAATCTAGTTGATGACAATCGCCAAGCTAAATGCGACTTCACAGTCCGCAGAATGCCCCACGTTTTGTCTGACTCTCCAGGTATATACCGGGTGAGTCAAAAAAAGTTTAGGCGTTTTGAGGGCTGTGGAATAAAAAGTATGTGACCGATATTCAAAACTAAATGTTAATCTATCACTCAAAAGCTAATTTAGATGACAAAATTTTATTTGGTAAAATCAAACATCTTTACGACCCAACAACAATCAAAATGCTTGTAAGGGGTTTGTATGGGAATCGAGAAATGCAGTGGAACATCTATAGTCTCACTTTGTATTTCACTGGCCAGTTTTGGGCCTATAGTCACAAAGTGATCGTTTCTAAGTTTTGACCCTTGTATGGTACAGAGGAAGGAAAAGTTCGCGTTTTATCCTTATTCAAGACCGACTTCCACATTTCCTTAGGATTGTTGGAGGTCTCATCAATCAAACCCTGGTAATAAGTCTTAACTGATTTGCCCCACGTTTTGTCTGACTCACCCAGAAAATATCTATTTTAAAGTGTTCCCGATTAGCAATGGTGCTAAATGTACTGACACGTCAATAAAGTTTTAGACGACGACGATGATGATGATGATGAATTTCTTGCTATCTTGTCAACGGTGTCTGTCCTTCCTAAATTCCGCTCCATGCTTACAAGATACCAAAAAGATTGAATTGTCGGCACGGCAAATAATTGTCTCTGTATCAAGCAGATAAACAATTCAGTCTACAAGTGCTAAATTATTGCAATTCTTACGCAAAGATTCCAGTTCTGAATTTTGCACTGTTTTGGTTACGAGACATTAAGTTACGCTTCAGGGTTGACTAAATTTAACTCGACAAACCAATAGTTGCCTTGCTACAGTAGCTCCGTTTTCTTGAGCTTTTCCCGTATTTCGAATTTATCTGCAGACACCAAGTTATGCGGCTTACTATGTGTAGAACCATTATTCAAAATAAGAAAGAGTCTAGAAAATAAAGAGCGAAAGCTTGCAACAGCTACCTTTTAACTTATCTCAACCTTTTATTCGAATCATGTGTGAAATTTATCTAAGCAAAGGCAGCATATGTACCCCGGAGGGGGGCTACATAGTAGATTTGTCCGACGGGGAAGTGCCATTTTTCAGGGTATCGGCGTTTTCGTCTATTTTTCTAGGACAGGAAATCAAAAGAAGGCAAATTTTCTGGAGCAGGATGTCAAAACATGTCAAAAGAGGAAATTTTGTTACAAAGGGATATTACTTAGTCAAATATTTGTGTTTTTGAGTATACTTTTCACCGATTTTTTCTAGAACAGGGTATCATTTGAGGGCAAAAATTCTGGAGCAGGGTAATAATAATAATAATAATAATGATAATAATAATAATAATAATAATAATAATAATAATAATAATAATAATAATAATAATAATAATAATAATAATAATAATAATAATAATAATAATAATAATAAAGAAAACACAACTGCTAAAATTCGGACGTTTCGATAAAAATCTTCTTCAGCACCATTAATAATAATAATAATAATAATAATAATAATAATAATAATAATAATAATAATAATAATAATAATAATAATAATAATAATAATTAATAATAATAATAATAATTACAATCCATACACACAGGCAGATTAATGCGAATAGACCTGATATTGTTATCAAAGATCTGAAACAAAAAACCTGCTTCCTGATAGATATGTCTGTGCCAGCTGATCGAAACATCTCGGTGAAAGAATACGAAAAGTTAGCAAAGTACAAGGACTTAGAAATAGAGATAAGCAGGATGTGGCAGCTAAGAACAATCACATTGCCAATAGTAGTTGGAGCATTAGGAATGTTAAAGAAAGGATCCAGTGACTTTATTGATCAAATCCCGGGAAAATTGAACATCTGTGAAGTTCAAAAAATTGCACTAACATCGACAGCTCATCTCTTGAGGAAATTCCTTTCAATGTAGTTATCGATTTGCGGAACCATCAAAAGATTATGACACTTGGTCAACTTTCCAGAAGGACTGTCATGACATAGTTGCTAGCCTTAAGTCTCTGGTAGTGACTCGGCTAGTAACTAAACATTACCTGAAATCAACGCTAAAAATTCAATTCATAATAATAATAATAATAATAATAATAATAATAATAATAATAATAATAATAATAATAATAATAATAATAATAATAATAATAATAATAATAATAATAATAATAATAATAATAATAATAATTTATTTATCTAAGGTTGGCATGATAAGATAGCTAAAAACTAATTAAGGGTGATCCCCGTACAAATTTAGGTCAAGTACCCCCGGATATATAAGTTCCAGAAATCTGAAAGCAGCCGTAGCAAGATTTGGCTCTTCTTTGGTAGACCCTTGCTTCTTTCGGATAATGGATCTATTTGTAGGCAATATATCATGCCAGGGTCACCAAAATTTAACTTGCATCACAAATTCCTGCCTTGCCACAGTTTCTTTTCTGTTTTCTTGAGCTTTCCCAAATTTCGAATTGCTGCTCTATATCTACAGGCGCCAATTTATACTATAGGGTGGTCTAAATTGCATTCACCACGGTGAGAAGTGGGTCGTCACTTTCGAGAACCAAATTTCATTCTCTTAGAACTAAATCGGGGTTGTTGGTTTCCCGAGTAAAGTTTCCAAAAAGTTTGAAACTCTAGACGACTTGTTAGGCCAGGGTTCGGCACAGCATTAAACTGAGAACACAATTTGTCTCCATCCCTTTTGCGTATATTTCATGAACTTAGGGTCAACTATGACATGATTTACAGCGTTACGCTCTTCTTGCAAGCGAGTTTGATATTTTCGCCATTCACGACGTCCAAGAAAGTGCGTAATGACCATGAAAAATATTCCAAATAGAAAGATTGCAGTTAGAAGCCATCCTCCAATCTACGGAAGTAAAGTGAAATCTAAATTAACTGATTAGTCAAGACAGGCATAGACCTTAACACAAACTACTTCAAGTGTGACTCTGCTTGAAAATGACGAGCTAGTCTCCGACGATAAAGCTGTTGCAGAGATATTCAACGATTATTTCGCAAATATAACGAGTTCACTGGGTATAGAGGAAACAGGATCAAGCGTGGTATCAGCCGATGGTATCGACGATCCTGTTGAGCTCGCTATTACTAAGTACAGTTTACACCCAAGTATTAAGAGGATAACAGAGAGCTTTCATCCTTCCAAAACATTTGAATTTCTCGGCCTTGCTCGCCAGAGGAGATAATGACTCAGATAGAAAGATTGGATCATAAAAAAGCATCTCCAATTGAAAGTATTCCAGCTAGAGTTCTGAAAGAAAATTCTGATTTGCTGTTGCCACACTTGGTTAGCACTTACAACTCATATATTTCTGAAAGCGATTTTCCTAACGAACTGAAAGCTGGGGATATTTCCTCACTTTTCAAAAAAGATGATGCTTTTAGCAAGAAAAATTTTAGACCAAATACTGTTCTGTCATCAGTCTCTAAGGTCTTTGAGCGGCTCATGTATGAGCAAGTAATGCCTTTCGTCGAGTGCTTTCTGTCTCCTCTACTGTGTGGTTTTCGGAAGGGCTATAATACGCAACATGCACTTCCAAAATTCCTCGAAACCTGCAAGATAACCATGGATAACGGAGGCTTTGCTGGTGCACTATTAATGGATCTCTCCAAAGCCTTCGACTGTCTAAATCATGAGCTACTAATAGCGAAATTGCATGCATATGGTTTTAGTAGAAGTGCCCTCGCGCTTATTCACAGCTATCTTTCGAATAGAAGGCAAAGGGTCAAAATTAATGGTTCCTTTAGCACGTGGAAAAATACTAACTTAGGTGTGCCACAAGGTTCGGTGTTATGGCCCCTTTTATTTAATGTATATATATCAACGATATATTTCTTCTGATGAACGGAACCGAGATATGTAACTATGCAGACGATACTACATTGTACTCATGCGATTATGAGGTAAGAAATGTGATAACAAGACTAGAGCAAGATGCAAACCGACTAACAGCATGGTTTCCAGAAAACTATATGAAATTAAATGAAGATAAATGTCACTTCATTCTTTTTGGGGCTAGTAACGAAAGAGCTAATATTCACGTTGGAGAAGCCCAGATTGAAGAAAGCGGCGAAGAGAAGTTATTGGGCATTACTCTTGATAAGAAATTAAGTTTTAAAAACCATTTCAAAACGCTATGTAAAAAAGCTAGTCAAAAGCTTCATGCTCTTGCGCGCATTTCAATCTACATGGAGCCCGAGAAACTAAAACTGTTGATGAAAACATTCGTCATGTCCCAGTTTAGCTATTGCTCGCTGATATGGATGTTTCACGATAGAAATTTGAATAATAAGATAAATACGATACATGAAAGGGCCTTAAGAATCGCATACAAGGACAATGTTTCTACTTTTGAAAAACTGTTAGAAATGGATAATTCGGTAACCGTTCATCAGAGGAACCTGCAGTTGCTCATGGTAGAGATCTACAAAACAAAATATAATCTAAATCCCAGCTTTATGAAGCAAATTTTTGAGGAAAAAGAAATGCCTTACAACTTAAGGTGTTCTGATAAACTGCGACTACCAAAGGCGAAAACAACCTGCCTTGGAATCGATACAGTCAGATTTATGGGGAAAAAGGTATGGGAGACACTACCAGCAGAGCTGAAAAACTCGGATTCCCTTCAAGTTTTCAAAAGGGTTATCAAAGCCCATAAATGCCATGCCTGCAACTGCAGATTATGCAAAGTATTATATCCAAATTTAGGCTTTTTATTGTAAATTATATCTTAATTTAATCTTACATGTATTTTTTTTTTGTAAATAGTTAGCCTTAATTAGCAATTTAGCTATAGCATTTAGCCAACTTTAAATGAAAGAATCAATAATAATAGTAATAATAATAATAGTAATAATAATAATAATAATAATAATAATAATAATAATAATAATAATAATAATAATAATAATAATAATAATAATAATAATAATAATAATAATAAAGTCGCAACCAGGGAGCGCCGGTCGCAATGTCGCAACAATTTATTGAAATACTGACTTGCCGGTTTCGCCTTGCTTTGGAGTCACCCAAATGCATGCGTCTCTAACAGCAACCCACACAATTTGTTAGCAATGTTTAGATTTTTAAACAGAGTGCTTTGTTTGTAGCAATGAAATTTACTTCCTCTTTGGAATATAGGCTTCACCTCGAATTGAACTTTACTTCGTGTAAGGCCGGATCTCCACTCGGCGGAAGAATGTCAAGCCGCGAATAGTAGAACGTATTCCTACTATTCGCGGCTCGACATTTTTCCGCGGCGACAACTCCATTAGCCAATGAGATTGCCAGAAATTTTTCCGCCTCGACATTTTTCCGCCTAGTGGAGATCCGGCTTAAAGGTCTGTTGCTGCTAAAATCATAACTCTGGTGTAAGCCTGTCGTCGGTATGAGCTTCGAATAGTTACAAGCGGTCATTGGCCAGTGCTAGGGTTTGGGACACAGGCTAGTTGTCTTTAGATGACAGAAGCAAAAGATAGGCTTTCAGATAAGACATAATGACTAGAAGAGTCTAGCTGCGGTTACGCTGCTACTGTGGCCCACGTAAGTAAGCACTTACTCTTGATGTGGTAGCTTGAAGGATGAATGCTTCTTTGAGCACTTTTATTCTTTGAGAGGAATTACGTTGTTAAGCAAATAGAAGAGAAGTTTCCTTGCATGTAAAAGGAAACTTTCGCGAATGAAGCCACCTGGAAGCAATCTTTATTCGGAAGCTTTGATTTTGTTCTTGACGTGGAGGAGAACTGCTAACGCTGGCACATATTTTGATTTAGATTCATTGCTGATGAGCCATTGAATAGTTAAAAAACATGTTTCGTCATATACTAAATTATCAAGTTTTTGTAACCGTTTATGCCTATGGAATCTCTAACCTGTTTGTGTCTCCAAGAAGAGTCAACTTATATGTGTCATAGTGGGGACTAGATGACCATGTGTCTTTCCCCACTATGGTTGGCTCAGATTATTGTATTGTAGTTTTTTTAATGTTATATTTATAAAAAAAGCATATATGTGTACCGCTTCCTGAAACGTCGATGAAAAAAGTTTGAAATAATGGCAACTTGCCCAATAACTTTCAACCAAAAGCTTTAGAAAATTTTGCCCATTTCGAGTCAGAAAGTTTGGAGATTGCTTTTCATCTCATTGTGGCAATAGAACCAGGGCCGTAGGAAGCATCTCAAACTTGACGGGGGACACAAGGCACGCACCCTTTTAATCAAGAAAAAGGGGCAATTTCTGAACATTAAAATGTCACCTTTTTTATTTTTGCAAAATCTTGGGCTGCCCCCATTTTGCCACTATGAAAATGGCGGCAAAAAAGGCCAACCAAGAGACAAAACGTGCAAGGAATGCTGGATGTTGTTGTTGTTGTCATCGTAATTTACGTCAATTGAATTAAAAAGCTAGCTTACTATATCTCCACCAAACTGTGAGGTATTTAAACCGGCATCCAAATCTGGATACCCAAACATATGGTGCGTAGATATCTTCAAAAAATTTGGGAAAGTTCCAGCAGTTTTTTGTCCTAGTTGCGTTTTATGAAGGTTGGTAAAGTTGAGAAACATTTTCACACATTTCTTTTGTCTTCCTCGCTTATTCACCATCTGATTGGTCCGTGAAAATGAGGCTTTGAAGGTTTCCGGCCATGGGCCACGAGCAAAAATTGGCTAAAACATTTGATTCCTATCTTACCATATTATGGTTTAATTCTTACCTTCAGGACCGATCGTTTACTGTCAACATAGGAAAGGAGTATTCAAATCATGGAAATCTGTCATGCGGGGTTCGTCAGGGGTCAATTCTTGGTCCCCTCATATCTCTTCTTTACGTGAATGACATGGCACGGGCAGTTGACTGTGACCTGCTTTTGTAAGCGGATGATTCTTGCTTAATATTTAGAGACAAAAGCATCGAGCAGATAGAAATCAATTTGAATAGAAATTTCAATACGCTCTGCGATTGGTTCTTAGAAAACAGACTGAGTATTCATTTTGGAGAAGACAAAACTAAGTCAATTCTCTTTGGGCGTAAAAATTGCAAGAACCTTAAAAAGCTAGATATCAGGAGAGGTGACATATTGATCAAATAACATTCAACGGTCACATATCTGGGATGTATTCTGGATGAAAATCTCTCTGGGAAGTCAATGGCAACTAGGATGCTTGGAAAAATAAATGGCAAGCTAAAATTTTTGCACAGAAAACAAAACTTCCTAGATGGCTCCCTTCGAAGGTTGCTTTTGAATGCCCTTATTCAACCCCATTTTGATTACGCATGCACCTCGTGGTACCCAATGTTGAATAAGAGGCTGTCCAAAAAAATCCAAGCTGCTCAAAACAAATGCATTCGCTTTTACCTGAATTAAAAAAATACAGCCCATATTGGTGCCACAGAATTTAAGGCTATAAATTGGCTCCCCACAAAGAATAGGATGGATCAATGTGTTTGTGTTAATGTAATGAAGTTTTTTAATGGAACTGCCCCAGCTTACGGTGCCGAAATGTTCCATCCAGCCAACCTAGGGCGAATAACGCGAAGATCCAAGTTTGAATTAGAATTTCCACTTCGCAAAAGTACTGCTGGACAAAAATGCTTATCTTACCTCGGGCCGAAAATATGGAATAGTCTTCCATCTGACTTAAAATCAGCTGAAAATCCAAACACATTCAAACATAAGATCAAAGAAAATTTTTTCCAAACAATACAAAAAGAGGAAGATGACACATACGTCGTCTACTAAGACCCTTCCTAATCTCTCCCAACCATGTTTCTGTCTCACAAACCGTGTTATATACTGATAACAACTACAGTACTTTCCTGTTTTCGCTACTTATTTATTTATTTATTTATTTATTTATTTATTTATTTATTCATTAATGTTATTATTTTTTATCTTTTTTCTGTTATACCAGCACCTCTGAAGGGACCATTATGGAAATAAGGTCAGCTTGACCCTTTAACGCTATCCCTGCCACTGTAAATTAGGGGTGTTTTCCTTATTACGTTTTTAACCTAAAGTATTGTATTGTATCTATTCTTTTTATATTTATTATAGTAGCTTGTATATATATTTTATGTGACAAATGATGCATACATACATATCAGGGCAGAAAGCAGGATCACCTTACGAGCTACAAGCGCGAAGCCCTGTCATGACAACCAAATGTCTGGCATTAATAAAATGGCTTTTATAAAGCAACATAAAAAGCCTTAACTTACCATGTGCATAAAGAATCGCTTATTTGATATGTATTCATCCGCTTGGTTGGCGCCATTACCATCAACTCCTGTTGTTGCTGTTGTGTAATTCAATGACGTCATTGACAAGCTCGTTGTGTTTATCAGTTCGAATATTGTCCCCACGGTGGACCCGATACTCTGTGATGACGTCATATTCATAACTGGGATGCGTGTTGGGGACATCTTGAAACTACAACATCAGGTCCTTCTGGGAAAGAAAGGTAATAGATGAAGTTAGGGGGTACCAATACCATATATGCTGTCCAAAGCAACTTCAGTGATTTTACTCAACATTCATTGCGGCTGCTAGCCCACGCTAGCGAACCTATACGCACTACTGTGGTGGATACGCCATACAGAGGCGGGGTATTATGCTTGATGTGGTGGATACGCCATACGGAGGCGGGGTATTATGCTAACATGGTGGGGTATTATGCTTGATGTGGTGGATACGCCATACAGAGGCGGGGTATTATGCTAACGTGGTGGGGTATTATGCTTGTTGTGGTGGATACGCCATACAGAGGCGGGGTATTATGCTAACGTGGTGGGGTATTATGCTTGATGTGGTGGATACGCCATACAGAGGCGGGGTATTATGCTTACGTGGTGGGGCATTATGCTCCGCCTCTGTATGGCGTATCCACCACATCAAGCATAATACCCCACCACGTTAGCATAATACCCCGCCTCTGTATGGCGTATCCACCACAACAAGCATAGCGTATCCACCACATCAAGCATAATACCCCACCACGTTAGCATAATACCCCGCCTCCGTATGGCGTATCCACCACATCAAGCATAATACCCCGCCTCTGTATGGCGTATCCACCACAGTAGTGCGTACAGGTTCGCTAGCGTGTAGCCGAAAGTTATTAGAGTTGAATGATACAGTAAGATATAGGAATCAAATGTTTTAGCCGAATTTTGCTCGTGGCCCATGGCCGGAGACCTTCAAAGCCTTATTTTCACGGACCAATCAGATGGCGAATAAGCGAAGAAGACAGAAGAAACGTGTGAAAATTTTTCTAAATTTTACCGGCGCGGCCTTCATAAAGCGAAACCAAGACAAAAAATTGCTGGAAATTTCTGAAATTTTTTTAAAGATATCTGCTCACCAGATGTTTGGGCATCCAGGTTTGGATGCCGGTTAAAATACCTCACGCTTTCGTGGAGATAGAACGATTCCAATCGACGAAACCCGCAGAACCTTTTCGATGCTTGTTTACGCCACTTCAAGTCGGGTGATGAGACCTCTTGATAAAACCTCCTTTCAATTTCATAACTTATTTCACACCATGAAAACTTGTGCCATGACTACAAAAAGGAGGATAATACAGAAATTTCCCAAGATTTTTGCCATATGACTTGAAATGTGAGAACTAAGCTTTGTAAATCTTTTCAGTTCACATACCAATCGAAGAGGCATTGAATCTTGAACCAAAGAAACTGTGGTGGAAGGACAATCGCAAGAACAATTGGAAATGTGGATATTTGGCGTTCTGGGATCGTTGTTAAAACAATCACTATTGTTATTATTAGTGTCTCTTGCCCAGAATTTCTATTGTTTAAGGTCTAGTGCCTCATCGGTTTTGGAAAGGCCATAACTCCTAGAAATCATAAGATATTTAAACCGGTATCCAAACATGGGTACCCAAGCATATGGCAAGTAGATTTCTTAAAAAAGATTCGGGAAATTTCCAGCAGTTCTTTGTCCTGGTTGCGTTTTATGAAGGCAGGTAAAATTTAGAAAATCTTCACACGTTTCTTCTGTCTTCTTTGCTTATTTGCGGTCTGATTGGTCCGTGAAAATGAGGCTTTGAAGATCTCCGGCCATGGGCCACGAGCAAAATTCGGCTAAAACATTTGATTCCCATCTTTGATACAGTTGCGATATCCAGATGTTTGACAATAAGGAATGCCCCGATAAGGTATTCAGATAGCATGCGCAGTAATGATTTACTTCAATCATAGTTCAATGACGTAATTTGCAAATAAGCTTTGCTGTTGAGATCAAGAGAAGAAACGATTGTTTATTTGTTTGTAGTCAATTTATTTTGAGTGGGCTTGTCAGGATTTCTAGCTACTGAAAGCTAATTTAGGCCCACTGTGCATGCCGCATCCAGGCATGGGACACCTTTTTTAACGTCCCTTCCGTAGGACGACGAGGTGAGTTGTGAGGTCAGGCCTCCGAGGTCAGCCATCCGGAGTTTGACCTCACTAGACCGAGCTTAACTTCAGTCACCTGACGAAGACTGCATAAGCCACTCGGCCACTCACCCCGCATAGCATCGATAGCATCATTTCATTATTCCGTTTCGTTTTATAATATTTATACAGGCTCAATAAGTTTCATATATAAACACGATTTTATAGACATGATTATACAAAACTTAAAATGAAGCACTAGAAGTACGAGAAAAAATACATGTCTAACTTGCAATATTATACAAAACTAAGTCTTTAAAAAAAGGGAGCTTCAAAATGAGATAAAAGCTGTCCCCGTCTATAATTGTTCTTTAACTTTTTCAAGAAGGGTGCCAATTTTAACTCTCGTTCTAGGCTGTTCCACTGTTTTGTGTCAATATAAGAAAAGAGCGTTTGACCAATGAGCGTTTTTAGGAGTGGTATCCTAAGATCAGTTTGAGATGAGCGAAGAAACCTTTCCCAAAATTTATCGAATATTTTTCTCAAGAACTCGGGAACAAGCGCATTAAAGACTTGTGAATTAGAGTGGGTGTCTCTTTTCTTGATCACATTTGCCCCCTTAGCTTCACAAATTATCTTCACAATTCTAATAGCCATGACAATGAAACTTGCACTGTGTCATACTTAAACAAAGGAGGATCCAAAAATAGCATCAATTGATTATTAATCACGTGACTGGTTGCTAGGCAACCAAAGATAGGGCAAATTTTGACGAAATTAAGTTTTATGAGAAAAAGGAAGATTTATGCTAAGTACCTGGCTAAAATAGGCTAAAAACTATCCAAACACTTACTTCATAGCCTTAGTTTTAGATTTCATTTTGAATGGTCATGATAAATCTTACTCTGGACCGATTTTTAAGATTCTTACGACATAACCTTTAGCTAAATTCCTGAATTAGATATTGGGGACTTTAAAATTCTTGAAGCTTGTTTCTCCACTATAAATGAGTCTCTTAAAATGTTTGGCCTCGAAAACACTGAAAATAAACGAAAAAAGCCAATCAAATCTAGCAAAGAGAACACACAATGACAAACAGAACATATGAATGGATAGAGACAATACTTTTTCGTGGTAATTTGGCGATTTAGAAATCGATTGGTTGTAGTCCATTTGCATAAACATGAGTTCAACTGGCGGACTGTTGCGAAATTGTGTTGCAGTTGCAGTGAAGCGCTGCGTTGAGCCGTTCTTGTTGAGGATACCGAGGACTGCCCCTTTTGTCTGAGGCCTTTGTTTTGCTGGTAATGTTCAAAGTAGATCAACAGCCGAGGAACTTATTACCATGCGCGAGAATCTCTTTGTTTCCCTGCTAATCATTGTTTGAATTGTGGTTGGATTCTCCGCCCGCATTCTTTCCACAGACCAAACATGCTTTCTGCGCATAATCACAGGTTTCCTTTTCGGGGGATAACCGTTGCTTGGAACATTGATGATTCGTATCCCCAACAAGTTCCCTTTATCAATAAGGTCAGCAAAACACAGTATTTGCTTGACCTCATCTTACTTCACTGTTTTATCTATTCAACCCTCTTGACTCTGGAACGTCACCTGCACGAAAGTATAAACCCGTATAAACTCAGTTAATTATGTATCATTTGAACTATTGTTATATTACTTCTAACCAGGGAGCTATACACCTCTACAGCTATAGCTCTCTGCTCATAACAGAACTGTAGCAAGATTATAACTAATCGACTTCTGATTCCTCAAATCACCCCAAACATTTTCTGCTGTTCATTCATGTTTAGTCTTTAGAAAAGTTGATTGACCTTTTTTGATCGACTTCAGTGTTTCGGAGAACGAAGAGTTTAAATAACTCGCCTTCCGGGCATCTCCTTTCGCTTTGTTCGTTACTTGCTACTTGAGAGAATTTCTTTTGCCTGCAATCACTAAAGTGAGTCCATTGTTACGAAATGCGCCTTTATTTAACACACGTGAGAAATTATCACTAATTCTTTCGCTTGAAGTGTCTGTTTTATGCAGCATGCCTTGCACTTGTCGTCTCTTGGATTCTTTGTTGTTGTCATTTTAAAGTAAAGAAACAAACTCGAAAATGCAGAACTGAACAGAAATTTTCAATTTTCGTCAGTAATCTTTGAGTATTTTCAACAGTTTCCTTTTCACAGAATTTCTGTGCATCGATTTATGCATTTTAAAGCTGATTTTTCGAGTTAAGTACCCCACATGGACTATATGACTTGGAAAACACGAAAAATAAGAAGCTTTGAATGAAATACCCGAAGCCCGCGGGCTGAAATCAACCAAACCCGTAACCCGTGAAACCGCAAAGCCCCCCTCGCTATGACATGTTAACAAAGGCACTGAGTATCACTTACCGATAAAACAAGAAGAATTTGACGAATCTTCTCTTGTACCGTAAAGTGGTAGATATCAAGAAACTCTCAGCACAGCACTGCGTCAAATGATTTATTTTCTCATGAAATAAATGCATGGGAGATGTGCCAGCTTTAGCGTGACCTCCGTCTTCAAGAGCTTAAAAAACTAAAACTGGCGAGATAAAAACTGCAGTATTTTAGCTAATGCGTTTTTGCTTCTGTAAGCGTATAAAGAAAGCCGTAGGCACAACTAATATTTCAAGCTGAAAATTTAATCTTGAAGATCTGCACAGCAATTTTCAATAAGTTTAATGCCGAGAAGTAGTAAGCCTAAGCTTAGGGAATCCACCGCATGTAAACAAACATTGCAGGACTATGAAATCTGTGTTTAATTCTAAACTAGTCAAAACAATACCACAGTAGGCTGCAAAAGTGATTGAATCTGTTTCGCAGCGCTCGGGGAACGCACTACATAGCTAATTGTCCAGGAAGCAGTAAAGGTAAACAAATTGCTCTGTATAAATGAACTAATCACATGCCTCTCATCATCGCCAACTGAATTGGATGTTAATCGCTAAAACTGATGTGAACTCGTATAAGAGAAAATACAAATCAGATCACACATTTTGAACAAACACAAGGAATCAGGTCCCAAGTCTACTTTATAACTGGAACTTTTAAATATTGTGAAACATCTTATTCCAAAACCCAAGGTTGTTCGAGGCAGTAAAGAAGAATGCAAACTTGAGCTGTTGTTGTTGCCACAGCCCAAAATGAGGTCCTCTAGGAGGCCCTATGTTTCGCCTCATGTTCTTGATAACTTGACAGCATTCCACTACAGCTAAGGGACTGATGAGATAACAGAATTTAATCTTAAAATTTGGGGTAAAATTACGTTGTTGGGTTCTTTGATTTGAAATACTTGAAGGAGACTTATCACGCCCGACAACCTCTTTGGGGAGACTTTGCAGCTTCGACATGGTTCCCTATTTGCCTAAGCAATGAAAGAAAATGAGTGGAAGTGAAATTTTCCACCATGTTTGAAAGCTCGTAGTGAGAATTACTTGCCAGTTACAAATAATCGCATTCCTTTGGGGTATCAGTCCGTGCATTGTATTCCATCCCAAGTGTTAAAGAAGAGGAAAAGGAGCACATGCACGCTCATTTTGGAGATGTGGCATGACCTTATCATTCTTACCACATTTTTATTATATCTGTTTAATCGCGGTGTTGTTCACGAGTCTTGTATTCTTTTCAAAAGTGAGAAACTGAAAGTAAAAGTTTAAAACAGGTACTTTGGATAATATCCATGATACAAATCATGGCTAGGCCCTTTTCAAAACCTCTGGTTTCCGGTGCACTGTAAATTTTGACTTTGCAAGGTTGTATCTCCGGTGTTTGATGGACGATTTTTAAATGCAAGGTATGTAAATCTAAGTTGAAGATTGATAAATTTAGCTGTCCATTCGGAGAGTAATAATATCCTATTGCTTCGTTCCTATTTCTAGTCAAAATGGGGTACTTTTTTGAGACACTCGGTATGATTTAATTATTTTGAACAAGAGCAATACTGTTGTTGACAAGAAGAACGCAGTCTGGAACCCTAGCTATGTCTTTCAAAAGAAATTGTCGGAGCAAAACATTTCAACCTGTGTCGAGCAGCTTTTGATGAATGATATTTGTTTTATTCGTAACTACCATACTGCTTGCTTTCAACACTACAGATTTGTGTGATGAAAGGAGAAATTTTCGTAGTACACCAAACGATACCATTAGTTGAAACGAATTCCTACCTCACTTGAACCTATATTTACATTTTCTTGCTTGAAAATTCCGTGCAAGAAATTTTCAAAAACTGCAAGAAGCACACGACTTGGGTTCTCAGACAAGCATTACTCATTCATGTCAGATTTCACAGAAAGTTAAAGTTTTTGACCGGAAGCTTTTCTTTGATATATCATGTAGTATGAAATAAGCTTTGGTGAGGTACCCGGTCATTCGATGCGTATTGGCTTCACCTTTTCGACTAATTTCGGATAAACAAAGAATTCTATAAATTCCCATGTTTTAGCTTAGCGAAGCCGTGATATAACAAACTCTTTCTTGTGCCTCGCAAGATCTCATTATACTGGGGGGTCATTTGCATTTCTTTCGAATCTTACATATCTGCAAATTTAAGCTAAAACATCGAGCTATGTACGAGAGAAGACTGTTTACTGAGAACTTCAGGTATTTTGCTGCCCTCACGAAACTGGGAACTCTAAATTTTCTGACCAATTCAATATTTTGCAAAAATCACGACTAATCACACAGGATTGAACATTTGAGGAAGGGACGTTGATTTCAGATTGAAAAATTTCGAGAAATTTCTACATCTGATAAAATAGAAAGTCAATATGGCAAGGAATGCGATACATCATTTGACATTATTTCTAAAATATTAAACACCGAGTTTGTTTGCAAAATATTGGTGTTACTTGTAAATTTCTTTGATTAAATTTGCGCATGAAAGTAATATCAAGTAGAGTTTATAAAAGAACTTCTCGACTCACCGTATGACGAATGTTCGGTCACGAATGAAGTAGGCCTGCGTCTGAAACTTCGAAGTTTACCAAAATTATTAACCAGAAAATAGTGTGATAAGTTATTGGTTGGCTGCTCTGCAGTAAGATTTCATTCGTTCTCAGCTTATTGCAAAGGGGAAATGACATCAACAGGTGTTTTATTGTTCTGAAGACCTAACTCTTTCATAATTCATGAGCAAAATGGATCTATATTCAACGCGCAAGTTTCATTTCAATCCAGAGCAATTATTGTTTGATAGCTAAAAAGTACTAGCATTCATTTATTTTCGGTATTTGAATAGACTTGAATACGCATTGAATAACCAGGTAAAGATATTGACTTGGCCTCTCCAATAGCGATGCATAGGAGCGGGAGGGAACGACATGATAGAGACTTGGGCTCCACACTAGTTGATCAAAAATTGCCATCGTTCCATAGCTGAAAAGCATCGACACTCATCTACTTTTCAAACCTTTGAATACGTATCGAATGACTGGGTACAAAAACTGACTTGGCCTCACCAAAGAGAAGGAAGGGGGGGGGGGGGAAGCGACAAGATGGAAGCTTGGCTCGCTCGCATCATTTGATCCCAAATTATTATTGTTCCATTCTTTTTTTTATTTATATAAAATAATTACAATACAAATTTTACATTCTACTATACCACCCCTAATTACTTTACTACACTACACCATGAGGAGCGAAAGACCATGACTACCCCATGGCCAATACATAAAAACGCACAACATAAAGTAAAAATAGAAAGAAAAATAAGTAAACCACTAATTACAAATACAAAGTTGACAAAAAGTAGGTGCTAATGAATGGGAGTTTCCAGCAATGGAACATTTAAAAGCGTTCTGAAGCGCCAGAGCAGAAACTGTGCACGCATGCACGAAAACTCGTAACTTTGAGCCCCCTTAGCTCCCAGCAACAGATTCCAAAGTCAAGCAACACTTGATATTTTCTTCCTAGGACCTAAAACTCTTGATTTATCATTTCAAAAAGCTTAACTGTCCAAACACTTCCTTATCTCAGATTGGTCGATGACGTCATTTTACGCAGTTTCTGCTCTGTCTTCTGAAGCATGAATGAATTTGAGGGTTGCCTGAAGTAACTTCTTATTGGTGTCAATGGTTAGCCGCTCGTCACCATACAAAATGAATTTGAGTCAAGTTTCATTTGAAAGGGACGAAAAACCATGAGGGAGCAATATTGCATTCACACTATCGAGAAGATCAGATCTAGGACCGTTATACGAATGACAAAGCAGCAGGAAATGTTCCGTGTCCTCTACTCCATCATTTGCCGGACACAAAGGGCTGACTGTATCCCTAAAGTTATGCCTAAATCTATGAAAATTCAGTTTGCTCAGTCCTGCCCGTAACTGAGTGAGAATGGCTAGACCTTTTGGATCATGAATACCATATACTAGTTTAGGAGTGGGTCGGATAAGTTTCGATAGTTTTGTTTTAAAAATACTCAGTGATGGTGATAACCTAATTTCTGGGTCATTGTTCCATTCAGAAAGACAGTCAGGATAAAAGTTTGTCTTGAAACTTTGTCGTTCTTGCCCTTATCTGCCCAATTACATCTGCATTACGAAAAGAGTACATTGTTTGTGGTAATTGTGGAATGGGGTATCTTGTGGGGTAATTGTTCCATTCCATAGCTAAAAAGCATCGACACTGGTATATCTTTCAAACTTTTGAATACGCATCGAATGACCTGGTAAAGGTGAGGGGTCAGGCGGTTGGGTTGGCTCAACGCTAGATTATCAGTGTTCGTTAGCTAAAAAGTACCAGCGCTCATTTGTTTACATGGTTAAATTATGAATATGTACAGAATGACGGGATAAAAAGAGACTTTTTGTCAAACAAAGCATCCTCCCCCCCCCCCCCCATAAAGAGGCTTTCACAGTTGGAACTCTTTAAGCATCCTTGAGGAAAAACTGTTGAATCAGAAAATTGCACCCACAGGTAGAAGCGAATGGTTGTAGCAATGGTGAAAGTAAAATTGCAAACCAACCTTCGTTTTCTTACTTATCGTTGTTGTTTTTGTTGTGATGTTCGCGTTGTCCTGTAACTCCCTCCATCAGAACCGTCGAGAAGGGGGGGTAGCCAGGGCAGTTACCAGGGGGTACGGGGTCTTTTAGGGGCCTGCAAAAATGTATATTAAGCATTCTTTGTTTGTGTTCAATTTTTCTCGAATAAAGTGCCTAGGCTCATTGGCACTGGCATTCTAAACTCAGTGTTGAGACACGATAGGAACGGATTTTCCTATCTAAAATTATGTTTCTAATAGTGCGTAGGAGGGTGTTTCGATTCAAAGGCAGTATCTTGCCAGTGCGTTGGAGGACGTGATCCAGAAAAAGCGCAAGGTCGAGAGAAGTTTCCTGCGCCAGAGGGTCCTCTCGAAGCCACACCCTGGGGCCCGGGCCGCCTCTCGACGGCCCTGCCTTCCATAGGCCTATCAACAGACTCAGTCCCCAAACGAGAATGGGACTTGGTCTGTTGATGGGTCTAGTATTTTGTTGGAGGGAGTTAGAGGACAACACGAACATCAGAACAAAAAGAACAACGATAAGGAAGAAAACAAAGGTACATCCTTACTCGTATTAATTGAATCGAAGGCAATCTGGTGCATTTTTGGCAATGCAATACCACATACAGCTGCTCTACCTATCTATTTTGTTTTTCAATCTAATTGACATCGCAACGAAGTTGACAGGAATTCTTTGAAAAACTAGTGGTTCGTCAATAAGTGAATTAGGCCATGAATAAATCGTACAAAGCTGTAAAACAAATCAATTGATAACATCTATAACATATCCAAAATCCGCTTGAAACTACATGCCATCTGCTTCTGGGATGATTCCCTTCTTGTTGATGAAACTACTGTTATTTCAATGAAGTTCAAAACTTCTTCGTTACATCATAAAAAATAAACGCAGAATTTTACAGAATAACATCAGACTTAGCGCAGGCCTCAAATTTTTTAAATTTTTGATAAGGAGGGTGTAAAAATGTATCACACGTTTTCATGAATTGAATGATTTGAAAGGCACTTTAAGGTAATTTGCTGTAAATCTGTCAAGGCAGTTTTTCAATATCTTGAAAATGTTCAAAATGGTGGCATTTTGATTATTTTTGTGAAAATTCATCGAAAATTTTGAAAACTGTAAACCATCACAAATCTTGAATTACTCGAGAAGACGTGGTACAATCTTCAAGAAAGCCATAATTTATGAAGGTCTACAATATGGTGGCAAGCAGAAATCTGTAGCTCTTCTGGCTAAGGATTTAGAAATTTGATGACGTCACAGTGTCAAAATTAATAAATGCCGCCATTTTGAAACTAATCAAGATACCAAAAACTTGCCAAGGCAGATTTACAGCAAAGTTCCTAAAGTTCCTTTAAAGCACTTTAATTCGGAGAGAAATAAAGGGTGATTCAGAAAAAACGCAACCCGCACTTTCATTCGAGATTCTCAAGAAATGATGGGATTTGAATCAATTTGCAGCATACCATCTGGAAGTACAATCTATCTTCTTTCCAATGATATCCAGGTTGGTGGAATTCACTGAATTTTTCTTTGCTTAATTGATGCTTTCGTAAGTATGGCCTTTTTAGATTGCGGAAAATGATACGACATTTACATTGACGATAAGTCACCTTTGTGAGATCATATTTTATCATTATCTACAAATTCATCTCATGATCTTTTTCCTTCCTCAAGGCATCACCTCAAGTGCTTTTAGGCCAGAAATATTTTGAAAAATAATTTTTCATAATTTTTGACTGAAAAAAGGGTCGATTTCGCTTTTGCAGTATGCAGCATTGGAAACTGGCCATACTTAACAAAATATCAATTTAGTGATGAATAATTACATTAATGTAACCAAACTTTATATCATTAGACAGAAGAAAGATTGTACTTTCAGATGTAAACATTACATCTACTCAAACTTTGTCAATTTTTTATGGATTTTAAGTCATTGTTGGGTTGCGTTATTTTCTGAAACACCCTGTCTCTCTCTCTCTCTAGGTACCATGCCTATTATGGCGCAGGCGGTCATGGCATTCCACTGTCTACGCTCACTTGCAGCATGTATTATGTCATTCGTTTTCATTGCATAATCTCCTAACATGGATGGTAACATCATTTGCCTCTGTCTTACACACCCTGTATGATAGAATTTTACATCCACCCTTTAAGAGATTTGAGCCCTATGCTATCAAACAGAATGTACATGAAAAATGGAGCTGTATCTGAAATCAGACGAATAACAAAATAGGAACAGCAGTTGTAAGGAGTATTGCCTATAGCAAAGGATTTTAGCGGGTTACCTGTGATTCATCTAATACGAACAAGAGTGTATCTTCGATTCTCAGCATGCAAATTTTGACTACTATAAAAGGAAATTAACATTTTCCGAATTTTTAAATAACTGTGCGAATCCTTGCAGCCATGGAGGTATTCTCACGAACGAGAATGCCAAGCTACGAAAAAACAGTACTGTATTTCATCTTATATTTACATTAGCGCTATTGAAGCTACCCATGACCTTAGAATATATTTAGATGCCTTTCCTTCCTCTCGATAATGGGCTTTGCTGGGAACGATTTTCATCTTGGCTTGATAACTTGCTAAGCTGGAAGCGTCGTACTTTATTCAGTTCGCATCAAAGTGCCTATAGTTTACTTTACGTATCAGTTTACCTTTGTACCACTGCATTACGCGCAAAAAGGAGAATTTTGGACCCTCATCCTTCGCCTGCATTCTACTTGAATCCAGGTCGCAGAAACTAGGATGAAAATCGGTAATTTTAACGAGAGCCAGCCATCATAAATATGTCTCCAACCACATAATCTTCTCGTTGCGTGTAGTGCAACTGCACAAAGATAAAACAGTAAATACAGTAAACTATGCGCACTTTGGTTTGAACTGAAATAAGAACGACGTTTCGAGCATAGCCCCTAACCAAGCACCGAAACGTCGCTCGACAACAAGCTATGATTGAAACGTCGCGTCGTTCTTATTTCAATTTGCATCAAAGTGCTTATATTTTATTCTTCTTTATTTCCTTGTTAGTCTCCAACCACTCTCGTTTAATATCTGACAAAAGTTAACCAATCAAATCAGGCGAGGCATGAAGTTTACCTGACAGCACATGCCTGGCCTTCGTTAACTGTGTTCTTTTTCTAAAGGACGTCATATTAACAACATACTTGTAATACTGACAAGGTCTACCCTGTCTAAATATTTCTCTTATCATAAGGTGGTCGATTCTCTCCAACGTGTTTGATTGTACATCTGTTAAGTATTTGGTCAAGGTCTCTCATGGAAGAAAGGGATTCACATGAACACAAAACAGTCTAGAAACTTTTCTAGAAATACCTTTTTCACTGGTCAACAATATCTTCACTGCCTAAAGTATCATTTAAGTCTTCACCGCTCAGTTCACTCTCCTCTTCGCTTTCGCTCTCTTCGTTTGCTGCAACATCACTCTTCTTGGTTGATTCTGCTTTCCGGCGATCTCTCTCAACTTGTCGCAAGAATGTCGCTGAAAATAATGAAATTCGCGCCACAATTAGAATGAAATTCTGATGGATAGAATTTTGGTCAATAATCGTGGTTCGAGATACTGTTGATGAAAAGTTTCCAATTTCTTTAGGCACGCCTTTATTTTGGAACTAAAAATTGCAATGTTACTAACACAGAGAATCGATTCAATTCTACTGAGCGAAATACCCTCAATTTCATAATAGAAGTCTCGCCCTGCTTTTCACTCCCAGGGGGGTACTTGACCTAGGAAGTGATGGGGGTGTGTGGCAAATCTCTCCACACCCTGTACCCTGTCGCATAAAAATACCCCAAAAGTATACCTTGTCCCATAAAAATTTGCCAAAAGTATACATTATCCATTGTTTCAAGAGAACTCTAAAAAATGTCCTCCCACATGATAGCCTGTCGCATGATTTTCTTATCAATTGAAGTACCCTATCGCATGATTTTTATCAGGAAAGGACAACCTGTCGCATAATTGTAGCCATGAAAGGACACCCCGTTGAGCGGCACATAGTCAAGTATAGTTTGCAGAGCTGCAGAAGCAGAAACCACATGAAACCTTCATGTCGTGACCGTGTGACTGCAATTATGTATATATAAGCAATTATATATACATAGTCAAGTATGGGAGTATCCCCCTGCCAGGTTTTCACTTTTTTGAAAGAAATCTACCATGGCTATCCCCATTTCTATAATTCCACATTATAGGGAATCTTTATCAATTTCAAACTTTTTTCTTTTAATCAAAATCAAAACAATTAAAGCATAAAAGTCATTACATTCTACTGTACCATCCAAAGCAGGAACAGACACGAGGTGTTCTGGCCCCTACTTTGGATGACATTTACAATTTTAATACTCAAGCAAAAAAGGCGGTACCGGGTGGGTGCTTAAAAGGCTACAGGTCCCCCTATGGTAATTTACAGTTCTGGTACTGTAGATCGAATGATCTGAAAATTTCAGAGCAGAAATGGTCACAATAAAATGGTCTGCAAACTAACTTCTCTCTCGCAATGACATTGCCTTTAGACCATCTCTCAATTGCACTTCCTCTCGCTGCCTTTGTGATGCATCTGGTTCTGGCCTACAAAAATGAGTTACACAGTGAATCATGCACCAAGTGCACCAAAACAGACTAGGTGTTTTGTTGAAAAATCACAGAACATAGAGTACTGGATGAACTAGAGTTTGGTTAACAGCAGGCAGAAAGACATTTTTCTTGTGATTCTTCTTGCATTTGTGTTTGAAACATGAAGTCCAGGCGTTTGCTGGAAAATTTCAATTCCGCATTATGTACACTTTCCTCACAGACCTTTAAATGATGCAGGACTTAATCCCATGAAAAGTTTGCAAACAATTTTCAGCAAAATTGAAACAAAGACGTACAGTATGGATTATTTGCTTTTTGGCTATTCCTACGAGTTTCTGTAAAGAGCTTGAACAGATATAGTACTGCAACCTTGCTTATTTCTCAATTTGCCAACACAAGGTAAATCTCATGAAGGTTGAGCCAAGCGTAGGTTTCAAATCCATAAATCGGCATAAAAAGGCGGGTGTAAAATTCAATGACTTATTTGTTTAAACTGAATGACTTGAAAAACCTTTAGCCACTTTTCTATGATTCTACCACTGGACTTTTACAAAATCTTGAATATCTGTCGAGATTACAGCCTATTTTATATTTCAGTTCATTTTATGATGTGACGTCATCAAATTTCTAAATCACAAACCAGAAAAGTGAAAGAGTTTTGCTTGATACCACAAAGGTAGGCATTGATAAACTATGGTTTTCTTGAAAAATATATGACCTTTCGTCAACAGGTTTAGAAGTTACGATAGTTATGTATAAGTTATTTTCTAAAATTTTCTTGAATTCTTAAGGGAGAAGAAAAACAACTGTAATTCTGAAAATATTGAAGATTTCAGAAAAGTCCTACGGCAGATTTACTGTAAAATATTTCAAGTTTCTTTGAAGCCATTTACGTCAAAGAAATACTGTAGGTCATAGAAGTTTACACTGAGCTTTTTAAAGATTTGAAACCTACGCTGTTGAACCATGCCTTTGATGGGTGTTGCAAAGTAAACTGAAGTAGGTAACAACTTTACCCGCCTAATAGTAGGCCAAATTTTTAACAATTGTTGATAATTCTTTTCATTGTCAGAATGTGTAAGGCCTGTACTGTACATGGTGTTTTGCATGCATTGATGAGAAATGATTCCCAAACTGTTCATCTGTTATTGTGGACTTCCATCATGACTAGACTGATTACACAAGTCTCAGCTATTGGCATTGAAGTGAATGCAAACTGAGACTCAAAAAATACAGCTTTAAATTGGCCAAATGGATTGCATTAAGGGGGCATCCAATCAGATCACCACTTACTTAAAGTGGTAAGACCACATTTTTGTTGATCACAATCATTCCTTTACTTGGCTTATAAATAGAAATTTCAATGTTTTGAATCAATAAAATGTTCAAGCAACATTTGATTTTTCATTTGACATGCAAAGACTGTCAACTTTTCTTAGTTTTTTGGTAAAATTTTATTGTAGGCTGTATTATGAACATCTCCTTGGCCGTGAGTCCTTGTATGGGTGAAAATAAAGACATCAGATGCAAAACATTGAAAAAATACAAAGAATCACATCATTAGTCTAAAATGTGCAACAACACATTAATTGCATTGATTAAAATAAACCTACTTTAAAGGAAGTCTATCCCCTTGATGAATGAAAGAGATTGAATAAGATCCCTATTGAATATTCCACAAATTTGTGTTAATATCCTTTATTCAAAGAGAGCAGGAAAATTATGCTTGAATGACTCAGAAGCAAATTATTGAGGGGACAGATTGCCTTTAAAATACTGTATGTAGTGCTTGTCTAATAACAGGAAAAAGAAACATGTCTAATCCCTCCATTGTTATCTTAAGCTTTGCTTTCATCCACCATGTACTGGACTATCAAATACAATAGGCTATTAAAGAGTCACTGCTAACCATGATCCTTTGTGGTGCCAAATGCCACTTTCGTATTATCTGAAAGTCGTTTCTGGCCTAAATTCTCTTTACCTTGCTTTTCATTCAGCAGACAAAGGATCACGTTTGACAATGGGTCTTAAGCATAGATAAAGGTGTAGGGTCCAAATTGTGATATTTCTCGTTCTCCAGATTCAAAAGGGGCCTAAGCAGCAGACATGCCTCCCATACCTCGCACATGCCATCTCCAATTATTTGTATACCCATAACAAAGAATGGGTGCAAAGCCTAATGGTTAGCAGAGAGTCTTTAATAAACCTAATGAGATCTCATCTTTTACATTCACTTACAATGGGTTACTCACTTTTCAAAAGCGCCATGTGACTCTTATTGATGATGGGAGAAGATAAATACTGCTACTGTACTTACAACTCCACAATTTCATTTTGTTTTACACATTTTGCGCATATGCCCTCTTTGACTGCACATTCTGTGCATGCAATGTGATATGCATATTTCACTTTCTTCAATGAGCACTTTACACTGCAAAGAGAGAACAATGAATAATTTAATAGTGGCAAAAATTACAACAGAAAATTACAACAACATTTTCATATCTTTAACACTTGATGGGATGAAGGGCAATCACAGTTCAAAGCAGATGTTTTGCTGTTGGATATCCCACGCCATAGTCGACAAAACTCTGATATTTCTTCATACTTTCATTTTAGAAGCACACTGTCTGCAATACAACACCAGGCCGCCCAAACTCAGGCCAGGATCCACCCCTGGCCCAGAAGGACCCTATCTTATCTTCTTGCCCCTACAAATGACATAAATCCTCACCATGTGCTTGGAGTTGTTAATGATTTATATTTGCCATATTTGATTTTCCATTCAATGATATCTTTACATCTTTGACAAACGTTTGTCACTCTCATTTCATTCAACAATTTTGCTTTAGAATTTGCAGCATATTTGTTATTCTTGAACGCAGTTTCATTTTGATGCTTCTGTATCCTTTTTCTTCTACCTCCGTCTCTTTTGGTGCTCATCTTATTCGCCTTTTTCGGTTAATTTCGGATGATTTTATCTTTGCTGAAAATCACAGGAAAGTTGCATGTTTGTGGCTGCATATTCGATTTGCCTCGCAATCAGGCAATCCTTCTTCGAAAGGGCAAGCTCTAAATTACGGACCGAAACATGTGGACTTACATTTTTTAGGTGGCAATGTCGGACATTTTTTCCAACAATGTTTTCGTTATTGGACGACATCAGGGCCGAAGCCAATGGGGGGGGCTGGGGGGGCGGAGCGCCCCCCAGCAGACCATTTGTCGGAAAATTTTGCTCTCTTGTCGGAATTTTTGTGTTCTAAATAACTAGTTTTGGAGGATTTTGATGAGAAATAATGGAGAAAAACATGATTTTTTTAGTGCAAAAACATAAATTCCAACAGAAATTATTGAATTTATGGCATATTTTTGATTGATATTAACTAATTGTGTTGATTTCAACGTTGAATTGCGAAATGTGGCCAAATTTTAGTTACCGCGGGGTTAGATCGGTACAACTTTTGTTGTTGCTGTTGTTGTTGATGGTTTTTTAGTCGGAAAATTTTGGTTTTTCGCCCCCCTACGCAGGCATAGCTGGTATCGGCCCTGGACGACATTTTCTCGAAATATATGGGGGGTCACTGGGGGGTATATAATTCCACATTTCCGCAATTTTTCTGCCCTGTTTCCGCAAATCCGCAGACAGAAATTGGCTATTTCCGCTATTCTTTAGGGTTATGAGCAAAGTCTTCCTACTTCATATAAAACACAACATAAACCATTTTCTTCCCATTTTGCACGTGACCGATCAGACTCGAGCAGTTGCGAAAAATTTTTGTTGTTGCTGTTGCTATTGTGGCTGTTGTCTTTAGCCTTTTAGAGATTTTTTTCTTTTTAATTTACGGCCCAAGCCAGATAAGCTCTGCTTCTCTTGGGTCGTGTAGAATACATATATCTTTATCTTACATTGTATTAGGCTGTTGTATTCTACGAATAAAATTGAATTGAATTGAATTGAATTTAGATCTTAGTGATATGTATTGTTTTCGTTTGTTTTAGTGCCTTTAAGTAAATGTTGCACCATATTTTGACGGAATAAATATCAAATCTGCGATTTTTTAGCAACTAATGTTAATTTAGCAGAAATATCCGCATTCCACAAAAATACAACAAATATCCGCAATCCGCAGAAATGATGTTTGATTTTCGCATTTCCGCATCGAAAATAGGCCGATATCCGCTATCCGCAAAACCCCAGTGACCCCCCCCCCCCCAATATACGATTCACTTAGGAGACGTAAATATATGTCCTTATAACACGGTCTCTCAGAAATTCGGATTATGACCTAAGAGTCCCTTTTCTAAGAACGACGACAGGACAGAGATGCTTCTCTTACCAGGGTGCGAAACTTTGGAATGGTTTATCTAAAAAGACTAAAAATACATCAACTTTAAAGATTTTATGAATGCCATAAGATGATCATCTGTTCTCAAAAAATCAACGAAACCTACCTTTTCGTTTGTTTTTTAATGTATTATTTGAAATTTCTTCTAACCATTGTAATTATGTTGTCATTAGTTTTATTTTGTTACGTTAATTTAATTGAATATCTTTTGTATATTCTAGCATGGCCCCTTGTAGATCAGTCCTCGACTGAGGGGCAACCATGGATGAAAAAGATAAAATAGGAAATAAAAAAATTGAAAATCGAAAACTTCTTGAAGCAGTAGGCAACATCTCAGATAAATATATATATATATACGGGGTATACGACTTACGAAACATACAACACATGAGACATACGACTTTCAGTACCCCTATTAATGTTTCCTCTTTTATTTTCTCATAAACAGCATACAGTAAATGTATAAACTACAAAACATTCGATTCGGCATTAAATCAGAGCAGTTAGGGACAGTGCAAAGTATATTTTATACCATGGCTGGTGCAAAACGTAACAGGGCAACTAGGTACTTTTTTGAGCTTGTACACAACTAGGTCAACGCTTGTTTTTAAGCAAATATGAGTGGGCTTGAACGGGGCAGTAACTTTTTATGAGCTCAAGATAGGATGAACTTGTAGATTTTATAAAAAAAGCTCACCTTGAGGACAAAATTGTGAATAATGCAAGTTGGGAAATGCATGCAAAGATGTGTATCAATGACGCCGAATTTCCTTGTTAGTTTCTTGCAAGAAGGATTCATCAGATTGACCAAGACTCTTATCGATGTTGCCTTTCTTATGGTCTTTGGCTAATTCATCAGTGGAACTATAGTACTATACAACATACAACTTCTGTTGTTCATGAATACGAGGCAAATGCATATTTAAGGAAAATGTGACAGGGCAATTGTATTTTTGCAATGATTTCATACGGGGCGAGCAGATTTTTGTGCAACAATTTCTCTTCTCCATCGGCCATGTGATGTAACAAATTTTGCGCTGTCCCTTATGGTTATTCATAAGAATTCTAAAATCTAAGAATGTTACGCTGTACGCCAACAATCTGAAAAACTTTTTCAATAATGTTTTTGTATTGGACGTCATTTTCTAGTAATATGCGTTTTCTTTGTTGAAGCAGTAGGGCAGTAGGCAAAATCTTTTGATTATGTACCTTAGTAACGCCTTAGGAATAGATATTCAGAAATACTCTCCCTTGAAAATGAAAAGCAAAGTCACTTGCAATTAGTCAGCTACATAATGTTAGGATTTGATTGCGAATTAGACGGTGTACTTACATGCAAAAACAATACGATGATTAATATTTGAGACATTTTGCAACGCTTTATTTGTTAAAATTGTTGCAAAATTTAGAACCGGACATCATGGAATCCAAGAATCCAAGAGGGCTTCTGGGGCTTCTGGTCCGCAATTTAGAGTAGATGCTTCGAAACGAGGCGATGCCATTATGGCAGCATAAATAAATGGGACATGTCGTTAAATCGCAAAAGTGCTCCGGCTTCCCATTGGTTGATAAAACAATAGCATTATGCTCACTATATTTGGAATCGAGGCCGACATATCAAAATCGAGGCAAGCATGCGCAGAGCCACAAAGCTGGACTTAACATTTTTCAAGGTTGCACAATCCCAGGACAGCCATTTATTTTTAGTTCAATGATCACAATCACAGCTAACATTGGCCCTTTTATTTTGTCAATAATACACCTTTTATAAACAATGTAGTTTTAGACCAAAAGCTAAAGATGTATCAATAGAATGATTGTTTGCCGTTCCACCTGTCTGACTATCAACAAAAGCAAAAGCGCTGGGTTGTGTCTTTACTTCCATGTGTGATGAATACCAAAACATCCCCCAGTGTTTTCATAATGAACCCGCCGGACCTTGAAAATATAGCGGGGACATTTTGAAAACATACAATTACAGCGGGGATTAGAAGTATCATCACGGGAAATGAAATTTTAGGCTATTAAGTATTATGGAAATTGTATGATTTTGATGGGGAAGCAAAACTTTCAAACCTTGGTGGGGCAGTGTTGCAGTGGGGTCGTTACTGGGGGGTGTACCATAGAAACAAAAACGATGAGAAAGTTATTCACTGGAATCATTTCAGTCAAACTGTCTTTATCCAAACACAAATATTGTGTTTTCAATTCTCTCATTATATCCGAAAGAGAAAGAACAATGTTTAGCAATCGTTTTCGATTGAACTGACTGAACCACCAATTGTGTTTATGTAAGATACACACTGATTTGTGCCCTTTAGATTTACAAAGAGTCTCCACTCGCCTTTGATTAAAAAGCATTGTTTACGAAAAGGGTCTATAATTTGCAAAATAAAGGGCAAATGCTAGTTGCGAAGAAGAGGCCTAGAAACTTTGAAAAATTTGTGTAAGTCTAGCTTTTTGACTCTGCGCATGCTTGCCTCACATAATGCTATTGTTTTGTCAACCAATGGAAAGCCGGAGCACTTTTGCGATTTAACGACATGTTAAATGGGCCTATCTTGATGAAAGTCCTGGTCATCTAAAGTCTGCCAAGCACAAGCAGAAGAGCAAAGAGATGAATTCAACTATCTACAGATGCAGCAATTGCATCATGAATTTTTCAAGTAATTATCAAGCAGTGCAAGCATTCTCAAAGAACAAACTTGCCGTTAAGTTGCTTAAGAAGAACGCGCATGTAGCTTTCAGAGGACGATGCACTGCAAGCAATTTAGGCCGGTCAAATCCAGCTCCTCAAGAAAAGCAAGGCATCAGTGTTCTGGGAGAAACCTTTCACAGAGATGAAATGACAAATCTTACAGAAGGATTGCTCCGAAAAGTTAAAAGAAAGCTGCATTTACAGAATGACCATCCGATTGGAATGATAAAAAAGCAAATTGAGTCACATTTTCATGGAAATTACAGATCGAGATATGGTGGATGTATTTTTGCTGCAGTTGATAACCTCTCACCAGTTGTAACAATAGAACAGAACTTTGATAGTCTCTTGGTACCAACTGATCATGTGAGCAGAGCAAAGAATGACAATTATTATATCAACAAAGAATACATGTTGAGAGCGCATACGTCAGCACATCAAAGAGATTTAATCAGGAGTGGATGGGATGCATTTATAATGACTGGAGATGTTTATCGCAGAGATGAAATTGATAAAAGTCATTATCCTGTTTTCCATCAAATGGAAGGAGTGAAATTGTTTGGGAAAAATGATTTGTTTGCAGGACAAGACCATGTATGTCAATAAACTTAATAAAGATCAAGAAATACGGACTGATTCTTCTGTGTGCCATGCGTGCACAATAATGCAACACAAGCATTATGCGCTTTGTTTTCAAAATGATCTCAATAAGAATATCTCATTGTGCAACAAGATTCAAGTTGAATATCAGGCCCTATTGATTTTTCACTTTGTTAGTCCTTGCATCATAATGCTTATTTGTGGGTGCAGCCCAGGCTTTGCTTCCAAGAATTCTGCAAGCTTCTTGGAATCCACCCCTCTCCCTCATCGGGTATTGTCCGCCTCAAAACTTCCTGATGAGATACATAGGGCTAAACATAAAATTTAGATACTTTGCAACCATTTTCTTGCAACTTGATAAACCTACAACGATATTTTTTCATTTAGCATGGCTTGAAAATATTTGGAAATAATGAAAAACGTACATCTGAGCAGCAAGAAGTTCATACGTTTGAAGCAACGAAACTGGTTGAGTTTGATCTGAAGCATACGTTGCAGAAATTATTTGAAGATTTGCTGGGAGAAAATATTGAGATGAAATGGGTGGATGCTTATTTCCCCTTTACACACCCCTCTTGGGAGCTTGAAGTAAAATATGAAGGAGAATGGATGGAAATGTTAGGATGTGGGATTATGGAGCATGGAATTCTCAAGAAAGGTTTGTAATTACAAAACATTTTAAAGTATGTACTGTAGGATAGAGTGAGTAAAGCTGATACATTTGGTACCCTGTCGTACCTCGTAGAAGTACTTTGAGCAATATGCTGATCCTTAGCTGTCTATTTTAGCGTCCTAGGCATACGCGAAGAAGCCTCCCTTTGTTGTTTATTTCAAGGTCACGCCTGTCAAATACGGCTCCGAAAAGATGGCTTTTACGGACTGATCAAGAGCCAATGAAACTGCTGTGTTGCCTCTCCAAGGAGCCATATTTTCGAGCGCCATGTAGTAATGACAATTATTTCATGTTTGACACAAATGGGAAAAAGAAAATTCAAGGGTCGGTAACACTCTTAAAGTTTAGTGATACAAAATCTGAACTTTCGATTTTAGGTGGTGCATCTGACAAGATTGGTTGGGCATTTGGTCTTGGATTAGAAAGAATAGCAATGAAGTTATTTGAAATTCCAGACATCCGATTATTTTGGAGTGAAGATGAACGGTTTTTGAATCAATTCAAAGATGGAGCTGACGTCAAATTCAAACCATTCAGTAAATATCCACCGACGTTTAAAGATGTGTCATTCTGGTTGACTGATGAATTTTCTGCCAACGACTTGTTTGAAGTCATAAGATCTGTTGCTGGAGATATTGTTGAAGAGGTACGGGAAATATATTTTTATAGAGCAAACTGGATGGGTAAAAAAATGTTTACACATTTGGCCGGGCTGTAGAATATATAGTATGCGACCAATATTCAAGACTGGAATGCTAATCTATCCATGGGCAGGCAGTTTGGACACTATTGTTGTGCCGTCTGAACAATATGATTATTCAATACTCACCCAAGCCAGGCAATGTTTGTATTCCGTTACAACATCGTATTTTGGTTAGGCCTGAGCTTAAAATTCTGAATCTAAACTGAACTGTAACAACATTCCGCCTTCCAAACTTACCCTAACGAAATGCCCTTGCAGTGACGAGCCCTTGAGACTGCAAGGATGTTACGTTAGGGTAAGTTTGGGAGGTGGAATGTTGTTGCAGTATGGATTCAGAATTTGAAGCCAGGACCTAACCAAAGTACGATGTTGCAACGGAAGACAAACGTTGCTAGGCTTGGGTGCGTATCGAATCATTATTTTTTCATGGTTAGTTCAGACGACACAACAATAGTGTTCGAACTGCCCCTGATCTATCAGTCAAAGGCGAAGCCTTAACTTAGGGTGTGTTTGATTGGTACCAATTCTGGAAACGGTAGACTTGGAATACTCGGAGTTTGTGTTTGATTGATTCAAGATTTCAACAGGAACAACGACACTTTTGGCTAGTCTGCACTTTAGCGGACCATCTGGGAAGCGTCCCGCCTCATCAATCAGGCTGCCGAGGAACGTCTCCAAACCCTTCTCCAAGATGAAGCTGAAAAGGAAAGAAATGTCCAGTCTTACAATATCACTCCCATCGACCCCAGCCAGAAGAGACTCGAAGCCTGGCTGGCTTGCAGAACACAACAAACTTGTTCATGTTTCTCAAACCAATGGAGCTGGAGTTTTACTCATCGGAGATTCAATTATAAATGGTTTATCGAGATACCACACTGTATGGTCAAGGTTTTTCAGACCACTCAAAGCTTTGAACTTTGGGATTAAAGGAGACCGGACACAACACGTACTATGGAGAGTCAAAAATGGAGAGATCCCAAGAAACCTGAATATCTGTGTCATTCATTGTGGCACAAACAACATCGATAAAGACACACCAACTAACATCACAAACGGAATTATTTCAATTGCCTCAGCAGTTATGACAGAAAAACCTAATGCCAAAATAATTATCACTGGACTGTTACCGCGTGATGTGCATCCTGCTGGGTATCGTCGACACAAAATCTGCGCTGTGAATGACAAGCTGGAACAGTGGTGCCAGAACCCCTCTCATCAAAATATTTATTTCCTGAAGCCTGATGATGACTGGGTGCTGCCAAATGGCACATTGAACACACAGCTGTTCCACACTGACAACCTACACTTGGTCAAAGCTGGAAATGAGAAATTTGCGAAATCAATCTGTTGCAAGATTAGGGAACTAACATCAAGGCAAATCCATCCACATCCACCAATCACATCCACAAATTCACCTCCGCACCCAGAAATATCCTCAAAGCCATCTCCACCAATCATCATGGCCACACCCACAAAATCATATGCATCTGCAACCACAGCCATACCAATTCCACCAAAAACCTCACTCACAAAACCATCTCTTCATTCATCCATATCCACAAAATCATATCCATCTAAAATCACATCTACAGTACGACAACCACCTAAGGCCACATCAGCAAGATCATCTCCACCAAAAAACAAATTCACTAAACCACCTCCACCAAAGACAACATTCGCTAAACCACCTCCACCAAAGAACAAATTCACTAAACCACCTCCACCAAAGACAACATTCGCTAAACCATCTCCAGTTCACATCCCACCCCAACAAAACGCACACCCACCAAAGACCACAACTGCAAAACCATCTCCACCTAAGATCATACCTCCTAAATCACATACTTCAAAGACCATAGCAGCAAAACCATCTCCACAAAAGACCACTTTCACAAAACCACATCCACCTAAGTCATCACCAAAATCCACAAAGCCATCTCTACACCAAACCAAACCCATAAAACCACTTTCAAACACAAACAAAAAACCATACTCATACCCATGCAAAAGGAAAACCACAAAAACATCTCCATGCACAAACACATACACAAAACATCCTGGTACACAGCCACAAAAACATAATCAATCATCATCACAGGAACAGCCACATCCACTTAAACAGCCACAAAAACACACAACTTCTCATGCACAAACACACACACCAAAAGATGCAGACCCACAAAAGCTTATACAACAATTTCTAAATTTTCTTTTAACTGGGGTGTATATATTAGGATTAGTTTTTATATTTTTGGCTTTGAATTGGGAAAAAGGGGTGGGTGGGCTAGGATATTTTGAAGGGAATCAGAAATCATGGGGTGGTATGCAAGTTGTGGGAGGGAGATTAATTAGATTTAATTTTTGCAAAATGACAGGGATAGTAAATAACTCTGACCAACTGATAAGACAAGTATCTATTGATACTGGCTCCATTGCTGTTTTCCAAAACAAAACATCCCTTTCAAATAAAGTCCCAAGTTTAAGAAAACTTTGTCAATTAGCACTGCCTATTCTTGGGTTTTTTATTCGGATTTGTAGCCGTTGGTTCTGCAGACATGTTATAGTTGGATGTAGTCTAGATAGAAATCTGAAGCATCTTTTTAAAAGAAAAAGACTAACAGACTGGTTTCCTAAACAGAGACAGCTATGTTGGTCAAGTTTGGTGTTAACCTTTCTGATGGTCTTCACATATGAGAAAGAAAACAAAAACCCTTACCATTTCATGAAGAATCAGCAAAAATATGATCTATTTACATATGAGAGCTTATCTATGATTGGCCATATTAGATCTGACTGCATGCAGGAACAGTTATCTGTCTGGGCACTTTCTGACTTAAAATATAGAAACAACAAATCTTTTATAAAATTCCTTATGTTGCTGTCAGGTGATATTCATCTCCACCCAGGTCCCTCTAAAATCTGTCAGACCTGTAACAAATTAGTGCGAAAGGGCCTCCCATGCACCCAATGTAATTTTTGGGTTCATAAAAGGTGCGATCAGATATCTGATACACAATTTGCAACTCTCTCCAGGTTAGATAAAAATGAGTACTACTACACCTGTTTATCTTGCAAGAACAACGTGAAGGTCAATCTTTGGCAAGAGCTACCATTTGCCAATGAAGGTTCTGCTGATGACCCATTGCATGATTTATTTGAGGAACAACCATCAAATACCGAAAATGGTGATGAAACCAACCAACTACCACCAGAGGACTGTATATGGAATCCATTCAGAAAAAGAGGCTTGCACTTTCTTCACCTTAACATTAATAGCTTACTGCCTAAAATTGATGAATTACGCCTTATTGCAAAGAACTCCAATGCTGCAATAATTGGAATCACAGAATCAAAACTTGACAAAACCATATTGGACAATGAAGTCAAAATAAATGGTTATGAACTAAAAAGAGCTGACAGAAACAGGCAAGGTGGGGGTGTTGCTTGCTTCATCAGAAAAGATTTGTCTTTCAATGTAAGAGAGAATTTTTCAGTAGATCTCGAAAATATATTTTTTGACTTACTTTTACCGAAATCAAAACCAATCCTCATTGGCATCATTTACAGGCCGCCTGACTCTAGTGGTTTCCTTGAAAAACTCAACGCAGCCATTTCAAAAACAGAAAATTTTGATAGTCAAGAAGTTTTTATCCTGGGGGACTTGAATATTGACCTGACAAACAGCAAACAGAGTAATTCAAATGGGATTAAGCGCTACAAAGAATTCTGCTCCCTTCACGGGCTGGTTCAACTGATCCAAGAACCAACCCGCATAACTGAAAAATCTCAGACTTTGTTAGACCATATAATTTCTAATTCAGGCAAAAAAGTTTCCCAGTGCGGTGTCCTAAATTTGGGTGTATCTGACCACCAGATGATCTACTGTACAAGGAAAAGTACTAGAACTAAAAGTTTTGGTCATAAATACATTAAAATCCGCTCAATGAAAAATTACACTAAAGAAGCCTTTCTGAAAAAACTCCGACTGATCAAATTTCCAAAATATCTTGAGTTTATTGATATAAACGCTGCATATTCGCATTTCATACAAGTGATTATTTCTGTAATCGATGAATTAGCTCCATTAAAAGAGATTCGTATAAGAAATAGCACTCAAGAATGGATGGATGAGGAAGTCCTTGAAGGGATCAGGATTCGAGACAAGCTGCTGTCTAAATTTAGGAAGACAAAAAGTCACACAGACCATGTCAATTTCAGAAAAGCCCGAAACAATGTTTTGTCCCTTATAAAAAAGAAAAAGAAAACTTGTGTTGTAGGGAAATTAAACGAAAATATTGGCAAGCCAAAAGAATTATGGAAAAGCCTAAAATCATTGGGACTACCTTCCAAACATGACGAACCCTCAAAGATCTGCCTAAAAAAGGAGGGCAAGCATTGTTTTGATGATAAAATCAACTCAAACATTTTCAAAAATTTTTTCTCAAATTTAGCTAAAGAACTAGTAAACAAGCTACCAAATCCACCCTGTAAATTTGGGACAGAAAGTGTCAAAAAATACTACAAGCACCTCAACCTTGGAAGAAAACCTTTCACACTACACCATACAACTGATGAGAATGTGCTTAAACTCTTAGAGGGAATAAATCCCTCTAAAGCAGCAGGACTGGATAATCTTGCAGGGAAATTCCTTAAGGATGGTGCATCAATTTTGGCAAAACCAATTACAGAAGTATGCAATCTTTCCATCTCCCTATCAAGTTTCCCAGATGACTGCAAGCAAGCTAAATTGAAACCACTTTTTAAAAAGGGTAACAAAGACGAACCAAAAAACTATAGGCCAATCTCACTTTTACCGCAGATCTCTAAGGTAATTGAAAAAATTGTCCACGAGCAGATACAAGAATACCTGGATTCTAACAATATTCTTTATCGATACCAGTCGGGCTTTCGTCCTTACCACTCAACGGATACATGCCTATCTTACCTAAGTGATAAAATCATAAAAGGATTTGAAAACAGGATGCTTACTGGTATGATACTAATTGATTTACAAAAAGCGTTTGACACCATCGACCATGAGATTTTCCTTCAAAAAATGAAACACATTGGCTTTGCTGATTCAGCTTTATATTGGTTAAAATCTTATCTAACAAATCGAACTTTCTTTGTAAACGTAGGGAAAGAGTCTTCATTGCCTGGCAATTTATCATGTGGAGTACCGCAAGGCTCTATTCTTGGCCCACTCATTTTCCTTTTGTATGTCAATGATATGCCTCAGGCAGTTGACTGTGACCTTCTTTTATATGCAGATGACTCCTGCCTTGTATTCAGTGACAAAAGCATCAGTGACATAGAAGAGCAATTAAATAAAAATTTTAATTCTCTTTGTGATTGGTTTGTTGATAACAAACTAAGCATTCACTTTGGAGAGGACAAAACAAAATCTATACTTTTTGGAAAAACAAACAAGAAAAGTGGTAATAAGAAACTAGACATCAGAAGGGGTGACATCAAGATTAAACAACACACGTCAGTGACCTATCTGGGCTGCATTCTTGATGAAGACCTGTCTGGTGAGTCAATGGCAACCAGGATCCTTGGTAAAATCAATGGCAGGCTAAGGTTCCTCTATAGAAAGCAAAATTTTCTTGACTTCCCTCTTCGTAGGCTACTTGCAAATGCACTGATCCAGCCCCACTTTGACTATGCATGCAGTGCTTGGTTCCCTTTGATAAATAAAAGATTAACCAGGAGAATTCAAACCGCCCAAAATAAATGTGTCAGATTTTGTTTAAGCATGAATAATAGAGCACATATAGGAGTTAGTGAATTTAAAAACATAAATTGGCTCCCTACTAAAGAGAGATTTGAACAAAGTACTGCTACAAGCATTTTCAAATTTTTCAATAACTCGGCCCCATCCTATATGTCGGAGATGTTCTTACCAGTTGGCCAAAGCCGGGTTACTCGAAGATCAAAAAACAAATTAAACCAACCTTTTAGAAAAAGTAACAAGGGGCAAAACGGTCTCTCCTACCTAGGACCTAAAATTTGGAACAATCTACACTCTGACCTAAAGTCAGCTGAGAGCGTTAACAGTTTCAAACATAAAATTAAGAACAAATTCTTTAAGGACCTCCAAAATCAAGAAGACAACCCTTATGAATATTACTGAATTTCTAAAATTGCAAATAAAACAAGACTCCACCATACTTTCTACTTTGATACAAAATATACATTTTTTTTACACTTTCCTTTCAAGAAAACTTTTCTTTTAATGGCACCTCTGGGGGGACCATTATGGAAACAAGGTCACACTGACCTTTTAATGCTATCCCTGCCATTTTAAACTGGGGGTGTTTTTTATACTTAGGTTTTTATATCAGATCTTAGTTTTTTGCTTTTCTTTTTATCATTATTGTTTTTTCTACGCATGTAATTAGCTTTCTGTTTATTTTGCAGTAAATTTTATAATTAAGTTTTTAATTTTAATGGCATAATATTACATACATACATACATTTGATTGACTCCTCAATTCCGAAAACGGCAGATTTGGCAGGCCTGCTGAACCTTCTGCTCCAAAAGGCGGAAGGTTTGTCAGACTTTGGAGAGACTCTCGATTTCACTTGCAAAACTCTGAAATAGAGGCGACTTTGCTCGTTTTGCTACGGTAATCGGTAACTTTACTCTTTTTGTTGCTAAGCACCAGACTCGTCTTCGTATTTTTCAACTGGAAACCTTTGTGTTTGATTGGGAACTGTGTTTCCACTGCTGCGAAGCCCAGAATTTGGTAGGTTTGGAATTACCGATCAGGCGAAAACGAGATTTCCAGTTGAAAAACACGACGAGTCCGGTCCTTGGCAACAAAGAGTAAAGTTACCGATTACCGTAGCAACGTGAACAAAGTCGCCTCGTTTTCAGAGTTCTACGAATGAAATCGAGAATCTCTCTAAATTCTGTCAAACCTTCTGCCTTCTGGAGCAGAAGGTTCAGCAGGCCTGCCCAACCTGCCAAACCTGCCGTTTTCAGAACTGCAGAGTCAATCAAACACAAATTCCGAGTCTTCCTAGTCTACCGTTTTCAGAATTGGTACCAAATCAAACACACCCTTAAATGTAAAAATGTTGTTTGGTAAAATCACTCATCTTTTAGACCCAGATATTAGGAAAATGCTGGTGAAGGTTTGAATTGAAACGGGAATTCTACTTTCCATTCTCATCCACAATTTTACTTGACATTTAAATACAATTCTATTTCTGAAGCTAAAAATTGCATTGAACTTCAGTTTCAATGGCAACCAAATCATGGACCGACCATAATAGAACGTGGAATTCTAGACCCTATGCCAACCCCTTACCAGCATTTTTGTCTAATTTCTTGGTCTAAAAGATGATTAATTTTACCCAACAAAATGGTCAATTTTAAGTTAACCTTTAACTGAAACTGATTCAGATTTCATCTTTTAATTTCAGCCACATATTCTTGATTCCATAGCCCGCCTAATGTGTTAACTTTTTTTTTGACTGACCCAATGCTCTTTTGGGCTCCTGAGTTAGTCAGCTTTGCATCATGGGATGATATTTCTTTGGTACCTTTCCACCACAAATTGTAGACACCCAAAAGAAATATTCTTAAACCACTCTTAAACCAACGTCTGCAGATCGAGTTGGAAGTGTGAATGTCGCTGCGCGATGTTCCACCTGAATGCCCCGATGGGAATTAGCCGTGCACCCCTCGGCCGCAGCTTCTCCATTGACTTGTAATGGCGCGAGACTAATTTGCATAAAATCAACAGGGCGGCAATTCGAGCGATTTCAGCCAATCAGAAGATTATTCCGCTCTGTTCTCTTTTAGGAGTTGGCGAAGGCGAGGCAAATCTCAATTCATTATGATAATACCTGAAACATCGAGACGAAAGCGTACGTTGACGTCTTCGACCAACTTATTCGCCCCTCCCCTAATTCAGTGTTGCCAAGGTGGAAAGAATTCGCAAATACTTCGCAGTTTCCTACGCAGCTCTTACTTCAGACAATTTATTTTCTAAGTTTGCTAATTATTCCTAAGCTCCCTGTGGGCGGAATAGCGTTTGATTCATGCAATATCGACGCGGAGGGGCGATCCCGTAATCAATGGTCGCCGTACCGTAAATCTTCGAATATCAATTAATTCTTTTTGAGAATGAGCCACTGTCTGTAAGGCGTATACGAGAATTTACGGTCGTGCAATGTTACGATTTTCCCAAGTGTTTTGACCGCAAAAAGCATATTTAATGAGATTTATATTAAAGACTGTTTCATCCAGTACCGTTCCTTTCACCAACTGAGTTATTGAGCCTTTCGCCCCTCTTCCTACGTGCGGCAAGCAGCCCTTTCCCAGATTAATCTCTTTGGTGTGCAGGTAGCACTTTGCTTCATCTTTTACAAGCCAATGACTCTGGAGCCTTTAACAACAAATCTCCAAAATAGTGATCTAAACTTTTATCCTATCAAGTCATCTTCCTATCTTCCCATAAGTGGCAGGAAATCTTTTCCCAGCTCAACTTTCTGTCCAAAGCATGATTGGCTTTCATCTTTTACCGGCCAATAACTCTGGAACCCTTTACAACAAATCTCCAAATAATTGTCTAAATTCTCAATCTGTCAAGCCTCTTTCTCTTTTGGCAAGAAAGCCCATCCCAATTTCAAGTTCTTTCCACATTGTACTAGTAAGATAAGGGTCAGGCTGACCTTACTGTATGTCCATAATGGGCCCCTTATGTCCATAATGGCCTGCACAACGCTCACACCAAAGATATATTTGAGTCACCTCCTCTTACAATGGCCTTTCAAAAAGATAAGAACACCAAAGGCACACTATTTAAAACAGACCTCAAAACTAACGACCCACCTGGTACCTTTCCATGTAACCATCATCTTTGCCAAACATGTACTCACATCAACAATTCCACAGCCGTCACCACCGGAACAGAAATTTCACCATCTGATCTGCATTCACGTGATCGCCGTCATCCGTTGTTTATTGCATCACTTGCATCAAATGCACCATTCTATATATACTGGAGAGACGTCAAGACAAATCAACAACAGATTCGGCAAGCATTTGAGGAATGCTAGAACAGAACACTTTCAGATGAACACATCGAAAAAGATCCGGGCAGCACAACATTCCATTGTTCATAGTCTTATTCTTATACCTCTTTCCTACTGTTAGTCTTTTCCACGTGACGTCGACTCCCTTGATTGCTACCCTAATTCTTCGTATCTGCTCTTCTTTTGGCTTCATAAGTATCGGTTCTACTAATCTTTCTTTGCTTGATAATGGGCCATGCTGGACTTGCCCAAGTCGTCCTGGAAGAAAGAAAGTCGAAATGTCATGCTTATTGCATCTCTTGCAATCAAATTGCATATATCATAATTGATTTATTTGTTTATCTTTGAACTTGTAAGACTCTACTTTCATCTTTTACTGGCCAATACGAACTTGTTATGACGAATCTCCAAAAGAATTATCTAAACTTTCAATCTGTCGCGCCATTCGCCCCTCTTCCTATAGTTGACAAGAAATCCTTTCCCACCTTCAATTTCGTTCCACATAAATACTTTGCTTTCGTCTTTTTAGGTCAATAATTCTGGAAAACTTTACAACAAACCCTCAAAAAGTGATCTAAACTTACTATTTTGAATCAAGTTCTCTCGAGAAAGCCATTAAGTTTAATATTCAGCAGATGGCTCCTCAAGTTTTCTCCGTGTGAGAAATCTGAATAAATCAAGGCTGCTTGAATCGTATTTTGATCAGTAAGGTCGATAAGCGCGTTGCTTTTTCACCTAAAATTCGTAGTTTTTGTTTGAAGTCTGTGAAAAGGAAGCCTGCGCGCTGACACGACTGATTTGTTTCAGAGAGGTCGCTTGAAAAATGCATAGCGTTTGGAAAATTTGATGTCGAGTATCATATACACAGGAGTGCATTTTCTGGATTATTGGCGGCATTAGCTGCATGTCGGGTCTTATGCGAAGGACCTCTTGGGTGACATTCCCGCTGAATGACTTATTTTTCTTTCCACCTCTTCGGTGAATAGATTGATTATGGTTTAGTGTCAAAATCTCCTGCTAAATGTACTCTATAACGGGCTCAGCACGAAATGTCGTGCATTCAAAATACTCTGATCAAGGCACGATTTATGTTATTCTGAGTTTTTATTTTGCAATAAATATCGTTCGACATGCCTATTATAAGATTGTCTTGCCAAAAAATCTCCGCCCTATTACGTTAACGTTACACAACTTACCTCAACGATATAGTACCACCTATGGTTGACCATGCCTTTCAGCCTCGACTTCACTCTCGACCTCGGAATAGACCTTTTAGCTATTCTACAAAAGAGCCTGGATCGAGCGTTATTTTTATACATTTTTATACACGAGGTTCGATTGAGTGGCGTTAGAGCTTCTTTCAGTATTGTACACATTCGAAAATTCTACAAAATGTGATGAAATATCGTTCGATCCACATTCCTTTTTAGAATAGCTAAAAGGTCTATTGTCTCCTGTATTTTGGTTTGCTATTGCCATATTAACCAATCAGAGAGGTGCGCGATTAAGAGATCTAGCTACAAGTTGGTGACTTCAGCCAATCAGAACGCTCTGTTTCTGCAAGGATAAAGAGAATGTGCTATGGTAAATAGACTTCTTTATGAATAGTGGAAAGAGAACACTCAGACACAATATCGTTTCTCTGAAAACGTATTGTTCAAAGCACATGTGGTACATCAATTTAAAAATTTTTTTATTGTGTAATACAAAAGCAACAACAATGCAATGATCTGAGCCAATCATAGCGGGAAAAGACACAAAGTCATCTAGCCCCACTATGAATGGCTCTTACAATGAATTTTAACAAACATATTCTTTAACAAAAATACAACCATAACACTACACCACATTACACCAACAGACATGACACTACATTAAAGTAGCAGATAACGATTAAGGAAAAATCTTTTAGCTGAAGGAATAGCTTTTTCAACAGTCTTTGAGATTTTTAACGTACAACAAAAGACGCTCCCCTCGGCCGTGGGGCCGCCGCCGCATCAATTTCAATCGATTTAAATAGGCTATTCTTGGAATTTTTGCTCTTTGCAAATGCAAGCTTTCAACCTTGCACAAACCCTTTATAGGGAATCGACATAGGTAAAAGCTGGCCCGGGCCAGGTTAAAAATATAATCTATTGAATTTAAGAACTTCGACACGTGCGGCTTTACTGTGGAGCCAAGGAAACAATGAATGCATAGGCGTTTGCTATAGCCTATTTATAGCGACTACGAGAGATAACTATGTCTATTCCCTTTAAAAGCTTGCATTTTAAAATTGCATGCCACCATGTGAAAATACCTAAAAATATCCTATTTGCCATTCAAAGTGATGTCCCATACGTGCTCTGAAAAATCTATAACCAAAGAAACAATGCTTTGTCTGGCAAGCCTCTTTGTCCTATTTATAGAGAAGTCCATTTAGCATTGCCAACTCAACACGTGTTGAACTCAGTTTTCGTGTAAAAGCCTCTAAATTAGCAAGGTAGAAGTAAGTTCCAGTTTTCAAGTTGCAGACAAGAAACAGCAGATATGACGAAAGCAATTGGAATCGATCTTGGCACAACATGTTCACGCGTTGCTGTGTTCCAAAATGGCAAAGCTGAAATCATTGCCAACAATCAAGGGAACAAAGCAACACCAAGCTATGTCGCATTCAACGACAAAGAACGACTCGTTGGAGATGCAGCCAAAAACCAAGCAGCCATGAATCCTGAGAACACCATTTTTGATACGAAACGACTAATTGGACGACGTTTCGACGAGAAAACGGTTCAGGCTGACATGAATCGTTGGCCTTTCCAAGTGACAAGTGATGCTGGCAAGCTGAAGCTTCAAGCTGCATATAACGGGGAGACTAAGAAATTCTTTCCTGAAGAAATCTCATCCATCGTTCTCATGAAGATGAAGGAAATTGCTGAAGCATATCTCGGAGAAAAAGTGACCGACGCAGTAATTACTGTTCCTGCCTTCTTCAATGATTCACAACGACAGGCAACGAAGGATGCAGGGGCAATTGCAGGTCTAAATGTCCTTAGTTTAATCAACGAACCTACAGCTGCAGCAATTGCTTATGGAGTGGACAAGAGAAACAATGGCCCGAAAAACGTGTTCATGTATGATTTTGGAGGTGGAACATTCGATGTGTCCATTCTTGCCATTGAGAATGGTATAATTGAAGTGAAAGCAACTAATGGAGACACTCATCTTGCAGGGGAAGATTTTGACAATAGTGTTGTTGATCATTTCATCACAGAATTCAAGGTGAAGTATCATCATGACATCAGGAATGATAAAAGAGCAGTTCGAAGATTGAGAACAGCGTGTGAGAAAGCAAAGAGAACCCTTTCATCATCGGAACAAGCCAGCGTTGAAGTTGCCTCACTTTTTCAAGGCATTGACTTCCATTCAACATTGACAAGAGCTCGATTCGAAGATATCAACAAAGATTTCATCGAAAGCACAATGGCTCCGGTGAAGAAAGTTCTGAAGGATTCAGGGCTGGACAGCAAACAGATTGACGCAATTGTGCTTGTTGGTGGGTCGACAAGAATCCCAAAAACACAGAAAATGCTGAGTGAATTCTTCGGTCGCAGGGAACTCTGCAAGTCAATCAATCCTGATGAAGCTGTAGCCTGCGGTGCGGCAGTACAAGCAGCCATCTTGAAAAGTCATGCTAGTGAGACAGTTAGAGATCTCTTGATGCTCGACGTCAATCCGCTAACTCTTAGTATCGAAACAACAGGTGGCGCAATGAAACACAACAGTTCCAACGAAGCAAAAACAAAAATTTACGACCTATGCCGATAAACAGCCTTGAGTATTAATCCAAGTATTTGAAGGAGAGAGATCGATGACTGCAGATAATAAATTGCTTGGAAAGTTTCAGTTGACGAACATTGCTCCAGCGCCAAGAGGAGTGCCGCAGATTAAGGTTACCTTTGATCGATACAAATGGAATCCTACACGTGACTGCGGTGGATAAAAGGGAGGGACGAGAGAATAAAGTTACGATTACTAGCGACAAAGGAAGATTATCAACAGATGAAGTTAAAAGGTTGGTAGATGAATATAAACAATGAGATGAAGTGACGAGAAAGAATTCTTGAAGACGTTTAATAAAGATTTTGATTAGAGACTTGCACTCAGTAATTGTTGTCAATAACGGCTTTTTTGGCAAGGGCTTCATATATGAATCCTCTGAAGTCCTGAAGTCCAAGGGGCAAATCACTCCAAAAATAGTATACGAGATTTTGGGAATTCAAATGCCTCTCAGATTTTTCAAAGATTTTTGGAATTTTTTCCCGGGACTTTCAAAGATTTTTTGAGATTTCTAAGACTTTGTCAGATTTTGAGACTTTCGATATCTTCAAAATTCTCGATATTTTCAAAGATTTTCGAGTTTTGGCAAGATTTTTAAAGATCTTCCAAGATTTTTTATGATTCTGGAGATTTGTGAAGATATAAACGATTTGTGAGATTTTCAAAGAAATGTCGAAAGATTTTTTGAGAATTTGTATCATTTTTGGCGTAAAACCAAGTGTGATTTTGAGATTTTATGAGATTCCCAGGATTTTCTCGGGGATTTCAAAGATTTTTGTAAGATTTTTGAGACTTTTTAGACTTTCTAGATTTCTTGCATTTTTAAAGATTTTTTAGGATTTTTAGTGAGAGTGTACGAGATTTTTGGAGTTTTTTGCCCCTCACTGAAATCATGTTATTTGGTTATTGTTTGCCCATTACAAACGTCCATATTTTTGCAAGATGTCAAGAAAACATACAAGGTTCTCTATGTTTCCATTGGTGAATCTATTCAGAAGTCTTTTTCCAATTACCATGCATTTTTAAATACCTGGTGAGTCATAGAAAACGCCCGGCGTTTGAAAGGCTACTGCTATGCTCCCTGAGTATATAAGCCATGATATTTTGCAATATCTGATTAAATAGCTAATAAACGTTCAATTGTTTTTTAGAAATTTTCCTGGCTAAAATCGGTCACTCCGTTCAGATTCTGTAAGCGATCTTCTAAAATGAATCTTTGAGAAACCTTAAAATACTTGCTAAAATCACAAGCAAAAATCCCTAATGTGTTTACGTAACAGCGGTGACTTTCAGCATGCTTTAGCACGTGCTTTCGTTTTGGCGAGTTGAAAAGTCTTCCCCCTAGTGTGAATAACTTATTCAGGGGGATTCCATTCTCCCATGAGGACAAAATACATGAGCATATCCAAGAGTCAATGAGGAAGGAGAACAAAGGGAAATTTTGCTTGCTGTTTTGGCTCGTTTTTGCAGGTTTTCGAAAGAGGCTTTCTGCAGAAATCTCCTATATCGACGGGAAGGAATGAACGATTAAAGCCGGGTAAATTACTGAACCTAATTTGACATATCGAGGATAAAACAAGACAGTTTTCAACATCATTGCTTTGATATTCAGGGAGCAGGACTTTTTCAAACGTTGGGCTTTTTTATTGACTCACCCGGTACAGTAGTGTTCCGCATATAAGAAACACTAATTTAAGAAACATCAGCCCTGATTTTCAAAATAATACCCCTTTTGATAAGAAACAGGCTTAAGTCTGAAATCACTTGTTTCTTATTTAAAGACTGACATAAGAATGGTATATATTTTCAGCTTTCCAACTGAGTCAAACTGTATCTATTCAAAATGAAAACAAGTGTTTTGCATGCAAATGAAGCAGAAAGCACCTTCCAGGAATAATTGTAGCTTTTCTTGGCAAGGACCGAGATACAAATTTTTACTTGAGGGGGCCATGGGAAATAAGGGTGACGAGCAAAGCGAGCTACAACCTTGAAGGAGGTCTGGGGGTACTCCCCTGGAAAAATTTGATACTAGGCTCCTCAAATTGGCTTAAAACAACGCTAATTTTTGTTCCTCAATACAGATCGACTTTACAGGTAAATCTATTTTTAGATGTACGCATGGCTCTGGTGTAGGACAAGTTTGATAGTTTGTACATACCGTCAAAGGGCTTCCTAGACCAGTGAAGATAAAAACTGAACGAGTTATACCTAAGAAAATGAATAGACCTTTTAGCTATTCTGAAAAAGAGTCTCAATCGAACGATACTTTGCTACATTTTGTAGAATTTTCGAATTTGCACAATAGTGATAGAAGCTCTAACGCAACTCGATCGAATCTCGTGTATAAAAATGTATAAAAATAACGCCCGATCCAGGCTCTTTTGCTGAATAGCTAAAAGGTCTATTACCTATCTGATATTCTGAAATACTACTAAGGCCTGATTTCCATTAGGCGGAATATTCCGCTCGCAGCGACCTTTTCCAGCAATCTGATTGGCTTGCGGAAAAGCGACGTCGCTCAAAAGTAGAAACCCATTCAACTTTCGAGCGGAATCGTACTTGCAAACAAAGGAAGATTTTTGCGAGAGTAATTTTCCGCCTAGTGGAAAGTAGGCTTAAAGGAACAATGATTTACTGCAGCAACTACCGAAAATTTTTGAGGGGGTCATGCCCCCCTAGACCCCCTATATCTCGGTCCTTGTTTCTTGGAAATGAAAATTTACAAGTACAAATCAAGTAGTGTGTTTTGCATCACCATGATAGAGCTTGTGTCTGAGTAGTTCATTGATAGTACGTGATTTTCTAATAAGATTCTTAGGAAGGAAACTTTACCCTGATTTGAAGTTCTTATCTCATTTTACAAGAAACACATCAGACCTGAAATTGAAAATGTTATTGTTTCTTATATGCGGACACTGCTGTATCATTCTAATTTGTTGAACAACTGTATTTCATTTATGTTCTTAAGCTGCAAAGTTTCTTGCAACTGTAACCTTTCAATGATAAGATACAGCTATATTTTCATACTCTCTGGTCTCTAATAGACGTCCCCCCCCCGCTTATTAATTTTTGGAAAATTTTCCACCCAGGACATTCTTATTCCAACCCCCCCGCTTATTAATTCTGGCAACGAGTTCCAAGCAAGACAAAAGCTACACAACAAAATTCTATGCACCCAACTAAGATTAAGACTTTCGAGCGAAATCTGTGATGTCATTGCTATTAATTTCTGAGATTTTTTCCAACCCCCCCTATTATTCCAACCCCCCCCCCCCGGCTATTAATTTTTGAGATTTTTCCAACCCCCCCTACTATTCCAACCCCCCGTCTATTAGAGACCAGAGAGTACATTATCCTAATGAATGCAAACAAATTGACTTCACCTGCTGTTTTTATTGTTACCATTTCTGGCATCATTCGTCTGTATTCAATAGAAAGCTCGGGGGGGGGGTACCTTAGTACTGTTCGTGGTATGGGGACGTGCCATTTTTTAGGGGTACTTTTTTCAAACCATTACGGAATTATGGGTATCATTTTCACAATTTTTTGACATTTCACGGAATTATGGGTGTCCTTTTTAGGGGATTTTTAATAATTTCCGGAATTATGGCCCAAATATTTATTCGATTTGTGGAATCATGGCCCTTAAATCCGCCAGAATTTACGGAATTATGGGTACCAATTTTTCGGGCAAAATGGCACGTCCCGGTCACATAATAGGTTGAGTTACCCCCTCCCCCCGAGATAGAAATTAATAAGAGGGGGACGAGGACTGTATGATGTAAAAACTACCGTTGCAAACGTAATATTGCAAACGAATATTGGAAGAACTAAGGTCAGTTTTTCAGATTAAATTTCTGTCGGTAAGTTCATTTAATTGAGTCGATCCTGAACACAAAAGCTCCTATTCTCCAACAAATCAAGGAACAGTGTTTGTCAAACTTGCAAGGCAGTTGCCACATGACGTCACCTGACAGTCGTCATCGCACATTCAGTGGTGTAATGGAGCAGCTCGTGGTCCTTAGTAATTTTACTATTTAGGGGACGGATCCTCTGACTGGGCACTGGCTGCAAGTTTGCAGGTTTGTGGGTATTAGATACCCACAAAATGTGACACGGCAGAGTTTTAGCTAGCGTTCACACAATGCCGTTTTCAAAATGTGTTATTTAAAGTTCCGTTTTCAAAATTTACTGTTTTCAAAATCTTCCGGCAAAAATTTCCGTTTTCATGTGAACGGGAGGCCTATCTGCCACATTTCTCACCGTTTTCAAAATGTGCCAGCATCGTGTGAATGCAATGTTAGTTTTGATCTTTTTGACGACAAAAAAATTGAAGATCGATCATGTAATCAAGTTTTGGTGATTTTGCAGACAGGAATTCTTTTCGGGGCATTTGATAGGAATTTTATCGTCGCAACTTTCATCTAATTCCATGATCTGCCTTTAATTTAGATGAAGCTGGTTGACGAATTTACCCATCCAAAGACGAAACGAACAAGTCATTGCTATCGAATCACATATCGTTCAATGGACAAGACATTCACGGATGAAGAAATCAATGCAATACAAGACCAGGTTAGGGAAGAAGTTACCAGGCAGCTTGGTGTGGAACTTAGATGAAACAAATGAAACGCTTTATATTCCTCTAGCAAGTGAATATTGCTACAGGAAAGACATGTAGAGACTTTAGGTAAACAAATGAACACCTTATGGGAAGATATGTACCTAGTCTGGTGTCCCAAAAAAGCTTCCCGATTTGTGTTTATAGATCTTGATCTGAAGTTTTCCGGAGAACAAAATTTTTTGAGGCCTTTTAATCGGCAAAGTTAGCATTTGTAAGCAAGCTGCCCATTATTCCCTTCCCTGTTTGCGTCCCTACAACTGGTCTTACCGTTAAAATTGTGCTAAAAATCGAGGTTTCTTGGAATAGTCTCAAAATCGGTGCGGAGCCTATTTCAAGTGTGCTTCTTTCGAATACGAACGAAGATTTTGAAAACATTGTGACTTTGGTGGTGCAAATGGCACACTCAAGTGGCAGAAATATCCAAAAATTGAAATTGTATAGAATTGCTTAAAATTGGTAGAGTCGATTTCAAACATACTGATTACGAATATGAACATAAATTTTGCAAATATTGTCTCAAAGGTGGCCTTAATGGCCAAATAGTGGGACGCCAAATTTCTTCAAAATTTGTGCAGGGGTTATTTCAGATGTGCTGAATACGAATGTGAACATTAATTTTGAAGATATGGTCATAAAAATGGTACAAAGGCTGCCGCTGTTTGCGCTGCTGAAAAGAAGACAATGGCTGAATTTCTGTCGCTATCAAATAGCGACACCCGGTATTTGCCCTCATCTTTTTCCTACAAGCTCCTTTTTGCATGCAGAACGAGTGACCGAGCTGCATCCGTGCTGTCGACGAAGAATCGCCTTTAACGACATAAGCTGATCAATCCCAATTCAAGAGGTTTAAGATAAAAACAAACATTTATCAAGTGAACTTCTCTCATCTATCTTCCATAAGTTTCTGGTACATTGATAATTCATTACAATAATGCTTTCCAACGCGTTAAAACCAACATTTCTTCAACTCTTATCTTCACACAACTTTCAATGACTAAACCCTTGCGAGCTTTTCCTCCCTCTTTCCTGAGGAAAAGTGTTTATGACTGTGAAAGACTAATTAGAAAGCTCCAGTTAACAAATATTCGACTACCACGAAAGCGAAGCTGAGGGGACCTTGGCGACCGACATGTTTTGTAAATATATCCTTCAGTTGACTCTTTTGTTGCCATGAAAATGCCCGCCAATAGAGATCGCACTTTGAAGGCAAGCTAGTTGCAACGGCCCCTTGAAGCCGGTTTTCCACTAGGCGGACTTTTCCGCGCGCCGCGGAGCGGCTATTGTTTTCAAAACAATGCACGCGTATGCAGAAATATTTTCAATGTCCACTAGAGAAAGACTTCATCAGCCATTTTGAATGCTGTCATGCTCGTGGCTAGACTACATTACATAAGTCCCTCTAACTTACGCTCGTTGTTGTTGTTGTTGTTATCGCTTCAGTTGAGGGACTTATGTCCTTACGCTTCAAAACAGGGACTAATTAGGCCAAGTCCGCCGCGTTCACGGCGCGACCAATCAGATCACTACTTCCTTAAGATGGTCAACCCACGTGCCTATTGTTAGTGTTTGATTGGCTCATTAGTTCAAAGTTCGACTTCTCGAAGCGAAGCGACGCTCGAAATGACCTTCGAAGGGACGTTCGACTTTTCTTTCGACGTTCGAAGGATGGAAGATGTTCTAAGTTTCTTCTGATTTTCCGTAAGGTTTTAGTCCCTGTTTAGAATCCGTTTTGTCGTGAGTCCTTTGTATGAGTGAAATTAAAACATCAGATTATAAATGTTGAACGAATACAAGGAATCACGTCGTCAGTCTAGCTCGTGGCTTTCCCTCTTGTTGAATATTAATGTCATTTGTCAAAGCTTTCGAGCGATTTGATTGGTTGGCGCCATCGGACGCGGCGGAAAAGTTGAGGTCAATCCGACTTGCAAATACGCGCGTAGCGGAGCGCCTTGATGTGACCATTGTTAGAAATAAGCAATGCAAATACAACAGCCGCTCCGCTGCGCGCGGAAAAATCAGCCTAGTGGAAGACCGGCTTAAAGAAGTTTAGACTCCGCGTATCCTGAAACGGCACACATGTGGATCTGCAAGAAGTTTTATCCATACAGTTTAAATCGGATTAAATTTGCAAATTGGTAGAGGTTGATAATGTATGGCACATAGAAGCGTCGCTCCCAGGGAAGTTTTCTTTCAGTTATAAGGCCACAAGAAGCTTCTTCCTTTTGAAACATGTTATTTCATCACTCGTAAAAATTATTTTCAAAGTCATTGAATTAATTAAAACTTGCTGCTGAATGAAAGAAAACGAATGAGTTGATTTCCTTGATGTGCACTACGAAGTGCAGTCAAGCGAATTAACTGCAGCATCGCAAATGTTACCATTGGAATTTCAATTTTTAAATGTGCGCACCAAGGAAGCAATGCATTTGCTCACTCACTGACGATCAAAGACAAAAGAAGTTTCAAAGAAATGTAGTGCACCATTCTATACACTAATATTCGTTACAGATCCAAATGTGTTCCGGTATCGTGTATTGTTGTAGGGTCTTCTATCATTAGCTTCGGTAGCAAAACGTTCAACAACTATTTAATAGGCCTTAGCCATTCGAGGCGATCATCAAGCGGAACTTTGGGAGAGAATCACAACTGCTCCAATAGCTTTCTGGTCCATTTCACGAAGTAGCTGTGATTACGTAACACCCAAAGTGCTTACTACACCCCCAGTAGCAACCCCGATGAAATGATGCCCGCCAAGGTAAAAGGATGACCCGCCAGCGAAATGTGTTTCCCGCCAAGTTTGAGTTTAAAGCACTTTCCCCGCCTTGTTTCTGTTGCTTCCCCGTTGAAACTTTTGTTTCCCCGTCAAAAAGTATACAAGTTCCATCACCGATAATAGCAGAAAAATATTTTATTTACCCGTCACGATATTTTCAATCCCCGCTGAGAATGAATGATTTCAAAATTTCCCCGCTGTACTTTTAATGTCCGGCGGGATCGTTACTTGGGGGTGTGCTTACTGAAATTGGTCAAAGGAGGTTTTGAATGCACTTCTAAAATGACACTTGACGAAAGTTTGTCTAGTATTAGGACAGAGATTCGCATGATACCTGTCTGCACATGTAAATAAACATTATACCGCTCTGTCCTCTGTCCTCTCTCACAAAAAAGGGTATCCTAAAAACTTAGACGTTTGATTAGATATTGAAAATAACGATGTCATGAACAGACCCAAAGGAAGATGATCCTCTGCCAGAGATTTTGATCTAATTTTAGAATTACAAATCAATTGAAAATTCACTGAGTTACGAGCTCTCAAAGATCAAATTTATGCGACAGCGGAAGCAAGAGGCCCCTACGTGGCTTGTAATGCAGAAAAGCTCCAAGATCGAAGCAAAGACACGGCTGTTCAACGTTATATATCTCGTTAATTTCAGAGCAAACCAAATAGCACTTCGAAAGTAATTAATTCTGTTAACCGTTGTCAAAATTTGCTTGAGAATGTATGTATCCAAAGAACATTGGATTAAAAGATAACCGAGGAGAAACTGAATCATTTTCAAACATTCCTTTACGGAATTCTTCAAAAGAATCCATAGGCTTGAAAGTTAAGTTTTCAAAGATCTTTTCAAAATCCCATTGTGTTTGCTTGGAAATAAATGATAAAAAGGAAACGACAGCCCATGCTAATTTAAAAAAGAAAAGCTACAGTAAAAACCCGCACATAAGAACCTAAGATTCTGAACTCAGTCTGTTTAGGTTCTTATGCTATGAGGTACATCCCACAATCAGGGTGTAGGTTCTTAACATAGGGTCCAAAACAAATGCAAGAAACAAACGTTAGTTGAAGGTTTAGCACTGATGAAAGCAGTTGATTGAATTTTGAATATCACTCATATCCAAGAAAGAGGTTGATTGACAAACAGGTTGAATTTATTTCCCAGTGAGTGGAAGAATGAAATTTTATACCCTTTATTAAGAACCTGGTTAAAATATCAGGCTGAAATGGTTCTTATTCATTGGGTACAATATATACAATTTCAGGCTGTAGGTTCTTAATAAATGAAGGTTCTTATGTGCGGCTTTTTACTGTATTTTGAGGCATCTGGTTTCAACCTGCTTCAAGAGCTTGTAGCTCCACGGATATCCAGCCGAGGTGCAAGGTGCTGGTGTCTAAAATTTACTTTCGATCTTACAAACAGGATTATCTAATCACGGAGCCCCTTAATCATATCGTTGTTTTACTATTACGTCTAACAATTTTTTTGAGTCACCCTGTACTATCGATTTTCTGATCGTATGGGGGTGGGGCAACAACGACAAAACTAATGAAAAGGGGCAAGCACTACGTAGGGAGCTAACATTCCACGACCAAAAATGAGACAAGTACTACCATTTGGTAGCTTCGTCACAGTCATTAACAACAATGTATACATACTCTTGTTCAGGGTATTTTTTAAGGATTGTCCACTGGTGGGGCAAACAGCCAAAAGGACCCCAAATTTTTACTGTATGACTTTACGGTATTGCTTATCACTGACAAAGTAAAGGCCCTACTTTCAAAGCTGTATCATTAAAAAAATGTTTTTGATCCATACATAAAGCTATATAAAAGCAAACTTTTACCTGGAAAATACGCAATTTATTATATTGGTAAGTGAATGTAGCCAGATGGAAGATATGGTATCCAACAGAATAGCAGCATTTGAGGGTAAGATTTCATTTTAGCTAGCAACATCAATAACATTGTTTTGCTTACAAGGGAAAATCATTTGAAATAGGGCCACATTTGACTTAGGCCACTGGAGCATAGTACGGATTTTTTCTTCACTACTGGGGCAAGCAAAAGGGCCCACTGGGGCGAATGTCCCACCAGTCAGTACGTTAAAAAATACTCTGCTCTTGTTCCTTGGCTAAGAAAGTAACAGGGACTAGATTCACATTGGAAACTTGCGTACATTTGCGTGCGCGTCAGAAACTAATAAAATGGGACCTGCTTGCCATCTAATTCCCTGGAGCGAACTCTTATTCGTAATTTTTTGTCTACGCATGCGTAGTAGGAAATCAGCCAGTATTGAGAACGTTCGTGTCGAATCATTATGTCGCAGATATGTTCCAGGGGTGTCTGTTTATAAAATACAAACTGACCAAAACGTTGCGTTTTATTGCCTGTTGGGTTTAAAGGATTTATCTCGTTGCAAGCTCGCTACGGTGCAATCTTATTCGTGAATACTAAAATGAAGATGCTTACACAACGTTGTCAATGCGGCTTGGTTAGCGAGGTCACACCCTGGAAGAACTCAAGTTTTGCGAGGTGAGAAATGTGAGGTGCACATTAACTGCCGTTAAAGGGTTTGTGCAAGGTTAAAAGCTTGCATTTCTAATCAGCAAAAAGGTTCTAAAAATATGCCATTAAAATCGCAGTTGGATACGCGCCGTTAACAATGGCTGGCGTCTGGCGAAAGAAACAATTCTCTTTCTGAGTGTGTCCTTGTTCTATTAACAGTCGACAAGAGTAATTTACCATTATGGACTACTGAACAAGCTCTTGAAGACAACGTCCGCCAATTGTTTTGGAAAATGGTTTTAAAAAAAACTTCATTTTCGAAAAACAAGATATTACCGAACGTGTCAAATCTTTTATCATGCGAAAATACATTGTGGAGAATTCATTATGATGAGAGTAAGCTCAAGAAATTCGATGGCAAAGCGTTATTCAAAAGGGGCAAATTTTAATGTCAATAGCAAATAGTGCTATTTACGTCCAAAGAAGATTCATTTATTCCACGATAGGTCTATTTAAGAGACAAGCCTTTAACAATGAACTATGTCTAAAACCAACAACTTTCCAAATCATTGGAGCCTGCATGAACTGTCTTCTTTCTGTGTGAACTTCCTTATGTAACCATCACCAATATACCCAATCACTTTTTATCTCGAAACATCGTAGACCAGAAACTCTTAACAAACTATGACGGTGAAGTTTGATGCAATCTTTCTTCTCAGAGTTGATGACGATACCCCGAGCCGACGTAATCAGCAATGCGCCTTGCTTGCTGTTCGCGGTGCAACCCAAGACGGTCTAGCATCAGGGCCTCCGCTATCTAGCCAGTGCGCAAGGACTGGCTCAGTATTGGGAGTTGTACATCGGCTGAGAGAATTCCGGTTGCGAGTATGGCTGATAGCCGCCTCTGTCACCCTGGTATGTCGAGTCCTGTGAAAGAACTTGCTCAGCTTGTGATTTCAACTGGAAGTCATCTCCCAAGTAGCTATCCTGGTGGTGAAATCAATCAAATTTTATCAAGAGCGGCTTCTTCGGCATCTTTTAATTTACATCGTTTTCCGATGTTAAAGTCTAAACGGATGCAGGTCTAAAATTCAACGGTGGATGAAGAGTGCGACGATACACATTTTCAATTCTTCAAAATTCTTATATTATTTATTGCAAGACGAATACGTGTTTGCAAAGCCTAAAAGTTTGACAAGTCCGTGTTAATGTAGCGCAACAAGTCCATCCTCCAATTTTCTAAGCCATGTTATTTAAGTTTCCAAGCACGCTGTCCTTCATCATCAGAATACACAAAATTATAAAGCACGAGGCTAAATTTATATTGCGCCTTCGCACAAGATAGGTTTTAAAACCGCAAAGATTTTCCTGTTGCTTTGCGGTTTTAAAACCTATCTTGTGCGAAGGCGCACTAAGACACAGAAGTACAAGGGAGCTCTATTCGAACAACTTGAGAGCGGTTGGGCCTAGCCACGCTCAGTTACGCTCAGTTGAAGATGAAACAGAACAGAAAACAAGACAACAAAACAAGACACAGGGATCAAAACAAGGTAAATAAATAATCAATTAAAACATCCGTGTCCTCACACCCTTGGATTATGTCTGTTGTCATTTGCGGACATTTTTTCACTTGATATCTAATTTGAGACAGAGTGGAATGTTCTTTGCTTGGTTTTTACCATGTTTTGTTGTTTTTCCTTCTACTATTTGTATGTATGTGATCTTTGTGATGCCACAGAGTAGTCACAGTATTTGGGACCCAGTGGCATCATCCTTGTAGTGTAGAGAAGTAGTTTGTAAGTTGCGTAGTAAATTTGTATTGTAAATTTGTATTGTAAATTATTCTATTTATTGGAATGTAAAAAAGTAAATGTGCTCATTCGTTTTCCCTTTCCCCAACAAGCAAAACACGAATAAATTCATGCAAGGGTATGCTATGCCTTCAAGAGCGACTCAATCGGGAAAAATTAAAAAGGCAATTTTTAAACATTTTCTATTGTTGTATATGGTGGAATATCCTCGGGGGTCTACCAAACATATTATGCATCCGGGAATGCATCTGCCGATAGAGTCTTATTTTCAGTATTAGAAAATCAGTAGCAGGATTATAAACTTTGTACCTTAGTTCCAGCACTGGTATAAGGCCAGCTTTTCCAGGACATGTGACAAATTTTACAAGGGAACCAAAAGATTACGAAAACAAGCGAGCTTATTGCACCCTATTCCAGGCAAGGTATTACGCTTCCAATTTTTTGTTCAACAACAGATGCTCAAATGCTTCCCTTGGCAGACAAATCTTCGTTGATTTACTCAAAGGTAGACCCCTGGGAGAAAGATCGAAGGGCTAAGTGGACACAGTCTTTTCTTACAGCAGAGTCTCAGACTGACGTGAAGTATCAGCAGCACGGTTAACTAAGACAGGGATAACTGTAGCGAATAAATCATCATTGACTCTGATCATCTGATACAGTACAACAAGGACTAAAGTCTGTCTGAAATTAGATCGATTTGCGATAACGCAAAATTACCCATACAAAACAATTCAATTGATGTTATTCGTGGGCAGTTTCATGTGACATCTTATGGACATTTTAGCTATTTTCGAAAAAAAATAATCTGAATCAAACGATATCTTTTATACATCGTGAACAATTTTCGAAGCTCTAATGCCACTCACTTGAAGCTCTTGTATAAAAATGTACAAAATATTGTTTAATCCGGGCTTTCTTGTTGATTAACTAATAGTTCTATTTGAGAGAGACTAAACGCAGTAAAATATACACATACATACCTGGGAAAGTTCCGGCTGAGACAATGGCTGTGACAATGGGTTCATTCCTTGACTCATACCGCCTTGTGTCAATGGTCCCTGAGACAATGGACCTTGGGACAAAGGTCCTTGTGACAGATCCTACAAAATAAAGAATTTAGTGATCGAAAAATGCATCAACCCTCCCTAGCAAATGCTGGAGATAACGAGCAGTCAAAATATCGAATGTAAACTGAATATCAATTATATATCAGCATTTGCAAACTTTACAATCCCAAATTCTAAACAAAAGTTCAATAAACGACCAACCATTTTGAAGGTTTGAAGAAGAAAGGTTCTCTATCTTAGAGGTATACATGTATGCGAAAAACTTCAAATCCAGTGGTTCTTAACGACCAATATCCTGCGTTGACAACGACACTAAACTTTTTGCTGACTTCTAAGAATTTAACGTTAAGCTTTGAAGTCTTTGATGATCACATGAGTGGCTTCCAGTCACTGAATTTCTTAAATAAAGGATTAAGCAACCCGAAGCTAAATTTATCTCAACAGAGGATGTCGATGGATGTACCAGGTGAGCCGCGCTGATGGTGTTGAAAATCGTAGCACAACGAGAATTGGATAGATTTGAATGAATCGATCTTTCTTGATAGCAGAAAGACTAAAATATTCTTGTGCTCTTTCTCCTTTTATTTACAAGCACCGAAAGTACAAGCAAATTCGAATTTACGGGGAGCATTGGTTGCGAAATGCCTCAAATAGGGCAAAAAACACTTCATCGAATCGTACAGGATCTCTGCACACAGATGGAGTGTAGACTACATTATATAAGTCCCTCTAACTTACGCTTGTTGTTGCCGTTGTTATCGCTTGAGGGACTTATGTCCTCACGCTTCGATAGAGGGACTAATTAGGCCAAGTCCGCCGCGTTCACGGCGCGACCAATCAAATCACTACTTTCTTAATATGGTCAACCCACGTGCCTATTTTTAGCGTTTGATTGGCTCCTTAGCTCAACATTCGACTTCTCGAAGCGAAGCGACGCTCGAAATGACGTTCGAAGGGACGTTCGACTTTTCTTTCGACGTTCGTAGGATGGAAGATGTTCTAAGTTTCTTCTGATTTTTCGTAAGATTTTAGTCCCTGTTTAGAATCTATTTTGCCGTGAGACCTTTGTATGAGTGAAATTAAAATATCAGATTATAAATGTTGAACGAATACAAGGAATCACGTCGTCAGTCTAGATGGAAGAATCGAAAGTGGAGTATACGAAAATACACTCCATCTGTATGTTCGGCCCGTTACCAACCATTTTGTAAACAACGGAACTTCTGAAAATACAAGTCAACCTGAATTTCTGTTGCCCTTAAATTGCGAAAAAAATCACAAAAATCGTAGCAAAGTAAATGCAGAGCCTCTTTCATCTTTTTGAAGCAGCCATTGTATAGTGGCACCTAAAACAAGCTCGAAGAACAGAAAGTGAGTGATATTCAAACTTATAATTAGGTTAAATTGATAAATTTCTAAATACCTGACTGGCAGCATTATTAGCAACGTAATTCTGTTGTTGTTGCTTCTGATTTGGTCTTTGTCCAGGCTGCTTGCCTCTGTAACTATGTTGTGCTTGCCGTCCTGTATTGACTGCCTAAAACATAAAGGGTTTGTGAAAGCATAAGGGCACTTGCACTCGCAATCAAATCGAAGCTACAAACGCGCCGTAAACAATGGCTGCCAAAAGAAACACTCCTGTTTTAGTGTCTTTGTTCTTCTTATAGACAAGCCTATATACTATAGGGCATTACCTTTAACAACTACCTGCAACCAAATCTAACGCATTCAAAATGCGTATGCTTTAACAGCACTATGTCCTCAGATGACTTAAAGGAAAATCATAAAGAGCCCCTTAAAGAGCTCTCATTGTATATTCCACAGGTGTGCGCTAATTTGCTTTATCTGAAGAAAGCAAGGTCATAGCGAATCATTGATGCGTGAATTTCGGTCCAGAGAAAAGAAACTTAGAACAGCAAACATCGAACAAATAAGCAAATAATGAATAGATAAATAAATAATACAGCAAACATACTTCAATTCCTAACCAATACAGACATGAAAGATTTACCTGGTTATACTGGAAGGCAAGAGGGGGCATCTGAGGTAAGAACATTCCAGCTGGAATTGGGATGTTTGCAGCAAACACATTTCTGGCTTGCTCAGGTGCAGGAGGGAAGAATCCCATACGATCATGAGTACGATAATATGAATCCATGACAGGATCAACAGAACGCATTGGACGATTGGCATACAATCCAGGTGCAATCAATGCCTCTCTTGCATCGAACATTGTTGTTGTCATGAAACGACCACCCTGACAGATAAAGAAATAAATAGTATATTACCCAGGGCGTGAAATAACATTTCCTTCATGCGACCGAACAAAATTTATACTTAGACTACCCTCACACGAGAAAACTCAGACCAATCCGAGTTTCAGATCAGTTTGAAATTTGGCTACGTCTGCTAATTTGCCTCCCCCTCACATGACCCTTTTCAGACCGGTTTGAGAACACTAAACAATGCGTGCGTTCCTTGAGCATTCAGAACAATTGTGACTGTTGTGTTGAAGATATTGGCATTGTTTCATAACATCTAGATCTATCTGGCTGACTTTGAATGAAATCTTTATTGTTTTGATTGCCAAAGGAGCGCCTAGAATTTCAATCACACTGGCTTTGAAAAGACATTGCGCCCCGAACTGAAAAATTTTTCTGCTCACATGAAAATTTCAGGTCAACCTAAAAACTCAGACTAACCTGAGAAAGCGAAATGAGTTTCAGGTCCTGAATTTCTGAATTTCTGAACCTGAATTTCATTTCGCCTGTGTCATGTGATCGCTCCAAGAGCTTCGACCGCAGACCGAAGTGAGTTTCAACCGATCTAAAAGTCAATCCGGTCTGAGTTCGCTTATGTGGGGGCACTCTAACTCAAATTTCCTGGATGAAGAAAGTGGAATATGCTGCTATCATGGAAGTCTGGCATCACCCGCACTACTCACCTTCCAAAACACAATCATTAATACACCCAGATGCATAGCTACTGATGTTTCTTGCAACATAATTTGTGATACACTGCAGTGATAGTGATAGGTTTGAAACACAAACACATCCATAACAGATATGAAACATTAGATGTGGGCGAAGTTGGAACTCAATACAAAAGACCAAAATGAATTAGGCATGTAGGCAACAGCAACTATCAAATTATTTAGTGATCTTATAATTTGTTCCTTATTTACAATATGAAAATGAATCGCGCATGAGCTACAACTACTTTGATATATTTTTTAAAATTTCCTGCAAGACATTACGAATGGCTTCATAGCTTGATATTATCAACTTTGAACTACCGACAGTTTGTTGCCTGGGTGTATTTACCAATAATTGAAAGACGGTCACCATAGACAGGATCTTAAGGCACTTGTACCGTGAATTTAAGCAACCTTGCTAACCAGCTGCTACCAACGGCAAGGGTTTGATATGGACGTTCTATTTTCGTGCGGTAGCCTTTGAGCTTTTTCTCATGACAATAAATCGCTAAGTTAAAATAAAAAATCAACACTTACTGGGTTTGTCTTGTTCGTCAGTTTCCTTGGTTTGCTAAACTGGATCATGCTCTCCTTCAAGTTGTTCAATGGGCCTACGAGGGCAAGGGAAAATAAACCATTGAAGTATGTCTTAATACAAACGTTAGATGTGGAAATCTACCTATCAAAACAATTTCGGGCTTTAGCAGGAATATTATTGCTTTAGCATACGCATCATTTGACAACAATAACTTTTAGGTGGTTCTTTGGGCATCAATACCTTTATATTTGGTGGCATGCTGAAAGTTGCGTTTTTCAGCGCCAAGCACTGGGATAACAGAGTAGCTAAGCGCTAATCGGCTCCACGACCCCTTGTCATGACGCTCAACTGGTGGGGTCCTGCTGGGTATCGAACCCACTCCGCCTGACTATTCTGGCTGCAAAGTCCGAGGATTACATCACGGCGACATCAAGTAGCAATGATAAACCGCTCAATCAGACAAACAGTATCGGTTACAGTAATTTGGTTCACAAAACTTTTTACAAAATGTAGCTCTTCCGAGCTGTTATAAAAATCTTGTCGAAATTGTGCACTCCCAAAAACTTAAGAACTAAAATTCAGTCAAGCTACAGCCAACGTCTGCAATTTCGAATGATGCATAGATCAGATAATTCGTGAAATAATACAATTCCTAAAATTCCGAAGATGCTAAACTCCTTAACAACTCACCATCACTGCAAGTGTCAAGTTCCACTCACAAAGCTTCCTTGAATGATATATAGTTTGCAGTATTTGGCAATACATGGCAGTTCTATGATGTCCAAAATATCTTTGGTCTACCTAAGTTTGGGACTAACTGTGTGAATTATAAAAACAACAACACAAAATCGTTAACATTCATAATTTACCTTCAACAAGACATCTCTTTCCCTTGTAATCATTCAAAAGATGGTTCCATAATGGTTGCTACAAAATAAAAAACAGAACATACTACGTACTCCCTCACATCTAAAAATTGAGTAAGAACTAAGACTTTAAGGCCTAAATTAGTAGTTCTTTGGTTACAGGCCTCAAATCCCGTTTGAGCATCTAATTCTCCATTTTCACAATAGTAGTTATTTACAGTTTTAGGTTGTTTAATTTTCTACTTCATGCATGTAGTGGCCTCAGGGTTGACAAAATGAGTTGCGCCCAGAGGTATAGTCTCAACAGTATCGCAGCATAGTCTGAAGGTAATCACTTATGTATTTGTAAATCTTTCATGAAACTTACAAAAATAAAAATTGAGTGAAATTTTGCCAATAAGATTGAAAAATAAATGAGACTTCTGCTGCAACTTACACGAGACAGAACTTTCGGATTACCAATAATGATCAAGCCATATCTGAAAAAAAGAATGAATTCATATCCACAGATTCGATAACAGTCTCGGTCGTCTACAAGAACTTTGAAGAGAGCCTGAGAAGAAAATTTCGTGTCGATGACTTGAAAGATCATTACACAATCAGTCATTTTACATCTATCAAATTTGGTTTAATAATCAGGGTCTTATCACATCTAGACAGCTTGGTACATCCTGACGCGGATTTTTCTATGTTTGTCAAAGATAACAGCAACATAGAAATAGCAGACTGCAGTATGTGAAACCCCATGCTCAGTCGATACTTACTTAGCTCTTGTCAAAGCCACATTGAGACGGCGAGGGTCATTCAAGAAGCCAATCCCCTATGAAATAGATAATGTATAATCAGCTACCACGCGTGACTATGCCCTTTAAACACCTTATTTCTGTTGATAGAAATCAAAGCTAACTTGCAACAAATTTAAACGAACTAGTACAAGGACATAAACACTGCACCATTCTCGGTTTCGGAAGACAAAAGGTCGTCTGGTCTCCGCCAAGAACGGTTCTTTTTTTAGGTAACTCTAAATGGAAAACACTGAATCAGAAATCTGCGATTCCATCTGCATATCATCTGCCTCCGCTGACCAAAAGCAGCTAGCTATGAGCTCATTCATATAGTGCTGGTACAAATTAAATGTTAATTCTCGAGGCTCCTTCAGAAACGTTTAAGAAATATATAGGTCTAAACTTAACGTCAAATAGGAAAAATCCATCAACAAACTTCATGTCAAAAATCACAGAACTCCTCACATATAAATGACCATCTACCGATAGATTGTCAAGGTTTCAATTCTTAGAGTGCGGTACAGAGAGTATCGCCAAATGAACCAGCAAGAATATTGAAAGAAGATTCTGTGATCAGTTTCAACCAAACTCGAAATTTGAATTAAGTAACGTACTTGATGGTCATTAGAACGGACGCATGACATAATTATATAATCTTTTTCACGACCTTGGAATGCATCCACACTTGCAACTTCAATGGCCTAAGGAAAACGAATTTAAAGCAAATATATCAGTGAATAAATGCCATTCCTACATGCAATGGGTTTTACGTTTCATAAATACGTCTCCTTTGCATACCACCAGACACTAGTCAAAGGTCTTGTGAGGTAAATGATCTCACTATCTCTACATAGAGAGACTGCAACATGCTTTTCAGGAGTTAAGCATAGCATCCACATAGAAAGTTCCTCCCTGTAATAGCAGGCATAAGGATTTTACTAGTGACCAAATCAGGAAGGTTTATTTCTACTTGACAACTCTTTTAATTGACTTACAAATAAAGCAATCTTCTACTTCAGCCTGTCTACCAACGCTCGAAAACATGTTCAACTGCTGGGCATCGAAGAAGCTCAACCCCCGGGGGGGGGGAGTAACTACCATATATGAAGGTACGGGATGTGCCATTTTTTGGGGTGCCTTTTTCCAGCAGAAAATAAATGTTGGGGTATCATTTCTGGTAAAATCACAAGTAGTCATAAATTTTGGGGTGTCATTTTAGAAAATTAACTCTTTAGGGTATTGATTTTGATCAAACTTCACATATATACTTGGTTACAATTTTGGATGGCTGTCACAATTTCAGGGTATACATTTTTAATGGCCTGTAAATTTTGGGGTATCATTTTCGCCAAAAATTAATAAATTTTAGGGTGCCTTTTCAGACGTCAAACGGCACACCCCCGTCACCGGCCTATTGAAGTTACCCCCCGGGGCTCAACCTATCTACAGGGTGAGTCAAAGGAAGGTTTACACGTTTGGCAGGCTATGGAATAAAAAGGATGGAGCCGATATTCAAAATTAAAATGTTAATCTTTCAGTCAAAGGCTCGCTTAGGCCCTGTTTATATGAGGAAAAACACCTCACCTGCCAGACCCGGGGCTGAGAGGCGAGGTAGATTTCAGTCACTGTTTATATGAGATTTTTCACCTCACCTGTCAGCCCCGGGGCTGAGAGGTGAGGTGGAGTAAAGTCTCTCTTCCGTGAAATCAGAATGAACTGACCAATGAGAATCAACGAATAAATTCAATTCACCTCGCCATACCGGTGGTGTTTCGTTTATATGGAAAAATTTCACCTCACCTAGGTGAGATTCCACCTCTATTGAGGTGGGACTTCACTATACCGGTGGTGTTGTGTTCCTCGTGTAAACGCGAAATGAAAGAACAAAGGATTTTATTGGAAGGTGGAATCTCACCTCTCAGCACCGGGCCTGGCAAGTGAGGTGTTTTTCCTCATATAAACAGGCCCTTAGACGAGAAAATTTTTGTTTGGTAAAATAACTCATCATCCAAATCCAGAAAGTAGGAAAATGCTGGTAAGAGGCATGTTTAGGAACAAGAATTCCACATCCATTCTGGTCCATGTTTTATTTGCCACGGAAATTAATATTCTATTTCTGAAACTGAAAATGGCGTTGGATTTAAACTCCAATGACACATAAATCATGATCCAGAATGGAACGTGGAATTATCGATTCCAATACAAACCCCCTTCACACATTTTTTAATTGTTGGGTATTAAAGATGTGTGATTTTGCCAAACAAACAATTTTCTCATCTAAGTCAGCATTTGACTGATAGATTAACACTTTAGTTTTGAATATCGACCATATACTTTTTATTCCACACCCCACCAAATGCGTAAACCTTTTCTGACTCACCCGGTACATTCCTATGATATTACAAACAGTAAATTAAATCGAAAAACATCACGTTAATCTTACGCCTCACTCTTTTGTAAGACTCAGACTTAGTGACTATGGATGAAACTTAATGTCTGCTTTTTAAGTCAAATTCATGCTCCTCTTGATATTACAACCAGCTGATCTCTAAAAAATCTTCTGTCATGTCTGTATAATGGAAGGCTTAATATACGTTCTGACAAGCAAACAGGAACATACCTGATAAAGAGTGGCATGCAGGGATCCACTGAATTGCATGTATGACACGATGTACGCCCTCTGTCCTTCATATGGTGTTATAATGCCAATCTGCTCCGGTTTCACTCCAGCACGCAAGAAACGAGTTGCAATCTTTTCAACAGCTGCTGCTTCGGTCCTATGGAGGTAGGTTAAAATCACAATGGAATTCAGTGTCTTTTTGCAGATCGATGTAAAAGGTTTGTTAAAAACGGCTGCATCTTTAGTGAACTTTCTGCTTCATAACAATGCTTAGTGAATTAGGATTCCTATGCGGGTCAGAAACAAATAATTGTCACCTTGTTTTGGCCCTCCAGGTTTTGTCACTTAAACTTCAACTTGTTTGCGAATGTGATTGAAAAAACACAAAATTTTTTTTGTTTGATAACTTGATAATTTTATCAAGTTGGATGCAAATTTCAATAAAAGCAGAACAGTATATATATATATACTTTTCTAATTTACACTTTAATCTAATTTCTGATGCCTTGGTAATAGTCACACCAACCTGTTTAGGAAAGAGGTGCCAGATGATGATATTTCCTCTTGTCCTGTTGTTGCATAGAAGAACTGAGGCTTGTCTGATACAGGCCATGGGAAGTCAACACCTTGTTGAGATCTTTCAGCTGAGAATATAATAAAATAACAATATGTCAAACATTCTAGAAAGAAATGGAAGACAAGGAACAGTTGGAAAATGTTAAAGAGCATTAAAATGAGAAAGGAGTGCCAAAAAAGGACTTATCAAAGTCATAATGGGTTGAAGGGAATTTCATCAATTGCTTTGATATTTCTAATCAGATGTAGCTAAACTACAGCTGATATGAAAAGTATGTTCTTATAGTCTATCGTTTCCGTTGCTGAATGGCACCGACATCCTGTTTTTAATGGCTACTTGCCAGCTTACAAAAGACTCGAAATTTAATCAAAAGACCTTTTGACAGCACCAGATTTGAGGTATGGAATACGCGGTTCAAAATGGTACACTGCAAACAGACAACGTCTGCACATTTCAAATAGAATTTGGTTTTCATAATCTTTCTCTCCAACATATCTCGAATTCTATTCAGTAAAAACGTCTGTTAAAGATGTTGAGAGCAAGAACTTCCTATTTGGGATTTATCTGTGGAAGGGGAAAGATCTGTGCTTGAGTCACTTCCAGCAAACCCCTGGCTATAATAACAAAGTGGAATAACTCCTTATGGAAAAATTTATGACCACATTATTTCTTGTAACTCACCAACAGTCACACCATTCTGCAGGGTTCCGTCGTAGAAGAGATTGGAAGGAAATTCACTCAAAGCAGGATGCATACGATATTGTACTTGAAGTCTGATTGGTCTAATACCCAGCACAACAAGCCTTTCGAACAAGGACTGAGAGAGACCAGCACTAGAATTAAGAGCATAAAAGCATCGTAAGTAAATAAAATTCCATTCTTCAGAAGCTAGCTTTAGCTGCTCCCTATCTGTAGCCTGACACTTACAAGCCTCTTATCAACAGAAATGACATTCCCTACATTGGTTTCAGTAATAAAACGAACCAGGTGAAGCAGCAAGCGTAGCCTAAAATCTGTTAACTACCGTAGAATCCGCTTCATATCAAGCAGTTTGAAAATAACATTCTAAGGAATATCACCATGCCTTGTGGGAAGTCGGCGACTTGCTCTGTGTAGCTTTAAGAATAACTGACTGTGCGAAATTCACAAAAACAAAAACAAATGATGGCAAAGGCTGCTGGTCTTTGTACTCCCTTTATAACTGCAGCAATAAATTCTTTGAAAAAGATAACTTGTAACATTTTTTGCGATGAATGAAAGCTTACTTGAGAGAGGAGAGATTCAAGTATCTCTGCGATGTTCCTTGTACGTTTCAGAGCAATGTAAATGTAAGTAACATTGGATTCATGAACAATATTTTACTTCCAATTGCGTGAAAAAGGGATAAGTAATTTTTCCCTTTGAGCAACGTGTAAATGCATGTAATTTCCCTCAACAAGGCTTAAAAAAGTGATTTTTAAGGAGGTCATATATTTTACTGCTTTAATAAACATTTCATTCTTGACTTTTGAGGGGCATGAAATGTGTCTGAGTATTGTTCGATCGAGGAACTTAAGCCTCTTTGCACGCATAAGTCACGGAAGTTTTGTACATAAAATCTCTACTATAACTAAGCGGTGAGCGGTGAGATCAAACTAAAAGCGCTAATCCATACGTCACTGAGATCTCCTTCTTCCCGTCCGGGTAGCCCCTGCATTTACGCATCAAAATATCCGCGAAAATACCTAAGTTCCACAAGTCTGCTTCTTTTCGCCCAAAAACGCCAGGCAGCGAGGCCAGGAGCGAAAAAGCCTTCTTGCGGTTTCACTTGAATATCTGCAGAGCTAGCCCTGTGGACAAAATCCCTCGCCCTGTGGAAACCGCATCGTCCGCTACGAGTCTTAACAGTGAACTTTTTGCAAAAAACTTCGTTCTGCGAGTCCTTGAGAACATAGATTGTTTTGAACAAGACAACGTTATTGTAGGAAGATCAACTATCAACAAGCTTGTGAAAACAGCACGGATTTCCGTCCATTGGTCGAAAAACTAGACTGACCCAAAGCATGCTTGCCAACTCTTTCAGCGAAGGAAACTATCCTCATAACTGTTTACTTTCACCGTTTTTAAAGATTTAAGTTTACTTGAAATCTATAGATAACAACGAAGAATTTACCTGTATTACTACTCTGAGTGCTGCTGAAATCCCAGTTCGAAAATATAAACCAAACAGCTTTTACTGGGCCTTTACTATGTTGCTATAGTTAGAAATTACACGACGGAGTGAATTTAGCTTCTCCCGATTTCGTGACTGAAAGTCGATACCCTAAATCAAAATCTTGTATGTAACCATAGCTATTTGCCTTACTTTTGTTCAGTGTTGCTTATAAGTAATCCGAGTTTCATGTGGAACACACCAACAACCCGCGAAATTCAAACCACGTCTTTCAAAGCAAACTGTCCACTTTCCCATTAATAAATATTGTACAAGCTTCCTATATGAATCGAGTTTCTCATACAAGTTTCCCATTTGAGTCAAGTTTCTTATATTTATATGAATATGTGAGGGTACCAATTCTCAACAGAATTAGGGTGAGGTGTCTTAGGGGCGACAAACATATCGATTTTCTCCCCAACAACGTAGCCTGCGTGCAGACTCCCTTTTCAGACAGGTTCTCCTCCTGTAGAGTCTGCGCATCAGTGACCAAATCCTTGTTCTCAGTTCATGAGAAACGTGGAACCTTTCCTGATTGGCTGACGCATATCCCCTTTCTTTTATGAGCGTCTCTGTTTTTGTTCGAGTCTGCAGGTATTTAATTAGCGCTTCCATGGACAAAGCTGGCCAAAGGAACCTTATTGTGAGTGGGTGTTATACCTTCCCACTCTATAGGTCGCTCTATTGAATCCATTTCAGTGTCTTGGTTCCTCAAGAGGGGGAATCGCGCGTGGCTCAGAACAAGGATTTGGTCGCCAATGCGCAGACTCTACTGAAGGAGAACCTCTCTGAAAAGAAATCAGTAGAGTCTGCATGCAGGCTACAACAACGTCGTTTGGACGTTTTCGTTTAGACTCCCCCTTACCCCCCCCCCACACACAAAACGTCCATGACCTAAATATCGATATTAGCATACCTTTAGAAAATTAAGTTCAACGTAGCTAATTAGACTAGCCATAGTAGAAGGGGAAATAAGAGAACCTTCATTGGGAAGAAGTTTAAGAATGCAATGATTTTTTTGCATGGGTAAATACTGAAGTCACCAGTATGTACCATTCCGGAAAAAATTCTGGGCACGTCAGTCTGCAAGGCGCTTCACAATTAAAAATCGTTTTGGTCACTATGACTTTTGGTCTCAATCAAATCAGTTGGATGGATATTTCAATGCCTTTATTATAGGCTGCTCGGCACTGAGGAAGTGAAGCGCGCCACTTGATCAGTGGTAGCCGCCGCAGGCGGCCAGGCGCCAAAGGCGCCGAGCCCTCCGCAGGAGCTAGGAATTGCAAACCCATGCGCAGCGCGGGTTTGGATTCCTAGTGTCCCCTATAATTCCAATGCTCAAAGGACAGAAAAAAGGAAAGTTGGTCCAGCCCTTCAGACATCAACCAAATTTTTGATTGATTCAAATGCCTTGCGTAATCTCCACATAACAAATGTTTATACACGTGAAGTTTTTGCCCCATCGAGTATCGATCATTTTGAGCTTTTACATGGCAAATGACAAGCAAATTTCTTTGCAGCTGCACAAACTGCATGAGCATCCTTGACCAAAAACGTCAATGAATGAGCAGGACAAAAGTATTTGGTGGATAATATAGCCAGAAGATTTTAAAAACTAATGCCAATGACTAAAATACTGCAGGAATTCCAATGCAATGAGAATCTCTTAGAGAATTTAAGAATTAAGTACATACTTGGCAGCTTTCTTGCACATGACAACAGGACCAAGCTGACAGTGATCACCAACAAGTATCAACTGTGTAAAGATGATACATCAATTATTCACAAGTGGTACAGATACTGTATATCATCAACGGCTGTTAATCAAGCAGTGATTGATTATAATTAACACTGCGTTCACACGATCCCAGCACATTCTGAAAACGGTGAAAACGTGACGGTAGCAAAATACCGTCCCTTTCTAATGAAATCAACAAAAATATACTTGAACTGACACTAGTTTTCATCCATAATACAGGTCGGTTTGATTAAATAGATCTGAAAAGTTTCTTACTCCACTCAGCCACTGAGTCCTTTTTTCTTGTTTTTTTATTGTTCACTTGTTTACGCCTGTTTCACATTGGATGTTGGGAATTCAGTGTTATGTTAGTTCAGATGACAGCCTAAATCGCACCTTAATTTAAATTTTTCAGTAATATTTAGCATCCATCCCACGTAACACTAAACGGATACATCCAAAACACAGCAATTGCACGACATCCAATGTGAACCTGACTTTAGTATTTATCAGTAGAAATTGTTTGTGCATAGCCTTAAGTATTAATGTTTGATTGTATATTTAGATTTAGCTTAACTTTAGTTTACCTGTGTCTATGTTATGGCCATGGGGTAGTCATGATCTTCTGCTCCTTATGGCATCGTTCTTGTAGTGTAGTAAAGTAGTTTGTAAGTGCTAGTCTAGGTATTTTCGTTATTGTAAATTTTCATATTGGATAGAAAAACACACAATACCGACACCATTTGAAAACGATAGAAAATTCAACCATAACTGACATAAAATGATTCTCTCCAATTTCTCCAAGAATTTGATGCCAAAAAATGTATCTATACTTTATGCCTACAGCCTATACAAATCTTTAGCAAATACAAAGGAAGCCGCAGATCATGAAGGATAAGGAGGCACTCAATTCGCTCTAGATGTCAAATGATTGTGATGAATTCTCAGAAGACATTCTCTTGTAAAATTTCCAGCTTCCCTTTCGGATCCAAATTATTGTTACTTTCAGTATTCAGGTAGCGAAAGATGATGGCTTAGACTGTAGCCTGTAGAATCGGCTATCGATATAAGCAAAAGGCTGAAAAACGAATGTTTAGTCAAATTAAGTAGAGCGGTAACCTTAATCAAAGTAGGCTGCAACGATTTCTATCTATCTAAAGCCAATCCAGGCCCACTTTGAATACAGCACCCAAGCATGGGACACCTAGTTCAATGTCCCTTCCCAAGGATGGGGGAGTGATTTGGTTGCTCAGGCATCTGGATGGTCACCTTTCCAGATATAGAACTCACACTACCGAGCTTAGCTTCAGTCACACAGAAAATGTATAGCAGCTCAGCCACTCACACCAAATTGAAGACAAGTAGGCCAAAAAAGTACAAACCTGCTTCGTGCCAAGAATCACTGGTACCATGCATTCAGGTTCTGTAGCCTGGGTTGACTCGTCAATAAGAACACATCTGAATCTAAACTTGGACAATCTTGGGTCTCCAGCTCCAATGCAAGTGGTGCAGATGACATCCGCATGCTGCAAAGATGAGCAAATTTCAGTCAAACAAAGACGACAAAACTCACACAAAGTCAGCTAGCACTGTTTGGAGGGATCAGAAAACAAAGTAGCGTGGTAGCGGCGCTACCAGGAAGTTAGCTGAAATGTTCACATTTCCTAGGAAGGAAGAAGGCAAGAAAGGAAAAAGAAACGGAAGGAGAGGGACAAGAAAGGAAAGAAATTAAGGAAGGGAAGGGAAAGAAGGCAGGGGAGAAAGGAAGCAGGATAGAATGGAAAGGTATATTGGGACACAAGAAGAAAGTGTCCAAGAAGAAAAGGAAATGCTTTGCTTGTTACCAGGAAGAAAAAATATTTTTGGGCCTTTCCACCCTCTTCAGATCACAAGACTGTTCTCTTGAGCAGGCCTCATCAAAAATTGTCTGTGCCTGTGACCAAATCGTTTGGAAAAATGTGCCTGCAAACAAAGTATATACTCTGAGTACAGAAAAGGTGCTAGCATATACTGTGTAATGACATATTGTGCCTGCGAGCAGCGTTTGTGCTCTCGAGTATAATAATGAGGCCTGCCCTGGAGGAAACATTCTTTTTCCAAAAGTTAAGTACTTCATATCATGCAAAGCGTGAAATGGGTAACTTTCTCACGAGATAAAGAGGCAACTTCTAAAGTTTATGGTCACTTGACTTGACGATGGATATAAGCAAGAAGGAATAATCCCTTATATATAGAAATGAAAAAAGGCTTTTCAGTGTATATCTATTGTCAGGCACAGTTTAGTAACAGTTCCTAAAAATATAACGCAGCACGAATCGTAGCTGATCTATCTGGGCAAATATGGTCAAATGCATCGCCAGACCGAAATAATCTTATGCACCTAACTTTAAAATTCTTTTCTATAGTCAATTTTCAGAGTTCTTTTTGGTACTGATGATTTCCCATCATCACAACACTGACTATTCTTAAGATACCCTGCACTGTGAAAAACTCTCTTGCCTATTCACCTTGATTCTGACTGAACAAGACCCTACCTGCAACAGCTCTCTTTCGGCATTCCTTTTCAGGGTTTTATATCGCTTCTCATCAGCCGATGACAGCTCGCCTTGCTCATCTTTCAACTGTTGCAGCTTCTGCAGTTCAGGCATTGAGTCCAAATTGCGGACTTGATTATGCAAAGCAAGGAATGAAACTGGGGAGTCAATTGCTTCTCTGCTCTTAGCACACACACGCACAACCTGCAGGACAGAATTAAGAAAACATTAACAAAAAATATGGATGCGAACAACTGCGCCTGATGCAGAGCACTCTTCTCACAAAGTCATATTGCGAGTTTAGCGCATTTTACGACGTGTCAACACATATAATTTGTACCATCTGAAAATGGCACTGCTGCATTAGTGTTGCATTTGGTGGGGCAAAGTTTTATGTTCAGGCAAATTCAAGCCATCTATAAGCACAACAGAAATCTGACTGTGAATCACACATAAAATGTTTGCAAAGTGCTAAAACACTGGAAATGAAAGCTGCATAATGCGAAAGGTCTTCTCAGGTAATAACAGATGATTTCATATGTGGAATCAAACAATGTAGGTAACATCACATCATTGAAGAGCAAACTTTTTAACAGCCGAAAAAGTGGTTTTTGAAAACCTGTACTGAGCAAATTCTTTTCTACTTTATCTAGTCCTTTTCTAACGGACTCTCGGTGCAGATATGAATTACACATTAAACACATCTTCATCAAGAACCACATTATAGAAGGAGAATCAAATGTGTAGATATAAATTGAAAGTAAAAGGTTGGAATAAAAACCAAAACACCAAGTGAGTCTATACAGAGAACGGCTATCATATGCTGGAATGTGATGGACACACAAAGATGCTAGCATGAAATATTTAGCGTGTTGACTTGACTGGCAACATTTTATACTCAATACCTTTTACACTGAAGAGAGATTAGAGAGTACTCACCTTCAGACCAGTTTTATGAATCTTTTCAGTGAGCTGGTCGACAGCAATGTTACTTGGGGCACATACAATAACTTGGCTAAAAAGAAAACATTTGAAAATATAAAAAGCGTTCAGGAATCTTGGAACAGTGTACTGGTTTTCTGATTACTCAGCCTGAAAATTTCTGTCATCTGAGCAGTTCAGAAACGATGTGATATCTTGAGCGCCAAACATCACATAAAGTGTTTCAATTTGTCCTATTAAAGCTCAATTGTAAGAAATTTTACCATCTCCGTTGATCAATTTACGCTCTTTTCAGCAGACAAACTCTCAAGAATTAGCTCATATTTCAAAGTAAAATCTTCATTTTGACTGAAAATTAGGACATGTATATATTTATTCTTCTTAATCATCCAAACAAAGGTGTGATATACTGTGTGCTGCCTAAAGTAAAGACATAGAAACCTTCTGCAAATTAGATGCACCAGAAAGAGCTTCACGAAAGGCCACTGCAACGGACTGTTGAAATTCTGTAAATTCCCTAACTGCTAAAAGACCTTCCGTAATTAGACTTAGAAATTTAACTTCGAAGGTTGTTTCGCAGATGAACTATCAAAGAAAACTTTAAAAAGCTATCTGGAAAAGCTCTTGGGCAAAAAAGTTTCATGGCAAGTGTCTGGCAAACCAGGGAACTTAACTTTCTGCACCTAAGTATATACTTTGTTGGTTTATAGTATAATGTGCTTCAATTTGAGTGGAATACTCACCCAAGTCCTTGTTTAGCCAGATGGTAAACTGTTGTAGCAGATGTAACAGTTTTTCCAGTACCAGGTGGCCCCTGTCAACAAAATATCAAATATTATTCAGTAAAAATTGTTAACTCAGAGCAGTTGCAATGGAGAATCCAGGTCCAAATGTTTCTCCAACTAAAAGAAGAATATGGCCAAGCTAAACTTTCCTCAAACATAATACACAAAGAGGAGTTGAACATAACTTGGAACAGCGGACTATTTGAGCCCCATTCAAGAAAGCATTGTTGGAATTAAGTGCTCTGATAAAACTCCTCATTTACTCCTTTAAAAGTACACCCTTTCAACATTTAAAGTGTGCTTTTGAGTAGATTCTTAAATATATTTCAGGCTCTTCCAATGTATTCTTAGTTGAGGGGTACGTAAAATGAAGAAAATGACTGCCTCCTCCAACAAGAAATCTTAAAGGCAGAAAACGAATTTGGGTTTCATTGGTTTAAGTAAAGGATTTATATAGTTGTCTAACTTACTACAAACCAAGCCAACCGTAATCCTACAACCCTAAAGATTGCAAACCTGGATAAGGCTGAGAGGTCTCTGCAGGACAGTCTTGACAGCATAAACCTGAGAATGATTCAACTCCGGCAAACCAGGTGCTGAAAATCTGCAATCAAAATCGCAGTTAGATAATACGCTTTGCAAAGGATAGAGTGATAGAGCTAGAATACAGTCATTGGAGCTGTGGGTATACAGGAGCTTGCTAATAATCACGTGGACAGAAAAGAGATCAAACATAAGTGTGCTTGACAACATCGGGGAAACTAAAGGACTTTTTAATGAGATAGAACAACAGAAACCTCCAATTCATGGGACACATTATGAGACACAGATGCATAGAAAAAGGAATGGTATTTGGAGAAAGACCAAGAGGACGGCAGAAAACCACAATGACAAATACAGCAAAAGAGAAGCTAGGAATGACTATGACTGAAGCCTTTACAACAGCCCACGACACGAAGAAATGGAGGAACATTGTGTATGCCGTCACAGCCCTTCGAGAAGCCAAATGTTCTGAGCGATAGTTTTAGTAGTAAATGCAACAGAACATAAAAGTAAGCAATTGACAACATATTTATACAGTGAGTCCCAAAAAGTTTTCTCTTTGATAAATCACCATAATTTGATTACAAGGTCATAAGATCTATCTTCAAAAATCTTCTTCTTTTCAAGTTCATCACGAAGTAGATTGTTTCCTTTTACTAACAAAAGATAAAGAGATATCCACTTGCCGTACACTGCAATGGTCTTCTCAGCAATATAAGACAACTTATCATGCATATTATCAAACAATGTAGGTATAAAAACATCATTGAAGACCAAGCATGGCCAATCAGAATGACAAAACGCCAAATCAATTAGTTGGCCCATCATAATCATAAATTACAACCAAATTTGAAAGTTTAGCTTTCTTTGGATCAAGAAAATGACAACTACAGGTGACAAACCTTTTAGGAAGGGTGCACTTGACATTCTGCTCTTCCACGTCATGTCCAAGAAGCTTATGATAGATGTAACCACTGACAGAGGTCTCATCAACAGCAAAAGTCTTCATTGCAGCTTGCATTCTGTGGGAAAATGACATTTAAGCATACATTAACATCAATTATTTCGAATGAAAAAGTTTTGGTGATAAAACCATGAACAAATAAGAAAACCTGGAAATAAATTGCCGTTTTACAGCATATTGATCAAAAATATCATTTTAAATGGGCTGTATTTGCACAAAGAACTAACACAAATTTAACCACTGATCCAAATTGCATCATTCCTAAGAAATTATTGTACGCAAAGAATAGACACTTTAGCTTTTCTAAAGATGAATCTAAATCAAACGATATATATTTTATACATTTTGTAGAAATCATGAGTGGGCATGGGCACAACAGCGATAGAAGCTAAAACATCACTCAAAAGAGCGACAGTATCTCTGGTAAATATCTCTAGTAAATATCAGTATCTCTAGTAAATATCTCTAGTAAATATCATTTGATCTTGACTCTTTCGTAAAACAGCCAAAGGTCTACTTAACAAAAAACCTTCAAAAGCTTTCACAATTAATTCGGAAAAAACTTTTTTGGAAAAATCCTTGTCCGCAACATTTACCGCTCGGAATTGTTGAATCCTGATGCAGCTGTCAAGACATTTTTTGTTTAACAGGGCAGTCAAGGCAGATTCCTCATTCTTTCGCTTATACCAATTCCTTGAAACTTTTTCATTTGACTTTAAAATAATGTCTCTTTTTCAGGCTAGAAGTGAAGTCACTTCACAGGACATCATACTATCTTTTCTGGACCATATGCTCAAGATCAATACACATCTGTATATATCATCTCTACAAGTTAGTTACACTTATGACCTTGGAAATAGGTCTATTTTTATCATTTTGCAAGTAAGAAGTAATTGTCAACTTTCTTATCAAACTCATCCATAATGCCGATACGCGCATGCACACTTTGCAGCAATAATGCAAATATTTCAACAGGATAAAAACTTCAACAAAAATATTGCCGGTTTCAGTGCCTGTCCTGCTCATAGAAAAGAAATATTAAAAATCTAATTTACAATTTTGTAACTATGAATAAATATCACGTTAAAATTCCACAATGATTTTTAAAGCCTACTTTATTTAAAGTCACTTCATTTTTAAAAATAAATCCAGATCTTCCTTAAAATCCTCTTTGTTTTCGGCATTGTTACGTCCATCAACAATTCATAGCACCCAAAGTTCCATTCTGGACCAATTCTCAAATCTGCTTCACAAAATAAGACCCTTCCCCCATGCCTCAAAACAAAAATATCATTGCAATCTTATGCCCCATTCACACTGCAAGTTAAACCAGCTCAAATTAAACCAGATTTTCAAATGGGGCATTCTGATTGGTCAATGCAGCAAATCCAGTCATTTGATTGGTTGAAATTTGAACTGGTTTAAATAAAGCTGGTTAAATTTTCAAAAAAAATGTTCTTGCTGCGTGTAGTGCCACAATGCAAAGACAAACAAGTAAATAACATAAAATATAAGCACTTTGATGTGAATTGAAAGTAGCGACGTTTCCATTATAGCCCGTTATCAAGCCAAGAAAACGCTCGTTGGCTTGATAACGGGCTATGCTCGAAACGTCGCTACTTTCAATTCGCATCAAAGTGCTTATATCTTATGTTATTTACTTGTTTGTCTGGTTAAATTGTGTCAGTGTGAATTCAGTATTACAGTACCTGTCAAAGGATGTGGACTTCCAAATGAAATCAACTGCAAAATTCTGTGTACACTCAACAGGCACTCCTGCATTGCTTCTCAATTCCAAGCCAACTTCTTCGCCAAAATCTTAAATCTCATCAAGGAAACTTAATTGTCTTCTGTGTTGTTTGATATTCAATAACAAAATAATACTTTTTCCCAAGAGGTCATTCATACCTTATTACAGGAAGTCATGTATACACAGAAATGGCACTTTGATCGTTTAAACTAAGGCTACGTTCACACTGCTCCGTTATCGTTTCTATCCATCTTTTGTTGACGAAAATGCTGCCTGTTCACATTGCTCTGTTTTCAAATAAATACGCTATGCAAACGATAGGCATCCACATTGCTCCAGAAAAAGATTGTTGTTAATCCCTGTTTCAAAACAAAGCCTTTTGTTAATAGTTGTCAAAAGGCGCCAATCGCGACTCTGAATGCCATTGTAATCAACAGCCTACTAATAACGGAGTGTGAATAGTTTCCAGTGTCTCCATTTTGGCATTTACACTGATAAAAGATCGTTTCAAAGCGCACCGTTTCAAATTCATGTGTCTTCCTTTTCGTTTTTGAAAAGCTCCGTTTTCACAGCGGAGCAATGTGAACACAAGGCAAAAATGGAAAGCTTTTGCCCCGTTTTCATATGACAACGGAGGAGTGTGAACGGGGCCTGAAACAACGTATGAGCAAAACAAAAAATATCTGCCTTTTCATGCATGATTCGTGATTCATGCCTGATTTTCTGAACAGTGCTTTGACATGCCCCCACAATTTGTATTAACTTTTTCAAGATTTGCGCTAAATAATCATTATTCAAGATTTGCGTTAATTTTTCTGCACCTTATTGCTCATTAACTCTCTGTGATAAGTTAATTCGAAAGAGAATCCTATAAAGTTTAGGATCATTAAAACCTTTTTCAAGGTAACCTTTGAGAGAATGGGAACAAGTATGGAATTAGCTCATTGAAAAAAGAATTCCAAGTTATGTAACAATAAATGTATAACTTAATTTTTACGCAATGCCCAGCCTGTATAGTTTGTGATTAAAGACAAACCACCAGAGTAAGCTCTTTGTGAAAGGATGAAAAATCACCATAATATTTTTACAAGGCCTTCTCAGCAAATGCAAAAAGTTATCATGCATAAACTCAAACAATGTAGGTAATGAAACATCACGGAAGGCCAGTAACAATGAGCCTCTTACATGAAGTAATAATAAATCTGGATGCCTTCAAAGTTAGTTTTAAAAGTTTTCATGCAGCACAAAACTTGAAAATGGTGATCCGTAGCCACACCACTTGCTAGTCACTTTCATTTGGCACTGGTGACAGTAAATAGTGGGGTCTACAGGGTTTCTTAAAAATTGCTCTTCATTTGTGTAGCTAGCTGCTGCTGCAGAGTTTGAACTTCCATTGTCCCATTCTTTATACATTTCTATAGAATAGCCTTGAACTTGAGTTTAATATCCAATCAGACAACTACGATCTTAGACAAAAGTTTTGAGACACTTAGCTTTTTGGAGGAATTTCGAATTGAGATCCCGTTGAGATCCCCCCTGCCCCCCCCCCATTGCAATGTTGGAAGCTGATGAAAATTTATAAATGAGTTCACACGCATGTGTTCTTGAATCAACCAGCATTGCAATGGTGGGGGGGGGGGCCAAGGTCGTAGTTGACATGCAGTAAGGCATCTTTCAACACAAAACTCGTGTCTCTCAACAACTTTTGTCTAAGATTGTAGTTCCAAATTTATGGAAGACGACAATTAAAAAGTGATTACCACAAAACAGCACTTTCGTTGTTCTCTTAGAATACCAAATCCATTGAATACGGGTTCTATTGCACTTTTGAAATTTTACTGTTTAAAAAGGCTTACACAATTGGTTTTGACTGATAACACAATCGTGCCACTGTAAGGTATATTCAAATGTAGAAGAGACACAAATACAAAATTTACATGATAATCACGTTTTTGGGGAATAACTGAGTGTTGTTGCTGAAGCAACCACTTTCTTGCCTTTCCTCTGCCAAAGAAACTCTAAGTTGAAGCCTGTCTTATGCAACTGTATCAGGAAAAGAACAACGGAACGTACAGCTCCTCCACAGCATAGCAGTCAAAAATTTTTTGGGACACCCCCTGCATAGTTATCAAATTTCAAATTTGTGCACAAAAAGGTATTTGTTCCTGTCTCTTCTATTTTGGGTCTCATCTTACAATTGTCTAGATGACTAGTGTCAGATGATGAAAATAGTTTCGATACCCCCATCATAATTTCAAAGTCAGTTATAAAATAGAAAGGATACTGTTTGGGATCTTGGTAACATGTCCTTCTCCAGACCAAGCCTTGTGTAACTCTCCCGTGTAACGCAGTCTCAGCTCGTCACCTTGCATGAGACGCATCTCACCATCAGACCTAGGAAAATTGAAATAAGCAATTCTCTTCTTGTTCAATCCAATGTCCCATCTCACAACAATGTTGTCTTGCGTCTGTAGAAACAAAATTTATAAATTTCAAACGTCAAATTGTTGTCAAAACATGGGTAGAGCTTCCATGTATCACCAGAAAGAAATAAATATGAAACTTAATTTGCCAAGAGAAAGTGGAGATTTTAAGGGCCATCCCTTCAACTCCCTCAAATACTCTTTAAATAAGCCAGCATTCGACATTTTTTTCCTAAGCACCTTGTATTATTGTCTCAAGAAGCTTACGTAGCCACACAATTCCTTATGCAAGACTGGGTAATGACGCCCTTTCTTCTCTACAGATATGTCAGAAATCTGTATCATACACAACTTTACCAACAAGGAGATATGTGATAAAGGATTAGATACTTGACAAACCATTAAAGGTGATCTGAAGCGAAAATTTTTATTGATGCAGATGAATAGCACTGTTGAGCGATGAAGAATATCATTAAAATTTTTTTGATACTTTGTTTCATCTTCGAGTTATCCGCTAATTTGTACGATTGGCTGATGACGTCATTTTGTTTGCAAAAAGCACGAGAAAGTATACAAGGTTGACCACGTTTCCAAAGGGAAATAAAGTCAACGACCTTTCCTTCACATGAAATGACTTTCTAAAGGTCACATCAGTTGATGAAACAATGTTTATTGCATTTATTCTGCTCAGCTGAAATGTCTCCTAAGACTGTAACCTTCAAAAGATCAGATACAGCTTCTTTCCCCATAGAACCCTAATAATTTGCAAACAAAATGACGTCATCAACTGACACTTAATATCATTGGATAACTTAAAAACGAAATGAGATTTCAAAAAAATTTCAACAGGATTTCTTATCAATCGACAGGGCCCTTCATTTGCATCAATAAAAATTTTCGCTTCAGATCACCTTTAAGAAAAGTATGGAATATATCTGCATAGCTGCCAAATAGATACTTAGTGTTAAATACGGGGTGCGACAATGGACCAATTTTTGAAAATTTATGACTTCAACTTTAACAGAAAACCTGAGCTAGATTCTGGTATTTTTCAATTGTTTGTTTTTCGGTTTTACAGCTATAGTAGAGGAAAATACCAGGAATCCGTGACCAATTTTCCTAGACCTTGTTTTGAAGATATTTTCTAGATCAGAAAAATGTGCTGAATAAAATGGGCTTGGGGGACCCTCTCAAAAATTTGAGCATTTTTGGCCAGGGGGTAATGTCTGAAATGAGACAAATTATCAAATAAGATCATCGTAACAATTGATTTTACGCGGTAAAAGAGACGAAACTGATATCAAATGAGCCATTCCACAGGACAAGACCGATAAGGTATCATCCCCCAGTAAAAATACCCTCAAAGTGACCTTTCCTTTACACAAATGACGGGGGTTTGTACCATACCCCCTGTTTTAAATTAAAGTTTTCATACTGTGCTAATTCATACTATGATTATCAAAAATAATGCCCAAATGCGCTGTTTCACAACAAAGTGTGGTTCAAAGGTAATATCAAGGTATGGATAAAGCATTGAGACTTACCAGCTGTATAATCCAGAAAATGTTCGTTCGTTTTACTATTCAAAGTCATTCTCACTTTCTTCTTCACTGTCGCTATCTGAAAAATTGTTGGTATCTAATGCACTGTCGTCATCGTCATCTCTCTGCCCTGTTTCTGTTATTGAAGTTATCTTAAACCTCTCCGGCAATGGGGCCTTCATGTATCTTAACGGTTGACACTTTCCATTTTCCAAAGTCCAACCATGGTTGACGGGAGAAGGGGGATGATCAGGCTTATCAAAGTTTATCAGAATGTTTGCTTGGTAGTTAACTCGCTTTGCTTTCAAGTCGTGAGAGTCTTGATCTGGAGGTATACTGCGTGCAGACTTATCTTTCACTTTCTCCCACTTCACTGCTCGAGCTTCCGCCAATGTTGTGCTCTTCCTGTCACCATACACGTATCTGATTGTAAATATTGACAAATTTTCCATCACCTCTGGTGTTACTGGCAAGCTCTTTCCTACATCTTTCAACAGCTGCATTGCATCTAAAGATTTCACCGTTTTTTCCATAACAGATTTCTTTCCATGGGCAAAGAAGCCCGATATGGCATCAGCTCCTGTATGTATATGAAGAGGTACAATGATTTTGGATACTTCTTCTGTGCAAAGTGGCTTGCAATCGTATATTTCCTTCTTTCTCTTCAAGCCCAAGGTACCATTTACTTTGTGTGCGACGTGTGCAGCCAAGACCAGAACATCTGTGTCTTCAGCATCGATTACAACAGGAGTGACTGCATCCTTCTTTCTTATTTGAGAATATAAGTAGAATATGATTGTATCTGCTTCTATATGATGGCATTCAAATTCTTTAAGTTCTGGATTTTCGTCAATATTCAACAGCTTCCAGCATTTGTTCCTTAAGGAGTATATGAAGTTGATGTTGGGAAGTAAGGCCGAAAAAGAGCTGAATTCATTTTTTAGGAAATTTTGGAGACGTATTTTGTTGCCTGGGTTCTTGAAAAAGTCTTGAAATTCTTTTGGAGGTGGCAGCTTATCTTCCTTCCTAATGAAAACATTTCTTGTGCCTCCAAGATAAGAAGATGCCCCTGCTCTGCGATCATGCTCACTGTCTTTGATGCTCATCTCCAGGTCATATGGGTCATTAACGAAGATGATTTCAGATGCATTTCGGTGTCTTGACAAAGCAAGGGAAAAAACCTTATCAGCATAATCACTCCAAGTGTAGTGAGTTCCATCGTTCTTTTCCCTGTCCTCCGTCGAAGGTGTAGCCAGTCTCCATAAAAACCCCATATCAACTAATGCAGTGTACTTGTCGATTTGGTTTAATGGCACAAATTTTAGTTTTTCAACTAACTTTGACTTCTGTACTTTGATCATTGTCCCGTTGATGTTAAATATTGAGAGGCATTCTTCTGTCACACGATGCTCCATTACTTGCACAAGGTCAATTTTCTCTTCACTTCTTTGTGATAAAGCTATAATTCGGGCCATAGCTTTGTGTTCCATTGCAGCGGTCTTTGGAATGGTGGAACCTTTCTCCTTCTCCGTTAAAGGTGGCTTGTCGAAGGTGTGCCTTGAGTTTCTATGCATAGTGTCGTCAAATGATTTCTCAGCAGAAAACATTCGTTCTTCAAAGAACTCTTTAACTAATAATTCACCATCACTATGTGCGGTTTCAAAATCATAAACCAGCTTGTCTGAGGCAATCATACCAGACTGGAGAGTCCTGAGGGTGCCATTTGAGAGGTCGAATGGTTTGGAGCTGAATTCTGTTAAGCACTTATCTATGTCTTGAACTGCTTGCTCGTCAGCCTTTAGTCGGAAGGCTGAATTTTCAGTGTGACCTTGTGTTGCTTTCCTTACATTTGCCATGGCATGAAGTGCAACTCTAACCCTATTCACAGAATTGGCATTGCGTGTGTGTATCGAGAGCATCTTTTCATTTTTCAAAATTCTCTTCCAGCCGGCTTTCATTTTGGAACCTTTGTTCATCGTCATTTCGATCCAAAGATCCAGTGGCAAACAAGAGTAGGGCTTACCCGTCATTGACTGTGCAAATAATCCCTGGTACAGGTACTGTGCCTTTTCTTCAGGTAAACAACTCATCTGCAGCCAGAATTCAACGAGCCATCTTCCATACTTATTGTTGTCATAAATTTGCATCAATGGCAACATTGATCGCAGAGAAATCTTAAATTCTTCCCAATTCTGTGTCCTCAGAGCATGGATGTTTTGCATTAGTATCTCAACCATTTGCAAAAAACTCAGCCAATACTTGGCCATATGACTCTCACAGTGTTCTAGTTCATCAAATGCTTTTGAAATAAAGTTTGAGAAGTCTTGACTTGCCTCTAAGATATCATTAGTTACCTTTAGATTTTCTCTCGTGGTGCTTGATGGATTTTGCAGTATCTGCAACATTTCTTTTGTCTCCGATGATAGGTGCTGACCATCATTGATGCTTTCTTGAATTATTTGGCGGATTAGCGCTTCGTACATTAAGCGGAGACATCGAATACCTCTTTTGTAATGCTTTCCACAAAGTGCCTTGTCCATTGAACCCTCAGCAATAGCACCAGCTGCAACAAGGACATCACTCAGCCCAGACCCTTTAAACCTTTTATGGATTGCTGACATGAAGGAACACTGAGTATGGAAGGGACCCAAAAAAGGCACAATGAGATCGAACTGTTCAGGATTTTCGTACTTTAACTGGACAATTAGCGTATAAACTGGTTGGTCGCCAACAAGCTGGATGAAAGGCATCGACTTCTTTTTTGCCACGGCAACTACACGGTTCATAACCTCATTTACAACAGACTTACCAGGTGGCTTCGGCAACGTCAGGTAGTAGAATGGTTTACTCTTGGTAGGACAAAGGTGGATACTGGATTGAAATCCTAAAAATGAACCAGTGCTTTGGTTTTCGGGTAAAACTGTCTCACCATCTTCATCAAGTCGGGCCAAAGAATGGATTATTCCTCGAACTCTTTGCTCTTTGGTATCCTTTGGTGTGATATCAATTTGTTTCCGCACCTCTGGTACTCCACGTTTGAATGTCTTGTAAGGTAATATCCTATTTTGTTCTGCAATGATTTTCTCGATGTCTGAAGACTTGGTCATAGAAAGTTTGGGGCGATTTTCCCTACGAACGTCGTTGGCAGTATTTTCAGGTTGTACAAACATTACATTTGTCCGATGAGATGTATCTGCTCCGCCCGGGGGGGGGGGTAACTTAACTTTTCCATGGTACGGGGTTGTGCCATTTTTTAGGGTACCTTTTTCATGATAGATTCCGGATTTATGGGTATGGTTTTCAACAATCTTTTGCATTTTCCGGATTTATGGGTATAGTTTTTGGTAAGAATTCATTTATTGGTGAGCTGTTTTGGCATTTCCGTATTTATGGGTATGATTTTCAGAAAATTCTCCAGATTTATGGGTATACTTTTGAGAAATTTCTCCGGATTTATGGGTGGTACTTTTACGATTTGAATGGCACAACCCCGTATCTTGGAAACTCAAGTTACCCCCCCGGGCTGCTCCGGTCATCGTGTCGTCTCTGAAATCATCATTGTCAAGGATAGCAGTTCCGGGAACATTGCTTGCAATTTCTTCTGGGCATCCCTCATCCGTCTCTAATTCACACTTGGCCCATGCAGCATACAAATCTAGAACATCTTGGTAGCTGATTCCGAGCGCAAACTTTTTCATCAAATCTATAATCTCGTGACTTCTTGTGAGTCCATGAATTGTCATCGACAAATTTGTTTGAAAAGAAGAGCGGCTACCACTAATGAATGAATATAGTAAAGATGATAGAGAAGCAATTTCTGGACTTGTGCAATTTTCATCAAAGTCCTTTGCTGCTGGATTTTTAAGCCAGGTCAAAAACTTTCTCAAGAGGATGTTTGGTTCTTCCTTTTGCTCAAGTTCATCAACGCGGGGAGGCCACTTCATGCATGCATTCGGACAGTATTTGATAGTTAGCACCGTATGACAACTTTAATTTAAAACCAGGGGGTATGGTACGAACCCCCGTCATTTGTGTAAAGGAAAGGTCATTTTGAGGGTACTTTTACTGGGGGATGATACCTTATCGGTCTTGACCTGTGGAATGGCTCATTTGATATCAGTTTCGTCTCTTTTACCGCGTAAAATCAATTGTTACGATGATCTTATTTGATAATTTGTCTCATTTCAGACATTACCCCCTGGCCAAAAATGCTCAAATTTTTGAGAGGGTCCCCCAAGCCCATTTTGTTCAGCACATTTTTCTGATCTAGAAAACATCTTCAAAACAAGGTCTAGGAAAATTGGTCACGGATTCCTGGTATTTTCCTCTACTACTACTGTATGAGCAAGTTAACGAAAATTTTCGTTTTTTAAAAGACAATTAAAAAATGTCAATCGATTTTTTGAGACTCAACATGGAGGAATAAAGAGATAATTTTTTGGGTGATCTAGGGATTTACAAATTGATTAGTGTAAGCTTCTATTTTTTTCAGCTGTGAAGCCTGCTCATAGATACATCCGGAGAGGATCTGTCCAAAACCCGTTGTTGATTACATTTGTTGGTCCTCTTTGTTATGAAATTGGATTTTATCAAATGGCATCAGCTTTATTTCTCTTTTATGTGAGATCATTTTAGGAAACTTTCTTTTACTAACCTGGGACTCTTTCAGCTTCTTGTCATACTCTGCTTCCAGATGAACCAAAGGACCAAATATATTTTGGTACTGATAGGCATCTTCATATCTAAGAAATTCAAGACACTTGTTTAAATAATAATAGCTAAATGTTACATACAACAGATTCAAAAACTTTGTACTCGTGAAGCTCTTGTTCAAATTTTCAAATGAATCATTTAGCTATATTCAAAATATGATGAAAGGATAATTTGCTAGAGAAGAATATACTTGATATCTTAACTTGTGGGCCGGCATAAATTCTATCGTTACATTTATAAGTCAGGATCAGCATGAGTGGGGCACTTCCACCTTTGGCTTTGTGTTTTTATGCACATGGTGGTAGGGTGGAATCCCATACCTTGCCATCTGGGATTTAGCATTGGCTAAAATAGTTTTAGCTGTTCTGCAAATCCTTAGAGGGTCACTGGGCGGGTGTTTTTCTTGAAAGGTCTTGAATCCAAAACAGAAGAGTTTCCAGTTCCAAGTGCACCAATAAGCGGTGTCACGCATGGATTTTAATATGCTTGTTGACCGAAAGTCAGAAAAACTTTTAAAATTTTCTTTAATGTTGTGGCAGTTAATGCTATCTCATCCTTGATAATATCATTTTGGAATAATTTCAGCTTACGTTTGGTAAATGTATTGTTATGTAAATAAGATTTCAATATAAGAAATACTTGGCTGTTCTCTGGTTTAATTCAACGGAAGAAGATTTTGATATTGGAAGGGCTAGCTCTCCTGAAAGGGCTAGCTCTCCGTGTAAATGCAAAATAAAATACAGCTTTCTTAGAAGGGTTCCTCATATAAACATCATCTTAAACTCAACTTCCCCTCAGTACCATCCCATAATCCTACCTCAGTAACACTGGCTGCGGTTCCTCATCAACTCCAGGCTTTTCCAAATCTTCTAGTGTGGCATCAGAATTGTCCTGCAAGTAAACAGATAAAATAAATTCAAATCCTATATGGTTCTTTGAAAATACAGAATGCTATATATCTCATATTTTGGGTCCCCATAGACGGTTCCCTTAATGTCCAATTGTTTGCACAGTTGCTCGCTGCAAAATTTTAGGACTACCATGTGAGTCAATAAAAACAATCCCTGTTTGAAACATCACAGCCCCTTTATATCAAGACAATGATATCAGCATGTATATAATTTAATGGTAGATTGGTTCAAATCTATTTTAAAATTCACCTGATTGAAATTAGTCAATCCATTCTGAAAATATGAGAGACTTTCTCAAGTAAGCCTCTACAAAAAACCTTCAAAAAGTGGCCAAAATCATGACCAAATTTCCCTAGCATTTCTGCCTTACAGGAATGGCTTCTACACACTTTAGCATGTGTTATCCCCTTGGGAAGATACAACGAAATCAACTAGAATAAAGCTGTTATGTTACCAGAGATGATACCTTCATACAGGCCTGGCTGTGGGCATTTTAGCAGGCGAGCGGTACATCGCTCTCCTTGGTAAAGTCAGGCGGGCGATTTTTAGTCTTTTGAAAATCATCAATAAAAGTATATGAATAAACGACAAATGCAATATTGGTCTTTTAACGTTCACAAAATAGGATGGCGATTCTCCAAAAGAAACAAAACAATATCTTTGTAAGGTCGCAAATCAACTACACTCTCACTAACGAGCATTGAACAGAAAGGAAATTAAATCACATTGTGTAATTTTGCTATGACATTAGTATGTTCAAATACTGGAAGGTTTCTTATTTCCGAATTCGACCCAGTGCTAGGAATTTTCTTAAGATCAAACGATTTTGAAAGATGACAGTGTCGTACCAATCGTTTTGTACCGAAAAAGATTTTGAGAGCTGACAATGGATGTTTGATTTCTTCACAAAATTCGTTCCATAACGGCAGCCTTCGCACTGCCTTTACAAAGCGAGTTCAAGAGAATCGAAGCGGGCGGTGGGCATTTCAATTTTTTCTGAAGTTCTTGCGGATTTTTGGGAGTGAAATGCCCCTCGATCGAAGCTTTAGTCACCATCTTCTTTCCATCTATCTCCGCAATTCTTCTTCCAAGAACGGCCCCGTTGTCTTATTTTTCAAAGGTTCTCAGCTCAACAGTCGATCCTTTCTGGTTACTCGCCATGTTGAAATGATTCGGTTTTGACGTTTTGGGATTTCAATTGGCCTTCGAAATAGCAGTCTGGTGGAAATGAAACCATTCAAAGGATTTGCTTCGCTATTGCATTTAAAAATGTTTGGTTTGTTTTTCGCGTGACTTGTCAAGTAGTTAATGAGTTTACGGAATCAGATTACTTCCTAAGAGATTAAAGGGTGATTAATGTTATTTTGAAGTCAAAACAAGTTCCTATCAATATTTTAGTTTTATTCCAAGGGGTGTCGAGAAATGAAAGGAAAACCAAGGCGGGCGGTTAACGTGCAACTTGACATTGAGGCGAGCGATGAATGGCTCGCCTCGCTAACCCGAGGCGAGCGTGGAGGCGCGCGCGGGCGAGGGCGATCGCCCGCCTCAAACGGCCAGGACTGTTCATACTCCCAAAAGGATAACAAAAACACATGTATGCATGTACAAAATGCCATTGCTGTGATGCAAAACTTTGTTTGCAATTTTAGGTGTGTTTTGAAGATTTCTTGAAGGGCCATTCTTAGAAAACTTCCCTATAACTTTGGAGCAGAGTGGCTGATTTCAGTTTTTGTAGATTCTAAGATGGATTAATTTGAACAAGTCCACCATTAAACGATAAATTAGCCAGTATCATTGCCTTGATAAAGTATGCAGGGAGAAAATGCCTTTCAACGGTGATTGTCTTTATTGAATCACCTGGAATATCAAGCAAAGTTTTCAATAGCTAAATGATTGAGAGCTATCCAGTAGATGGTTCTTTGCTATATCAAGAAAACTTATTCTCAGCTGATTCACATTTAACAGGTAGGGAAAATTATAACTGAATGGTATACTGTATGTAGACTGCATGAAAGTCTGATGATTGATGTGTGAATTTTAATTTTTTTCATTTCAATCTCATCCATCTAAACTTACAAAAAAATGTCCAAAGATAAATTAAAGCTAGAAACCTACATTTCTAGTTTCAGTATAAAAATTCTTTAAATTAATCCAGCCCTGGCCGTTTGACGCGGGCGGTCGCCTGCGCGCGCCTCCACGCGCGCCTCCACGCTCGCCTCGGATTAGCGAGGTGAGCCATTCATCGCTCGCCTCATTGTCAGTTGGCACATTAACCGCCTGCCTTGGTTTTCCTTTCATTTCTCGACACCTCTTGCAGTAACATTAAAATGTAGATAGGAACTTGTTTTGACTTCAAAATAACATCAATCAGCCTTTAATCTGTTAGGAAATAATCCGCTTCCGTAAACTCGTTACCTACTTGACAAGTAACACGAAAAACAAACCAAACATTTTTAAATGCAATAGCGAAGGAAATCTTTCAATGGTTTCTTTTACACCAGACTGCTATTTTGAAGCCAAATTGAAAATCCCAACACGTTAAAACCGAATCATTTCAACATGGCAAGTAACCAGAAAGGATTGATTGCTATCGATTGTTTTGCTGAGAACCTTTGAAAATAAAACAACGGGGCTGTTCTAGGAAAGAAAGGAAAGAAGATGGTCCAGATGGAAAGAAGATGGTCCAGACTGCATAGTACGGCAAGTGCACACCCGAGATTTTTTTCCTGAAATATCACTGCACACCTGAGAAAGGGTGTGGCACACTAGAATTTGGGTGTGGCTCTATTTTTTTGAAGCTTTCATTTTGCCACAGTGACGACTGAATGAAGAACTTCAGAAGAAATGACAGAAAGTTTGGAATTTCTGATGAATTTGTAGACTTACTACAGTTGTTGTAGTTGTCACCGTAACCAGTCTTGTTCGGATAATTGAGATGTGGGGGAGTCATTGTAATAAGTCTATGAATGTCCGTTGCGTTTTTTAGGCCCATGAAGTTTCTGCCGGAATACGGGACAGAAAAACCTTTGAATTGGTATATTTTCACAACAATTATTACCTTTTTTGTTAGAATTTCTTACAAATACAAATTCAAAATTTTATGTGCACACTTGAAGTGCACACTTAGAAAAAATTGCACACTAGCACACTCAATATTTTGCTCTTGCACACCCGAGATCTCATTGAAAACTGCCATACTCGTTTGGTGCAAACTTTGTGCTAAACATAAAGTAAATGTGGGTGTTTAAAGACCAATGTTGCACTTGTTGTTTATTCATATGCTTTTATTGACAATTTTATTGAAATCGCCCGCCTGACATTGCGAAGGAGAGCGATGTACTGCTCGCCTGCTAAAATGCTCACGGCCAGGCCTGATTAATCTACCAAAAAAATCTATTTAAATATCATATAATTCAAAATACAGTTCTTGATCCTCTCAAGAACATAAAACTAGATTTTATTAAGCTAAAAGATACTTAAGTCCTAATGTCACTGATCACTTCGGAATATTTCTTGTTCAATTTTGCTGATAGTTTCAAAGCAAGTTTCTTGTGAAAAATTTGGCATTATTTGCCCATAGAGCCATTGGTCCCAAAAACAAGTGGTGTAAACGCTCCATGTTCTACAGTACATCTATGATGCGTTTATTGCATGCTCTTTTTCTTGTTTTCTGCATTTTTTAGAATTCCTCTGTTGTCAAATTATTTTGTGACTTGGCATTCAGATTAGTCACCCTTGCATCAAAGAATGCAGTTTGTGCTGGCTGATAGAACCCTCTGGCCTTTATGTCCAGGCAACCACTATCTTCAGAAATAGCTGTAGATAGTGATAATGCTTCACCAGTGAGGACAGAAGCAGTGGCTTGATTGCAACGAACGTCTTTGCATACTTCAGAAAGTAGGCGAGCTTCAAGGTCCCTTAAGTCATTATGCCTCATGTGGATAAATCCACCCTTTTTGCAGTTCATGGCATGGATCGGGTTAAAGGGTTGTTGGCAAGGACACCTACTTGGCAGCCCTTTTATTGGCATATTGTGTCTCAAGTATAAAGCACCTTGAAATTCCTCTTTGTTTAACACATATCCCTCCTCTTCTAAAGGAAGAACATTCAGTGAGTTGGAAGCTCCTTTGCCCTTTGCAAGTGTGACTGCTCTTTTCATGGTATTTGGAAGTTTGTCTTCCAGTTGCAAGGCTTTATCTTCAAACTGTGTTATTCTTTGGTTCTTTAAGTTCCTTGCTATCTCTTTAACCTCCTCCTCTTTTGGAATTTCATCAATTTTCTGTTGAATTATCAATGCTCCCAGAGGTGCACTAATGGATTTTGATACAAGGTACTCTTCCCCTCCTATGTTTTCAAACTCCAGCACCCAAAGCCGGGTTGGTAGGAATAATGTATCTTGTAAAATCTCTGGGGATTTCACATCCAAATATTGCTGGTTTGAATTTTGATAGACATACAGAGGTGCCATAACATATTGGGTAAAATAGATGACAGATTTGGGTCAAAGTATTCTTCTAGTCATTCTAAATCCTCCTGAGTAATCAATCTCCAATCATTCAACCAAACACATCAGAAGCAGGCCTTTTCTTGAGGAAAGTTGCACGAGAGCGCCAAAACGCTCGCGTAATTTCGTTTGCGCGAGCGATCGCTCAGGTAAAGATTCACAAACACCGTTGATTCCTTGGAAAAGCAAGTTACAATGAATCTCGATATTATTATTGTCAAATGAGAATGAATCGTTGGAACACTAAATGCTAGTCTTTTCAATCATATGGTAAGCATGGATAGGATACCATCGTTTTTCGTCTTGTCTCATAGAGACCGATGAATCTTTACTTTCTTATCTTCTGTTTCTGGACGTGTATTTGTTCTTACTACTTATCAACTTTGAACGTCGGGCAGGGAAATTTGTTGTTCCCTCTTTGATTTAGACTAATAGGGAGTCCCCCCTGGGTTTAGACCACAATTTTATCCGAAGCAATTCCGTTAAGATACGGTAAACAGTATGATGCTCTCATATCGAAGAACTTTCAACGGGAAGAAAGGTTTTGCATTCAATGATTAAAGTAAAGGATCGATGGACGTTGATTGATGAAATGACGAATCTGATGTCTGGCAATCATATTTGTACCATCGATGAACCTTCTGCTACAATGTTGATTCCCCATTTGGGGTTTCTATGAGGATGATTCCTTGTCTTCTTGAAAGGCTTAAACTTTACACCAAACAAACTCTTCGAAAGTTGGTTCCCTTCTTTTAGTATTTCAGGCCCCGTTCACGATGTTGAAATTTTTTAAATTATATTTAAGTTGCTCTTAGAACCAATGTTTAATTAAATCATCTCCCCTACCGATCCCAGTAAGATACTTTCCAGCTTTAACTTTGAGCTTATAATGAAGTTATTCCAATATCAGGTAGCCTGCGTGCAGACTCTACTGATTTCTTTTCAGAGAGGTTCTCCTCCAGTAGAGTCTGCGCATCGGCGACCAAATCCTTGTTCTGAGCCACGCGCGATTCCCTCTCTTGAGGGGGAAGGCATAACACCCACACACAATAAGGTTTCATTAGCCAGCTTTGTCCATGGAAGAGCTAATTAAATACCTGCAGACTCGAACAAAGACAGGCGTTCATGAAAGAAAGGGGATATGCGTCAGCCAATCAGGAAAGGTTCCATGTTTCTCATGAACTCACAACAAGGATTTGGTCGCTGATGCGCAGACTCTACAGGAGGAGAACCTGTCTGAAAAGGGATCAGTAGAGTCTGCACGCAGGCTAATATCAGGTTTCTATCGCATGTTTATATTGTATTTCGTTTTCCCGAAAAAGACGTTTTCTTGAAGTATATAGCTATATGAGCATTTCCACCTGAGGTCAAATCCATTAATTCTGTTTTTCACAACTTAACGAAAGATTTGTTCATTGATCAAGGAGGATTTTATCCTATTGCAATTCACAAGAAATTGTTGAGAGCGATTTCCCCTAAAATGGGCAATTTTACGAGAGCGATAAAGAGCTCGCGTGATCATGTTTGCGCGAGTGCTGACGCGATCGCGAGCGATCGCTCGCGTAAAGCGAAAAGGCCTGCAGAAGTAAAGTATATACAATACAAATGGCTAAATAATTGTACAAACCTTCCACAGCTCTTCAAGCTTATTGATCTGGGTGGCAGTAATTTGCCTTGCTCTCAGTTGCTCTTGTTCTGATGGCACTTTCACCAACCAAGACAAGAATGATCTATCATTGATCAATGGCTGCCATTGGCTTTGATCCCTGTTTGGAAGAAAAAATTTAACATGATATTAATAATGAAATACAGGCATGCAGTGCTAACAAACTGACAAGCTGCATGCTAACAAACTAGAAAACACCAGGCTACTCACTGTGAGCTACTGTACAAACAGTAAACTTTCAACACACTCATAGACTCTCAACTTGAAAAGGGGGAACATTTGCTGCACCCTTGGTCCCTTGTCTTTGTGGACTGTAGAGAACAGCAAGAAACGCTTGATTTGCAATTCACTGTCTTTGTTGTTTTTTCAAAATTTTTTGTTGTTGTTTTGTCTATACACTTGTTGTATAAACCTTGTTGAGTAAAGCTTTTCCCAATCACTGGTGCACATCAAAGCATGAGTAAAACACTATGAAACATGTACTTTGTTGAGGTTGAATCTGCAACAGTTAAATGTATTTCCAAGTAATGGAAAATAGGTTGGCAGAATGCTAGTGGCTACAATAACAGATAGAAACATGCTGTAGGCAGCAACACAACCTACCAGCTCATGTCTTTCAAGTTGCTTTGTTGCGCACATGGTTGTCTGTAATATAAGAAAATAACCTTTGGATATATATACTGTACATATGGTATCAGAGAGAGAAAATTAACATAAAAGGCCCAAGAGTCTCAAGTACTCAGGGGATGAACATCTTCCAAAATCTGGAATGCAGCTTCTGCTTGGCTTTGCAGCAGTTACAGTAGCGTTTGTAATTCATTGGGACTCTATGCAATCACCCTTTGGAAACAACTTTGGAAAAAATAGAGTTTCCCTCTACCAAGACTGTCTATGCTCATGTTTGGAATAGATTTCCCCAATGTACAGCATTCTTTAAAGCAATCCACAAAGTAGTGTACATCTTCATCCCAGGTACAGTACACTGTCCATTAGTAAAAGGTTTTGAAGTTAAAAACATCAGACATCATCTTTCATGAAATGTGATTCCAGTTTCATCCATTTTTCTATGATTTTATATTAACTTGTTTGCAATAGCCTCTGGAGTCAAAAAGCATTTGCAAGTTCTACTGTAATTCCAGACCCCTGTTTTATCAGCAATCAGAACTTCCCCTGTTCCTTCTGGCAATGCCATCTATTCTGGATTCAAGAGCTTGCTTAAATGTTTCATACTGTTGTAGAACAATTAAGATGATCAGAAGGAACAAAAATTCAGCAACATAATATCATAGGAATCACAAGTTCTTGGACCAAATATGTTAGAAGAACAGTGTTTACCTGCAAAGAAGGACAACAACTGAATCAGCTTTGGCTGGGATGAAACCAAGCAAGAAGACATTGCGGCAGCCACAATTGTAGCACTCCAAAGTTGTGTCTCCAAGTGGGCCATCTTTATGAAGTGTCACCTCCTTATGCTTGGCACGTACAAGATGGTTGATGATATGGCTGAAACATAATTGACACTCCTGCTGCAGACAACTGTGTTAAAGATGGCAGGAAAGGAACTTTTTACCAAGATGCACTGCGTTTTTTAATTGAATTTCTGAAGAACCTTCAACGATTGACAATAAGAGCACTAACCATCTTAGAAAATGGCTCCTCACCACAATCTTTAGCACAATCATACTGTATCTTGTTGCACAGCTAAACAGTACATGGTACAGTATGTACAGTAATGAACTACAACCTTAACATTTTTCTATGAGAGTAAGAAACCATGTACTGTAGCAAAACTTGCAGGTTTCTAAGTGTCAACAAATATTGTATCTAGGAAGATGGTACCATTCCTCAAAAAGTGGTTGAGGGGAATTGGAAATATTTTCAAAATTAACTCAATCAACAGTCAATCTCAAGATCAGACAAACTCAACTTTCAAATCACCCCAAGGGGGGCACTCAGCACATGCACATATAGAGAGGTAAGTCTGATATTTCTGGGTTAGAATACTGCCAAAAGTGATATGCTTTGATCCAAATAAGGCAGGCCCTGAAATGAGAGACGCTCGATCGAGCGCGAGCGCCTCCACACTCGCCTCGAAAATTCTACTGGCTCGAGTATTCGAGCGCCTTGCAGATTAAAAAGTGGGTTTTGTCTTAATGCTCCGTAGATATGGCTTGTGAATTTATTGGAAATAAAAATTTAGCCCAGATCTTCCTTTCATCTCTTTAAAAGAGCGATAAATTATCTTCCCTTCTCTTGCTCGTTGTGATCGTAAAGTTTTCAAGCGCTTCAATTGCGTACACCATTACCAAGCTGCCTCGCTTCTGTGTTGATTGCTATGGTGATTTGCGCAGCGCGCGTGGCGAAGAAATAAAATGGCTGCAAGCCCTGCTGGCTCCACGCATTCGGTAGAGTTGTCAACCTTCAAATCCTGGGGAAAGGAGAACGTAATTGGCTATAAGGTTGAAACCATTAATGACAAGCACCAAGTGACCAAAGTCTGGTGTAAACTTTGCCGGAGGCATTCAAAAGACATCCAATCGCATCCAACTTGCAAAGGTCCTGCCCGAAAGGCAATGTTGGCGTACGTTGATGGAACGGCATACGTTGCAAAGTGCAATGTTATGAGGCATCTTAGTGGAAAAGCACATTTGATTGCAATTTGGGCCGAGGAAGGAACAAAATCTGAGCAAAGACTATCTGAAGGTGCAACCTTGGCAACATCATTAGAAGCTCATCAAGCTAAGATTACAACTTCACTTGAAAACGCTGCCAGAGAAGCATATCGAAAAATGTTCACAACCGCGTACGAACTTGCAGTTACTCCAACGATGCCCCTCCAACACTTTGAAGTGTTGATTAAATGCCAACGTAAAAATGGCGTTCGCCTCATAAAAGGAAAGAGCGACAGTCATGCATGCAAGGAATATATACATTATATTGCTGATGCTGTTAGTGAAAAAGTAGCTGTTGTTCTAGGATCAAGTGACTTCATGTCAATTTTATCTGATGGTTCCCAGGCGAGGAAGACAAAAAAGGAGAAGGAGCTCATTTTGGTAAGGACAGAAAGAAAAGGTATGCCAGTGTATTTTGTTTCCTCTTTGTTGGAAATGGCAGATTATGGTGGAGCAAATGCCAACTCCATTAAAAAAGCCATTGACCAAGTATTCTGTGAGAAGATGCACTTGGATGAGGAATCTTACCTGAAGTCTATGGTTGCCGCTACAGCTGATGGTGCCAGCGTAAATTTTGGAACTTACCAAGGGGTGTTGACTCAGCTCAAATCAACAAGACCTTGGCTGCTTACTGTCCATTGTGTAAACCACAGAGTTGAGCTGGCAGTCAAGGATGCTATGAAAGTGAAGCCATTTGAAGATGTTGATCATTTTTACCAAGCAAATCAAGCTCTTCTGAAAAGGTCCAGTGATCTTACTGCTGCACTTTCACGTACTGCAGCAGCAATGAATATCACATGCTACAGCCTCCCAAAAATAACAGGTACAAGATTTGTAAGTCACAGAAGAAGAGGGTTGCAAAGATTGCTCCACATGTGGCCAGTTTTCATTACTGCTTATGAAAATGTAATTGCAGAGAATAAAAAGAAAGCTGAGACAATTGCAAAACTTAGAGGCCTATTGATAAAGTTCAGAACTGTCAAGGTTCTCTACAATGTTTGCAGTTACTTAGACCTCCTTGATAAGATCAGCCCAATATCTCTAGTTTTTGAAGGAAATGATTTGTTGCCATGTGAAATCCAACCTAGTCTTCTGCTTACTTTGGAGGGACTTGATGAGTTAACTAATGCAAAAGAAGTCAATGATGTGCCAATTGACAGTAATTTGAGATACTTTTTATTTGAGGCAAGTGATGGAGATGCAACAGCCTCGATATCAAGAGAGTATCAACAATCTGGGAATGAAAAAAGAAAGGAAAGAAATAAAGAATTCACTACTGTCACTGTTGATGGAATGCAAATAACTGGAGATGAGGTTTTGATTTCAGACACCATTGGTGCTGTTGCAATCAAACTAAGAGAAAATCTGGTGGATTGATTTAGTGACTTTTCATCAAAAGTTTACCAAGATATGAAATGGCTTGATCCCCAGAACTGGCAGTATGACAATAAAGAATATGGAAACCAACAAATTGTTGATCTCAGCAACCATTTTCAAGTGCCACTGGAAAGCAAAGGATTTCTCCTAAAACAGGCCCTTGCAGAATGGAGGAGCATAAAGAAGATTGTTCCAAAGTATTTTTCACCAGAGATCTCTGCCTTTTCAATCTGGAGGAGCATGCTTTGCAAAAGGGAAGCTGAATTCCCTAACATGTGTCTGCTAGCAAAACTGCTACTGACAATTTCTGGATCAAACAGTTCTGTTGAAAGGGGATTTTCTATTCTAACCATGATGTTATCAGATCAAAGGCTATCCACTTCCCAAGAAGTACTTGAAGAGAGGATGATCATTTCAGCAAATGATAAGAACTGGTCTGACACTGAAAGACAAGAAATAATTGATGTTGCAATTGATGCCTATGTGAAAAAGAGGCGCCTAAAACAGGCCAAACTATTAGAGCCACCAGAAAAGATCCAGAAAGTTACCTGTGACAGTAGGAATGACAGTGACAGCACAGGTGACAGTGAAAATGAGTTTGATGGAATTAGTAGCTTTGTCTTGTCAGAGAGTGAGACAGATGATGTATGATACTATAACATTATGATACAGACAAACTACAATTTTCCAGGAAATCTTTAATGTTCTTTGTTTGTGAACTGCAAAATTTTGTTTCGTTTAAGGTACTGTCAGTGAGAAAATTTCAAAGTTTGTTAACTAAGTTTTTATTAAAGAGATTGTAAAAGTTAAGTTTATTTTGAAGAATGTACAGATGAGAATTTACTGTTGTAAATTCTGTTTGTAATACCATTGAAATGTAAATGTTACTGTTGAGGATTTACTGTATATTCTTGTTTACACGTTGTTTCAGTTTATGTTTTTTTATTCTTTTTCAGTGATTCATTTTATTTCAGCTGCAGTTTTCTAAAAAACAATAACCATAGCTCATTTTTCCAGAACTTACCACTTGGTTTGCCACAAAAGACAAATACAGCCTAGGAGCTTGATGAAGCGCCTCAGTGAATTGAGGAGCTTGGTCAACCAAGTACCTAACTTTTGCTCATTTCAGGGCCTGAAATAAGGCTGTAATTATGTACATGATATTTTTTGGCATCAAATATTGTTACACTGATATTTCTTGGTTTGTTAGAGGCAATCCCCACCTTTCATTGCATTCTTTCAGGACATTTTATGTTCATCTACAGGCTTCTTGCATAAAATGAGCTGATATTTCTGGGTTGCAATTAGGCCTGTCCATCGACTGACATTTTACTAATCGATTAATCGCTAGCAAAATGTCCGATTAATCGATTAATCGTACAGCATATGAAGTCAATGACATCCTTATATCATCTCAAAATTTTACGTAAATCACCACGAACCGAGTGAATTTGAGTGAAGGCTGAAGAAAAAGGAGCATGCAAATTTTGAAGAGACACAAACAATGGGAGAAGAGCACTACAAAGCTTTAAACAAAATATCCAGTTGGCGGAATAATTGAATAATCGATTATTATCTGCAAGGCCAGCATTGACTTTGTTTCCAAAATGGTTTTTTGCAATGCTCGATTACTCAGCTGTGCATAAATGAAAGTCGATTAGTTGCACAAAGTCACCGCAGAATCGATTATGAATGAAAGTCGAATAGTGACGCAGATTCGATTAGTACATCAAAGTCGACTATCATTTGCACCAGATTAGTCGATTATATGCCATTAGTCGAATAATCAGCACTCTTCGATTAATCGGTTAGGCCAAATGCTATTCGATTAATCATAACTCCTGCGATTATTCGATTGATCGAAGGTCGATGGACAGGCCTAGCTGCAATGAAGCTGAACTGATATTTCTGGGTTGCTTTGACATTTCTTGGACTGGACCCCCCTGTATGCATATGTGCTGAGTATTCCTCCCCCCCTCTGGGAAAATTACGCACCAATAAATTCTTGTTTAGAAAAATGCACAAACTTGCATATGGCTCAAGAATTCTTGTCATGATACAGTTATGCATGCAAGGCTCGTACTGTAAAATGAATTTACCTTCCAGATGTATTTCCTCTTCCATTACAGAACCATTTCTTGTCCTGAGTACATAAAACAACTGAAGCAGGATCATGAATACCACAATATCTACAAAATGACAAATGGAATGACTAAAAACTATCATATTATTATATTATTCTTGATGCAAACTAAGAAATATGCACACATGCTAATTTTTTGTTGAAAAACAGTAGATGACAGCTACAATGATGACGAGAGGGTCATCTGTACCAAGATGCATTGCATTCTTTGATAAAATTCCTACTGTATTTAATGTAGAATCATTTAACATTCTTCGGAAGAACACAATGGATCTTGGTAAAAAGCTCCCTGCAGTCAACTTTACCTATATATATTGTTAAAATTACCATCCACACCATACGGTTATGCCAGAGAAGCGAATAGTTCCACTGCTTTATTTTGCACAACAGTGTTAGCCATTTCTCTCTAATAATTAGATATCACAGAAAACTTAAAAACAAACTACAGTATCAAAAAGGTACAATACATACTGTACTGTATAAATAACTACAGTAGAGTTGCCTTGTCATTAAAGCTATGATTTAATCTGCAGTATACTGTATACAGTGCAGTGCTTGAAGAAATGGTCATAATTCCAGTCTATCGTGACAGAGCAGAAACTGCGTAAAATGACGTCATCACCCAATCTGAGATAAGGAAGCGTTTGAATGGATAAGCTTTTTGAAATGATAAATCAAGAGTTTAAGGCCCTAGGTAGAAAATATCAAGTGCTTCCTAATTTTGGGATCTGTTGTGAGGAGCTAAGGGAGCTCAAAGTTGTGAGTTTTTGCAGATGTGTGCACAGCTTCTGTTCTGTCGTCTACTGTATATAAATGTTTTCACCATTAGAACTAACAGTACATTTCTACAATACCATTTCTCTAACACGATCTCAAAATAACCTTTTTCACTGGCCAGAAGAGAGGCTTGGATTTAGCATCCAAATATGGCTAGTGTTGAGAAAGAAAGACAAAAGTCTGACCCTGCTCTCAGTATAAACATTGCTACTGTAGCTGTGACAAGAAGTTGCTTTGGTTCTCAGAACACTAATCACAGACTTAAAGAACAACAACTTTACTCTTGTTGAGTTAAAAATGTTGCAGTCTATACTCAAGCAAAACTTTATTCACCTTGTAGTGTTTTTGCTATTATTTTCACTCGATGTTACTGTAGCTGACTTTGTTGTGCAACAGTTGGACTTTAAAAGTATGAGCATAAAATTGAGAACTGTAGTTTGCTCTTTTTAACCATTGTTATTCAAATGAAAAGAAACATGATCTTGATGCTATCATTGAAAGAAAAAAATGACAAACAATGACAAACAATGCCAAACAGTGCATAAAACTGTGCCTGTGTTTATACTGTACTGTAGAGTACTTAAAGACCCTCTGCTAACCATTAGGCTTTGCACCCCTCTTCGTTATGGGTATACAAACAACAGGAGACGGCATGTGCGACGTATGGGAGGCATGTCCGTTGCTTAGGCCCCTTTTGAAATTGGAGAAAGAGAAATATCAAAATTCGGACTCTACACCTTTGTCTATGCTTAAGACCCATTGTCCAACATAACCTTTTGTTTGCCGAATGAAAAGCAAGGCAAAGAGAATTTAGGCCAGAAGCGCCTTTCAGATAATACGAAAGTCGAATTTGGCGCCACAAAGGATCATGGTTAGCAGTGACTCTTTAACTCTGAGTAAAGTAACTGAAGATCAGCTCTAAAAATGTGTTTTGAGATCTGTAGAAAGTTCTGCCACTGCTACGGAGGCAGTGTTTATAATGAGAATGGGTGTCAAACTTTTGTTTTCTTCTCAAAACTTTATATCAGGTTTGTACCCTATCCAAACAACGTTTCTGGCAAGTAAAAAGATCTATGGACTCCCCTACTGTATTTGTACCCTAAGTCTCCTTTCTGTAAATCATTTCTTAGGGTGTGTTTGATTGGTGATTCCAAACCTACCAAATTCTGAAAACAGTTGACTTCACACAGATGGAAACAGAGTGCCCAATCAAACACAAAATCCTTCAAAACAGCAGGTTTCACATGAATCCTAGTGAAAATGAAGTTTCCAGTTAAAAAATACAAAGACGGGTCTGGTGCTTGGCAACAAAGATTGAACTGACTCAATTACCATAGCAGCAAGAGCAAATTTGCCTTGTTTTCAGAGTATTGCAAATAAAAATGAGAATCTCTTCAAAGTCAGCCAAATCTTCTGCCTGTTTGAGCAGAAGGTTTGGCAGGCCTTCCAAATCTGCCAAACCTACGGTTTTTTTTTTAATTTGGTAGTCAATTAAACACAAATTTTGAGTCTTCTAAGTCTACCATTTTCGGAACTGGCACCAATCAAACACACCCTCAAATACTATTTCATGTAACCATGAAAAGATCTTTTTTTGGATGGAATCCCTTATACAGCATGTATGTACTGAATCTGTATCTGTTTCCAGGAATTCACACTGGAAGCTCTGGGGACATATTAATTTGTTGTTTAAAACATACATTTTGCCTCTGTGATGCTGATTTTAATGGTATAGTGCAGTTAGTTATATACTTTATTTGTGCATTGCACTAAAGTTCAGTTCACTCTTACATTTTTTTGGCCATCTTTTTCCAAGAAAATCATCTGGTCTTCAATTAAAGAGCACTTCCAAAAACTCACCTACTGTAAACTGTGTGGGGGCAAACAAAAGAGATAGCAAGCAACAACAAAGTATGCCATACTTCTCATGAATTTACAGTAAGAGTAGCCCCCTACCCCTAATTTTTCTTAGACCCATGAACTTGTTACTCTAACTTGTATTTATTTCAAATCAAGTTGAGTAAGTAAAGTTAATGGAAGTTATTCTCAACTGTTTTGTGGCATGAAGATGTGTTTAGACTTCAATTCAGCCTGCTCGAGAAGTCTGGCATTAAAGAAACGATGATTTTCTTGGAATGAGATGGTGTAAAAATGTAAAGTTGAACTAAACTTTCAAGGAAGTATTTTAAGAGGAACATAATCCATTGATTTCTTTGTTTTTTAGTTGTGGAGAGCAAAGGTCTTCTTCAGAATTTGCATGCAAAGGTAAACTGCTGTGGAAAATCTTGTTGCAATGCCCTAATAGTCCAGTAAACGAAAGGCAAATTTTAGTCGAACCTAGAACAAATTGCAACAGAATTTTTCATGGCAAACCATTCTACATCTGCTACTAAATAGCATATCAAAAGTCTAAGAAAATCCAAGCATCGCAGGACCATGAGATTAGATGTATTTTACCGGGTAATCCACGTCGTTCCATCTTTTACAATATAGTTTTGAAGAGGAACCAAAAAGCTTGTCGATTTCACAAATTGGTATTGAAAGTGCCCAACGTATAAAATGCGGACCATTGGAAAGTTGGACCTTTGGTGTTGTTCTTCTGTAAAGATTCCGAAAAAAGTTGCATTTCGAACGAACATAATGCAGAGATCTCAATTGTTTGGCTGGCTCTAGATGTTTTGGATATCAAATAGCACTACTGAAACGATCAATTCTCTCAAATATAATTTTTGTTATAATTCTTCGTTTCAATCTCGATCTACTGGACTAAGATGAAGAAGCCACACCAACCAATTATTCAAGGGGAAAATGCTGCTGCAAAGGCTTGAATTGATTTAATGGGGAACGGGGACGGATCCAGCCTGAAGTTGAAGGAGGGGCAGCTGGCAGAGAGGGCGCTCAAATTTCGGTAGAAAGTAGGCGCCCCGAAGGCGCACGAAAGTGTCGGACTCCTGACTGCGAAAATTCATTAGTTTTCTACTAAAGAAATGTCTTGATTTGCATTTTTGCTCCACATTTAAGAAACCGCCTACCAACCCCTGTAAATTTCATCTGAGAGCGTAGCCTACGAGGAAACCCATTATTCAAAAGAAGAGAGGGTCCAAAACAAAGAGCAAAAGATTGCTATTACGGTTTCCAGATTTCTGGAACTTGATTTATGTGACCTGTGTTGAGACACATTTCACACATTGTTTGAATAGGGAATTAAAATGATTTACATTAATCATTTGGGCGACCGTAGCAAGTTAGTGCTCCTTGTTTCATAGACTCTTTCTTCTTTTGATTAAGGGATTTGTTCATAGGCCTTTGAAAGCATGTTTCCTCCTGATTTACAGCTAAAAACAACTTGCTCATGTAATTCGCACAGTTAACGTACCCCAACGGCAAAGGCTAACCCTAAAAGAATAATATCTTTCACTTATGAAAGCTAACAAGCCAATTTTATCTGAATTTTAAAGAACAATATGCCCGATCATCCCATGTTCCAGTAGTCCGCACTTTATATAATACCGGATTTCATACCATTTTAAGAAATTGACAAGTTTTGTTGCCGCTTCGCAACTGTTGTATATAACATGGAACAGAGAGGATCATTCTTTAAAAATATGTCGAATTTGGTGGTCTTCCGATGCTCTGATTTTCTTAGACTTTTAGTATGTTAACTAGCACTGTTTAAGCTATTAGATCCCGCAAAAATCATTTCTGTTGCAATTTGTTCTAGGTCAAACCCTAGATTTACTGGACTATAAGGAGAATCGAGGATGAAGATCATTTTTACTGGCTTTAAAAAAGGAAATTTTGCAATTGCCCCTTTTTTGCTAACTTCCCTGACTTTGTGCAACACACATCAATTTTTCTAACACTGCACACTAGAGATTTTCAGTCAGTAAAAAAATTCCAACCAAGAAAGAGTGCTTGGAATTTCCGCTTCAAGGACCATGGAGTGATCCAAAAAGTGGGTGGGCTATGAATGTAATTTGGGGGTACTGGGAGGATGTTTTAGGGTCAAGCTCGTTGGATTGCTGGAAAACGCCCTTTTCATAACGTGAATAAATTATCACCATCATAGTGAGTACTTTCAAGCGTCCAATTTCATCTGCAAAATCATTGGATGCCAATGCCGCCAATGCCTCAAGGAGAATTCGAGCTATTCGTATGCTTTAAAATTTGGCTGATTGAATCATATCTGTAAAAGAGTACTACAAAATCAAGAACTTCAACATATATCGTCCTGAATTCGCCTTTAACGGTTCCAATTTCAGCTTCTCTTTCAGCCGAATAAGTACTAATTATTTTCAAAATTTTGCCAACCAAAATAAGGCCATTTGTTGCCAAAAAGTGGGTGGGCTGTAGCCCACCCAGCCTACCCTGCTCCGCGGTCTCTATGCTTTGTGGCAAAGTTAACCGTTCATGGCCTAACTTTCCACATGATGGAAAACTTTACAATTCAAACCTGGATGGGTCTGAGTGCTGAGAACTTGCCTGATGATCTATCCACAAACTGTTGTGATATTTTGGAAACGACTCTTATCTAGGGTATCGGCGGCATTTGTCGGACGGTTTAGGTTTTCGCATTCACGACTCCTAAACCAAAATGAAGAACGAGAAGTTAAGGTATTCAGGTGTGGTTTTGCTCTTTCATCGGCATATTACTTGATTTTCCTTAAAATTTCTCTCCGCGTTAGTTATCTGCATCAGTTTTTACCCGCGATTATCGTGGCGTCATTTATCGCCCTGTGACGGCATTTGTCGGACACGTATCTAAAACATGAATTTGACCCTTTTGATGCAGACAAAATCTTCCAGCCGCCATTATAATTAATGAATGTTTATCTTCAGTTTATCTTGAGTTATTCTAACTGCAAGGTAATTCTTCTCCGCGCTTGAAATTCCCCTTTTGCTAGACGTGTTTACCTTAGGCCCATGGCAGAAATTCCTGCTATGAATAAATTAACCATGCACCATTTGAGATGAAAAGTAAATTATCATATTTTATTCGGCAACTAAATATCATCGATTCTCATTCAATATATTCAATAAGACAGTGAACATCATTACCATGCACTCTGTGAGAATGACGATGGATAACATCAAGGGTGTCCGGCAAATGCCGTCAACGTTTTTTGAGACCTCTTCCTTCAAGACCCCTCTGTCAATGCGATTGTCACTTCCGATCGAGTTCATTGTCAGTTTATGTAATTTATTACGAGTTCAACAATGCATAGCAGTCATTGGTCCAGTCTTCGCGCTCAAGCTGACCTCTCGACAGATCCCGATTTCGAGGCATGTTGTTGTTCATGTGCGTGTTCGTCGCCATTTTGAAGGTTCGCACGAAGCGTTTCTGACCTTTGTGGGCATGTTGGCCCGGTCTAAAGCTTGTTATTTAAACTCTATTTGTACAAAAAGGTCAGAGTATAACGTGATGAAGGTGGTGAGTGCGATTCATGCTTACTTTGCGAGTGCTTGCATCTGTTTAGCGGAAGTGATTCCGAAAGTGTCCGACAAATGCCACCGTCCGACAAATGCCGCCGATACCCTATCTAAAAAGTCAGAAAAAGTCCAAATCCCAGAGATCAAATAAATTTTGGTTTCCTTCTTGACCACTTCTTCTTATCTTCTCAAATAAAACATATCATATGTGGATTTCTCTGCTTTGACTATATATCTGTGTGTAACAATAACCTGTCAAATCTCACAGCACGTTTTTGCATGCGGCTTCAACACGTTTGCACAAGACCACCATGCAAAACAAGCACTAACTAAAACAAATCCAAAATGGCGATGATAGGCCTAATAAAGCCAAAAACGCTGTAATCTTAACGTTATACTTTGTCTTTGGTTACTTTCATGCTACGTTTGGGGAAGCTAGAATTCAACATTTTGGTCAGGATACTGATTAGCTGTGTTCAACGGTTTTTGCTCAAAAAGATATCCATCTCGCGATCGATGAACTCACCTGCAGGCATGCGGCGGCAAATCCTTGCCAGAAAAAGTTCCCTCATCTTCATCTTCCTCAAAATTCAGCTCACCAACCCCTTTGGCTATTTGCTCAATCTTTACATCTTTCTCTTCCTCCTTAATAGCATCTTCTCTGCTTGCTAGTATCTTTTCATCGGCCATGATCTTCCTGGGAGGTTCGACGATTCCATTGACAAGAGGTTGACTTGGATGGTCCTGAGTTTGTGTCTGAGATGGCAGCGTAAAGTCGTTGAATTCAAACTCTGAACCTTGGGTATCAGCACCAAAATCGACCTCTTCTGTCTCTAAGAAGGTCAGGGTTTGTGAAGCAGGCCCGTATGAGTCCACAGTGGACATATTTAAGCAGTAAAGGCTTCTTCTGTACCTCGACTCTTTCGTTGTGACTTCGGAACACTCATTCGAAAAGGGAAAGGACCTCAGTTCGAAAATGGCGAACAATAATGAATATCCCAGCATCCTTTTCGTATACTATTACGTCACTTTCACAAACATGAGTTTTCGCAAGATGGCGTAAAAGATTGGCTCCAAAAAGAGAAGATGCAGCTGGAAATCTGAGAAAAATTATGCTTGAAATTATGCCAAACGACCCAAAGTTTCCTTCAATCTATTTAGGCCGGTCCGGCCTAAATAGGTTGAAGGAAACTTTAGGTCGTTTGGCATAATTTCAAGCTTAATTCCAGTGAGAAAATGTTTTATATCATCATCACTTTTAGAATAACAACGATTTTGGGCCGCTGAAATGCTTTTAGAGAGGATGGAAATTCTTACAAATAGTTAAAACATCATTGATTGTAAACTGACTGAGGAAGGTAAAAATGGCCAATGCAATAAATACTCTGTTTTTGAAGATCTACAAGATCGTGGCAAGCAAAAGTATGTAGCTATTACAGTTTACGATTTGACTTATATTCGTTCTGTGCTAAACTTGGGCACTCTGCTACTATGTGTGCTATTGTTTCATCAAATTTTCCACACATTCGACACAGTGATGATATATCCTCTTTATGGATGTGTTTGCGGATGTTGTTGGTTCGTATGGCTTGATCCTGTGCAGCTACAATTGTACTTTCAGTTTCCTTTTTCAGATGGCCCTTTTTCAACCAATCCCATGATCTTCTTCCGCAGACTTCCTTAGTTGCCTTCTCAAACTGTCCGTGCAATGGCTTACTTCTTCTCAATTAGGCATGTTCCTTCTGTATTCCTTCCTTGTCTTTCTCCCCCTTGCCAGCTTTCAACACTTCCTCCTTTCCAACAGCAAGTATCAGCTTCTCCTTACTCTGTTCGACGTATCTTAGTAAACTTTCTTTTTCCATCCGTACGCAGTCTTCGATACCAATTAACCCTCTGCCTCCATCTGCTCTTCTCAGGTACAATCGATCAATATCATTTGCTGCAGTTCTGCCTTTGTCCAGTCAATTATCCCAGCCCCATACCTTATGACTGAAACCGCCCAGGAGTTGATTGCTGTGGTGATATTTCCTCCGTTTAACTTTGATCCTAAAATCTTCCTGATTCTCCTTATATATTCCTTACTCACAGTTTCTTTCATCTCTCCATGTTTGATTCCATCTGTTTCCAAAATACCAAGGTATTTATACCCTCCTCCTTCTTTAATTGATTTAATTGTTTCTCCATTTGGCATATCTATTCCTTCACTTCTTTCAAATCTCCCTCTTTTCATAACTAGCAATGCACACTTTGCCAATCCAAACTCCATTCTAATATCATCTGAAAATATTCTTACAGTATGAATAAGACTTTCTAATTGCTTTCCATTCTTGGCAAACAGTTTTAAGTCATCCATAAACAATAGGTGATTTAATTCTCCATTTCCTTTTCCAAGATCGTAGGCTATTTTGACATCCTGCAGTATCAGACTTAGTGGTATCATTGCAATCACAAATAGAAGAGGAGACAAGCTATCTCCTTGGAAGATCCCACGTCTAATTTTGACATTCCCTAATATCCTATCTCCAGCTGTTAACTCTGTGTTCCACTTTTGCGTACTTTCTTTCACCAAGTTTCTCACATTGTCTGCTATACCAAACATTTCTAAAGTTTTCCCGATCCAGCTATGTGGTATCATATCATAAGCTTTCTTGTAGTCCACCCAGGCAACTCCTAATCCTGTGAGTCTCCTTTTACAGTTCTTAATCACCATCTTGTCGATGAGCAATTGATCTTTGGTGCCTCTGCTTCCCTTCCTGCCACCTTTTTGTTCCACAGGCAGTAGTTGGTTTTCATCCAAATGGCGATATAGCTCCTCTGCCAGCACTCCTGTTAATAACTTCCACATTAGCGGTAAGCATGTTATTGGGCGGAAATTGGAGACTAGAGAGCCCTGCTATGGGTCCTTCAAGCAAAGTAATGTCCTACCTGTGGTCATCCAGTCTGGAACATTTCCTTGTTGCAAACATTCATCCAGTTGAAATGTTATTCGCTCATGCAAGTATGTAAAGTTTTTGAGCCAATATCCTTGCACCCCATCTGGGCCAGGGCCTTTCCAGTTTGGCATTTTTTTGAGCTTCTGCTTCAACGAATTGATCTCAAGCTTCACATTTAATTGTTTAGGAACATCACTTGTATGATTTTCAAGTTTCTTGAGCCACTCAGCATTCTTGTTGTGCTCAACTGGTACATCCCATATGCCACTCCAAAACTCTTTACTCTCCTCTGCATCTGGAACCACCTCTTCTTGCCGTGCCTTTCCCTCGATTTCTTCAAAAAGTCGCTTCTGGTTTGACTGGAATAATCTATTTTGTCTAAACTGCAGATCTCGAGAATCGTACCTCTGCAGTTTGGCTGCTATAGCTATCACGCGCTGTCTTAGTTCCTCGTGCACTGTTTCTATGCCTTTTCGTGTCACTTGATATTCTCTCTCAAGTATTATTGCAACCCTTTTATTTCTGAGTTCGCCTTTCCTTAGTCTATCCACTCGTCCAAGGTCTGCCCTTGTTTTCTCCAGCTTGCACCGTATTCTCCTTCGCCACTTTGGTTCTTTACTCTCTTTCTTATCTCCAAGCTCAGTTCGTTTACATTTCAAGAGGTCTGCTGCTATAATCAATCGATTCGTTTCAGTTATGTTGCTAGTTTCAATCACTTGTATTATCTGATTTACTTTCTGAGTCGTTGCTTTTACTTTGGATCTATCTACATAACGGAGGTTTGGAGGGATGTCATCTTGTTCTTTTCTCATTCTTGTCAGTATCATTTCCAAAATGTCGCGATCTTCATCACTGAACCATTCTATATCAGTGTTATTACTCACTGATTCATCCCTGATATTTATATCATCAATCATCTCTTCTTCCCCATTTGCGTCGTTTTCTTGACTCTGTCTGTCTTCACCCTCATTCTCATTATTCTCAATGTCCCCTTCTAGTCTCTCCCTGTTATCACTATCTACCTTCTCCTCTTCCACATTTCGTTTTATTTCTTCTATCTCCACTGTTGTCAACCAATCATTAGTTCGTATTGCTCTAGCCTGGTCAGCCAATCTCTGCTCGCTCACTTCAAATACTCCCTTTTCATCTCATAATCGTTTCATTCTTTTTCAATATCCCCGCTTTGTTGGTACACTCCTAACCCAGCATTCAATCACTATCCGATTCACCTCTTTTTCCCATTTCAGTCTCTTTCTCGTCTGATCAGTAGCTTGATGACGACCTGTGGGAGCCTGATCCCTCACTCCACACCTGCCGTGCGCGGAGCCTTCACAATTAACAGTTCCAGCCCCGTTAACGCAATTATTAATGTCATTATTTGCGTCCATCATTGTATAAATGAGATTTTGCGTTTGTAAGGTTGCGCAACTACCAGTATTACTTTCATGACACCATCACTAGATGAATTACCGACCAAGGTTGAAGAGCTCCATCTACCCTGGTTTGAAATCAGAGTTTTCCTTCTCCTAGATGGACTGCCAACCAAGGCTTATGAGCTCCACCTACCCAGGGCTAGCAGGTACTACACCTTGCCCAAGGGTGACCTGGAGGTAGTTGTGGCTAAGGGTAACCTCATTCGCCCACGTCGAAACTCCATAACCGGATGCAGTTTAACGTCATACCCAGGACATATTATTATTATTATTATTATTATTATTATTATTATTATTATTATTATTATTATTATTATTATTATTATTATTATTATTATTATTATTATTTGTCTTTTTCACAGGAGTGTTCTTATTTCCTGGTTCATTTGCCACGATAGCGGACCACACCCAGTGGTCTTTGGTATCTTGACATCACTTCTTTCCATGGTCTTTACTTTATATCCAATACTTTACGTATTATTCTCGCTGTTCCAAGCAAACATGGTCTCTGTAACATCTCTACCGTAACATCCAATTTTAACTTTTCCAGCCATTTATCAAAATTCTTTGTCACTGTCCCTAATGCTCCAATAACTACTGGTATAACATCCACCTTTTTCATTTTCCATATTCTTGCAATTTCATACTTCAGTTCACTGTAATTTGTGCATTTTTCTTCTTCTTTCTTTTCAATACGAGTGTCAAATGGGCAAGATGGGTCTATTAATTTACAGCTTTTATTTTTCTTTTCAATCACAGTAATATCAGGTCTATTATGCTCCAACTGTTTATCAGTCTGTAAAGGGAAGTCCCATAAAATCTTGCAATCCTCTGATTCAAGTACTCTCTCCGGCTGATGCATGTACCATTTCTCGGCTTTTTCAAACCCCCACTTTTGGCACAGTTTCCAGTGAATTACCTTGGCTACATTGTCATGCCTCAAATTCTTATACTCCTTCTGTGCTAGCTTCGGACATTCTGAGACAATGTGTGCCACTGTCTCATCTTCCGTGCCACACATTCGACATAATGGAGACACATCTTCTCCATACACTACTTTCCTCATGTTATTTGTGCATACTGCCTGATCTTGAGCTGCTATGATTGTGCTCTCTGTCTCTTTTTTCAAGTATCCTTTCTTTAACCAATCCCATGATCTACCTCCTCTAATATCATCGGTCCCTTTTCTAAACTGTCCGTGTAGTGTCTTCTCTTTATACGCAGTTTCGTGTTCCTTTTGTACTTCGTCTTTTTCCTTTTCCACATTTGTTGACCCCAAATGCATCATTTCTGTTCATTGCTGTTAGTAGCTCCTCCTTACAGAATTCTGTAGATATTTCTCCAAACTGTCAATTTCTATTCTTACGCAATCTTCTACTCAAATTAAACCTCGTCCTCCTTCAGCTCGCCTCAAATACATTCTATCTACATCTGCTTTTTTATTATTATTATTATTATTATTATTATTATTATTATTATTATTATTATTATTATTATTATTATTATTATTATTATTATTATTATTATTATTATTATTATTAAAAAAAAAAGAAACACAACTGCAATTTTGCTAAAAACGTTTCGATTTGAAATCTTCGTTGAAAACTGACGAAGATTTCAAATCGAAACGTTTTTAGCAAAATTGCAGTTGTGTTTCTTTATTTTAATTTTCTGTTATTTTTAGATCGTGCTTTTTGTTTCTTTATTATTATTATTATTATTATCATTATTATTATTATTATTATTATTATTATTATTATTATTATTATTATTATTATTATTATTATTATTATTATTATTATTATTATTATTATTATTATTATTATTATTATTATTATTATTATTATTATTATTATTATTATACTTCATAAAAGCTACTTCAAGCCACTAATTAAGACTACCAAAGTTTGTTAGCCTATTGATTTTACAGTGTACACGACATATACAGTCTAAGTTCCAAATGTTCATTTCGGTTGCACCACTCCCGACAGTACTTTCCTCATAATTGATTCACTGTCCATTAGCACTGTCTTCTGCATTTCTTTCACTATTCTTTCAGCCTCAGTTTCAGTTTCTATCACTTTTTGAACATTCTTCCACAATTTTCCAATTCCTCCACCCAAACATCCATCAACTAATGGAATAACTTCAACTTTGTACCCAACCCGATTTTCCCTTGTTTCAAAGGCTAGCTGCTGATATTTATCCAACTTCTCCTTCACCTTGGCTTCAATGTTATTTTCCTGTGGGCATGCCATGTCACAAATCCATATTCTTTTTGTTTCCTTATCTTCAAGTGTTAAGTCTGGTCTTCTAGCCGAACTGCTTTGTCTCAATTTGTACTCAAAGTCCCATACTAATTTCCCTTTCATATTCTCAAATACTTTTCCTTTCTCCCACTTCTCTTTGTACCACACTATGTTTTCATCGATTATTTCATACTTCTTTGCCCATGCAACAGCGAGAGCCATCAATGCTTTGTTGTGACGTTGTAAATATTCTTTGCCAGCTAACATTTGGGACCCAGCTAGCAAATGATGAACTGTCTCTCTGAACGACCCACATAGTCTACACATGTCTCCTCCATCTGCTATTCCCCTTGAAACTTTCCACGATTTCGTTTCAACCATCTGTTCTTGTAAGTTCACTATTGCAGCCGTTTTCCTAGGATCCAAGTTACATTCCAGCCAAATATGGCACTCTGTTTCCTGCTTGCTAAACGTCTCGCTTTGAAATTGCTTTTGTTTGTATCTCTCAATCAAAAACATTTCGTTTCCTTTCTTCAAAACATCCTTGATCTTCTTCCAACTTTTCCTCCAGTTTCCAATTTGCAGTACTCCATCCAGTTCTATACCTTCATCTTTAAACTTCAATGCGTGTCCAGTCTCACTTATCATTTCCTCGGCTGCAGTTTTCAGCGAGTTGTATTCTTTTGACTTTTCCAGCTTCCATGCAACTTTTATCCATCTGCTGTCTGATGCTGCCATATAGCAAGCCACCCTGATCTTAGTTTCCGTGTATACAACTCTTAGAGATTTTAATCCTCGTCCTCCAACTTTTCTTTTTAAATATAACCTCTCTTCACTTGACTGTCGTCCTAACATGTTGTTACTTCTGAGCTCTCGTTTTATCATCTGGTCTAGTTCTTCAAGCTCTCCTTTTGAAAAGTTACATACATTCATTACGTAAGCTGCTACAGGCATCACCTTATTGTTGATTGCCCGAATCAAGTTCTTATCATAAAGCTCCGCATTCAGCAATGTTCTTAATCTATTCTGCATCTCGGCTTTAACCCTTACCAACACTTCTTTAACTTTGATTCCTTCTGCTTGCTCTACCCCCAGAAATTTGTAGGTATCATTGTCATCGGGGTCTAATGCCCTCATTCTTTCCTATTATTATTATTATTATTATTATTATTATTATTATTATTATTATTATTATTATTATCATCATTATCATTATTATTATTATTATTATTATTATTATTATTATTATTATTATTATTATTATTATTAATATTATTATCATCATCATTAGATTGCTGACGAAGATTTTTAATCGAAACGTACAGAGTTTTAACAGTTGTGTTTCTTTTTATTTTCTCTTTCTGTCAACTTTTGATGATGGTTTTGTTTCTTATATTATTATTATTATTATTATTATTATTATTATTATTATTATTATTATTATTATTATTATTATTATTATTATTATTATTATTATTATTATTATTATTATTATTATTATATACATTATTTATACACGAGGAATCCCTTCAGCAAAAACCTTAAAATACATAAGCATAAAAAATAAATATATAAAAATTCAATGGATGGGGCTTATCTTCCAGGGAGTCATGTTTTGAGTTTAATTCAGCTCCTCAAATGTATCTTGAGGTGTTTTTTGAATTGTTGTAAGGTAGAGAGTTCCCTGATGGTATTGGGGATTTCGTTCCAAGCTTTTAGACCCGAATAGTGAAAGCTTTTCTTTGAGTACTCAAGATTGTATCTCGGACGTTGAATGTCCGTGCAGTTTCTTGTTCTATAACTTGAGTACATATTTCTTGTTTTGTATGTATCCCAAAGGAAAAGCTTTCAGGGCAGATCTTATTCATCATCTTATAGGTCATAACCGATCTGTCAAAGTTAATTAGTTGTTCTACAGTCAAACAGTCTCCAGACCACTGATCTTTGATTTTTGCCCTTTCTATAATGGAATGAGCTCTATTTTGAAGACGTTGAAGGGCTTCTAATTCTGTGTTGGAGAGAGACCCCCATACAACATTTGCATATCGTAAGTGACTCTCCACAAGAGCATGGTAGATATTAACCAATTGGGATTGTGGAACAATTTTCATTAACTTTTTCAGAGACCATAGCCCGCCAGAGACTTTCCCTTTAAGTTTCTTGTACTGTTCATTCCAATTCAATCCCTCATCAACAATTATACCCAACGACTTTGTCTCCTTGACATGCTTAATTTCTGCGCCATTCAACATAAGTGGCTCATGGGATAATATCTTATTCGTTCTTCGTGGGTGCCCAATAATCATGTATTCGGTTTTTGTGGATTAATGCTTAGTTTGTTAATTCTCATCCATTCCGAAATATTTATCATTTCCTCCCGAGCGCTTTCAAACAGTTCTGCCAAGCTGTCTGATGTTAGAGTCACGTGTGTATCATCTGCGAACATACCCGCTTCAGAGAGCACAAGACAATCTTCAAAATCATAGTTCAATGACGTCACAACTCAACACAATTCAATGACGTCATAACTTCAAAACTAGAAAAACTAAAATGCTGTGTCTCTGAAAATAACGGCAAAGAAAAAATGCCATCTCTGGAATTATGTTAAACAACCTAAAAGTTCCCTTCGAATGGGACCGACCAGAACGGAACGGAGCGATACTTTTAAGGGGTGCTCACACGGAAATGGAGGTAATGGGGGGCTCTGCATCAGGTCTTAGTAATATTCTTTTTTAATTTCTTAGTTACATGAATTATCACATGGTCTCTAACACTGTTGCAGATGTATCTTTACTTTTGGAATATCAGATCGGAAAAAGCAACGCCCGATTAAAAGGAACAAGTGAGTTGAGTTGGTATTGCTAAAAAATGAGACTGCAGTGACGTATTCACCATAAATTTAAAAGTTTCTCTCTACTTCTCGGACATAGTACTAAGGCCCTGTTTATAGGGTAAACACCTCACTTTCCAGACCCGGGCTGAGAAGCGATAGGCTGGAGGGGGGCATTATCACCCAAGCTGGCAATTTACCAGACCAACTTTGTCTAATCCAACTTTTTGCGTAGAATACGAATCCGGATGTTGCTTGGGCGTAGGGGGGCATTTTCAAAATATCAGGGGGTCAAAAGTCAAAATACATGACATTAGCATGTTTCTTACGTAATTGGTACAAATGTTTCTTAGAACCAAACAGGGGGGATCCAGACCGAAGTTGAAGGGGGGCAACCTGGAGATGGGGCGCCAAAACAGAGTGAAAAGTTAGCGCGCCAAAGGCGCGCGAAAATTTTTGGTGCTTTCTTCGGGAAAATTCTCTGGTTTTTCTATTGAATAACGCCTTAGTTTATATGTTTCGCCGCATTCAGAACGAATCACTGAAAAAAGAGTGCATTCAGGTCAGGATGGGGGGCTCTTTTCTTGCCAAAAAGGAGGCGCCAAAGCTGAATTTTCTTCATGAAGGGGGGGGCAGTTGCCCCCATCTGCCCCCTAAATCCGCCACTGGAACCAAAGTACTAATTTCCTATAAACTGCTTCTTAAAGATACCTTAAAAGTTCTATCAAGTCCACTCTCTACTTAGGCCCGCTCTCTTATAAGCCCCTCCCCTCCGAGGCGAAATTTTAAATAAGCCTCCTCTCTAATAAGCCCTTCCTCTCCTTGAGGCTGATGAAGCTTTAAAAGTCATCAAAACCAAACTCTTAAAGGATATATGGAGGAGAGGCTATCGCCGATTGAATTGATGAAAATGAATTGAAAATGAATTCGAAAAAAGGCAAGACAGAATCTCTTTTTTTGGGACTTCGCAAAGGATTGCAAAAAGAGTGAGACACTGGATGCATTGTACCGAGGCTCTAAGAAACTGAACACCAAACACCATAAATATTTTCATATTGAAACAGATGATACCCTAGTTGCAAATAGATTGTTGCAAAAAATCTGCATTAGTTGCATTGCATTGTCGCTACGTTGAATTGTCTCTCTAAACAAAAAAGAACAGATTCAGTTGATACAGACACCAGCCAATCGTTGTCAGTTGATTCACCTCAATCTTTGCATGGTTTGCATATGCTGTGTCAAATTTTTGGCTTGCAACACGTTGCAATGATTTCGACGAATGCTGGGGTCCTCAAGAACTTAATTTTTTAGGATATCATTCTCGGTCATCATAGTCAATAGTTCTATACCCTGGGTACCAGAGCCAAAAAATAATAAAAAGAAAAAAATAAGGAAGGAAAGAAAGTCCTTTCTTCCTTCTCTCTTTTCCTCTTACCAATTTCCTTTCATTTAAATTTTGAGGCTCTGGTACCCAGGGTAATAGTTCTATTGACTATGCGGTCATTCAACTCCTGAACAGGGTTCTTTGACGTCGCATAATAGTCGTGTCGAACTAAATTGCTGGTCAACAACAGTTTACACATTATCTCGGGGTTCTGTAAAGATTCAAGCCCTGTGCTTTTGATTTTGAATCGTAATTTGTATCAGTGGTCATCTGAAAATGCTTATATCTTTCATTTTGTCTACGTCTGAAAAAAAGGCACCAAAATCACAGAACCAACTTTAGAGATGGAAGAAATAGGGAGCCGACATTCCATTTGAAAGATATTTGCGTAACGTGCAATATTTCTTCTGGTATCGATCACGTGATGAGAAGGGTTACTTATGACTGGTTCTTCCAGTGACCTTTGGCTCTCTTTCTCAAAACATATCTTGTGTATCCAGCATTCCTTCCACGTGTCGTCTATTGGTTTTCCTTTGTTGTCACCATTTCCATGGCCCATCAGTTAACAAAAACAAGAAAAAGCCAGTGACAATGTTACTATCAATAATGCTTTTGTTGAAAAAATGTCAAGTTCTGTAAAAGAAGCCCTAAGCTAAAAGAATCTCTGCAGCGACATTATGCTCACTGTGTCTGTTCTACTGTTTCTATCCATCGGTAACAGGCGTCACCGCATCGCCACTGCTACGTCTGTTCCAACGTCTTCTGCGTCCGCTTGCGAGCCTTCTGCGTCTACTCCCGCGCCTCCTACTGCATCTTCTTCGTCTGATACTGCGACGGCGGATGCTCCTTCGTCTGCTCCAACGTCTGCGCCTGCCACTGCGACGGCGGATACTCCTTCGTCTGCTCCAACGTCTGCGCCTGCCACTGCGACGGCGGATACTCCTTCGTCTGCTCCAACGTCTGCGTCTGCTACTGCGGCGGCGGATACTCCTTCGTCTGCGCCTGCTACTGCGACGACGAATGTTTCTACGTCTCCTCCAACTCCTACGTCTCCTCCAACTCCTACGTCTCCTACTGCGACGGCGAATGCTTCTGCGCCTGCTCCAAGTTCTACGTCTCCTACTGCGACGGCGGATGCTTCTGCGTCTGCGCACAGAGCCACGTCTTCTCCATCCTCTGCGTCTGCGCGTTAATCTTTTCATTTTGCGTGACACGTGTTTGTGTACTTTCTTTGCTGTGCGCACAGCTTTTGACAGCTTTATCAGTTTGAACAGCAAAGGAAGAAATGGGGACGCTAGAAAAAATTGAAATCAATAATCAATTAGATGCTCGCCAGCAAGATTTAAAAAGGCGATGCAGACATGTTGCTTTTATGAGGAGCTGTTTCAAGTTTAAATCATATGTTAATATCTATTATGAGAACGTTGAAATCTTTCTACTAGGCCGGCGGAAAACTGTTGAAAATGAAAAGGCACTTCGAAACGCTTTATAGTACCTAACTTTACACATTTCACAGTTCAAAAGCTTGGAATCACTTAAAGGGAATCGACATGGTTAAAAGCTGGCCCGGGCCACGGGGAGGGGTTCTCGATTAAATTTCGGGTAGGGGCTACCCTAGGTATCAGACTCTCTCGCGAATAATAGTTAGTCGATCTTAGTCCAGGCAAGGATATGCTTTTTGGCAATTCGGTCAAAGAAATGTCAATTCAAAGAAACTTCGGTAACATTTTTTATTTTCGTCCAGAGAATGCGAAAATTTGGCAAGTTTTGTCTAGAAAACGCCAACTCAGGGCACTTTTGATGGAGAAAATAGTCCAGCCAAGGGTATCATTTTCACAAAATTGGTCTAGCAAACGGTTACATTTTGAAACTGTGGGCGGCACACTCATACCCGAAATTTAGCCAAGAGCCCCCCTCCCCCTCGTGCAAAAGGGTTTGAACTAAGATTTACTTAGTCAGCGAACATATCCTTTTCAGCGTTTTTCGATAGGGCGAATGATACTACAGAAATCGACTGTTTTTGGAGGAGAGTGGTTTTTGCGAATACCTTAATTTTGATGAAAAAATAGCCCTTCGGGTGTTTTGGCCCCCGACCCAAGTTAAAGATGCCCCCTTAATATACCCCTGCACCCTTGCACAGATGGTGGAATATTCGGTTAAAATATTTTTTTACCGTTTTTTGCTTAGATGTGAATTCTGCAGGAACCGATCTCATTTTGGGCGCTCGAAAATGATTTCGAGATACAAGAACGTCTCCACCATATGCAAACGGGGGGGGGGGATTCTGGGATGAGAATCTCCTTATCAACCTTCTAAAAATATCTAATGCAACCTTTTTGGGGGAGTCCTTTCAGTACTTGAGACTATACGAACTGAAACATTGAAATAGTTTTTCATACCATCTTTCTTAGCAATGTCAGCATCCACTTCTACTTCCTGAGATGTCAAGTCACCCTTCTGATCGCCGCCGCCTTCCAGTTTTGTCTGATCCAGTTCATCTTCTGGCAATGTCTGTCCAGCAGGTTCACTTTCTGAGGAAAAGGAAATTTCAAGTCGACAGAGGAAACTTATCAAAAACATAGTGACAGTCTCTTGTGTGTGCAGTCGAACTTAGTTGGCTGCAACAAGATGCACAGCAACGTTAATATGTCAATACAATATTAGTATGAAACGCGCTACTTCGATTCCCACATCATCAGTACGGCCAACTCCAAAAAGTAGGAGAGCATTAGATGGATAAATTCGGATAAATTTGTAATCGAGGGCACTTCACTCAATGGGAAAAGCGTACGAGATTTTTTCAGAACAAAAGGATTCATACGGATTTTTGCTGGATTTTGAAAACAGAAGGATTTTTGCCAAAGGTGTACGAGATTTTTGGGAGTGAAATGCCCCTCGTTTGTAATGATAGAACCGAAAAGGGATCAGTAGAGTCTGCACGCAGGCTAATTTTTACGGACTTTTGATGGATTATTCTTGAAAACAAAATAATTTTATCAGATGTGTGCGAAATTCTTTGCGAATAAAATGCTTCTCGGATAGAACTAATTCCGCCCAGTATGGAATGAAAGGTGCGTGCGCCGGACATGTCCAGCGCACAGCATTAGTTGATGGCGCACGAATCGGCGCACAAAATGCGATTTTATGTTGGTGTAATACAACGTTAGGTATAAATCTCCGGGTTCCTGGCGCACACAACGTTAGGTATAAATATCCGTCCGGCGCACGAAAATCGAACATTCCATACTGGGTAAAATGCCCAAGAAAAACTCCTTCGCACGCTGAAAATAGGATTCAAGCCTTTACTGTCCTTAAGGTAAATTTACAGGCAGCAATTAAATCATTAACTTACCTTCTGTCCGTGTTTCAGCTGAAGCTGCTAGGCCCACAAAAAGTAGGCCTAAAAGGATAGAGATGAGGCATTTCATTTTGCTGATGCTCTGTCCTCACCAGCCTACTGCCAAGAATGTATGTCAAGGGGCGGGTTTTTGTGAATTTATTTGAAAGCGCCCTTGGGTCCCTTGGTGCTGATTGTGCTATCCCTATCGCTTCGAAAAAGGACAATGAATAGCAAGCGATAGCGTGTAAAATTTCCCCAGTGAGTTTATTTAATGGTTTGTTTGTCTTGTTTCTTCATGGCAACCCAAGTTTGCAAGAGACTGATAAAAACAAGAATGACCCAGGAGAGTTAGATCTTTTTACACTGAATATAAAACAGAGACGCTTTGTGGGACTTACAATTGATTGTTGATAGTTGATATTTATTTTTAGATAGAACAGAATCTGAGAGTGCACAGTCATCAAAATTCTACAATTCCCACGACGACATTTTCTGTTCTTTTCCTTGCGAACAATTGGCTGATCGAATGAACAAGTCAGCAAATTTTTTAGCTGACCTTTGAATTTCATCTAAGTTTTGTTTCCGTAATGGGAAAAACGAGCGTCAACAGCGGCTTGCGCATTACACGTTTTTTACAAGAAACTGGTTTATAAGAAACTAGAACTAAGATGGCCAAAATTTTAAGAAACTCTAGTACTATGTCTGAGAAGTGCTAAGAAACTTTTCAAGGTTAAAAGCATGAATTTTATAGCAAATAGATTGTTGAACCTTTGTTTTTGGGAAATATTATCTAATCATATTGTGTTTCAACATAACAGAACACTGTTTATTCCTATATGATGTTGTAAAGAAAAGAGACTGGGGAGAGACTTCTTTTATGATTTTATTTTTAGAACGTAAAAAAGACAAGGAGTAGAAATTAGTTGAGCGTTGAGATAGCAAACAGACACGAATTTAGTTGAGATATATTTGAGAACGAAGGTCGGTATTTTTACAAAGAGGACGGATAAGTATAGATACTTTCCGTTGAAGGTCGGCCGCAATAAACTATCTGCGGTATAAGTCTTGGAAAATACAACATGGTGCCGTGTGACCCGGGAATTTAAAGAAGAATTTTGATATTTTGAGTCTGGACGAGCCAGAAATTGCTGCGAAAAATGCCGACTGACACAGAAATGGAAGCCGAAGCTAAAAGAAAAATAAAAGGAAGAAATGTAGTGAGAAGATGCTTAAAGAAAATAGTTACGGAAACGGGAGAATTGATGCGAGATAATGAGACGTCACAAATCTCAGAAACTTTGTTGACCAACAAGGAGTTAATTCGCGCGGAACTAGAAGGTCTCAAGAGAGCGGACAACGAAATTATTGATTTGTTAATGGTTTTTGATGAGAAAGGAATGGAGAGCGAAATTATGAGTACACGACCAGCCTATGCAGAAGCACAACATTGTATAACGAAGATTGAGACGACGCTAAAGAGTTTAGCAGAGGAAACAGCCGCAACGAGGAGACATTCGACGTCATTGAGCGCCCAGAAACCTAAAGTTACGAAATTGCCCCATTTGAAATTAAATTCGTTTTCAGGCAATACTACGGAGTGGATATCGTTCTGGGAAACATTCGCCGCAGCAATCGATTCAGATGATACAATTGAAGATGTTATGAAATTTAGTTACCTGAAAAGTTATTTGGAAGGTGCAGCCGCAGATGCGATAGCGGGATTGCAAGTGACGAATTCAGCATACAAAGAAGCAGTGGAAACGTTGAAAAATAGATTTGGAGATCGTCAGGCAATTGTTTCGAGTCATATCGACAAAATGATCGATTTAGAGCCTGTTGCAACAATGCAAGATACGAGAAAGCTGAGAGTGATGTACGACACCGTGGAAGCCAACGTTAGAAGTTTGAAGACGATGGGCGTGTCAGCTGACTGTTACGAACAAGTTTTGACACCGATGATTCTCAAAAAAGTACCCAACGAGCTGAGATTAACGATAACTAGAAAGCTGAAAGATACTTGGAGTTTTGAGTCACTGCTTGAAGTATTTCACGAAGAATTGCAGATTAGAGAGAAATGCTCACTGAACGTTGTAGGATCAGGAAGAATAAATCCTCCATCGTATTACGCGGACAGCAGACCGCGCGAAAGAGCTCATTTCCGCAACAGTCAAGCAAGTGCAGCAGCGTTGTTTTCTGAGAGCAGAACAGAAAACATAAGAGATACCAAATGTGTTTATTGTGATGGAAAACACAAATCACACCAGTGTAAAGTCGTAACAAACCACGTAACTCGAAGAAAGATTCTCATGGAGAAAAATTGTTGTTTTATTTGTCTACGCGCAAATCATTTAGCCAGAAATTGTCGTACGAACATGAGATGTTTGAAATGTAATCGTCGCCATCACTCGACTATTTGTGAAAGTTATGGAAACAAGGAGGAAAAAGCTGAAACTACAAGTAACAAGACACAGCAAACTACGCCAGAAACGAAAGAATCACAGTCTACAACCAACATGCACGTTAGCAACAAAAACTCAGTTTTACTACAGACCGCTCGTACGTTCGTTAGAGTTCCAGGAGACGCTGCAACAGAGCAGAATGTCCGTTTGAATTTCGATTCAGGAAGTCAAAAAAGCTACGTAACTGAAGAATTGAAGAGAGCATTGAATTTACCAGTTATTGCTAAGGAGAAATTGATGATTAAAGCGTTTGGTGACAGTTCGCCGAAAGTAAGAGAATGTGAAATAGTGCAAATTGGTATCAAATGTGTTGATGGAGTTGAAGTGATCATGACCGCGTACGTCGTACCTGTAATATGTACCCCCATAAGCAACCAAGTCATTTCAGGAGCCCTTGAAAGACACCCTTATTTGCGAGACTTGGAGTTAGCTGACTTTTCAAGTGAAGACGAGTTGAACGCCGACAAAACAGTTCAAATTTTAGTAGGAGCTGATTTTTATTGGAGATTAGTTGATGGGGAAGTTTATCGTGGAGATTCGAGCGGGCCAGTAGCCATGAGAACGAGACTTGGATGGGTCTTATCAGGCCCAACCGAAATGGTAAGTGACAATGTAAGTCCCAATTCACACGTTTTAAACATTCAAGTGATGTCTTTAGGGGAGCACGATTCGATTTCGAAAGAACTCAAAAAATTTTGGGAAAATGAATCTATTGGAATAAAAGAGCACAAAACTGAGCAAACTGCCACCGATCAGTTTTTGACGCAAACGAAAGATTTTTGGCCGCGACATGAAAACTTTACCGTTGAGAATTTCGATTCATTGGACACGGATGTTTCATCTGTGAACGTAAATTTGATTTGCAATGCTCAGTATAATATCAGTGAAATAATCTCCGTTGAAAGGTTCAGTGACCTGAGCAAGCTATTTCGAGTAACTGCCTTTGTTTTGCGATTTGTTAACAATCTAAAGGCAAAAATTAGAGGCAATGATTTATTACTTGGTGATTTGAAGCCTGAGGAAATGGAAAATGCACGTCTGAAATTGCTTTTATCCGCTCAACAACAGATTCGCGATGACAAAAACTTTGATAACTTGAAATCAAATTTGGACGTTTTTGAAGATGAAAACAAATTATTGCGTTGCCGAGGAAGGTTAGAAAATGCCCCTCTTGATTTTGAGTCTCGTTGCCCAGTTATTTTACCAAGGGAACATCATATCACGGATCTCATTATTAGACAATGTCACGAAAATGTTAAACATAATGGTGTAAAAGACACGTTAACGGAATTGCGTAGCAATTATTGGATCGTACGGGGCAGACAAAAGGTGAAAAAGTTCATTGACAAATGTTGCGTTTGCAAAAAAGTTGAAGGGAGAAGTTATACTGCTCCTCCACAGCCGCCTTTACCCAATTTTCGACTAGATAAGGACATGCGTTTACCAAAGTTGGGATTGACTTCGCAGAGCCTATGTTCGGAACGATGAGACAAACCAAAACCGAGTCCAAATGCGCAATTTGTGGAAGTCGAAAACAAAACAGAATTATCGAAACGTGCAAAATATTTGCAGCAATTGTTGGAGCATTTTAGAAATCGTTTTCGGCGGGAATATTTAACAAGTCTGAGAGAGTTTCATAAATCTAAATCGCCCGTTGGAAATAGATTTATCAAGGAAGGACACATCGTAACAGTTCAGGAAGATAAAAAACGTCGTCAGTTGTGGAGACTCGGGCGAGTTGTTAAGTTAAATGAAGGAAAAGACGGACTTGTTCGCAGTGCTATTATCAGAGTTTACAGCAAAGGAAAAGTCAAAGAACTTCGACGTCCTGTCAAGTTGCTGTATCCAGTTGAAGTACCAGAAGTTGAAGTTACAAAAGAAGTGAAGGAACTCGCACAAGAGACGACTACAGAACCAGGTATTAAAATGGTATACGACGACAATGTGAGTGATTTTATTCATTGATTATTTTACATTCTTGCTGACTTGCTGAGTTTTGTTCGACCGTATAATCGTATAAATGATTAATTATCGTAAATTCGCATTTCTCGCGGGGGGAGTGTAAAGAAAAGAGACTGGGGAGAGACTTCTTTTATGATTTTATTTTTAGAACGTAAAAAAGACAAGGAGTAGAAATTAGTTGAGCGTTGAGATAGCAAACAGACACGAATTTAGTTGAGATATATTTGAGAACGAAGGTCGGTATTTTTACAAAGAGGACGGATAAGTATAGATACTTTCCGTTGAAGGTCGGCCGCAATAAACTATCTGCGGTATAAGTCTTGGAAAATACAACAGATGTTTTGAATATCAAGAAACATATCTGCAGCAGTGTTAGCGACCACATTGACAATTCATGCATTCAAAAAATAAGAAACCAATTAATAAACTTTTAGTACCAAAATGGACAAAATTTCTTGTTAAATTAAGAAACTTTTGGTACTATGGCCTGATCCTAGTTTCTTATAAAAAAGCGTGTATTCAAAATTCTTAAATATGAAATTTTAGAGAACAAATTCGGATTTAGCACGCAAACTTTAGGCTTAGCACAAGTTTTCATGCTGCTAGCAGTCGAAGTGCTAACTTTATGGCGATATAAAGTTTGAAAATCTGTGAGGGATTTCTCCGTGAATAATGACTCGGGGAGTAAGGTTGCACCCCGTACGATTTTTCACCGTCAAATTCCTGATAAATCGTTGAACTTTACATTGTCATGAAATCAACATCACAAATGCCAGCAGTTTAAAAACATGAAGCTAGACTAAAAACGAATTAAATGTTGGAAAGGTGGTGAATGCAACTGCAGACTTTGTAAAACATATATTCCGCAAGTTGGGTTCCTAACAGGATAGTCGTTTTTATCCTGTAATTTGTATTTATATATAGACATTGTAAAAAGTTTCTTATTGTCTTTGTTTTAGACATTGTAAAAACTGTATGAAGTAGGCCTCAATTAGCTGTAATTTAGCAATTTCTTTTTTAGTTTTATATCCTACTTAAAATAAATAAATGATGATGATGATGATGATAAAGTTTGGGTGTTAAATTCGAATCTGGGCTCGAAATTTTCTTAAGAACAGTAGGAAGGAATTTTGACAAATTTCTAACACGACGCTGCTTAATTGAAGTGGTGTATGGCAGGCCGGCAGAGTGTGTTCAACTGGGTCAACAAATCAGGATTCAGGCCTTTCTTACGAAGAGTGTGTCATCCTTCCGAAAAGGCTTATACGAGAGCTTGCAAATAATTTTGTCAATTTTAGACTACGTTCACGCACAGCAGCCAATGACGTCTGCAAACGTAGGTTTTCAAAAATTCATACCTATATTCAGATTCTGTCGCAAAAAATACAGGAATGGAGTAGCTAATAGGAGCAGCTACTTAAGTTACCCCATCCCCTTCTGGGGGCTTTGCAGCCCTCAACTCCTCCATTACATAATTTCAGCATGGCCTGGGATGGGGGAGGCACTTAATTTTTTAATCATATTGGATGTGTCCCAGCTATGGGTAGTTTATGGGACGAAAAAATTCAGGGAATTGGATGTACTTTTCAAAGCAAGATTCCGAGATTGGGGTCTAATTTTTGCGAGAAATTCTGGGAATGCTCGGATTTGAGATAAACAACAACTCTCCTATTGTTTTACATGAAAATACTTTTCGGAAACCACACCCAAACAATGGGAGATTTGTGATACAATAACATCAGTTACTTTGGTTCACACCTTTGCAGACAAAAGAAACCCTCTCAACCAGTAACTCAAAACAAATATAGCTTCAAAGCATGGAGCACCGCGGACACGTTTATTCAATACTACTACCTTGATTTTCGGTCAATGCTACTACCTTAACTGCGAGCGAACTCGATCCTCCGGAGAGGTAGCTCGCTTCGCTCGTAGCACTCCTCCGGAGAGGCTGCTCGCCTCGCTTCCAATTAAGGTAGTAGTATCGAATAAACATTTCGTTCAATTTTATGGTGTCCGCGGTGCTCCATGTGCAAAGTTGCAGTGGAACCAGCAAGGCAGACTCTCACCTTGTGCGGGCGAAGGGTGGTTATTTAAGTTTCTTTCAGGCGGATTTTGTTTGAGTGATTCAGAAGCCGAACAATGGGCATTATAATTCCTACACAATTGATGCCCAAATTTTAACAGGTATACTCCTCAGCTCTGGATCAAATAAAGAAAATCCGCGAGACAGAACTTCAGATTTACCGTTTGTCTTTCGTTACCAAGCGAAATTTCGAAGTGTAACGGTTCTGTAGTTACTTATTTTGCCTAATGACCTATCCGTTAACGTTAGTTTGTACCTATGAACGTATCCACAAATAGCATGTGTACCCCGGGGGGGGGGGGGTATAGACTTATTACGATGAGTCCTAGTAATCGCTACCACCCACCCACCCCTCGCTCATACTAGTATGAGCGAGGGGTGGGTGGGTGGTAGCGATTACTAGGACTCATTGTAATAAGTCTAGGGGGGTAACTTGAATTGCCAAGATACGGGGTTGTGCCATTCAAATCGTAACAGTACCACCCATAAATCAGGAGAAATTTCTCAATAGTATACCCATAAATCTGGAGAATTTTCTGAAAATCATACCCATAAGTCCGGAAATGCCAAAACTGCTCACCAGTAAATGAATTCTTACAGAAAACTATACCCATAAATCCGGAAAATGCAAACAATTGTTGAAAACCATACCCATAACCATAACCATAAGGTAAAGAGAAAGAGAAACACAAGAAAGAGGCAAAATAATGTATATTCTTCATATCATAATGATTTTATTTTCTTCTAAATTTCTCCTAAAACCCGTGGTGAAACTTGTGGAAATAGTTCAATTCATCCGGTCTAAATTTGTTTGTTTCACATGGAGTGTGTGGACTGTAGACTTGTTCAGTTTTGGCTAATCATCGCAAATGGAGAACTGGTGAGTTCTTTCCGATATCTACGACCTATTTGTGACATTAAAGCTTTGGGTTTCTCATCTAGTTTGCCTCCAAAAAATTCGCAGTTTTAAGTGTAAATGTGGTGATCAAGAATGCCATACCACGTTCTGGTGTTTAACAAGGAAAATCTCATGGAGATGTTCGAGGAACGCGCTCCAAAGTGACCATATTCATCAGCGGTGCCTTCATGGGCCTATGCAAATACAGTTGAAAATGCCTATTTTAGTTTTGACGTTTTCTCTGCTCTTGGGACAGATAACACATATGTTCTCGGTAAGAACTTAGATTAACTCATGAATAATGCGAAGAAGTCATGATATTCTTTGTAGTACACTAGAATGTAGTGCATCGTGTCGATTTTAGAGTCAGTGGTTTTGCAGCGAGAAGCTGCGAGGAGATTTGTTTACATCTGTGCTCGTCATATCGTCATATGTGACGTCAAGACCTCTATTGTTCCTATTGTTTAATGGAGCAATATGATTGGTTGTTTCCGATATAAACAAAGTCGCTGATTGGCTCAAAACCAAATTCCACCCTGTTGCGGCCACCACTGCGAGGATCGACAGTTGAGATCACCAGTTAGGATTGTTAAATGTGGTCTTTCCCTTTGCATCACATTTAAACTCGTATGAAGTCTATCGATGAAATTTTCAAGTTAATCACTGTTTTGGCTACGGCTTCGGTCAATCGTAGACAACAGGATTTTCTTGCGTGAAATGGTTCGACAATCATCGCTTGCAAAAATTCAAGACCTTTCCTACGCTTTAAGCCTGGTTTCCATATGATCGTAACAGTCGGCGACGCGTCGCCGAGACAGGCTCGGGGACACATCGGGGACTGTTGCGTTGAATAGAAACATTTTCTCAACGATGTCGCCGACGTCGCCGATCAGACGGGGACAGTACGGGGACGCATCGAAAGAGTTGAGATGAGTTTAATGCATGGTTTCCATATGATCATAACAGTGATCGTTTCCATATGTCGGCGACTGATCGGGGACACGTCGCCGAAGCGTCGCCGACTGTTACGATCATATGGAAACCAGGCTTTAGAAGCAAACCTTCCCAAAAGGCAGACACCCCAAATTTCATTATCACTTGGATGATCAGCATGATATATTTCTCTACTAAACCCTTCAAATGAAATGACATCATTATTCATTGAAGAGTTTAACATAGTTTCCGAAATTGCTATGAGGTCGAACTTATGTACACAGTCATAAGCTTCAATTAACAGAATCTTAATAGCTCCTCTGGCGCAAATACTTTTCAGGTTCCAATGAAAGAACTTTAGGATTTGTCAGTTTGTGGTCCAGGACTAGTTTCAATGCCTCCTCCAAGCAGTAGTAGAATGTTGAACGGATAATGCTTCGAAACATTAGGACTGAGCTGCAAAAAGTTGTTAAACTTCCTCCAAACCTGAAATTTATGCTCTCAACCTTCCTCATTTTAACACAATATATAATTACTGGAAAACAGCTCACCAGTGTTTTGTAAACCATACAAAAGCATGTAATGAGGGATCTTCCCATATCATTTGTCTGTTTGAGAGCAAGTAGCAGGGCTCTAACCAAGTTTTAATACAAGGGAGGCCACAGTCTTAAGGAAGCGATTTATAAATTCAAAGGTATTGGAGCAACGAAGAGGGAACAAAGAGTTCAAGGTGAGAACATCTAAAAGCTACTGGGTGTCCAAAAAAGTACTTCTGTTTGCAAATTCGCCAAAATTTGATTACCAAAGTTATCATTGAATTCTTTCATCTCTTCTATCAACAATTCAAATATATTAAATGACGGTGAAAATTTGTTCTCTTTACTTAACGGGTATGAAATAATGCATCGAAAACCTCATTCTAAGAAACATTCTTTAAGCAACATCGTTAATCTTGCCTCTAATAACCGTTTACATTGAAAATTTTTCAGTATTCTTCAAGTCCACAATAAAGTTTCACGCTTCATTCTGATATTCATGACCAAACAAGAAACTCAACATAACAAAAGAAATTACTCAAATAAGTGCTATCTTGCAGAAGGCTTCAAAACCAGGCAGCACTAAGAAGAGCTTGATTCAATTTATCGAGAAATAAATCAAACGACCAGCTTTGCCTAAAAAAATAATTTTTTCATCTACTGGTAAGAAAAAGAAATTTTTGAAGATCTACCTTACAATAAAATTTTGGCAATTTTGCAAACAGAAGTACTTTTCTGGGACGCTTTTCGAAAATCATATTTTCTAGAGACGTGCATATTTTCTCTCTTTCATCACATTGTCTGATCAAACCTGATTTTTCTCCTTTGATATAGTTTTGAAATATAACCTCACCATCTGCATACTGTTGCCATTATTTTTAATGCTTCTATGTATTTATTGATGATTTATTTTCTAAATTTATGCCAACAATGTAAAATTTTATTTTTGACAACTAAACCTTCCTCAATTTTTGGCCAAAACCTTCCTCCAAACCAGGTTTGTAGGTTTGCAGTGTTTTTGCGTCTCTGCATTAGGAGATCCAAAAAGTCGACAAGTGCAATAAAAAAATATAGGATATACTGCAAAAATGACAATAACGTATCTTCGATAAGCTGGAGAACACCGGAGGAGCAAGATTTCGGTTTTTAATATCACATCAGTCCACTTGTATCACGCTAGCGAACCTATGCGCCTACTGTGGTGGATGCGAATGCGGGAGGTGGGGCATTATGCTGCAGAGGTGGGGCATTATGCTTCCATTCGCATCCACCACTTGAAGCATAATGCCCCACCTCTGAAGCATAATGCCCCACCTCCCGCATTCGCATCCATCACTTGAAGCATAATGCCCCCACCACTTGAAACATAATGCCCCACCTCTGCAGCATAATGCCCCACCTCCCGCATTCGCATCCACCACTTGAAGCATAATGCCCCAACTCTGCAGCATAATACCCCACCTCCCGCATTCGCATCCACCACGGTAGGCGGATAGATTCGCTGAACGTTACGAGCACAAAAAGCGTTGTTTTTATGTATAGGTGACAAGGGTCTTGCCAACTGACAATTTTTGGACAATTCTTAAAGGCAGTGTGTCCATATAGCTACAAACAAGTTGCATGCACGAACCATGAAACTGCTGACACGATGCTGACATGCATGTAACTGTTCAAGGATTTGATTGGTTAAGAGCTGGCTCTTTTAAAGTGATCACATGAAAATAACAGCCTCGTTGTCAAGACCATACGAGCAATGGCGGAATGGCGGCAAAGCAAGCTTCGACCAAGCGATCCTAACATCCTAGCTCAGAACTTTCTTGAGGTTTGCAAATCTGACTGCTGACAAAATGATTTTGTAGATGTAACGGTAGAGGCTGATATGCCCAGTGAGACAGGAAATCCTTCGCTGATCCCTTCAATCCTTGAAACTCGTCTCCCCGATCCCGTTGTTTCAAATCTAGATGTAGATGTTTCTACTGTAGCTGAAGTCGTAAATTCGGTAAATGTTCATTTGAGGCCACCACCTCCTCTCGGAACAAAGGGTTTCCGGAAGGGAATGGTTATAGCCTCCTTGAACATTAACAGTCTTCCTGCTCACATCGACGAAATAAAAATTCTTCTTCAAGAACAAAACATATTTTGGCTTTAAATGAAACAAAAATAGATGCTGATTTCCCCAGCGAACTACTGAAAGTGAAAGGCTACCAATTCGACAGATATGATCGAAACAGGAATGGTGGTGGGGTAGCTTTTTATATTAGGGACTCTTTGGAGGTCGATATCCGCGAAGACCTTCCTGTTTCTTCTTTAGAGCTACGATGTATTGAAGTTAAACCTGTCACAGCAAAATCCGTTTTTTGTTGTCTCCTGGTATCGGCCTCCTTCCGATCTAACAGAAACTTTCGACAAATTCGAAGACGTACTAAAATGTTTGGAATCGGAGGGAAAGGAGATTATTCTGCTAGGCGACACGAACTGCGATGTAACTTCTATTTACAGCCCTCAAATTGACTCAAATCAAAGTTTACCTAACAGCACGAAGCGCATTTTAGATCTCTACAACTCTTTTGGTCTGAAGCAGTTAATCTCAGAGCCCACTAGAGAGACAATCGATACCTCTTCTACAGGGATGGCGCGACCGGGGGTGCTTGGGGGGGCAGGAGCCCCCCCAAAAATCCACTGAGCCCCCCCATCGGCACTTGAATTTTTGAAAATTTCTGTGCACTGTCGGCACTTCCGTAACTTGCTTGTTATGTTTTTAGAGAGTGTAGTCGCATTTTAAGCCAATCTTAAAGGTGTGGTCCGTAAAAATTTTGCTCGCTTCGCTCGCTGTCGGCACTCTGACAGTTTTAGCCCCCCCAGCATTTCTTCCCTGGCGCCATCTCTGCTCTTCTATGATTGATCACATTGCAGTCAGCAACCACTTTAATGTTGTTGAATCTGGAGTCCTTAAGACTTCTGTTAGTGATCATTACTTGGTATACGTATGTAGAAAATTTCGAGGCTCTTTAAGTGCAAAACACAAGGTAATAACGTCAAGGCAGATGAAAAATTTTGATAAGGACCTCTTCCTTGGTGACCTAGCTTCCGTTGATTGGTCTGCAATTGTCTACAACTCAGATGATGTGGACAGTGCTGTTTGTCAATGGTCTTGTTTGTTTGTTTGTTTGTTTGTCAACTTATTTTAATTCGATTCTTGCCTAGCTATACATATTTACATATATACAACTAATCTAAATCGAGTATAAAAATGAATTAATAAAGGAATGAAGAAATTAATTGATAAAAGGCATATATGGGCAAGATTACATGGTAGAACTGATGTAACAGGCATTACCTTTACAGGTCAGGCCATCCCATTGTTTGATCAGATTCTTGAAGCTCTTTAAATTTTCAGCTGATTTTAATTCATTTGGTAAGCAATTCCATATTTTAGGTCCCATGGCTCTCAGGCTATTGGAACCAAAGGTTACTTGATTTGGCCGAAAATGATTCAAATTGTTCGGATATCGCGACGAATAATTTGAAGTCCTAACACTAAAGATATCATTCATAAATGTTGGATTAAGTTTATTTAATGTTTTGAAAATCTCAATACAAAGTATTCTTTGACGAGAAACCAGCATTGTGGATCTATTTGATTTTAGAAGTAAGTCATCATAGGAGCTTACATGATCATTATGCAGGAATCTCAGCGCACGTTCTTGTATCTTTTCGATTTTCTGTAACGATTTAGTTGACGAAAAATACCAAACCAAAGGACAGTAGTTAAAGTTCGAGTATACAAAACTTTGGACTAAGATTTCCTTCTCGGCAAAACCAATGAAAGACTTAAGTCTTTTCAGGACATTTAGTTGCGATGCAGCTTTCTTGCAAATATTTGATATATGTGGATCAAAATTCAGTTTGTAATCAAGTGTTACACCTAAAAGTTTTACGGACTCTTCGGACTGGATAGATTGTCCGAGAAAATCAAGATTTATTCCAGAAGTATCTGTCTGATCTTTTTTGACAAAGACTGCATGAAATTTGTTAGGATTAGCAATCATTTCATTTTAATCGAGCCAAGAAAGGGCGTTGCCTGCTTCCTCTTCCAAAACCTCGACAAGTTTCAGCAATGACCTAGAAAAGCAAGCTAGCGTATTATCATCAGCATAATTGTATAAAGACGCTTGCTTTATAAAAAAGAATAGATCATTTATGTAGAAATTAAAGATAATAGGCCCTAGCACTGATCCTTGTGGTACCCCTGAAACAATATGTTGGAAGGAGCTGTACACATTGTTTATCCTCACACTCTGTTTTCGCTTTTTTAAATAGGAATGGATCAATACTAATGCATTTTCATCAAAACCATATGCATGGAGTTTAGCTATAATCAGTTCATGCGGAATTGAATCTCGCACTCTGTCAGATATAATTGAGAAGCATGCCCCCCTTAGAGAGCGCAGAGTAACCGAACGCTTCAGTCCTTGGATTACTCCGGAACTGAAGCAGCTTCTTAGGGCAAGAGACAAGCTGAAGATTAAAGCTGTGAAGGCGAAGTGGCAGCTTCTCATGAATGCCTACAAACAAATGCGCTGTAAAGCAAATAACTTGAACCGAAAGTTGAAAAGGGAACATTTCTCCTCAAAAATTGAGTTAAAACAAAGGCAAGATCAAGGAAACCTGGAAAACAATTAACCAGTTGGTAAACAAGAGGTCTAAGACCACGGAAATCTCGACGATCAGAGAGGGTGATCGGGTCATATCCGACGCAACCGAAATAGCTGACTCGATGAATCAGTTTTTCTGTAGTGTGGGAAAGGACCTTAGTGATAAAATCCCCAACAAAGAGAATCCTCTTTTAACAGGCAATTATGGTGAGCGCAAGAAAGACGTTGAAAAATTTGCGTTTATACCTGTAAACCCCGAAAATGTGATGAAAGGATGCAAAGACTTTAAGACATCCAATGGCTATGGTACAGATTTTATCTCTGTCTTCTTTCTCAAGGTTGGCATCGAAGTCCTCGCTCCTTCGCTTGCACAGCTCTTCAACTTCTCTTTCAACTGGTCGCTTTCCAGGCAGCTGGAAAATCTGGAGTAGCCCCTATCCATAAAAAAGGTCCCAAGGATGACAGATCGAATTATAGACCCATATCAGTTCTTTCGGTCATTTCCCGTTTGTTTGAAAAACTCGTTTTTGGCCAGTTGTACTCCTATTTCGATAGAAATAAACTGATTTTCTGTAAGCAGTCTGGTTTTCGGAGCCTTCACTCGGTCTTAACCAGGGAGCGCCGGTCTTAACATGTCTTCTGAGATGCACAAATGATTGGTACATGAACATCGATAGGGGTGAATATACGGCTGCCCTTTTTATTGATCTGAAAAAAGCTTTTGACACCGTAGATCACGAAATTTTGTTGGCAAAATTAAATTTTTACGGTCTAGATGGGAAGGAACTTAATTGGTTTAAGTCTTATCTCGAAAATAGGCGTCAATATTGCAAGGTCAATGGTAAGGTTTCCAAAACAGAGGTCGTAAATTGTGGTGTACCACAAGGGTCATGCCTGGGGCCACTTCTCTTCTTAGTGTACATCAACGATCTCCCAATCTGTCTCGAAAAATCAAACGTGTCAATGTACGCTGATGACACTTGCTTATATTATTCTTTTGATTCCGTTGACGCAATAAATCAAGCCATTAACGCTGATTTAATAGCTTTGAAGGGTTGGCTAGAAGGCAACAAATTGTCGTTAAACGTTGCAAAAACTGAAGCAATGATAATTGGAAGCAACAAAAAGCTACACAAGATAGATACTCCTGACGCCCCTAAGCCGCAGTTTAGAATAGGGTCTGAAGATGTCAGAATTGTAAGTGATGTAAAATACCTCGGAGTTCAAGTTGATCAAGAACTAAAATGGACGAATCATAACCACTGTCACGAAAAAGATCTCCAGGGGTATTGGCATTCTTCGTTATGCAAAGCAATACCTTCCACCCGCTACGATTGAAACAAGGTATAGAAGTTTGGTAGAGACCTATTTCAGATACTGCTGCCCGGTTTGGGGTAATGCTGGTGTATCAATTATAGGAAAATTGCAAAAAACTGCAAAATCGAGCGGCAAAATTGATCACTAACAGCCCATTCGATGCTTCGCCACTCCCAGTCATTCGTGCACTCGGATGGTCCACAGTAAGGGAAATAATTGATTTTGAATCTGCAAGGATTGTTTACAAATCCCTGAATGGTGATGCACCATCCTACATGAGTGACATGTTTACTAAAGTCAACGTCTCTACAACACGGTCTCTCAGAAATTCGGATTATGACCTAACAGTCCCATTTCTAAGAACGACCACAGGACAGAGATGCTTCTCTTATCAGGGTGCGAAACTTTGGAATGGTTTATAAAAAGACTAAAAATACGTCAACTTTGAAAAATTTTATGAAAACCATAAAATGATCTTCCGTCCTCGAAGAATCAACAAAACCCCCTTTTCGTTTTTAATGTTTTCTTTTGAAATTTCTTTTAACGATTGTAATTAGGTTATTGATTAGTTTCATTTTGTGTAAAATATTTAATTTAGTTTTAGTGTATTTTATTGCATGGCCCCCTGTAAATCAGTTTTCTCTAACTGAGGGGCTACCATGCCTAAAAAAATTGAAAATGAAAAATGAAATGAAATGATGCTTGGCAACAGGGACGCACATTAGGGGGGTGTGGGGGGTGAGACACCCCCAATATTTTCAGAGTCGGTCCAAAATTTTTGTCATAAACAAAAAGTCGGTCCATGATGACGCTTGAATCTATCTTGGATGGTTCGAGTCCAAGTTGGTCTGACTTCTAAATGATTTAGGCAGAGGTCGGTCCATGACGACGGTTGGAAATTTTACAAGCAATGATCGACAGTAATCGGGAGAGTCGTTCTAAGCCAAAGTAGAAGATGGCATTTAAAAAAATTTCCCAGACATACTATTGCAGAAGTGCCCAGTCTACGATTGGGCAAAGCAATCATTGGATTGTGAGACTTCTAAGACAAAGCAAAGGAATTTTTTGCCCAAACATTGATCTAAGTGTACAGTAGAAACTAGTTGGAAATGTTCAAAGTTTCCAGTCTGGCGCTGGGGTGTGGATAATGGCAGTGCCACTGAGGGGAGCAGTGTGCAGTTTGCCCCAGGGTCTAGGGGGCCTCATATTTGAAGATTTCTTAACATTCTGTCTGTAGGAAATTTTCTGAAATGCATTTTAGGCCATTTTAAGCTAATCTAAAGAGCGGGATCACAAAAGTTTTCTGCTCGCTTCGCTCGCATGGGGCCTCATTTCGCAGTTTTGCTCCTGGGCCTCCAAAACTTCTCGGCGGGCCTGGTGTTGGTGGTGGTAATTGTAAGGCGTCTGACCTGACAGGAGAAACCTTCACCGCAAAAGCAAAACAGGCAAAGTCGAATCAAAAAGCTTTGAGAAAATAAGTGTGAGGGGCTGCTCTTTCACTCTTACGATTTTTGCTTTGTTTGCGATTGATTTTCCTTGCGAAAAAATTTTGCTTTTGTAAATGGTATTTACTTGAAATCTATCCTGAAGATGCCAATTTATGAAGAAACCTGTCACAAAATGTCAAAAATTCTTTTTGGAAGTGTTTAGGAGTGACAAACATGGGATCAGGAGAGGTGTTCTGAGCCAAAGTAGAGGGCGTGTCCTCAAAAAATTTCCCGGGGGCCTTGCCCCCAGACCCCCTCCTTTACGCACCCTCAGTTAATCTGTAGCTACTGCTTGTATCAAAGTTCCTCAAGAGTACGAACAGCCTGTATACATCCAGTCGGTCCAAAAAAATTTAGTCGGTTCAAAACATGCTGACACCTCCCCAAACAAAATTTGAATATGCGCCCCTGCTTGGCAATGACACTGACGATACACAGTTAGTTTTAAAAACATTTTATAGCAGGAGGGATGAACAGAGAAAGGAAAGCAATGTCAAGCTAGCGAAGCTATTCCCAATGACTACACAGGCGGACAGAACCAACAGAAGTGGTTGACTCAAGGTGTGTGGCGATTCGAAAACAAAGGCAGGGCCTAAGCCTAAACAACTGGTCACATGAAAACACGACAAAAGATCACATGTTTCCATGATAACCCTCTCGAAGCCTTCTACTTACATGGACACACTGCACGCAAGGGAAGAGCCAAAGTCTGCACGCAGGCTAGATGAATTGCTAATCACAAAAGATTTGTGTTAGGGAGGGGGGACTGCGCCTCGTGATCTTATACGTGAAATAAAGCTAAACCGTAAGTTTTGGCACACAACTTTAAACTATTAATTAATTAAATTCATGATAACGATAAACAATAATCAGTTTCCAATAGATTTTTCAGGCCTTGACAGAAAATGGCACTCAAAACTGATTCATGTTGAAAATCTTCGAAGTAACAGCTGTTGAAAATCGGGACTCTTTCCAGTCTCTCACGTAAAACAAAAGTGAAGAATACGCGCGAAAACAGCTCATAATCCACTTTAGGGCCCTCTAGGGGGTTCAAATTGAAATCGGTGTAGACATATCCGAAAACAATCCATCTCGAGATCACCTGCCCCACTCAACCAAAATTTATCAACCAACGTGTTTAGCGAGTTAGGAATCTCCAGATTTCCCATTTCTAGTTTGAATAAGAATTATCTCTAGTTTTTACAAAAGTGTTTTGCTGCTTGGGTGTGATAAACAGCTGGTGTCCTTATTGTTATAGTTCAAAGCATTGGCGCTCTGTGATGCTTTTTTCCGTGATTTGAAAACAAGTGGTTTCGTTCCGCGGGGAACGAAACGGCTGCGTTTCGTTCCTAAGAGAGTGCAGCGTAGCCAAATCGCTGGGTTTAACTACTAAATTGATCATTATAAATTGTAATTGTTTAAAGGCAGGAAAGGCTGTGCTTCTCCAGGATCGCAATAAATTGCAATATCATGATGTTCTCAAGAAAATGCAAAAGATCATCTTTGATACTGCTGAGCTGCCTTGTATTACTAATGTTCATCTACTCCCACTTCCTGCAATTTGATTTTGATAAGTTACATTTATCTCAAAAATCTGACATGGAGACGGAGACGACAGCGATATCTAAAGAAAATCCGAGAACAGCAAAACTTAGCTATGGTGAGTGTGTTTCAGTTAGACCTGCTACAGATGCCCTAAATACTCAAAATTCTAATCGAGGCAAGCATGTAATCTTAATTACGAATTTTGTAGATTTTAGGCATCGGAATTATAGGCAAAATTTGAGATTTGAAGGGCGTGATCCACCGTCTGCAAATCAACTTGAAGAAAGAATGGCCGAGATCACCACAACGCTGCAAAGTAATCTGAAACACCCTATCATTGCAAGTGCTCACATAATGGTTGGAGAATGGGAATCTGTTCAGTTTCTTCGCAGTCTAGATTTGGTAAACAGAGGGAAAATAGTCATTCAATTTGTTAACGAAACTGTTACAATGAATATGCAACTGCTGTATGCAATCAGGTGCCTGAAAGGTAATATTGTGTCAATTAGCCATCAAGATAATATGTTTGGTGCTGGATGGAATCAACTGGAACCAGATATTTTAAAAGAGAGAAAGATCATGTATGCATTAACTCGACACTCCGCCTTTAACTCTAGCTGTAAAGATGCCAAGAGATATACTTGTGATGATGATAGCATAGGCTATGTAGGCAGCCATGACACTTTTGTGTTTTATGTACGAAACATCGCAGCAGACAAATTAAAACCACTGGATTCCGTAACGCCAAATTTGAATGGGATGGAGAATGTGTTGATGTGGCTATTTCGTGATGTTCTTGGGTATACAGTGGTAAATCCTTGCAAAACTCTGTTTATCCATCATCACCATTGTGTTCCAATAAGAGAAAAATATCGTCCACGTGTGAATACGAAGAATACTACAGCCCATTCTGGATTTACAGACAAACTCAAACCATAACAAAACTATGAATATTGGATGGCTACAAGAAGATTAGATGATTATTGTTACCATTCTCGGGAACGGGCTTACAAAAATAGAATAGGGTTGCCCTTGTTTCGCTGATGCTATTACGAGGAGATACTGCGGAGGGGGTAATCTTGGTGTTGTCTGGCTGGACTGAGTGATTCACTCATTGATTCATTGATTGACTATTATTTGCTGACAAAGATGCAACAAGAAGAGGTACTTTAGAGTGAAAAATCATTTTAAAATTGGAGACTCTTTCTGCAAAATAGAATCAACAAAAGTTTTTCATTTAGATATTCTAGCATTTCTGTTATCTGCATTTTGTAGCCGCATCTTTTTCCAATCTTCTACTGTTTTTCTTGCATCGCATAACATTTTCTTGAATTTTGAAGAAAGAAGAAAAATATCGACGTTAGGAAACATTGAAGGCGAGGGGCAATTCACTGATTTTTTTTCGTACACCTTCCTTGAAATCACAAAAAAATCACATACAAAATCACAAAATCACAAGAAAAATCACATACAGAAAGCACCAAAAATCACGAATCACTGAAAAATTACTGAAAAATCACACGAAAAAATCACTAGAAATCGCTAAAATCACCAAAAATCACAGAGAAAAAAATCATGTGATTTCAAAATCACAAAAATCACGTACGCTGTTTTGAGAAGTGATTTGCCCCTCGATTGAAGGTTTTAGAACTGTCCAACGGTAGGGTTATAGGGAAATGGCAAAGTATGTTTGAAGCCCTTTTGGTCAAATTTGGAACCTATGCCAAAGTGAAGCACTTTCCTAGCACTTGTCACAATTAATTGGTAAAGATCTTGTCCAGCAAAACTGCATGATGTTGTGGATGTTGTCCGCTTGGCAGGCAAAATGATCTCTCACAATTTCTTCCCAGTGTTTGGAACACACCGTATCACCTTGACCTTGAAATCATGAAAAACAATCTAGTTCAAAATCTGACTGAAGTTATCTTCACATGAGTATGCAGCATTAATATTTTCATATTCCAAGTAGCTTGGAAACTTGATTTGACTAAGTTTATCGAGGACACCTTTCTTTGTGTTATTTTTTTGAATGTACGGATCTTGATGAATGTATGTTCATGACTTCATGTCTCTTTATTCGGGTAGTCTTCCTAGTGCAATAAATCAGTTGATGATTGGAAAAACGAAGAACCCCATGCTGAGAATCTCTTTGAGCAGTGTTTATAAGTATGTGGAATATTACCCTTGTTTTCAGTTTAATCAACAGATAAAGCATCAAATTATTATAAAGAACTAACTTTTTGAAAAAATTATGATAGTTGTTATCTTATATTTATCATCTAAATTCATTAGATATATGACGTCATAAATTACGTCATATATCTAAAATGTTACCCAGATAACACTGGGAGGGGAGCTATTTTAGCCTCCCGGTCCAGATAGGGTTACCTCACGGTTTGGCGGAGAAGTAGCGTTTCCGATAGGCAAAATCGGCTTGAGGCTTTCCAAGCCTTGTCTAAGGCCTCGTCCACACGTATCCGGACATTTTTGAAAACGCATCTTTTTTTATCCGTTTTCAAAAGGATTCGCGTCCACACGAGGAGCGTTTTCGAAAATATCCCCGTCCACACGAAGAAGCTGCTACATTCAAACTTCTCTGTTCGAACTTCGACAAAAGAAAACAGACAATCAAAATGCCCTTTCGTTGTCCCCAAAGACCCGTGCGCATGCTCTGATACGTCGTAAATCGATGCCTTGACGTCAGCGTTTTCGGAAAGCTCCGTTCTCACCCGTCCACACGACAACATGAAAACGGCGTTTTCAAAAAGATCCACTCTGGAGAGCGTTTTCGAAAAGCTTCGTTTTCGGTGACTGAAAACGCCGTCTCCGTGTGGACGCGATTCCAAATTCAGAGTGTTCACTTTGAAGCAGTATGTGTTTCATTGGAAAATGTCGACTTCTATTTCCTAATCTTAGCTACTTACTCCCCACTCCGCACTTCACATTCCACATACCCACCTTTCTTGATAGGTCATAGCGATTTTTGTGCTGTCGAACAGCTTTGTATGCATTTCAGATATTGTTTTGTCTAAAACTTTGAAGTGAAAAAATTCAGAGACTCAGCTCCTATTACCCAGTCTCTGTTTCCCATTCCCTACTCCCTACTTTCCACTCTCTACTTTCCACTCCACACTCCCATTGCCCAATTTCCACTTTTCCAGACAACCCGCATTTTTGGCATTGATTTATGCCTTGGTGGAATATTGGCATGGCGGATCCAGGAGCAACCGAAAAGGGCAGAGTACATCGGATTGACGGAATAGACTTGGGGCAAGTCTAGCTTTGTTATGACATCTGATAATTCACCTTGAATATATAGTAATCCTTTTGAACATCAGCAATACCAGGCCTTCGCATATTATCATACTTTCATATCTTGAAAGAATTCATATGAATGTCCTTCATTTGTTCTGAAGAAACTGTTCAATTTGACAAAAGATCTATTCTGGTTAGGAAGTGGGTCCACGTATTTCTTTGATTGGAAACTAAGAACTTGGGCCAGTACTGAAAGTTGCTTAACATTGACAGATTTTGAGTACTCAGAGTTTCTTATGAGTACGTTAAAGGTTACATAGCAATGTTCATGTTCACTCTCTGTGCCTTCCTGAACATTTCAAAACAATGTTTATTGTAGCTTTTCCAATGTGTAGACATCACTCAAGTAATAGAATAAAAATGTGTCAAGGAGTTCCTTTATGAAAACAAACAGTTTCTTAAGTGATATATCCCAGTACTGAAGCTTCTTAATTTTTTGGCGATGTGACAGTAAAAAAGATCCTTTTATAGTACATGTCTACAAAAAGTGGTGGATCACCGCAATGTTCGGGATGGTCGTTTCAACTTCACAATAGCAAAAGAAGGTACCGAGTAGAGTGCCTTCTCATTCGGCGGGGGTGACAGGGACGTAGGAAGCATCTCAAACTGGGGGCACGACACTTCGAGGACACTTTTCCGTAAGAAGTAGGAAGCATTTCCTAAAAGTAAAAACGTAGCCTGTGTTCCAGACCACTTGAAAACAGGCTATAAAAACGGCACTTCTTTGTTTAGGGATCAGTCATTATTAATGCAGGGTAGGGGGCTGGAAGATATTTTTATCGATAAATATAAGTTTTTCGTAGCCCCTTAAGTGTTCATTAAGATTTTCAAGGGCCCCTCATAATTTAGCTGTAATTTTTGGTGGCCCCTCTCTATATCAAATTTGATGACGTATTCCCAAGCGACAAATCATGTTTTCTGATGCTAAGTGAAGCAAAGATGACACACATAGAAATGCTTTCAAGAGAAAAAGGTGGCAGAGCACCTGGAGATTTTATGAAAAATATGATACTTTGAGGAAAAACGCAAGGCATAACAAAGATCATAAAAGGATGACATTTGCATTTCAGATAGCTGGGATCAGATTTGCTAAGTTTTCGTGGCCCCTTATGGTACACTGAAGGCTTTCAGTGGCCCCCCTTTCACTGTCGTAAATTGTTGTTAGCCCCTTATCCAGCGTTAATATTGACTGGTCCCTTATTGCAAAATTTAGGGGGTCACGTGCCCCCAGTTCCCCCTCGGTTCCAACGTCTATCTGTGAGACATTTTTCTGGGATCTGCGTGTTCAATCTTGGCTGTCAAGGTTCCTCACGAGGTGGAGGCGTTTGGAAAGGTTAGCCTCGATCCGATTTACCATCAACAAAAACCAATGACGTGGAAGGAAAAGACTCGATTTTTAACTTTCAGGGTTCCCATTGCTGAAAGGATGACTGAAAAGTCTATTTTTACACCAAGAGGCGATCTTTATCTTTAATTCTGTAATAAATGATAATGGTTTAGAATCTAACTAGGAAGAGGTAATTTCCGATCTGAATAGTAAATTGCACTGCTTAAAAAATTTGATATCTCAGGCGGGGTCCAAGGGCGGTCTAAAACAATGGGTTAGGAAAGTCCTAGAAACGTTGACCTATTTTCCATCATTTTTTTAGAGCTTCAAACTTCTTTCATTAGCTGAAATATTTTGTAGAATGATGCTTCCAACATAACTAAATTTTGTCAACAAAGACCTTTCATCTTCAGTCTAAATTCAAAAAAGACATTGCAATTAATTCTTTTATTTGTCCCATTTCATGGGGAATTTTCCTTTGAGCTCTTTACACAAAGGTTTTACCTCTAGCAGAGGGCATCCAATTAAGTTGTTTTTTTATGGAAAATACGAATTCAAACGGCGGAAAAAGAAAGCGAGCTGAAAGTTTACAAGTCAGAGATGCAGAATGTAAGTTTCCTCTGCTTGAGTATTTTTGCCGTTAACTTAAGAAACCATTTATTTTGACAAAGAAGCTCCTCATTTTATTTAATACTAGGAAGTTAAGCGCTCGCTTCGCTCGCGCTTCAACATTCCTAGCTCCTGCGGAGAGCTTTCAAAGAATATCTGATGATCCACCTTGAACGTACAATAAGCATGCTAGCGAACCTATATGCACTGCTGTGGTGGATCACCATACAAAGGTGGGGCATTACGCTTGATGTGATGGATACGCCATCCAAAGGCAGGGTATTATGCTAACATGGTGGGGTATTGTGCTTGATGTGGTGGATACGCCATATGAAGGCAAGGCATAATGCTAACGTGGTGGGGTATTATGCTTGATGTGGTGGATACGCCATACAGAGGCAGAGCATAAGGCCCCACCAAGTAAGCATAATAAAAGTAACCTCTGTATAACATACCCACCACATCAAGCTTCATACCCCATCAAGTTAGCATAACACCCCGCCTCCGTATGGTGTATCCACCACAGTAGTGTGTATAGGTTCGCTAGCGTGATAAGTAGTTGTGGTTGTAGATTCTAGTTATGCACCTATCAAAGTGCTAAAGTGGAAAGTTTTGTGCAGTCTGTTGTTAAGCAGGTAGATCGTGACGGCCCCTTCTGTTTGTAAAATTAATTTCATGTTATTAAGTTCAGTCACAGAGCAAAATATTTTCTTGCCACATTTCACTCGCAAAAAATGGCTGTGATTCACCTCAACTGCCTATAGCAGCCTATGAACATCAGCTGCGCTAGCCTGCATGCAGTCTTTCAGATTACTTTAATTGATTTCATTTTGCTGCACCAGGCATTAAGTAAACTTCTTTGTGATGCACATAACTGTCCAGTTCTTGAAATCTAGATATATATATAAGTGTTACAAAAGAAAGACCGTAGGCAGGTGCGCAGTATCATAATCCTTTTGCCTTGAGTGAATTCTTATGAATATTCTTAATTTCCTGTGAATTCCTGTTAAAAATTCCAGCATGTCTCTTCATTTGACTCAAGAATTCCTTCAGAAAGTGAAGGATTCTTGAAAAATATCAAGAACTTAAAGAATTTTTGACAATCATTTTGATCAATGTGCTTGTGGCTTGGTAATATGAGCTTACACCTCACATTATATTTGTTCATTCTTGACCTGAATATACAGTATTTGCCTCAAACAATAAAAGAAATGCAGTGAGTTCTTGAATGTGTATCATGTTTCAGATTATCTGTAGAAGTTCTTCATAGCATACTTTTGTAAGGCTGGTCCTTAAATAACTGCTACATAAATTTTACCAATGAATCAAAGGTAAATGCATTGTTTTTGACTCATGACTGCAATCAATATGCGGAGCAGCTGTGGACTCCCATCAGATGGTCAAGATCTGCACCCAAGTATGATCATATCTATGACCAAGAAACAGTCCTTCTCAGTGATAATAACTTGTTTATCATCTTCACCTTATCCTTAATATCAAAATCTTGCTATATCAATAGCAATAAGCCCCACATAATGCTTTTGTCACCAAAATACTTTATTTTGCATTAAATGATCCCATGTTAATCTTTTGAAAAATAGAAGTCGATGTTCCTTAAAGTTTCCAGTGAAATAGTCTAGAAATTGGTTTCCCTGAAACCTTGGCAAGTTTGTAACAGTCTGCTCTGCTGGCCAGCTTAGAAAACTTTCATTCATATTGTGTACAACATTTGCAGCTACAACAAATGGTTCTTTGCATCTGATAGGGATCTATTGTTACCCTCACATCCTTTAAACTTTACTTGCACTTGCATCTTTCCCTTTCTTTCACTCACCACTACACTGAGGCCAAATCATGCATGCATTCCAATCTGGTCTCCAGGAACCTAAAGAAGATGAAGAAAGTAAAATCCTAAGGGTATAAAGCATGTAAACCCTTGCAATATGTTCTTTGTTAGACTCATCTGGAAATGTTTGTTCAATAAGTTTCAACAATGAACAAAAGGAAGCACTATGTATGGAGCATAACTTTTGACATCAATTTTCATGTCCATCAGCAAGAAGCACAATACATTGTTACATTACATATGGCGTAAACTGCAAATGATGTATTCGCATTAGACTACCAAGATCGCATATAGAAAACTGATAATGAAAATGGACCTAATATGATCTCCTGAGCCACCAACCATCCCATCTCAATGATAACTGTTTGTTTATCAGCTGTACTCTATTTGTAGAATTCCAAATCTAATTGCAATATACCCCACTTAATTCTTTTGATATCAAAATAATACTATTTTGCATTGGGGTCATCTTAATCTTTAGAATATGAAACCAACTGTTTGTTCAAAGTGGATGTTATGGCAAAGAAGGTAGAAATTAGATATTCTTAAAATTTGGCAAGTTGTAATACTGCTCAGGTTACCCCAGGTCGAGGGGGGAGTAACTCCTGTAGGGGGCATGGTATACATGTGCCTGCCCAGCTTATGGGTCAGTTTGCGATATTTTGCCAGGGTTATAGGTCATGTTTTGTGAATGTGGCCCTGGTTATGGGGTCTGATTTACAGAAATTTTCCTTAGTTATGGTTAAATGCTAGCAATTTATAGCTATTTCTAACTATTATGACCAAAACTTTCGTAAAAAGGAATTTAGCTCTTAATATAATACAAAGCATAGCCTTTTCACGATACTTGTGGAAAATTTTGGCCCGTTTATGGGGTCACATTTCCAGAATTTTGCCCTGTTTATGGGACCCTGGTTATGGGTCCTATCTCTGAATTCTCAAAGGGACATATATACCAGACCCCCTATGGTAGTCCCCCCCTTGCTCCAGGTCAACATAGAAGACCTCCATTAATGAAAAGTGTACAACTTTTTGCAGTTTGCTGCTACAACAATTTGTTCTTGCATCTAATGACAGAGGATCTATGTTTACTCTTACGGTCTTTAAAAGTTTACTTGCAGCTTACCGCTAGTTTAGAACAATTTTATGATACCATACCATCAACAGCTTTGTTTGAAATTTCCATGAGGAACAGTGTTGTAAACATTTCTTGAAATTTTAGGGATAAATCTACTTTGAGGCAGGAGGTTCTGACAGAGAGGCTGAAATGGCTAACAAATGAAATTTTTGTACATCATTTTGCCAAATTTTCTCGGACAGAAACCAAAAAATTTCCTCCAAAGGGGGGTAAGTGGGGTAAGTGGCTTCCCACAGGGGGGCTGTAGCTTCCTCTAGGCGTCCCCTGGCGCAACCACTGCTTTGAGGCCCCACTATGCCATGAGGTCAATCAAATGAGGCTCCAAGCAACAAGATACATTGAATGGGGCCTAAGCTAAGCAAAGGATTCAACTCCTTCAGGATTCAAGTGGCGTTTAGCTATGAAAATGTTGGCAGACATTACCTTTAATCTGCAATGTTTACGAATTTCGCTAGATCTGATAATGCTCTCATCTTTTTTTTTTTTTATCAATATAAAATATTACAATATATGCTACCTTCTACTGTACTTTAACTACTATGCAACACTACAAGGACGATGCCAAGAGGAGCAAAAGACTATGTCTACCCCATGGCCAACACATGAAAATACACAACTAAATCAACAACTAAATAAACACCTACAAACTGGTACACATACGATACGATACTGATGGATACTGGAATCTGTTTCGCATTGGCATGCAAGGTCATCGACGGAGGCGCCGGATGCCGAACAATACTGTTCAAGACATTGCGCCTTTAAGTTGTCGGGGTTTATGGAGCACAATATCGTAGATGTTAATAAAAAGGTTTGAACTTATGTGTAGATGAATTTCGAACCTTAAATCCAATGCGAAACAGACTTAAACAACGGGAAAGAAACAAATAAAAGGAGGAAAAGAGACTTTGCGATCGGGGGGGGGGGGGGTATAGCAGCTGCTTCAAGCCACTTCAATTGAACCGGCCTGTTTTATGAATGAAATTTAGGGTTAATTTGAGTACGTTTTTATTAACATCAATAGAAAAGTCTTTATCACCATACAATAAAATTTGGATCAGCGCGTTATTTGGAAGGCTGTTTATTCGAACATATGGTCGCAATAATTCCGAAACTCCAGCGAGAAGATCTCGTCGTTCAATGTCAAATGAAGGGCAGAGCAACAAGAAGTGCTCCGTATCCTCAATGCCATCGTTCGTTGGGCACATTGGGTCAATGGTATCTCGGAAATTATGCCTGAATTTGTGAAATTTTAATTTACTGAGACCGACCCTTATTTGGGTAAGATACGATAAGCCTATCGGGTCATGAATACCAAATACAGATTTTGCAGGGGGGCGAATTATTGACAAAAGCTTTTTCTTAAAAACAGCAACAGACGGTGCAAGCCTGATTTCTGGATCGAGCTTGTTCCATTCAGATATGCAGTTAGGATAAAAGCCAGATTGAAATTGTTCGGTTCTTGCCCTCATCCGCCCAACGAAAGCCTGGTTGCGAAGACAGTAATTTGACTGATGAGGTTGTGGGATTGGCTCCTTTGTGTACAGGGGTGTGAGATTATTCATAATCTTGTAGAACAAAGTAAGGCGTCTACTCCATCTTCGGGAGCTCAGCGACTCCCAGCCAAGCTCAATGTACAGCTTTTCGCGTGATGTTCCCTTCCAAGTTCCTGTTACGGCACGGGCAGCAGAATACTGAACAGATTCTAATTTTTCCATTAAATTTGATAAACTGATGGTTTGACTGAATTCACATACTTTATCTGGTATGTGATAGATAACATCCCCATAGTCCAGATGTGATGCTCTCATCTGAGTTAGGCCTGCTAAAAAGGCCGACGTAGCAGTGATCTTCTGGGCAGCACTTGGCAGCCCTTGCCCCGTCAGCTTGCTCTTCATTTGCTTGCTTGGGACACGGCATGGAAAGTTGTGACCTTTGATGACCTTTCAGGAATCCCCAAAAGTCTCCACATCGCATGCGCATTCACGATTTACTTCAGTGACGCAATGTGCAAATTAGAGCATGGGAGTTGTGGACACAATTTGAGGGCCAGGTGAATTCCGCGGAAGTCGCGGAAACTATTGTTTTCTCGTAAACAATGGCTTCCGCGAAATAGATTTTCCGCGGAATTCACTTTGGATGTTTCCACCAGGCGGAAAATTACTCTCGCAAAAATCTTCCTTTGTTTGCAAGCACGATTCCGCTCGAAAGTTGAATGGGTTTCTACTTTTGAGCGACGTCGCTTTTCCGCAAGCCAATCAGATTGCTGGAAAAGGTCGCTGCGAGCGGAATATTCCGCCTAATGGAAATCAGGCCTAAGGCCGAAGTGAATTCCGCGGAAAGGCGATTCCACGGAAAATATTGGCTTTGAGTTGAAATTTCAACGTCAAGGGTCGTTTCGTTGTGATACGAACTGTGATTTCAGCCTTCCTAGACCTAGCGATGCAAATCATAGCTCACATTTACAAGAAATATATGACTTATTTGGTTTTAGGCAACTTATTGAAGAGCCAACAAGAATCACCCTGCATTCATCTTCCCTAATTGGTCACATAGCCACTTCAGAGTACAGAAATATTTCCGAGAGCGGTGTGATTAAAACTAGCCTCAGTGATCACTTTTTGATTTATTGTATCAGGAAGTTCCGTGGAGGGGTTAAACGGCAACATAAATATATCACATCAAGGCAACTTAAAAATTTTGATAAAACAGCTTTTCTTTCTGATTTGTCTGAGGTCAACTGGGAAGAAATAATTGCGAATGCCAGTGATTCTGATGACGCCGTCCGTAGCTGGACAACCATCTTTTCGCTTATCCTTGATAAACATGCACCTAACCTGACCAGACGAGTTTCAGACAAATATACACCTTGGCTCAACAGTGAGTTTTTTCAACTTGCTAAGACGAGGGATAAATTGAAAATCCAGGCAGTAAAGAGTAAATCCACCCTCTTGATGGATTGTTATAAGGAAATTCGCAATCGTGTAAACAAGTTAAATCTCCGGCTAAAAAGAAAATATTTCTCTGAGAAAATTTCTGAATGTCATGGAGACCTTAAAAGATCCTGGAAGACCATCAACCAAGTCATAAACAAAAGCAGCAAGACCACTTCTATCCCATCCCTTAATGTTGAAGGTGTGTCGATTAAAGACAATAAAAAGATTGCTTCATCAATGAATGAATTTTTCTGTACCATTGGAAATAAACTGAGTGACAAAATTCCAGAAAAACCCAACCCGCTTTTATCCAATGAGTATGAATTGGGTAACGCTGTGAGAAATTTCTCTTTCAAAGCTGTTTCAGAGAATGACGTAACGAAAGTTATGAAGAAAATGAAGACATCGCACGGCTCTGGTTGTGATCGTTGTGATGGTATCGCAAGCTTTTTTATAAAGATTGCTTTGCCTCTAATCTCTGGTTCATTATGCGATCTCTTTAATTTGTCTTTGTTCTCTGGAAAATTTCCTACTGATTGGAAAATAGCGCGTGTTGCCCCAATTTACAAGAGCGGAGCGAGAGATGATTGTTGTAACTACAGACCGATTTCTGTGTTGCCTGTATTGCCTCGTGCTTTCGAAAAAGTAGTTTATAATCAATTATATGACTACTTAGATAGTAATAGGCTCATATACAAGCACCAGTCTGGTTTTCGATCTTTACACTCAGTCGTCACCAGCCTTATGGCTGGCACAAACGACTGGTATGTGAATATAGATAGGGGCAAGTACACTGGTTTGATTTTCATTGACCTAAAAAAGGCATTTGATACAGTAAATCATGATATCTTACTAAATAAGCTAGAAAAATACGGAATAAATGGACTAGAGCTTGACTGGTTTACCTCCTATTTGCAGGAGAGAAAGCAGTTCTGCAAGGTAAATTCCACCTCTTCGAGTATTAACGCTATAAGTTGTGGTGTCCCCCAGGGCTCCTGTCTTGGCCCCCTTCTGTTCCTTGTTTACATAAATGATTTGCCATTCTGCCTCAACAAAGGAAAGGTCACCATGTACGCTGATGATACTGCGATTTCACACTCCTCGAGATGCCTTTCTAAACTGCAGTATGATCTAAACCAGGATCTTGTGAACTTACAGAACTGGCTACATGGCAATAAATTGTCCCTAAACGTAGTAAAAACACAGTCTTTGATTATTGGATCCAGACCAAATATTCAAAAGATCGAAAAGCAGACTGAAGCTAAGCCTAGTTTCGAAATAGGTGATCAAAAGATTAATATGATAACTGATACTAAGTATCTGGGAGTTCAAATTGATGACAAACTCCAATGGGATCGCCACATTGAACATGTTAAGGCTAAGTCACTGAGAGCTCTCGGTCTTATTAACCCTAATCCTACCGGGCTTTTTTTGATCTAACATAACTTTTTTTGATCCACCCCCCCCTGTTGAAAAGTGCCTTCCCGAACAGCTATCGCTGCAAGACTTGGCAGAGGCATTAAAAAATGCTTTGTTAACAATTATGGTGATTCGGGTGTTTCCAACGCCCATTGTGACGTCACAATGACGTCATAACAAAGACACACTCAAGAAAAATTACACTCTTCAAATTTTTCTAGATAAAAATCCATCAGAAGCAAGCACAAAGCGTTGTATTAATGCAAATGGTCTCAAAATACATTGAATATGATTCTCCATTAATTTTGATCACACAAACATGCCAATAATTACACACAGTATCAAAAATGGTCAGAATTTTTCAAAAATCAAAGCCAATGCTAACTTTTCGGCAAACCAAGAACTTCAGAAACGCAGAAAAGCATGTTTAAAGCTTGTTAAAGATACAAAAATGTCAGAAGAAGATCAAGTTTTGAATGGAGAATTCAAAAAAATAATTTTGAAAATTTCTGATGACATCATCAGTAATGACGTCATCAATGACGTCACACAAAGTGGAGGATACTGACGTCATCAAATTATAAAAATAACTACAAATTTCGGATTTAATTAATAATTTCTATTAGCTCACAAAGAATTAACCCATTTTCGTTAGTTTTACTGATAGAAATGACTAAGTAAACCTAACTTCCATCGACCACTCTCCAAATATGGTATTGTCACGTGACATTTGGCTACCATTTTGAAATTTTTTTCCAAAAATATGTGGCAAACATATAAAAACTAAAAATCAGTGAGTTTGGGGACAATTTTTCATAAAACAAAGAAATAGCGATTAAAAAACCATGAGGGGGGGGGTGGAAAACACCCCCCCCCCCGGTAGGATTAGGGTTAAGCATGCCAAGAAATTTCTTCCTTCAGGTGATCTGCAGAAAATGTATAGAGGAATTGTTGAGCCACATTTCAGTTATTGCTGCTCGGTTTGGGGTCGTTGTAGTGAAACCAAACTTAATTCTCTCCAAAAGATCCAGAATAGAGCTGCAAGAATAACTACCGATAGTCCTTACGATGCTTCTGCTGCCCCTCTGCTCCAAAATCTTGCCTGGCCATCAATTAAAGATCTCATCAGAAAAGAAACAGCAACACTGACCTATAAGGCATTGAATTCACTTGCTCCTCAATATTTAGGGGAACTTTTCAGTAGATGCTCAGAGGGCAGTGATCGCATTCTTCGCTCTACCGAAACAAACTTGCATATACCTCTGGTAAGAGATCTATGCAAACTTGCATATACGTCTGGCAAACTTGCATATACCTCTGGTTTGATCAAGAATGTAAAGACAACAAATCTAAGCTACATTTGATAGCAAAATGGAAACATAAAAATCCACACAATGAACATCTGAGGATAGCATATAGAGAAAAAATGAAAGAATATAAAAAATTGTGCAAGCAGAAGCGCAACTTCTTCTGGGATACCCAAATTACGAAACTCCAAGAAAATTTTAATAAACAAAACTTTTGGAATGTCTGGAAAGAGTTTGATGAACGTATAACAGAAGAATCCATAGCTATCAAAGATGGTAAAAAATGGGAATTACATTACAGATCATTATTCTTGGCTCCCCCCTCCAGTGCCAACAAGTTCGATAATGATAATATCCAAAATAGCACGTTCCACACACAACTAAATGAACCAATCACCAATTCTGAAATCATGAAATCAGTTAATCAATTAAAAACTAATAAAAGTGCTGGTATAGATCGTATTAGTAATGAAATGATTAAACATGCTACACCCGATGTAATAGCAACAATCAAGAATATATTTAACATCTTTCTTGATAAAGCTACCATACCACAATCATGGTGCCAAGGGCTAATAACACCCATATATAAAAAAGGAAACAAAATGGACCCAGGTAATTACAGAGGCATTTGCGTAGCTAATGCAATGCTTAAATTATTATGCATAATCTTGAACAACAGACTTACAAATTACAGTGTGGATAAAAACATAATTCACCCAAATCAAATTGGCTTTCAACGAAACTGCAGAACAACAGATCATATATTTACCCTGAAGACACTCATAAACAAACATGTGCAAGATAAATCGAAGCAAAAAGTTCATGCTGCTTTCATAGATTTTGCAAAGGCGTTCGACACAGTTTGGCATCATGGTTTATTCTTCAAACTTCGAAGTAAAGGTATTAATGGCAACTTTCTCCAGCTCATTCAAAGTATATATAACAGCACAGAATGTGCAGTTAAAATAGGTTCAAAACATACAAAATTTTTTAAATGTTCCAGAGGAGTCCGTCAAGGATGTCCCCTTAGCCCAACGCTATTTAACATTTATATTAATGACTTAATTGATAATCTAGAAAAAATAAATCCTACCCCACTAACATTACAGGATAAGAAAATTAGCTGTCTCATGTACGCAGATGACATTATCATTCTTTCCAGTTCACATAAAGGCTTACAAGATTGTCTTGATACACTTGCATCATTTTGCAATAACTGGAAATTATCCATAAACAAATCGAAATCTAAATGTATGACATTCTACAAAAGAAAATGTAAATACAACAGGAATTTCTTCATTGACGATACACCATTAGAAAATGTTACAGAATATACATACTTAGGATTGACTGTAGATGCAAAATGTTCCTTTAAAGAAACTTTGGAAATGTTGAGCTGTAAAGCACACAGGGCAATCTACGCCTTAAATAGTCGTTATCAACTTAAACATCTACCAATCCAAGCTGCCTTAAAACTCTTTGATAGCACCATTGTACCCATATTACTTTACGGTTCTGAAGTTTGGAGCATCTATGAAAACGTCGATGATAAAGAATGGGATAGCAATAGGATTGAAAAGATTCACACACAATTTCTAAAACGTATTCTAGGAGTCAACAGATCCACAACAAATATAATGGTGAGGGGAGAACTTGGGCGCTATCCTCTACGTATTCAAACTGATTCAAGGACTATCAACTTTGCAAAACACATATCTGAAGAATGCAAGCCCAGTGCACTCGTTCATTACTCAATGGAATACGAAAAAAGCATCACCAACCGAAAGACTATCATATCTTACATCAACGATCTCTCAGATAAACTAACCAAAAATGAAGTCAGCAAAAAGTTAATAACTGAGCATTCAAAATCCAACATCAAAAAAATCTTAGAAGCAAATTACCAACTATCCTGGAAGTCAAGAATGAAAAATTGTTCCAAAGCATTAACTTATGGAAGCTATAAAAATAGGATCAATCTCGAAGCTTACTTATCATTAATAACTAACAGAGCCGACAGACGAATTATGTCAAAACTACGACTTAGTGACCACTGCCTCACAATAGAAAGAGGACGCCATTGCAAACCTCCAATAGAAAGAGACAAACGGTTCTGCTTAAGCTGTAAAGACAAAATTGAAGACGAGACGCATTTTATTCTCGAATGTGACATGTTTAAAGAAGAACGAGTAACCTTCTTACATTACACAAAAGATATCTATCCAAATTTTGAAACAATTCCAACCCTTGAACAAAAGCTCATTTTTCTACAAACCAATGAAAACTGTCACTTTTTAGAGACATTTACAAGATATCTTAACACAATTTATAAACTTAGATCGCAAAATGAAACCCAGAAAATTGACGATGCATAGCCTAGAACAATAAAAAGACATTTTTTACGTATACTCGCTGATATTTTGTTAGTAGCTCTTAATTTGTAGTTTGTAGTTAGACCATGTATCTTGTAATGATATTGAGTCTTGATTGAAAAAAAAAAAACGCATGTGGCCTGTGTCACGTGACACACCTGAATGTGCGCTACTACTTACGTCACAACTCTACACAATGAAGGTTAAATTCTAACTGTGACCGTAGCATAATCTTTCACAGCAAAGGCAGGAAAGGTTGTGCTTCTGCAACATCGCAATAAATTGAAACATCATGGTGTTCCCAAGAAAATGCAAAATATCATCCTTGATACTTTTGAGCTGCCTTGTATTACTAATGTTCATCTACTCCCACTTCTTGCAATTCGATTTTGATAAGTTACATTTAGCTCACAAACCTGGCATGGAGACGGAGACGACAGCGATATCTAAAGAAAATCCGGGAACAGCAAAACTTAGCTATGGTGAGTGTGTTTCAGTTAGACCTGTTACAGATGCCCTAAATACTCAAAATTCTAGTCGAGGCAAGCATGTGATATTAATTACCAATTTTGTAGATTTTAGGCATCGGAATTATAGGCAAAATTTGAGATTTGAAGGGCGTGATCCACCGTCTGCAAATCAACTTGAAGAAAGAATGGCCGAGATCACCACGACGCTGCAAAGTAATCTGAAACACCCTATCATTGCAAGTGCTCACATAATGGTTGGAGAATGGGAATCTGTTCAGTTTCTTCGCAGTCTTGATTTGGTAAACAGAGAGAAAATAGTCATTCAATTTGTTAACGAAACTGTTACAATGAATATGCAACTGCTGTATGCAATCAGGTGCCTGAAAGGTAATATTGTGTCAATTAGCCATCAAGATAATATGTATGGTGCTGGATGGAATCAACTGGAACCAGATATTTTAAAAGAGAGAAAGATCATGTATGCATTAACTCGACACTCCGCCTTTAACTCCAACTGTAAAGATGCCAAGAGATATACTTGTGATGATGATAGTATAGGCTACGTAGGCAGCCATGACACTTTTGTGTTTTATGTACGAAACATCGCAGCAGACAAATTAAAACCACTGGATTCCGTAACGCCAAATTTGAATGGGATGGAGAATGTGTTGATGTGGCTATTTCGTGATGTTCTTGGGTATACACTGGTAAATCCTTGCAAAACTCTGTTTATCCATCATCAGCATTGTGTTCCAATAAGAGAAAAAGATCGTCCACGCGTGAATACGAAGAATACTACAGCCCATTCTGGATTTACAGACAAACTCAAACCATAACAAAACTATGAAAATGGGATGGCTATTAGAAGATTAGGTGATTATTGTTACCATTCTCGGGAACGGGTTTACCAAAGTAGAATAGGGTTACCCTTGTTTCGCTGATGCTATTACGAGCAGATACGGGGGAGGGGGTAATCTTGATGTTGTCTGGCTGGACTGAGTGATTCACTCATTGATTCATTAATTGCGAGCGACGAAGGAGCGAGATTACTTGTTGAGGGCACCGAGGACTGCCCCTTTTGTCCGAACCTTTTGTTTTGTTGGCAATGTTCAAAGCAGACCAACAGTTGAGGAACCTCTTACCATGCGCGAAAATCTCTTTGTTTCTTTGCTAATCCTTGTTGGGATTGTGGTTGCGTTCTCCGCCCACAGTCTTTCCACAGACCAAACATGCTTTCTGCGCATGATCACAGATTTCCCTTTTGGGGGATGACCGTTGCTTTGAACATTGATGATTCGTATCCCCAACAATTACTATAGTGATCCAGCCAACCTTCTGTGATGTCCACGCATATGTTTATTGTATTGCTTTGTTACTTCTGATTATCTATTACCGCTGGTTTGTTTAAATTGAATGATTCGCTGGCCACATTTCCTTTGTCACTACAGTTTGATTGTGTACGTGTTTGTCTTCGTGAACAATGATCAATAGTCATGATATGCTTTTGTCTGCCAAGGCCTGCCAAGATACCCTGATGGCGGTCGGGCCTATCCCAGAGAAGGGGCGACTAAATTGAACTTCCCTTACGTTTCATGAGACACAGGCAATAAGTTTGTGCACCTTCACACTACTTTCAGATCTTCCATCGACACATTTCGCTACTTCGTTTGGCCTTAAAAAGACTAAGATACCAAACACGGCGTAAATAACTGTAAGACGGATTTGTTCAATGATTCAACTTCACCCAACGAAGCGAAGCTTGGCTTGGTATGAGCCCTGACCTGACCCTGAGCGGCGTGTGGTATCGATGCGAAACATTCACAAATGCTGCACAACAATGATATCGACGTCATTCAGTGTTTACATGCAATCACATTTTCAACAGGATTAAGTCAACACAATAAGCAATAATCTGTTGAACCTGCGTTCAATACCCTCCTTTACCTTCATAAAACATGGAATACGGAATAATGGAACGAACAATTCCACTTCAAGGGGACAGCAGAACATTAATTTACGAATTTAGTGTGGCTTTATCTGAGTTCACAAATATGAAAGAGTGCGAGCAGTTGATAACTTATAGTTACTTCTAGTTTACTATTAATTATTTGCAGTACTTGTTCGGGATACTATCAGTGAAAGTCTTTCGGGTTTTCCCCAGAAGAGCCAGACGTCGATCGAAGCGCTTTGGAGTCTGTGCAGTATCGATCTCAGCGTCATCGCCCTTCATCCTTCCCAGGGAGATATATCGCAATTCTCTATATCTCCCTGATCCTTCCTTTGTGAAATTGCGCATGCCCCAAAACGCTTCGCTCGTCCCATTTATCAGCGAGCCAATTAGAGTTAACGTCATTTCCTTTGTGATTTACAAAAGGGGGAATTCGCAGTATCCCGAACAAGACAAAGACGCAACGAAGAGAGGTACTTTAGAGAGAAAAATCATTTTAAAATTGGAGACTCTTTCTGGAAAACAGAATCAACAAACGTTTTTCATTTGAATATTCTAGAATCCTTGTTATCTGCATTTTGTAGCCGCATCTTTTTAGAATCTTCTACTGCTTTTCTTGCATCGCATAACATTTTCTTGAATTTTGAAGAAAGAAGAAAAAATCGACGTTAGGAAATATTGAAGGTTTTAGAACTGTCCAGCGGTAGGATTTTAGGGAAATGGCAAAGTATCATTGAAGCCCTTTTGGTCAAATTGTAACGGGGCTTGGTTCGGTCCTAGACTGTCCTGTTACTTTGAGTAGTTAGAATTCGAAACACGTACGACTCGTTCAGAGAGTAAGAACTGACTGAATAATATTAACATTATTAACAACTAAGTACAACTAAAGGAAAATTAACAAAGGAATGTGTTAGCATAAATTAGCATACGACGAGTCCTGCTACAAAATTCCCGCGGGGGGGTACTTAGTATATTTGACCGACGGGGATGTGCCGTTTTTCAGGGTATCGTTTTCGCCTATTTTTTCTAGAACAGGGTATCAAAATACGGCAAATCTTCTGGAGCAGGTTGTCAAAACATGTAAAAAGAGGAAATTTTGTTAGAACCGGTTATTATTTAGTCCAATTTTTGTGTTTTTGAGTATACTTTTCACCGATTCTTTCTAGAACAGGGTATCATTTGACGGCAAAAATTCTGGAGCAGGGTGAAAAAATTTTTTTTCGTGGGCACATCCCCGTACAAATTTAGGTCAAGTACCCCCCCCCCCCCCCCCGGGGTCAAATTTGGAACCTATGTCACAATTAATTGGTAAAGATTTTGTCCAGCAAAACTGCATGATGTTGTCCGCTTGGTAGGCAAGATGATCTCTCACAGTTTCTTCCCAGTGTTTGGAATACACCGTATCACCTTGACCTTGAAATCATGAAAAAGAATCTAGTTAAAAATCTGACTGAAGGCATAAGCGTACGAGGCGGGGGGCCGGGGGGGCGGTAGCCCCCCAACTATTGAGAAGTTTTCAAAAATCAGCACCATTCGGGCAAATGTTTGCCCTTAGTCGGGCAAAAATGTTGGCAAACAATTGGCTTTGTGTCGGACAGCCCCCCTAGATCTTTTCTTCCGGTACGCTTATGACTAAAGGTATCTTCACATGAGAATCAAATGTTTGCAGTATACTAACGACGTACTACACGCAAAATCAAGTTTGTTATCTTCACATGAGTATGCAGCATTAATATTGTAAAACCAGAAAAAATCCGACGTGTACCGCGTACCACGTTGTCTGGTTTTACAAGGCGCGTGTTCGAAGGCCAATAACAAATAAAACACAAAACAATTCACTACTTCGTCGGATCTTCAGCAAATACTCAATTCTACTCGTCTCGATTGGTCTCTCGGCAATACAACTATGTTCGGCGGTTCAATGATACTACGGTTCGTCTTCTTCGGCTTTTCATCTAACTAATCTGGAACTTCAAACTTCTAAGCTTAAGAGCGACCTAAAAATTGCGTCTGTCTTGTAGCGTCCTTATCGTCAACTCCTCAACTAGCGGAAACGTGCGACTGATAAAAACATCAAAAGTAAAAACAAAAGGAAAAGCTAAAAGGCAAAAACAATATTGGTGCTGACTTACAGGAAACATTTTCAAATTAATTAATAGTGCATGCGTCATTAAGAACAAAAACCTAAGCAAAATGAAATGTCCATGAGAAAATAATGAGATGTGCAGAAAATAAAACAGTTAGTGTTTTTGTGCCTTAACATAGCACCCCTCTTCAGATGAAGCCTCCTGGCTTCCACTTTTACGTAACTTCAAAATGTGAGAGGTCCGCCCATGAAGGGATCGGGTATGGCCGTGATGTTTCGTGTCCGCTTCCGATGTGTCTGCTTGCAGGATCTTGATTCTCGACTTTGCTTGCTTTGTGAACATTGTTACAAGCGTTAGGTGGACTCACAAGTGTGCTTACAATTTCACCAACTTTGTCAACGACAACTTGCATTTCTGCTTTGAATAATGAGGTCTCGAATTCTCCAAATAATTCACACTGATCGCTGCAATTATAAACGGACGATATCTGTTTGTGGAGCTCATCAGCCATGATTTGCAAGTTGCGAAACAGCCTTCCGAGTTCACTCATAACATCAACAGCTTCGTCAGATTTCACAATTTCTTGCCCTTTCACCATGCAAACTTCTTCTTCACAAATTCTGGAGGTCCCCGTGTATGTGTCACATTCTTTAACTTGTCTGAGGTCGACAGCAGGCTGAATTTCGTTTTCTAATCTTGATTTACGCGTTCTGCAATATTTCTTAACATGTCCCAGTCTCTTGCAGTAGAAACATATCGGTAAACCGTTGACTGCTCTGAAATTTGAATGTTGCCTGTTGAACACAGACATCAAGTTGGCAGTTTCTTTCTGAATAGTATTCGCCAGTTCTTCTTTCAGCCAATTTGTCCAGGAGGGCATATCTTTAAAGGAGGGCGCAACAGTTTCCATTTCGTAAAATAAAGTTTCCAGTTAATAACAAAGGCTCCAACTTCTTTTGCTCTGATCAGGTCACGTCGAGGTCACCAATGTAAAACCAGAAAAAATCCGACGTGTACCGCGTACCACGTTGTCTGGTTTTACAAGGCGCGTGTTCGAAGGCCAATAACAAATAAAACACAAAACAATTCACTACTTCGTCGGATCTTCAGCAAATACTCAATTCTACTCGTCTCGATTGGTCTCTCGGCAATACAACTATGTTCGGCGGTTCAATGATACTACGGTTCGTCCTCTTCGGCTTTTCATCTAACTAAGCTGGAACTTCAAGCTTCTAAGCTTAAGAGCGACCTAAAAATTGCGTCTGTCTTGTAGCGTCCTTATCGTCAACTCCTCAACTAGCGGAAACGTGCGACTGATAAAAACATCAAAAGTAAAAACAAAAGGAAAAGCTAAAAGGCAAAAACAATATTGGTGCTGACTTACAGGAAACATTTTCAAATTAATTAATAGTGCATGCGTCATTAAGAACAAAAACCTAAGCAAAATGAAATGTCCATGAGAAAATAATGAGATGTGCAGAAAATAAAACAGTTAGTGTTTTTGTGCCTTAACAATATTTCCATATTCCAAATAGTTTGGAAACTTGATTTGACTAAGTTTATCGAGGACGACTTTCTTTGTGTTATTTTGTTGAATGTACGGATCTTGATAGTAAAATTATTAGGTATAACAATAGATAACCAATTGAAATTTGACAGACACATTAAGAATATGTGTAAAGAAGCAGGAAAAAAGATAAATGCGCTTGCAAGAATTGCACCTTACTTAAAGGAAAATAAACGAAAAACTTTTAATGAAAACTTTTGTTTTGACATTCTTCAACTACTGTCCCCTATTATGGATGTATTGCAGTAGAAAAAACAATAAACTTATTAATACCATTCATGAAAGAGCATTGCGAATAGCTTATAATGACTTTTCATCTAATTTTGAACAACTACTGCTTAAAGACAACACAGTTACCAATCATACAAGAAATTTAAGGCAACTTGCAACAGAAATTTACAAAACTATTCATCACGAAAACCCAAGTTTCATGGAAGAAATTTTTAGAATAAATGAATCACCCTATAATCTTAGAGGGGTCACTTTCACTAGAGATAAGCCAAACACAGTACCATATGGACTAGACACCATATCCTATAGATATCAAGAAGTATGGAACTCAATTCCCAGAGAAATTACCTCAACTCCAAATATAAACATTTTTAAAGCAAGTATTAAAAATCTATCTGCAATCTCTTGCTCATGCCGAATATGCAAACCATTTATAAGACAGATAGGCTATATAGAACTAGAAGTAACTAAAAGTTATCAACTGCGCGCACTCTAGGATATTTCTGAACTCAAATAAAGCCACACTAAATTCATAAATGACTTTTGCTGTTCCCGTGAACTGGATTTAATTGTTCCATTATTCCCTATTCCATGTTTTATGACTAGAAGGAGGGTGATGAAAGCAGGGTAAACAGATTATTGTGTTGAGTTAATCCTTTTGACGAGCATTTGTTTGCTCGATTTGCTGCGTCGTCGCCAATCATTGCATGTGATCAGAAAAGTTGTAGGTATGCGAACGTTTTGAACAGCGGCAATGAAGCAATAGACAAAACAAATATGCGTGGCCAGCAAACGAAAATTCACTACCTCGCAATTAGTAAGCACGCTCCTTCGTCGCGCGCAATAACAGGAAAACAACTGTGGATTGATGTATTTAGCTATTTATTTATCATTAATTGCTATTATTGTATTTGGTTTCTTAGATAGTTGGTTTTAATTAGCTTTTGACATAGCTATAACACATTATATTTACCAACTTAAAATAAAGCGAAGAAGATAAAAATCTTGATGAATGTAGTTCATGACTTCATGTCTTTGTCTCTTGATTCGGGCAGTCTTTCCAAGTGCAATAAATCAGTTGATGATTGGAAAAATAGGTAAACCTACGGATGATTTGCGAAGAAACGCTGCAACAATTGCTAATCAGTGAGTGCAACGGCGTGATAAATTGTTTTTGAAATTAATTGTAAGACATGTTTATCACCTACTACCACACCACCAAACCTACATTGGCTCTCTGTTTACCTACCATCATCAGGCTGGCTTTGAGTTTGAGGTCTTGTTGGCATGTTTTTCTTTATAATTTTCACCAGAGAGACATCTGGATAAATTTGGCAACTTCTTGTGAGAGCATTTTGCATCACAAGGTCTAGCAGTCTTTCACCACTCAAAACAAAAATTATTTCAGTTTGGATTGCTTGGTAAATGGCAGAACCATTTTCAAGATTTCATTGCCATCATAACCTAGCCTGTGTGAGACTTGACCAATTTCTTTTCAGAAAAGTTTCCTCCATCCAGACCCTTTCTTTTAAAGGAAACCAGTCAAGTCTGCACATAAGCATCAAACACAAGCCCTATATATATATATATGATTTAATGGCAACCAAACCATTTTGCTGTTGAGAGCAGACTTGTTGAAAATCCAAAATTAGCCGTTCACTTCAAAAATAGAGAATTCTTATGATAATAACAATGTGCACAAAAATAGTCCATAAAAGTCAATTAATGATATATAGCATCAAGCCCTTTGCACTTGGCAAATTCTACTGTAGATTAACCAAAATACAGCCATTCAGCCATACATCATACCATCATTGTAAGCAGAATGTGGCAGACATGCAGCGGCGTGGCCAGATAAAAATTAGTGGGAGGGTAAAACTTAAAAAACTTTCAGACTTTAGTGGGTTAGCAGATTACTTTTATTGCATTTTATCAATTACAAGTTTTGCCAATCATTGAAAAGTGGGAGGGCAATTGCCCCCTCATACCCTCTCCTGGCGACGCCACTGAAGACATGATTATTTGTTATCAAACTAGAAATAATTTTCATTAGTGAATGCTGCGTACTGGTCGTTGGCTTTGGGCTGTGTTAAAAATTGTTGTTGGTGGACCGTGCATGAAGAATTTGAATCTGTTACTCTACCAGGGGAGTCTAGCCTGCGTGCAGACTCTACTGATTTCTTTTCAGAGAGTTTCTCCTCCAGTAGGGTCTGCGCATCGGTGACCAAATCCTTGTTGTCAGTTCATGAGAAACATGGAACCTTTCCTGATTGGCTGACGCATATCCCCTTTCTTTCATGAGCGTCTCTGTCTAGCCTCACGACATAATCCCAGACATCGCAAAATAGCAACAACGACAACAACAACAATAACAACAACAACAACATTTCCTTTTTTGCTCAATCTGGGCCTTATGGACTTTGATATAAATTTTTGAGACGAAGATGCACACGTTTACGTGTGCCCTTTGGAACGAGGCTGCAGTGTAATCTCGGAAGCGAGACAAGTGACCCTTGACAGTTGGAAATTCTTAATGCTGCGGTGAAGTTCATGGAAGCTAATTGGCCTTAAAACTGAGGAACTCCTGATTCACAGTGAAAGGTTTGTTGATTCTTGGATTGAGGAAACATTCGTATGGATACTTGTGGCTTTTGTTCATGGCTAATATCACTGTAAACTTGAATTCTGAGCTGTTTTAGCATTGGAGGTTCGAGCCGGCAACTTAGGCCCATCCGCCATTGCCTGGTGTTCGTACAGTGTTGCTATGGTTTCCAAATCTAGTTATGAAATCGATAGGGGAAAACTATCCCAAATTTTAGTATCAAAGTCCATAAGTCGTAGTTTGAGCGTCCATCAGTCTATCAATAGCGATAACTACGAATATGCAACCAGTCTAGTCTCTGTCTTTGTTCCAGTTGGCAGGTATTTAATTTAGCTCTTCCATGGACAAAGCTGGCCAATGAAACTTTATTGTGTGTGGGTGTTATGCCTTCCCACTCTATAGGTCGCTCTATTGAATCCAATTCAATGACTTGGTTCCTCATGAGAGGGAATCGCGCGTGACTTAGCCTGCGTGCAGACTCGACTGGTTTACCGAAATCGAATTGAGTTGAATGGAAAATTGAAAATTCAATTTTCCATTCAACTCAATTCGATTTCGGTAGTGAATTTTCAATTTTCCATTCAACTCAATTCGATTTCGGTAAACCAGTCGAGTCTGCACGCAGGCTAGCGTGACTCAGAACAAGGATTTGGTCGCCGATGCGCAGACTCTACTGGAGGAGAACCTCTCTGAAAAGAAATCAGTGGAGTCTGCACGCAGGCTAGGGGAGTCAGAATGAGGCCGACTCTGCATAGCATAAAAGGTTGGGTCTAGGGAATAGCCCCAGAAAATTCCTTGTTAAATGCGCCCTTGAGACGGTGGAAAAATGATGGGGACATCGTTATGATTTGTGATGCTGAATCAATAAGGTTCAGGATTTTATCCAAAAACATATCATCAAGGCTTTTCGGAGCAAATCTTGAAACTTTTAACAAAAATGTATCCTCACGCCCCTGTCTGAAAGCATTCCAACCCACTCCTTGGGATCCAGGATCGTCTGTCAGACACGTCTGAATAATGAAATGGTATTTAGATTATCAATTTTTTTCAGTACTATGTCTTTTTTACCTTTGAAATGCAACATTTTCGTTGGCTTTCGCATCTTTCCTGTATTCATTTCGAGGCTCCAGCACGTAGGATCTTGTTTGGCAAACAATATTTACTTCATATCGCGATGCAAGTACACATAGTATACGTGTTGTGGATAAAAAACTAAGAATTTTGGCCAATACTGAAACCTCTTTAAGATGATCAAGTTTTGAGTACTCAGAGTTTGAGTTTCTGAAAGGTTTTGATAACAATCTGCATGTTCACCATACCCCTCCTTCGCAAAACCATTTTTTTAAGCAGACAAGTGAAAATAAGGCAAAAGTGTGTCAAGGATTTCCTTTTCACAAAAAAGATACGTGTATTGTATTACCTCTAAAACTTATTTTCAGCTGTCAGCATGCCTTTGTTGCAAGGAATTGGGAACTATAGCCCCACTATAACCAAATAGAATGTTTTGAACAACTTCGTAAATTTTGTAGCGAAAATCACCCGGCGGGGACAGTAAATAAAACTTATATAATTAGAATGTTCAACAGGCTTCCCCCCCCAAATCCTTACAGATATGTATAAAAATCGACCGAAAACCCTTGAACACGGGTCGCGTCGTCAGTTTGCAAACTGAGATGCAAACGATCTTTACGAACTGATGGGGCGAACATCAACCGACATCAAAATCAAAAAGGGAACGCGATGCGAAATTTGGCTTTTAGTTCAGGGATGTTGTAAGTGTCGAATGTAATATTTCAAATTTGTTAATTTCTTCAATATAATTGCTTTACTGTCTTCAATTTGATGTGTCTGCATGTTTCGAGCATGTTTGGGGCTGTTTGAAACTTATTCCATGTTGATTTTGATGGTAACTGTGGCCTCCGATTGCAGCTGCTTCTTGATACTTCAAAGCCCGGGGGTGTACTCCCATTGTGGCCTGACAGGGGGGTCCGGTCAGGGCTAAAGAGGGCCAAAGCAAAAATTTTGAAAAATACCCTCAAATGGTAGTATCTTTTTACAAAAACCCTTACATGGTAGTTCATGAACCTGAAAACTGGGTCATTTGGTAGCACTTAGAGATGAAAATTTTGTACGGTTTTTCAAGATGTTTTATTGCAAAACTGATGGAACAAAGCAAGAAATTTTTCAAAATTCATTTATTATTGTATGGAGTGCCAAAAGCAAAAAAAGTCATATTTTTATTGTAAAGTTTTATTTTCATTGCTATGCACATATAAACATTACAAGTGAGCAATTTTCATTGCTTATCAGAATTATATTTACGTTGCTTCTGTATATTTTCGTTGCAACCTCATATTTCCATTGCAAGCCTATGTTTTTATTGCATGCACATATTTGTATTGCAAACTCATATTTGTAATGAAAGCGCATGTTTTCATTGCAAGTCCATATTCTTATTGCAAGCGCATATTTTCATTGTTTCCGCATATTTTTGTTGCAACCTCATGGAAATATTTCCCACGCTTTGCAAAAAATTTCCCACGTTGTTCAAAAAATTTCTCACGGTCTGGCGGTATGCAAAACCCGGAAAACAGAACAACGTTAATCGTGCAAACGAGGCTACGCTTAATGGCGACTTGCGAGAGTCACAAAGTGTTGGAAAGAACGAGAAAAGCGTTAAATTTTTTGCAGCTACAGCAGTTCTCCACAGGAAAAGAGCCCAGAAATTTGTTGTTCGAGGGTTCAAGGAATGGTGGCTTTCAATATAGAAGTTGTTTCAGTTATTTGAAGAAACGGAACAGAAGAATTTAATGAAGATTGTCTGCGGATATGGCCTAAGTTCTACGACTATGAGTCTTACGATACGAGATCAACAAGGGCAGATTTTGTAATACAATAGCATCAGTCGCTTTGGTTCACACCTCAATTCAAAGCGATTAGCGAATGTAGACAAAAGAAATTCTCTCAAGCAGAAATTGAAAACAAACGAAGCCGCAAAGTTTCCCTGAAACCAGTACGGCAAACTCTCGTTTGGTGCGGGCGAAGGGAGGTTTTTAAGAGAAGGTATGTGCTTATAACGACAGAAGAAGGGTAAATCTAAAGTTCTGTCTCGCAGATTTTGTTTATTTGATTCAGAAACCGAGCAGAAGGCATTACAATTTTTGCGTATTTGTTGCTCAGATGTACGCAGTCACTCCTCAGCTCCTGAATCAAGCTGGGGAGTATAAGTATTTGCTAGATAAAAATTCGAAGTAAAATAAGATGACAAACAAACAAACAAGAGAAGACCTAATCAAGTTTGCAATCCTTGTCATAATGCTCAAAGTGATGCTAGGGGAAGGCCATGCCAGTGGAATACACCACTACACCACAGTGCTTCAAGCAGGACTTCTCTAAAGAGCCAGGAATTAGGGGGCAATCAATTGTTGCCAGGGCTTGGTTGGGGGCAATAACTTTTTAAATCAGTAAGTTAATGTTTTAACTGTTCCTTGTTTGGCTTTCTCTCCTTTTGTTTCATTGAGAAAAACCTAGCCTCCTTAGTAGGCAAATAATCTGTCAGCTTAATCAAAAGTGCTATTATTGTTGTTGGGTTGAATTGCTGTGCAATGAAACCAGCAGATCTCGTATCGTAAGACTCATAGTCGTAAAACTTAGGCCATATCCGCAGACAATCTTCATTAAATTCTTCTGTTCCGTTTGTTCAAATAACTGAAACAACTTCCATATTGAAAGCCACCATTCCTTGAACCCTCGAACAACAAATTTCTGGGCTCTTTTCCTGTGGAGAACTGCTGTAGCTGCAAAAAATTTAACGCTTTTCTCGTTCTTTCCAACACTTTGTGACTCTCGCAAGTCGACATTAAGCGTAGTCTCGTTTTCACGATTACCTTTGTTCTGTTTTCCGGGTTTTGCATACCGCCAGACCGTGAGAAATTTTTTGAACAACGTGAGAAATTTTTTGCAAAGCGTGGGAAATATTTCCATGAGGTTGCAACAAAAATATGCGGAAACAATGAAAATATGCGCTTGCAATAAAACTATGGACTTGCAATAAAAACACGCGCTTGCATTACAAATATGAGTTTGCAATACAAATATGTGCGTGCAATAAAAATATAGGATTGCAATGGAAATATGAGGTTGCAACGAAAATATACAGAAGCAACGTAAATATAATTCGGATAAGCAATGAAAATTGAACAGTTGTAATGTTTATATGTGCATAGCAATGAAAATAAACTTTACAATAAAAATATGACTTTTTTTGCTTTTGGCACTCCATATTATTGATCCTGTAATGACTAAATTGGCGTGCGGAGGAGCGTACCGAGTTGAAACATAATAAATGGCTACGAATCTTAGAATACCCCTAATTGGTAGTATGTGGTTGACAAAAAGGGCCATTTGGTAGCCAATTGGTAAGACCCTCAAACTGACTGGACCCCCCTGTTAGGCCACAATGGAAGTACCCCCCCCCCCCGGGCTTCAAAGTCAGATACAATTCCCTATTTTTCATGCATTACAACTGTAAACATGGTCTGCAGTTAACTAAATTATGTTTCCCCTACTATTTTAAACTGTTTGCTACGCAAAAGCAGTAAAAACTCGATGCCATTTCCATCTCTTCGTATGCGTTGCAACGGGATGTGGAGAATTCAATACGTGCAGGAATTTCCCCAGGCAGTCATTATTTGTTACGCAAGCTGGACAATGGGTTATCGTTCCAGACCTTTATTTATATTTCAATGATTCAAAAGCCGCTAAGCCGCTGACCGCAGTGACCGTGGTAAGGATTAAAGAATTGTTGAAAACAGACATTCACCTACCGAGAATTCATAACGCCTGGCGAAGCCACTGCGCAGGAATATATGGCTGCTTCGCAGCAAACATAAAATTCAAGGAATAAATTTGTGATTTTGAGATAAACAAGAAGTTAATTTAGATATCAGAAGGCACCATTTGTCTTCAGAAAACTCAACTCTCTTAATTCATCTACCATTTGCATTCTTTTCACAAGAAACGTGGATCAGCAGTGCTGAAAACATATCTGCAGTGAACATTACTCAAAAATAGTCATAGTTGATTAACCTATTGTCAATCACAGCAAGCTTTAAAATTTTGTCATTGAAAAGCTCCTTATTCCAGGTGCTCTAATTTTTGGCCACCTCTTGTAAACAGGTTTCTCATGAAAGAAAAGATGTGTTAAAAGTACATGTCCTTCAGCAGTTTGAAACTTTAACTTCATTGAATCCATCTGTAAATGACAATTACAGTTTGCTCAAGAATAAAGGTTCGGCGATCTATTTGCTATAATATCCATGCTTTAAACTTTGAAAAGTTTCTTAGTACTTATAAGACATAGTACTAGAGTTTCTTGAAATTTTAGTACTCTTATAAACCAGTTTCTTAAAAAAAACGTGTACTCGACGACAAACGCAAAAAAAGTTGGTCAGTCGATACGATTGGAAAGATTCAATGAAGCGCTTGCAAGCACCTTGTGTGAAAACAAGTCGGCAGTCTTTCGAGACTGACAGTACAAATCAATCTTTTTTTCATACAAATCTTTTGTGCTTGCACGAGCTATGGAATATCTTCTTTGAGTCCCAAGGCAAAAGAAAAGAAAGAGGTTTGCAAAACAGTGTGTGACAGAAAAGGAGGGAACACTCGTTTTGGAATCAACCCCATGTTCTACCTTCGTGATTGCCACATGTTGCCCACTCCCAGGAGACGTCCTGCCAACATAACAAATCAGAGTCGATGTTGCCTCCTCCTCCCCCTCCCCCCCCGTCTGTAAAACTTTAACTTGTTTACGGGGTGCAATTTGGAAAGGAGGCGTTCGATTGTTCGTAAGATTTTAGTCCCTGCTTAGAATCCGTTTGGTCGTGAGTCCTTCGTATGAGTGAAATTATAACATCAGATTATAAATGTTGAACGAATACCAGGAATCACGTGGTTAGTCTAGGTCTACAATATGATGGAAAGTAGAAATCTGTAGCCCCTCTGGTTTAGGATCTAGAAATTTGATGACGTCACAGCCTCAAAATTAATAAATGCCACCATTTTGAAACTAATCAAGATATCAAAAGATTGCAAAGGCAGATTACCCAAAGTTCCTTTCAGGCAGTTTAATTCAAAGGAAAATACGATGGAATTTTACAACCATTCTTATGAAGACTAGGAAGTTAAGCGCTCGCTTCGCTCGCGCTTCAACATTCCTAGCTCCTGCGGAGAGCTTTCTTATAGACTTGCTCCAAGTCTGTTCCTTTCGTCCTTCACACCGTTCCATTTACGGTAGTTCATGGCTCAGCCATTCCACCATTCCGTGTGAAAAAGAGAGAGGAAAAGAGTGTACAATTTGCAGCCTTATGAATTATTAATGAGATAGATCTTTTTGTTTCAATGACGTAGGCGGACAGACATTGTCCTGTACGCTGGCGGCATTCTTAAATGGCCCCAATCAGGGAGCGTCGCCCCAATGAACCATTCAGCAACGCAATAGGGCAAATGGTTTCTGGTGCAGAAAGTTGTAGCGGGAGAAATTTCATTATTTCTGATTCAATTGGTTAGATAACCATATTTGCTTATTGTCTTTATCTTTCAATAATTGTAAGGATCCTCCATTATTGTATAGAAGACATAGAAAACATACCCCTGGATTTGCGGTTGTCTGGAAAATCGGGAGTTGGGTAATGGGAGTGGGGAATGGGGAGCGAGCAATGAGGAAGAGGTAATAGGAGCTAGCATTAGCTTACTCTTGAAAGTTTTCAATTAAAAAGTATCATGCACTGAAATTTTGAGGAGAAATCTTGTCTCTATGTCAAAAAATTAGGGTAAAGGGGATGAAGGCCTGTATGGTTTTAGCTATTTTTTGTAAGAAACTATTTGTGTGGCTTCTTAACTTTGGGACTAACTCTATGCAGTAAAGTTGTTCCTTGTGATTCCTCATGCTCGAATACCAATGTTAGCAGCGCAGCCCTCAAAGAATGGTCATGAATCTAAAAAATCAATTTCAGGAAGTTAAGAGCCATAACATGGCATTAATGTTGACCCAATCTTATGAAATATTACAGTAACATAAATCTAAATTCAGAGTGTTCACTTTGAAGCAGTATGTGTTTCATTGGAAAATGTCGACTTCTATTTCCTAATCTTCGCTACTTACTCCCCACTCCCCACTCCACATTCCACATACCCACCTTTCTTGATAGGTCATAGCGATTTTTTGCTGTCGAACAGCTTTGTATGCATTTCAGATATTGTTTTGTCTAAAAACTGGAGTGCTTAAACTTTGAAGTGAAAAAAGTCAGAGACTGAGCTCCTATTACCAAGTCTCTGTTTCCCATTCCCTACTCCCTACTTTCCACTCCCTACTTTCCACTCCACACTCCCATTGCCCAATTTCCACTTTTCCAGACAACCCGCATTTTTGGCATTGATTTATGCCTTGGTGGAATATTGGCATGGCGGATCTAGGAGCAACCGAAAAGGGCAGAGTACATCGGATTGACGGAATAGACTTGGGTCAAGTCTAGCTTTGTTATGACATCTGATAATTCACCTTGAATGTATAGTAATCCTTATGAACATCAGCAATACCAGGCCTTCGCATATAATCATACTTTCATATCTTGAAAGAATTCTTATGAATGTTCTTCGTTTGTTCTGAAGAAACTGTTCAATTTGACAAAAGATCCATTCTGGTTAGGAAGTGGGTCCACGTATTTCTTTGATTGGAAACTAAGAACTTGGGCCAGTACTGAAAGTTGCTTAACATTGTCAGATTTTGAGTACTCAGAGTTTCTTATGAGTTTCTTAAAGGTTACATAGCAGTGTTCATGTTCACTCTTTGTACCTTCCTGAACATTTCAAAACAATGTTTATTGAAGCTTTTCCAATGTGTAGACATCACTCAAGTAATAGAATAAAAATGTGTCAAGGAGTTCCTTTATGAAAACAAACAGTTTCTCAAGTGATATTTCCCAGTACTGAAGGTTCTTAATTTTTTGGCAATGTGAGAGTAAAAAAGATCCTTTTATAGTACATTTGTACAAAAAGTGGTGAATCACCGCAATGTTCGGGATGGTCGTTTCAACTTCACAATAGCAAAAGAAGGTACCGAGTAGAGTGCCTTCTCATTCGGCGGGGGTGACAGGGACGTAGGAAGCATCTCAAACTGGGGGCACGACACTTCGAGGACACTTGAAGTAGGAAGCATTTCCTAAAAGTAAAAACGGCACTTCTTTGTTTAGGTATCAGTCATTATTAATGCCGGGTAGGGGGCTGGAAGATATTTTTATCGATAAATATAAGTTTTTCGTAGCCCCTTCAAATGTTCATTAAGATTTTTAAGGGCCCCTTATAATTTAGCTGTAATCTTTGGTGGCCCCTCTCTATATCAAATTTGATGACATATTCCCAAGCGACAAATCATGTTTTCTGATACTAAGTGAAGCAAAGATGACATACATAGAAATGCTTTCAAGAGAAAAAGGTGGCAGAGCACCTGGAGATTTTATGAAAAATATGATGCTTTGAGGAAAAATGCAAGGCATAACAAAGATCATAAAAGGATGACATTTGCATTTCAGATAGCTGGGATCAGATTTGCTAAGTTTTCATGGCCCCTTATTGTACACTGAAGGCTTTCAGTGGCCCCCTTTCACTGCCGTAAATTGTTGTTAGCCCCTTATCCAGCGTTAATATTGACTGGTCCCTTATTGCAAAATTTAGGGGGTCACGTGCCCCCAGTTCCCCCTCGGTTCCAACGTCTATCTGTGAGACATTTTTCTGGGATCTGCGTGTTCAATCTTGGCTGTCAAGTTTCGTCACGAGGTGGAGGCGTTTGGGGAGGTTAGCCTCGATCCGATTGACCATCAACAAAAACCAATGACATGGAAGGAAAAGACTTGATTTTTAACTTTCAGGGTTCCCATTGCTGAAAGGATGACTGAAAGTCTATTTTTACACCAAGAGGCGATCTTTATCTTTAATTCTGTAATAAATGATAATGGTTTAGAATCTAATTAGGAAGAGGTAATTTCCGATCTGAATAGTACATTGCACTGTTTAAAAAATTTGATATCTCAGGCGGGGTCCAAGGGCGGTCTAAAACAATGGGTTAGGAAAGTCCTAGAAACGTTGACCTATTTTCAATCATTTTTTTGGCAGTCTGTAAACCACGGAATCACGAAACGACGGAACGAAATGACGAAAAGACGGAACGAAATGACGGAATCATAAAATAGTACAATATCTCTATTTGGAACGCTCTTACTAACTCTAGAAACTGTGCCTATGACCGAAGTTTCCTTTTCTCTCAGTGGAAAACTAAAATTTTGGCAAAAATAGCGCCAGAGGAGCAATGCAAGTTGCGAGGAATTCCCCGGTGCTTCTCATATGCACTGTTCAAATCATAGATGTTTATGAATGCATCAACGTACACGTATTTAACATGGCTCCTGTCAAGAAATGATCAATATTCTACCGTCAAAAGGAAAGAATATTCAAAGGTTCTTTTCGTTAGCATCCTCAAGATGTGATCTCGGGCATTGTTTTCGACATTGTACCCGAGGGGCAGTTCACTCATTGGAAAAAGCGCACGAGATTTTTTTAGAGCAAAGGGATTTATTTGGATTTTTGATGGATTTTTCTTGAAAAAAGGGATTTTTGCCAAAGGTGTACGAGATTGTTGGGAGTGAAAAGGCCCTCAATTATACCTAAGTATGAGGAATTCGATGCTTTTTGCGAAAATAGTAGGAATAAACCACAACTTACATTGAACGTAATACATGTATTTTTTATAAGAAACTAAGAATTTGCACGCATTTTCTTCATAAGAAACTAAGATTTCGGCCAGTACTGAAAGTTTCTTAAAATTATCAGAATTTGAGTGACATGACAGCCATGACAGTCTTTCTGATGTACTTGCTTCGTCTTTGCTCTTGAACATTTCAAAGGAAGCTTTCTTGAAGTCTTTCCAATCCTTAGATGTAAGTTAGGTGCCTTTCGAGTAAATTGATACAGGAAACAAGTAAAGTAAAGTCAAAATATGTTAAGAATTTCCAATAGCAATATAAATAGTTTCTTAAGATATATTTTGTTAGTACTGGAGTTTCTTGTTCTTTTGGCGATCTGACAGTAGAGCTTCTTATAAGACATTTCTCATAACAAAATACGTGTACTTGCTTTCAGACCTTCCTACAATGGATGAATAGGTGATCTGATGTGCCCTTTTGACAAAGAATACACGTACGAAACTTTTGGCAGCAAAATGGCCCTAAATCAAAGAATGGCCCTAGAACTGCCTACCAGTGCCGGACCTCAGTTTCATATAGCAAAACAAACATATGTGTACGTTCATGCATCCATAAACATCTATGATTTGAACAGTGCACAGCGACGGGAAGCACCAGGGAATCCCCGCAACTTGTCACTTGCATTGCTCTTTTGACACCATTTTACCAAAGTTTTAGTTTTCCGCTGAGAAACAAGGAAAATGGGGTCATTTACACAGTGTCTAGAGTTAGTAGGAGCGTACTAAATAGAGATATTGTATCACTTTATGATTCCGTCATTTCGTTCCGTCGTTTCGTCATTTCGTTCCGCCGTTTCGTGGTTCCGTGGTTTACAGACTGCCTTTTTGATTACAAAGTCCACTTTGTAATCTAAGAAGGGGCTTCGATGTCAGTGAGTCAGTCAGAAAGAAACCCACTTCCGTCACGCTCGTTAAAGCAATTGATTAACGTTTTATCTCTGCTAATTGGCACTGAAATAAAGAAAGCGCACATAAAGCGCATACAAGACAGAAGTTTCCCGCGATCCTATAGCAACATTTGACGTCGGCTTATTTCATGTTAGACAGATTTGACACCATAAGATGGATAAATTACTAGGATGTTTACCCTGGCACAGCAACAAATTCACCCAGAATTGGCACGTTCTTGACTTCATTAGCAGCTTAATTATGTCAAAACAATCGTTTTCTAGGACGAACGAATCATTAGCCACTTATTGATAGTACTCATTATGCAAATAACTCAACTTTAGAGGATGATGTAACCGGCGGCCTGCACAGAGGCTAGCATTTGCAGCATAACCAAAGGTAGAAGGACCCCCCTCCTACACAGCAACGGATGCAATCATCGCAGGTGAAGTTGAGACGAAAGGTGCAGAATCCCAGCAAGCAATGGCGCCATGGACTGGGGGAAGGGACGTGATCACACTGAACCAAAACATCTTCATGCATATCATTCTGCACAGAGGAACTTCGTGACTGCTTGTCTCAAATTAGATGCCCGCGAATAGCAACAACTGAAACGTTCTGTAGGGTTCTGCATGGATAATTTTGCGTTATCGTAAATCTCACATGACATCTCATTTGACACAGATGCACCAATAGTTTTGTGCACGAACTATAATCAAACTAGGGGTAATGACTTTTGATTTTTGCATATCATTCTCGTTTGACATAAAGACCAAAATATTGCCATTGACCTTGAGGCGATTCTTGTCCTTATACTAGGAGCAACACTCATCTCTCTGACTGTAGCAAAAAACAGAATCAACGATCATTTGGGGTTATGAAGAAATCAATAATCAGATATTCTTATGCTTGTTTAGCTCAGGACGGACTTTGTAATCATCCAAAAGGATCTTATGTTTTTTAGAGCTTCAGACTGCCTTCATTAGCTCAAATATTTTGTAGGATAATGCTTCCAACATAACTACATTTTGTCAACAAAGACCTTTCATCTTCAGTCTAAATTCAAAAAGACATTGCAATTAATTCTTTTATTTGTACCATTTCATGGGGAATTTTCCTTTGAGCTCTCTACACAAAGGTTTTACCTCTAGCAGAGGGCATCTAATTAAGTTGTTTTTTATGGAAAATACGAATTCAAACGGCGGAAAAAGAAAGCGAGATGAAAGTTTACAAGTCAGAGATGCAGAATGTAAGTTTCCTTTGCTTGAGTATTTTTGCCGTTAACTTAAGAAACCATTTATTTTGACAAAGAAGCTCCTCATTTTATTTACTTGTGTCCTCATTATTCAAAAGGTACGTGAGTAAAGTTTAAACGATGGAAAAGCTTCAAAAAATATTCTTTTGAAATGTTTACAGGGGCACACGGGAAAATAACGTGAAGACCGTTATGAAATCTCTAAGAAATGCCTAAGAAGCTCGGGGTACTCACTCAATATTTGATGATTTTGAAAGCGAGTTTCAGTACTGGCCCAAATAGTTAGTTGTTACTGAAGGATACGTGTAATTTTGCCACATTTATCAAGTTTGAACCTTCCATATGTTCATAGTTTTGCAATATTGTTCAATAATTTTCAGTTTCTTGTACCAGTATACTTTACAATAATGTTATCCCGTTTCTCATCCCTGACGTGCAGGGAATGTTTTGGCCGGTGTGAAGGAATAGTCTCGCGATCGAAAAAGGGGACGTATTTGGGTGGTAAGGGTATTTCTAAAAATGTGTAATGGACGTTTTGCATGAAAGAACCGATTGTGACACTGTGTACGGCCCGCCAGAAGGTGTACCATGGCATTGGGCGGTGGTGCCAAAAGAACTTTTCGGCTTTCTCAACATAGATAGTTGCCTTCATGCGAGTCATTATCAGGTTCATATATGCAGTCAACGTCAAAAGATTAGGGAGAGGATGTTACCTGAGGGGCATTTTGCTCCTGAAAATCTTGTACACCTTTGTTTTGTAGAAAAACCCATCGATGATGAGAAAAATCCTTGTGTTCTGAAACATGTTGTAAGCTTCTTCAAAGGAATGAAGTGCCTCTCGATTTTGCCAGGACATGTTTGTGTTCATTTCTTTTAGTTTTCATTTGCTAGAAATACATTCAGGAAAGTTTTCCTGCTTTCTTGCCTTTTCACTCATTTTGCACCACTTTTGTACGAGGGAAATTGTGTGATGAAAAGTATTTACATTACCCTGGGTAACAGAGCCTCAAAATTTAAATGAAAGGAAATTTGTATTATTTTTTGGCTCTTGTACCCAGGGTATATTTACATCTACTTCCGGGGTCTTGAAGTTGGGATCTGGGATCTTGGAGTCAGGGGTCCTGGTGTCTTGGGGTCCAGCAAATAGAGCATGCCATCCGTTGGGCTTTAATGAGCTCTTAGTAGTGCACTAATACACCTTTTGTCTGATTTCCAATTGGGTCGTTTGAGGTTTTGCGCTTCTTTTGACTGTTCGTCTCGACCATGATTGCTTTCTTTGAACTTCTTTGAAATTTCAACAAAGCGAATCCACTCCCGTGCAGTCTGAAGACCAAGTTTGCTGAAGTGATTAATCAAAACAGTTTTTCCACTGTAAAAATTTAAATGGCTATCTCTAAAAAGGGGAATGGAACGGGGAATGGAACGGGGAATGGAATGGGGAATGGAATGGGTTCGGGGAATGGAAAAGTTATACAGTATATAAAATAGTAAAGTATATCATTGCAGAGTACTTCTATAGATATATCTTTTCACCAAGTTGCAAGTCAATAACACTTATACTTTTGCTACAAATCAAAAAATAAACTTTGCTTTTTAAAACAAAGGGGAATGGAATGGTTTTCGGGGAATGGAATGGTTTTCGGGGAATGGAATGGTTTTTCGGGGAATATAAAAACTACTGGGTAGAAAGTTGATTTCAAGGTATCATTCGATGCCCCTTCTTCTCAGCAATCCAAATTTGCCAATTTCGCATCGATACACTGAACTGTTACACCATAAACTTACTGTAAAATTCAGCTAATAATTTCTTAAGATTTGAATTGACAATATCAGGCAGATAAGCGAAGGAATTCTTTTAAACAAAGACAAGATAGCAGCTGTCTCGTTGATTCAAAAGAAATGAAATGACAAATTAGAATGACGTAGATACATGTTCCTGGGAATTTTTTTGCCTTTGTTTTCGCAATCAGGGGTGATTCAGCCAGGATATTCAGATCAAATTGAATGCAAATTGGCATTGCAGCCGTAGTCATCGCTACTATGTGTATAATAAAATGTACCCCCCCCTCCCAGAATTTGCAGGGCATTGTGTGTTCTCCATGAAAAAACGTTTCGTCAATGCGTGCAGTGCATCTTCACACACTGGCCTTTAGTTGTAAATTTCCCAAGTCACTTGAAACTGTTTTGAAATTGTACATTAATAGGACGTTATATTTGGACGTTAGTTTCAGTGCGACTTGCGTTGAGCTCTTGCCAAGTTATTTGAAAGCCCTCTTGACAAAATAAGAAACACGTAAGAAACTTTGGTTTTTAAAATGAACCGAAAATTTAAGAAACTGCTTGCTAGCCCGGGGCCTTAGTTTTCTATAAAAGAAATACGTGTAAACGAGCAAGAATGTTGAATTGATAGGTTTCGTGGTGATAGCTATTTTATTAGAAAAATAAAACAATTTAACAGAAAAAAACATCGAATTCTCCATTTATTCCTCAAGGTTCTAAAACATTCAAGTACAAGCATCAGTTATACCAGGGGTTTTTTACTTGTCAACAAGCATTGACGAAACGTTTTTTCATGGAGAACACACAATGCCCTGCAAATTCTGGGAGGAGGGGGGTACATTCTATTATACATATAGTAGCGATGACTACGGCTGCAATGCCAATTTGCATTCAATTTGATCTGAATATCCTGGTTGAATCACCCCTGATTGCGAAAACAAAGGCAAAAAAATTCCCAGGAACATGTATCTACGTCATTCTAATTTGTCATTTCATTTCTTTTGAATCAACGAGACAGCTGCTATCTTGTCTTTGTTTAGAAGAATTCCTTCGCTAATCTGCCTGATATTGTCAATTCAAATCTTAAGAAATTATTAGCTGAATTTTACAGTAAGTTTATGGTGTAACAGTTCAGTGTATCGATGCGAAATTGGCAAATTTGGATTGCTGAGAAGAAGGGGCATCGAATGATACCTTGAAATCAACTTTCTACCCAGTAGTTTTTATATTCCCCGAAAAACCATTCCATTCCCCGAAAACCATTCCATTCCCCGAAAACCATTCCATTCCCCTTTGTTTTAAAAAGCAAAGTTTATTTTTTGATTTGTAGCAAAGGTATAAGTGTTATTGACTTGCAACTTGGTGAAAAGATATATCTATAGAAGTACTCTGCAATGATATACTTTACTATTTTATATACTGTATAACTTTTCCATTCCCCGAACCCATTCCATTCCCCGTTCCATTCCCCGTTCCATTCCCCTTTTTAGAGATAGCCAAATTTAAATCATAGCAAACTAATTTTCATCTACATTTGAATTATGCTCGGCAAGGTTTTCTAATAAAGCTAAAATGTAAACTAAAAACCAGCTGTAGTGTCTTCATTTCGGAAACTACTTTCTAAACTTCTTTGAGGTAAAATAATTGATGTTTACTGTAAATGACTTGGCATATTTCACTGTTAATAATCTTACGAGTCACAGCTGATAATGTCAACATTATGGACAAAGCATACAGCCGCTGTTGGAAAACCAAATCAAATTACAGTTTCTATGCAATGAGAAGAGAACTTTTTCATTGACGACTCTAGCAATCGATTCAAAATTGGTCGGAAAAATGTCACCGAAACATTCACCAATTACGTTAGATTTGAGACTGATGTAAATTGCAGCTAAACTCGAGGGGCAAATCACTCCAAAAAGTGGTGTACGAGATTAATAATCACATGTGATTTCTTTTGTGATTAATTTGATTTTTTGGTGATTTCAGTGATTAATTTGTGATTATTTCAGAATAAATCACACATTCCAAAATGTTCGCAAGTAAGCTCATGTACTATAATACTTGTATGAATAGGGCAAGATAGAGCAAGATTGATAAACCAAATGATGAACTATGACGGTAAGCTGTTTCATAAATCAAGTCATAGACTATCCTGCCAATTTGGCAGAGTTGTTTGTAACACCAGAACGAAGCTTTCCTTTTTCCTCCACCGTAATGAACTCAGAATGTTGTGATGTTATGCTGTTCATGTTTCGAGCTTGTGTTCGCATATCTCACATAAATGTGGGACATGGGGACAGGGACAATCTGATCCTTTCATTTCTTATGAAAGTAAACAAACAAAACATGCTTAAACATTCAAGATTTGTGATTAACATGACTGGTGATTTTTCGCGATTAATGCTATTTTTGTGTGATTAATGTGATTAATTTGTGATTAAAGTGTGATTATTTTTGAGAGCGTACGAGATTTTAAGCAGTGATTTGCCCCTCGACTAAACTCACTTGGAGTAAAGGCAGAAAAGGACAGAAAGACACTGACTATTGCAATCTCCCATTTTCAACGAATGGAGGATGGTTGATTAACCAGTCACTACATTACACCATATTACGCAGTCATTTTAGTTCAGATAAACTTTCATTGTTCAAATGGCGACACCACCTAAAAGAGGTGTGTGTAAAAACATGCTATGCCCGGCCGGAGGTCAGACCAGTGAAAATTTTGCTCACTCAAAGCTGTGGTTCTGATTTACTGGTTGAGAGAAAGAATTCCCTTTCTCTGCAGTCGCTAATCACTTTGAACTGAGTTGTCAATTAAGGCAATTGTTGCGATTGTACTACGAAGTTTGCTCTAATCGTACCCGGCACAATGCTATACCTTGCTTGCTGTTTGGCAAGTTAATGCATATGATGCAACGACAAGCATAAGGCTAGAATCTTTGCAAAACTTTAAAATCAAATGTTTAAAATTCTATTGCTTAATTATTTTCAACTGGATAGATCGAAGGGAACTTTAGGTCGTTCGTTTAAATTCCAGAAAGAGCGTTTTTGATATCAAAATTATTTTTGGAATTTCAACGAATTTTATGCAAGGATGTGCAAGAGTAGGTAACTGAAGATTTGACAATGATCAAAAACACCATAAATTGTAAAATTATTGAGGAAGTTCAAAATGACCAGTGCAAAAGATGCTCAGTTTTTGAAGATCTACAAGATGGTAGCAAGCAGAAGTCTGTAGCTTTTGTGGTTTACGATTTAGCAATTTGATGACGTCACAACTTCAAAACTGGCTGAAATTAAAAAATGCTATAACTCTAAAAATAATTATGGTATCAACAATGGACTTTCTGGAATTATGGCGAATGACCTAAATTTCCCTTTGAAAAATTCAGCTGAAGGAATTAGGCAACAATATTTTACACATTTTATTTCAAAGTTTTACAAAAATTCGAGCACTATGTTGCAAGGCCTAAATAAAACTTCGTGGAAATGCAGAAATTTTTCATATCAGCTAGAAAAGAACAGATATTACAAGCTGCAATCATACTGCGTGGTAAAATACAACAAAAGTATACAAAATTATTCACTAAACTGCCAATCTACAAAACATTTATGGAAAATACAGAAAAATGTGAAGAATATGAATTTCAATACGAATTAAGAAGTGATATTATTCTATTATTATTAATTATCTTCCCAGTAGTAGCTTCCCAGATGATATGAAAAATGCCGATGTTTCTTCACTCTTCAAGAAGGATGATAATATGAGCAAAAAGAATTACAGACCAATAAGTCTCCTTCCTACAATCGCAAAAATATTTGAGCAACTAATGCATAGGCAATTATCTGAATTTACTGCACGCTTTCTTTCACCACTATTAGGAGGGTTTAGACAAGGGTACAACACACAGCATGTCTTGTTGAACTTTTTGCAATACTGTAAGAGCAGCATTGATAATAAGGGACTTGCAGGGGCAGTGTTCATGGATCTTTCAAAGGCTTTTGATTGTGTAAACCATGGTCTTTTAATAGCAAAATTGAGTGCCTATGGACTTAATATGGATGCCCTTCAGCTCATAAGAAGCTATCTATCAAATAGACAACAGAGAGTAAAGATCAACAGCTCTTTTAGTGATTGGAAAGAAATAAAGATTGGAGTACCCCAAGGGTCGGTATTTTTGATATTTGATATTTGATTTTATTAAGGAGGGTTGCCCTTCAACAGAGTTGGTTTACAAGGGGCCCTCCACTTAAAAACATTACTAACAATATACAATCTAAAATTACCGAATAAAAAGAAAAATTACAATATAAAAACCCTAATATAAAAACCTATTACAAATTTATAGTCTAATTTAAAAGAAAAAAAAAGAAAGTCCTAAATAGATTTTTTAAAACTATTCAGGGAAGATGCCTGTTTGGTGTCGGCAGGAAGGTCATTCCACGCTTTTGCTCCTCGATAGGAAAAACATTTTTGCCCATTACTTGACTTTTTCATGGGTAATCTTAAATCTGTCTCTGAATTGCGCAGGACATACGAAGAGCACTTTGAGTTTATGGTGAAAAGGTCACACAGGTATTGGGGAGCCAGTTCATGCAGGGACTTGAAGACCATTGTTTTAGATTCACTAGCGACTAGTTGTTCAATGGTCTTCCAGCCCAGCTGGTCGATAAGTGGTCTGCTAGGGGTGTCAAAGTTGCTGTTGGTTATAATTCTAGCAGCTCGGGTTTGAAGTTTTTGTAGCTGATTAAGCTCAGTCGAACCGGCACAGCCCCAAACAGAGCAAAAATATCGAAAGTGTGGCTCTACAATTCCTGTGTACAGAGTCATCAACGTTTCCTGTCTTAAGAACGTCTTGGCGTGTTTCAAAAAAAGCCAATAGCTCTTGAAACTTTGGTAGAGACAGTCTTGATGTGTTCCTTCCAGTTAAGAGAGTTGTCGATCTGCACACCAAGGTATTTTGTTTTTTGGATTATTTCGAGCTCATTGTCGCGAATTTTCAAATCCAAATCATCATTTCGCCTTTTGAGGATATTGTGCTTTTGCTTGGTGGAAACAAGCATGGAATTTGTTTTAGCAACATTTGAGGAAAGTTTGTTGCCTTGAAGCCAAATGTCCAGTTGTTTGAGATCGTTATTAATGGCCTCGTTCAGCTCATTTATATCCGACGACTGGTAGCACAGACTTCTGTCGTCAGCATACATGGAAACGGCTGAATTTTGGACAGCTTGCGGTAGATCGTTGATATAAATAAGGAAGAGGAGAGGACCCAGGCAAGAGCCTTGGGGAACACCGACCTCTATACCCTCAGTTTTTGAGCAGACACCGTTGACCCGGCAGAACTGTTTTCGATTGCACAGGTATGATCTACAGGGTGTCTCAAACAAATTGTTCGACGTTTGATTAAATACTAAAAAATAACAATACGCTGAATGGATCTTTGGTCAAGTCACCCTTGTCCTGAGATTTTAAATTAATTTTTGACACAAGAATCTTGCAAATCCGATGAAAATTCATGGGGTTACAAGCTTTTGAAGTCCAAGTTTGTGCGAAAGCTGAAACCAGAGGCCTCGAAATGGCATTTTTGGTAAAAGTCCCATACAGGTACATGTACCCCAAAAACTAAGGTACCCCAAAAACCACAAGGTCAGTTGAAAGGCAATATCTATAGAAGATCAACATACAACATAAAACTCTTACTGATCAATGATGCTTAGGTAACTGGGCTACCTAAAAATGTAGGTTTGCCATGAATAAATTGGATTTAAAAAAAAATTATAGGGTGTAAACGCAAAAATTTGAACTTGAAATTTTACAGATTATTTCTATGAACGAGTAGCAAGTCGCAAATTCTTACTATAAGTTTGCAAACCAGTGTTTTTCAGTATCTTTCATGTGTCCTCTTGCCAGAAAAGCACAATGGTTACCTTGCAATATAGTGAACCTATTGAATGGGCATCCTGACTTTGGTGATTTTTTGTGTGGTTTTGGGGTACATTTCACTGAAACATGGAAAACACAAGTACAGGGTGTGGTGTGCCACAGAGAAACCAAATGAAATTATGTATTTTCAGCAAAATCACATCTATATTTATATATTATTAACACTCTCTGAAAGCAATTAACATAAGGTATTTGTCCACATAACAAAATATCTTCTGAAAGTCAAGGTTAGAATGGTCAAGTTTTTAACAAAATTAACAAAATAACAAATATTTCCTGAAAGTCTGTAAACAAACAGCAAGTAAATTTTCCATTTTTCAGCAAAATAACGAACACATCTTCAAGACAATCAACATACAGTTGGTAAAATGGTATATGTCTCAACAAAATAATAAACATTTTATGCAATTCAATTGACAGACAGTTAATTAAAATTGCCCATATTTTAACACAGTAACAAAAATATCTTTCTAAAAGTCAATCAACATAGGTATTTGCTGTCCATATATTATTAACTAACCAATCACTTTAGAAGACTTCTGTTAATTTTGGATACCACTGGAAAGTTACTCTCATTTGAGGTTACTCTCATTTGAGGTTACTTTGAGGTTAAACCATTTGAGGTTGCTCTCAAACATTTTGGGGGTGATAAATGAAACCTCTGAGGTGGTTATAAGTCTGGTAGACTCTAAAATGAATGCAGTTGTGAAATTAAAAGCAAGGAAAATTTATCCATGGAATAGAAACATCAAAACTTTTCATTATTTATGAAAAAATTACCAGGAACATTGATATTCTCAAATATTTTGATACTTTATACTTGGAAAAAGCATGCACTTTGTAATTGCTGGTAAATGAATAACACAGTTCCTCTCTGTTAGGTCGGACTGTCAGCAGATTTCAAAATATATGCAGAATCAAGAAAAATAATGCTTTTGAAGATTGATATGCTGCAAACGGCTTGATAAGTGAAAAACTAATGTGGTTTTTGGGGTACACCCCATGCGGGTTTTGTGGCACATTAGATACTTCCACTGAAAATAAGTTTGCAGCTATACTTTCTATCCATTACTGATTTATAATGATGACTTTTTCCCAAATATCACAGTGATAGGTGCATCAGCTGTAATCTTTTCCGTGTTTTTGCTTTTGTGGTTTTTGGGGTACATATAGTGAAAAACAAGAAACTTTGTCACATCAGTACTCGGTCAATCTTAGGCAAAAAATAATAATACCCAACGGGAAGACCTCGTTTTCTGCAGCCCTTCATTGACACAAAACCATTTTTGAAATCAACTAGTAGGAAAAAAATTATAACCACACGCTTTTTTTGTGGCTTTTGGGGTACATGTACCTGTAGGCCGTCGTTTTTGTTATTTCTCTATTGTTTCAGGGCGAACCAAGTGGGATTCAAACAGGTATTCGATAACCTAACTGTCAAGGATATGGATGCTTTGAGGAAACAGATTCAGTCTCTTGCCGATTTTGTTTTGAACCACTGTTTTTGGACCTATGCAATGTTAAGGAATTTTGAGAATGATCGCAAGAAATAATTTACTTTAGAAGTCGTATTTGGTTTGCTCTGATATCAACGAGAGGTATGACATTGAATAAGCTTCTCTTACCTCCGTCTGCGAGCTTTTTGCAATACAAGTAATCTGGGGGGTCTCTGGCTTCAGCTATCGCATATTTTTGATCTTCGAGAGCTCGTAACTCAGTGAATTTTCAACCGATTTGCTTGATTCTGGTCTCTAAAATTATTTCATAATCTTAGGAACAGGGTTATCTTTCCACGAGCCTGTTCATGTTGTCTTTATTTTTCAATATTTAATCAAAGGTCGAACAATTTTTTTGAGACACCCTGTAAACCATGCGAGTTCCCGCTGCTGGACACCGTAATGTGTTGACCAAACTGTTGGAATACTGACCGAAGATGTGGATTTGTAGATCATGATCAAGCATAAATAACCATTTAATTTGCAGTGGAAGACGAACGATTCTAAAATCATAACTTTCTGTGGTTACAAGTGCTGAAATATGATCCTTGACTTGCCTTATTTCACAATCAACAAGATCAATTTCACAAAAGCGTGCGCTCTCTCACGACTTCCTTAGTTACGCATACAAGTCACGTGATAGAAACAAAAAGTTCATCCCGCTTGGTCGGGGGGGGGGCATGGATTAATATCCACTGGCACCCTGCCTACTGCATATTATTTTATTAAATAAAAGTTCTCCAGTTCTTCACACTCTCCCCCTCTTTAATAAAAGCGGTCCAGGGGACCGTATGCGATAAGCTTAAGGCTTAAAAGTTCTAAGGTTCTTTCTTTATCTTCTTTCTTAAAGTGTTCTGTATAACATCGCAAGACGGTGGTACCGGAGTCCGTTTCAATGTTCTTTACACTTCAGAAAACAACATCTTTTTGCGAGTCTCTTGTACTTTCTCTTTTACTATTCGCAAAATACGAGTACGAATGCTAAGTTCGCATTCATATGAGTGTTCTGAGTCTAATGATCTCTAGCTATTTGAGTAGTAACTCATCGAGGGTAAAACATACCAGTCTGAGGTATGAAAGGGTTCTGGAAAAATAAGTCATCAACGGTAAACACAACGAACAACTAGTTCCATTTAACATCGTGTCGGCGAGGAACGATAACTTTTACGAAGGCATATGACGATAACGACGATATAGTATCTCAGTACATAAAATCTGTAAAGTTGATATGTCTTTGGCGACAACGATACGAACTAATCCTTACGATCGAACTGTCTTCACGGTATACCTGCTCTATAGTTCCAACATCCGATAGGTACGACGAGTTCTTGAGTCAATGTAAGTATATCAAATGGTATAAAATAAGCAAGGCAGCGGAATGTCAAGAAATGTTCAACTACGAGATGTCTTTGTTATGCAACGAATTGCAAACGAGAAGGGTGTCCATAGGGCACGAAACCATACGTAAATGGATACCCGAAATTCGGATAAAGTACTTTCGGAGTGCAAGCGATGTTTTGTACGTGATACTGCGGAAACGAAACAGGATTTCCCAACCTTGTATACTGTAGAGTATCTGGTGGACGACGAGAACGTTGAGGACGCTCGTGCTCACGTGGCTCTGATTGTGGCGACATCGTGGGACTTGAGTAACTGATTTCTGGAACGTAATCCTCAGTGGAAACATCCTGAGGTGTTTGAGGGTCTTGCACTACCTGAGCTGTATTTGCGGGGGTTGATGTAACTGGTGGTGCTTCCCGAAGAGTAGGTTCTCTCTCAACGTTGTCGACAATTTCATTCTCGTTGCTGGTATCTAAACTATCATCACCAACACGTTCATGTGACAAGTCTTCAGAATTCTGGGGTGAATTTCTTGCTGGCGGCACCATGCTATCAGGATTTGGAATAAAAATTAGAGCATCATCTTCATCCTCAGAAGCAGACTGTGTTTCAAACAATGTATTCCTGTTACATCTTGGGCGACTTCGATCTGGACGATTACGATGGTGTCGATTTCTTGTCCTCTTTTCTTGGTGATTAACGGGTGGTGTCTCGATAGGCAACTCACTACATGGTAGGAGTAAGTTTCTATGCAGCACACGTGTTTGGGATCTTGGATTTCTTTCTGAAACAATCTCATAAACTGGACTACTGTCATTCAAACGCTTCACGACTCTATGCACTTCCTTTTCCCAATGGGCTCGTAATTTTCCCGGTCCACCACGTTCACTGAGGTTGCGAACTAATACTCGATCGTTTTCTTGTAACACACTTGATGGTATTCGACGGTCATAAGTATCCTTTCCTCTTGCCTGTGAGACTTGTGAACGGTCTGATGCTATTTGATACGCCTCTTTCATTGCTGCTTTCCATCTTTTTGCATATTCTGAGTGATCCCCTCTTTTGATTGGATTTCCTGATTGTCCCGTTTTAAAAATCAAATCAACTGGTAGTCTTGGATCACGTCCAAAGAGCAAGAAGAACGGTGAATATCCTGTACTGGAATGTTTAGTACAGTTGTAAGCGTGTGTAACTTTGTTTAGGTAATCAGCCCAGCGTGACTTCTTGTTTTCCGGTAGTGTTCTCAGCATTCCTAGCAATGTTTGGTTAAAGCGTTCAACCTGGCCATTGCCTTGTGGGTGATATGGTGTGGTTCGTGAGTGGCCCACACCACAAAGTGTCTCTAGATGTTCCATCAGGTCATTCTCAAATTCCCCTCCCTGGTCATGGTGTAACCGACCGGGAAACCAAATCTATAACTTATTAGCGACTGTCTTTACTGACTTGTCCTTAGTGGCATACGTTTGAGCGAATCTGGTGAAGTGGTCCATAATGACCAGAACATATTCATAACCTCCGGCACTTTTCTCAAGGTGGAGAAAATCTACGGCAACAAGCTCAAACGGTTGAGTTGTCACTATACTCTGCCACGGTGCTTTTCCTTGAATGTGAGGCTTTCTTTGTTTAATACAGGAACAACGTTTGGCAATAAAAGTCTCGATATCTCTTCGCATGTAAGGCCAGTAAAAGCGTTGGACTGCTAACTGTATAACTCGATCACTGCTCAAGTGACCCATCTGACTATGCAATTCTTGGTATATCACCTGATGAAATTTCTTTGGGAGCACAATTTGATTGTTTTCACTAGTCTTTCGACAGAGGAGTCCCTCTTCTGAAATGTATAATTTCTCCCAATCACGCATCAATATTCTTACTCCAGGGGCTGCATGTGTGATTATATCCCTTGATGGTTTTTCCCCCTTTGCTTTAAATCTTAGTGCAGGGGCTATAACAGGATCAGACTGTTGGGCTTGCAGGACATCCTTTGATGTAATCGTCTTTAATGTGGGACCATTTGAATCAGCTGGTTGTTCATCCATATCGATAGCTTCTGCACTAGTAGGTAGACACATTATCCAGGGCACCATTTCATTGTGCTGTGCTGACATAGCTGCGGCTGTAGCTTGAAAAATATCAGGCGACACTTCGTTTGTGCACGATTTCATTATGTCCTCTATGTTACTTGGCATTCTTGAAAGAACATCAGCATCAACGTTTGTCTTTCCTGGTCTGTACGTCACTGTAAATCGAAAATCTGTGAGCTCTGATACCCAGCGGTGTCCTGTGGCATTCAGCTTTGCAGTTGATAGTACGTATGTAAGGGGATTGTTGTCTGTAAAGACCGTAAAAGAAGGTGCATAAAACAGGAAATCACGGAAGTGATCACACACTGCCCATTTGAGTGCTAAAAACTCTAGTTTGCCACTATGAAGGTGATAATTCTTTTCTGCAGTCGTCAAAGTCCTTGAAGCATAGCCAATAACACGTAATATCTCATTTTGTTCTTGATACAAAACAGCACCTAGGCCTGACGCACTAGCATCCGTATGCAAGACAAATGGTAGATTGAAGTCTGGGTAAGCAAGCAACGGTGGAGATGACAGGCAGTCAATGAGCTTATTCAAGGCTTGTTGATGATGGCTCTGCCAATCGATTGGTGTTTTAGATGGAATAGTCACTTGCTTCTTGTTTTGGTGACAATTCTTTAAATTCTTCTTTTCACTAGAATTTCTATTCTGTTGTGGCTGTTTCTGCAATAGCTCAAATAAAGGTTTCGCAATCTGTGAAAAATTCTGAATATACTTCCTGTAATAATTGAGGAATCCAATGATGCGTCGCACATCACCCACTGTGGTTGGTTTGCTATCTCGCAGCTGATGAATAGCTTTGATGTTAGACGTATCCATGTGGTAGCCTTGTTCAGAGATGACATGTCCAAGGTACTTTACTTGACGTTTAAAGAGTTCACATTTTTTTGGTTTGAGCTTTAATCCCTTACTTCGTAATCGTTCTAGTGCAGTCGACAAATGCTGGATGTGCGATTCAAAATCTGGGCTAAAGACAATCAGGTCATCAAGGTACGGGATGCAGAACTCATCGCGAATTCCTTCAAGACACTGCTCCATGAACCTCTGAAAGCCCCCTGGGGCATTGGTAAGGCCAAAGGGGATCCTCACCCATTCGTAGAGGCCCCAGGGAGTTATGAATGCAGTTAGGTGTCGAGAATTTTCCTGAACGAAGCCTTGATGGTAGGCCTTCCCCTGGTCCAGTAAGGAAAACCAACGGTTTCCCCCCAGACTTTGGAGTGTTTCATCTACACGTGGCAATGGATGACGATCTTGTATAGTACGGGAATTCAGTAAGCGATAATCTATGCACAGCCGTAGGCTGCCGTCTTTCTTTCTGACACACACGACTGGACTAGAGTAATTAGAGCGTGACTTAACAATCCAACCTTTATTCAACAAGTCCTCCAAATATTGCTTAACTTCGGCATACAAGGGTTTTGGGATTGCCGTGTAAGTCTTTTGAACTGATAAATTAATTGGTAATTGCAGTTCTTCTGCGCAACCAATATCATTTTCAGATGACGAAAAGGACTCTGCATTTGACAGCAGCATGTTTTCAGCTAATTTACGCTGTTCGCAATCCAAACTGTCCAAATCAAACTGTTTTAGAAAGTCAGGAGAAATGTTTTGCATTTTTTCCTCTGAAAGTGTCACGGGTCGTTGTTGAATGTCTGATTCTATTACGTTGCTCTCGATGACGGGTGTGTTATTTAGTTTGATATCTACTGGAACAACCAATTTGACAGGCTCTAATCTACCCAAAACAGTACGAGCTTTCAGAAGGATCTGATGATCCGTAGCATTGTAAATAGACAGATTGACCCGGTGTGATGAACCCTTTGACAAAGTCAGTAGCAACTGATTTACCTCCAGACCGTGTGGCCATGGCTCAGTCTCATCCGGTTCAAACAAAGCTTGGGTTTTCAATTCATTTATGAAGCCATCCAAACGGCATGAAACTTTCACACTTTGCTTTGGTGGAATCCATAAATTTTGCTTAGGTGTTTTTACAGTTCCAAAGTAAACATCTTTATCATCCCGCATAAATGATACAAGAGCTTCAAGTGTTTCAGGCTTTTTGTGAAAAGATGCAGCCATTGCATTCAACAACAATTTTGAAGAATTTGCCTCTTGAGTGCAGTTGTTTTCAGACACACTCATTGGGGTTTTGACTAGTTCTTCAATGACATTGTAGCCAATAATTGGATTTGCAAGGCTGTTTTCAGTCACCAAAAATGGTACAACTATTGGGGAAGCATCTTGTTCTCCAGAGAGGCTAAATTCAAGCTCAACAAAGCCGCAATAATGGATGGGCGTGTCATTGGCAGCTCTAACTGCAAGTCTTGTGTGTACGCCTAATAAAGCAGCAAGGTTTTTGATTTCCGTTTCTCCAAAACTTGATCTAAGGAATGGTTTTGATATCACTGAAACTTGAGAACCAGTGTCCCAAAGTGCTTTAGTTTTTATGCCATTCAGATTGCAATCAATCATGCATTTATTACCAACCAAAGATGAGATTTTGGCATGGTCCTTTGGTGATAAATGTGTTATAGACTCACCAACTTGAATTTCATTGCTCTGAGACAAAATGTTAAGTGCCTTACAATAACTTTGGTGTTGAGACCAGTGTTTCTTTTGACATGAGGCATTACAATATTTTGCAACACGACATGAAGCGCAAATCAACAATTCAATACCCACTGTCCCTTGTTTTCCGCAAAAATGACATTCTTCAATTTGGGGCTGCTCTACGACTACATCTTGCCCCCCTGATGCAGCCGCGGTCGGTTTCCCTGGGCCAGTCTTTTTCTACAGCCATAGGAAAAATGATCAGCTGAACCACAAAAGAAACAATGATCACATTTTTCAGCTCCATATTCTTCACAAGATTTGCATTTTTGCTTAGGTTTCCTAGTCTTGGGCTGGGGTACCTCACTGGCAGGGCTTTGGGCACCAATTTTCAAAGCCTCTACATCAGCTTTTAATTCAGTTAAGGCTGCCAAAATCTGATCTTGTTTTGCTTGTTTTGGTTGTGCTTTCTCAGATTTTGCAACAGGTGCAGATGAAACACTTGCAGCTTGAACTTTCTGCACTTTCTTATTGGCACTTGTGAATTTATTCACCCTCTCATTTTCTATGGACATTGCCAAATTAATTTCCCTGATTAAAGTTTCATCTGGGACCTTTTTACTTTGCAAAAAGGGTCTCATTCTGTTACGTATAGTATAATCAATGAGACCTGTCTCAACTGAGTGAACAAAAACACTTTGAACATGATTTTCATCAAATTTAATTGCAGCATTTTGCTCCTGACTTGACACAATAATTTGCTCACGCAATTTCAAGCAACGCATCAGAAAATTCAATGCAGATTCATTTTTTTCTTGCACAATGTTGCTTAATTCTTGGTATGCTTCGGTAGGGGTCTTTTCACAGTAGTGACTTTGCAAAATTTTCCTTAATTCTTCCAAAGAAAGGCATTTTTTGCTCTCAAGATAAGATTTTAAATGCAAGGCAGGGGAAATAGCTTGGATTACCCCTTCTACAACATCTCTATCCGAATACCCCTTGGCTAAGCCACTCTCAATTTGCTTGTTTAAATTGCTCAGTGAAATGTGACCTTTATCATTTGAAATATTCCCATTGATTTTGAAGTCTTTCACCCTCAAAATACTGCCAAGAGCTTGCAAATTTTGATCAATAGGAGGCTTACCTTTATTTTGACTAGTTTTTGGTTGACTTTGAGAAGTATTTATACTCATCTGTTTCAGAGAATCTTGGGCTTCCCTGAACTGTGCCTCCTTTTCTTTCAGTAATTTCTCCATGGCTTCATACTCCTCTTTTACTTGCTCAACCATAGCTCTCCCTTTCTCCAATTCTCTATTCCTACTCGCCATCTCCTCATCGCTATCTTTTTCACCGTCTGGTTCTTCCAGGGAGGATTCCTCCAAGGGTGGAGGATCCCCCACCATCAGCTTCAAAACTGTGTGCAGAAACTCGATGTTCCCTTCTTCATCTTCTTGGCTCAAACCCCTCTCAATTTCTGCCCTGAGCCGCCTAATAATAGCCAGTTTCGACAACTCCTCTCTCGGGTCTAGAACTTCCAACTTCACTGCGACATTCTTTAAATCATCCAGTGATATCTCAAGCAGTTTCTGCTCCACCCGAAGCTGTAAGTCTTCAGCCATGACGGTATATTAGCGAGTAAACAATTCAAGCAGGAATATCCAAGTCAAAATCCACAACTACCCTCTGCTACCAAATGTTGACCAAACTGTTGGAATGCTGACCGAAGATGTGGATTTGTAGATCATGATCAAGCATAAATAACCATTTAATTTGCAGTGGAAGACGAACGATTCTAAAATCATAACTTTCTGTGGTTACAAGTGCTGAAATACGATCCTTGACTTGCCTTATTTCACAATCAACAAGATCAATTTCACAAAAGCGTGCGCTCTCTCACGACTTCCTTAGGCCCCGTTCACACTGCTACGTTTTCATATGAAAACGGAGTAAAACTTCTCCGTTTTTGCCTTGCGTTCACATTGCTCCGCTGTGAAAACGGGGCTTTTCGAAAACGCTAATGAAAACGCATAAATTTGAAAACGGTGCGTTTTGAAAACGATCCGTTTTCAGTGTGAACGCCAAAAACGAAGACATTTGAAAACGCTGCACATTCCATTGTTAATAGACTTTTGATTACAATGGCATTCAAAGTCGCGATTGGCGCCTTATTGACAGCTATTAACAAAAGGCTTTGTTTTGAAAAGGGAATTAACAATACTGTTTTGCTGGAGCAATGTGAACGCCTATCGTTTTCATAGCGTTGAAAACGGAGCAATGTGAACGGGGAGCGTTTTCATCAACAAAAACGGATAGAAATGAAAACGGAGCAGTGTGAACGTAGCCTTAGTTACGCATACAAGTCACGTGATAGAAACAAAAAGTTCATCCCGCTTGGTCGGGGGGGGGGCATGGATTAATATCCACTGGCACCCTGCCTACTGCATATTATTTTATTAAATAAAAGTTCTCCAGTTCTTCACAAATGCACCAATTTCTGGCAGAGAATCTCATGGTCAACAGTGTCAAAAGCTTTTTAAGATCAATGAAAACTAGGCCTACAAGCTTACCAAGATCCAGCCCATTGTACCAGTCATCTGTATTTTTAAGTAAGTGGGTTACAGTAGAATGGAAGCGTAAGTAGGCAGATTGCCCAGATGAAAACAGACAATTATCTTCCATATGAATGACAGGTAAGACTGATATAGGGCGATAGTTTGACTTATCAGCCCTATCTCCATTTTTGTAAATGGGAGTAATCCTAGCAATTTTCCATGAGTCTGGAAACATACTTGTTTGAATTGATGTATTAAACATGAAAGCAAGGGAATTTTCAATGAAGGGTAAAGCAAGCTTCAAGAAGTAGCTAGAGATATTGTCAATTCCAAAGCTCTTTGGTGTTTTAACCTTGGCAAATGCATCTCTGATTTCCTGCACCTCAATAGCCTTGAAGTGGAACTTTGCTTTAGCTTTATTCATTTCAAAGTCACCTGATAGAAGGGGATTAGCAACAGGACTGATTTTATCTGCTAGATCCTTACCTACTGAGCAGAAGTAACTGTTCATTGTGTCATGTCTTTCCTGTGAACAGTTTCTGAACCAGACTCCTTGAGACTATCAATGTTATTTGACTTAGACCTCTTATTGAGAAGTTCATTGATTGTTTTCCATGATTCTTTCATGTTACCCTGGCATGCAGAAATCTTATTATTATATTACTCCCTCTTCTGCTGCATATTAAGAGCATTGACCTTATTGCGAACATGTCTATATGAGTCCCAAAGTAGTGCAGACTTACTTTTGACAGCAGAGTTTTTTAGTTTATCTCTTGTCCGCATAAGATCCCTTAAGCCTCTATCAATCCAAGGACAGTACTTTTCAGAGACACGCATTTCGCATAGTGGGGCATGCTTGTCAATGATAAGAGAGAATGTGCTAGTCCAATGGTTGACAAGTACATTAATATCATCAGTTTCGGTAAGCATTTGTTCCCAGTCTATGCCAGCAACATCAGCCAGGAATGCCTGATCATTAAAATTTTTAATGTTGCGAGTTTTGATCATTTTATGGCCTTTTTCTACTGCTCCATTAAACTTACGGATGCAGTATACCATATAATGATCACTCAAAGAAACATCATGCACTCCAGATTTGATGATGTTCCTGACACAAGTTGTAGCAATATGATCGATTATGGTAGAGGTGTCTAAAGTGACCCTGGTTGGCTCTTTGATGAGTTGATTTAAGCTGAACAGCTCATACAGACTAGTCACATGTCTGGTGTAATTGTCAATGGGCTGATTACTTTAGGGGCAGAAACTTTCACGGGCAGAAAGTTTCGCGATTTTCGCGTTTTTTGGCATTTTTCGCGAAAGTTTCTGCCAAGGCATAACCTAAAGTCAAAATTCGCGAAAGTTTGTGATCGCGAAATTATAGAAAATTCTCGACTCGCGAAAGTTTTTTCTTTCCAATTTTTTCGTTTCTTCAAGATCTTGTGTTGCTGTTCCTTAATCAACCCGATCTTTAGTCTCTTGAGCTATAAAACCTTGTAAATTGTCACCGTGACTATAAGTAGCACTGAAAATGAATATAAAATTGTGTTTTTCCTGTCACTTTTCTTCAGTCGCGAAAGTTTTTTCACGCGAAATTGCATCTTTTTTTCTCGATCGCGAAAGTTTTTGTTGCAAAATTTGCCGGAAAAAACGTCATTCGCGAAAGTTTATGCCCTTAATTTCGCGATTTTTTCTTCTCGCGAAACTTTCTGCCCGCGAAAGTTTCTGCCCCTAAAGTAGCTTGTTTTGTAGTGAGATCGCAATTTGTGTCACCAAGAAGAATTATCTCTTTCCCTTCTTTGTCTAAATAGGAAAGGGCCTTTTCAAGCTTATCAAAAGAAGCAACAGGGTCACTAGGTGGCCTGTACCAAGCAAGAACAAGAAAAGGTTTGCTTTTTGGTGGGTCAACCTCAATACAAATGGTTTCCAAATCATCAACAGGAACATCAGAACGAAGCTTATATTTAATGGAGTCCCTGATATAAATAGAAACACCTCCTCCGCTGCATGTCCTATCTGGCGTTCTTGTTGGTAGCCAGGAAGACTGGTCAACTCTTTGGGGTAATGAGGATCAAGCTTAGTTTCATTAAGTGCAAGAATATGAATTCCAAGACTCCTAATAAGTAATTGAACCTCATCAAGGTGACTGCGGAGACCATTAATATTCAGAGATGCAATTGTCATACCTTTTTTAAACCCAGGTCCTAGGCCCTTTATTGTTTAATGTCTTTGTAAATGACATATTCTGGTTTTCACATGATACCACAATCTTTGTATGCCATCCAGATCTTGATACTATTATCAAACAATTAGAAGAGGCCAGCTCTGTGCTAGTAAAATGGTTTTCTGACAACTTTTTAAAATTAAATGATGACAAATGCCACCTGATGATATTTGGCGATAAAAGTACTGAAACAACAATCTCAATTGGAAATTCAAGGATTAATGAAAGTGATTACGAGAAATTATTGGGTGTGACTTTTGATAAGAAATTAAGTTTCAAAAAACATGTTGAAGATTTGTCTAAAAAGGCCAACCAAAAGCTTCACGCGCTTGCTCGCTTGTCAAATTACATTGATCCCATCAAATCAGAAATTTTAATGAATTCTTTCATCAGGTCGCAATTTAATTATTGTCCACTTGTATGGATGTTTCATGACAGAGCAACACATTCGAAGTTAAATCACATTCACGAAAAAGCATTGCGGCTGGTATACAAAGATAGTGAATCAGAGCTAGAAAATTGAAGAAAAAATATGGAACTATTCATCAGCACAATCTGCAACTGCTAATGATTGAAATATTCAAAACGAAAAACAATCTAAATCCAACATTTATGAAAAACATTTTCACAGAGAGAAATATTCCATAAAGTTTACGAAGTGAAAATCATTTGCGGTTGCCAAAAGTTAAGACAACAACGCACGGAATAGAGAATATTCAGTACAGAGGTTGCCATTTGTGGTCCTCATTACCGAGGGAAATTAAAGATTCCAACACACTCGCTGAATTCAAACGAAAAATAAAATCATGGGATGGAAATACTTGCATCTGCAGATTGTGCAAAGTTTTTATCAATGATTTAGGGTTTTTGTAGGCTTGTTTGGGACACTGTAAAGTAGGTTTTAAATTATTATGTTGGCTTTAATTAGCTTATTAGCTATGTATATATATATATTTTTCCTTGCCAACGTAAAATAAATTGTTAATAATGATGATGATGATGATGATGATAATAATAATAATAATAATAATAATAATAATAATAATAATAATAATAATAATAATAATAATAATAATAATAATAATGATGATAATAATAATAATAATAATAATAATAATAATAATAATAATAATAATAATAATAATAATAATAATAATAATAATAATAATGAAAATATGAATCCGACATCTTTAGGGCAATCGTCTATTTGTGTTTGATTGACTCCCAGATCCTGAAAACGCTAGGTTATGAAGCGGTGATGGGGTCAAAAATATTTCGTCGCCGCAATAGCCATCCATCGTTGAAATGGTCATTCATCGTTGAAAACGTGTCCATCGTCACAAAGTGATTCGTGACTGAATAAGTAATTCGTCATCATAGACTGATTCGTCGTTGCACAGTAATTCGTCATTGCAGTTGTTATTCGTCGCTTCAATCCTTAATCGTCATCGCAAAGCAAGTCGTCATGATCGTCATTCGTCGTCGCAATCATCATTCGTCGTCGCAAACATCATTCGTCGTCGCAAACATCATTCGTCGTCGCAAACATCATTCGTCGTCGCAAACATCATTCGTCGTCGCAATCATCATTCATCGTCGCAAACATCATTCGTCTTTGCAAAGTAATTCGTCGTCGCAAAGTACTTCGTCGCGGCCTTGGCCTTTCGCAGTCAGCAAGCATTGACAATTTGTGTTGTGCTGGTAAAGCAACTGAAACATGTCGGCAAGAAGAAAAAGAGTTTTATTCGTGATCTTCATTTTCTTATTGATATCAAATGGCCTATCAGCTGCTTTTATTGATGAATTAGCAAATTTACCATATGACAAGACAAGGAAAGAGCTTGCAGAGAAATATGCTCGCCCCCCCCCCCCCACCCCGTATGAAATTATTGCAAAGAAAAACAACTTCCCTGTCACCGTTTTGATAAAAATGTTTCTGCCCTATATTCATGAACTACAGATGTTGCTTAACCCTTTCACCCCCTCAAATTTTTTCAGGGGTGAATTCAGCATTTGGAATTTGATTGATTTGAAAGGTTATGCACTTTGCATTTATCTATTGCTTACTGAATCACTGATTATGATACCCCCTGGAAAACGACAATCTATATCAGGGCCGTAGGAGTGTTTTTCAGATTGGAGGGGCACCAATTCGCGGCGAAGGCAGGAAGCTGTTGGGGGTCTGGGGGCGGAGCCCCCGGAAAAAATTTTCGGGTGTCATGCCCTTTTTTCTTCTGGAAACGCCGATCTGTGAATGCTGAAAAGTAATTTTATATGGTCGGAGGTCCGCAGGTGAAATAGGAAATTTATAAATTCAACTGTGTTTCAAACAGGCTGGCTGAAATTAAACTGCGACACAAGAATACTTGGTCAAAAGCATCGCAAGTTTTCCTAGTTTAGATGCGTGTGATTTAGATTGTTGAGGTCTTGGTACTTTTTGTGCCACTTGACAAAAGGCTTCTGATGTCAACTGAGCTGAACTTTCTAAGTCACATTTTGGCCCCGTCCACACGTATCCGGATATTTTTGAAAACGCATCTTTTTTTATCCGTATAAAAAAATATCTGCGTCCACACGAGGAGCGTTTTCGAAAATATCCCCGTCCACACGAAGACGCTGCTGCATTCAAACTCCTCTGTTCGAACTTTGACAAAAGAAAACAAACAATCAAAATGCCCTTGCATGATCCCCAAAGATCCGTGCGCATGCTCTGGTACGTCGTAAATCGATGCTGTGACGTCAGCGTTTTCGAAAAGCTCCGTTTTCACCCGTCCACACGACAACATGAAGACGGCGTTTTCAAAAAGATCCACTCTGGAGAGCGTTGTCGAAAAGCTTCGTTTTTGGTGACCGAAAACGCCGTCTCCGTGTGGACGCTACCCCAAAACGGATAAAAAAAGATGCGTTTTCAAAATTATCCGGATACGTGTGGACGGGGCCTTTGTTGCATTGGAGTCTACAACGAATTCCTTTGTTGTTGTTATAGGTCTTGACTCGCAATACACACTTCACAAGCCCCTTGGTGATTGCTTGAACTGTTTAATTAGGAAAGGAAAGTGGACAGAAGCTCCCATTTCTAGATTCCCAGTTAGAGTGGCTTATGTTTATCTTCCTATCTCACCTATAGGGGTCGTTGACAGTACTGAAAGAGGAAGGGCACGAGGGAACACTTTTTGGAGAGTAACTTCATCGTTGGTTCAATCAGTTTTCTACGTTATATATGATGAATGAAAAAATGCAACTTTTTAAAATTATTGGGGGGGGCCCGGGCCCGACCGGCCCCAATAGCTGCTACGGGCCTGTCTATATCAGGTTTTCCTGTTAAACTTAATTTTAGTCGGGCGTGAAGGGATAAGCCTGAGATTTTCAATTTCACGGGGGAGGGAGGTTCTCAGCTAAATTTCGGGTAGGGGTGTGCCGCCCACAGTTTCAAAATAAGACCGTTGGCTAGACCAATTTTTGTGAAAATGATACCCTTGGCTAGATTAATTTCTCCACTAAAAGTGCCTTGAAAGGGCTTTTTCTAGACAAAACTTGCCAAATTTTAGCATTCTCAGGACAGAGATTTTTTTCAAATTTGCTTTCTTTACAGAAATTACCGAATTTTTACAGTTCTTTGACAAAAATTGCCAAAGAGCATACCCTTGCCTAGGCTAAACTCGGCTAAAATTGCCAAAAAGTATACCCTTGGCTAGACTAGAGGTCCTTACCCTTATGGGCGTCACATCCCCACGTACCTTTACTATGGAAGAACCCCCCCCCCCCCGGTGTTCAATTTAAATAAAATTTCTTTCCGAGTGAGCCTGATCGCAGGCTAATGTTGCATAGTACCACCAATAAAACCATAACAGAAATGATCCTTATCCTTAAGAGTCTTTGTCAAGGAAAAAACTGATATTGTAATAATTAATGAAGAGATATGACTGATGAGTCATTCTTTGAAACAACTGGCAACGAAAATTATTACACAATCCTTCCAAGTATTTCTCATCTTGCATGATTGACAGTTTTGTCATCAAACATGAACAACTTTATATTTCAAGCCTCATTTTGAGCATATGAAATGTAACTGGCCGTACATGTTTGCTTTATGAAAAGTGGTCACCCAGTTACGTTCAAGCTCAAATAATTATTTGCCCCATTATGTTTTGCACCAACCAACTTTGTGCTGTCTCTAACAATGAATAAATAATAATTCACCATCAACAAGAAATTTACTTTGAAGGATTTACAGGGCTCACACGTTCAAAACAAATACAAGGATATTTGTCAGATACAGATTCAAATTTTTCGGAATTTGATTTCCACCCCTTCATGGAATCTGTGAACTCGTAAGACAGTTTCCATACTTCCAAACGTTTTCATTGAAAACATAAAAATGCAAAGGTAATAAAGCAAAATACAGCCATATGGATAAGAAAAATAAAGATCACGAATAAAACTTTTTCTTTCCACCAACATGTTTCAGTTATTTTACCAGCACGACGCAAGTTGCCAATATCCTGCAATTAACCTGCCACCATGCCTTGCCAAAAACGAAAGGCCAAGGCCGCGACGGAGTACTTTGCGACGGCGACGACGAATGATGTTTGCGACGGCGAATGATGATTGCGACGACGAATGATGTTTGCGACGACGAATGACGATCATGACGACTTGCTTTGCGATGACGATTAAGGATTGAAGCGACGAATAACAACTGCAATGACGAATTACTGTGCAACGACGAATCAGTCTATGATGACGAATTACTTATTCAGTCACGAATCACTTTGTGACGATGGACACGTTTTCAACGATGAATGACCATTTCAACGATGGATGCTATTGCGGCGACGAAATATTTTTGACCCCATCACCGCTTTATACTAGGTTTCGCAAGTTTGGAAGGCCTACTGAACCTTCTGCAAGAAAAGACGGAAGGTTTGTTTGTTTTCAATTTACTTTGAGTGGGCTTGTCAGGATTTCTAGCTACTGAAAGCTAATTTAGGCCCACTGTGCATGCCGCATCCAGGCATGGGACCCCTAGTTTAACGTCCCTTCCGAAGGACGACGAGGTGAGTTGTGAGGTCAGGCCTCCGAGGTCACCCATCCAGAGTTTGACCTCACTGGACCAAGCTTAACTTCAGTCACCTGACGACAACTGTATAAGCCACTCGGCCACTCACCCCGTAATGACTTTGGAGAGATTTAGCAGACTTTGGAGAGATTTTCGTTTTCATTTGCGAAACAATGAAAACGAGGCGAAATTGCTCGTGCTGCAATGGTGCAATGGTGATTGAGTCGGTTCAATCTTTGTTGCCAAGCACCAGACTCGTCTTCGTGTTTTTCAACTGGAAACCTCGTCGCCCCAGGAGACGGTTTATCAATAAAATCGTCAAGCCTTCACCTCAAAATCAATGGAAATCTTCTTCTTAGGGGCCGATTACATGGGGCGGGCTAGCCCGGTTAACCGAGATGAATGCTTTCACCCGGACTCCCGGGGTTGATAGAAGTTACAAATGTTTTATATACTTTCGATTACATGGCAAGCGGGCTGGCCCGGTTAGCCGAGATCCCGTCTTTTTTTTCTATATTCCAACTAAAAACTTACAATACATATTACTTAATAACACTACTTACAAACTACTATACCCTACTACTACAACAATACCATTTGGAGCGAAAACTACGTCTACCGCATGGCACAAATAACAGGAAGCACGAACATAGCTCTACACGTTACGACTTAAAGACAAAGATAGCACAAGAATTACACGTTACTGATAACACGTAACTACTACACGGGGATAAAAAGAAAACCGTTTACTTAAAGGGGACTTGGTGGCTTTGATGGCTTTATGGCTTATAACTGAGATCTAAATATTTCTAATCAAAACGACCAGTTTCATGAATAAATCGGAGCGTTAAAAGAAGTATATCTTTATTGAGACTATCGGGAAAATCTTTATCACCATACAATAAAATCTGCATTAGAAACTCGTTTGAAGGATTGGTATGTCCAAGTGGTCGTAATAAAGCGGAAACTCCAGCGAGAAGATCTCTACGTGGTACGTCAAAAGAAGGGCAGAGCAACAAAAAGTGCTCCGTGTCCTCAATGCCATCGTTGGTAGGACACATTGGGTTTATAGTATCTCTGAAGTTATGTTTGAATTTGTGAAAATTCAATTTACTGAGACCCACCCTAAGTTGGGTAAGATACGATAGTCCTATTGGATCATGTGTTCGAAAGACAGAGTTTGGCAGGGGGCGAATTTTGGACAATAGCTTAGTCTTAAATGCAGCAACAGAAGGAGCAAGTCTAATTTCTTCATCAAGCTTATTCCATTCAGATAGGCAGTGAGGATAACAGGTGGATTGAAATCTTTCTGTCCTTGTCCTTATTCGCCCGACGGCATCCTGCTTGCGAAGAGCGTATCGTGACTGCCGCTGTGGTGGTATAGGATCCGTAGTATATTTAGGGGCCAAATTATTTATGAACTTATAAAATAAAATAAGACGTCTGCTCCACCTACGGGAGCTTAGCGATTCCAAGCCAAGCTCTGCATACAGCTTCTCTCTTGACGTACCCTTCCATGTTCCTGTTACAGCTCGAGCAGCAGAATACTGAACGGACTCTAATTTCTCCATAAGATTTGGCAAGGTTATGTTTCCGCTAAATTCACACACTTTAGCAGGGATATGGTAAATAACGTCCCCATAGTCCAGGTGCGGTCGAACATAAAGCTTATATAATTCATTCAGCGTATGTCTGGGGAGATATTTAGAGAGATATTTCAGCAGACCAATACTTTTGCGTGATTTACCGATAGCTGCTTTACTATGAGCAGAAAAGGATAATTTTGAATCAAGAAAAAGCCCCAAGTGTTTATGCTCATCTACTTTTTTCACGGGTGTATCGTTCAAAAGTATCACTGGTGGTCAATTTTATTTCTTTTCCTCGAAAAACTATTTCAACAGCTTGCTTCTGTGGATCAGGATTAAACGACACTCGCCATTGATGAGCCCATTGCTTTATCAACTCCAAGTCATGGTTCATATCATTGGCAGCTGTATTGGGGTTTTGGACGACCGTAAATAACGACGTATCATCAGGGAAGAGTTTCACATTACGCTTCAAGTTTTCAGTTAGATCATTTATGTACACGAGAAAAAACAACGGTCCTAAAATAGAACCCTGTGGTACTCCAGCTGAGATATCTCCCCAAATAGAAGATTTCCCGTTCAGAACGGTTCGGGTAGCCTGGCAAAACGGGCTGCGAAATCTGCAACATATGCGCTATATGACCAGCCCGGTTAACCGAGCCAGCCCGTTCCATGTAATCAGCGCCTTACAGTTAAGGCAAGAGTAGTGTGACCGATTGAAATAGATTATGCGATTATTAATCGTATGATAATAAAATATTGATTTTCAAGAATCAAATAATGATAATGTTTTCATTCAACTGACCGCCCCTACACTGTGTAAGTTGGACAATAGTTCAGCGGATGTGTGTGCTTGATATGAAGAAGACAAAACAAGACACTCCATGTATTTAGCAATACGAGGGCCTTACACCACATGCCATATCATTATTCGAATTATTATTTGATTTGGAGAAATAAAATATCTTAGGATTATATACCCTGGGTACCACACACTACTCTTGCTTTGAGGAGATTGAGCTCCATGAAGGACTCAAGAAAAAACATATTTGCTTGTTTTGTCCGTAAAGAGCAAGATTTTGCTTGACATTCAAAGAAAAAGTATACTACAGAAAAGACAAGGTCCTGTGGTCCGTACTTTAGAGTATTGCCGACTTTGAATACCATTTTAAGAAACTGAAAAGCGGTTGTATGCCTTCACAGCTGTGACGTAAAGCCTAGGAGGAATGGAACACATTTTCATCGATAGATTTCTCACCTTTTCAAGGACTTCTCTGGAATACGATTTTCGGAAAATCCATATTTTTGAGGTCTTTTGATGAGCAAAAACATTGGGAAAAAGTTAGCCTTTAAGCAAGAGATTGCCATTTACATCGTTCAAAACGAGATAATGGTTGTTGTTGTGGAACTGTTCTAACGGAGCAACTTTTTTTGGGACATCCGGTACGCTATTGTGCAATGTGCTGTGTTGACCGCCCCCTTAACTGACTGCGCATACATCAAAATCGAAAACTTTCGGACCGAAAAGTTCGGACAAAAAACTTTCGGACGCTTTTTCGGGAATTTCCGACAAACAACTTTCGGACCAATACGACATTAAAAAGCAAGCACGATACCATAAAGAAGTTAAAACTAATTGTGATTCTATCATAAATATCAACTTACAATAGGTACATGGTGATATCACATCTACAAGGACATTTAATTGTAATTTTCGTTAGGTTGAGCAATAGTAAACCAGCTGTAAACAAAATTAAAAGGTGTTACGATACACGAACTATTTTCAAGGAACACTTCAAGGAACCAAACTTTTATATAAAATATTCAAGAAACTTAAGCGCTCTGGCAAAACATTGATTAATTAACACTTTATGTTACGCTTCTTTGTGCTTTTCCATTTTCAATGAATTTAAAACTTTCGGACATCACCAGGTTTCGGACAAATAAACTTTCGGGCAAAATTTTGCCCAAAAGTTTGATCGTCCGAAAGTTTTCGATTTTAATGTAGTGCTTCGCAATTGGCTGTTTGATAACGGGGGAACATGGGCAAACTATGTTCCCCTGTAATAAGCAGTGCACTGCGAAGCACTATATGCAGGCGGTTAAGGAGGCAGGCAAAACAACACATTACACGAAAAGCAGACTTTTGGTGCGTAAAGTATACATCTGTTGCGCATGGTTCGTGTACAAGTCTGTTTGATTAAACTGAAAATGGTGTCTAATACTTCACCAAGAAAATACATCTACGCTATCATTGTGGATACCCCATTTGTACTTTCATTAGTCCTAGGTATTGTTGATGAAGAAACCAAAGCATCTAAAGCACCAAGAACTTCAAATGCTTCCTTTTGATATTCTAGTTCTCTTCCAAGTCTATTTCTCAATTTCGTAAACAGTTTGTCCGCTGTCTCTGACTGCCCAATGACGGGTGTGTAGATATCTGTAAGCAAGATAATATTAATTATTCAGTATGAGCCGATCATGGGTAGTTAGAAACCGCAGTTATGCCTCATAGCCTGTATGTTGCTAGACTTATGACGAAGAGTCTCTTGTTTCCGTCTACCCTTTGACTTGATGATGGCGCTACAGCCAACAGAGACTCATAATATTACTCTGAAAACCTTGGTCCTATTTAGGCCCAAACTTCACGATTCCTATAGTACCAATCAGATTGTGAGATTTTTGGATTACTATTGTTACGGTGTAAATGTGATAGAATCTTCGATTTGATTGAAGGAGTGAAAACACTCCCAGGGGATTGAGATTCGAAGCCGTGATTCCATCATAATTCCATTGATGATTGAAGCAAATAGGGCCAAGTTTTTCACTGTTTCATTATGAGTCGCTCTTGACCAAGGCTTACAGCAGGGATATAAGGGACACATTGTCATAAGTCTAGCATGTTGCTACGAAGAAAAATTCATTATTATGAAATTTAGAGAGCAAAGACAACTGATTAAATATTTATCATATACAGGGTGTCCAAAAACTGTTTGACATTTAATTAAACAGTAAAACAATATAACGAAGGAACTCCATGATACGATCGCTCGATTCCTGAGATTTCTAATTGATTGTGGACACCAGAAGTTTCCAAATCCACTAATATTCAAGGAGCTCATCAATCGGGTTAAATTGGAACGAACAGTACAGGAAAGTTAAAGGGAAAGTCTCTGGCGGGCTATGGTCTCTGAAAAAGTTAATGAAAATTGTTCCGCAATTCCAGCTGGTTAATATTTACCATGCTCTAGTGGAAAGTCACTTACGATATGCAAATGTTGTATGGGGTTCTCTCTCCAACACAAAATTAGAAGCCCTTCAACGTTTTCAAAACAGAGCTCATTCTATCATAGAAAGGGCAAAAATCAAAGATCAGTGGTCTAGAACAACTAACTAAGTTTGACCGATCGGTTATGACCTATAAGATGATGAATAAGATCTACCTTGAAAGCCTTTGGGATACATACAAAATGTGCTCAAGTTATAGAACAAGAAACTGCACGGACATTTAACTTCCGAGATACAATCTTGAGTACTCAAAGAAAAGCTTTCACTGTTCGGGTCTAAAAGCTTGGAACGGAATCCCCACTACCATCAGGGAACTCTCTACCTTGCAACGATTCAAAAAACACCTCAAGATACATTTGAGGAGCTGAATTAAACTCAAACGTGACTCCCTGGAAGATCAGCCCCACCCAATGAATTTCTATGCATTTATTTGTATGCCTGTATATTTTAAGTTTTTGCTGAAGGGATTATTCGTGTATAAATAATGTGCAATGATAATGATGAATGATAATGGTGAGCTACAAGTTTGTGCAAAGCTGAAACCAAGGCCTCTTAAAGGCATTTATGGTAAAAATAGCATTGGCTACCTAACCTTCGATGTTATAGATGGATTTCGGAATTCTATTGAGCAAAGTTTGAAAATCATTCATTCTCTCGTCAACTGATATGTCTATGATACATGAATTCTGAAGCAAATTTGGATATCAGTTATCAGAATTAAATTACTTTTGAAGCTCTACTTCGTTTGCTTTGACATAGAGTGTTTTCAATTTATTTTGAGTGGGCTTGTCAGGATTTCTAGCTACTGAAAGCTAATTTAGGCCCACTCTGCATGCCGCATCCAGGCATGGGATCCCTAGTTTAACGTCCCTTCCGAAGGACGACGAAGTGAGTTGTGAGGTCAGGCCTCCGAGGTCACCCATCCGGAGTCTGAACTCACTTGACCGAGCTTAACTTCAGTCACCTGACGAAGACGGTATAAGCCACTCGGCCACTCACATTAACGAGACGGATGACATTTGATCAGCTTCTTTCACACACCCCCGTCTAAGTGCCCCGGCAGATCCTGCCCCGGCGAATTCCCCGGTGAAAAAAATTAAGCAAAAACCTGCCCCGGGCAAGGTGACAATCTCCCCGGTATGAAAACACTCTCCCCGGAATAGATCGGCTCGCTGTAAATTCCTCGGTCATAAATCTTGCAAACCCCGGTGTGAAAAAGTCTTCCAAAGCTTCCCCGGCAGTCCAACTTGTAGCAAATTTTGGAATTCGCAACAAATTTGCTTAGTTCCGTGTCTTCTGTGGCCAAAAGCTGGACAGAGGTTCTGTGGTCAAAATAAGACAGAAGTCAACATGACACCATGACATATGTCCTGTTGTGCAGCGGAACCAGATTCATCCAACATAATAAGCAAAATTGATGTCCATGACATCAAGCTGTGATCAGCTGTGCGTCGCTGTGCATTCTTTGCAATACGACACCAACGCACATGGGTGCTTTGTTATGCTGATCAAATGCTGGAACTTTGTAGAGGATTTAAAATGTCGGACGCAAAGAAGAAAAAGAAGAGCAAAAAGCGAAAGCATGCAGATCTTGTTGGAGATGATCATGAAATTTCACTTGATTTGGAAGAGGCCAATGACACAATGCACACAGAAAGTCAGAGAAAGAAGAAGAAAAAGAGCAAGCGCCAAGAACAGGGGCCTAGTAGTCACACGCTGTTGATATCAGAAGATGGCGATTCAACGAAATACCCGCTTAAGCCCGCCGCATACGGAGAGGAAAATGCTCAGCAAAGTGGCATGAATGTCATTTTGCTCAGCAAAATTCTCACCGTGTGCGGATGATTTTTGCTGAGGAAATACTCATTTGTGCAGCTGAGGAAAATATCTATCGTGTTTGATAATTTCTGCCATTCGTGCCAAAATTCTCACTATCACTGAGAATTTTGCTCACTGCCTTGGGTGATCACGTGTCCATGATCTAATCCTGTGACATTTGGTCGATGCCATGGCAACATGAACACGTGATCAGCCAAGGCAGTGAGCAAAATTCTCAGTGATACCGCAGACGGTGAGAATTTTGGCATGAATGGCAGAAATTATCAAACACGATAGATATTTTCCTCAGCTGCACAAATGAGTATTTCCTCAGCAAAAATCATCCGCACACGGCGAGAATTTTGCTGAGCAAAATGACATTCATGCCACTTTGCTGAGCATTTTCCTCTCCGTGTGCGGCGGGCTTTATTTTCTGTCCTGGCAACCTCACATGAATGGAATTTTCTATGGAAGTCAAAGAAATTTGTGACATCCAAACAAAGCAAGCAATCTCAATGACTTTTGAGCAAAAGTTTGGGGAAAGGACTTTCAACGCCCATTTAAAAGAGAAGACATACAAAACATTCGAAGAGTACATAAGGAAGTCTGCTGCTGACGAGCCATGCATGCTTCATGTTCGCAGGGGAATCAGGCATGTCACAGCCCTAAAAAAAGATGCTGTGCCAGCCGTATCTTCAACGACAAATGATGAATCTCAAGCTTCCGAAAAAAAGGCCAAGACACCGGAAGGATTGTTAGCGGCGTTTCAGGAAAAAGGTTGGGCTGCAGATTACGTCCAGAATTTCTCCTTGAATGTAAGAGAGAGTGTCCTGCGAACAATGGTCACCAGAGCAGCCTGTAATACTGAATGTGGGAAAAAAGAGTGCAAAGGAAAACATACTGTGAAAACTGTTGCCTTGGAAAAAATGGAATTAGGCATTCAGAGAAAGTCACGCCGAATTTTTCGGAGATCGGAAATAAGATCGTTTTTCGAGAAAGGAAAGGCCTTTAAGGTGGTTTATGGCAACGAATATCTGTTCTTGAACCGACTGCATGCACAATGTCCAATATGCGGCTCTTTGGTGTCATTAGGTCATTTCAATGACGTCATGCAAAAGAGTAACAAGTTGGATGAGCACATAAGAACATCCCACTATGCCAATCCGATCAGATCATCACATCGTGGTATGTAGTTATAATTTCTTCTGATTCGACTTTCTTCTCATATTTTTTATGAGAAACTGCTTGTAAGAAACTCTCAGATTTCCAAAAAATAGGAAATTCTTAAGATGCTTTTTATTTTGATAAAGGAAATCGTTCAAGCAATTTTACGTTATAATTTTCCTCGTTTCCCGCATCATATTACTCGGATAGTAATGTTGGGGTAATGTATAAACATTGGAATGACTTCAAAAAACCTTTTTTGTTTTGTTGCTTTGAAATGTTCTCGGCTGCAATGAAAATTACAGTTCTGACCCAACGTCGTAGTTTCTCATGGAAAAAATACGCCACACTCTTGCAAAAAAGCAAACTTGTGAAGTACTTGGATTTTCAGTAAATGCTTCAGTTTTTGTAATTTTCTATAGCCGCTGAAAGACTAGCCTACGTGCAGTCAATCTTTTGAAAGATTGAAAGAATCAGAATTTTCTCTAGATTTAGTTGTGGACTAGGAGAGTAATGATTACTCATCATTTTGTTTCTTAACCCAGCTCCGACATCGCTGTATTGATGGCAAATCTTGATGGCGAACATTATCAAATGCTAAATGGTACTTTATTTATACTTTAATTAAAGTATTTATTACCCTTTATTTATACTTTAATTATACTTTATTTCACATCGTGCAATCCTTCAGTTTGACAAACAAAGTGACGAGCTGTCTTTGCAAAGGATAAGTTCTCAAGTGATCGACTCTTGCAAAGAAGTTGGCCAGCAAATAAAAACGGAGGTCCCCGAGATAAGAAGACCATGGTTTGCTGATTCTCATGAGAGCGTTGGTAAGCCATTATTCATAGCAGTCAGTGGCAGAGGCTTTACTTTTGTTACTGATGATTACAGCCAATGTCTTTTCTTTTACCGTCAATCGACTCTGCCAAGAAAGCTGACATATGTTGGTAAGGGAACGAAAAGTACGGAGAACGATCCAATTCCTCAGCAATATGTTGGATCCGACAAGTTGCTTTGGCACTCCATTGCTGGAGTAACCTTCTTCAAAATGACGAGTATCTTCTTGTTGCTGATCTTGGATTCAAGTCAATTCGAGTGTTCCAGGGAAGCGAGATGCTGAGAAATCAAAGAAAACTATTGCCAATTAGTAAACTATGTTCTTTGCCAAATATGGGTCTTGTCGTGCGGACATTGAAAGTTCAAAACAAGCCAAGCCTAGTGCCATGTGGAATAAGTGAGGTCGTTTCAAGCAATCTCTTGATTGTAACTGATCCCTTAAACAAAACAGTTGAAGTTCTCGATATGTCAACCGATTGCTCCACCGCCATGTGCATTTCCACAATCAATTCAAATTTGTTTGAGCGTCCATTCGACTGTGTATCAGTTGCACCTGACACAATTGCAATAACCGTTCTGTGCAAAGATGATGGGAAAGTCCACATCATTGATGCCAACAAAAATTGCATTGCTTATTCTTTGAATGAGCTTACGATTCCTGCTGGCTTGTGCATGCTTGGAAATTGATGATATCAGATAGAGAGCAACACTGCATATATTCATTTGACATTCCAACTAAAAATCTTGCATTATTCTTAGGCACAGTTGGTGAGAGTGGGTTTGAAGATGGTCCAGTCTCTAAAGCAAGATTTTCAGGCCCTGTAGGGTTGTGCTGTCGTGGTCAAGTACTGTATATTGCAGAAAATCCCAAAGAAAATCAAGGGGCTGTCAGGGTAGCTTCGCCGCTCTCAGGAATGATAAAATTCAAATCCATCTGGAGAAACATTGCAGAGTGTTTCGGAATGATTTCAAAAAGAGAGAAATTGGCCCTCCTGAAAGAAGATCAATCATTTCAGCCAAAGATCTGCAATGTTAAGGAGGGCCTAGAAAAGCTGCATCAACCGACAGAGCAGCTTTCAGAATTGATTTCAAATATCAGGGACCTGACGAAAGGGGATCGGCTAGACATCACAGATGGATCGATGGCCTCCCAGACAGCCGAGGCAGTGTACATTACCCTGCTGCGTGCGCTGCGTTACATCAAAGATTACTTCACATACATTGAACAGAGGGACCTTGTCGAGAAGATACAATTAAAGTGTCTCACCACAAGGTTAGTTGAGTGCTTCTTTGGCCACATCACAGAAAACGTTCAAGGCAACAACATCAGATACCTTGAAATGTCGCGTCATCTTACAAACGATGCTTTCACATTTCTGCTTCCTTATGTCAATTCAAGAGAAACTGGGGTATCAGTTAGAAGTGAAAAGGGCCGAGGAGGTACAGAAACCTATTCATATTCACAAGATGGACTTGAAATTGGCCATACTGGATTACTTTGGAGATTTCTTTCCGTAAGGAAAGAAGACTTATTTACTGTTGAAGACTTTCGTAACTGCAGGAAAGCAAATCTTGGAGGAGTGGAGACAAGAAAGTCACGTTTTTGTATCGGGACTAAGAACGGTGTAATGGATTATATGGATGTGACATCAAAAGATGATGTTGACAACGAAGCGAGGGCGGCACTGCGAGAGATTGCGACTGCATGAAAGTCTAGGCCGATGAGAAGTCTTCGAGGCTTTAGCAAACGAAAATTTGGTACAGCTCCAACGATCTTGGGCACGCATGGTTCAAGAAAGGATCTCGAAAGTGTCAATGGAACAATTCACTCACTACAAAGCGAAGGAAATCTGGCAGTTGACGGAACATTGCACGACAATGAAGAATTTGCTCTTGAGTTGGGAGAGTTTATCATTTTTAGAGGCTCAGACGCACGGGTGTCCATTTAACATACTGCAGCTAGTAAAGAGCTATCGAGCAGATGAATTGAATCCGCGTAAAAAGATTAAAGGCAATTTTTTGACGCAAGACGAAGGCGAAGAAAGCAATCCAGATGTGTTGTACAAGGTGGATCCCCAATGCACAGTGGGCCAGAGGGTGGACAAAAATAAAAAAATGAAAAAATTTAAATAATAGTTTTATCAGTGGAAATTGATATCATATGCCTCATCGAGTAAGGAAATCACATTCAACGTTATCGAAAACATTGCTTTCTATTAATTAATCAATTTCAAATCACGGGATGCTAACTGTTATTGAATACTTCAAGCCGTTAACTGTTTTCAACTTCAAATTTACCAACTGCGTCTTCAGGCACCGATTTGTCTGCAAGCGGCATTTCGATAGCATCTTCATAACGTTCACAGGCAGTGATCTAAGTGTGACTGACTGCATTTCGATTGAGCACAGACTCCTATTCCAAAATTGTGATTTTGTTCAAAGTACATTAGAAACACGTTGCTGCACTTTGTACGCTGTGTTTTAAAGCTAAGTTCAAAATTTCGCTTGTAAACGCCAAACGTCTTCTTTGTATATTTACAAGCACTGAAGCATCCTCTAACCGTTTGACTTACATTTGGCTGCCGAGAGGTGCCGTAGAAAATACAACGATGGTTATTGCCACGGCAAAATTGAGGTGTATAGGGAATAGGGCACTGCTGAATAACTCTCAGATCGATGTCAAATTCTATTCATTTTTTATGCCAAGTCTATTTCAAAGCCTGTCCTTGTTTAAGAATCATTTCAGATTTTCGATTTATAGTCATTAATTCTGCTTTCCTTATTATGGGTACGTACTTATCAGAAGTTATTTGATGCATTGACTTTGGCTGTTTCAAATAAGGACTTAGAAGAATTTTCCGACAACTGCAGAAATAACTAAGCAAATAAATTTTGTCCTAACGACGTTTTTCTTCGTATGTTTCCAACTTTTATAGCATTCTTTACCATTTTATGCCTTATGCGATTTATGTCCAAAAAATTCGTAATCTGGCCCACTGTGCAATGGAAAGGGGGCTCTATGTCCTTTTCACATGTATTGCGGGACGAGGAAGATCAAATTATCTCAGTAGAGCTGTCTCTTTACCTCCCTACATCGAATGAAAATGCAGATACAGTAAGGTACAGGATGGAAGGAGAGATTTACAATGCAATTCAATCCCTTGCTGAAAAATTTGAACAGTCATTACAGCAAGACATGGACCTAGCAGATGGGGATGTTCTTGAAGACGTCGATGTGCCTGAAAGTGTTGCAGCAGAAACGCAGGTCACCTATACAAATAGAAGGGAAAGGAGAGGTCGCGGTAACCGCTACGCAGCAGTGATGAATGCCCTTTTAAACTGACATTTATGGAAAACAAGAGCTACGTTGCAAAAAGGAGATGTAAGTGTCAATTTTCAGTTGTGTAGGTTATGATAGTTTGCCATCTGTTGGACAAGCCATCCTGGAGCGCAAAAACAAGTGTCCCTATTTGAGCACCATCTTATATGGTAAGACGTTTCAGGTCCAGATAAAAATATCAATAAAAACATCATGTTATCAAAAGAATTCGACTTTGTACGAAGGAAACAAGTTAATTACAACGTTTCAAGCTTAATTTTTCACCTGGTTGGATGAAGAGGTAAGCTCGAAACGTCTTACTTCTGTTCTTCGTACAAAGTCGAAATTTTTAATAACTTAATGTTTTTGTTGATATAATTGACGTACAACACGCTCAACAACTTTGTTTTGTAGATAAAAGTAACCCAAAACTGTTGGCTTGTCAACGTTTCTGTTAAAGGGTCCTGAAAATTTGAAGTGTGCTGCTTTTGTTAACTTACTACTTACTGTTTGGCAAGTCTTGTATGATTGTGAGTCCATTACACTTAAGCCTGCGCTCATTTTCACAAAAGGAAGACTAGACGCAGTGAACTTACGATTATCTTGTTAATGTGGTTATATGTCCCCGACAAAAATTATACTGTCCTCGGTACAAATTTAGGGCTCCCCGGTTAAAAAGTTGAGCACCATGTTCCCCGCCGAAAAATCATCGCGACCCCGGCAAATATCTCACCTCTCACCGGGGCACTTAGACGGGGGTGTTTTCACCTCGATCTTGGAGCGTTTTGCATTACAAGTAATCTAGGGGTCTCTGGTTTCAGCTATCGCATATTTCTGTTCATTGAAAGCTCGTTGAATTCTCAATAAATTTGCAAGATTCTGGTCTCTACAGTTATTTTCAAAATAGCGATAGGGTTATCCTCCCATAAGCCTGTCCACGTTATCGTTATTTTTCAATATTAAATCAAACGTCGAACAATGTCTTTGGGGCACCCTGTGCGTGAAAGCTTACATTTCTTCAGAGGAAAACTAACTGAATCACAATCTACCAATAATAGTTGCAATTCGGTTAGTTTATCTCTGAAGAAGTCTTTTTACTATCAAATCTTGAAAACTACAACTATAATGATACAAATCAACTTTGCCAATGATAGCGGAAAAAACCACAAGGTCAACGAGTTCCCTATGAATGGCACTTACAGTATAAAAAAATTTTTATTTACAAGAAAAAATATATGGTACTTACAATATGAATTATGTAGTTTATTTGTACTTACAGAAATGGTACCTACAATATGAAGAAGTCTCGTATGCCGGGACGAAATATCAGCTCTTATATATCGGGCGAGAAAATAGAAAAGACCAGGTTTAAAAGGCTACTGCTCCCTGCATATCAAGGAAGTACTGGCAAGTTTAACATTTACCAAAGGACATGTTCAGATATATTCTGAAATTTACTTGGCAAAAATCGATCACTCTGTTCAGATTTTACAAGGGATTTTCTCGACATGGTTCCCTCAAGAAACTATAAAAAACGAGCTAAAATCACGAGCAAATTTCCGTAATATTTCTACTTTACAGTAATGACCTGAACACACTTTGGATGCTATCCTCTTGGGAGAACGAGAAAGTCAAGGATTTCATCCTCTCAACGGGATAAAAATCAATGCTAAGACATGTAAAGTGTCAATGTTGTATGGAAGAAAACCGTGGAAATTTTCTTCATAGCTTTCACTGGTTTTTGCAGATCTTAAAAAGGGGGCTTTCTGAAGAAATCTCCCAGATCCAAGAGAGGAAACACCAATTAAAGCCGTGCAAATTACAGAATCCAATTAAACATACTGATAATGAAATAAGACCGTTTTAATATTACTGCTTTGATTTTAAGGAAGTTGTATTTTTCAAACGGGAATTGTTATTTTACTTTTTGTTATATATATATATTTTCATCTAAAATTTACAATGTACACTTACCTCACATAAGTATTGCACCACCGTATCCAAAATGGCGGCCAAAAGTGTCATGTAACTCAAGCAACAAAATTTGCATGACAAAAGCATCAGCATTTTAAAGGTTTCCCTGCCGGGTGTTTTGGTGGGAAAATAATGGTCTGTTTGTCTACTGTTTATTTAACAGTAAAATGAACTTTTGTTTTGTTGCTTTCCTTGATAAATTAACAAAAACCTGAGGACAACATTGAACAAGATTTTGGCTGGATAACTGCAGGACTAGGCCATAACAAAATGAAGAATGAATAGATTTCTTAGAGCAAAGATAACAAAACGTCATAATTTTAGAATCTGGATTCTGCAAACTTTATCGCTATGACTAAAGTTTTCCGAGAGGAATGCAACCTGGCTATAAAACGGAGGTAAAACTGAAAGAAGACATTCCAAGGTAAGAATATGCTTGACACTATTTTTATCACATATGTGTTAATTTTGTTCATGGGAAACTTTAGGTAGGTGTTTGACAATTAAATATCCTGATTTGGATATACCTCACAACATCCTCTCGCTCGAATTTAGTCTGAATGTGATGAAAGACCTTGAAAGTGACATGAGTTTGTTTTTTTCAACATGACTTCTCCTTGGATTGATTCAAGTTCATTTACCTTGAATGACTTCCTCCTTGTTTACTTGAATTTTATTCTTTTGCCCTATTCAACGAGGGAAACTTTTTCCATGGCAATGAATTCTGAAGAGTCCAGATTTGAAAACAACAAGATTTCGTTACCTTTGATCTAAGAAACCTATTCATTTTTTAGTTTTGACATGGCCTACTCTTCTAGATTTTTTACTGAGATCTTGCTCGATGTTGTTCCAATGTTTTTGCTAATTTATCAAAGAAATCAACAAAATAACACTTCATTTTACCTTAATTAAAGAGAAGATGAATTAGCAATTAATTTCTGTCCAAAAACACCCTGTAGAGAAACCAATAAATGCTGGTACTTTATTATACAAATTTTGTTGATTGAGTTGCAAGAAACTTTAGGCAGCCATTTTGTTTTTGATGGTGCAATACTTATGTGAGGTAAGTGTACAACTAACGAAGAAATTACATTACAAGACGATAGTGCAAGGAGCATCACTACGTTGTTACACTACTCACTAATAACATACTGTAGTTACACTTAACATAAATACTACTTAACATAGATGCTACTACTAATGCCAATGCAAATAAAAGAAAATAATCTAACTGGAACTACACGAAAGAAAAAACAGAACCGCAACAGTGACCACTCCACACAACGAACCGTCAGAGAAGTCGTGAATGAATCTGGATCGTCGTTAAACAAGGGGTTTGAGAATTGGGAGTTATTTTACTCATCTTGAGACAACTCCCCTGTCTTAGGTAGGGTTTAACTTAACCTTGACAATTATTCATAAATCGCAACGCACGATCTAAATCCCTTCCCCCTCGTTGGAAAAATAATTCAGTGGGATCCCATGGCCTTACTCCATAAAGAACCTCAACTTACGCTCATCTCATTGAATTGAACTTATGTTGTTGTTATCGCTTCAGTGAGGGCCTTATTTTAGACTGACGACGTGATTCCTTGTATTCGTTCATTATTTTCCATCTGATATTTATTTATCACTCATACTAAGGACTCACTTCCAAACAGATTCTGAACGGGGACTAATTGATTTTTCTATCGAATGCCTCGTTCCAAGTTCCTTTCAAATCGAACGCCTCGAGATCAAACTCATATCGAAAAACCGGGGGTAAATACAAATCAATTTTGGGTGGGTGAAGTCGATACCAAAATGGTGGCGGCACAGGATGGAAAGAAGCTTCGAAGAAAATTTCAACGTAACTATTCATACTGAGAAACACCATTCCAGAGCGACAGGTAGACACATTTGGCACGGCAGACATTGAATGCTGATCCAGCGTGGATACTGGTTAAATTTGGACGGCCGACGGCCATATATTTTCTGAGGTAGGCCTATTATTTGTTGCAATTTTATGTTTCAATCTACTGCTCTGACTGAGCTGATCGTTCTTTAACCATTTTAAAGATATCACTACTCTTTCAAACCAGTGAAAGATACGATTTCAGTACTGGTGCTTTGATATCTGACATATTCTCACTTAATTTCTTACATTTTCATTTTCTGCAGGACGAAAGATGATGAACCTAACTGACGAAGAAGAGTTAGGTGCATGATTCGATTTGAACCACCTTCAGTGTTTTGCAAGAATGTTGTTAACTGATTACTAGCTGTCATAAGGTAAAGTCGTGGTTGTGAAGATTATTGGTTAGGCTGCAGATGTCTGATAGCCCCCAAGGAGTACTAGAGCACTCTCCTAAATGAATCATTCCAACAGATGGATCAAATCATTTTTCAAGGATTTTTGGTTGAAATTACAAGGAACAACTCGGACAAAAACTGGCACAGGCCAAGTTAACATATATCTATTGATAACTTTGAAATTTTAGCCAAAAATGATGGCTGTGCAAGCATCTTTAGCAATTGTATTTTATTGGCTGTACCTTGTAACTGGATTTTGACTTACTTGTAAATGCATTTGTTTTTGATAACCAATATGTCACTATAACTATACTGAGCTGCAGGTTATTTGTTTGTTTGTACTCTGTGGTATTTTGACAAGAAACTAACAACTTGAGCAATTACTGAAAGTTTCTTAAAATTACACGCATTTTCTAAATAGAAACCTGCTTACAAGGAACTCAACTTGTCAGATCACCAAAAAGCAAGAAACTCCAGTACTGGGAAAATGTAACTTAAGAAACTATTAATTCAGACAACAAAATCCTTAACATAGTTTACTTTTGCTTATATCTTGCCTGATATTACATGGAATGTCCTTGAGTAATATCTAAACATTGCAACAGCAACAAACATTGTTTTGAAATGTCCATGAGGGGGAAGTGCACATGAAGACTCCTATGAAACCTTTGAGACACATGTAAACTCTGAGTACTAGAAATCTCATAACTTCAAGAAACTTTCAGTATTCTGGCCCCAATTCTTTGTTTCTTTTAAAAAACATGTGTATATCAGATTTTAGTAAGAATTTCTCATGAGTTTCTTAAAGTTACATAACAGTTTTCATGTCTACTACAGTACCTGTCCTCTCATGAACATTTCAAAACAATTTTTCAGCATTCTAGTGTTTAGACATTAATGAAGTACCTTCCGAGTAGTTAGATACAGGCAACAAATGAAAATCAAATAAAACTACAGTATGCCAAGGATTTATAGTATTCAATACACTGTTTCCTGGCTATATTTTCCTAGCACTGCAGTTCCTTAGTTTCTGGTGATCTCAGAGTTGAGTTTCTTACAAGCTATTTCTCATTAAAATGTTCAGGTTTGCAGTAGCACATTATCATTCATGTTTGAAAATAATTGAAATTTGCCCAAAGGGGGCATTTGGAATTTCCCAGGAGGGCTCAAGATACAAATGATGGAAACAGGTAGTCTTGGATGCCTGCCTTGGTTTGATATTTGCTGTGAAGTCAATAGAAAACCAAACGTAAAATCATTTTCAGACAGGTCATGATCAAAACTTTTGCCCAGTACCATATTGATGAACAGATCATACCGATGGAAAAAAGAATGAAAATACATTAATTCTTTCTGAAAGTGACAGCTTTGCATATTAAATCGGTAGTGCTTGCCCATAAATTGAAGATTGGAAAGCTTTTGCTGAAAGTATATCCTGAAAACATTTTCTGCCTGGCATCCCAATGAAGATATGGTTTATCAAGCTATGAATCAAGTCAAGATATAAAATCTTGCTCAAATAAAATGCAGTATCAAGGCTCTGTTTCCAACATTTGTGAGGGAAGCATTTTGTTAATAACTGCATCAAAGATGGCATCAAGGATCATTACAATAAACCTTTGCAATCTGCGACCCAAAAAAATCCACCAAAGAGATCAGTAGTGGCACCAGTTCTAAAAAATCCAAAAGAAGTGTGGGGGGATTTGATGTAATTTTTCAGTCTAAAAGTATCTAATCTGGACAAGTCCCCCCAATCCCTCCTGTGGCGCTGCCACTGAAAGAGATCAATCACTATCTTTTCGTATGTTCAGATGCTGAGGGTCATTGCAAAAAATCCTCTGAGGTCAGCGTTAGCACAATCATTTATTGTTGCTAGAATTGCACACTAACCAATCACAGAAACAGCAAGCAAAATTGAGTCACAGCACTTAGCAGCTTTTCTTTGGGTGACTCCAGTCTATGTAGCATATAGCCAAATATTAATAGAATAAAGCTTGTAAGTTGAAAAGATAAGACAATGTTTCAATTGCTGATAAAATCATGTAAACACATTTTCTAGTAATATAATTATCAAGTCCTGAACAGCTGTGAAACTGATCCAATGTGTTCTAATATTGGTTGACTTCCTCTTTGGCATGACAGTTTGTAAATGAAGTTGCAAGTCATGGCATGTGCAACTCATAAACTACCCTGGGTACCAGAACCAGAAATATAAAAAACCCCAAAAAGTTTGCTTTTCCTCTTCCCAGTTCTCCCTTAATTATAATTTTGAGGGTCTGATACCCAGGGTACTCAATACTCATCAGCCAGCAACTAGTGATACATCTTTTGTGCACTAGATAATTGAAATCCTGGCCCCCACCGTTTAGCACATGCTGGGAAATTAATGGGGAATATATGTTGGATAACACATTTTTATTGCTGTGTTGTCTCAGAGGTGCAGGGGTGTTAACAAAGTTACACTTTATGGGATATTCAGCTGTGGCTTTAACCTTTGTTACAGCAAGTCACATGTGAAAAAACAGTGCACAGGCGTTCTAGATACTCAAAGTCCTTGCCAAAATGAGTTGGCATTGAGGATCAATTTTTGCAATATGCAATAAGATTATAGTCAAGGCAAGAGTAGTGTGACCGATTGAAATGGATTATGCGAATACAATAATCAAATATTGATTTTCCAGAGTCAAATAATAAAAATGTTTTCATTCAACTGACTGAGTAAGTTAGACAATATTTCAGCGGATGTGTGTGCTTGAGGAAGACAAAACAAGGCATTCCATGTACTTAGCAGTACCATGGCCTTTTACCACATGTCATATCATTCAATTAAAAAAAATAATCCATTAATAATTTGGAAAAATCAAATATTTTAGGATTATGCTGGTCACATTACCCTTGCTTTGACTATAATTGAAATCCAGTGTAAGAAGTTACTAACTTTACATGGAGCAATCTGAACCAATGGCCGGGCCACTGGTGTATGGGTGCTCCCCCCCCCTTTTGCCCAAAGATGGCCCTCAAGATTCTCTTAAAACCAATGAGAAAACAGTGGGGTATTTGTTGGGTAAGGATTTTCTAAAAAATGCTAGAAGATAAGTAATACACTGAATTATGTGATGGCATTTCATACTTTGATTCAAAAATTTGTAAATAATGATGGGATCTGAATGTGGAATCAGGAGATGCATTCTAATCTAAAGTAAAGGATGCTTTTCAAAACTTCTGTCGCCCTCTAATTCATCAAATATAGCTGTCACAAATGGGATGACTTCTGTTGCAGCTGCTGGGTGAGTGGTTTTCATAGAATGAAAATATCAAACTTTTTGCTGGCTCCTTTTATAAAATGAGAGTTCTGAAGTACCCGGGAACTGAAGGGGGGGGGGGGATTCACAGGCCATGTGCTTCTGATAGCCGGAGAAAGGGTGGGGAAGTAACAATGCCCAAATGTTAATTTCCCTGTTAAGTTCTGGGGGTGGGGGTGCTGGGGTTTCAATTGACTAGTTTTTTATAATCCATTAAAATAAACACAAACATTTACAGCTACTGTGCCTGTCATGGTGGTAATAGACACTAATCGGAGTTCCCACCAATTCAAAATTTACAACTTTCTAAGAAAAACCAATATTAACGTCTGTCTCACATTTGATGTCAGGCAACAACCCCTGCAAGGTTTCAATGCATAGATGAGTGCAAGTCAATGAGGATGGGGCCCCCATTCGCAGACAAAACAGCCACTACCCCTTGCCACCCACACCACCCCAATCAGGATAGCAAGCAAGAAAACAAAGGGCAGCAGCCATCCAGCCACACAGCAGGAATCCCATTCACCCGTTACCCCGCACCCACATCGTATGATAAAATTTTATATGACTTTTAATCACCTAACATCAAATGAGAGACAGAATTAACCAACTACTGCTACAGCTAGAAATAATATGGGGGGGGGGGTGCTGCTTTGTTTATTTTTGAAATGTGCTTCCAGAGTCTGCGCGCAGGCTAGGTTCCCTTGAATCTCTTTGTTGCCTTGATGTAACTAAATGTTGCTTTCATAATCATCCTATTTGCAATTTGGGTCAGATCTGGATTTCCAAATAGAATTAAATAACTAGTGCATTATTCAACTTGCTTTATCCTCAATGCAGGGAATGGGCTGCCACGATTCTGGAGACTGCCCAACTCAAATAACATCCTGCAGTGCTCTTTCAGTTGCAGAGTTTGGTGTAGAAATCTGCTGGCCTGGCCTGGATTCTAGGTCCATGATCTCCTCTCCTCCCTCCTACAAATTGATTAAAAACAGATTTAAATTCCCATTCACAGTTTGAATCTTAGCAAAATTTATGAATACAAATTAAAATTCCCAAAAACTGGCACTCCTTGGGGGCTTTAGTAAAGATTTGTATAGCCACAGACAGGGTATAATTTTTGCACGCTGAATTTCATAATAAAAGTGGGCCTACTAGGCACAGGCCTTACCAGAACCTACCTCAGAAAACGTTGTCATTCATGAGCTTCTAAACTCTAAGTTTCCAAGCTTTGTGTCAACGTCTACCACTGTAAATGAACAAACATCCCGTATGCTTAATTTCAGTACCACAAAACTGTGGTCTATGGTTTCCACAACAGGATTCGAGCGCTGATAAACATCGTACTTTGACTCCACAGCTTCCAGCATCTCTTGGTGGCAGGCCGTTTCTGTCAATCAGCGAAGCAAAACAAAATTACCTACGCAACCCCCAGCACCCATTTGAATAAGCACAAGCTTCACGACGAGAGAAGATGCGCACAGGCAGGAAAAGTACTACGAAGGAGCATTTTCATCCAATAAGAATGCAGGATCTGAGAGAATTTTGTCACGTGAATCTCTTCTTAAATTTGATTGGCTCCGCGAGAAAATCCGCGGTTAGTCCCTGTTTTTGATGAGTTTGGTCATAAGTCTCAAAGTGAGCGAAAAAATAAAAAAAAAAAATAGAAAATATAGCGATACTATTGAGACTTATGTCATGAGTATAGCCTTATTTCCCAACTGTTCTAAAAATAGGAAAACTTTCCTGTGGGGTACAGATCTGTTCCCCGGCCACTCAGAATGGAAGATTTCGAAAAAAACGTGACCGGATTGGATCATCTTTTTCAATCTTTTAGACTTCCCGCCAAAGGCAAACAAAAGCGCATTCAAATGAACTTCTGCAAAGATTAAACTCTCGAAGTACAGAACGAACTTAGATCTTCTGCGTCCTCAAACAAGTACGAAATCATTGGAAAGTAGGAGTTTCTTGCTCAAATAGCCATGAAAAACATCCATCTAAGTACTGATAGCTTGTTTTACAGTGTAGCGCTCCAGGAATACCGCTTTTTTCAGCGTTTTAGGGTGAGTCGTGTTTAGGAAAATAGCTGGTGATTTAGGCCATGTTCGTTTCTCAAAGCGCAAGGACATGAATCTTAGTTATAGCGACATATCAGTTCAGGAGCGGGGCGAACTATGACATGTCATCAGTCTAGGGATTCCATTCTCACAACAGAAAAAATTTATGCTGATTGTTTAACTATCATAATTATCAGGAATTATCATAATTACCATAATTATCATAATTTTTCTCGCCGCTTTCACTCACTTTTCACTCACTTTTGCAGGATTTTGAAAGGAGGTTTCCGCAGAAAATCTCCCATACTCACAGGAAGGAAGGGCCGATAAAAGCCGGCAATGAAACAAGACAGTTTTCAATATCATTGCTTTGAAGCAATATCTCGTAAAAAAAAACAGTTTTTGCTACTAACCAGTTACATAATCAGTATTAAATCAAACACACTTGTATTGCTTTTGCTTTGTTTTGTGTTATTGGTAAATATTTGGTCTTGATGTGCTGTGCACTGGTAGGCTGCCAAAATAGCGGTCTCCAAACTAAGAGCAAGTTCGTTGAATGTAAATCTTACCTAATATGAGTTCAGCAACGTCGATAAGAATGTTTGAATAACGAGGATTGCATACATTTCTGCGAATGAAAAAATCAATTATTAGGTCTGTATCGAAGTTTCAACAAGCGACGGTCTATTTCATTTCATTTTCAGTTTAAATTATCTATACAGGGTAAAAAACATTCAGTTCATAAGAAAACAAAGCTGTTTTACAATGTGCCCTGTCCAAAAAAAATTATAATGATCAATAAATTCCTAAATACTACTATTGAAAAGAAAAAGTAAAATACATTGCTACAGAAAGGAACATAAATTGATAACACAAATCTCTTAAACAAATGATTGGTGGTTCAACATTTTTCAATGGCCTTAAGTAGCGGACTCATCTAAGTAAACCATGGACCCACAATAAACTTGTATCCTCTACGAAAAACACTATCAACTCCTGTAAAAGAACAGCAATAATATAAGATAAACCCATAACTGGAGAGACAGCTGTTAGCCCTGCAAGAAAATCAAGTAATCAGTTATCAACAAGGTTATTACATCAAATACGCGTTTCGCCGCAAGCACTTCAGTTTGGTTCATGCGAAGAACAACAAATGACACAACGGGCTGTTTTTATACCTAACAAGAGAAAAGCATTTGAGAATCACGTAAACGTCAACACCTGAGCCACTGATTGATTTAATCTCAAACAGGATGAGACAACAAATACCACTAGCAACAAGGAAAGGTAAGCATAAACAAAGTATGCATAACAGGGCGTCAAGAATCGTCACAAATAGTGCTTATGATGCTTCTGCTCTACCCATAATCAGAAAACTTGGCTGGCCCACCATCAATGAACTTATCGAATCAGAAAACTTGAAGATGGTGTACAAATCGGTAAACAACCAAGCTCCCATTTACCTTACAGAAATGTTTGTCAGGCTGTCCGATGCATGCAAGAGAGAACTTCGCAATACTAAAACAGATTTGGTCGTTCCTCGTCGCAAATCGGCCTTTGGCCAGAAATGCTTTCATATAAGGGTGCTAAATTATGGAACAATGGTTCGGTTGAAGTCAAATCATCAAAATCGTATGAAATATTCAAAAAACGAATCAACAATGCCAACATCGAATAATGATTCTCTCTTTCATGATATAGCTAGCATCGCTTTTATTTGTTTATAAGATAATGTTGTAATTAAGGTTTTTTAATTATGTATGCTTTTCTTAGTTTGAATTTACTTGCACGGCCCACTGAAAATCAATATTCTGACTGACGTGGCCATCATCCTGCATTGCCCCCTATACGATGTACTTCGTGGAGATCTCTTTGACCAGCTCTCTGATGTTCCAGGTCTAGATATCGCCAGTATCAGTAATGTGGATGATGATACTCTTTGTCATCGACTCTTGTTTGGAGATCCATCTCTAGGTACTATTGAAAACAGAGTAATATTGGAAGCGACGATCTCTTTCATAAAAAATTCTGGCCGATTTGATTGATACAACAATATCAAGCCAGCAGCAGCGGTTCCCTATTCCTAGTTCCCTGTGTTTATGTTTGTGCTCTTTTTTGTTTTTCTTGTTTTTGTTCCGCATTGCTGAGGTGGATTACTGGGATAAACCATGCACTGCAATATTTTTCTCTCGTTTTTTACGGCTAAGAGTTGAATAACCTTAATTTTTTTTGACCAGTTATCTGCCTTGGCTCAGTTGTTTTGTTGTCGTTTGTGCGTATTGTATCTTGGTTTCGTAGTTTTGTTCCTTGTTTTTTGTATATTTAAATTAATTGGATTTGTAAGTGCCATCCATAGTGAAGACCCGGTGACTTTATGTCTTTTTTCACTATGGATGGCACAGTGTAATATAACCCTATATATTGTAGTTTTTAATCTTGATAAAAAAAAATGCTTTAAGAAGTTGAAATCAAATCAATAAACTACACACATAAAAATTCCATTTATTCATGTTTTTGATTTGCCATCAGTATTCTTCACATAACGAATTTCCAAACATGTGCAGTTCATTTTTGACTCGCCCAGTATGAAGTTAAGAAACCAAAATGACTTACTTGATCATGAAATTCATCATAGGAGCTAGTTCATTAGCGTTTCGATTTGACAATGCAATTTTAAGGCCATCTCTTCTTGCTAACTCAATCAATAAACCAACAACTTTTGGTGGATGCGTGTCACATTGCTCCAGAACTGAGTCTAGTGCACCTCTGTAATCAAATCGTTGCAAAAATTTGTCAGTCTTCCCAACCTTGCGAGGCTTGTCTTTTTCAACTACGAAATCACCCTAAAGGAAGTAAAAACGCAGTTATTACATAAGGAGTGCTCGGTACCATTTTGAGCAAAAATTGTTCCAATAAACCTTAAAAAACTGCCGGGTAAAAGGGAAATATGACCTTTAACAGCATTTCTAGTGTTTTAGCCCTTGGGGGCCCTCCTAAAGACAGTCTGTTCTGATGATGAATGAGAGAAATTGATAACAATTTCTACTGAGTATTTCGCAGGTTAATGCTACTATAATTTTTTATTACCAATTCCTTTTTCGTTGGCTAAAATAACTGATAGCTAAAAATATTTAGCTTATTAAGTGTAACGCTAAAAATATATGTTACAAAGTGTAGTTAAAAGAGACAAAAACTATAAGAACTATTCATCACAGTTCATCAAAGTATACAATAAAAACAAATTTCTAAAAACATCATAAAAAGTCCAAGCTCGAAATAAAAGTGCGACACAGCTTGCATGGACAGTTTTCTCCCTTCCAATTTTTTTATACAGTATTTGCTTTAAACTGCGCAAGGGATCCTGAAATTTGTATTGTTTGCGGTAACATTTGCGATAGTTGTGGACCTTTAAACGATTATTTCCGTTATGCAAGGTCAGTCATGCATAATTTTCATGGTCATAAGATCACGCCAGAACAGGTTTCCTTTCTTTGGATAGACCCAGTCATCGATGGGGCAGACTGCCTTTAAGTTAGGCCCTTGGGCAATATCTCGGACCTTTTTCATACCTGAAACAAAGCCCAGCAGGACGAAGTAATCTTTCATTTTTACAACAATAAAGACCAAGCAGTAAATAATTTATGCAAACAATAAGGCCCCGTTTACATTCTGCCGGCACAAAGCGAATACGGCATAAAACTGTATCGCAGTGGTTTCTCTGTTCAAATGGAATCCTTGTTTTCTACCGGAAAGCAACGAAAAGAGCAAATGTTGTAGGAATGAATGAAATGAACAACTGGATGCGATGCACAAAACTGAACCGATCATATGAACTTAGTGCAAGCCCAAAGTCAGCTATCTTCCGATGTAATGTAACCTTAAAATTTCGAAAAAAATCTGATTATCTGAACTTTCCAGAAGGCCATGGCCCCTTGGCCCCCGGCCACGACGCCCCTGCGTATACGACGTTCACATGATGCCGGTTGAACGGCGAAGCTAGTTAGCGTATTCATTTCGTGCCGTATCATGTAAAAAGTATGCCGACATAGTGTAAACAGGAGGCCAATGGGCACAGTTTCATGCGGTATTCATTTGGTAACGGGATAGTGTAAACGGTGTCTAATATCCCATGTAACTACAACATAACAGCCCTGAAGGAGTTCTGCATGGCAGGACGAAATATTGGTATCTAATATATATATGTTAAAGAACAACGCACATATTTGCTGTTGTACTTCGTCGCATTGCGGTGTTCCTGCTCTTAAACTTAATATCACATTATCACATTCAAACAAATTCAGTTAACCGACCTTCTCTTGAGCTAGGTTAGATTTCATCCATGAAATGAATTCGATTTGTTGGATAACCAGCAAACGCAGCATTTGATAACTTGGTTAGTTTAAGGTGGTTCAACCCGCTAATGTGAAAGATCAAAGTTTCTTGTAAGAAATTCAAGTAAATTTCAGAGTACTCACTTCTTGTGGTTTGTTGGACTGGCCTCTAACGAAATATCGATAACTTCCACGTCTTGGGTTGGTTTTTAAATCAACACTCGCATCATCTGTTTTCTTTTTCGTTCTTTCTTTAATTGAAATTGATCCATCTGCCATACCAACAACTAGATGACTTCCACTTTGCTATGACATAAATATTGGGAAAAGTTTTGAAAAGAATTTGCGGAAAGAAAATATAACACTAGTTGAAGGAAACTATCCTTCCCGTTGCCAAGGGTACCTGAAAAAATACTCCTCCTTACGCTCTCAATTAAACTAGAATTAAGGTGGCCCATTAAACAGGTGATGTACTGAAATTGCAAAGTTAAATCTACCCTCCTATTATTGCCTTTGTTTACAGTTACTGCCAACCCTCGTAGCGACCAATTCGGTTTTCTCCCTTCAATATATCATTCTATGTGTAGTTTTATGAAGAATATCGTTATCTGTCAAGATTTTTGTTTTCAAATCCAGTTCACTGAAATTCCAAGTAAATTAATAATCAAAGAAATCGCGATCTCAGAGTACATCTCCTTCAAGAATATCAAGAATATTAATCAGGCCAGGCAGCCTGCTGAATGCAATATACCGGGTGAGTCAAAAAAAAAGTTTAACTGTTTGGCGGGTTATGGAGTAAAAGGTATGTGACCGATATTCAAAACTAAAATGTTAATCTATCAGTCAAAGGCTAACTTAGATGAGAAAATTTTGTTTGGTAAAATCATTCATCATTTGGACAAAGAAATTTGGAGAATGCTTGCAAGAGGAATGTTTGGGAACAACGATTCCTCATTCTATTCTGGTCTATAAGTTACTTGCTATTGAAATTAAAACTCTATTTCTGAAACTTAAAATGCGAACTTCAATGCAACATGAATCATGGACCAGAATGGAACGTGGAATATTCGATTCCCATTCAAACCCCTTACAGGCATTTTTCTAATTTTTAGGTCTAAATGATGAGTGATTTTATCAAACAAGATTTTCTCATCTAAGTTAGCCTTTGACTGATAGATTAACAGTTCAGTATTGAATATCTGCCCCATAATTCTTATGTAACAGACAACCAAACGCTGAAACTTTTTTTGACTCACCCGGTAGTTGGCTTAAAAATTCCTTCACCACTTCTGAGAAGCAAAATAAGTGATTGACACGCATGTCAAGACCTGGAGAACTTGTGTTGCACAACACCAGTTCTAACAACGCTAGGTATGTTAAATATCCTTGATTATTCCAAGAGCCAATTTATGACTATGTGTTTCACTTGTGAACATCAGAAAACCGTGATCAGTAAGTTTTCAATCAATTTCTTTGTTTTAATATAACAGAGGATACTCAATTATCTTGTTTTGAAGCAGCCAATTATTTCGACTTTCGTGCCTCATAAATCAGAAGCAATTTATCAGATCTACTCAGACTCAGTGCCCAAATTAAAGTCCCCTCTATTATAAATCTAAAAAACGGGAACATAGGATTATGGCTGCTCCGCAGCAGTCACCCAAACAATGCGCATGTTTTTTGGGACACTCTGTAGTTTAAGAATTTCCTGCGTTCTTACGAGCACTGGAAACATACGTAAAATCGACTTTACAAAAATTTCATGGTTTCGAAATGCCTTAAAAGGCCGGAAACACTTGGTCAAGTCACGAAGAAGCTCCTTGCAAAGAAAAATAACGAAAGAAAAATGTTTCATGGAGAATGATATTGTCTGCATATCTATTGTCAAGGGGCCGAAGAACTTGCACTTATTTAATGCACTTACGTATTGTTCTGAGTAAGGAGATTTGTACTGATTCAACAAAGTGTTTAGGTCTCTCTCCAGAGGCATCTCGCAACCAAGAAATTATTGTTAAGTCAAATTCAGCTGTGTTTTCATTGCTCATACCGTATGTCCAAAAAAAAAGTTCCGGCGTTTGATTAAACGAAGCGGAAAAAGTTTTGAATCTGGCAATTTCTAATCAATCTAGTGAAATGCTAGAAATTTCAACTTAAAGTTTGGCATATCATATGAAGAAATTAGTAATCTGAAAATAGAATTATGAGCTCCAGATTGTACGCCTTCCTTCATAATCGCAATGAAGGGGGAATCTCAAGATGAGCAACGGACGACGAACAAGAGTTCTGCTCTTAGAGTACATTCAAATCAAAGTCTGAAGATCGAATCCAATAGGGAATAGGCCTCGGGGGGGGGGCATACTCTTCTTACGACTCAAATCGAGCTGCACAAAGCCGGAGAATGAAATGTTGCATTACATGGCACGTCGTCGAACAAGGAACCGGGAACTATTTCAGTTAAAGAAAAGAAAGTGTGAAACTGTGGAACAGTAAAACTCCAATTTGAAATTCCCAGTTGGCATAATGCGACAATAAAAGCAGCAAACTGTTTGTCCCAAGACAGTCCACAAAATGATTTTGAGCTGGTGTAATTTCACACAATTAAAAATCATTAAGAACAAACTGAAGAATTTCTGCACCCTCGGCGAATTCCACTGACTGGAAAATGGCCTTTACTTTTGAATGTGCTCAGTGAATAGAAACCTTGCCCGTTGTCAAGGTAATGAACGCATCGTCAATTTTGCGTATCTGTTGGTCTTTAAGGGAGTCCCCTTTTACCATCATGAGGCAGGATGCCGTACAAATCTCTCTGGTTTTGTCTTGAGCATGAACATGAAATGTTAGAGCTCATGATTCCATTTTCAGATGACTAACTTCTTCCCACGACATGCCAAACTTTAAGTTGAAATGTCTGCATTTAGCTAGAGCGAATAGAAATCGTTAGGTTCAAAAACATTTTCTCTGTGTTCTACCAAACGTCGGAACTTTATTTTGGGACACTCGGTAGAAGCAAGAGAAAAAATTGCAAAGCTTCTTCGATCTTTCGACGTGTAACTTAAAATTGTATCAATCATATCCATATTGTAGTATTGGTGCTATGAATTTTCGAAAGCGAGAAATTTTGTCTGGCTCTCCCGGTATAGACAGACTCAACTTACTGAAAGCCCCATTGAAGTGATAGCCGATGAGTAGTCAAGACTTGCAACGACCGAATAGTCTCTTGTATCGTAAACTTTGACGTGCCTATGAAAAAAAACATTGAAAGTTAAAGATCTTAGCGGTATTTGATTGAACGGTCAGAATGACTTCAGAGATGAGATTTGAACAAAATGAGATTTGAATCCTTGAACGTATTAGATATTGAATATAAGTCTGCTGCTTAGAAGTCTCTCCATAATAGACCACAGGTGGCATTACAAATATCAAGAAATTTTGAAATCAGGTTTAAAAATTGCGGTTACTTGTTTTATCACTGCGTGTCAGATCGACGAGGTACTGAAAATACGGAACACTTCTTGCTGCTCTGCCTTCACTTTGAGGTACAAAGACAGATTTCCTCGCTGGAATCTATGCATTAGTGCGACAACTTGGATATGTAAATCTTGAAAACGAAGCTTTATTACAGTTTGTATTGTATGGTGACACGATTTACTGAGCAGACATGTTCTTGAGCTGCAGCTACATTTCATTTATGAAACTGGTCGATTTAAGTGAAGTCCTTAAGACCTTTACTCAATCCCATCATAAGCCAGCCAGTTTTATTAAACTTGTTTGCAGAAATTTTGGTGCAGTAAAGCAGCTTTTTTGGGAAGAGCTCTGGGGGTAAACACAACTGTTTGCACCTCGGGGTATCGTCCTAGGAGTATTGAAGAGTAATTTTGTAAGACGTGTAGCTCGTAATGTCGACTGTAAAAGTTTATTGGAATCTGGGAAAACAACAACAACAACAACAACCACCACAACGAATACAGAAGATTTTTTCGCAATATGTCAGAAAGCCTCCAGATAAACTTAAAGTTAATAACACAAATTACTATAGAGACCCTCTGTAACTGGAAGACTGTAATAAAGTCCTGGCCTTACCTGTCAATGGAACCTGATAAAAGTCGTGTGTACGATCCATCAAAACACATTGTTGTTATTGTTTTCTGATGATTTGAAAATTTGAACAATAGTCTGCCACCAGCGAGGATATCCCATACTTTGACATAATTTCCTCCTGGAATTTAGTAATAAAAAATTAATTACATTTTACCACTTGAGGATTGGTCATTTCAACTTCATTTTCCGAACAATTGAAATTCTTTCAAGTTTTTTGTCTTAAACAAGGTTTATTGAAAAGTACGTCCTTGGTCAACTGGAACATGAACGAACAGATGTGTTAGCTGCTCCTCAATATGATAGATATATAAAATATCTTTGAAGTGTTTTGATTGTAAACATTTACAATGGCCTTTAAAAAGAACTATCTCATTATTGTTTCAATTGTGCGTTGCAGCAATACTCAGTCTTGCAGAAATCTCTGATTCCTATAAAAGTATCTAAAGGGTGTCCCAAAAAATTGCGCCCCGTTTGTGTGGCTGCTGTGGAGGAGCTGTAAATTCAATCATCTCGGTTTTTAAACAGTTGCATAGGTCAGGCCTCGACTTAGGACTTAGGCATTGAGACCTTGTATGAGTCCATCTGACAAGCAGTTGCTGATTCTCGCAGAGAAATGGCAAAATGAGCGGATGCTTCAATAAACATCACCTCTGTTGTCCTCTAGCAACATCAAAATAAAATAACTTTTCAAAGAAAGGGCTCTAGCGTCGTATTAAAATTTTTGCAAATTCATTTAAAGGCTCAGCAGTATTGTCTATTTATAACAATACGTTATGAGCACTTTCTGCCTTTTAGAACATGTAGTGAAGATTTTAATACGATGCCAAAACCCTTTCTTTACTTTGACATAGCCGGAGAAAACAGAAGTGCTGTTTTTGAACCAACCACTTATTTTGCCTTTTCTCCGCCATAAATCAGCAACCACTTCTCAAATTGACTCATACAAGGTTTAAAGCTCTAAGTTGAAGGTTGACCTATGCAACAGTTCAAACTGAGATAATTGAATCCACAGCTCCTCCACAGCAGCCACACAAACGGGGCACAACCTTTTGGACACCCTGTAGTTATCTAGCAGTTGCGTTCTGAGGTCTAATCGAGATCCTTTCCATGACTGTCTTATTCTTCAAACACGAAATTGCAATGAAATGATAGGTATGGATACATTGATACAACTTAACGTGGCAAGAACTACTGCTATGCTTTCAAAAACGTCGTTCGTTTAGTATGTCGGGAAAGACGGAGAAGAAACTGTGTGAGAGGACGCCATCGAGCAATTTGAGATAAGGAAGTGTTTGGATAGATAAGCTTTTGAAATGATAAGTCAAGAGTTAAAGCCCCAGGGAAAAAACTGTCAAGTGTTGCCTAAATTCAGGATCTGTTGCAGGGTGCTAGGGGGCTCAAAGTTACGACTTTTGGTGCAGGCGTGCGCAGTTTCTGCTCTGTCGTCGAGAAACACTCTGTGAAACCCTGACTTTCAACTGTTTACTTAAAAAGCTGAGCGTTATGAGTGGTTTACATCATTGGAGAGGAAATAATCCAACAAAAATAAAGATTTTTCTGGTCTTTGCAGGAAAACGAAGCAGTACAAAAGGGACCTTACTTGAGTACAATGAACATACATGACAGTTCATTCGTAACTTAACATCCCCGAATTCGGAAGGTTTCGTCTCAGAATTCATAATATTTCATTCTTTCAAATTCACGAAAAGGAAACGATAAGTCCGCGACCAATTTCCAAGTTGTCTCAGGATCCAAAAGCGCACGGCTGCCTCGGAAATACATGAATCATTTTGACTAACATAGCAATGAAATCGACGTTCTCTGACTTCCAGAAAGATCGTAAAAATCCATACGACCTAGAGAGAATTCTTAAGAATAAAAAATGTGTTTTGAAACAAATGAACTGTATCATATTGCAAATAACGAATGTTAATTGATAAAGTGGCAGTTAAAATGTCCAATGCAATAGAAAAGACATACACACCAGATGAAAGGCACATGCCACAGTTAGGATATAATAAGATGGACTCTACTGGATGTTCATGATCGACACTCATTGTGCACTCTTGTGTTCGCACATCCCATAACTTTACCGTATGATCGTAGGATCCTAAATAGGGGAAAGAGTAGACTTGGGGTACAGTACAATACAAAAGCATTGAACAGATTACTTCAAAATGATATCGAAAATGCCCTAGGCCCGCCCATTGGCTCCGCAACAAAACGAACATTTTTCCTTCTAACCCATCCCACACCTCAAATCAAACAAGTTTTGGTGGAAAAATATTCCTCAATTCTTTTTCTGTTCATCAAAATCAAAACATTGAGTTGATATGAATGCTTAGGTGAATTACGAGAAAAATTTTCGAAGTGATGGTCTTACTTCGAAACGATCAAAATTGATGATATAGCTAGTCGAAAGTTAAATGGCGTTATCTTTTGCAGTTTGTGTTGGACTTTTATTTCAAATTGAAAGAAAATTCAAATGGCAGTCCACGAATTTGGAGAAATCTGCCAGGAAAGCCAAATGTGCTTGACCAACAATGTCCACAGTGTAACAAGGATAGAAATTGTAATACAATAGCAACAGCTGTTTTATTTGACACCTCAATTCAAAGCGATTAGTGACTGAAGACAAAGGAAATTCTCTCAACCGGAAAATCAAAACAAACACAGCCGTAAAGGTTGGCCTGAAACTAGTAGGGCAAAGTCTCGCCTTGTGCAAGCGAAAGGTGGTTTTTAAGGGAAGTTATGTGTTTATAAAAAAAGGAGAAGGGCAAAAAGTTTTGTCTTGCAGATGTTGTTTCTTTGATACAGAGGCAGCGCAGAGGGCCTTATGATTCTCGGGCATTCATGGCCTAAGTCAAACGATTACCACCCAGCTCTTGAATTAAATAAACGAAATCCGCGAGACAGAACTTTAGATTTTCCCTTCTTCTGCCGTTATAAGCACAAAATTCTCTTAGAAACCACCTTTCGCTTGCACAAAGCCAGACTTTACTATTTCGGGGCAATATTTGCGGCCATGTTTGCTTTGATTTACTGGTTGAGAGAATTTTCCTTTGGCTGCAGTCGCTAATCGCTTTGAACTGAGGTATCAATCAAAGCAACTGTTGCTATTGTAGTAAAAAATCTGTCCTTGTTCCACAGTGTAACTCAAAACAAAACTGGATTCAAAGAAAATCCAAATACCACAATTCTCATGAAGATCGTCATACTTTTTAGTCCATGTTGTAAAGAATTAACATAGAGATAGATTTGAGGCCGCTTGTGAATGAATTGTCCTTGAAAATTCTGATAGCTGCTCTTTCTCAAAATTAAATGCAACGACGGCAACAGAATATGATTTTCTTTTAAATCTACCAAAACATCGACTGGAAAGACTGGCGTGAATTAGACTATAACTGGTATTCAATATGGCTTTGAAAATGACCAAGCAGTATCGCAAAAGATAGTTCGGTCTTTCATCTCAAAGCTAGCGAACTTTTGTTGATGAAGTGTGGTTTGAGAAAGAAAGGCGTAATCGAGCTTGCGACGCTATTTCAGTCAAACGGCACAAATACCATTTCAATTTCAGCAAGCAAAATTATGTGACAAAATGCTGTAGCAGATATTGACTGATATAGCATGATGAGCTTACCTGTCATAAGTACATTGCTATTTGTTAGACAATGAGTGCCAGTCCTTATGTAATCCTGAAAAGCAAAAGAGACAGTGATATCATAAAAGATTTCGAAAAGATTGTGTCATGAGAACATGGACTAGATGAGTCAAAAAGTTTAAGCGTTTCGCAGGCTATGGAATGAAAAGTATGCGACCGATATTCAAAGCTAAACTCACCGGTCAAAGGCTAACTGTGGTGAGCAAGTATTGTTTTGTTTGGCAAAATCACTCACCTTTAAGAACAAAACATTAGAAAATTGCCCGTGAGGGGTTTGTATGGGAATTGAGGATTCAACGTTCTATTCTGGTCCATGATTTTGTGGCATAGAACTTTATATCGTCAGTTTTAAAAATAATTTCAATAATAACTTTAATTTCAATAGCAAGTAAATTATGCATCAAAGTGGAATGTGGAATACTCCCTCGTTCCGAGACATGCCCCTTAGCAGCATTTTCCTGCTTTCTGAGGCCCCGTTTACACGAGATCGGATCCAAATGGATCCGTACCCAAACTGTGACGGATAGGCCTTGCGTTTACACGGGACTCGACGGATCCGAACCCATTTGGATCTGCTATCCGTACCCAAACGGGATCACTTTCGAAAGTGATCCCGTTTGGATCCGATCCCAAAAAGGTCTCGTGTAAACGGGTGGGATCGGATCCAAACTGGTACGGATAGGAAGTTACACTATTAAACTGAAAATCCTTTGTTGACATTTCAAAGAGGGGAATCAGAGATGTAACAGAGTCTATTAGAGGGCAAAATTTCAAAGGATCGGACTAAAATAAGAGACAACGGTTACTAGAGCGCTGCTAAGAGTTCATAAAATCTAAATGGATCCGATCCCGTGTAAACGCCAACAGTTCTGGATCCGATCCCGTGTAAACGCCCCTCAAAAAGTGGATCGGATCCAAATGGATCCGATTCCATTTGGATCCGATCTCGTGTAAACGGGGCCTAAATGGTGAGTGATTTTACTAAACAAAATTGTCTTATCTAAGTTAACCTTTGATTGATGAATTAACATTTCAGTTTTGAATATCGGCCTCATACTTCTTACTTCTCAGCCCGGCAAACGCGTAAACTTTGTCTGACTCACCTGGTACTTTGAATTACGAGAATAAACGAAAGGATTTACAAACAGCAAGCAAAATGCTTCCACGATCAAATAATGACGTTTGCTTTGTGTTTTGTTCTGCGTGTGGTACATTTTTTCATTTCATTTCATTTTAAATTATTTAAAAATCCCTTCAGCTTTAGAAAGTAACAAAAGAAAAAAAACCTAATTACAGTAATACATTATAATATATATTTATCTATCGAAACCTATTTAGACGCAGCTGCTCTTCCAGAGAGTCGTGTTTTTGTTTTCTTTCAGCTCTTGAAATAACATTTTAGTTGCTTTTTGAATCTACTAAGTGTAGGGAGCTCTCTGATGCCAATGGGAATGTCGTTCCAAGCTTTCAGTGCCGAATAATGAAAGCCTTTCTTGACGTATTCAAGATTGTTTCTTGGGATTTGAAGGTCCCTGAAATTCCTTGTTATGTGGTTGGAGAGCTGGGTCCTTTGATGGTATTTATCCCAAAGGCTTTCGCGACATTGCTTGTTGATTATTTTGTATGTCATAACTGATCGATCGAATTTCATCAGTTGTTCAACGGTCAGCCAGTTATGAGACTAGCCATCCTTTTGTCTGGCATTATCAATGATAGACCGCGCTCTATCCTGCAGACGTTGGAGAGTATTTAATTTTGACTTTGAAAGACCCCCCCAAATAACATTAGCATATCGCAGATGACTTTCAACAAGGGTATACGGTATACATGGTCAAGCTGAGATTGTGAAATAAGGTTTTTCAGTTTTCTTAGTAACCTTATACCACCACTCATCTTCCCCTTCACTTTGCTGAGTTGGTTATCCCAATTTAATCCTTCATCCACAACAACCCCTAGTGATTTTGTCTTTGCTACACGCTTTATTTCTGAATCATTAAGATTCAGTGGTTCCGAGACTTCAACATCATGCCAATATCAATCCTGCCGATTGTGTCTAAAATCGCTGAAAGAATTGTTCACAAGCAACTACTGATGAATTTTCTAGAAGAGAACAATCTACTCTAAAGTCATCAATTCCGGTTTCGTAAAGGTATGTCTACCGAGCAAGCAGTAACTCTCTTCTTAGACAAAATACGATCAAACGTCGACAAAGGAAAACTTACTGGTGCGTGCTTCATAGACCTGTCGAAAGCTTTCGACACAATCAGTCATGCAAAACTTTTGACAAAACTACCAAAATATGGCATACACGATATAGAGCTAGAGTGGTTTACAGATTATCTATTCAACCGCAATGCGATCGTCCAGTTTGAGCAGGAATATTCGGAAAGTTTTAGCCCTTCGTCAGGGGTTCCTCAAGGATCGATCCTTGGACCGCTGTTATTTCTAATCATCTTTAACGATCTTAGTGATGTCATTTAAAACTCCAAAGTCATAAAATATGCAGACGATACAGTATTGTACGTTTCTGGGAAAACTGCTACCGATATCACTGAAGAACTCAATAGAGATTTCAGTAGGCTTGATAAATGGTTCCATGAAAATGAACTTATTATGAACCTCAACAAAGGTAAAACTGAAGCTCTTCTGTTTGGTACCGCCAAGAAAGTAGCGAATGGTTCATCTGATTTCAGACCAAGCGTAAACGATAAGGAAATAACAAAAACTGCAAGCTACAAGTACCTCGGAATCTCAATTGACAGCACCCTAAATATGAACACATTTTTTGAAAAGTGCTACAAAAAGGCGTCCTCTCGACTCAGTCTCCTTGCAAAACTAAGAGAAGACCTGGATATGAAAGCAGCTAAGGCTATATACCAAAGTATGATTTTACCAACGTTCACATATTGCGGTATCCTCCTGCTCTGCAACACAAGAACACAATCAGAAAAGTTGGATGCCTTCCACAATAGAGCCGAAGCCATTGTGAATAGAAACTCGGTCAACAGAATCACACTGCAGTCTGTTACAAATGCCAACAAGAAACGAGCGTGTACCCTTGTCAGATCATGCCTAGATGATAAAGTCATCGACCCCTTCAGGAATTACTTCCAGCTGATAGGACATTCGATACGGACAAGAAACAGTTCAAAAATAATACGTCTGCCAATGATAAAAACAGAGTACGCCAGAAAAAGTTTCTCATTCACCGGTGCAAAAGAGTACAATATGCTCCCATTGGAAGCTCGTGAAATGCAAACAAGTGATTTTCTTACTTTTTTAAAGAAACATTTTAGCTGAAATGCTCGGACACTTTTATTGTAAAAATTGATAAGTACTTTTTATATTGCTTTTCTTTAGGTTTGGTATATGTTAGGTTGCACTCTTTTATTTATGCTGGACACACGTTGATAACAGCTTTTCGTAAGTTGAAGTGTCTATCCAGATTAAATATTCGAAATTATTATTTTTTTATCATAACGCATAGCAAAACTAATCAGTTCAGGGTTCAGTTTCAGTTACATTCACTACATACAAAATCCCAACAATACAAACAAATAACTAAATTACAAAGACTGAATATATAAAATGTCACACAAAATGAATACAATGATCCACAAATTAATACAATATTAAGAAATATACAAAGGGGGTTAAATAAATTGTATGCAGGGAATTACTTTAAGGAGGGGCTCTCTCAATAGGGTTAGGGTCAGGGTTAGGTTATCGTTCATGTAAATTTGGACAAACAAGTTGACTAGAGATAACATTAGTTAGGGCCTGTTTATATGAGGCGGGCTGGCCCGTTAGTGAGCTGGCTCGCCTTCAGGTGAGATCCTGCTTACCTGGTTAAAACTTTGTAAACATCAGTTTACATTTATATGTATGCCGGGCTGGCCCACCTTGCCGAGATCCCGGTTATTGGCGGGCTGAGTTTTCTCATATAAACAGAAGAAACGGGCCAGCCCGCCTGTGACGCACGCGCAGTATCACATTTGGCACCGTGAGTCAGAAAATATTTCATTGTTCTTTCAATTTTACACAAAAGAATGACGGCACGTGGCTACTAATAGCCGGGCTGGCTCGGTGCTGGGCTCACTATCGAATCTCTCATATAAAACTGGGCTTCCTTGTTGGCGAGCCAGCTCGCTAAGGGGCCAGCAAGCCTCATATAAACAGGCCCTTAGAGACCGCGGTGCTTCGGGAATGGGAAAGAAACCGAAAAAAATATAGAATAAAAGCTAATATCATGCCGTTTTCTCGTTCCTTTGGCAGTACAAGATCAATAATTGTCTTGCAAGCGGTCTTTCTTTCAGTCAGCTATGTTGACATTGAAAATCATTCTCGTCTCAAAACATTTTGAGATGATACTGTAATTCATTTGCCATTGCAGATTTCAGTCACCCTTGAAAGATGTTTAGTCATCACAACTGATATCAGACCAAGATATATTTCAAAGATTAGCAGGCTTTGTGATCATTGCAATGAACAGTTACTTCTGCTCAGTAGGTAAGGATCTAGCAGATAAAATCAGTCCAGTTCCTAACCCCCTCCTATCAGGTGACTTTGAAATGAATAAAACCAAAGCAAAGTTCCACTTCAGGACTATTGAGGTGCAGGAAATCAGAGATGCGTTTGCCAAGGTTAAAACAGCAAAGAGCTTTGGAACTGACGATATTTCCAGCTACTTCTTGAAGCTTGCTTTACCCTTCATTGAAAATTCCCTTGCTTTCGTGTTTAATACATCAATTGAAACAAGTATTTTTCCTGACTCATGGAAAGTTGCTAGGGTTACTCCTATTTACAAAAATGGAGATAGGGCTGAAAAGTCAAACTATCGCCCTATATCAGTCTTACCTGTCATTTCAAGGCTCTTTGAAAAACTTGTAACCAATCAGGTGTACCAGCATATGGAAGATAATGGTTTGTTTTCATCTGGCCAATCTGCCTACTTACGCCTCCATTCTACTGTAACTCATTTAATTAAAAATACAGATGACTGGTACAATGGGCTGGATCTTGGTAAGCTTGTAGGCCTTGTTTTCATTGATCTTAAAAAAGCTTTTGACACTGTTGACCATGAGATTCTCTGCCAGAAATTGGTGCACTACGGAGTCCGACAGCAGGAACTCGCATGGTTCAGATCTTACCTGTGCAATCGAAAACAATTCTGTCGGATCAACGGTGTCAGCTCAAAAATTGAGAGTATAGATGTGGGTGTTCCCCAAGGCTCATGTCTGGGTCCCCTTCTTTTCCTTATTTGTATCAATGATCTGCCGCAAGCTGTCCAAAATTCAGCTGTTTCCATGTATGCTGATGACACAAGTCTGTGCTACCAGTCTTCGGACATAAATGTGTTGAACGAGGCCATTAATAACGACCTCAAACAACTGGATACTTGGCTTCAAGGCAACAAGCTCTCCTTAAACGTTGCAAAAACAAATTCCATGCTTGTCTCCACCAAGCAAAAGCATAATATCCTCAAAAGTCGAAATGAAGACTTGGATTTGAAAATTCGCAACAATGAGCTCGAAATAATCCAAAAAACAAAATACCTTGGTGTTCAGATCGACAACTCTCTTAACTGGAAGGAACACATCAAGACTGTCTCTACCAAAGTTTCTAGAGCTATTGGCTTTTTAAAACATGCCAAGACGTTCCTACCGAAGGAAACATTGAATACTCTTTACACAGCTATTGTCGAGCCACACCTTCGATATTGTTGCTCTGTTTGGGGTTGTGCCGGTTCGACTGAGCTTAATCAGTTGCAAAAACTTCAAAATCGAGCTGCAAGAATTATAACCAACAGCAGCTTTGATACCCCAAGCAGACCACTTATCGACCAGCTGGGCTGGAAGACCATTGAACAACTCATTGCTAGTGAATCTAAGATAATGGTCTTCAAGTCCCTGCATGAACTGGCTCCCCAATACTTGTGTGACCTTTTCACCCGAAACTCAAAGTGCTCTTCGTATGTCCTGCGCAATTCTGAGACAGATTTAAGATTACCCATGAAAAAGTCAAGTAATGGGCAAAAATGCTTCTCCTATCGTGGAGCAAAAGTGTGGAATGAACTTCCTGCCGATACCAAACAGGCATCTTCCCTGAATAGTTTTAAAAAATCTATTTAGGAATATTTCCTTTTCCCTTTCTTTTATGTTAGATTTTGTAAATATTGTATTAGGTTTTTATATTATGGTTTTTATATTGTAATTATTCTTTTTAGTACGTAATTGTATATTAAAGTTTTTAAGTGGAGGGCCCCTTGTAAAACAACTCTGGTTGAAGGGCTACCCTCCTTAATAAAATGAAAATGAAATGAAATGAAATGAAATTGCCTTTGACGTTTCATGATTTGTATGATCACAAAAGATTCTTTGCAGCAAGTTTCGTTTCATTTCAACCTCGCCCCCCCCCCCCGGTAGCTTTGCAGGGTTGGCGGTAGGCTGCTTTTCAAAATATGAAATCGAGACGAAACACTGACATAATTCGTTCGTTCGTTCTCGCAACTTTTAGTGACACTCAAATATCATTGAAACTTCACCTCAATTAGTAAACCGTCGTATCTCACATGATTATCGACTTATGCAGTCAAAAAATGGAAACAAATCTAAGAGCTTCAACGTCGCACGCTTTTACTTGGCACTTCCTTTCTACTCGTACCTTTGCAGCGTTGGCAGTAGGTTGCTTTTCAAATATGAAATCGAGACGTACACCAACATATTCTTCGTTCTCACAACTTTTAGTTACACTCAAACATCATTGAAACTTCAACCCGATTAGAAAACTGTCGTATCACACGCGAATTATCGGTTTATGCGGTCACATTACCAGGAAAACATAGAAACAAATCTAAGGACTTCAACATTGAGCCTTAATTACTTGGCACATATTCTGTATGAAAAAATGAAAACAGGCAGAGTTAAAGAAAATCTGCACTTACATTATGTCCTGTGAAACAGTTAACTTCTTTCTCCGTTGGAATATCCATACATCTTAAAGTGGTATCATCAGAAGCTGAATAAACATGACTTGTTTCAGGAAGAAATCCAGCCACATGTGCTGCCCTGTCGAAAATGATATCAAATACACCTTTTCAACTAACGGTCTATTTTGGGAAATTTTTGAAAATTTCTTGATATGAAATTTCTGACCACAGATTTGGATTCAACACCCCAAGTTTAGTCTAACTGTAATTTTTCATATTCTTAGCGCCTGCGAGTTCGATTTATGGCGATAATGAATTTGAGAATTTATATGGGTTTGACCGTGAAAATCGTTCGGGGTGTAACTTTACACCCTCAGTCATTATCACGGTCAAATCCCTTATAAATTTTCAAATTTTTTATCTTCACAAAATTAAAATCGCTAACCATAAGATCATGATGTGCTGTGAATTTGGGGTCAGAAATTTCATACGACGAAAGTTAGGAAATTTTGAAAGATTCCAGAGCGAGGACGCTTAGTTGAAAAGGTGTAATGTATCTTAGGCCCTGTTCACACTACTCCGTTTTGTTAGTATCCGTTTTTGTTGGATCGAAGCTACTGTTCACACTACTCCGTTTTCGCACAAAAACGGAGAGAAAAACCTCCGTTTTTGTGCGTTCACACTGATCTGCCCGATAACAAAAACGCAGCGAAAAACATCCGTTTTTGTGCGTTCACATTACTCCGTTTTCGTGAAGCTCATTGTTGGATATTGGAGCGTTTCAAAAACCTCCGTTTTTGTTCGTTCACATTGATCAAACGCGTTTTCAAAAACCTCCGTTTTTGTGGATATCCACTTTTGACAGCGTTTTCGAAAACCTCCGTTTTGTGTCGTTTTTGTGCGGATCAGTGTGAACACTTTCATAAAAACAGAGGTTTTTCTCTCCGTTTTTGTACAAATACGGAGTAGTGTGAACCGGGCCTTAGTAATGTTACAGTTGTATAAAACTTTAAAAAGAAGCTCCATAACTTGAAAAACATTGTCTAAGACAATGCAGTACTTAGAAAAGAAATGTTCATCGAATAGATTGCTTTGAATAGAATCCTTCAGAAACAACGGTAAGCCTTAAAACATTTTCTCGACATTTTCCAAACAAATTAACGTAATCAGATACTGTTACAAAACTGTGAATAATTCGAAAATGAAATATAATACCGGGTGTCCCAAAAAGTACAAGAGTTTGAACAGTTCTTGCGGAGGAGCCTTGGTTCCAAAATCTTTTGTTTTTGGCTCATTGTATAGATGAGATCTTAACTAAGACCTAGCGACCTTGAATGTCCAAATCGGGTCAGCATTCGCAGAGGAATTCATTTAAACGGGCAAAATTTCTGAAGAAGCCTAAGACAGATAGTTGTGAACTATGCTGCTACATACCAATGTGCAACATGAAGGCAGTTGTGAGGCAAATGAGCCCTTGATAGTCTTATTCTTAAAGGTTTCTTGATAAATTAAACTGTTATATTGATTAGAGAAATATCGAGAAAAGATTGCAGATGCACTCTAACGCTCAGGGATAAATATTTATCCCTGCTAGTGCTTCAAAACACAACTTTCTACGACTGAACGAAAGGTCTCAAGTTGTGTCTTCTACGTCTGCATTGATGTTCTCACCAAAGTTTCATTTCAGTTGTGATTATTCAGTCATAAAAACGAATGATTTGGGGTTTTAAACTGGTGAAGAGTAAATTTCACTTTCATAGCTCAACAAACTTTCACAAAAATACTGTATTGTTGAGCAGTCCCAAAAACTTTTACAAAATTACACCAAGATAGTAACTGCATAATTCAATGACCATCTGTCTTAGGCTGCCTCAGAAACTTTGCCTGTTAAAGTGAATTACTCATCGAATACAGACCCAATTTGGACATACAAGGTCGTAAGGTCTAAGTTAAGATCTCGTCTATGCGATGAGCTGAAAATAAAAATTTTTGAAACCAAGGCTCCTTTGCAGGAACTGTTCAAACACTCATAATTTTTTTGGGGAAACCCGGAAAAATGTATTTGGAATAACCTTCGCGCAGACTCTACTAAAGACTAACTTGGAACAATTCGACAGGCCATTTGAAAACACATTCTCAGTCAACTTAAAGAACAGCGTAGCAAGGAAAGACAACCTGGCTCTCAGTTCCATAGCGGAAGAATATTTCTTGGAAGGCCTTTTCAAGAACCTTCATACATAGCCGTAAGTCAAGGTCAAAATTTCCTGAATCTCCCTCCTGCTATACCAGTTACCTGAAAATGCGAACTTGCGCTTTAGGCTCTTAACTTAGCCTGCTCGTATCCCCAACAATAAGTTTTTGGTGTTTTTAGCCTAAAGATGCGAAAGAAAACTGACAACCTAAAGAAAAAAGTGCTAGGCACGCACCAAGGAGATGGGAATTTCTCACTGAAGTTGATGATACTGGTCAGCTGATCTTTATCTTTGTTTACAAAAATCTTGTACAGCCCTTTTAAAATCCTAAGGACGAGTTGCCAGTAGGTATGGTCTGGTCAGCTTTAATAATGGACTCCTTGTAGGTCCTCAGACCAAAAGGCATTTGAAAACTTGCGCTTTTAACAAACTCTATTTCTTTGAAATTGAGGGAACAGCAGCCTTCCAAAAGTATGAAGTCTTTCTGAATCAACTGGCAGCATGATAGATTTCAGTCAAATGAATTCTCAAATCAAATGCACCCTCTCTAAACTATCAGGCGAGTTAATGAAAATACCCGGCGTTGGAAAAATTATGCTTCCTGAATATTAAAGCAATGGTATTGAAAACTATCTTGTTTCATTCCCGATATGTTGAATTAGGCTCAGCAATTTACCCGGCTTTAAGCTACCATTCCTTCCTGTCCAAATGAAAGATTTTCTGTAGAAAGCCTCTTTCGAAACCTGCAGAAACGAGTGAAAACAACCTGCAAGATTCCCCCTTTGTTCCGCAGCCTAGCAATAATGATATTTGAATATGTTCATGCATTTTGTCCTCTTGGGAGAATAGAGCTCCGCTGAAAACGTTATTTATGCTACGGGGAAGAATTTTCATTCCTCCACGAGGATTGCACGTGCTAAAGCCTGCTGAAGTCATCACTGTGTGGCAAACAGAGCAGGGAAGCTTGCTCGTATTTTTAGCACGTTTTTCAGGTTTCTCGAAGGAAGCATTTTTAGACAATCACTTGAAGAATCTGAACGGAATGACCACTTTTAGCCAGGAAAACTTCTAAAAGTAACTTGATATGTTACCGTTAATCAAATATTGCAAAATAACCTTGCCACTACTCAGGAAGCAGTAGCCACTCAAGCGCCAGGCCTCTTTTGACTTACCCCGATAGAAAAATCAATGATTCCTAGAAATTCGTGAAAGCAAAAGTAAGGAACACAGCGAAAGCTTTTCTGACCTATTTGGTTAACAACTTACTTGGAGTGGGGCTTGAATTGTCTTAATATTGTTCTGCTGCTTGCATCAAACACCTTCAGATAGAAAAACAAAATGACACATATACTACACCACCAGATTATCATATTTCAGATGAGTTCATCTTTTGTTTAGATTCTACGAGATGGGTTGAAAAATACAAAGAAAGTTGAGAGCTTCTAGCTCTCAAAAGTATATAGACTACAATCAATGAAAATACGGTAAATGTGTAGCTAACACATCAGTTTAGATGCGATATAAATTTAGGTGTCAAAATTGGTCCGATATTCTTGAATTGGAAGTGATTTTGTAAACAATTCTTAAACCACAAACAAACTTCTTTTATGCGTGTTGCACAATGCTAAATTCATAACAAAACAAATAAAGTGGTATTAATTGTGCTACGAACAGAGCTTCATAATATACGACGTTTCGGGCTTGAACCCATTATCAAGTCAATGATAATGGGTTCAAGCCCGAAACGTCATATATTACAAAGCTCTGCTCGTAGCGCAATTAATACCACTTTATTTGTTTTGTTATGAATTCTTAAACCAGAAAGCCTCTGCAACGAGCCTAAAATCAAAGATCAAAGTTGCTAGCAGCCCAGCTTTGTGATTACGGAAAATTCCAGGCATCCCAGAAAAAAGTATAAAGATTCTGTTGGCTCAAGCAGTGCGATGTGAATTTACCCATGTCTAAACACTTTCAAGACTTAAATACCAGGCGTCCCAGAAAAAAGTATAAAGATTCGGTTGGCTCAAGCAGTGCGATGTGAATTTACCCATGTCTAAACACTTTCAAGACTTAAATACCAGGCGTCCCAGAAAAAAGTATAAAGATTCGATTCGGTCAAGCAGTGCGATGTGAATTTACCCATGGCTAATCCTTTCAAGACTTAAATACCAGGCGTCCCAGAAAAAAGTATAAAGATTCGGTTCGCTCAAGCAGTGCGATGTGAATTTACCCATGTCTAAACACTTTCAAGACTTAAATACCACGCGTCCCAGAAAAAAGTATAAAGATTCGATTCGGTCAAGCAGTGTGATGTGAATTTACCCATGGCTAATCACTTTCAAGACTTTTCATGATAGTCATCTTGAACATACACTCTTGTTCAAATAAATTGAATCACTGGTAATTGGGCAAAGTTTCTTGGCATAACCATAATACGTGGCACTGCTCTGCCTATTTTGTCATTCGTTGTAACTCTAGATCAATTCCCCATGCCGCTTCCCAATTTTGAGGATATTTTTAGAAATTCTCCATTACTGCGTTGTGACGCCATAATGAAATTTATGGGAACAGCAGTGATCTCTTCAGTTATAAATCCCCTTCTTAAAACTTTGTCGTCCATGCAAATTCAAGCAGGTTTGTAGAGAAAGAAATTGTACAGAAAGAAATTCTGCTTCGATTTATATAAATTGCAGCGATGTATCATTTGATCTGGGATAATGCACTTGTTGATGACAATGCTAGTGTAGGCTGTTGCTAAGATTTTTGTGACGTCAAAACGCAATGACGCATAATTTCGAAAGATAACCTCAAAATTGGGATTCTACGGGGAAAATTGATCTTGGGTTACAACGGATGATAAGGTAAGCAGAGCAGCTGCATACAGTATGGCTTTGCCAAGAAACGTTGCTGATTACCAGTGATTCAACTGATTCGAACAACGGTGTAAGTATCTTGCTTGATGGTATTGATGCTTTGAGATCAAAGATATATTAACCCTTTGCGTGCTGAATTGTTTTTCAGTTGAATGCTCTGTGCTACTGAATATTCTCCGCGAAGTTTGTAGTTTGACACTTCAAAATTTCAAACTTGCTTTTCATCGGGAAGTAGGCTCTTAATTTGAAAATAAAGTCTAAGAAAATTGTTCAAAATTAGCTGTAGTTTTCATTTCTTGCCTCCATATTATTGTAAAGCATTTTAATTTACCTTATCTAGCGGGAGAATGAGTGTAGAGTAAGTTGAGTTGTGTTTACAGCGCCGCTCCAGCAAGCACGACGACGTAGGCCAATTTTTTGTCTCGCAACATCATATAGAGGCTACCTACCCTTCCAGAAAGAGGCTAAATCGAAAGGGCAGCCATGACGCTTCAAAATGAGATCTTTTCGAAGCTGGTTGCTTGCAGAAAACGTAATTTATTGAGAAAATGAAACAGATGAAAAATTTCGAGAAGTTCGAGAAAAGTCAAGGAAAGCAATACGATTTAGTCGGAGAAGCTTGGATTGCAAATAAATCATAAAACTTCACTGTAAACCATGGTAAATTTTTGTAACAGACAACACAAAACTGCCTATCGAAAATATTGAGCAAATTTTTTCTGCCTGTTTTGCATCCGATCGATCCACAGAAGGCAATACAAGACGGAAGGTACTTGGGCCCATTTCTGGGCCCGCAGCATGCAAGAGAAACTTTTGTTCGGCCCAAATTTGGGCCCGCAGCATGCAAAGGGTTAAACTTGAAACCTCAAATTTACCTCCAAATTCAAGCAAAAACTTTGGCCATTTGGCCTGAGAAAATCCCTGATAGATATCAAAATTTAACACTAAAATTAAAGAACATTGGAAAAATGGCACAACGGATGACTTGTAGCAAACAGAATGTAGTATGACCTAATTTTTCTTTTGCTCCAGTGAATGACGTTTTCATCCTCCCAAAGAAATAGAAAGTGCTAAAGCATGTACAAGCCATTGCGATAAGGCACAGACATGCGAGAAGTTTGGTTGTGAGTTTATGCAGTTGTTGGAGATTTCTTGGAACGGCTTTCACAAGAAAATCCCTTATAATTTCAGAACAGAGTGGTCAATTTCAGTGACGTAAATCTAGTATAGATTTGAACATGTTCACTGTTGAACGACATACTTGCAAATATCATTGCCCTGATATCAAGGAAGAAGCAAGAAGATAGACAGACAGAATTTGACTATGATAGATGTGGTGCAAAATTGCTGGGGAATATGATGACGGATTTTAGGTCTGACTCAAATGATTTTGAAATGTGGCATTTTATAAAATATTACTTGAAATATGCCAATGACAAAATCACTGCTGACAAATAAATTTTTCCATCTGAATCGATGTATGTTAGTTACCTAAGCATTATCTTATCAATTCATTAGAATCTGATACCAAAAGAGGTTTGAGAGCTCCATGCTTTCAAATGTTGAATCAATTTTCTGACTAGCCCAGTACTGCCTTTTCTACACATTTAGATCATATCAGTCAAAGTCTTGGTTGTCGCCCTAAATGAAAAAAAAGGTTAGCAGTCTGGATACATACCTTTACTCCACCACTTTCAAATCCAGCAACAATAAGTTTTCCATCATTCCTAAATCTGCCACTATATACATTGTCTTTAAATCTTGTTATTGTTTTCTTTACTTGATTTGTTGTTGGGCTGAAAATCTGGATCTGCAAAGAGAAATCATTTAAATTAGAATCGATTTCTGAAAGTTTTCATCCAAAAAGTTTTAAATTCTTCGAAAATAGACGAAAACACGGTTTTTTTTAAAAAATACAAACTGTTGAAAAGTGAAATACTGTCACTGGTGATCCTGCTTCCAAATAGGTTGCCACATTGTAGTTGTCAGTACCAATGGTCCTGGGTCAATCTCCTTTTCATCCAAAATCTTGGAAACTGCTTGAAGAACTATTTCTGTTCGTGAATACTTTTGCTTGATTAGCTAAGTTGAATCACTGTGATTACAACTGGTTTTAATACAAATGTTGGAACAAAACAATGAAGCAAAGCACAGTAGTTCTTATAGAGCCAAATTCTAAATTCGCTTTGAAGCACAAAATTTGAACAAGGCCAATTATTTTGCCAACAAAGGGATTCCCCAGACAACTTCAAAGCCATCTCTATAGTATGTTGCAGGAATGCAGGAAGCATCTAAAACTTGGGGGCAAGGCACTTCAAGGACACTTCTTACTTAAGAAAACTGGGCATTTTCTAAAAATGAAGAAGCTACTTCTTTTTTCATTGCAAAATCTGGAGGGGCATGTGCCCAAAGTGCCCCTTGGTTCCTACATGTATGCCATGTTGAATTCTCCTAAAATGTTTACTTGAAAAGGGAGGTGATTAAGCAGTCTTCATCATAAGGAAAATACCATGCTTCTGGCTTATTACACGCATCTGGTCGATTCTTTGGGGTTCAAACTATTTCATTTGTGTGCCAATGTGTGCATGCATGATAACACACATCAAAGTGACTGATTATGGATGGAAAATTTTCTCGAATCTAGTTTTTTGGAAGGCGGTTATAATTCAACAGGACTATTAATAAAATGACTAATTTGAAGCTGCTGCATTAGTACGTACTTTATGAAAGGCACCTTGAAGACTAGCTGGTGAATGGCTAAAGGATAAGTTCACAGGCTACTTGAAGACCAGCACTTTTTAAATGAAAATTATTGGTATTGCCCAGCTTCAGAGAAGGTACTTTCTTGAATAGCCTGCATCGTAGACTGAATTGCAACGCAGGCTATTTCTTGAACTGCGAGTATGATTTGCCCTTAGTGATAAGATCAGCATATACTCTTTCCTGTTTACAATGGCAATTCGGAAGCCTTTTCTCTTGGCTGTTTTTGACACTCTATCATGTACCAGCATTCTTAGTACAGTATATACAGTACAGTACAAAGCTAATGGGCAACTTTAATGATCATATACAGAGTTATAATTATTGACCTGTATTCACCTAAATTTTGTGACTTAAGAACTTGTGATTTTGAGATTTACAATAATTCTAATTTTGTGGATTCCATCCAAATGACATTGTGAATTGTTTCATTTAAGAATATGGTACGTATCAAATAATACGTAAATGATTGTTCACTAATGATTATGATTGTTCACTTTGTTTTTAATCAATTAATGCTTTATATATAAAACAAAACTTTTTACTTGAGAGAAGATACGGTATTATACAACATTGCAAGCATTGCTATTGATCGGGTGTCGGATGTCATCATGTGGCACCTGATGAAGAGTAATGCTCAAAACGTTGTATAATATCATCCTTCAGGTATATACAAAGTCATATTTCATAAAGAATTAATTGATTACAGTATCTATTGTGGTTTGTTTTTCATATTCAAAAAGGCTTGGTAGTAACTACTAAACATATTATCTAATATTTACCTTTCCAGAGCAGGTCACAAGGAAGTCATGAGGAGCAGCTTGGCAAAAATCAATATGATTTATTGCAGAGTATTCTTTAACAATGACTGGAAACTAAAACAAGAAAACAGATATCATAAAATGTTTGCTTCCCATGTATTTGCCCACAGTATTTCCATACATCAATATCATTTTCTTCATGGCACTAGAACTTGTACTTCTTAGGGATCAAAACTGCCTGCATGGAAAGTTAAATTTTTGTGTGCCAAACACTGCACTGTGATCCAGGCATGGAATTGATACCAAAAAATGAAAATTTGAGTATATATAAGCTATTTAATAACTTTATCATATGGAAGATACTGATACTATTGAACAAAACAAAAAATTTTTAAATCTGAGTTGTGAGTCCAGAGTTATGATTTTGGACTCATGGAGTCCATGGTAGGAGCGATTCCTGTCCCATGTCTGTCGTCCGTCGTCCGCTGTTTGTTGTTTTGTCATGGCTCAAAGAGTCATTTTGGGGGGCCATAAATAGGGCATTGATGAAGTCAACATACAGACTGATTATGTTTAAAAGAACGCTCCCTGCGGCTCTCTCCTTCGGCACCTGCTTCTTTTGGAATCATGGCATCAATTGCTGCAATTGGCAATAGAAAAACAAAGGAAACACATTCTTTCCCATATTTATGAGAGCAGTTTGACTCTTCATTGACTAATTAGGTTAATAAACAATTTTACAACTTCAATTGTGATATCGAGGTTTTGGACCTTGCGTTTTTGATCCATTTATCAGGCTAGGAAATAGCACACATTTTCAAATTTGAGTTTTTTCATATTTCTGAACCCAACAATTTTCCCCACCATTTTACTGAGACAGATATCACAAATAATTAGGCACAAGTAAAAGAAAGCTTGGCAAGAGTTTCTATTACAATTGAAATTTCATTCCTTGCAGTTTGTCAATTTTTAAGCAGAAGGTGAATATCATCTTTAAAATGAGGCTTGGCTCCATGATTCCCCCAAGGGCTCATTGATTTAAAGTTGGCCTGTGATGACAAGTTTTGCTTACATTTCCATTTCCAACCCAATGTTTGTGGCATCCATGAAAACATAAAAATTGAAATTACCATAATATTGGGCCTAAATTGCCGCATTTCTACAGGGCATCAAAGTGCAGAAGAAACAAATCGTAAAACATGTGTCAGAAGACTGGAGACGAAACGTGTCAGTACCAGGTTGAACTACGAGGCGAATTCATCAGCGCTCGCAAGGGAATTTGAAAAAAAGCATGGTCAAACAATCAGGCGTGAAGAAAGTCTCAACGGGAATACTTTACGATGATTTACAACAGATAGATAAAATTCATAGGTGTGTTGACAATGCTGGCAACAGAAGGGATTCTTGGCTGTCAAATTTTCATTTGCTCAGGAGATAATCAGCTTTGCCCAACGAAATTATGAAATTATCAACCAACAGAAATTTCTGAATGAGTATAAAACAAAGTTTAAATGACCAGAAAAGTGCAAGGATTTACAGTCTTTTTATTGGCCAGGTCTAAAACACGGATAACGTGGACACGCAGACCAATCATCGAGAACAACCAGTCTGCAGAGTATGGCACTTTTCGACGAGATCTCCGGTGTGCAAGAAGAAATTTCTTTTCTTCTCTATTGACCATTTTGAATAGTCTATTGAAAATCTCCGGTGTGCAAGTGCCATGATCTGCACACCAGGAGAACAATAGTCCACAGTTTTCTTATCTGTGTTTTAGATTTTAGAAAGGCATGGAGAAACACGGAAAATCAGGTAACAAGCGTTCAATAAATTCCTTATATTCAAATGGTCCGTGGTTTTCTTGTCCGCGTTTTAGATATTTGCCTTTTTATTGTCGAAAATCAGAATTTTAGCCTCCTCCTTGTGTCCGCCAGGCGCAGATAGATGATAAAAGAAACAAGATAATTTTTTCGTTAAGATTCTTATAAAATAAGGGGCTACCGATAGTGGTCAACATGATATAAAAATGCTTATGCCTAGAAAGTTACAATGAGGAGCTAACTGCTGCTTTTTCATGACATGGTATAAACGTGGTGATCTGTTTGATGATGAATTTCATCGGCACGTCAAATCATGTGCTTTTTTTACATTTTTGGTTTTGATAACTCACCTGGAACTTCTTCCAGTATTCTGTATCCGCCTTTGGCCTGTCAGCTAACTTTGGGTAGCGCTTTATTTGAAGGCTTTTGAAATCAGCAGCCATCTGAGCAAAACAATCAAGCACAACCGTCACACAGCACGTTTCTAGCGGGCGGCCATTTTTGTTCCCTCGTGTTAGAATATTTTGTATCGATGAGTTGCATTGCTCCTTCGCAAGATCATTTGGAGAGGCAGCTGCTTGGGCTACGCAGTACGTGGATTTGTTTGCAAATGATTCCTTTAGCATTGGTAACATAAAGTATCTCTTTACTCCAAATAGACTGTTTATTCTCTGATATAATGATTCAGCATGATCATGATGCCAACCTGGCACCTTGTTGTTTTATGAACGAATGCTTCCTTTCTGGTCAACCATAGTGACTATGAGGCAATAGCAGAGCTACATTGGGCTTTAGTAGCTTTCTGTGGTGTCCAGTGACCCATATCGTCATAGTTTTCCCTCCTTATCGAAAACGAGGCAATTCTTAATGGCGGCAAAAAAGATGGACGAAGCTACGGACAGTGCTACAGACGCACAGACGGAGCAGGCATTGCTAAATCAGATGAAGAAGTGTATTCAGTTGATCACCACTTATTCATGGCTGATAGACGCTTTCTTGGCGGTAAGCTTTTGAAAGGTCGACTCATGCTAGAACATTTTAATCGCAGGAAGCAGTGTGGCCTGGTGTGCGGAGTATAGTTAGTATAGGGTATCGGCGGCATTTGTCGGACGGTTTAGGTTTTCGCATTCACGACTCCTAAACCAAAATGAAGAACGAGAAGTTAAGGTATTCAGGTGTGGTTTTGCTCTTTCATCGGCATATTACTTGATTTTCCTTAAAATTTCTCTCCGCGTTAGTTATCTGGATCAGTTTTTACCCGCGATTATCGTGGCGTCATTTATCGCCCTGTGACGGCATTTGTCGGACACGTATCTAAAACATGAATTTGACCCTTTTGATGCAGACAAAATCTCCCAGCCGCCATTATAATTAATGAAATGTTTATCTTCAGTTTATCTTGAGTTATTCTAACTGCAAGGTAATTCTTCTCCGCGCTTGAAATTCCCCTTTTGCTAGACGTGTTTACCTTAGGCCCATGGCAGAAATCCTGCTATGAATAAATTAACCATGCACCATTTGAGATGAAAAGTAAATTATCATATTTTATTCGGCAACTAAATATCATCGATTCTCATTCAATATATTCAATAAGACAGTGAACATCATTACCATGCACTCTGTGAGAATGACGATGGATAACTTCAAGGGTGTCCGGCAAATGCCGCCAACGTTTTTTGAGACCTCTTCCTTCAAGACCCCTCTGTCAATGCGATTGTCACTTCCGATCGAGTTCATTGTCAGTTTATGTAATTTATTACGAGTTCAACAATGCATAACAGTCATTGGTCCAGTCTTCCCGCTCAAGCTGACCTCCCGACAGATCCCGATTTTGAGGCATGTTGTTGTTCATGTGCGTGTTCGTCGCCATTTTGAAGGTTCGCACGAAGCGTTTCTGACCTTTGTGGGCATGTTGGCCTGGTCTAAAGCTTGTTATTTAAACTCTATTTGTACAAAAAGGTCAGAGTATAACGTGATGAAGGTAGTGAGTGCGATTCATGTTTATTTTGCGAGTGCTTTCATCTGTTTAGCGGAAGTGATTCCGAAAGTGTCCGACAAATGCCGCCGTCCGACAAATGCCGCCGATACCCTAGTATGGCACTTGCACACCGGAGATTTTGAATAGACTATTCAAAATAGACAATAGAGAACAAAAGAAATTTCTTCTTGCACACCGGAGATCTCGTCGAAAAGTGACATACTCTGCAGACTGGAGTGTGGCCAGAAATTCCAGTATGGAATGTAAGATTTTGGTGCACCAGCAAGCAGACAGCAAAGTTGTCAATGATCAGTGTGCACCAATAGGCATGAAGTAGGTGGCGCAGCCACCCGCATGCGCCAGAGGCGCATCAATCTAGGGGGGTCTGGGGGCATGCTCCCCCAGAAAAATTTTGCAATTACAACCTCTAGAATGGCATAAAAACAACCAAATTTTGCTCTTCTTCCAAAAGGCAGTTTGTCAAGGAACCTGATTTCCTGAAATATATAGATATAACATTTGATTTTTATCAGTTTTTGTGAAAATTGCCTTTGGTAGCAATTTATAGAATGCAGGGCATTGCAGGGCCCACTCACTATGTGAATGGCAAATACTGAACGAATGACAAATATCATGGGGCCTGGATTCCATAATTTTTGTGTAATATGTTGAACCATTGTAAAAAATTGTATACAAGCAAATCAATTGGTGGGGCAGGAAGATGATGGGGTCTGGGGAAATTTTTGATGATGCACCCTCCATTTTGGCTTAGAATGCTTTTCCCAATCCCATATTTGCTGGTGCTAAAATAAAACATTTGACCATTTGTAACAGTGTCTCTATAAATTAATATCCTATTAAAAATTTTAGCGTAGGCATCTTTTTTGGCATAAAATCAAAATTGCCTATTTCCATCCCATGTTTTTACAAGAGCTTAAATTGGAAAGTTTACTTTTTTCATGTGTGCATCAAAACAAAAGAAGTGCAACTTGTGCACCACAAGGTTTTTCCACTATTTTGTGCACCAGTTTGTGCACCAATTTTTACTCAGTGCACCGGACATGTCCGGTGCACATCGCTTTCTTTCCATACTGGCAGAAATTCAGCTTTTTGAGTTGGGGAGAAGGGCCATCATCAATTTTCCGAGTCGGGAGAAATGCTTTTGCTTGATGTATTTGCTGGAAGACCTGACGTAAATAGGGTCCTTAAATGTGCTAACGGAATACCAGTATGGAAAGTACGGCACTTTTCGACGAGATCTCGGGTGTGCACGAAGAAAATTTGAAGTGTGCAGTGTGCAACGGCTAGCAAGTGGGCACTTCAAGTGTGCACATCTTGAAACTTTTCAAATCAGATGAAGTTTGTTGATTTTGTAAGTGAAAAAGGCTGTAACAGCTAAGGTAGTAGGAATGAAGATTCTAACTCTCATATATTCGAGGAAGCTACCAGTATCTATCAAAAATGCAATATCTTTCGATGTCATAGAATTCTAAAATTCTTTCGATGTCTAAAATTCAAAATTTGAAAAGTCTCCCATTAGTCATGATCCTTTCCCTCAATGGCACATTTTCCAAAAATGGGTCGTTTTCCAGCAGTCTAAAGGGCGGGATCATGGAAAATTTTCCCGGGGGCAAGCCCCCGGACCCCCGTTTTTTGTTCACTTCATTTGTGTTTCTTTTCAGCCCCCCAATATGAAATTCGTTCCAACAGTCATAGAAAGTTCTTTCAAGCCACTGCCAAATCAAATGTCTTGAGTACTTCTTGTTCCTTATCAGTATTCCTAATGGCACTCTTATTCTTCTTTTTTTCCTCAAATCTTTGGTCGATCTATGCATCTATGCAGTTCTATGTATCCCGTGATCATCATCATTTCAGCTATGGAAAGGGGAGCTCAAAGTTGCAAATTTTCACCCTTCCACACACAGATCCTGCTCGGTTGTTTTGTCGTAAATCACTTAGGTGTGCAACTAACAAGTCAACCAAAAATCTCGGGTGTGCATCTGCCATACTTTCCATACTGGACGGAATAGGTATATCAGATTTCACAACTTTCTGAATTCAGTAAAAGTTGATAGAAAAAGACAAAAATAAAACCATATAAGGCGGGTATCACAAATATGTTTGGTTAGTGTAAAATCTGACTCTCAAATTAGAGTCGGTCGGTCGGTCGCAAATACTTCAGGATTTTCTAAAATTGTGGTCAAAATATGGAATTCTCATAAAAAGCTTACAGAAGATTCTTCAAAAGGCTTTACGCCCGACTCAGAATCTCGGGTTTTTCTTGTTTTCAGGTCGGTCGGTCGGTTTACACTAACCAAACATATTTGTGATACCCGCCTAAGGGGGAAGTTAAATAGCTTTCAGGAATCTGGGGGCGAAGCCCTCAGGAAAATTTTTTAGGGCACACCCTCTACTTTTGCCTAGAATGCATCTCACGACTCAATGTTTACCTGTATTGAATTTGGATTTTGAAAATTTTTGTAACAATTTTTTGCAGAGTAGCAGCCCCATGAAATTCTTTGAGCATGAGCAAACATAATATACCATCGTTAAGAAGACCTCTTGGATCCCTTAGCTGCCAGTGACCAACTTGAATATTTGACGAGTATTAGTAGCTACTTCTCAAACAAATTTGGGTAAAGAACCTCTACTTTGTCTTAGAACGCTGCTCGTCATCCAATTATTGCATGCCCCAAACATAGACATGGAAACTTTGACAATTCTTGGATCGTTTGTCTTGTAGTTTGCGTCCTAAGGAAAATTTTGAAAACTCCAACCTTTACATTGGCTTAGAACGCCTCTCCCAATCACGCTCCAACACCTCTTGGAAATATCGATACTGTACCTAACCTATACCTAACCACTTTCTTCTCGTTTTTGAAAGGACTGTTAGTGCATAAAAACTTAAAAATCGCAGAGGTCAATCATTTTGCAAACAAAAGATTTCAAATCCATCGCTACGTTGAGTTTTCACAAAATGCAGGCTTGTAAATGGTCATCATGATGATTTTACTCAAAATCAGGAATCTGGGAGTTAAAATTATCTTTGAATCTGGTTTTTCAGATAGTAATCATTCCTTAAAATGACCATGCAGCATCTCGATAGATAGCTAAGTCTTCCAACTTTTATACAATACACCCCCTGCCTCCCCCATAATGACCCTGCTGGACATTAAAAGTACAGCGGGGAGATTATGAAACTACACATTTTCAGCGGGGATTGAAAATATTGTGACTGAGAAGTAAAACCTTGTAGCTATTATCTGTGATGGAACCTGTGTAATTTTTGACGGGAAACAAAAATTTCAACGGGGAAGCAACAGAGACAAGGCGGGGAGAGTGCTTTAAACTCAAACTTGGTGGGGAAACAGATTTTCTAGTCGGTCATCCTCTTACCTTGGCGGGGCAGCGTTTCAGCGGGATCATTACAATTGAATGATTAATTTTTGCTATCACTACTCTCACAGTCTTCGCTCAGTTCTCTCTCTCTTTTTTGAGCATTCTCATTCACTGGGCACTTTTTCGTTTCATTTTAATGCCTCTTTAACGTAAAATAAATTTTTTGTGAACAATTGAATAACGTACAAAAGAGACTGGCACTATCTTGTTCTTGTTTTAAAACATTTATTCAAAGACGGGGTTGTAACGTTTTCTTGAAGCTCATCCCTGTTGTTTTTCCCTAAGGTAGACTCCACTCCACCAATAGAATTAGCAAAGAAAAGAAGCATTTTTGAACAATAATGTACAAATGAAAATCAAACTGTTGTGATGGCAAACATGCCAAAATGCTTAAATAACAAATACAAATGACATGTTTAAACACATTATAATATTTTCTAAACTACTTATAATTCATTATCTACGGCCTCGTTCACATTAATCAGATTTTGCATGAAAACGGATACGTTTAACAAGGGCAGATTTTGTAATACAATAGCATCAGTTGCTTTGGTTCACACCTCAATTCAAAGCGATTAGCAAATGCAGACAAAAGAAAATTCTCAAGCAGTAAGCCAAAACAAACAGAACTGCAAAGTTGCCCTGAAACCAGTACGGAAAAGTCTCGCTTAGTGCGGGTGAAGAGAGGTTTTTAAGAGAAGTTAGGTGCTGATAGCAAAAGAAGAAGGGTAGATCTAAAGTTCTGTCTTGCGGATTTTGTTTACGTGATTCAGAAGCCGAGCAGAGGCCATTACAATTCCTGCATATTTATTGCTCAATTGTAAACAGATACTCTTCAGCTCCAAGATCAATTAAACAAAATCCACGAGACAGAACTCTAGATTTGCCTTTCTTCTTTTATTAGAAACCCCTAACTTCTCTTGAAAACCTCTCTTCGCCCGCACCAAGCGAGAGTTTGCCGTACTGGTTTCAGGGCAACTTTGCGGTTCTGTTTTTTTGGTTTAATGCTTGAGAGAATTTCTTTTGTCTTCATTCGCTAATAGCTTTGAATTGAGGTGTGAACCAAAGCAACCGATGCTATTGTATTACAAAATCTGCCCTTGTTGATATGTTTAGCTCTGTTTTTGGCTTTGCGTTCACATTCATCCACCCAAGAAACTGAGCTAAATGAATATGCTGACAAAAACTGAGCTGAATGAAAATGGAGCAAAACGGATCTGTAATGTGAACACCAAAAACGGAGGAATTTGAATACGCTAGCAACAACAAGCCTTGCTAAGGTTTTTTTCCAAAAGAGACACTCATGCACGTTTTTGAGAACAAGTGTGAACGCTTGTTGAAGGATATCCGTTTTTATCTGAGAGCAGAGCAGTGTGAATGTGGAGGAAAAATAGCTCCGGAATCTAACTGAAAACGGATTAGTGTGAACGGGGCCTAACCTAATGAAGGTTATTCTCACAACTACCATTGCCAGGCAGTGCTTAACTTCGCCTTTTTTGTAGTATTGAAACAGAATTCATCAAGGACTCCGGCAAAAAGTGCATATGAGCAATTTTTGCCATCACGTCTCTCATAGTCTTCGTTCAATTCTCTCTTTCTTTTTATAGCATTCTCATTCACTGGGCATTTTTTCGTTTCATTTTCATGCCTTTTTCTTGCAAAGTATTCAGCTACCGTGATTTTCTTTTTTTCGACTTTCATTTTTTTCTCACAGTTTAATCCAGTGCTATGCGTTGTCCCTTCATTTGGTTGGTTAACTTCATCCATCTGTTTCCTTTTCTTGGAAACACTTTGAACGATTTCACTATCAGTAACCAACTTAGATATATCAGTTTTAGGGATCGAAACAGCAACTGTCTTGCTGGATTTGTCTGATGCTGAGGTTCTATCAGCTTTTTGTGTTTTCATTGTACTGAATCTTTGCTTTTGGCAATTTTTAGCCTCTTTGAGTAATGCTTTTTTGTGCATAGATACACAAGGTTTTTTCAATATGCTTCCATGCTTAACGAAGCTATGAGATTCTTTATTACTAGAAGGGATGAACCCTTTCTGAGCCTGACTAACAGTGGTAGCTGTATTTACGCGTTCTACTTTTCTTCCATACCTTAGTTTTCTAATATCAAACAGGTTCTTACATTCGTTGATGAGTTTTTCAACTTCTGACGATGTTCTTTGTGCGCATACTGGCAATGAAGATCTAAGCCTCTTCTTTACATCTTTAAGAAACTTTAGACTCTTTCTTGAATCTTCCTTGCAGGAAACGTGGAACTCTACCATCTTTGTAATTGTGTATGACATGTTGATTGGCTTCTAGAAAGGAGAGTATGTCGCTATTAAATGTTGTGGACACTCTCTTTAGGTAAACTTGCTGTAAAGACCAAAGAGATTCTTTTATATTGAGCCCGTTGCACACGGAGAGCAAAATGCTCAGCAAAGTGGCATGAATGTCATTTTGCTCAGCAAAATTCTCGCCGTTGCGAATGATTTTTGCTGAGGAAATACTCATTTCTGCAGCTGAGGAAAATATCTATCGTGTTTGATAATTTCTGCCATTCGTGCCAAAATTCTCAGCGTCTGCGGTGTCACTGAGAATTTTGCTCACTGCCTTGGGTGCATACGTGTTAATACATTGAGTCGCCATCTTGTTGTGACCTGTGGTCGATACCATGGCAACATGAACACGTGTTCACCCAAAGCAGTGAGAAAAATTGGTTTTACCGACTCGTTTTCTATCTCAGATTCAAATCCGAGGTTATGGCTGAGTTCTTATCGGTTTGTTGTTTGCGGCCGGTTTGAGCTTTATTTAAGTTGGAGAAAATCGGAAAATGTTGATAGTGACATGACTGTTTGTTTTAAACGCAAACGACGCAGTTCACCGATATCCGGTTTTTCCCGCGGAATGCCCCTTTAAATGCAAAATTATATGACATGATTACTTACCAAAGCAGACATTCCAACGTAGAATTTGTCGACGGATTCCATTATTTCATGTACACATTTCCCGACAAGACGTACATCCATGCTCACCCAGAAATCATCAATCTGTTGAATGAAAGACAAGATATCAGATGAGTTCCCTCCTTTACAGTTTTGCTAAAAAGCAACAAGCGGCATTGCAGAATTTCTAACCAGAATACTGACCGTCATATCTGACCGTCATATCTGACCAGAGAGTCTTGATACGAGCTCTTCCCCAAAGTTTATCGTAAGCCGAAAGGAGAAAACAGTCAATAACTTCTCAGCTTCCAGAGAAAAAGTCGAACTCCCTATTCAGCCCTTGATTTTTGCTCGAAATGTAGCTGTCTACCGGGTGAGTCAACGGTGTTTGAAAGATTACTGCTGCCTAAATATAAGAGCGATGGCATTTGCATATTAGATTGAAAGACAACGTGTAAAACTGCTGACAAATTTTTTCGGTCACTCCGTTCAGATTCTACATGAGATTTGCTATAAAATTTCGAGAAAGTCTCTGAAACATCCTTACCTTAAAGCAATGATTTGAGCCCGCTTTAGCGCGTGATGTCCTCTTGAGGAAATGAAAATCCCCCCCCCCCCCAGTATGAATAACTTACTTAAGGGATTCCATTCTCCCAAGAGGACAGATTGCATGAATGCATGAAAGTGTCATTATTGCTAGGAAGAAAAACAAAGGAAGGTTTTTCTGTTTTGCAGTCTTTGGAAAGGGACTCTCTGCAGAAGTAGGGAGCATTAATTTTTCCCGAGCCTTTTTGTATTCAAAGGGCGAGTACGACGACGAACAACATAATTGTTCTTTTGCTCATATTTCAAGATATATCGATAAAGTTGACCATGTTAAATTTTAAATAGTGACAAATCAGAAGACAAGTCCATATTAAAGTCATAAGACATAAATCGAGTGGCTAAGCCATAATAATTAGAACGTTTCGAACCTTCCTTGGTCCATCCTCAGCAAGTAGACTGGGTGGAATTACGATTAAATACTAGATTGGGTAGGCGCTGCTGAGCATTGGGAGTAGTCCAGAAAGGGCAAAATTGCCATACAAAGAGTAACTAAGTAGAAAAGGGGAGAAAAACAACTAAGTAAACCGGAAAGGGGAGAGAAACAACTAACGATACCTTTTTGTATTCACCCGGTACAAAGTGAATCCTAAATGACCGCTATATCTTTGCTTGCACCATTTTCTCTGCAAATTAGCTCTTAAAATATTGAAACTATCCGTCGTAATATGCTTACTAACCTTCGAGAACAGCTTCAGCAACTTCGACATTATGGATGTTGCAAACTGTTTGATCTGAAAAGATTGTGATTGGAAATTAATGCTTTATTATTATTTTATTAATATTACAGTATGTCTATGTACTTAGCATACTGTGCATTTAGCATAGGGACACTATGTATTACTACAACCAAGAATGAGAGTACTAAACATGAATTTATCTACAAAGCAAAGTTTTTTTGAATAGTATGGGATATTGCTTCAACAGAATAACAAAAAATCTTCTTGATGCTTGTAGTACCATAATACAAAGACAACCAAGTAAATAACATGAAATATGAGCACTTTGATGCGAATTGAAATTAACAGAATAAAAACCCAAGAGACATGACAAGTAATAAAGCGATCTCCACAACTGTACCCCCAGCCATCCCCAAGAGCCCATCTCAAGTCAAGCCCAATCCCTAGCCCAATGCACCTTATATCCCTTTCGTTGCCACCTGCTGAAGCAATAGCCATTGTCAAGAAAAGAAAATAATGAAAATTTTGATGAAATTTGTTTCAAGATTGGAAACATGCACGACAATGTTCATGTACCAACTGAAGCGATGGGCAATAGCATGCTATCTCATCATGGATGGCGGGAAAAGTGGGAAGTAGCTATTAGATTAATTATAGTTGTAAAGGATAAGAACTGTCAGGCCTACCTTTGTGTGTTCCCTGTTTTTCCATCCTCTCCTTTATCTCGTCGATTTAGCTTTTTCAATAAGCTCTCATTTCACTTTCCTCGTCAGCCTCATTTCGAACCGTCTGAGCTCTGTGGCTCCGCACTCTCTCCATTGAAGGAGCTCAGATGGTTCGAAATGAGGCTGTGTGCTGTTCAAAACAAATCAAGGCCATGACGAGGAAAGTGAAATGAGAGCTCATCGAAAAAGCTAAATCGACGAGATAAAGGAGAGGATGGAAAAACAGGGAACACACAAAGGTAGGCCTGACAGTTCTTATCCTTTACAACTATAATTAATCTAATAGGTACTTCCCACTTTTCCCGACACCCATGATCTCATGTACAATAAATCTCCGCATATAAAAACCTACTAAAATAACAACCCAGAGGCTGTCTTTCTTAAATTATGCACCTTGTAATTGAGAACCTGTTTCAGTTTGATGAAACATGGATTCTTATTGCAGGGGTAGCAGAGTTGATTTTTTATTGCTCTTGTTAAGTTCATTTTGGTCCTAATTGGCTGTTAAAGTGTTATTCTGGTCCGTAAGGACCCTTCCAAAACAATTAATAGGTTGAACATCTTTTGTAAGACGCCGAAAGGGCCTACACAAGGCAGCTTTCAAATATCTTAGTGCCTTTGAAATAAGAACCTATTTCTGCCTGGTTCTCAAAAAATTAGGTTCTTATACGTTGGGATTTACTGTAATTTTGATCGAATTCCAATTTTCAGTTTGTTACTTTAGATTAAGGATCTCCGTCACCAAACTGGCTTCGACCAAGTCATCAAAAAGTGACCCTTTCAAGTTCACTAGCAATCCGATGATATGGAAGTTTTAACTCGTTCCTCTTTGAAATACAGGGATATCTCTTAAAAAGAACACTTTCATTTTGGAAAAGGATGAAGAGCTCGTGAGATCACTCAAAAAGTGCAAAATCATCGTTTCGAACGAACTTTGGGGACAAAGCCCGCGTATTGAATTACAATTCCATCCACATTTTGATATATTACCGACAAGTTAAAACATATTTAGATACATTTTTATGAAGAACATTATTTACTCCATTATCATCATGCATTTACATCGGTTTTCTGCATTGTATCCTAAGTAAGAAGGAAGCATGCTCCAGCTAATTGTGCTCCAAAAATATCAAGAGAAATATGATGTCTTTAGCTAAACAGCTCTGTCCTACTTACCTTTTGGTAAGAGAAGTTCCTTTCAAAATTGTTCATGAGCTTCTGCGCAGTCTCCTTCTTTGAAACGTCCGTGTAACGGTCTATCAATTCCAAGAGTTTGCCTGGGTAAGGAAAATTAAAATTGATTTAAAGTCTCAATGCTTGGAGGGAAAAGTGTAATTTAGAGCAGGCTGCGCTAAGTGTCATATTCCTTTTACAAATATTGAACTACATGTTTGTTTCATAAGAAACTTGGATTAGCCTGTAGTACTAAAAGTGTACCCAAAATTAAATAAGTCCCGGGGGCTTAATAAAGCTTTTACGGTAAGCCTAATTTACCCCCGGGAGGGGGGCACTTGGTCCTAAAATGTACGGGTGTGTGCCTTTGAGGTGCTGTAATTTTTACCCTGTCTGGGAGCATTTTCCTCAATTTAAATGCCCCATCTGGGAGCAAAATGGCAAAAAACCAAACCCTGTCTGGGAGCAAAGGATCAAGAAAATACACCGTAGTCCTGTCTGGGAGCAAAAATTTGAAAAGAGTATACCCTTTAAGGAGCATTTTTGCAGAAAACGATACCCGGCTCGGGAGCAAGAATGGTGAAAACTATACCCTGTCCAGCGGCACATACCCGGTACCGAAAACATCGAAGTGCCCCCCCCCCGTGAATTTGCCCTAAAAATTGACCTTGACCTTTACCGTATGAAAGAAGAATACAAGATTCTAATGCACCAGCTAAACTGCACTCTCGCCCATGATATCCATTAGTTTCATCGAATATCGAATATCTAGGAGTTCAAGGTATCCATAAGTTTTTAAGCAGCATCAATTTTTTTAAGGAGCAATTGTTAGCTAAAGAAGACTGTGTCGATGAAAGCAGATTGTGTAAACTGTTTCATCTTTCGTAGAACAATGTTTAAAAATGCATTCTCACCGATATCTCTTGAGACTTCTTTGTAATCGTTTAGAAGTGGTTTGACTGCCTGTTTTGTTTGGTAGGTAGATTTTATTTCCTGGAAAAAATGTGTAGGGGTGAAGAAGTTGTTTCAAGTTGAAAATGGTAGTAAATATGCATTCTGAGGGGCATTTTTGTAACAAAATTCCTGTACTGTCCACAGTCTGTCCTGTCCTTGGAGCCTCGAATTCAATAGTTGCCGTGCCAACGCTGCCTAGCAACAATAACTTCTTTTGTGAAATTTTCTTTGAACGTAGGCCCCTTTTTGCCGAAAATCTTGCTAAAATTATTCAAAAGTTTCTAGCAATTTAATGATGTCAAAGGGCCCTAGCCTCTCAGAACGTTTGGAAACGGAAATATGCTTTTGAGCAATAAGGTCCGTAATACCTTCAATGCCTGTTTTCTCTTCTAAATTTATTGCTAAGCAAGGAAGGATTCATCCGTCCATGACGAATCAACCATCCATGGCATGGATGGTTGATTCGTCAGAAAATTAAAGTTCATCACAAAGTGATAAACAAAGTGAAGAGTTTCTCTTTCTCATTTTCACACGATAAATGGAGTAATCAAAAGTCGAAACTGTTCTGTCGCATGGAAATAATGCGAAGGTGAATCTGGTTTTGGAGAAAGTTGCAGCAACGTAAACTTGAGGTTCGACAGAGTGATTCTCAACGATCAAAGTGAACTTACCATCTTGCGAAACTTGAATTCGACAACACCAACGAACTTTCTTTCGAATGTAGTCTGTGGTGATTGAGTTCTTCGGTATTTTCTTTCGATTTCTCGATTCACTTTTCTTTGGTAGCAGAGGATTCAACGTTTGAGAGCAGCGATAAAATTTGCGTACGCTCACAACTTGTGCAAATCGCGACAGGATCGTAAACAATTTTTCGAATCCTTTTGTTCGTAACGTTGTATGACGTAATATTTCGAATGCGACTACATCAATCGAACATTTTCCGTTGTAGCCAGGTAACCGTGTCAATGATCCATTGCAATGCATAGTTGGGTAGACCAGATTAGACTTATTACATGAGCCCTTGTTTTCGCTCCATTTACCCCAACCATACCCCTACAATACCCATTCCGCTTCAACGAAGTTTTAGCGGAATGACTTAATAGATAACAATTCAATTCAATGGAGCAAAACTTAGGTGAAAATCATCAGTCTAAGACCAGATATGCTTTGTCCGAGAAAACCACGGGGGGGGAGGGGGGTTCTCATCTAAATTTTGAGTAGGGGTGTGCCGCCCACAGTTTCCAAATGGAACCGTTGGCTAGACCAATTTTTGTGAAAATGATACCCTTGGCTAGACTAATTTCTCTATTAAAAGTGCCCTGAAAGGGCGTTTTCTAGACAAAACTTGCCAAATTTTCGCATTATCAGGACAGAATCTTTTTTGATTTGGTTTTTTTTACAGAAATAACCGAATTTCTTATTTGACCAAAATTTCCAAAAATCATACCCTTGCCTAGACTAAACTCGACTATGATTGCCAAAAAGTATACCCTTGGCTAGACTAGAGGTCCAAAAAAGTATACCCTTGTGGGCGGACATCCCCAGGTACCTTTACTATGGAAGAACCCCCCCCTGGAGAAAACTTTTGTGTCCTCCCGTGCAGTAGGTTATAGCCTGGGGGCTAGTGTTCAGCTCCCTGGTTATAGCTCCAGCGCAGTAGCGATTTCGGATGTAAGCTCTGACAGGCGCATTAGCATTTAACCCAATGCACGGGGAAGGGGGGCACTTTAGTTTCCTCGGACAAAGCGTATCTCGTCTCCCCAACATTGTGCCAAATGTGCCAGTTGGGGAAACGAGATGTGCCAGTGTGCCAAATGAAAAGGGGGTCTAAGTGACTGGAAAGGGGTGGAGGAAAAAGTGAAAACTTGTGCAAGCAGAGGATCTTAATTGGTGGCGAGGAAGGGAAAGTATTCAAAAATCCAATCCTGCAAGCGTTTTCAGTGAAGTTAATGATGGTCCTAGTAAGGCCAGGGTTGGGAAATTTTCTGAAATCGTTTAATTTTTTATTCAATTAGGAAGCGGAGGCAGGTAGGGCTGAAGTACTGGAAAGCAGATCTGAATGATTCAAATTCCAGTTAAAAGCCAATAGATCGAAGTATTTTTGTGATTTTTCTGGCTGCATTACCAGCGCTAGAAGTATCGGTAAATTTAACTTGATAAGAATTCCATGGTTCCAAAGTGACTGAAAAAGGGTCCAAAACACCGATTAATTGTAATGACTCTCCTTACATAGAACAATACGCAATGGGTGTTTCTAATTATACGACATCAATTTTCAAACAAATACTAAAGGACTTCAGTCCCATGGCAATAAATGTAGAGTGGATATCTCACAACCATGAAAAATGGCTTTTCCTTATGGATCTGTGCAAGGAGTCTTATGATTTGATCAATGTTCTAGGCCATTTTTCAGTTATTTTGCAACCATGCTATGATTTTTCAAAACTGGGAACTTTTTTCTGGCTCATCCGGTATGTCTTATTTCACTATTTGCACTATGTTTGTACACTAGTATTAGCTGCTTTAGCTGATCTAAAAATCTTGAAAATCACCTACTGAATGTTCTTGTTTACTTCATTTCACTCTCAGTAAACCTTATTGCTATATCAAGCATATCAAACAATTGTTCACGAATAGAGAAAGTTTGGTTGGGTAGCTTTCAGAAAGAACTCCCTTGTTTTCTGCAGGAATTTTTTTACAACTTGCCACAGACTAGACTTGCCCCAAGTCTATTCCGTCAGTCTGTCGAACCGTTCCCTTTGCGGTTGTTCCTGGATCCGCCATGGTGGAATGGCGGAGCCGTGAACTACAGTAAATGACACGGTTCGACGGACGGAAGGAGCAGACTTGGAGCAAGTCTGGTCGCAGACCAACGAAGAGGTGTGAAGATAAACTATTCCGGAAAATTCACTTGAAAATAAGGTTGATTTCATGCGAAGCAATACATATTTCCTCCAATGCTGCATGGGAATTAGGAATTCACAGTTACTTCGGAGCGCTGCCGAACGAATAGTTCTGAAATCTAAAAATTCACTTTTTGGCCAAAAACTGGGGATGGCATTGCTAAAAAATTACCACCGCCCCCTCAATCAATGTTGAAAACTCCGAGAACCTTCTTTGACGCGTCACCAACATTGAATAAGAGGGAGAGGAGAATCTTCATTAGTCAAACCTTAACTTTTGAATTTGTATCAAGCTATTTTGTCCTTGATTGTAGTGTCTATTGACGACATGATAGGCACAGAAGCTGTACATTTTTGCATTTCTGTTATTGGGTTATAAAATAATGGGATAACAGGATTTATTCAAATTTGATTATAAGAGTTATTCTTGTATTCTAGGAGTTTTTTGTGGAAAGCCACTGGTCAGGATTTCCTCAATCATGGCAGAAATGTCTCCAGGAATTAACAATGAATGAATTTAGTGACTTGATTTCACCTGGCTCAAGCCGTAAAGCATTCAGGTAATTACTGTACCAGGTGTCCTAAGGTGTCCTGTATATGAACGATTGCACTTGCCCAAGTCGTCATATAAGAAAGTGACGACTTGTCGCCAACAGCTCCTCATTAATTATTTATAGGATCTATCTGACCTGACTTAACCCGATGTTTGTAACAGGATCTAACCGCAAGGAACTTGAAAACAAGGGGGTCAGTTGTATCTGTCTGCACAGGTGCGCTGTTTTGGAAATGGTGGCGCCAATATGTTCGTTTGCCCCTGTCAGTTTCCTTCAGGGAAAAGCAGAATCTTGTCTGCCATTGGTCAAGCGTTATGATCAAAGATGCCGTCTGCCGTACCAAAAACTGTCCGGCCATCCAATTGTGTTATCCAGCTGTGAGCGGCTCGCGACAAGTCGTCACTTTCTTTCTTCCAGGACGACTTGGGCAAGTCCAATGAACGATATGCATTTAGCTTCAATCAATGACGAATCAAGTTCAAAATGTTCCTTGATAGTTAGATTGATAATAAATGCATCTTTTGTTGGTGTTTGTGCTTTGAGAGCAGAAATATCAATCTTGACAGGTCAAATTTTTGTCCGCCTCTGGAATTTCAGCCTAAGCAAATGTTTGAAGCGTTCTAGACTGACATGAAAGGGCAGGGTCACGTAATGTAAACAAACTTCTTTCGAAACAACGATTTTGCAGTATTTTTGTTCGGCCATAGCACAGCGATTTTCCACTACATTTCTCAAAATGAAAGTGTTATTTTGAAGATGGACTCTTGTACCTCAAAGCGGAACAAATGATACACTCTAATGTTGTACGATTGCAGAGATATCAGTGGATTTTTAGAAGCAACTTTAGTGTGGATTCACCCCATCCACCATAATCTGTGCAGAACACAATGGCCACGTGTGGGAAACAATATAGATTCTAGAGATAGCAGATTTGTTTACGGTTACGTGACCCTGTCCTTAAAGAAAATAAGAGAAGCTACACAATGGGTGACTTCTAGCCCCGGAGGAGGTACTACTTTGTCTACACCAGGGAGCGCCGAAGTACTTTTCAAGAGCAATCGTTTGGTACAACTGCACAACTTGGTACCAAACACATCTTAATCAAAGTTAAAACAAAGAAGTTATGATTTTTTTTTATTTCTTTTGTGACCACTCTCCAAATATAGATATCTGCTGGTCAAGTGAATTAAATTATAACAATTAAGGACCTAAAATTTAATTGCCAGTTAAAAATTTGGAAGAGTCAAGAATGTTTCTGCTTTCTTTTTTATTTCTCTCTGTTTTATAATCAAATGTCTGGGTGCGGGACATTTTTGCCCCCCCCGGGTACAATTGGGTTAAGAAAGCTTTTGAAAGTATGAAATTCGTTTTGAAAACCCATTTCTGTTGATTATAAGCTGTAAATGAAACAACTTGAACTTTTGACGTTTCCGAGCTCAAACCGAAGATGTGGAGATATATGCTGACTCGAAAGTCTTGGAACTGATTCCAGCCAATGGTATCAATTTTTCTACAAATTGATCTAGGCAAAGGGTACCATTTTGGTAAAAATTGTTCTACAGTCAGTTACAAAATTGTTGAGCCACCCTAGAAAAAAATGAAATTTTCGTCCCCCCTTCCCCCATGTCAATGTTGTTTTGAAAAAAGTACCTGATCGAGATGACATGCGTGATTCGGCAACTTTTTGTGGTACTGCAACATTGACTAGGGGGGAGGGGGAAAACAGGGGCAAATAAACTGAAAATCTGGGGGTGGCTCAACAATTTTGTAACTGATTGTCTGAAAAGCGCGCAACTTTAACTCCAGTTTTCAAGAAAAGTGATGAAGGCAATGATGCACAATTTTGCTTACAGAATGTTATTGATACAAAGTTGATATAAGCATTGGGCTTAAGGAGTTTCATCAACTGGACATTTTTTACGTGATTTTTGAAATTCGCGTTTTTCCGCGATTTTGCAAAAAAATGGCGTAATTGTCTGAAATAGTGAATATTTAAGGTTCGTCTTCCTCTAGTTCAAACCATGATAGAAAGTAATCATAACGCGTTTCGATATCATTAAGCCTTGATCAAACTCTGGCAACTCGAACACACCAACGATGGCCAGGATGCGAGCAGTTTGTGTGCATGATGCCAGTTCGTCTGCAAGGCGAATTACGTCATCGTCGCTCGCCACAATGCTCAGTGCTCAGTACATTTCTCACTAACATTGCTCATTCCATTTTGTGCTTCTTTGCAAGGGTAAACATACCTTATTTATCAAAAGGACATAGGCTTTGATGTCAGTGGGAGTGGAGACTCCTATTTATGACCAAAAACGAACAATACTTTGCACAACAAAGCTAAACTTTTAGGAATCATACCGACATTGCTCACTTTTGGTGCTTTAAAAAACTAATAGGAGTCATTTTAGTAGTGTCTAAAGTGGGAATTGTTGATCTTTTCGCCATTTTACATCAAATGAGCGCCAGCTTTCTGCTGAAAACTCCGCACATGTCTACTCACAGGTCTTTGCTACATTTTGGTTGACTTTATTGACTTTTTATCGAGGTCTTTGGGCGTTTTTAAGGAACTTTAAAAAGTGGGAATTGTTGGTGAGAATTGTTCTCAATCTCAACCCCTCACTCGGTGACGTCAATGTCTTTATTTGGTTATTTGGGCTTCCAAATCACTGTGGGCTCAGTGGACCGATAAGAAATGATTTGTTATAGGGCTTTGTCCGTTCCCAAAAGAATTATGACTGATTTCAAAGGGGTAACGTATGCCCTTTGAAATTCAAATGTCGATTTTTCAAATTTCCCGCGCCTGATCAAGTGAAATGATTCCTTTTTAAGACACAAATACGGCACAACATTGTTTGGTTTATGGGAATTATTGCGTGAAAAGACGTTCGATTCTGAATGTATCATGAATTTCCGCTAAAGGATTTGTAATTTCGTTCGAGAATCACATTTTTCATTTTGTGTAGGGCTTGAAAATGGTTAATTTTGCACAACGGAACTCCTGTAAGTTTACAGGCAGACAGAGGCTATCGCAGACGTGGTATCTATTTGATAGCTGTTGCATATGAACATACATCAGCAAAGCTTCACGAAACCAGCTTTCCTAGCAGATAATCATCATTTCCCTATGACCAAGTCACCGTGACAAAAACAGGCAGATTCCAGAGAATTACCCTAAATTAACAGAAATCACGCAGAAAATGTAAACCTATGCAGCTCCACCACTGTCATTAAACACGGCAATGTTAGCAATTCAAAAAGTTGATTTAAGCTCTCCCGTGCTAACAAAAATAATTATTGTGGTATACCTTTTCGTCGAACCTGATTATTGCGAGGCCTAAACAAGTAGGCACACAACTAAAAAATGTCGAAAATAGGCATATTTTCAAAGGGACGCTGCGAGGCCGCATAAGCTTCCAAAATTCCCGAAAAAATCTGAGACATTTATCTACCAATGTATTGCAAATACTATTAATTTCACATTGTTTGAAGCAAATGTTTTTGATTTACATCCATTAAAAGGTGCTACATTTTCAGACAATCAGTTACAAAATTGTTGAGCCACCCTAGAAAAAAATGAAATTTTCGTCCCCCCTTCCCCCATGTCAATGTTGTTTTGAAAAAAGTACCTGATCGAGATGACACGCGTGATTCGGCAACTTTTTGTGGTACTGCAACATTGACTAGGGGGGAGGGGGAAAAACAGGGGCAAATAAACTGAAAATCTGGGGGTGGCTCAACAATTTTGTAACTGATTGTCTGAAAAGCGCGCAACTTTAACTCCAGTTTTCAAGAAAAGTGATGAAGGCAATGATGCACAATTTTGCTTACAGAATGTTATTGATACAAAGTTGATATAAGCATTGGGCTTAAGGAGTTTCATCAACTGGACATTTTTTACGTGATTTTTGAAATTCGCGTTTTTCCGCGATTTTGCAAAAAAATGGCGTAATTGTCTGAAATAGTGAATATTTAAGGTTCGTCTTCCTCTAGTTCAAACCATGATAGAAAGTAATCATAACGCGTTTCGATATCATTAAGCCTTGATCAAACTCTGGCAACTCGAACACACCAACGATGGCCAGGATGCGAGCAGTTTGTGTGCATGATGCCAGTTCGTCTGCAAGGCGAATTACGTCATCGTCGCTCGCCACAATGCTCAGTGCTCAGTACATTTCTCACTAACATTGCTCATTCCATTTTGTGCTTCTTTGCAAGGGTAAACATACCTTATTTATCAAAAGGACATAGGCTTTGATGTCAGTGGGAGTGGAGACTCCTATTTATGACCAAAAACGAACAATACTTTGCACAACAAAGCTAAACTTTTAGGAATCATACCGACATTGCTCACTTTTGGTGCTTTAAAAAACTAATAGGAGTCATTTTAGTAGTGTCTAAAGTGGGAATTGTTGATCTTTTCGCCATTTTACATCAAATGAGCGCCAGCTTTCTGCTGAAAACTCCGCACATGTCTACTCACAGGTCTTTGCTACATTTTGGTTGACTTTATTGACTTTTTATCGAGGTCTTTGGGCGTTTTTAAGGAACTTTAAAAAGTGGGAATTGTTGGTGAGAATTGTTCTCAATCTCAACCCCTCACTCGGTGACGTCAATGTCTTTATTTGGTTATTTGGGCTTCCAAATCACTGTGGGCTCAGTGGACCGATAAGAAATGATTTGTTATAGGGCTTTGTCCGTTCCCAAAAGAATTATGACTGATTTCAAAGGGGTAACGTATGCCCTTTGAAATTCAAATGTCGATTTTTCAAATTTCCCGCGCCTGATCAAGTGAAATGATTCCTTTTTAAGACACAAATACGGCACAACATTGTTTGGTTTATGGGAATTATTGCGTGAAAAGACGTTCGATTCTGAATGTATCATGAATTTCCGCTAAAGGATTTGTAATTTCGTTCGAGAATCACATTTTTCATTTTGTGTAGGGCTTGAAAATGGTTAATTTTGCACAACGGAACTCCTGTAAGTTTACAGGCAGACAGAGGCTATCGCAGACGTGGTATCTATTTGATAGCTGTTGCATATGAACATACATCAGCAAAGCTTCACGAAACCAGCTTTCCTAGCAGATAATCATCATTTCCCTATGACCAAGTCACCGTGACAAAAACAGGCAGATTCCAGAGAATTACCCTAAATTAACAGAAATCACGCAGAAAATGTAAACCTATGCAGCTCCACCACTGTCATTAAACACGGCAATGTTAGCAATTCAAAAAGTTGATTTAAGCTCTCCCGTGCTAACAAAAATAATTATTGTGGTATACCTTTTCGTCGAACCTGATTATTGCGAGGCCTAAACAAGTAGGCACACAACTAAAAAATGTCGAAAATAGGCATATTTTCAAAGGGACGCTGCGAGGCCGCATAAGCTTCCAAAATTCCCGAAAAAATCTGAGACATTTATCTACCAATGTATTGCAAATACTATTAATTTCACATTGTTTGAAGCAAATGTTTTTGATTTACATCCATTAAAAGGTGCTACATTTTCAGACAATCAGTTACAAAATTGTTGAGCCACCCTAGAAAAAAATGAAATTTTCGTCCCCCCTTCCCCCATGTCAATGTTGTTTTGAAAAAAGTACCTGATCGAGATGACACGCGTGATTCGGCAACTTTTTGTGGTACTGCAACATTGACTAGGGGGGAGGGGGGAAAACAGGGGCAAATAAACTGAAAATCTGGGGGTGGCTCAACAATTTTGTAACTGATTGTAGCTAGCCGTGCCACTTTGAATATTCTCATATGCCAGGCCATCCTTTCCCATAGACTACCTAAAACTCCCCCCCCCCTGTTTTATCCATTAACCAATTTACGCGTTAGATCAGTATCTAATGTAAATTTAATTTTGAATTCATCTTTTTATTGCAGAAATGTGTTGCCACTCTCTCTGCAAGCATTTATTACAACTTGTCACGGCTTATCATTGCCAAGAAAGCAGAAGGTCGAGCAATGCAATGATATGGTATTTTCAAATAGTGAACAGCTACCCCATAGTTTTAGGAAACATGTCAAATTGAAGAAACAGCATGAAATTATACACTTGTCACAGGTATAACGCTTTTATCCTTTGATTTACCCTTCAGTATACTACCTCAGTATAGGAATTCAATGATGCATGAAACTAAGACCGCGTTCACACGGTGCCGGCACATTTTGAAAACGGTGATAAATGTGACGGATAGGCCTCCCGTTCACACGGAAACAGCACATTTTTTGCGGGCAAATTTTGAAAACGGTTGATTTTGAAAACGGAACCCTACAGGCACATTTTGAAAACGACCTCGTGTGAGCGCTTGAAAATGATGAAAACGGAACATATTTCGACACTTTCAAAACCAGGCTGACCAATTCTTAAAGGGGCAGGGTCACGTAATGTAAACAAACTTTTTTCGATACGATGATTTTTCAGGATTTTTGATAGTCCACATCACAGAAATTTTCCACTACCTTCCTCGAAATATAGGTGTTATTTTGAAGATGGACTCTTGAATTTTCTAGAGAAATAAACCAAACACCCATACGTTGTAGGATTGCAGAGATATTGGTGGATTTTTACAAGTAACTTTATTGTGGATTCACCCCATCCACCGAAATCGGAGCGGAACACAATGGCCACGTGTGGGTAATAATATGGATCGTAGAGATAACAAGTTTATTTACGGTTACGTGACCCTGCGCCTTTAAGGTGTAGGTACATTTCGTTAACATCAAATTCCTGAGGAGCTTGCAATGGGTTTATTGCTGTCAAATTTCCTACCGTTTTAAAATTTTGCCGGTATCGTGTGAACACTAGCTCAAATTTTGCTACCGTCACATTTTTCACCGTTTTTAAAATTTGCCGGCATCGTGTGAACGCAGTCTAACATACATTCTAAAAAGTTCCTTTGATGTAATTCATGAAAGGTAATTTGTTTAGTGTCGATTTATGTACCTAAATTACATGAACTGCCAATTAAAGTTTTTGCATGTAGTGTAATTGTACAAAGGTAAGCAAGTAAATAAAGTAAAATGTTAAGTAAAATAAAATTTAGTAATTAAGTAAAATTTAATGTTAAGATGAGTTGAATTTAAAATGGGATTTTTTTAGATGAGTTGAATTGAGCATGACGTATTAGATTAGTTCACAAAATCTAATAACTGTAGGAAACTTTCAGCAAGGAGTTATGGCTTGCTATACAGTAAAAAGCCGCGTATAAGAACCTAGTGATTAAGATCCTACAGGCTGAAATTCTGAAATTAGACCCCCAATACATAAGAACCGATTCAGCCCGAAAATCGAAATTGGTTCTTATTTGTAGAGATCATCAAATTAGATCAAAACTCTAATTGCTTTGTCATTGAACCTATACAGACTATATGTGCTATATGTGCATTTTGCAAAGAACTCTAAAGATGCTTTGAAAGCTTTTCATTGTATTCTGTACAATTTCTGATTCTTCCACAAACTGCAATTGTGAATAAGGCCTCATGACCTCAGGTGCTGTGAACTGACAGTAAATAATGGGCTTTAAGATACAATCTGAACAAAAGAAATACCTGAAAGCCCTGAATGAAATAAGAACCAATTTAAGAACCTGAACAGCCTAATTTCCCACTAAATATTCAATATATAAGAACCTAATCAGGCTGACTTGCAAAATTGTAGGTTCTTATACGCGGGTTTTTACTGTACCTGACAGAAATATTCATGTATGACCTTAGGGTGATCGATTTCTGTCAATCAAACTTTCATTTCTGACCATCAAATTTTCACTTTGCTCGATCAAGCTTCCTTTTCTGTGGATCACATAAATCATGCGTTATCTATTTTGCGACACACAAGAAAATTCTCGACGACAAAGTTTGCTAGTTTGTTTCAGTCTCGCATATAATCTTTTGACTGACTAAGTGTTTTTTTATCCCTATGAAATTCTTACAATACACGTTTACCTACTCGACATATGAATACTATCCAACTGCACAACACTACAGGGACAATAAGATGAGGAGCAAAATTGCATGGCTACTCCAGGTTCTTACATATAACAAAAAACAATGAACACTACTAGGATAATACACAAAAGAAAACAAAAAATACTTGTAAACTAATCACTATGCGCTAACTACAACCTAAAGCAATTACAATAAACGTTTGCGGCATAAAGACTGTGGGAAAGGTATTTCAGAACAATGTCCCTGTTTTCTACCGAATTATATCAAATGGATCGATGGATTAATCTCAGAAAGCCAGGGTTTTCGTTTGAAGATAATAGCTTCCACTGTCTTTTCTGCAATCATTCATTTCAATTAACTAATTTCATGCAATGTAGCTACTCTGAATGAAAGAAGAAACAGAGGGTGAAAGAAAGGTATGTAAAGGAACTCGATGGTCACATAGTGCTTCAAAGTCGTCATAAAATTTGTATTACCCAAAAACTCAGCAAACATGGGTGTCTCACAAAAGTGTTGTCAAAAATTTGTGTAGCACAAATTTAGAGGATTAACAGATGTTTCCTGGCGTCACCTCCCAAGATATATTCCTTAGTTTCTTGAAAAGAATTGCATTTATCTACATTAGCTTGGCCAAACAGTAATCTTTAATATCATATATTTCATATTGCTTTCAGGTTGTTAAAAAGGTTACAGAAAGTGTGAATTGTCAACAGATAGTGGTATTGTATTACATATTTATATGCTCATGACATTGAAACCTTGATTAGTCACATGATATCTGCTGCGTGTGCTGTGTCAAAATTTTTACATTGTTCCTCCTTTTGTTATTCCGACCCTGACCCCGACAGGAAACTTAAGTTCCCCGTAGTATGGGGGGGGGGGCTGTGCCATCTTTAGGTCAATTAAGGCAACTGATACCAGCGTTAGACAGCTTCGTAATACCAGCACTGACCTCGATGTACCTATTCTAAGAACTGCGTGTGGCCAAAAATGCTTCTCTTATAGAGGAGTTAAACTTTGGAATGATCTAACTAGAGAACGTAAGATGGCAAATACTTTCACCCAATTCAAATCGTCACTGAAAAATGACAAATCCTGAGCACTGTCTCACATCTCCTTTTACTTTACTTTTGTATACAAATTTTTATCTTGAAATTGTAATTTTTATAGCTTATTTTCTTTTGTAACAGGGCAGTTTGTAAATCAACTTCACTTTTTGTATTGAATACTTACCCTGTGTAAATATTATAAAATGAAATGAATGAAATAAAAAGGAACTGTTGCTATTGTATTACAAAATCTGTCCTTGTTGCATTCAACTGAAAGAATAATTTTGTATAAGTCGTGAGACATATTAAATACCCTTGCCTATTGTTCTGTATGAAATATTCCTTGCAATTTGATCAAATGTCTTAACCTGTTACTTTGCAATGAATTATCGTAAAGTTGAAGTCAGCTATGTTTTCTTTTCTCTTAGATGTGCGAGAAAACTCACAACAATGCTTTCATTTTTCTGCTATCAAGTGAAATGTGATTTATTTAGAGCCATCCAGTATTGCACTTCGATTTTTTAAACGCCTAACCTTTTTAGCCGCATTGGATTTGATTTGACCTGAGTTCGATTTTAGTTGGATCGTCAAAATTTGTATGAAGACTATCAGTTCGCTGTTCTTCGGAATCTGGGTGAGAAATTTCATATGAAAAAATCTGAAGAACATTTTCTATTTGGTTGAAAGAGTGCGATCTAGTCCGTTTTGATAATCATGAACTTTTTTGGCAGGATGTTGGTGGGGGCCTTGGCCATTTATCGCGATATCTTGCCTTGGTACACAACCTTGCAGTAACAACGATCGAAGCAGAAGGACATCATAAAATCATTGCTGAAAAGTTTGACAGGTAAGTAACATATTGAAATTTTCCTAGGTGTTCGGGTCAAATTACTATAATGGTCTTGTCGTACGGTCTTTATGCTTACGTTCATGCCTGATGTCCCAGAAAATTGTGCCAAGTTCATGTCGCTGCTGTTAAAGGTGGTCTGAAGCGAAAATTTTTATTTATGCAAATGAACGGCATTGTCGAATGATACGGAATCTTGTTTATATTTATTTGATATCTCATGTCATAATCAAGTTATCCACTGATATTAAGTTTCAGCTAATGAAATCATTTTGTTTGCAAGTTACTAGGATGATCTATTGAAATATAGCTGTGTCTGATCTTTGAAAGGTTACATTTGTAGTTGAAATTTTAGTTGAGCTAAAATGTAAACAGTAATAGAAATTTTCTCGTAGAGTGATACGATGCTTAGAAAAGCATATCAATCGGTGAAACGTTCTTTGAGTCGATTTCCTTTCGGAAACTTAGTCAGCCTCGTACACTTTCTTTACATTTTTCAAACAAAATGACCTCATCAGCCAATCATACAAAATAGTGGATAACTCGAAAATGAAACAAGGTATTACAAAATTATAAACGCCACTCTTTATCATTCAAAAGTGCTATTCTCCTTCATCAACAAAAATTTTCGCTTCAGATCACCTTTATGGGGCTATGATTTTGGTTGCCGTAGCTACGTAACTACGCGTGGTTTTTGCACAGTTGCCAAGGTCAGGCTTTACCTTAGAGTTTGAAACCTTTTTTGAGTGAGTGTGGCAATAGCCCGATAACCAGGCCCGAGTTTTCCTTTTGAAATCGGGTCTGGTTATTAGGCTAGTCTGGAAAGTGTAGAGGAAAGGCAAAATAAGTCCTTGCTTCAAAACAGCACGTCTGTTGTTCTCCAGAAAATTCAGATTTAAGTAGATTTTGAAACAGAGGGCTCTATCGTTGTATTTAATTTTTTTCGGCATTTTGAAACGGGTTGAAAGTGTTGCCTTTATCACAAGATTATCACTTTCAGCCTTTCTATAAATGCTGAGAAAATTTGAACTTGATGCTAGCAGCCTTTCTTTCAAACTTGACTCGATTTTGCCTTTGCTGGAGAACAACAGCAGTGCCGTTTGAGGCAGCTACATATTTAGCCTTTCCTTTGCCATAGAGCAGCATCCACCTGTTTGATTCATTTTGATAGGAATGATATACTCTGGATTTAAACGTGAATAATGTGATACACGGTCGAGCACTGCCTGAATCGTCATGGATGTCAGATTTCATTGCTCTTGACACCAAAACTAAACGAAAATGAAACATTTTAAGTCACTAAGTAAGTAACCGAGTAAAAATCTATATATTCTGGCTGCATCAGTCTTGAAAAGGGCACCCCCTGACTAAAATGACGCACCGTTTGATCTGTGGCAAAATATTTTAGGGGCACGTGCCCCCAGCTCCCCCAGGTTTATTCACTCACAAATGGGCAGTTTCTTTTGTATGAGTTCAATTGAGTCAGGAGTTGTTTTGCCCCTCGTGGAATAGTATCGTCGATGTAGTGTTGTATACTGGGTTTGTCAAAAATACGTTCACGCGTTTGGCAGCATATGAAATAAAACTTATGTGACCGATATTCAAAACTAAGATGTTAATCTATAAGTCAAAGGCTAACTTAGATGGGAAACATTTGTTTGGTAAAATCACTCTTCATTTAGACACGCAAATTAGGAGAGTGTTGGTACGGGGCATGTTTGGGAACAAGGATTCCTCATACCCTGCTATTGAAATTCTATTCTATTTCTGAAGCTTGCAATGTGAACTTTAGTGCTACATAAATCATTTACCAGAATGGAACGTGGAATTTTGGATTCCCATACAAACCTCTTGCAGGCAGTTTTCTAATTTTTGGGCCTTATAGATGTGTGATGTTACCAAACTAATTTTTCCAATCTAAGTTGGCCTTTGACTGATAGATAAACATTTTATTTTTGAATATCTGCCTCATACTTTTTATTTCAGAGCGTTGCCAAACGCCATTGAAAATGGTCTCTAGGTCTATATACCATGAAGCAACCGAGTATCTTACAGGACTGTTCCAAATGTTATGTGAAACCTGTGCTAGACAGCTTCTTAACGCCAGCACTGACCTTTATGTACGTCTACTAAACACCGCATGTGGCCAAAAATGCTTCTCGTATAGAGGAGCTTAACTTTGGAATGATTTGAAAAGAGAAAGTAAGATGGCCAACATTTTTGCACAATTCAAATGATCACTGAAAAATGACAAATCCTGAGCAGTGTCTCACCTTTCCTTTACTTTTACGTATTTTAGATAGTTCCTATCTTTACTGTAATTTTGTAGCTTTTCTTTCTGTAACAGGGCAGTTTGTAAATCAACGTTTATATGACTTGATTCCTTACCCTGCATAAATATTATAAAATGAATGAAAATGAATAAATTATAAAAATGTTCCCTTTATTCACCCGGTAGTGCTAATGTTCATAGTCTTAGGCCCCGTTTACACGAGATCGGATCCAAATGGATCCGTACGAAAACTGTAACGGATAGTCCTTGCGTTTACACGGGACTCGACGGATCCGTACCCATTTGGATCTGCTATCCGTACCCAAACGGGATCACTTTCGAAAGTGACCCCGTTTGGATCTGATCCCAAAAAGGTCTCGTGTAAACGGGTGGGATCGGATCCAAACTGGTACGGATAGGAAGTGACCCGATTTAACTGAAAATCCTTTGTTGACATTTCAAAGAGAGGAGTCAGAGACGAGACAGAGTCTATTAGAGTGCAAAAATTTCAAAGGATCGGATTAAAATAAGAGAAAAGGTCTACTAGAGCGCTGCTAAGAGTTCATAAAATCCAAATGGATCCCATCCCGTGTAAACGCCAACAGATCTGGATCCGGTCCCGTGTAAACGCCCCTCAAACAGTGGATCGGATCCAAATGGATCCGACCCCATTTGGATCCGATCCCATGTAAACGGGGCCTTACTGTGTGGAGTAAGTTGCAACGTTGTTGTTGTTGTTGTATCTTTATTTTACATCGATTGATTTTTATCTAGTCTGCTATGTATATACATATATACACGAAAACTAATCAAAGTCGATGAAAAATATATATCGAAACATATATCATATATATTAACATATATCAACATATATTGAAAAATGTTTCCTCGGATATATGAGGAAAAAAAATGATATACCATATGTCTTATCGTCTCTTGCAGAGAGGCTTTACAAGACCTCAGAAAACAAAATAGAAAGGTAAGCGACTTTTGGCTTTACACGTTGAAAAATTCCCAATGTGGATAGGATCGCCATAAGGGCTGGAATGAAACGAAACGTTCCAAGGGAGGAAGGGGTACCTTGACCTATCATCTGGCGTTGAATAGCATTGGTTTCAAATCTTTAAAAAGGTGAGTGTAAAAGCCCATGACCTACTTCTTTGAACTGAACGGATTCAAAGAAATATTAACTATTTTATGATAAATCTGCTGTTGGAATTATCTGAAATCTTCAATATGTTCAGAATTACAGTGTTTTTTCTTTTTAAGAATTCAAGGAAATGTTCGAAAAAAACTTAAAAGTATCGTAATTTCTAAACCTGTTTACGAAAGATCAAATAATTTTATAGAAAACCATGGTTTTTTGGATGTCTATAATATGTTATCAAGCAAAACTCTTTCACTCTTCTGGTTTTTGATTTAGAAATTTGATGACGTCACATCATAAAATGAGCTTTAATAAAACATTTTCTGTAATTTCGAACAGTGCAACGGTAGAATCATAGAAAAGTGGCTATAGTTTCTTTCAAGCCATTCAGTTAAAGGAAATTGGTCATTGAATTTCACACCCGCCTTTTTACACCAATTTAAAGATTTGGAACATATGCTGTGTTGAACTGTCATTTTCTGTCCTTCAGAAGGGACGTTAAACTAAATGCGGCATGCATAGTAGAACTAGATTACCTTTGATATGGCAAGAAAGCTCTCCAGCTACTGAAAATAAGGTACAGAATGAGAAGAATGTGCCCAATAAGTTGGCATTCAGAAATTGGCAAGTGCGAAATGACGTCATTCTACATGACTTCACTTCACGTTGACCTGAACGAGGCTGCTAAATGTGTTGATACATTATACCATTCACATTGCTAGCCTCCTTATCACGCCTTTGCACATTAGCGCAAAATACAAAATGGCGACGATATTTGGCCTAACTTACAAAGATTCATTAACCAATTTATGAAAGTTGGAGGCATCAAAACTTGGAATGAACTCACGACTGGTGTTCAGCAGTTGGTAAGGCTGCTTTTTAATGATAATTTTATCAACCCCGGACTTGTCCTTTAAACTAATTCACAACAGTTAACCTGAAGATAGATACTTTGTTTGTTCATATTGGAGTATTGAGGGTAGAAATCTTTTTCATGAAAATCAAGATTTGCCTCCACATCCAAACCAGGATGTTTGGGTTTGGCCTAAGCTGTTAATGCGCTTGTTGTGGAACCCCCATAATCATAGCGACGTACACACAAGAGGTCTCGTGCTTCGGAAAAGTTCTTGAGAGAAATTTAAATCGAACTTGACAATCAAATTCACTAATTTTGTCCCAGAGAGACTTCTCTGATAATTGTACAAAGGTTTTGAATAACATCTGCCGAATAAAAGTTATTCATCAGCAAAATAAGTCCCTCGGGTGTGAAAAATCTTCATTATTTGAATAAAATGTATTTGCTGTAATTGGACTCATTGCGAAACTAACAGTCACATATACCCAATAAACAGCCGCAAGTATAAGACCCTTGACGGAGCTCGCTTTTGCTCAATGCTTTCTTTTTGTAAATTCATTCTGACTACATTCAGTGATACGTTTGTCAGTTTTCAGTTTTTACATTTCTATTCAAATGTGCACCAAGCATCGAGTCTTTGTTCAGAATTTTCACGCTATGTCTATCCTTGAGGAGATTCCCCAAACAGCGCGTTTTTACCATAGGCCAGAATGTGAAAGCTCTGGTTTGGAGGTGGAAGCAATTCTAGACTTTCAAGATAAAAATGTCTTCTCTCAATGCTCCGATATCCACAAGCAGGGTATCTTTCTTCAAGATAACTATCGAGGATTAGTTTAAAGGCTAGGAATCCAAACCCGTGCTGCGCGCGGGTTTGCAATTCATAGCTCCTGCGGAGGGCTAGGCGCCTTTGGCGCCTGGCCACCTGCGGTGGCTATCACCGATCAAGTGGCGCGCTTCGCGCTCCACTTTCTCAGTGCCGAGCAGCTTAAAATGATAGCATTGAAATATCCATCCAACTGATATGACAGAGACCAAATTTCATAGTGACCAGAACGATTTTTCATTGTAAAGCGTCATGAAGATTGATTTGCACAGAAATTCTTCCAGAATGGTACATATTGGTCACTTCAGTATTTACCCATGCAAAAAAATTATTGTATTCTTAAACTTCTTCCCAATGGAGATTCTTTTATTTCTCCTTCCACTATGGCTAGTCTGATTAGCTATATTTAACTGAATTTACTAAAGGTATGCTAATTTGTGTCCATTCAAATTTAACTTTGGGTTCAATTTCAGATGCTAACCCCCCCCCCCTCTCCGGGTAGATACCTTGCACTTATTATTGAGAAATGGTACCCTCATATTCATGTAAGAAGTGATAGACAACTTGTACAATATAAAGATTATTTCCATTTGATTGGAGCTAAATTCTTAGGCTAGTCCTGATCAAATCTGTTACCTTTTTTCTGGGATACCCCATATTTCTGCTATCTCTTTAAGTTATGCTCAAATCTTGTCGATTTGATTAGAATTATTGCTTACTCCATTGTGAGCCATTCAACCGCAACCATCGTGACTCATTTCAGTAAATGTGTATTTCTTTTCTCTTTTTAAAGCATTCGTCGGAAGCGCAGCGTTATAATGAATTTTAGTAACAGTGCGACGACGAAAACTTTGAGGGTCATTTCAGAAAACAGACAAATCAGTGTAAATCGACATTCAATCATTATGACAAGTCCATTTTAAAGGCGCACTGTCTTGCCGCTGATTGGGTAAACAACACAACCATGAAGAAAAGAATTAGGCAAAGTCCAGTAATTTCGCCGTACAGTGAAAGTCACGAAGATGATAATGATCTGATTCTCTTTATTCTCGAAACAAAGTATGATCGAAGAGCATAAAGGCTTCGTAATTACTCAAAAGCCTGGGCTTTGTTATTGATATTAACATCATCACTAGCCTATCAGAACCACGACAGTGTTCCTTTAAATATAAGTTGTGTTAAATCGACATGATTTATTTAGGACATTTCGAGACAACTTGTCTCATCCTCAGCTGAATAAAATTTTGTTTACTTGCGAGATTTTAAACTACAAATTATTCGCAAGCAATGAATAATTAACTTATCAATCGTATGACTTCTTAATGAGGAAAGGCTATCGAAGCTACTGAATGAATAAAAGAAAGTCCTGTGAGATTTCAAAAAAGATACAGTTAGAAGAATTTTGTTGATTAAGTGTCGGATGGTGGTCCCTTAAGATTAGCAGGCTCTCGTATGCAGGTTTTCCACTAGGAGAAATTTTCCGCGCGCAGCGGAGCGGCTGTTGTTTCTAAAGCATTGCATTCCTACGAAAAAAGATTTTCAATTTCCACTGGAGAAAAAGGCGCCTAAACGCACATAACGATAAGCCTAGACATTCTTTGAAAATGGACAAACGTCGAAGGCTGCTCCTGCTGAAGGAACTTCAACTTTTAAAGCTATTCCTCTTGCTAGCTGGCATGTAATTTGAGACAGAATGAAGTTTTATCGAAACAGAATGTAGTTTATGTTGAAATGGCCGCGGGGTAGTCATAGCCTTTTTCTCCTCGGGGTATCGTTCCAATAGCATTGTATAGTTGTATAGTAATTTTGTAAAGTTACTTGGTTTTTAAAGCAAAGCTTCTGTCAAAAATTTCGCCCCAGTGCAAAGTGTGTCTTTGGTATTCATGATCCAATAGGCTTAAGTTATCTCTTACAAATAAGGGTTGGTCTCAGTAAATTGAATTTTCATAACTTCGAGCACAATTTTAGGGATACTGTGAACCCAATGTGTCCAACGAATGATTGCATTGAGGATACGGAGCACTTTTTGTTGCCTTGCCCGTCATTTGACATTCAACGGCAAGATTTTCTCGTAGGAGTGTCAGAATTGTTACGACCATTTGTCCAAATCGAGACCCTTCCAAACAACGTTCTTGTTCAATACTTATTATATGGTAATGAAGAATTTTCTAATGATGTTAACAGAAATATACTGGAACATACTTTAAACTTCATCCATACAACAGGTCGGCTTGGATAACCTCAAACTTTCCTTTACGCCACACAGCCGCTATGTACATTTTTCCTCGTCTCTTTTGTAAGTCTGTTTCACATTTGATGTTAGGCAAACGAAATTGCAAATTGAAACCTCTTGATACTAAACCAAAATATTTCAGATTACACTATCACAATTACAACCAAAAACCCTGGCCTGACAGCATATGCGTAGAGTGTTGAAGGATATTATTATTATATACATTATTTATACACGAGGAATCCCTTCAGCAAAAACCTTAAAATACATAAGCATAAAAAATAGTTATATAAAAATTCAATGGATGGGGCTGATCTTCCAGGGAGTCGTGTTTGAGTTTAATTCAGCTCCTCAAATGTATCTTGAGGTGTTTTTTGAATTGTTAGGGGCTCTGGGGGAGGATCAGTGATGGTAGCAATTAACGTCGTCGCTGTTCTCTCTTCCGGGGTTCCTGTTGTCCAGCATTTTCTCCTATGCTGGCCTGAAATCAAATTTGAAACGGATTCGAGTGTTTATGTGTATAATGCTAAATCGTATGTTTTGTATTTTGTAGCTATTCATTTAGTTGTTAATATTTACATGTCTTTATGTTAATGGCCGTAGGGTAGTCATTGTCCTTTGCTCCTTGTGATCCTGTCCCGGTAGTATTTGTATAGTTTGTATAGTAATTAGAAAGTATAGTGGGATGTAGGCGTAACTGGTATTGTAAAATTTTAGATGAACATAAAAAAGCTGATCTTCATCTTTGGTTACAAAAATCCTGTATGGCCCATTTGATAAGATATCAATTAGATGATGAATGATTCCATGAATGTATCTAAACTACATATCATTTGAAAGAAGATAGATTGTACTTTCAAACTTCGTTCATTACGTCTACTCAAATCTTATCACTCTTTAAAAATTTTTAATCATAAGTCTTGTTGTGACACTTCTGAAACACTACGTACAATGCCTGACAAATGTCTTGGAGCACCTCTGCTAATCTTGCCTTGTTTTGCGACCCCCCCCCCCTCGGAACAATGTTGTTTTGTGGTAAAAAATTGGGATGACCGGACGATCCGCGACTCTGCTATAATGCTGTGACAATAACCTTCCGAATCAAGCTTTCTTTTGGGGGTGAGGGGGTACTTAAACCTGATGGCTATGGTTAGAAATGCTGATCATGAAGGAAGGGCCTAACTGGCCCAAGGACTTTTGTCAGGCATTAAAATCAAGTTATCAAAGGTCCTACATGTGCTATAGAATGTCTGCCTAGTGTAGCTAATGCTGCAATATTGCGAACACGTAGAACTTCGCAACTCCACCGTTGTCATGTTGGCTCCAATTGTTAAGGTCTTCTTTGTACCAGAAGCGCAATTGCTGTCCAGGATATAACTCGATGACGTCATTGAAAACCACAAATTGAGACTTGCTGATTTTTCCATCATGGAAGTACCCCTTTGACTTAGGTAGAAGCACTTTGTTTTTGTTGTCAGTCACAATTATCTCGATTCTGTCTCCATTCCATGGTGGAGTAAAGCAACCAAAGTTTGATTTATAGGGCGCGTCACAAATGAGAAAGCCAGAATGATGGACCAGCTTTATTTTGTATGTACCATGATGCACATCCACTTTCACAGAAGCAAATTTATCATCTTTTGCTCCCACCTGGATCAGTCCACCATCTTTGTTTTGAAGCAGGAACACAACTAAGAGATGAAAAAGCAAGCTGGTGTAGGCATCAGTTAGCTGTAATGTAGCCACTTGCATACGCCTGCTTTAAAGAAAGGAAAGAAAGAAAGAAATTCACGATTTAGTGGTTTTTATTGCTGCATTGAAAACTTTCAAGTTGAACTTTGTTGACTCTCAGATTCCAGTTTATGAGCTGTACTGAAAAGCACCGGAGATGAGAGACATCTGGTTTGGGAACAACCTCTGATTTTGAAGTTCTTGTCTCACAGCGCTACAATTACTTGTCCAATACACGTTTTTTTAAAGAAACTGGTTTATAAGAAACTAGTACTAAGATGGCAAAAATTTTAAGAAACTCTAGTACTATGTCTGCGAGGTACTAAGAAACTTTTCAAACTTAAAAGCATGAATTTTATAGCAAATAGATCGTTGAACCTTTATTACTGGGTAATATTATCTAACCATTTGTGTTTTCAACATAACGGAACACTGTTTATTCCTGTATGATGTTTTAAATATCAAGGAACATATCTGCAGCAGTGTTAGCGACCACATTGACAATTCATGCATTCAAAAAATAAGAAACCAATTAAGAAACTTTCAGTACTAAAATGGACAAAATTTCATGTTAAATAAAGAAACTTTTAGTACTATGGCCTGATATAAGTTTCTTATGAAAAAAACGTGTATACTCAAGCAAGGTCGCAAACTTTAAGTCGAAGCCGTTCATATAGCACTGTATCAAAAGGAGACAACTAAAAGTGATGGCTCCTACCGGGTGAATCAAAAAAACGCCCGGCGTTTGAAAGGCTACTGCTTCCTGAATATATAATCAATGATATTTTGCAATATCTGATTACAATGCTAACATGATCAATTATTTTTAGAAATTTTCGTGGCTAAAATCGGTCACTCCTTTCAGATTCTGCAGGTAATTTTCTAAGATGAATCCCTTTGAGTCCCAAAGTTGTGAAAGATTGCCTCAAAAAGCAACTTCAAGAAGCCTTTCACGAGCCTTAAAACATACTTTGGGTGCCAGACTCTCTCGAAAAAGAAAATGAGACAATTTCCCATTTCATTTTTGAAAGAATTTAGTACCCAGGGTACTTACAACAATAATTTCTACATGCTTGCTTTTGCACATGTTCTCCCTATTTTGGAGGATCGCAGGAAGTTTGAGACAACTGAAATAGCTATGAGCACTTCAAACCTGAAATCTTTGTCCAGATGAAGTTGTTATCCTTCAATGCTTCTTTTTTTTCTTCACTTCCTGTGATTAGCTTCAACTCTCGAGTTGCTTTGTTTTCAGCAACATCAGTACAATTATCGTTCATACTGCAAAGATGGAAACTTCTCAAGCTTTGCTTATTTCCTCCTCCGTTCTCGTCGTTGTCGTTCTGTAACTTAAAAATGTTGCCGCCATGATTCCCATCGGTAAGTTGTGTGAAGAATTGGAGAATTGAAAGTATTTTTATGAACATCATGATCTTTGTTTCTCGACCAAACGCTTTGCCTCAGTGTGCAGTCTTTGAGAAGTTTTTGATTGTCTATGTCTTGACTATTTGTGTGTCACATGAAAATGAAACTTTGCCACAATGTTGTCAGCTCTTTTGTAGCAGATCCTTTTCTCGATATGATGTATAGCTAACTTCCACAATTTACGCATTTACCATCAGCAGCACTTCTCATCGTTGTTTGTGTGTGTTTAGATCCAAATAGGTATAGTGTAGATTCCTTGCTGTGCTGGGGTTTACATCTCTTGCTGCGGAACGATTTTGAATATGAAAAGGTTGTGCAGGTGAATTCTATACTGCATTCAGGTACTATATTTTTGATAGCTTAGATGGAGAATTGATGTCTCTATTATTAATGATATATTTAATGTAGGAATATTTATATATAGACTATACAGTCGTGGCCGAACGGCATATAATCTAACAGCATATTTCTTTCAATAACGACTCTTGGCGTAACGAGGTCGAGCCCTGCCGCTCTGCCGATTTTAATCTCTTGAAGTTAACATTCCATTTACATTCGAAATTTCAATGTTGCTTTGTGAGTTTCTTGCGCCATTTTGATGTGACATCACATTGAAATCTACATAAATTTTTAGAAATTATACAGGGTGTTTCAGAAAAAACGCAGCCAAACTCTAATTTGAAATGTTAAAAACTTGCCAAAATTTGAGTACATGTAATTTATACCATCTGAAAGTACAATCTTTCTTCTTTCTAATCATTTGCAGCTTGGGTACCTTAATTGAATAATTTATCGCTTAATTTATATTTTAGCTAGTAAGTATAAGTATGCCCAATTTCAAATGCAGCATCCCGCGAAAGCAAAATCAACCCCCTCATTTCTTGTTAAAATTACCTCAAAAAATTATTTCGAAGCATTTCAGGCCTAGAAGCACTCGAAGTGATGCCTTGAGGAAGGAAAAAAAGACAGTTTTATTCTCATGAGATGCATTTGTAGATAATGATAACAAATGCAGATTATCGTCTATGTAAATGCCCAATCACTTTCCAGCATCGGAAATAGGCCTGCGAAAACGTCAATTAAGCAATGTAAAATTCAATGAATCCACCCAATCTGGATATCATTGGAAATAAGGTAGATTTTACTTTCAGTTACTATGCCTCATATTGATTCAAATTCTATCATTTCGTGAAGAAACTCAAATAACAGTGGGTTGCGTTTGTTCTGAAACGCCCTGTAGTGCAGTCATGGACAAAATAGTTTGAGACAAATCAAAAACCTAAGATTTGACTATTGAAGATCCCCCTTCCCCCTTATTCAATGTTGGTGACGCGTCAAGGAAGGTACTCGGAGTTTTCAACATTGATTGAAGGGGGAACGGGGGGGAGGGGGAAAGGATGCTCAACAGGTGAAAATATCGGAAAAGATGAATTTGTCTCATAATTCATGTCGATGATTGTGGTTCTACCGACGATGGGTGTGACCCAAAAGATGTAAATGGCGATTGAATGAAATTTAATCGCAATTAATGGAACGTGATGTTTTAGTTTCTTACACAATAGGGCTGAGTCCCTTGTGACCATGGTTATTTCTTTTTCATTGTGATAAGTATCGCAAAATATCTTAACCCGTACGTTCAAAAGATACTTTTTACGAATGAAATAGACGTATGTGCAAGTGCAGAGCCATCTTGGATCAACAAAAAACTTCAACTCAACAAAAACGTGGTCTCTCGCCAAAACGAGGCAAAAACAAAATTGAGTCCAGGGGGGCTAGGCGATAATTCAGTACACTCCCCCAAATCAATGGTCTTTACTCTTGATTTAATATTTCTGAATGTACTTTTAATAACTCATCAGCTGCAATGGCTGCTACTCTTCTTGGTCTGACTTCTTTTTCCTGAACTCTTTCCTGCTGAATATGTTGTCCTCCTACTTGCGCTTTTATCTCTAAGGGACATATTCCTTGAAGTGGTCTTTCCATGACAATCTTCCGTCCTTGAGACACTGCATCTAATTTAACTGCTCAAACTACATGATCTCTTCCCTTGATGTAACTGGAGATTTTGGCTAACTTCCAGAAACTTCTTTCGATGGTAGTGTCAATGATTAATACCAAAGTTCCCAGCTCTGGTAACGCTTCTCCACCTTTGGTTGTGCGATGGTATTCTCGAAGTCCTACAAGGTACTCCTTTGACCATCTATTCCATACATGCCCTAGTTTAGCTCTCAAGAGCTGCATCCTTTTATTCACATTCTTGTCATCAAAATCTGCATCGTTGTCATGCTTGACATCTCCTATCATTATTAGGCGATGACCATGAATCATGTGATTTGGAGTGAGTGACTCCTCCTCCAGATCTGCTGTTTGGTAGGTAAGTGGTCTATTGTTGATCATTCCTTCCACTTCTATCAACATGTTATCCAGCTCTCTAAACGTCAACGTTGTTTTTCCCATCGTCTTGAATAATGCTGTCTTGATCATTCCAACTAATCTTTCAAAGAAGCCGCCTTGCCACGGCGCCTTGGCCACATTGAAATGCCAATCAATGCAGTTCGCTAGCAAAAAATCTTGCAATTCTCGCTCTGCACATATCTTCTTCAAGTGCTTTGCAGTGGCAAGGAATGTCTTGGCATTGTCACTTATCAGCGTTGAAGGTGCTCCGCGTCTGCTGATAAATCTGCGAAACATTCCCATAAATTCATGTGCTGTCATGTCTTCTGTCAGCTCTAGATGTACCGCACGAGTTATTCCACATGTGAATAATGCGACATATGCCTTCTCTTCATTCTTCAAATGTATGGGTCCTGCAAAGTCAACTCCAGTTGTACTAAACGGGTTACCTTGAACCACTCTCTCTGTTGGTAGCTTACCTGATTGTGGTGGTGCACACGGCTTTGCATTTCGCTTACTACAAATCATACATTGACGCAATTGTTGCTTTACGGCTTGGCGTCCCTTTAAGACCCAAAACTTGCTTCTGACTTCAGCCAGTGTAATATTTACTCCCCCATGTCTTGTACGCTTGTGACACTCTGCAATCAACAAACTTGTAAATCTGCTATCCTGAGGTAACAGTATTGGAAACTTGCTCTCATCCGGTAGCGCTGTATTTTGCAGACGGCCTTGGCAGTGCAAAATTCCATTTATTTCCATCACTGCAAGCTGTTCTTTTATTTGTGGGTAACTCTTTCTTCCTTTCAACATCATTTGCGTGTCTTTTATCCACAATTCTTCTGCTTTCTGGATCTCTTCAACATGCAACAGCTGAGTGCCTGGTTGCATCTTCTTCTTAAGGCATCTAATGAAGCGAAGAACGAAAGCTGTTACTCTCAACATTTTGCCATAGGAGCTGTAGTTTGCTGCAGGCACTACATTGTCCACTGACAAACTTGGCTCTTCTTCAGCAATAGGAAGTACACTCTGTCTTTCTTCAATCTTGCTTTCCTCTGTTTCAATCGTGTGAGGCTGGTGTGGATGATTTCCACTCACTAAGAACTCTGGTCCATTTCACCAAAGTTTGTTTTGCTCTAATTGCTGTGGAGACAATCCTCTTGTTCCAATATCAGCAGGATTCTCCGCTGTGGGCACATACTTCAACTTTACATCCTTTGTCAACTCTTGGATCTCATCTACTCTTCGCTGGACAAACTGTCTGTATTGACCTCGGTTCTCTAGCCAATGTAACACTGTGCTGCTGTCAGACCACAGCACTAACTCTTCTGGTTCCCAGTTCTTCGGAGTTTCTCTGACTGTTTTCAACAAACGCGCTGCAATCCTTGCTGCGGTCAGTTCCAATCTGGGTATTGTCATCTCTTTCTTTATTGGAGGTAACCTTGTCTTCGCAGTGGCAAGGTGTGCTCCTGACTGATTGTCATTGTGCCATGCAAGATATACAGCAGCACAGTATGCAACTTTGCTTGAATCACCAAAAACATGCAGTGAAATCTTGCATGGTCCACCGCTTGCTGGCATGATGCATCTGGGAATCTCTAAGTCAGTCAATCTTGAAACTGCTTGCATCCACTTCTTCCATCTCATTTCCATCTCTGGGCTCACTGGTTTATCCCAATCCTTGTTTTCCTTGCAGATATCTTGGAATATCAGCTGGGCAATAACCGTAACTGGTCCCACAATCCCAAGTGGGTCATATACCTTTGACAGCGTACTCAGTACTTCTCGCTTAGTCACTTTGTGAGTCTTCACATCTGAAACTGCTTCCATGTTGATTCCTAAGATGTCCTCTTCTGGATCCCACTTTAATCCTAAAACCTTACTTTGCAAATCTTTGGTACCGAGGCTTTTCTTTGCATATGTCATTGCAGTTGAATCCTTTTAGATCACTTTGCTCCTTTATGTGTTCTCTGACTTCCACATTGTTGGTCTTCCACTTATGGAGTTGGAAACCTCCTTCTTGCATAATGTCTGTGATCTTATCTTTCAACTCTATGGCTTGTGTACTGTTGGCAGCTCCACTTACAAGATCATCACAATACATGTTTGGTAGGACATTTTGGACCACTGCTGGTTCTTGCTCTTCATACCTCTTTAGATGTCGTCGCAGTGTTGCATTTAACAAATAAGGACTTTGTCCACTGCCAAAAATCACTCTAGAAAACCTGTACTCTTTAACAACATGTTTTTCATCTGCCACATTTTCTACCCAAAGGAATCTCATACTGCCTCTGTCTTTCTCATCCACCAGGATTTGATGGAATGCACTCTTGATATCACCAACGAGGGCCACCGGAAACATGTGAAACCTCAACAGCACATCATGTAGCATAGGTAACAATGATGGGCCTGTGTACAAACACTCATTTAAACTCTTGTCTCCTTTTCTTTCTTTGGCTGACCCGTCATACACAACTCTGACTTTTGTGCTTTCAGCATTCTCATGGATTACTGAATGGTGTGGTAGAAAGTGGATTCTTTCTCCTGTTGGCAGATCTGGAACCTCCTCAATGATACTCTGTTTTATCTGACCTTTAATGACATCATCATATTTCTTTAATATTTCTGGCTCTTTCTTTAGCCTTTTGAGTTGCATTGAGCCGCCTTTCACAAAGACTCCGGTTTGTTTGCAAATTGGCGTTATCTGATTTCCATGGCAACTGCACACTGTATCTCTCTCCATCGAAACTTACTGTATCTTCAAATTTCTCTTCCACTGAGTTTTCTTCTCTTATCCCTACTGTCTCTAAATCCACAGTTTGGCTATCTGATTGCTCAGATTCTCCTTATCAGTTGTCAACAACACTGAACTTGAAATACTTTGATCTTCTGATGTGTTTGTTGGCACCATTAGAGTCCAACCCAGCGTTGTTTCTTCTGCAACAGGATCACCTGCATTTTCCCATTTCATGTTTCCTGTTTTCAACTTGCAAAGGTCTTCCAATCCAATAATGACATCAATTTCAAGTTCCTTGTCACTTGAAATATCTGAAAATTCAAGATTTTTCAAATGGTTGAACTTTTCCTTTAAAATCTGAGGCTTCACATTCTTGACAGATGTCAGCTTGCTGAGTGTGGATACTTCAGTTTCAAATTTCAGCCTTTCTTTCATATCTTTTACTTCTATCTTGTACACTGAGCATATTTGTTGCCTTTCTCCATGCACAGTGTCCAAGACCTTCTTATCCTGTCTCAATGCCTTTGATTTCAGCAAATTTGCAGTTTTCTGCAACATGTATGTTTTATCACACCCTGTATCCAACAAACATCTGCAAGTGATACTTGGCTTTCCCTTAGCATTTACCTTGGCTAACACAGTTTGATAGGCTATACCTCCAGGTGTAACAACATGCATATTTGGAACACTACTCTCTTCTTTTTCACATATCACAGGGTGATGCTCACCTTCATTGCACTTGCTGCAAGGCTTCTTGTAGCACTCTTTGACACGGTGCCCTTTCTTCAAGCAACAAAAACATCTCTGACACCTCATCAAGATTGACTTTTTCTTCTTCACTTCAGTGAAAACAGAACAATCAGCACTACTGTGATCTCCAAGACAAAAGGCACAAGATGCATTTGGTGAAATAGCAAATGCCTTCCCCTTGTTAGGATTCTTCTCTTCTCTTTAACTCTGCACTTTTGGAGTAGCTTCATCCATGCCCTTGAGCAGAAGTTCTTCTCTGAGCTTGTTCAAAAATTCACTCATGGTCCACTCATTGTCTACAGGCATTGTTCTTCTGATGGAAAGTTCAACATCTCTTGGTATCTTCTTCATTAAATCTGGTACAATAACTAATGAATACTGTTCTTCAGAAGTACCTAATACAGATAATGCTTTTACATGCATATCAACAATCTCATACAACTTTTTTAATCCATCTACATTTTTAGAATAAATTACACCAACAACAGCTTTTAATGCAGACATATGACATCCCTTAAGTGCATTAGCTTTACCATATTTCTCTTTTAAAATGTCAACTGCGGGCGCATAATTGTCCCCAGTAGTTCGCAAATCTGCAATAGCATGACTAGCGGTACCCTTAAGAGAAGCCTAAAGGTAAGACATCTTGTCAACATCACACAGTGAAGAATTCAAATGAGTATTCCTCTCAAAAGAGTCCCAAAATTCCATCCAACTCATCGTATTCCCATCAAATGACTTTAATTCAAGCTTTGCCAACCTCAGATTACTACTCAAATTTTCCCCTGGGTTTGTACTTGGTGAATATTGGGGTTGCCAGATAGGTTGTGGCAAATAATTTTGCATATGGGGATTAAAGGGTTGCCCCAAGGGTTGGTACATGGGAAATGATCTTTCAAACCCCCCAACAGGATGCTGGCTGTGTCCTTGTTCATTTCCAAAACTTCTTCCATGGGGTGAATTCATTGAGACAAAAGAATTAGTAGTAGTAGGCTTACCAGTTGTTTGTTGGGAGGAATGAATCTGCTTCTTCTTTGCACATTTATCAAGTAACATACCTACTTTTGCATCATACGAACGACTCGACGTATACTCTGTTACCAATTCCGACTTGAAATTTAACTTCTTCATCACATCTTGAATATCCTTGGACAAAGATTTAATATCGATTAACATAGGCTACACAATCAACTTTAACTCCATTATTCTGGACTCAATATCTTCATCAATAACATCCATTGTTGATATATCCTTCAACTCGATAATAAAATCTTTCATTGCAACCATTATCAATTCACGATCTTCAATAAGAACTCCTAACTGCTTCTTCAGCCGATCTTCTGGCCTATCAATACCATAATTATCAATTTCTTGTGACAATTCATCGGCTCCTACAGCGCCAGTTTCTTCGTCTTTGTCACCGTTAGATCCCATTGTTATCTGCACTCCACTTCTTAAAATCATAACACGGACATCCAGTGTCCTAATCGGAGGTGCCACGTATCGCAAAATATCTTAACCCGTACGTTCAAAAGATACCTTTTCGAATGAAATAGACGTATGTGCAAGTGCAGAGCCATCTTGGATCAAGAAAAAACTTCAACTCAACAAAAACGTGGTCTCTCGCCAAAACGAGGCAAAAAAATTGAGTCAAGGGGGGCTAGGCGATAATTCAGTACAAAAGTTGCTGGCAGTAACTTAACGCATTTTTGCTCAGTGGCTGCACGTGGAATGTCTGCTTTTCGTGGCTGGTATAAAAGGAAGTAAGTTGTTGTTGATCATTTGTCTGCTATCATCAGCCAGAGAGAGAGCTAGTGGTTCAGCGCCTCGTGTTTTTTGCCCCACCTACCCGCCACCATTTTTCTGCCACTTTTCCTTTCCACGGCCGTCGGTCGTGTGACAGGTGCATTGGCTCGGAAAAAAATAAGTATTTTTCAGTCCAATCACCGACCTTAAAAGTTGTTGTTGTATGTTCGTGCTAGCAAATGCCGGGCGGCTGCACTACTGCCCAATTTTCTAGCAATTGTTCTGGCCTATTTCGCGAGAATGTCTAAATTTTGCGCTAAATGATGCTTATGTTGCGTTTTCCACCAATTTCGGAAGCGCGAGGACAAAACCTCTGTGAGAGTAGATTTATAGAGTGGCTTTAGTCATACTTGACATTGTAAACCTTGAGAGGTTGTGTCCTCCTATTTCTTTATTATCAAAGGAACCATTAATAATCAGCTTGATTTTACATCCATGTATGCGCATTTTATTTCTATGGTTTATTTACAAATCATTGAAACTTCACCCAAAGTATTGCTTCAGGGAAAAAAGTAACCAAGTGCCTTCAGTCCACAGCTCAATCCATAAGCTTAAAATCATCCTTGGCAAAACGTGAAAACATTCTTTGCTCATAATGTAAGAGCCTTTGATATTAATGAAACTGTTCTTGAAAATTGTTTCGAATAGCTATGCGGTTTGCTGCTCCAAACTAACACTCAATGGCTGGTCTTAAACTTATGGTCATAGGTGTGGGCTGAAGGCTCTCCTCTGAATTTCTTCCTGAAGCAATGTATTTTGTTATGTCTGGATATTTTGCGAACAAATGATAGAAATAATTGTGCTTGGATCGATGTAAGATCCAATTTAGTAACACAGTTTATCTGTCACACACCCCGTGTCCATAGAACCACCATGATTTGTTAGAATTTTTATAGATTTTATTGTGAAATCATAGCACAATTCAAAAGCAACATCAAAATTCGGAATCTACTTGTTACGTTGAACTAAACGAATTCAAGAAAGTAAAATTGGCAGAGCGGTAGGGTTTGATCTCGTTACGCCAAGAAACGTTGTTGACAAAGATGATGTCTTACGGCTTTCGCGTAATTCAATAAAAAGATGTTCATTGCATGTGGAACTATAGCAATTAAACAATTATATAAAAGATAAATGATTTAAGTGCCAAATGTAGCTGAGAAGTTTAAAAACACGATGTTTCGAGCGTATACTTGTTCTTAAGTGTGACCGTTTGAAATGTCATTTTTATGTGCGAAGAATGAGCACATAATGTGATGGGGGAGAGTTTGTATAGGAAGGAAGCGAGCTAGGTATGTAGGTAGGTAGCTAGCTAGGTAGGTAGGTATCTACGGACGCTTTTCGTGCCAAAAGTGTAACAATAGGTAAGCATACCTGAAATAGTTTGACCATTGAAGTAGTCATCAGAGCCTCAATTAGGCTAGATAATTTTGAACTTCTATCTGGCAACTTGACAGCGACATTTATGATGAAAATTAGCTGTTAACAAAGTTAAGTGAGTGCAGCTCAGAACAGTAAGATGGAAAAGACAATCGTTTGCCAACCTGTACTCACTACCATTCACCAGGAATTTGAATGATTCTTCTCACTTGAAATAATATACAAGTGCAATTGTTGTTCCTTCTGGATTCATTAAGCGGTTTTACAAAGCAACTGTTTGAAAATTCCACCACTCCTCCCAGCCTTTACTCTTGAAAAGAGAGGAAATTTATCTGCGGGAGGCCCATGTAAACGATGAGTAACTAGCTGAGACAGAAAAAAGCAACTGATTTGTCTCACATCCTAATAGTGAACCTGAACATGATAACTGGAAGTAACGAGTCCTCTTTGCGTCGAAGAATTCCATCTGTATACTCCAAAACACCTAATTCCAGTTCTCAGATTCATGGCTTTCACCTCGGCTTTCACATTCCAGACTTCTCCCTCGATTATCAAAAGAATATAAAATACAACAGCAACAAACAAGCAGTGTCCTCTTTGACACCACCACTCTATGGACCACATAGAAATTCATTCTCGCCCCAATATTTTACATGCACCGGAATTCTTCGCACATCCCCATAGGGTCCCTATTTTTTGAACGTCGTGCTGTAGATAGTGATTGCTCAAAGCAAAGTACTTTTAAACATCTCAGCTATTTTTTAGTACTGAAATCATTTATTCATTACATCGTCGTTAAACTTTTGGCCACGACTGTAACTATGAACTACGAGCTAATCCATGCTTACTTTCTATAAGATGGTGTAATTTGTAAGAAGAAATTAAATACGGAAAAATTAGTTAATAATATAAAAATTTACAAATTTTTGCAATGTTTCAAATGTTTATAACGTTTTCTATGTCTTCGGTATTTACAGAGCAGCAAATTTATATCTCTAACTTGGTGATGCATTTGAGTGTTCGTTGTTTTTGTCTCAGCGGGTGATGCCTAATTTTGTGATCTAGCTGCGTGAATATCCACCAGCGAATACAAATTCGTGAGTCACTGGAAAAACTTGGCAGTACAACCTGATAAAAATCTTGTGTGGGATGAGCGTACTAAGGCTGTACGTTCAAAGATTTCTCGCTCCTTGGGTTTCCTAAAATATGCTAAGAAATTGCTTCCAAAGCATACCCTGTGTCAGATGTATATAGGTATCATTGAGCCCCATTTTCGCTACTGTCGCTCTGTGTGGGGGTAGCTGTGGAGACTCTCGCCTGTTACAAAAGATCCTACGGATGCTAAGTTACAAAATCGTGCTGCGAGAATAGTTACCAACAGTAGTTATGATGCACCAGCAGCAAACTCGATAAAAGAGCTCAAATGGCCGACAGTCCACGACATGATCAAACAAGAGACGGCTACCATTGTTTTCAAATCAATAAGTGGTCTTGCGCCCACCTCCCTCTTTACTCTATTCGCGAGAAACTCGACAAGGGAGACTGTAAATTTGAGAAATTCTGAGAGTGACTTACGTGCTCCACGAATGAAAGCAAGTAACGGCCAAAAAGCATTTTCGTTTATCAAAGGTTTGGAAGGAATTAGAACGTGGGGTCAAGCTAGCCACCTCTCTGTCTTCTTTTAAATGTAGACTGAAGTGTAAATAGCTTTTAATTTTTCGTTTATTCTTATTTAACATTGTAAATATTCTCTTTTTATTTATTTTAGTAGCATTGTTATTAGGTTTTTCCACGGCCCCCTGAAAACCAGCCTTTCATGGCCGATGGGGCCACCGTGATTTGAAAATTTAAAATGAACAATTTAAAATGAGTCAACAATCATAGTGACGTCATTAGCCTCGGTTTAGTGTTATTGTTAAGGTGGGCATGCGCCTTGGTTCTGTTGTGACGAAGCACGAGAGCTGGGAAGTGGAGAATCAATATATGAATCTTGTTTATTTCTTGTCTTACTTCCTGGAGACATGACTTGAAACATCACAAAATCATAGGGTAGAGTTTTGAGTCCAGTGTTATGATGAAACTACTTGAAACAAACTGTTGTGATGTTAAACAATGAGTTAAATATGCTACCTGTTTTGATTATAGTGTAGAAAGGATGCTAGTGATTGTGATACTCAGCCGACAGGGTCTCATCGCCATCTAAGTTTTAATAGTAATCCGAAGCAAAAAATTGTATTAATTCAAATGAATAGCACTGGCAAATGATAAAATCATCTAGTTAAATTTTTGACATCTTTTCCTTTTCATAATAACTCAAAGCTATACTAATCTATATAGCGGGGTGAGTGGCCGAGTGGCTTATACAGTCTTCGTCAGGTGACTGAAGTTAAAGGGTCTGTTTCATCCAGCATGCCTTGCACGTGTCGTCTCTTGGTTTGCCTTTGTTGTCGCCATTTTCATGGGCCATGAAAATGGCGACAAACAAAGGCCAGCTAAGAGACGACACGTGCAAGGAATGCTGGATGAAACAGACCCTTTAAGCTTGGTCGAGTGAGGTCAAACTCCGGATGGGTGACCTCGGAGGCCTGACCTCACAACTCACCTCGTCGTCCTTCGGAAGGGACGCTAAACTAGGGGTCCCATGCCTGGATGCGGCATGCACAGTGGGCCTAAATTAGCTTTCAGTAGCTAGAAATCCTGACAAGCCCACTCAAAACAAATTGAAAATAAAAAAAAAATAAAAAAATCTAAATACATTGATACTGTACCGCTCTTGGCGTAAGAAGACACAAGGTCATCTGGCCTACATCAAGAACGGCATTTTTTTACAATTGCAACTCCAAGACCAAGGCCCCGTTCACACAGCTCCATTTTCATATGAAAACGGAGTAAAACTTATCCGTTTGGCCTTGCGTTCACATTGCACCGCTGTGAAAACGGAGCTTTTCGAAAACGCTAATGAAAACGCATAGATTTGAAAACGGTGCGTTTTGAAAACGATACGTTTTCAGTGTGAACGCCAAAAACGGAGACATTTGAAAACGCTGCACATTCCTTTATTAATAGGCTGATGATAACAATGGCATTCAAACTCGTGATTGGTGCCTTCTTGACAGCTACTAACAAAGGCTTTGTTTTGAAAAAGGGTTTAACAACACCATTTTGCTGGAGCAGTGTGAACGCCTATCGTTTTCAAGGCGTATTCATTTGAAAACGGAGCAATGTAAACGAGCAGCCTTTGCATCAACAAAAACGGATAGAAACGAAAACGGAGCAGTGAGAACATAGCCTTAGACAAGATACAGCAATGCAAGGGACAAAACGAAACAAAACAAAAAAGCATCACATACAGTAAGTAGTCAAAAGAAAGGAGGTTTTTTTTTCTATTCATAATAAATTAACATAAAAAGAAACTGAAATACATTAATACTGTACCGCTCTTGGTGTAAGAAGACACAAGGTCATCTGGCCTACACCAAGAACGGCACTTACAATTTTCAAATACAACTTCAAAAACTAAAGAAAAATACTGGGAACAGGAAAAGAAAACAGGAATACGAAGCAAAAAATTAAAGGAGATAAAGGGACTGGCAGTTCCACACCAAACTCAAACCATGCTATGTGTCTAACCCTTGTGTCGTAGGTCTAACATCAGTTTTGTACCATCACATCGAAAACTGATGGTACAATGAAGATGGCAGTAAAGCACTATGTGTCGGATTTCGTATGGACAATTTGGGACATTAGAACCCAGTCTCGTTTTATGTTTGTCAATTGAGTGTCATATCCTTTGTCTTGTTGTTGTTTTGTGTGCCATTTTTTAGTCGCGACCACGAATCGAAGAAACTCTGCACGAAAGACAGTTCTCATCGAAAGACATTAATTGATTATTCTTATCGAACATTTACTCTTGGAAATTTGGAAATGCAATTTACGTCGAACTGAACTCTAGAATCGGAATTTACATTTATTATCGTGATCAAGACATTGTACGTAAAGAAAAGAAAAGACTCTCAGGTGATCACGTTTCGATTTGTTTTTAACTTGTAAGTTTATGCAGACATTCGAATTGACATAAATTTTGAACGAATACACATATTCTTCTCGGTTGTCCTTGTGGCAAAAATACAGTCCTCTGTACGTCTACTCAAAACATGCGAACAAAGGCGATCCTTTTTGAGTAAATTTCTACATGGTCACACGGCGAGCCGGATCTTTTACCGCAAGAACTTATGTTTTCTTTTTATCATTTATTCGTGTATGTAATGTGTTTGTATATAACGGGTTCTTATGAAATATGACGGACAAAGAATTAGCCAAGAAAATTCGGATCAGAGCAGGACACAGAGCCCACGTAAGCAAACTTTTGGCTCAATCTGAAGGCTTAATCGAACAAGACAGGCCAGGTTTAACTGAAATCGAGCGCTTTATCGACACTTTTACCGAAAAACTCGACTTGCTTAGAAAGCTAGATGACGATATAATTTCACTCGTTAAAGATGAAGAAATTGAACCGCAAATTTTGGAAGGTGAGGAACTCAGGGACAAGATCCGTTATGTCAAAATAAAACTAGTACAAAAGAAAGGTGAGAAAAAATCAACAGAAACAAATCCACCAAGTTTGTCTCCGCCGCCTGTGGTAAACAATTCTACATATTTGCCAAAACTGCAACTCGCAAAATACAACGGCGATCCAAGGAAGTGGCAAGAGTGGTATGATTCATACGAGTCAGCCATTCATGAAAATGAAGCGATTTCTCCAGCTCACAAGCTAAGGCACCTCAAAACATTGCTAGAAGGGCCAGCTGCAGCAGCAATTTCTGGTCTGACACTTACTGCTGCAAATTATTCTGAGGCAATTTCTGTGTTAAAATCAAGGTTTGCTCAAAAAGAAGCTATTGTAGATGCTCACATGGAAGCACTCCTAAATGTCCCAGCAATTTCTTCTGAAAAGGATGTCAAGGGCTTGAGACGAATTTTTGACAGCATTGAAACTAACATTCGAAGCTTGAAAGCCCTGGGTATCGACTCAAGCCAATACGGTGCACTTTTAATCCCCGTCGTAAAAAGAAAAATCCCAGAAGAAATAAGGCTGTCCCTCTCCAAAACCTTGAAAAAAGAGGATTGGACTTTGGACAAACTTTTAGAGCTGTTTGGAGATGAAATAGAGGCCCGTGAGCGATGTTTACAAACAAATCTTTCAGGGGCAAAGCCCAGTCAAGTTCAAAATCGAAATTATTCTGCCTCAACTGCGTCAGCGCTTGTAGCAACAGGGGGATCTGTGACGTGTACATTCTGCAAAAAAGCGCACCCTTCCGTGAACTGCAATATTGTTTATAACTGTGCAGCACGAAAAGAAATTCTGAAGAGAGAGGGGAGATGTTTTGTCTGCTTGAAGAAATCTCATTTAGCGAGACAATGCACAAGCAATATCCGCTGTTTTCGATGCAAGAAAAGGCATCACGCAAGTGTGTGTGAACAACCCCCCGAATCAATTCAAACAGCGGAAGCAAGAAATCTTTCAACCACTTCTGCACAGTCATTGATTCAAAGTCAAACCCAGACAAACCCAGTGAGAAGGGATATTGGCCAGTCTACTACAACTCCTACTACTGCCACAATGCTGATTGACGTCAAGAACGCGGTTTTACTCCAGACGGCTAAGGGTTACATATCTGCGGCCTCCAGCCCAGATAAAACTGTTGTTTCTCGCATGATATTTGACTCTGGGAGCCAAAAAACGTACATTTCAGAGCGGTTACGGGGTGCTCTAGGCCTCCCAACTATCAGCCGTGAAGCTCTCTCGATCAAAGTCTTTGGCACGGACGTAGGGACACCAAAACTGTATGATGTGACCCAGTTCTGCGTCAGAGGTCCCTACTCAGATGAAAATCTTTACGTAACTGCTCATGTAATCAGTACCGTTTGTGCTCCACTAAAACATCAAGTCATTCAGCAAGCAATAAAGCATCAGCCTCCATTAGCTAGCCTCCCACTCGCAGATTGGCCTGAAAATAAGGCTCAAGATTCAGAAGTGGATATCCTCATTGGGAGTGATTTTTATTGGCATTTCATGACAGGGAGGTGCATACGGGGGGAGTATGGTCCAGCAGCCCTGGAAACCAAACTTGGTTGGGTACTATCAGGCCCAGTACCCTGGGATCAAGAAGCACAGTGCACTCAGACAAACCTGACATTAACACACCTGCTGATGGTTAATGAAGGGCAATCAAAAGAAGATGAACCCACCAAGGAATCATTAGAGAATCAATTGTCAAAATTTTGGGACTTAGAAAACCTGGGAATTTTGAAATCTGAAGACACAGTTTACCAAAATTTTGAAGAAGAAATCAAATTTGTTGATGGCAGATACGAGGTGAAATTACCTTGGAAAGAGCAACATCCCCTGTTACCAGACAATTACAAGCTAAGCCAGAAAAGATTGCAGAGTTTAGGCAGGAGGTTAAAATCTGATCCAGAAATTCTTCAAGCATACGATGAGGTGATTCAAGATCAGCTCGAAAAAGGGATCATAGAAAGGGTTTCACCCAATGAAGAGTCACCAGTCGGGAAAACATGTTATATTCCACACCAGGCTGTAATCAAGAAAGACAGGGACACGACAAAATTGCGTGTTGTGTACGACGCTTCAGCCAAGACAAGAGACGAGCCATCACTTAACAACTGCCTATATCCAGGACCTTGTCTCCTTCACAACGTTGCGGAAATCCTTGCAAGATTCCGATTCCATTCAACCGCCCTTGTAGCCGATATTGAAAAGGCATTCCTCATGATCGCGATTCATCCTGACGACAGAAATGCTCTCCGCTTTTTGTGGTATGAAAACATCGAAGAAGAAGATCCAGACATCATCATTTATCGCTTCTGTCACGTCATTTTTGGCGTCAATTGTAGCCCGTTCCTGTTAAATGCAACACTTCATCATCACGTAAATCAATACATGGAAAGTCATGGGGAAGTTTGCAAAGAAATCTTACGTTCTCTCTATGTCGATGACTTAAACACTGGAGCGCAATCAGATGAAGAATGTATGCAGATCTACAATGTTGCAAGAAAAATCATGCTTGATGGAGCATTTAATTTGCGAAAATGGCGAACGAATTCAAAGAGTCTTCAGAGAGAGATAGACGCCAAAGAATCCGCGATATCACCACAAAGTGACTCTAACGAGGCTGATCAAGAAGTTGAAGAATCATATGCAAAGGCAACTGTCGGCAACAAACCAGAATCAAATTCTCAAGAGCAGAAAGTTCTCGGCCTACTATGGAATTATGAAGAAGACGATCTCATTTTCCGACTATCCAAAGTTGCAGAAGAAGGAACTTCCCAGCCTCCTACCAAAAGAACAGTATTGAGAACAATTGCAAAAGTATTTGATCCATTAGGCCTTATTACTCCAGTAACAACACCGATGAAAGTCTTGTTTCAAGATATTTGCAAATCCAAGACTGACTGGGATGAAACATTACAACCAGAGTTACAAGAGACATGGCAAAAGTGGTTGAAATCTTGTGAAAAAGCTGGAGAGATAAAGGTACCAAGGCATTATTTCGGAGAAAAGAAAGAAAAGGCGAAAGAAATAGAGCTACACGGGTTTTGTGATAGTTCACAAACATCATATGCTGCAGCAGTCTATGCCAAGTATGAAAGCGAAGGCACAACCAAAGTCAGTTTGGTGATGTCAAAAACGAGAGTTGCACCCATTTCGAAGCTGTCAATTCCGCGACTCGAGCTCATGTCTTGCCTCATACTGTCAAGGCTTATGGAAAACGTGAAAGAAGCCTTACAACCCATCGTAAAGATTAAAAGCACTCATTATTGGTCAGATTCAGTCACTGCTTTATACTGGATAAAAGGCACAGATAAAGATTGGAGCGTTTTTGTTGACAACAGAGCACAAGAAATACGACGTCTCAGTTCTCCGAAACAGTGGAAGCACTGCCCAGGCAAAGAAAATCCTGCGGATCTTCCAACTCGTGGAACTACACCACTGAAATTGAATGAGAAATCTAGCTGGTGGAGTGGACCAGATTGGCTCTCTCAAGAGAAAGGAATGTGGCCAACATCACCTATACCACCAGTTTCCCAAGACGCTGATCTAGAGTTAAAACAGCGTAAAGAAACCAGTGTCAACGAACAAATTGTTGCCATGTCATCAGCAGAGGAAGAATCGTCAATCCAGAAAGTAATTCCTGCAGAGAACTTCAGCAACCTGACACGCCTCCTCAGAGTGACTTCATACGTGCTACGTTTCATACGCAATTGCAGAAAAAAAGGACTGAGGAAATTTGGGCAACTAACAGCTGAAGAATACAAGGATGCAGAAAGCATGTGGATTAAAGATTGCCAACAAGAATTTCGAGAGAAAAACAACCCTCAGTTACAGTATCAACTCGGAACCTTTACAGATGAAAGTGGCATTCTCCGTTGCCGAGGCAGGCTTGCAAACGCAGATCTACCGTACGAAAGTAAATTTCCAGCCTTGTTGCCTAGAGAAAAACACTTAACACATCTGATTATCCGTGACTGTCACGCAAGAGTTATGCACAATGGAGTTAAAGAAACATTGCTAGAGCTCAGAACACGTTTTTGGGTTATTAAAGGTCGACAAGCAGTGAAGAAAATTCTTACCACATGCGTTACATGTAAACGAATCCAAGGGAAATCTTATGGAAATGCAGCAACAGCAGATCTTCCAGCCTATCGAGTCCAAGAAATCAAGGCATTTAGCGTGGTGGGCGTGGACTTTGCTGGCCCACTCTACGTCAAGAAGGACAACAAAGACATGCGGAAAATTTACATTGCACTGTTCACATGTGCAACATCACGTGCCATTCACCTCGAATTGGTAGACAGCTTAGACACAGAAACATTCCTTCGATGCTTCAGAAGATTTTCCGCCCGTCGAGGTCTTCCTTCAAAGTTAGTCTCAGACAACGCAAAGACTTTCAAATCTTCCGCAAAGAAACTCGTAGCGCTACTCGAACTTCCAGGAGTTATCTCGTATCTGGTAGAAAGGCAGATAAAGTGGTCATTCAATTTGGCCAAGGCTTCTTGGATGGGAGGTTTCTTTGAACGGCTTGTTCGCAGTGTGAAGTCATCATTAAAGAAAGTTATTGGTCATGCAAAGTTATCATTGGATGAGCTAAACACTGTGATAGTAGAAATCGAAGCAACGCTTAATTCTCGCCCGCTGACTTACATCTACCCAGAAGTTGGAGAAGAAGCACTCACACCATCTCATTTAATGCTTGGAAAAAGGCTGTTAACGCTACCCTTAGACAGCGTGGAAGAGGAAGATGATCCAGATTACCATTCGAAAGAAGCACTTGCTGGAAGGGCTAAACATTTATCAAATGTGCTAAATCATTTTCACTCAAGGTGGAGAAAGGAGTATTTAACAGAAGTACGAGAACATCATCGCATGACAAGCAGAAAGAATCATCACGATTTGATTGCAAAAGGAGACATTGTAACTATTCAAGACGAGAACAGGAAAAATCGTACGACTTGGAAACTTGGAAAGGTCGAATCCTTAATTATCGGACGCGAGGAAATAGTTCGTGGAGCAAACGTACGAACGGCAAATGGCAAAATCATCTCTCGCCCAATCCAGAAACTCTATCCCCTCGAGGTAAAGAGTGAACTCACAGAAGAAATCAAGAATAGAGACCAAACAAGGGAAGAGAACGCAGAAGCGGACAATTATGAAGAACATTCCCCCAGAACGAAAAGAAAAGCCGCAATCCTGGCAGACGAAAAGAGACGTATAATTGACCAGTTCACTTGAGTACAGTTATCCAAAACTGGTCAAGGGGGGAGTGTCGGATTTCGTATGGACAATTTGGGACATTAGAACCCAGTCTCGTTTTATGTTTGTCAATTGAGTGTCATATCCTTTGTCTTGTTGTTGTTTTGTGTGCCATTTTTTAGTCGCGACCACGAATCGAAGAAACTCTGCACGAAAGACAGTTCTCATCGAAAGACATTAATTGATTATTCTTATCGAACATTTACTCTTGGAAATTTGGAAATGCAATTTACGTCGAACTGAACTCTAGAATCGGAATTTACATTTATTATCGTGATCAAGACATTGTACGTAAAGAAAGAAAAGACTCTCAGGTGATCACGTTTCGATTTGTTTTTAACTTGTAAGTTTATGCAGACATTCGAATTGACATAAATTTTGAACGAATACACATATTCTTCTCGGTTGTCCTTGTGGCAAAAATACAGTCCTCTGTACGTCTACTCAAAACATGCGAACAAAGGCGATCCTTTTTGAGTAAATTTCTACACTATGGGAGCATTTGGATGGTTTGGTGTGGAACTGTATAGAAGATAGAAAGAAGAGCTGCTAGATGATTGTGTTATGCCAAATTTATTTCGTGCTGATCCATAGATACTAACATGCTTCCCAAGCATCAGGACAAAGAAACCCCATCCCTTCACCTAGGCAACACGCCAGCACCCACAATCAATTTGAATTTAAAGAAAGGAGGTGAACTGGTAGTTCCACATCAAGCCATGCAGTAAGTCGGAACCGTTCGTGTCGTAGACTTCTATCATTTTTGTACCATCAAATGGCAACTGAACGGTACCATGACGATTGAAGTCAAACACTATGGGAAAATATGGATGCCTTGGTTTGGAACTGTCTGCAAGATCGGAAGGAGTCCTGCTAGAATTGTGTTATTTCAAACTGATTTATGTTGACCCATGGAAGCTAACATGCCGCCCAATTGAAAGGGCAAAGAAGCCCCATTCGTACAAATGTAACAAATGAAATGTGGATACCTCAGTCTATTATTACAGAGTAGGTTAAGGCCGGATCTCCACAAGGGGGAAAAATGTCCAGGCGTAACTAGCTGATTGAATTGTCGTCGCGGAAAATTGTCGAGCCTCGAATAGTAGGAATACGTTCTACTTTTTGCGGCTCGACGTTTTTCCGCCTAGTGGAGAACCGGATTAAATCTTTCAGTTAATCAAAATTACTTTCCATTCACTTAGATTGTCATGTCATGCGTGCTTAAGGCCCCTTGGTCTTTTATCAAAGCCACAGTACCTACTTGAAAATAAAATAGAAAAGCAAGCTTCCCTTAGAGGCCCCTTGGTCGGGGGGGGGCCTTAGTCTTTGAACTAAGGTGCCCTAAACTGCGTTGCACCACTGTCCAGAGCCCCAGCACCACCATACGATCGGGGGAATTTTCCACCAGTTTGTGAAATTGCAAAGATTCATATGTCTTGTAGATGGATTGTTGTCGAAGCAAAGTTTACCAAAAAATCAAATGTAAAACAGACCTAAAAATGACTAAAGGAACGAGCCTTTACAACATTGGACTTTACGAAAATGAATTTGACGGCTGAGTGATTTTTGCTAGATTTACAGCAATCCAGTGCGCCACCCGCCCCCCCCCCTACCTCCCAGGATTCCTCCATACTACGATTCCTTTTGTGCAGTAACATTTGACATTTAATAGTTAAATATTGTGTGGTGTACATCAAACTTCAAATCAAAGGTGGTCCAATTGATCATGCTGTTGAAAGTCCCTTGTGCCCTACATCAAATTAATGCTGCAAAATGGCGTAAGCATAGTACTTCGCAACTCCACTGTTGTCATGTTCGTACACAAATTCAAGATCTTCTTTGTACCAGAAGCGTAATTGCTGTCCAGGATATAGCTCAATGACGTCATTGAATATGACAAATTGAGATTTGCTACGTTTTCCGTCATGGGAGTAGCCTTTTCCCTTGGGTAGAAGAACTTTGTTCTGGTTGTCAGTCACCATAATCTCGATTCTGTCAACATTTGCTCGTGGTACGTCGCAACCAAAATTTGTTCTGAAGGATGTGTCACAAATGAGAAAGCCAGAATGGTGGACTAGCTTTATTTTGTATTTACCACGACGCACATCCACCTTCACAGAAGCAAATTGATCACCTTTTGCACCTACCTGGATTAGTCCACCATTTTTGTTTTGGAGCAGGTATGTCACTATGAAATGAAAAGGTGATTGTGAATCTTTGTAAAATTTTATCATAGAAGCCGGTTTAGTGCTGATAAAAACCACGCTTACTCTTTATCCATACGGCATTTCCCGCTACAAAAAGTCGTTATGGATCCAGATCTTTTACATCACTCCAGAACAGAATTTTTCTACAAGTTGAAGGAGGAAGAAGGACAGATTTTGTACAGTGGAACCTCCATATAGCGGACATCTTTGGGACCAATTTTGATGTCCGTTGTAGGGAGGTGTCCGCTGTATGGAGGTGTCATCCTTTGTTTTACTGTATTTGGGACGAAAATATTGATCCGTTGTTCGGAGGTGTCCGTTGTGCAGAGGTGTCCGTTAATGGAGGTTCCACTGTAATACAATACAGTAAAACAAAGGATGACACCTCCATACAGCGGACACCTCCCTACAACGGACATCAAAATTGGTCCCAAAGATGTCCGCTATATGGAGGTTCCACTGTACAAAATCTGTCCTTCTTCCTCCTTCAACTTGTAGAAAAATTCTGTTCTGGAGTGATGTAAAAGATCTGGATCCATAACGACTTTTTGTAGCGGGAAATGCCGTATGGATAAAGAGTAAGCGTGGTTTTTATCAGCACTAAACCGGCTTCTATGATAAAATTTTACAAAGATTCACAATCACCTTTTCATTTCATAGTGACATACCTGCTCCAAAACAAAAATGGTGGACTAATCCAGGTAGGTGCAAAAGGTGATCAATTTGCTTCTGTGAAGGTGGATGTGCGTCGTGGTAAATACAAAATAAAGCTAGTCCACCATTCTGGCTTTCTCATTTGTGACACATCCTTCAGAACAAATTTTGGTTGCGACGTACCACGAGCAAATGTTGACAGAATCGAGATTATGGTGACTGACAACCAGAACAAAGTTCTTCTACCCAAGGGAAAAGGCTACTCCCATGACGGAAAACGTAGCAAATCTCAATTTGTCATATTCAATGACGTCATTGAGCTATATCCTGGACAGCAATTACGCTTCTGGTACAAAGAAGATCTTGAATTTGTGTACGAACATGACAACAGTGGAGTTGCGAAGTACTATGCTTACGCCATTTTGCAGCATTAATTTGATGTAGGGCACAAGGGACTTTCAACAGCACGATCAATTGGACCACCTTTGATTTGAAGTTTGATGTACACCACACATCTTTGGGACCAATTTTGATGTCCGTTGTAGGGAGGTGTCCGCTGTATGGAGGTGTCATCCTTTGTTTTACTGTATTTGGGACGAAAATATTGATCCGTTGTTCGGAGGTGTCCGTTGTGCAGAGGTGTCCGTTAATGGAGGTTCCACTGTAATACAATAACAACAGTTGCTTTAATTGACACCTAAATTCAAAACGATTAGCTATACTAGACAAAGGAAATTCTCTCAAACAGTAAATCAAAGCAAGAATGGCCGCAAAAGTTGTCCCGAAACTAGTAGGGCAAACTCTCGCCTTAAGCATGGGAAAGGTGATTTTTAAGAGAAGCTAGGTACTTATAATGAAAGAAAAAGGGTAAATTTAAAGTTCTATGTCATGGACTTAGTTTATTTGATTCAAGAGCTGTGGGGTAATTGTTTCATTAAAGCCCTAAATACCCAAGAATCATAATTCCTTCTGCTGGGCTTCTAAATCAAATTAAAAAAAAATCCGCGAGACGAGACAAAAAGTTAGATTTACTTTCCTTCGTTCATTATAAGCGTACGAATCTCTCAAAAACGACCTTTCGCTTGCACAAGGCGAAAGCTTGCCTTACTTGTTTCAAGGCAGCTATTGCATCCGTGTTTAGTTTTATTTACTTGCTGAGAGGATTCCTTTGTCAGCTATCACTAATTGCTTTGAATTGTGGTGTTAATTAAGCAACTATTGCCATTGTATTGCAAAATCTATCCTTGCTAGGAGCAACAGTTTCAGTTTCATACTCATTTATTCTTTTTTTCACATGATACTCCATCAGCATAATTGTAAACAACAAAAGTAAAGAAATGATGTCTACCGGGTGAGCCAGAAAAAAGTTCCCACTTTAAAAATTTCAAAGCACCACGACTACAGATTTGAATGATTCAAATTCCAGTTAAGAGCCAAAAGATCAAAGTATTTTTGTGATTTTACTCGCTATCTTACCAGCACTAGGTGTATCGGTAAAGTTAACTTTATAATAATTTCTTGATTGCAAAGTGGCTGAGAAAGGGCCTGAAACATTGATCAAATTGTAAAAACTCTCCGTACACAGAGCAATACGCAATGGGCGTTTTACCTCTCTCAGGAGTTATACGACATCAGTTTTCAAACAAATACTAAGGATTTTCAGTCCAGTGGCAATAAAAGTGCAGTGGATAGCTCTCACGCATGAACAACCGCAATTTCTTTGTTGATCTGTGCGAGGAAGCCTTTATGGTTTGATCAATGTTTTAGGCCATTTTCCAGTCATTTTGCAACCGTGAATTTTTTCGTGGAGAATGATCATCCAATTTTTAAAATTACAGAATGAAATAAATGGGACTTCCGAGACGCTCAGGGGAAGCAGGTCTTCCCAGGTCTTTTTCGAGCGAGATTCGAGGAGAACCGTGTATTGAGGAGAACCGTAAGAATTACCGTGGCTATAGGTTAACGTGTTCTCGTGTTGTTTTTCTTGAGTAGTGCGCAAAATCTAATTGTTAGCAGAGGGCCTTCTTGTCGAGATCTTTCCTATAAAAACTAAAATAACAGCGGTGTCACAGCATACTTTCTAGTGAGTAACAAAGTAACGCGTAGAAATCGCAAGACATTCTTTCCTAAACATGAGTGATGTTTCAATGGCAAAGGATATTGACAGTGCGACGAGATAACGCTTAGCCGGATTCTAATTTTTATCAGCACATTCATGCGCAAGTGAAGCCTGGATGCTTAAAGAGACACAATCGCCGAAAATCTAATTGACCGAGATTTAAGAGAAGAACTTTCAGCGCGAGAATTTGTCCATTGTCTTTCTTTCGTCTTTGTGCACGTGTCGCAGAAAAGTGTTGGTACAAATACATGATTTTTCCTTTCCTTTTACTGTTTTCCCATACTTCCAGAAGTCGTACGAAGAAACCAAATATATTTTCGGAATGCACGAGGTCTCTACTTTATGCACGAGGAATCTCGTTGAGAATTTCAGACACAAAAAATTTGCGATTGTGTCTCTTTAACGCTGATACATGCCATAAAATTAAACAGGTTTGAAAAATGGTCAAGATCACATACACATGTCACAGCACGAATGAGAAGGTTTTGAAACGTGTCGAAGAAAAACGAATGTCAGTAGAATACAAACTTAGAAATGGAAAAGACGCAAGAAGAGACAACAAGCAAAAATGTTGTTGGAAGAAAGAGCATGTGCAAAGAGATCTGAGGGACGTCCCCATAAAACGTTGATGAAGAACATAATAGACTAGGCAACCACAGGGAAGCAAAGCTAAACTTTGAGAAATGCAGAAGGGGAGCTGAAGACCGTGATTACTTTAGACGAGCAATGACGAACCTACTTGAAGCAGTCACCGATTGATGGTGATGAAAAAGTTAAATAAGCTTGACGGGCTTTTGAATAAAAAGTACTTAAGTGATAAAACCAAAACAGTAATCTATCTGTCGAAGGCCAACTTAGGTTTCATAATTTAGATTGATGACGATGAGTGCCTTGTATCCCTGCGGTAAACCTTGCTGAAGAGGGACTCATAATGAAACAGTGCAAAACCCGGCCCTAGGCCCTATCTCTTGCATTCGATCGATCAAATCAGGATCGAAAGACGCCGTAGCTCTGTTCAACGGTCACTACTCCTCGCAAAGAAAAAGTGCGATGAAACCACGTTAAGCAGACATTTAATCAACGAAACTTGGTATAAATCTAAAGAAGGAAGTTCAGTTTACCTGGTAAGTGCAAAATGCTACACTCTCCCAACGCTACATTTTCCATGTTTTTAGGACCAAAACAAACCAGAAAAATCTTCAGCCACCTGCCGTAGCAACTTTGTTCAAATCTAGTCAACTGCATCATTCGAATCGAAAATTCGACATCATTGTTCTCTGCCAAATCTCGCAATCTGATTGGTACTGGAGGAATTGCGAAGTCTGGGCCTAAATAGGGCCAGGTTTTTCAGAGTAATACTATGAGTCTCTATCGCCCGAAGCGCCATCATCAAGTCAAAGAGCACAGGGCAACAAAGACTCATCGTCATAAGTCTAGTCATAATTGTGTTTGGTAAATCACTCATCTTTTCGGTCCAAAAATTGAAAAAAATGCCGGTAAAGGGTTTACATGAAATTGAAAAGTCCTCGTTCCGTTCTGGCAGATGATTGGCATGCTGTTGAACCTCAAATTCTATTCCTGAAACAGACAATTAAATTTCACCCTATCAAGCCGGGGGGGGGGGGTGTGCTGAATCAGCCCCCTAGCGGTTTTTCGTCTGTAGATCTTTACCTAGTGCTCTTACAATGCTGAAACTTTCTGACTTTTAGTCGTTATCCTTGTCACAATCGAAAATTAATTTTTCGAAAAAGTTAAATTTGTTCCAGGGGGTAAACGTGATCGATTTTCAAGAGATGTATCTGTAAAATTTTGAATAATTGATGATAAAATCTACAGCTAATGTAGTGAAATGATGAAAGGAGAGGAATGTTCTTCTTTTGATGCTCTGTCCAACCAAATAACTATTTTTTTGCGGATTTTGGCATTATGCATGCATCATTTTATCATTTTCTTCACAAAGCAAATGCTATTCGGACACAGAATACACTAAAATTGGACTGATGTCTTTAATGCTCTTCGTTTTTGATTACAAAGTCCACTTTGTAATCTAAGAAGGGGCTTCGATGTCAGTGAGTCAGTCAGAAAGAAACCCACTTCCGTCACGCTCGTTAAAGCAATTGATTAACGTTTTATCTCTGCTAATTGGCACTGAAATAAAGAAAGCGCACATAAAGCGCATACAAGACAGAAGTTTCCCGCGATCCTATAGCAACATTTGACGTCGGCTTATTTCATGTTAGACAGATTTGACACCATAAGATGGATAAATTACTAGGATGTTTACCCTGGCACAGCAACAAATTCACCCAGAATTGGCACGTTCTTGACTTCATTAGCAGCTTAATTATGTCAAAACAATCGTTTTCTAGAACGAACGAATCATTAGCCACTTATTGATAGTACTCATTATGCAAATAACTCAACTTTAGAGGATGATGTAACCGGCGGCCTGCACAGAGGCTAGCATTTGCAGCATAACCAAAGGTAGAAGGACCCCCCTCCTACACAGCAACGGATGCAATCATCGCAGGTGAAGTTGAGACGAAAGGTGCAGAATCCCAGCAAGCAATGGCGCCATGGACTGGGGGAAGGGACGTGATCACACTGAACCAAAACATCTTCATGCATATCATTCTGCACAGAGGAATCTTCGTGACTGCTTGTCTGAAATTAGATGCCCGCGAATAGCAACAACTGAAACGTTCTGTACGGTTCTGCATAAGTAATTTTGCGTTATCGTAAATCTCACATGACATCTCATTTGACACAGATGCACCAATAGTTTTGTGCACGAACTATAAGCAAACTAGGGGTAATGGGGTAATGACTTTTGATTTTTGCGTATCATTCTCGTTTGACATAAAGACCAAAACATTGCCTTTGACCTTGAGGCGATTCTTGTCCTTATACTAGGCGCTCGATTTTCCATTGAAGGCGACTTTAGCAGCAACACTCATCTCTCTGACTGTAGCAAAAAACAGAATCAACGATCATTTGGGGTTATGAAGAAATCAATAATCAGATATTCTTATGCTTGTTTAGCTCAGGACGGACTTTGTAATCATCCAAAAGGATCTTATGTTCTGAAAATGGACGATTGAAAATTTATAGTACTGAGGCCTATTGACTCTGAAAATGGAACATTGTGACGTCATAAGCAGGTCACGTGACATACCTAGAAATAGATTTCAAATTTGGGTTCATCCCATGATGTTCTATACACATGCAAAGTTCTAAGGCTCTAGGTTCTCCAGAAAAGAAATAAATTAGGGGGGCTGAATCAGCCCCCTGGTATTCCTCTTCCTGGAGCATCAAGTACCCTAGGCTTGATAAAGTTAAAGGAACTGAGTCCGTATAGCATAGCTATTTTTCGTTTTTTATGCGCACGCACACTCGGTTTCAAGCAGAGACTTTAATTTTCTGCGAGTTTGATATATCGAGGAAAGCGGCAGAGTCAAATTGTCATACTGGAAAGGCAGTAGTACCAGACTTACTACCCAAGTCCCGCGGTGCTTTTGAGAATAGTTAAGAATTTGGTTGTTTACTTTTGCAATCGAATAGAGATTCTACCAATTAATCTAAACTTCGCTGAAACTCTGTTCAATGCCAGAAGAGAACTAAAAGATACCCTAACTCCCAAAATTACCCATTGTGATCAAGTCTACTAGAGTTTCTTGATTCCCTAGAAGTGCCTTTAGTTTCATTTGAAATATGACTGTACTCCTTACAAAGTGGTTTCAAAATAAAGACAACTTTGCTCAGTCTGCTTGCTCTATTTGTGATGTGAATGAACTAAGTGGAACCAAAAGCATTAACAGAGACCTGGTGGTGGAAAGATTTTTGATTTTGCAACAGAAATTCTTGCCCTTGAAATTTAAAGTGCATTTTTCTTTTAGGATTAATAATATTATTGTTGAATACAGCTTGTGAAATATGCCCAGTTTGCTCATGTTGGCCAAACACTCTTTCCTGGTGGCCCTGCATCATTCTAAAATATCTCTTTTCCATTAACTAACTTTTAACATATAAAAACAGACAGGTAAATGCACAAATAAAAACAGACAAATTCAGTGAACGAAACTTGAAAACACCTTTCAGAATTTAAAAATACTTTAACTAGCATAAGAAAATATCCTGCAATAATACTGGATAGTTCTGCAAAAGGTTGTGAAAATGTTCCTGAAATGTTCTTTGTTTACAGCTTCTCAGAAATGTAGGAACCATGGAGTACTGGGGGGGGGCACATGCCCCATCTAAGATTTTACAATATTCATGATGGTGCCCTTTTTAAGAAGTGCCCCTTCAGCTTAATGAAAAACTCCCTTGGAGTGTCATCACTGAGACCCTAGGAAGTTGTATAACCCCACCCCCCTTCGCTTTTGATCTCTCTCTTAAAGCATTATGTCATAGCTTCACAATCAGAAGGGAGGCTACAGAGGAAGGCATCTTTACCATTGGGGGGGGGTGGGGCTATACAACTTCCTAGGGTCCCTGTGGTGCCATCTCCCCACGTTTAAAATGCTTCCTACAGCTCTGAACCCTTGTATTTGCAATGGTTACATCTGCTGTATTTGCAATGGTTACATCTGCTGTATATTCCAGTATGCTGCTTTTAAGTCTCATTGGCATCTATGTATAACTCATCAAAGCTAGTGAAGTTGGATGGGCCAAGGATATTTTGAACCAGTGCAAGTGAAATCTCATTCGTATATGTAGTATGCATTGAAGGTGCATATATCTGCAACACAAAAACAATACACCATTTTGCAAACACTTGTCACTATATTTCAGATTAATACCTTGTCATGGATACCAATAGTTGCACAAGGCAAAACAATAGGAAATAACATGTTCTGGTCATTTTTATGAGGGTAGAAGGGTCAGTCAGCCCCATGCCCCCTCTCCTGCATTCCTGGCTTTCTTCATTTAAAGTGGAATTAAAAACTAACATGAATCATTGCTCTCAGCAATGCAGCAAATAACTAGTGCAAGGCCAGACTGCAATCGGGGTAGTTTCCATCATATTTATATGGTGGACAGGACCTCGCATTTTGGTGTACGCCGGTGTACACAAAACTTCAAATCTTGAAGTCTTATAATCTATGTACTATAGATTATCTCTTGGCATATGCAAAATTTACCCAGCGGATGCATAGGCGGTTCTACCTCGACCCTACTGTGGGCACAAAGCTGTAACATCAGAGATGAATTGGCTAAATTTCTGACCTTTAATTCATTAATTTGTTACTCCTTGCATTCTCTGTCAGACAAAGCTCTGAAGTAAATATTTGCAAATCTCATGACTTTTAAGTGCGAAACTCCCTTAGCTCTCGATATATTTGGGCTGAAGTATTTGCTTCTTGTGACACATGACACGTGGTTCTTGCCCTGTCTGTGATTGTTCAAGGACAAAGCTTTTCCTTCCCCAAATCGTTGTCAATGTAAACAAAACCTTCCCTCAAAAAGACCAATATTGACGTTGAACGCAAAAAACAGTGGGCATACCGACACTGCCACACTGTTGTTGAAGCTCTTGTAAGTGCATTAGCAAAGTTTGGTGATGTGGCACGGTGCCGATTTGGAGTAATAAACACCTGAAAATTGGCGATTTCAGCTGACGAGTGTTGAACCATTTTAGACTGCACTTTGATAAATAACAATTTACCTACCTTGTCGACCACTTGCGAACATAAGGTTTTGGATATTTCATGTCAAGAAGCAGTTCTATCAACACAAACAAATGTCAGACTTCCAGCTGGAGTATTTCGATGGAAAAACGATATGGCAAGAATGGCTCCCTCTGCTACTTGGCAAACATGGTCCTAGAGTAGTGTCCACAAAACCTGAAATAACTTTCCAACGCAAAAAACAGTGAAAAACCCACCCGATAGCCACACTGGAATTGGCGTATGTTACGCCACATTTATGTGGCGGATAGACTGGCTCTAAACAATAGAAATGCCAATAGGACAAAAGAAATTGGCGTACGTATGTGGCGGATGGCGTACCCAAATTCCACTGGGGCCCGATAGGCGATGTTTCTGACATCCTTGGGAAGAACTCCTGGAAAGATCTTGATGTGGCACGGTGTAGTTTTTGAGAAATTTACCCTTTTGCCAATCGGAAGTTGCATGTGAATTAGGCCATTATTCCATGACCACAAGAAGTCTTCAAATAATGATTTTAATTGAGAAAATTTGGTCGATCGCGATTTCTCCATCTTGTCCAACCTTTCCAGCATCTGAATTCATGTCTCGATTTATGCGCGTGCGCACGTGCTCACGCTGGAATGCAAAAGCCGCTGTCCAATCCGTTTAGGCCCGCTGCCTCGCGAAATTTGAAACCAAGCTGTGAGACTGATGAATTTGCGTGGTCAGCGGTTTCTGAAACGAATTTTCACCATGCTAGTCCGTATAAATTGGCTATCTCTAAAAAGGGGAATGGAACGGGGAATGGAATGGGTTCGGGGAATGGAAATGTTATACTGTATATAGAATAGTAAAGTATATCATTGCAGAGTACTTCTATAGATATATCTTCTCACCAAGTTGTAAGTCAATAACACTTATACTTTTGCTACAAATCAAACAATAAACTTTGCTTTTTAAAACAAAGGGGAATGGAATGGTTTTCGGGGAATGGAATGGTGTTCGGGGAATATAAAAACTACTGGGTAGAAAGTTGATTTCAAGGTATCATTCGATGCCCCTTCTTCTCAGCAATCCAAATTTACCAATTTCGCATCGATACACTGAACTGTTACACCATAAACTTACTGTAAAACTCAGCTAATAGACCAGACGGTGGTTGAGGTAGTTGCCACCTTAAGGCGGAGAAATTTATATCAACATTTTCAGTTGCCCACACACGTAAACATATGGAAAAATGACGGTGAACGGGCATCTGCTGGGGTTTAAGGGATAAAAACGGGGGTTCAAATAGTACCACTTTGACAAGAAGCCTCTGCGGAGGGGAAATAGAATTATCGGCCTTGCCTGGAAGAGAAATGCTTTCCTCCCTCAACTATGAATGTAATGGGACTGATAGTGGGTTGATAGTGTTGACTATTGATCCCAGTACCAAAATAAATTTTGTCACGCGACCCAAAGTCACCCTTTTTACCATATATGGTAACGATCAAAAAACTTGTAATTTCATGCTTTTTTGGTTGCAAACTCAACGCAAACAGCATTAAGTAGCTTTCTGCGTAAAAGAACGTTATTTAAAACAACTGATAAGCGAAATCTTTACCTATGGTACTAAACAAGAAACTCTGCACATGCAAAGGGCTCTGAGAAAATGAACAACATCGAGCCGGAAGTCATATTTAATGCTGTTAGTCAGATTACTGTAAATTGGAGCAAAACAGTTCTTCGAAACAGCATAAGGAGTATTTTCCACTAACAAGAAGACTTTTCTTTGTAAAAAACACTGTTTGTTTAACTGACTTGCCCCCTCCGTCATCGAATTATGCAAAAATCATACCTATTCATCCACTTCACTATCCTCATCACTCTCTTCGTCATCGTCAAGAGCCAATTTGGTATCTGTTTGCACTAGAAGTTCTTCGATTTCATCTGGGAATGCCTTTTCGATCCACTTTATCTCTAACATAGTGTCCCAGCCGTGTTGGGTAAAATCTGGCAGTTCGATCAGTGGCTGGTTTGCTTGGATCCAAATCCTTGCAACGACATTAGCGTGCAAGATGTGTAGTCTCAGAGACGAGCGACACGGTAGCAGCAAAGATATGTCCATTACCTTGTTTTGATTAAGATATTTATTGTCAAAGAGCTTCTTGCGAACTGCATTAAAATCCCTCTGGTGACAGCCATACAACAGGCAAACGTATTCTTCAAGATCTTCCATGGTATTTTCCGCAATATCCCAAGTTGAACCAAGGGCGATAAAAGTATTTACGAATTTTTCATTTTTATCCACTACTTTCCAACATGTCTCTTTTTCCTTTCCGAAAGAATGAAGACAAATAGTCATTTCCTGTGAATGCATGAAAACCAATCAAACATCTCTTCTTACGAGCGTCCATCTCGATGTCACTTAGGGTGAGTCCCTTTTTGTGCATCCCAGTGCCAAAATCAAGGAATATCTGACTCTGTGTCGTCATTGTGCAGAGAAGAAGAACCAGGATGTCTATATCACCTGAAGGTGACCTAACTATAATCTGCATCGATTGGTGCCTTTCAAGTGCATGTTTACAGTGCAGAGCTGTAACTTCTTCTTCGAATTTGATTAGCTCCTTTTTGTATATCATATATGATTGGAAGCTATTTATTTCATTCGAAGTAAAATAAGTCGACAACAACAGCTACTTTAGTATCTGCCTCTTCGTGGTTACTCGACAACGAATCTTCGCTTTTAGAAGAAGACAACGTTAGCTTGGAGCAATGGTTCTCGGTTAAAAAGTATAGTTCTGTGCAGCGGAGGACATTCAGTACCTTCAAGCGATTCTTTTCCACTGTTTCCAGCATTAATTCTATAAGCCGCCGCTTGTTTTCTCTGTTCATCAAGAAGTCGGTAAAGTTTCGAGACACTTTAGATTGCGCTGATTGTACGATTATCCGATTATTGTACGATTATCAGAGCATCCCCTTTTTCTTCTTTCGCCTGATTTGATTGATGCATCCTGGTAAGTGTCTCCAACGATATCAACTCGAGCATACCCACTAGGTAGAGACTTTAAGACCTTCCATGTTAATTCCTCATATGTGTCGGGTATGACTGTCAGGGTGCGAATCGCTGCCATGAGGTCGATGATGAAAGTGGATACCTCGCTTTTGGAGGGCTGGCTTTCCCTTGGATGTGTAAGTTCCCTGCTGCAATGCTTCAAGATGACGCTTTAAAGATCACTCTTCTTCGTTGTTCTTCTCGATCCATCAGGATTTGCCAGACTAAGTGGCACTGGACACAGAGGGTAACGAGGGGCTACGTCGAAGTCGACTACTCGCTAATTTTTCCTGAGATTGCTAACAAAGTTCCAAGAATGTTTCTGTTTGCCTCAATGCATTTAGCTTGTGTGCTCGACTTTGCTGTGACTCTCCGGCTTGTACTTTTGAACAGCTTCAAATTCATTCTTTTGATCGGGCTGTGGAAGTCCACTTCACCTTTTTTGATGCGGTATTCCTCAAACTCTTCGCATGCTTCTTCGCCCAGATGTCTTAGCTGAACGACACTTTCTGCCACTGGAAAAGGAGCTGGAATCCCGGAACTTAGATTCCAAAGCCGATTTTTGTCAAGGCGTGCATCAAATGGATTTATGTACTCTTCTTTAAGACCTTTACGATGTTGTTTACAGGTTTTTCCGATTTAAGAATCTGTGATGGCCTCAGTGGTTTGTACATGATTGATGTTGAATGTAAATCTGCTAGGGCTAGCAAAGCATTTGTTTGCCTGTTCTGCTCTGTTCAGTGTCCATTTTAAGATTCCTGAACTATCTGATGCAAAGTTTTTGATTCCACCTGTCGTTTTAGCCTCTCTGTTCAGTGTCTGTTCACCACGTTGATCGATAGCTACTCTGTGAGGGTACTTTTTTTGGGCCTGCACAGAGATTCCTAATGTAATTCCTAACTTAATGTAATTCTGTTCATAGACTTCGGAAGTAGATCAATGCTTATTATTGTTATGCTGGTAATAAAACTGTTGACTTCATAAATTGACAGAAATGATCTTTTCAGCCATAAAAACTATATAAATGCTGTCTTCGTTCAGTTCACAACCGAAAAAGCGTGAAATTTCAAGTTTATTGATCGTTACCATATATGGTAAAAAGGGTGACTTTGGGTCACGTGACAATACTTATTTTGGTACTGGGATCAATAGTAAACACTATCAACCCGCTATCAGTCCCATTTTATTCATAGTTGAGGGAGGAAAGCATTTCTCTTCCAGGCAAGGCCGATAATTCTATTTCTCCTCCGCAGAGGCTTCTTGTCAAAGTGGTACGATTTGAAACCCCGTTTTTACCCCTTAAACCCCAGCAGATGCCCGTTCACCGTCACTTTTCCATATGTTCACGTGTGTCGGCACCTGAAAATGTTGATATAAATTTCTCCGCCTTAAGGTGGCACTTACCTCAACCACCGTCTAGTCTATAATGATTTCTTAAGATTTGAATTGGCAATATCAGACAGATTAGCGAAGGAATTCTTCTAAGCAAAGACAAGATAGCAGCTGTCTCGTTGATTCAAAAGAAATGAGAGTCTGATAAATCACGTGCCCTACATGCCATACGTGCCCCCGTGTCCCCGTGCCAAATTTCATCCCGTGCCCCCGTGCCCTCTAACTTCCCGTTTCCCCGTGCCACCGTGTCCCCGTGCCAAATTTCATCCCGTGCCCCCGTGCCCACTAACTTCCTGTGCCACCGTAATTGGCATTGCAGCCGTAGTCATCGCTACTGTATGTATAATAAAATGTACCCCCCCCCTCCTCCCAGAATTTGCAGTGCATTGTGTGTTCTCCATGAAAAAACGTTTCGTCAATGCGTGCAGTGCATCTTCACACACTGGCCTTTAGTTGTAATTTTCCCAAGTCACTTGAAACTGTTTTGAAATTGTACATTAATTGTACATCAATCAGGGGCCAATTGATAATTTGCGAAGTTTTTCTGAAAGTTTCTAATTTCACCCAATTTTCTTATATTCAGCCGTTTCACCATGCATTTGACAGTTTTTAGCTCTATATTAGATGGATCGAAAAAACTTTGCAAAATCTTTGCAAAGTTTTTGCAAAGTTTTTGCAAAGTTTTTAAAAACTTCGCAAATTATCATAAGCCTTTCAAACCTGGTGTCTTTGTCCACATCAAATTGTCATCCTTGAATGCTTTCTCTTTTTCCCCACTTCCTGTGATTTGTTTCAACTTTCCAGTCTCTTTATTTTCCGCAACATCAGTGCAATTATTGTTCAAACTGCAGAGATGAAAAGTCGCCAAGCTTCGTTGATTTCCTACTCCGTTGCCGTTTTTTCCGCTCTGTAACTGAAAAAAGTTGCCGCCATGAATCCCGCCAGCAAATTTTGCGAAGAATTGGAGAACAAAAAGAAGTTTGATGTAAATCATGATCTTTGTTTCTCGATCAAACCCGTTACCGTTGTATGAAGTTTTTCTGAACTGCTTGCTTGCTCTTGGCTGTTTTAAAGTGTCACAAAAGTGGACCCTTTTCACAATGTTGTCAGTTATTTCGAATTAGATCCTTTGCCTCGATATGATATTGAGCTAAATGCCTAAATTGCGCATTACCATCATCAACACATTATATCTGTTGTATGCATGTACTTGCATCAAAATAGATATGCTGCAGATTTCTTGCTTTGCTGGCGTTTGCATCAATTGCCAATGCCACTTGAATTTAACTGTGAAAAGTATAACACCCTTCGGCTTGGTGCTCTTCTTTATGTTTAAGTTTGTACAGTTAAACTCTTCATCAAATGTATATGCAAGTACCATATATTTTGACAGCATAGATGAATTTCAGATAAATTGAAATTCAATTCGGTCCGTGTTATTTCGTGACGTAATTTTAATTTTTAATGTTATTTTGGTCTCAGCCGGTGTCGTATGTATTTCTGCATGGCAACCATATCTGCATGGCCAACACTCGAAACCAATTTTTGCGTATTTCGCTCCCGTTTCAAACCATTATAACAGACCACGCAGAAAAATTCAGTCTCTAAAGCCTGACATTTTCTGCATGGGTATTGTAACTCTTTCGACATAAGATTAATTGAAGAAATTATTGATGAAATCATAAAAGGAAGTTGGTTCCCTTCATGCTGATGTGTTTTTAGCATATTTCGATCCCGTTTTAAACCATTATAGCAGACCACGCAGAAAAAATCAGTCTCTAAAAGCCTGAAATTTTCTGCATGGGTATTGTAACTCTTTCGAAATAAGATTAATTGAAGAAATTATTGATGAAATCATAAAAGGAAGTTGGTTCCCTTCATGCTGATGTGTTTTTAGCATATTTCGATCTCGTTTTAAACCATTATAACAGACCACGCAGAAAAAATCAGTCTCTAAAAGCCTGAAATTTTCTGCATGGGTATTTTAACTCTTTTGAAAGAAGATTAATTGAAGAACTTATTGATGAAATCATAAAAGGAAGTTGGTTCCCTTCATTCTGATGTGTTTTTACGATATTTCGATCCCGTTTCAAACCATTATAGCAAACCACGCAGAAAAAATCAGTCTCTAAAAGCCTGAAATTTTCTGCATGGGTATTGTAACTCTTTCGAAATAAGATTAATTTAAGAAATTATTGATGAAATCATAAAAGGAAGTTGGTTCCCTTCATGCTGATGTGTTTTTAGCATATTTCGATCTCGTTTTAAACCATTTTAAGAGACCACGCAGAAAAAATCAGTCTCTAAAAGCCTGAAATTTTCTGCATGGGTATTGTAACACTTTCGACATAAGATTAATTGAAGAAATCATTGATGAAATCATAAAAGGAAGTTGGTTCCCTTCATTCTGATGTGTTTTTACGATATTTCGATCCCGTTTCAAACCATTATAGCAGACCACGCAGAAAAAATCAGTCTCTAAAAGCCTGAAATTTTCTGCATGGGTATTGTAACTCTTTCGAAATAAGATTAATTGAAGAAATTATTGATGAAATCATAAAAGGAAGTTGGTTCCCTTCATGCTGATGTGTTTTTAGCATATTTCGATCCCGTTTTAAACCATTATAGCAGACCACGCAGAAAAAATCAGTCTCTAAAAGCCTGAAATTTTCTGCATGGGTATTGTAACTCTTTCGAAATAAGATCAATTTAAGAAATTATTGATGAAATCATAAAAGGAAGTTGGTTCCCTTCATGCTGATGTGTTTTTAGCATATTTCGATCCCGTTTTAAACCATTATAACAGACCACGCAGAAAAAATCAGTCTCTGAAAGCCTGAAATTTTCTGCATGGGTATTGTAACTCTTTCGAAATAAGATTAATCGAAGAAATTATTGATGAAATCATAAAAGGAAGTTGGTTCCCTTCATGCTGATGTGTTTTTAGCATATTTCGATCCCGTTTTAAACCATTATAACAGACCAGGCAGAAAAAATCAGTCTCTAAAAGCCTGAAATTTTCTGCATGAGTATTGTAACTCTTTCGAAATAAGATTAATTGAAGAAATTATTGATGAAATCATAAAAGGAAGTTGGTTCCCTTCATGCTGATGTGTTTTTAGCATATTTCGATCTCGCTTTAAAACATTATAACAGACCACGCAGAAAAAATCAGTCTCTAAAAGCCTGAAATTTTCTGCATGGGTATTGTAACTCTTTCGAAATAAGATTAATTGAAGAAATTATTGATGAAATCATAAAAGGAAGTTGGTTCTCTTCATGCTGATGTGTTTCTAGCATATTTCGATCCCGTTTTAAACCATTATAACAGACCACGCAGAAAAAATCAGTCTCTAAAAGCCTGAAATTTTCTGCATGGGTATTGTAACTCTTTCGAAATAAGATTAATTGAAGAAATTATTGATGAAATCATAAAAGGAAGTTGGTTCCCTTCATGCTGATGTGTTTTTAGCATATTTCGATCCCGTTTTAAACCATTATAACAGACCACGCAGAAAAAATCAGTCTCTAAAAGCCTGAAATTTTCTGCATGGGTATTGTAACTCTTTCGAAATAAGATTAATTGAAGAAATTATTGATGAAATCATAAAAGGAAGTTGGTTCTCTTCATGCTGATGTGTTTCTAGCATATTTCGATCCCGTTTTAAACCATTATAACAGACCACGCAGAAAAAATCAGTCTCTAAAAGCCTGAAATTTTCTGCATGGGTATTGTAACTCTTTCGAAATAAGATTAATTGAAGAAATTATTGATGAAATCATAAAAGGAAGTTGGTTCCCTTCATGCTGATGTGTTTTTAGCATATTTCGATCTCGCTTTAAAACATTATAACAGACCACGCAGAAAAAATCAGTCTCTAAAAGCCTGAAATTTTCTGCATGGGTATTGTAACTCTTTCGAAATAAGATTAATTGAAGAAATTATTGATGAAATCATAAAAGGAAGTTGGTTCTCTTCATGCTGATGTGTTTCTAGCATATTTCGATCCCGTTTTAAACCATTATAACAGACCACGCAGAAAAAATCAGTCTCTAAAAGCCTGAAATTTTCTGCATGGGTATTGTAACTCTTTCGAAATAAGATTAATTGAAGAAATTATTGATGAAATCATAAAAGGAAGTTGGTTCCCTTCATGCTGATGTGTTTTTAGCATATTTCGATCCCGTTTTAAACCATTATAACAGACCACGCAGAAAAAATCAGTCTCTAAAAGCCTGAAATTTTCTGCATGGGTATTGTAACTCTTTCGAAATAAGATTAATTGAAGAAATCATTGATGAAATCATAAAAGGAAGTTGGTTCTCTTCATGCTGATGTGTTTCTAGCATATTTCGATCCCGTTTTAAACCATTATAACAGACCACGCAGAAAAAATCAGTCTCTGAAAGCCTGAAATTTTCTGCATGGGTATTGTAACTCTTTCGAAATAAGATTAATTGAAGAAATTATTGATGAAATCATAAAAGGAAGTTGGTTCTCTTCATGCTGATGTGTTTTTAGCATATTTCGACCTCGTTTTAAACCATTATAACAGACCATGCAGAAAAAATCAGTCTCTAAAAGCCTGAAATTTTTTGCATGGGTATTGTAACTCTTTTGAAAGAAGATTAATTGAAGAAATTCTCTTAGCATCTTGACTTCTTGCATCCTCCGAAGTCTTTGAACCTGTTGATGGGTATTATATTGTGTTGTTTTCAATAAAGCTCTTCCCTGTGGTTGAAGTAGTTCTTCAACGTAAAATCACGCATGCGTGGATATAGGCTTCCGCAAGTCGTGCACTGATGGTTTTCCAAGGGTACAAATTAACTGGGCTGCATTTAACGTATGAATTCGACTGCAAAAGTCGCGTTTGCAATCGGCAATCTTGCCGTTGCATGCGAGACCATGCAGTTACAGGTTGGCAGGCAAAATCTCGTACTACACCGGTACTATCTAGTTTTATAATCTGGCTGCATAATAAATTCACCAGGGGTGGATCCAGACTGTAGCAACCGTTGCTCAGGCATAAGTCAGATTCTCAGAAAAAACCATTCAGTGTTGAATATTCTATTCAGACCATTACTGAAAATAAAAAATTCGAATTCATTGTTTTTATCATTATTCAATTGTGTGGTTAAGAGCATGACCATTTTGTATGCATTTGATTTCATGGGACGTCATCGCCTATGACTATCGCCCTCGTGATGAAAATTCTGCTGCACTTTGAAAGTGCTTCCACTTTTGGAACATGGGGTTTCCTTCCAAGTTCCTTTTTTTCGGCAAAATTTCCACCCAGAAAGCTTACTTTTTCCTTCAAATTTCCTTCCATCTACCGGGTGTCCCAAAAAAAAGTATACGGATTTCGTCGACCCTAGCAATAAGAATATAGCGTGAATCAATCCGAAACAATTTTCAAAACATACCTCGATAGCTAACTTGAACATAGATACCTTGTTTTTTGATATCGGTGCTTTGAGAGTGAAGATATTGATCTTCAAAGGACAAATTTGCTTCCACCTCTAAACCAGAGCTTTGGCTTTTGGGCCTAAGCAAATTCTTGAAGCGCAGTGAATAAAATCAACAAAATTTGAAGACGGCACAACAGATGTGTTTTACAAAATACAGTTTATGTGAGCGACCTATCGTCAAAGAAGCTCCGAAATCACACATGCTATTCATCTGTGAAAGTACTCCCTTGAGCTCAACGCGCTTTTGAAATCATCGAATCATTCCTTGAAAAGAATTTGTTATCAGATCTCTCGAGATCAGGCTGATCATGACGTATCTTTGAAGCTGCTTTCCCAGGTGGGTCATCAACAAGATAGGAGACATCTTTTGGTCCCCAGAAGATCTCTAGACCTTCCAGTCTTGACTCCTGAGAGATCTGACAACAAATTCGCTTCAAGGAATGATTCGATAGTTGCACGAGTGTGTTGATGCTCAAAGGAGTTAATTCGCCGATGTAATAGTAAGAGTAAACTCAATTGTCGATATTGACATGAATGAAGCTGATTTCGAAGCTCCCTTGACGATAGGTCTGACATAACTGTATATTTGCAAACACATCTGTTGTGCCGTCTTCAAATTTTGTTGATAATATTCACTGCGCTTCAAGAATTTGCTTAGGCCCAAAAGCCAAAGCTCTGGTTTCGAGGTGGAAGCAAATTTGTCCTTTGAGGATTAATATCTTCACTCTCAAAGCACCGATATCTACAAACGAGGTATCTATGTTCAAGTTAGCTATCGAGGTATGTTTTGAAAATCATTCCGGAGTGATTCACGCTATATTCTAGTCGCTGGGGTCGACCAAATCTGTATTCTTTTTTTTGGGACACTCGGTATAATGCACAGTGATCACAGTCAATAATCACAGTGCCTACTAATTCAATTGAAATGTTCTGTAAACCCCCTCCCCCCTAGTCAATGTTGTTTGTCTTGACTCAGGAGACGTGCATGATTTTTCCGTGTTACAGAAATCAACAACGCTGACTTGGGGGGTAAAGGGGGGCATTTTCTCTTCAGATCTACTTTTCTCCGTTTTGTGACAAGGGTTTTGGCGAGGATTGTAGTTGGGTTCTACCTCGTGCCTCGCGAAGTTATTTTTGGTCGCTCGGTATGTTTTCTTTTTCCAGAGCTAATCCTCACTCTATAGTTTGCTTCTCTTTTTTCAGAGTCAAAATACAACTTTGGTCAATTCTGGTTCAATTCCACCGATTCACCTTACCAAAATGGTAAATATAAATTTTTTGTGTTTTGCTTTCTTATTCAAAAATCAAGTACACAGGACAAATTTGAGACCAGATGTATATCAGAGCAATTTTAAGCTCTCGCGTATACGTTTGAAATTCATTTCTCGACGACCGGAGTGTAACGGAGTAGTCATTGGTGTCGGTGGAATGGAACTTTCATGTTTTGTGTTATTTGTTATTGTGTGTCATCTGCAAGGTGTTATTCATGGAGTGACGAAATATGGAATCGATACGGATGATGAATGATCAGGGAGTCCATGGCATCTAGCAGCCAACGTGCATAACGGAAAACCCAGACCCAGCACCAGGTAGGACCAAGACCCAACAGATCAGTCCTGGGGAATAATTTCTATCATGAAGATAAATGTGATATACCGGGTGAGTCAAAAAAAGTTTATGCGTTTGGAGGGCTGTGGAATAAAAAAGTATGTGACCGATATTCAAAACTGAAATGTTCATCTATCAGTCAAAGGTCAACTTAGATGAGAAAATTTTGTTTGGTAGTATCCCTCATCTTACGGACCCAGAAATTCGGTTAATGCTGGTAAAGGACATGTTTGGGAACAAACATTCCCCATTCCATTCTGGTCCATGATTTACATTCTATTGAAATTGGAATTCAGCATCTCAAACTGGCAATGTAAACTTCAATGCCACATAAATCATGGACCAGAATGGAATGTGGAATTCTCTATTCCCATACAAATCCCTCAAAAGCATTTGATTGTTGTTGGGTCTTAAAGATCTTTGACATTAACAAACAAAATTTTCTCATCTAAGTTAGCCTTTGAGTGATAGATCAACACTTTAGTTTTGAATATCAGTCATATACTTTTTATTCCACAGCCCTCCAAACGCCGAAACTTTTTTTTTGGACTCACCCGGTATAAAACTCAACTGTTGCCGACAAACGTTTCGAGTAAAATCTTCTTCAATGAAAATAGATGTTGTTATGAAATTGAATGATGTATTGATCATCGTAAACATTGGAACTGGAATTTTGAATGTTGGTTAGATAATTAGGCCCCGTTCACACAGCTCCGTTTTCATATGAAAACGGAGTAAAACTTATCTGTTTTTGCCTTGCGTTCACATTGCTCTGATGTGAAAACGGAGCTTTCCGGAATCGCTAATGAAAACGCATACATTTGAAACGGTGCGTTTTGAAAATGATCCGTTTTCAGTGTGAACGCCAAAAACGGAGACATTTGAAAACGCTGCACATTCCTTTGTTAGTAGACTGTTGATTACAATGGCATTCAAGGTCGCCATTGGCGCCTTATGACAACTACTAACAAAAGGCATTGTTTTGAAAAGGGGAATAACAACACAGCTTTACGGGAGCAATGTGGACGCCTATCGTTTTCATAGCGTATTTATTTGAAAACGGACCAATGTAAACAGGCAGCGTCTTCATCAACAAATACGAATAGATACGAAAACGAAGCAGTGTGAATGTAATGTATCTAGATGGTGTATTCTTGCAATGGCTGTGGTATCTGGAGGTTCGGCAAAGCTTGTGTTGGTCTTTCATCTTTTGGAGTGAAACTTTCACGTCGCTATCACAAACCCACGAAGGAAAGGGCTGGATATCCCTCGTGGGTCCCATCCGTTATGTTTATTGACATTTTTATTTACATCTGTTTAGTAATTTGCCTACTGATTATCAAATTAAAGCTTATGTGTCCAAAGATTTATTCACCTTTTTGAAAATGTCCAAAATTTTGTCCGAAATTGTCTGAAATTTATAATAATTTCGTCCGAAAATTTTGTCCGAGAATTAAATGTCCGAAAATAAGGTGTCCAAAAATTTTGGATTTTATTGTATTTGGATTCAGAAGCATAAGTTTCAGATGCTCCTTCACATGTACTTTTCTATCAAATCAGATTTGATATGAGAAACTAATGATCCGTACCGGATTCGCAAAATAAATTTGAGATGATTAACAAATCATAGCACCTGACCACGGGGGGAGGGGGTTTCTTCCATAGAAAAGGTAACTGGGGATGTGCCGCCCACAAGGGTATACTTTTTAGAACCTCTAGTCTAGCCAAGGGTATACTTTTTGGTAATTTTTTTAGTCGAGTTTAGTCTAGGTAAGGGTATGCTTTTTGGAAATTTTGGTCTAAGGACTGTAAAAGTTCGGTAATTTCTGTAAAAAACCAAATTTTCAACAAAATTCTGTCCTGAGAATGCGAAAATTTGGCAAGTTTTGTCTTGAAAACGCCCTTTCAGGCCACTTCTAATAGAGAAATAAGTCTAGCCAAGGGTATCATTTTGACAAAAATTGGTCTAGCCAACGGTTCCATTTTGAAACTGCGGGCGGCACACCCCTACCCTAAATTTAGCTGAGACCCCCCTCCCCATTCCGTGCATCAGACTTACTGGAAAGATTTCAATTAATCAAGTTTTGCTTCATAATGAAAAGACTACCGCATCCTTGTAGTTTTGCTCGCATTTTCATAGGCAGAGCATTCTGTAACATCGTGACATAGTAAAATGCCACTTTGCGAATATTTGCTTGTTGCGAAATGGCTTGAGAAGGGCCTAAAACAACGAAATTGTACGACTTAGTAGAATTTTCAGACGGAATTTTAAACAATAAAATGTTTGTCATGCGTAAAATTCTATTCCAACCTTCATTTCATTTTCATTTCATATTGAATTATTTATACACGGTAGCCCCATCAATCCAAGACTGCTTTACAGGGGGCCGTGTTAAAATCTTACAAAATTAGTAATACATTGCTATGATAACTAAAGTATCAGAGTTAAACCTAAAGCCCGCCGCACACGGCCAGGAAAATGCTCAGCAAAGTGGCATGAATGTCATTTTGCTCAGGAAAATTCTCGCCGTGTGCGGATGATTTTTGCTGAGAAAATATTCATTTGTGCAGCTGAGGAAAATATCTATCGTGTTTGATAATTTCTGCCATTCGTGCCAAAATTCTCACCGTCTGCGGTATCACTGAGAATTTTGCTCACTGCCTTGGCTGATCACGTGTCCATGATCTAATCCTGTGACCTTTGGTCGATGCCATGGCAACATGAACACGTGATCAGCCAAGGCAGTCAGCAAAATTCTCAGTGACACCGCAGACGGTGGGAATTTTGGCACGAATGGCAGAAATCATCAAACACGATAGATATTTTCCTCAGCTGCAGAAATGAGTATTTCCTCACCAAAAATCATCCGCACACGGCGAGAATTTTGCTGAGCAAAATGACATTCATGCCACTTTGCTGAGCATTTTCCTCGCCGTGTGCGGCGGGCTTAAAATAACCTAATTACAAGTGCTAATACGTAAAAAGTCAAACTAAAGTACATGTGATAAAAATAAAAAGGATTAAAATCAAAACTGGTGAATGGAACGAAATGTTATACATTCAAAAACTGGGCTGCAAGTGGTGTATTAGTAGACTTATGACGATGAGTCCCTTGTATCCCTGCGGTAAACCTTGCTCAAGAGGGACTCATCATAAAACAGTAATAAACCTGGCCCTATCTTAGGCATTCGATCGATCGAATCATGATGGAACGACTGCCGTAGCTCTGTTCAACGGTCACTCCTCGGAAAGAAAATGCGATAAAAACCACGTTTAGCAGACGTTTATCAAGGAAATAAATAAATGATTAAAGTACCAAGTGAAGCGTAGATGTTAAAAAACACGACGTTTCGAGCGTATACTCGTTATCAAGTGACTCGAAATCAATCGAGCCGAGCAAAGAGAAGAAGAGAAGACAAGATTCGACAGATACAGATTCTCATTCAGGCTACGTCACGTCGCATCTCACATTCTCTCCTATCTGTCGAATCTTGTCTTCTCTTCTTCTCTTTGCTCGGCTCGATTGATTTCGAGTCACTTGATAACGAGTATACGCTCGAAACGTCGTGTTTTTTAACATCTACGCTTCACTTGGTTCTTTAATCATTTATTTATAACATTGTCGTTTAATTACCATAGTACCACACGCAACACATATTTTTATTGTTTATCAAAGAAACTTGGTATAAATCTGAAGAAGGAAGTTCACTTTACCTGGTGAGTGCAAAATAAGTCTTTCAACGCTACATTTTCCGTGTTTTTACGACCAAAACAAACCAGAGCAATTTACCAGGGAGCGCCGAAGGCGCGGGAGGGGAAACGGCCATTCAATTGATTTCCGCTGTTTGATGCAGAATTTGAAAACGAGGCTCCGGGTAATGGCGATTTGCGAGAGTCGTGAGAGTCACATCAATGGTTGCGAAGAACGAGAAAAGCCCTAAATTTTCGCAGCTACTGCTGTTTTCCTTTGTAAAACAGCACGATAGTTTGTTGATCGAGGGTTCAAAGAATTGTAGCCTTGAATGAATTAGTCGTTTGAGTTATATGCACCAATGGAACAGAAGAATTCAATGAAGAGATTCCTGTCGCCTGTCTTGTTTATCAACAAAAAGTGGGCTTGGCCTAAATTTATGACGGAACCTTGAGGGAGACACAGACTATGCTTAAACTAAGAATCTTCTGGTGTTATTGCATAGCACATAGCAGTTCAACTCAACAAGAATAATACAGCATTTCTGATGAAAAATTTTCAGTGAAAAGGAGAAAGCAAGCCAATCAAGGAATAAAAACATTAATTAAATTACTGATTCAAAAAGTTGAAGTTTGCCCTCAAATCCTGGCAATGATTGATTGCCCCCAAGTCCTGGCTCTTGACAGAGGTCCTGCTTGAAAGGACTGTTGTGCAGTGATGTTATCCACAACTGGCATAGCCTTCGTATAGAGCCCCTAGCACCACTTTGAGCATTATGACAAAGGTTGCGGACTTGAGCTCTTCTGTAACTCCACAATGTCATGTTCACATTGATATAAACAGATCAAATATTATGCCTTCTTGATATCAGGAGAAACTTCCAGCTGAACAATTGTTTGCTGGTGAATCAAGCTGAGTGAAAGTGCTTTAGATATCAGTTCCTCAGTAATGAAAAGACTTGATGTTTGTTTCAATTTGTACTGAAGAACTGACACCATTTTTGGAGGTGAAAGTGATATCTTGATTGATCAAATCAAACAAAACATTCAATAGGTGATGGTGAATCTTGCAGAAAATTGATGGCCACCCTTACATTTCCTTTTATCAACCTCAAGGCCAAGCGACATTGTCCGAAAGAAGACTAGGCAAAACTGCCCAAAATTAATCTGCTTGAAACTGAAAAAGTGTAACAAAATAAAACAAAATTTTTAACGCCATCAGTTAGACTGATATTTCACTGAATGAAATCAAACGAGAAATTCAACGGGTAACCGGGAACCTTGGAGAAAATTGAAAGCCGCCATCGCATTGGGTGATCAGCGATTTGGCCTACACAATTCAATAGGAAAAAGCTTAGGCCCTACGGTGACCACTCGACATAAATCTGCTTGAAACTTGAAAAGTGTAACAAAATAAAACAAAATTTTTAACGCCATCAGTTAGACTGATATTTCACTGAATGAAATCAAACGAGAAATTCAACGGGTAACCAGGAACTTTGCAGAAAATTAAAAGCCGCCATCGCATTGGGTGATCTGCGATTTGGCCTATACATTTCAATAGGAAAAAGCTTAGGCCCTACGGTGACCACTCGACATAAATCTGCTTGAAACTTGAAAAGTGTAACAAAATAAAACAAAATTTTTAACGCCATCAGTTAGACTGATATTTCACTGAATGAAATCAAACGAGAAATTCAACGGGTAACCAGGAACTTTGCAGAAAATTAAAAGCCGCCATCGCATTGGGTGATCTGCGATTTGGCCTATACATTTCAATAGGAAAACGCTTAGGCCCTACGGTGACCACTCGACATAAATCTGCTTGAAACTTGAAAAGTGTAACAAAATAAAACAAAATTTTCATGCCATCAGTTAGACTGATATTTCACTGAATGAAATCAAACGAGAAATTCAACGGGTAACCGGGAACCTTGGAGAAAATTGAAAGCCGCCGTTGTTGGACTGGACAGAGTTCAATGTTTATCAGACACACCTTCCCAGTAAGAAATATCCTAGCAGCTATCACAATGGAATGATTGCTGCAACAAGAGCTGAAAAATGAAGATAAAAGATGATCAAAGAAACAGCTGGTGGAATCACATACCTGAGTCAGCCAAAATTGTGAAGATTGCTGTTTTTCTCGAAGTTAGTCCTCCAAGCTCACGCCTGCTCCATTCCAAGTTTCACTCCAAAATGAGCGCGCCTCGATCCGAATTTGCATCAAACATAGGGACAATGCGCAGCACTGGCCGTTTCCCCTCCCGCGCCTTCGGCGCTCCCTGATTTACAACAACCTGCCGCAGCAACTTCTTTCAAAATCTAGTCAACTGCATCATTCGAGTTGAAAATTCGACAGCATTATGTTCTTGGCCAAATCTCGCAATCTGATTGGTACTGAAGAAATTACTCAGTTTGGGCCTAAATAGGGCCAGGTTTTGCATAGTAATACTATGACTCTCTATTGACCGAAGCGCCATCATCAAGTCAAAGAGCACAGGGAAACAAGAGACTCGTCGTCATAAGTCTTGTGTATTAGTTTGCATTTAAACGAATAAAGCGAATTTGCTTCTTTTATATCCGACGAAAGTTGATTCCAAGTTTTAGCGCCACGATAAGATATCGCTTTTTGTCCTTTGCTAGTTGTCATTCTGGGGATGTAGAGATTGTTTGCTGCATTTCGCAAGTTAATATCAATATTTCGGTCAGTATTTTTTGTGAACAAATTAGAAAGGTAGCTAGGTGTAAGACCAGTTATTGCTTTATACGTCATCCTACCTGTTTCACTTTTAATCATATCGTCAAGAAACCCTTTTGCGCACCCTTTACAAAATAGCAAAAATAGCGAAAATCATTTTTATCATTACAGATTCCACTAGAAATTTGTCCTCAAGAATTTGTAAAGGTATTACTCGCTGCTAAAGGAATGCAAAGTGCAGCAGGCGATTCAAAGATGAACTCAAAGGCACAGCTGCGAATTAAACCCGAGGAGAAAACTATCGTGGAAGCAGATTCATTCGTTATCATTGGTCTTCACACTTGCGGGGATCTAGCGTCCACTTTGATACGGACGTTTGTTAATTGTCCGGAAGTCCGAGGAATCGTTATAGTTGGTTGTTGCTATATGAAGCTTACTCACACTCAGTGTTGTGATGACTTGCGTGGAGAGAAGAGCACTTCAAACGCGAAAGTGATCGGTATGGAAAAGGAGAGGAAGTATCACAAGGAGGAAAAGACGTGCACTTCAGTATTTAGTAACAGGGGCAATACAGGGATTAGGATTTTTGAACAAGAGGAGAGAGCGACATCGCAAGGAAGAAATTGCTCAGAATATTCCAGTGAAGAACTGAGTACAACTTGTGAACTAAAAGAAACAACATCTTCACATCATGTAGACGAAATAAAGCGCTTTGTAAATTTCAGTAGAGAAGAGACGAGGTGTATTGAACTTGACGCAAGACCAGTTTCGTGTAGTGTGGATAATAAAGTTTTCTCAACAAATGCCAATCAAAGAAAGAATAGATGTTTTGACTTAGACGCAGAAGCAGTATCGTATAATGTAGGTGGAAAAGTTTGCCCAGCAAATGCCGATCAAGAGAGGACTAAAATTTGCGACGCAGTTTCAGAGAACCTAGCTGCAAACGAGGCGACCCAAAAATTGGCCGGTGGACAGTTTTGGTTGCGTCAAAACATCACAGAAACTAAAGCTGTAGCACGAACTTCTCTTGTAAATGAAACGAGCTCTCGCGGAGTTCTTAAAGATAAATTGTTTGATAATGAAGCCACCTTTGCATCCTGCTGCCTGGAAGATGTTGCTTCGTTCCAAGGGACTTTAAACAGTGAAGAATTGGATGCTACCTCACACGAAGGTGTTTTGTTGTTGGAGAAACTCCAAGCGAATTTAAAAGGAGCGAACTTGACGGTCACGTCAGGAAAAGACTCTTCGTTGTCGAAGAAACCTTACAGTGATATTACGACCCAAAGTGATGTCATGACGAAAAACGCATTTTGTAGAACTGAGACAAACTGTGACGTCAGCAGGTGTAGTAATGATGACGTTCGAAAAGGGCTTGCAGAAGATTGCCAGTCAGTGAGGTACTTCTCTTCAGAGAGGGAAAGCATACTGAAGAATGTTTCCACTGAGTCCATATCCAACAGAAACTCTGCAAAGTCGTTGTGCTCTGAGAAGATGCAGATCCCAGAAAAAGATTTTAAAGTGCAGAATGATATTCCGTCTGTTTTGGAAGCTTGTTCCAGCATTGGAGATTTCAATGACTGTACCCACTTCAGTAGGCCTTCTTTGGAAGATAATATCGCTCAGAACCACTCAGATGCAACATCGCATACGGTGGTCTCGGAGAGTAAACACTCAGGTTTATCATCATGCAACCAGGAAGTGGATGATTTCCTAACTAGACAAGCTTTACATGGAAACAATTCATGTCAAGATAGCATTCCTTTGAATGGCTATCCTATGAGCATCTACCTACAAAATCAGCCATGTCAGCCATTGGGATGGGATGCATTTGAACTTGCATGTCACAATTTAGACAATTATTGTCAAAGGTTGAAAGGTAAAACTCTTCTTCAATATTTATGAATATTTGTTTTTACACAAGTTGAATACAGAAACAACATTTTTTCAGAATTTTCTTGAAAGCAGGAAGCTTGAAAGGTCCCTGAAAGAGCTGAGAGTAGTTAGCTCATAAGATCCTCAAATTTTACGAAGATTCTAACTTCTGAACATCTACCGGGTGAGTAAAAGAAGATAAATCGTTGTTTGCTTGTAGTTCTTTACGTACCCATCAGACTCCTAAACAACGACTGCTGTTGTGAGGTAACGTGCCAACTTCTAAAATAGAATTAGTTAGTTAGTTTAGTTTATTGGAGTTCCGCTTCTTCACCATTAGGTGTCGCTGCTTCTCCGGTCTTCAAAATTATTTCTCTTGTTAACTTCTTCCATCCCTTCCCATCTTGGGCCAATGCTCTCAATTCTTCCAGATCTTCTTTGGTGTTGAGTTTTAAACGGTGACAGTAGTTATGTTCAGCTTTGATGGGGTCCTTATTGTAATAGTTATTCAGATAGGGTTGTTCTTGGTTTTCCTCTGAATCCTTTCGCTTTTATGTTTGTGAAGTACAATTCCATGGATTTAAATGTTGGTATATTTCTGTCTCTTCTCAAGATATGACCAAATAGTTTCCATCTCTGTTCTCTCATGGTGTATGATATTGGTTTTTCACCCGTCACTTTATACAATTTCTCATTTGATATGCGTGTTGGATATTTTATTCCTAGAATTCTACGCAACTGCCTTCGGTGATATGCATCCAAACTCTGCTGCGCATTGGATGAAACTCCCCATTCCACAGTTGTAGAGCAGTACTGATTTTACTAGTGCTCTATGTATCTTGATTTTCTTCTCAAGCTTTACTTTATCTTTCTTTAAATATATTGCATTGATCTTGTTCATTGATGCTGTGGCTAACTGCATTCTTCTATTTATACCTTCCTCGTCTCCTAATAATGAACCCACTTTCTTTGTACTTCTCCATTCTTCTTCCTTTTTTATTTCTTTCTGCTGATGATAGTGTATTCCGTTTTGTCGTTATTTATCAATAGTTTATACTTCTTTATTACTTTGCTTATCTCGCCCACATCTTTATGTTTTATCATACTTATAAAGTCGACATCATCTGCATAGGCCATTTCTGTTGGTATTCCTTCTTCTGTTTTATTAATCTCTCTGATTTCTCGCAAAGCTGTTTCCAGGTATACTATGAATAGAATTGGGCTGAGACTGTCTCCTTGGGGTGTACGCACTTTTGCTAAGAATGGCATTTCATCTGTTGCTCCTTTTATTTCAATGGATATGTTGGTATCACTGAGTAAGAACTTCACTAATCCCATCTCATCTTCATCTAATATGTCTTTCAAAATGTTCAATAGCAGCTTTCTGTCTATTGTATCAAAGGCTGATGACATATCTATTCCTGTTATATATGTATGTCTTTTTCTGACGGAGCTGTAATAGCATTTGCTTGGCTTAAATCAGCAGTTCTATCGTTTTGCAATCATGAGCAATTTATACGATTGTTGGACCTCAGGAAGGAATGTCTTTTAATCCTGACCCACAAAAACAAGCTGTTGAATTAACATTTTCAAGGAAGAAAATTGAAATTGATCATCCAGTGATGAGTTTCAACAACATACCTGTGAAGAAAGTAGATGAACATAAACATTTAGGAATTACCTTGGACTCAAAGCTATCTTTTTCAGCTCATATCAAATCAGCTATCTCAATAAATAGAAAGGGCGTCGGTTTGCTGAAATATCTCTCCAAGTATCTGTCCAGGCATACTCTAAACGAATTATATAAGCTTAATTATTATGTTCGACCCCACTTGGACTATGGTGATGTTATTTACTATATCCCCGCTAAAGTATGTGAATTCAGTCAAAACATCATTTTACCAAATCTAATGGAAAAGCTAGAGTCTCTTCAGTATTCTGCTGCATTGAACATAGGAGAATTTTGTTTTTATCCAATCAGCAGATTTGTTATGGTGCGGTTCGGCCAATCAGATCGCTAGAAATGACAATAGAATATGCGGGCGTCAGCGTTATTTTACAAAAGTAAACAAACAAAGCTGTGGGAAGATGCCAAAAACCACGACCCTTTCAAAGTGTGCGATGCAGTCGTTTTTTGGCCAGTTTCATCAGCTTAAAAACTTTTTCGTAGAGAACAGGAGTTTCTCTCAAATGTTACCGCGTAGATTTTCAATATCTGCATTGGTTCGTCGTAAATCAAAGCTTCGAGGAGGGGCTTTCCCTGGGTATCGTCGTACGTATTATGACACTCAAGTTGTGTGAACAGACGAGGAGACAGCACGAAAAAGAAGACTGAAAATATATTGAAACACTTCGGGTGCAATACCAATTTGGTTAAAAGCCATCTGAATGCACATGCTACTGATATTATGGTCATCGCTGTTATGGTTTGGTTTGCTTCATCCGTCCAAGATGAAATCGCCATTTTATCGTCGATGGCTAGGCCTTGCCTTCCTTGGTTTTCGTGGTTTTCGTCTTCCTTGATAAAAATTTGTTTCTACAACACAGTTTTCAACGCAGCGGAAACTAATATTTCGAAATGCTTTTCAACAATATTTTTCATGATTTAGCAACACTGCTCAATTGTACTGGAAAGCTCAAGGTTACCTCAACTGTTAGATCTCAGATCATAGATCGTTATTGAACTAAGTGAGATTGCTTGTGATCCCTCTGCATTTTGAGTTTTAATTTTACAGTTTGCTACATCAGAAATAATGCGATGGAAAAGGAATGAAGGGAATAAAACAACTTCAAGGCACAAAAGATTACAACGAAGTGTAGATCTATTCTCTACTCGCAAGTATCTCTAGAAAATCAAATGTATCCAGGAATTACTTGACTAGGCGTTGAGAATTCTGCCTGACCTCTGGTTGACCTCATAGTCTCATCAGATTGGCCGTAGTCAGAAAACCTAAAGTTAAAGAAATTCTGAAATAAGTAATAACTTACCCAGCTTTCATTCACTGAGACCAAGCAATACTGAATAAACAAAATTCCACTTGCCTAATCCTGAACAGAGCAAATTCTCAGCCATAAAATGAAGCTGTTTTCACAAGCCAAGTTTGACCAACACAGTCTTGACCGTGATCTCACAATAAGTTGACGAATGTGAAATGTACATCGATCCCGAATCAAGGAAGAAATGGCGCGAAAACATTCTTGTCTCCAGTCTCCAAAAATATTTCCATTTTATGAAATATAAAAATTTACTTGATAACAGTAAAAAATTCTGGCTTTATAAGAAGCCAAAACTATCAGATTACAAAAAAACTAAGAACTTGAATGCTTGAACATCATCTACGTAACAGCTTTTATAGGGGGCTGACTTCAACAATTGAATTGGTTCAATTCTCAAAAAATCAGTCCCATTTCAAAAAGTCACTCATTTCGAAATCCTTTGCAGGGACGTAGGAAGTATCTCAATTTTAAGGGGCACGACACCTCGGGGGCACTTTTTTCCTCAAGAAGAGGGGGCAGTTTCTAAAAATAAAAAGGGCACTTCTTTGTTTATTCCAAAATTTGGGGAGCACGTGTCCCCAGTGGCCCCCGGTTCCTACGTCTATGATCCTATGCCTGAAACATATATTTCTGTGACCGGTAGGTATACGCATTTTGTATAAGAAACTGCTTATGATAAGAAATTCAACACTCAGATCGCCAAAAAAATTAAGGAACTCTGGTAGCGACAAAATGAAAATTAAGAAACTATCTATTTTTGAAAAAGGAATTCCTTGACATATTTTTGCGTTATTTCAGTTGTTTCCTGTATCATATTACGGTACTTGAGCGACAACCTAAACATTAGAGAAGCTTGAAAAACATTGTTTGAACTTTTCATGAGGGCACAGGAAGTAAACATGTGAATTGCTATGGCAACTCTTGAGTACTCAAAATCTTATAGTTTTAAGAAATTTACTGGCCCAAATTCTTTGTTTCTTTAAGAACTACCTGTACAGTGCTAAATTTTGGAACTGCACATGAGTTTCTTCATATAAAGAATTAAAGAATTCTGGAATTCTCATATCATAATGCGAAGTTTGGAGATGTCAGGAGCTTATCTTTTGTTGTTAGAAAAGTTTCCAACTTACTTCAGTAAAGTCTAATCAAAACATCGACAATCAATACATTTACTCGTCAGTTTCTTAGCTTTGAACCGAAAATGACTGCCCTAAAACGCTAGAATGAATATTGTTATGGAAACATTTTCTATTTTTGGAGACTGGAGACAAGATTGTTTTCGCGCCATTTCTTCCTTGATTCGGGATCGATGTACATTTCACATTCGCCAACTTATTGTGAGATCACGATCAAGACTGTGTTGGTCAAACTTGGCTTGTGAAAACAGCTTCATTTTATGGCTGAGAATTTGCTCTGTTCAGGATTAGGCAAGTAGACTTTTGTTTATTCAGTATTGCTTGGTCTCAGTGAATGAAAGCTGGGTAAGTTATCTGACTACGGCCAATCTGATGAGACTATGAGGTCAACCAGAGGTCAGGCAGAATTCTCAACGCCTAGTCAAGTAACTCCTGGATACATTTGATTTTCTAGAGATACTTGCGAGTAGAGCATAGATCTACACTTCGCTGTAATCTTTTGTGCCTTGAAGTTGTTTTATTCCCTTCATTCCTTTTCCATCGCATTATTTCTGATGTAGCAAACTGTAAAATTAAAGCTCAAAATGCAGAGGGATCACAAGAAATCTCACTTAGTTCAATAACGATCTATGATCTGAGATCTAACAGTTGAGGTAACCTTGAGCTTTCCAGTACAATTGAGCAGTGTTGCTAAATCATGATAAAATATTGTTGAAAAGCATTTCGAAATATTAGTTTCCGTTGCGTTGAAAACTGTGTTGTAGAAACAAATTTTCATCAAGGAAGAAGAAAACCACGAAAGCCAAGGAAGGCAAGGCCTAGCCATCGACGATAAAATGGCGATTTTCATCTTTGACGGATGAAGCAAACCAAACCATAACAGCGATGACCATAATATCAATAGCATGTGCATTCAGATGGCTTTTAACCAAATTGGTATTGCACCCGAAGTGTTTCAATATATTTTCAGTCTTCTTTTTCGTGCTGTCTCCTCGTCTATTCACACAACTTGAGTGTCATAATACGTACGACGATACCCAGGGAAAGCCCCTCCTCGAAGCTTTGATTTACGACGAACCAATGCAGATATTGAAAATCTACGCGGTAACATTTGAGAGAAACTCCTGTTCTCTACGAAAAAGTTTTTAAGCTGATGAAACTGGCCAAAAAACGACTGCATCGCACACTTTGAAAGGGTCGTGGTTTTTGGCATCTTCCCACAGCTTTGTTTGTTTACTTTTGTAAAATAACGCTGACGCCCGCATGTTCTATTGTCATTTCTAGCGATCTGATTGGCCGAACCGCACCATAACAAATACGCTGATTGGATAAAAACAAAATTCTCCTATGTTGCTGCATTGGCTGTAACAGGAACATGGAGAGGAACATCTCGCGATAAGTTACACACAGAGCTTGGATGCGAGTCATTAAGTTCCAGAAGATGGAGTAGGCGCCTTACCTTGTTCTACAAGTTTGTAAATAATCTTAGTCCTGAGTATACAGTAGATCCGATTCCCCCTCTTCATTAGTGGCAGTACCGTCTTCGTGATCAGGATGTCATTGGGCGATTAAGGGCAATAACAGAGAAATTCAAATCTAGTTACTATCCAAATTGTTTATCCGAATGGAATAAGCTTGAGCCTGAATTAAGACTTGCACCTTCTGTTTCTGTTTTCAAGAAAAAGCTCTTATCGATAATCCGCCCCCTTGCAAAATCTGTGTTTGGAATTTACGACCCAAAAGGTTTATCCTATTGAAACCCTGACCAGACATCTAATGTCAGACGGAATCTAGCACATTATCCATTAGTTCTTAAATCGTAGTATAGTTGCTTTTCAGTTTAATGTTGCGTGTCTCCTTATTGGCCACGGGGTAGTCATTCAAGAGCCCAACCACTTGAGCGTCATTCCAAGGGGTCGCAGGCTCGATTAGCGCTTCGCTACTTCTGCTATCCCAGCGCTTGGCGCTAAAAACCGCAACTTCTCCTTCACATTGAAGATTGCCTTGTTATGGATGCCTTGTTGGCTGCTTTTCAAACTGAGGAGCTTTTCTTTTAGACACCCGGTATAGTTGAAGGATGAACGTTTTAGTTTCTAATTGATTTCTACTTCCTTGTAACTGTGTACTTTCTTTCTACAGATGACAAAGATAAATTGAAGTTGCAATGCTATCGAGCCGTGCTTGAAGTAGTGATCAGAAAGGTTCGACCGGACATGAAGAATCCACAAATCAGGTGTCAACGGATCAAGGGAGCACACAAGATGTCTTTCAAAGAGTGAGTGCTTTGGATTGATTGCAGTTCGTTTTCAGTTTCGCTGGTATTCATTTTTTTGACCTGAACCATTTCGCTCAATCCACCCGCTTGAGGTATCAATTCAATTCAATAAATAAGAAGGTAAAGCCATTCAATTCAATAGATAATAGTTAAGAAAGTGCTCGTAATTGCAAGTGAAGCCTTGAACAAGATGTAATATGTCTATGAGTGCTTGTGTCTCAATTGGCAATAATGTAGAGATGGTTGATATTGAAAAGTAAATAATGTCGTTAATATAATGTTGTTTGCCTTAGAAGTGCATCAGACTTATTAGCTGAGTCCCTTATTGCCGTGTGCTCTGTCACTTAAAGGATGTAGCCTCAGTCAACAGAGAACCACACAATATTTGTATTTGTATCAAAGAAAGGGAAAAGGAGCACATCCACGCTTATTTTGGAGTTTTGAAATGACTTTATCACTCTTGCCACACTTTTATTATGCTCCTTTAATTAGGGCGATGTCCATGTGTCTTTTATTCTTTTCAAAAGTGACAAACTGAAAATAAAAGTTTACAGGTGATTTGGATCATGTTCATTATACAAATGAGGGTTTGGCACTCTTTCAAAACCTCTGATTTCGGGTGCACTTTAAATTTTGACTTTGTGAGCTTGGTAAACAATTTTTAAATTCGGTGTTTGGAAGACAATTTTTAAATGCATTTAAGTTGGTAGACAGTTTTTAAAGGTACTTGCATCTAAGTTGAGGAATGATAAATTCAGCTGTGCACTCGGAAAGTTATGATAATATGTCGTTTTATTCCTATTTTCAGTCAAAAGGTGGTACTTTTGTATTTTTTTCTGAGACAACCGGTATAGGTGAACAATTTCACTGTTGAATGATATGTTTGCCAATATCATAGCCTTGATATCCTAGAGCCAGTGGCCTTTCAAACGGGTATTACTTTTTACTCAATCAGTTTCATCGTAAATTATGGCTTTTATGAACCTCTCTTCTGTCTTTAGGTATGCTGATGTTGCGTTGTCGCGCATAAACATTAGAAAGCAGTCAGAAGAGACACTTCATGGTAGGACTTTCTTTAAGGTTTTGGTAAACATTTGTAGGCTCAACTGGTCAGTTTTTGGATTTCTTGAAATCTCGGCAGCCGAACTTTTGCGAAACGGAAGGATACCATCATTAGAAGTAACAGAACTGTTGAAAAAAGAAAAAGCAGGGAATTGTACCTTCTTGCAGAAAATTTTCTGCCTAGTGTAAATGCTAAGCCGGTCGTATGATAGAAAATAAAGATGAATATTATGGGTATCGATTTTATATGTTGCAAGGGGAAATTACTTTTCAAGCCGTACGTTGCTCGACCCGGGTGAAAATAGATGAATTGATGATGATATTGATGATGATGTTGATGATGATGATGATGATGATGATGATGATGATGATGATGATGATGATGATGATGATGATGATGATGATGATGATGATGATGATGATGATGATGATGATGATGATGATGATGATGATGGTGGTGGTGGTGGTGATGCTGGTGGTGGTCGTGGTGGTGGTCGTGGTGGTCGTGGTCATGGTGGTGGTGGTCGTCGTGGTCGTGGTCGTGGTGGTGGTGGTGGTGGTCGTGGTGGTGGTGAGTTTCATTCATAATTCCAATCAGAATTCCGTGTAAACGAGAGAAGACGAACTCAGAGTCAGTTTCGATACCCAATTTACACGTACAAGTTAACAAGCTTAAACTGTACGTTAGCGTTAGCAAATGCATTGTTGTAACAGCCAATAATATCGCTTTCCTGCGAAAGAAGGAAACAATCAAATTTGAGAATGGCTATCATGTGATTAAATCTCATGTTTCGGTTTGTTCTCTAAACAAACTACGTTAATAACATAATACTCTGGAATTTTAAGCACCCTGCGGCAGACAATACACTACACAGACGATAAGTAGAAAGGCTTTTGAAATGAAATACTGGCTCATGCAATACACGATATTGAGCAGCGTTGCGCAGACTATTCGTTTTCCTTAGGTATTGTCTGCACGCAGGCTAAGAGATATCCCATTTTCCAGCTTTGCGCGCGGAAACGAGTTCAGTTTCAGTTTTAGTTTCATATTTCAAAAATTCCACTTCATAGAATTTATCAATTACACTACTTCAATGCTACATTACTAGGTATATTTTCAATAAGCCAGAAATCTAATACAATGCAAACACAGAACAAAGTTGCCAGATAATAACATTTATAATGAATTTTATGAAGGGGAATTTCTTAAGGAGGAACTCTCTGAATAGCTAGGCTAATCGAGGAGAGTGCACCCCTTACTTCGAGACTGCAAATGAATTACCTCTACGGAGATTTTCTATTTTTAAGTTTAGGCAAATATTTCGATCGTGAAGGAGAGTGGCGGCACTGAATTAACGTATTATTCTGAAGAAAGTTATAATTTTTGAATTGCACTACGTAGCACTACAAGGACAATGCCACGGGGAGCGTCAGACTATGACAACCTTGTTGCTGTTACATGGAAAGAAACAAAAATAGGTTAACCTACCAATGATTCGCGAAGAAACACTGTATCAAGCTACGATAGCTAGCTAATCAAGAATTGTATCACTGGCAAAGGGTTGCGAAATTCTTCCGTGACTTTCGTTCCGTGTTTCAGACGTTTATTTTCATTGAATTGCAGTTCGTGACAAACCAGTATATTGGCTTTTAGGCAAATAACAACAGGAGTTATTGACTATGACGCAATAACCCCCTAGTTGACAATGGGCACCAGACGTAGATACTGGGTCTTGACATAATGCCTACGGATTCATGATCACCTGATATCGTTTCCACCAAAATGATTGGCTAATTTTGAATACTGCCGCTGCACAAAGCATTATGGTTGGTGGAAAACGAGGCTAACTTGCGTACAGGAAATTTTCCCCAACACAACCTCATTGATTCCGCTTCGCCAATCAAAAACTACCCGATGAATCAAATGAGGACGAATATACCACCTGCCTGCAAAGCTGCACCCACAGATATCGCTTCTATTAATGTGTCAACGAGGCTCTATCGATGTGTCAGCCGAGGAATTGAAGTTTGAGATTTTGTGTCAATGTGTGAATGATATTGCGCCTGATCTCCTCAGAGCTCATAGGCGCATTACATACTTTATAACTTAAGAAATTTGATAAAGCATTATACACTGTTTATGCTAAAATGTCTTCAAAAGAAAAATGTCTTCAAGAGTGTTTTCTATGTTTCCATTGAGTGTGTTTCCCTTAGTGAACATGGCAGTTCATTCCAGAGACATGAGGCAACATGAACAAATGATCGGGCCCCAGCTGTAACCAAGTTGGTTCTCTTTATTTCAAGCAGGATAATGGGAGCTGTGGACACAATTTATCATCAACATTTTATTTACAGTAGGCAAAAGAATTTATAAAATAGCAAAATTACTGCTAATTAAGGCCTACTATCTTAAAAATTAAGGGAATATCGGGTGTCTCAAAAAAAGTATCCCCTTTTGACTGGAAATAGGAACGAAACGATAAGATATCATTACTCTCCGAGTGGACAGCTAAATTTATCAATCTTCAGCTTAGATCCACATGCCTTGCATTTAAAAATTGGCCACCAAACAATGGAGATACAAGCTTACAAAGTCAAAATTTACAGTGCACCCGAAACTAGAGGTTCTGTAAAAGGGCCTAGCCATGATTTGCTATCACAGGCATGTTGCACAGGAATTTCGACTTTGACCTTTACCCTTCTCAATTGAAAAGAATTATACCTTGAAATGCTCCAATTGTTCTACAAATAGTTATTCCTTTGAGGAATCAATCCATGCATTTCATTCCACTCCAAGTGTCAAAGAAGAAGACAAGGAACACATGCATGCTCATTTGGGAGATGTTGCACGACTTCATCATTCTTACCACATTTTTGTTATATTTGTTTAATCAGGTCGATTTCTACGAGTCTTTTTTATTCTTTTCAAAAGCGAAAAACTGAAAGTTAAAGTTTACAGGTGCTTTGGAAAAGATCCCGGGGGGGGGGGTACATAACATGTTGAGGGTACGGTTATGTGCCGCCCATATGGGTGGGTTTTTGGGCCCCAAATTCTCTAGACAAGGGTACCTTTTTCGGCAGATTTTCCTTAAACAACGGTGGGTTATCCAGAAATTGGCGAAAAATAGCAAAAATGGGTGGTTTTCCGCCAAAATTCATCATAAAAGTGGGTATGACCGCAAGTTTCGGTAATTAGAAGAGGGTACCTTTCTGAAAACCGGGCGGCAGACCCCCGTCCATCCGCAAGTCATGTACCCCCCCCCCCCCCCCCGGGGAAAAGATCCATAATACAAATCGAGGGGCATTTCACTCCTTCGAAAAAGCGTACGAGACTTTTTCAGAACAAAAGGATTTTTGCGGATTTTTGATGGATTTTTCTTGCAAACAATAGGATTTTTGCCACAGGCGTACGAGATTTTTTGGAGTGAAATGCCCCTCAATACAAATCATGGCTAGGCCCTTTTACAAAAAAGCCTCTGGTTTTGGGTGCACTGTAAATTTTGTCTTTGCAAGCTTGTATCTCTGGTGTTTCGTGGACGATTCTTAAATGCAAGGTATGTGAATCTAAGTTGAAGATTGATAAATTTAGCTTACTAATCGGAGAGTGATGGTATCTTATCGCTTCGTTCCCATTTCCAGTCAAAAGGAGGTACTTTTTTTAGACACCCGGTATATATTACAGCCATTTAAAAATAAAGATTGATACATGTCATGTTAGGTACCCAACCTTTGGTATATATATTTTGCAAAGTAAACAATTGCAGGTCTCGCCCTTCCAACGTTTAATATGGTTTTTGAAAATAGGAAGTGTGCTGGCTTGTTTGAATATATTTGGTGAAGTTGACCAAAGCCTATTACCAAGGAAGGATATAGTCTCGATTCCATGTTGTTGTATGCACATTTGGAACCTGCGAGTCGTTACCTTGTATTAGATTGTAACCAGTATTCCGCTCAGCGAATATATCCTTCTTGAAAGGAGGACTTAAGCCAGACTTTGTTTTATAAATTTCGGTGATAAGCAATTGTAGATACTTTACATGGATAGATACCAAATTCCTTTGCTCTGAAAGAGACTCAAAATCTGTTTAATAGTCTTTGTACGCAAAACTCAATGCTCTTTCATGGATATAATTTATTCTATGACTTAAAGTTCTGTCATAGAATATCCATACAAGGGGGCAGTAGCTAAAGTGAGATAAGACGAATGCATGCATTACATTGTATCTGATACAGGTATCTGACAGATAATGTCTAGCCAGACAGATATTATACAAATGGAACCTGGCTGATTTAGAATGGTACCTGGCTGATGAGGTACAAACCCGGGGGGGGGGGGTACTTAGTATATTTGACCGACGGGGATGTGCCGTTTTTCAGGGTATCGTTTTCGCCTATTTTGCTAGAACAGGGTATCAAAAGAAGGCAAATTTTCTGGAGCAGGTTGTCAAAACATATAAAAAGAGGAAATTTCGTTAGAACAGGTTATTATTTCGTCCAATTTTTGTGTTTTTGAGTATACTTTTCACCGATTTTTTCTAGAACAGGGTATCATTTGAAGGTAAAAATTCTGGAGCACGGTGAAAAATCTTTTTTTTCGTGGGCACATCCCCGTACAAATTTAGGTCAAGTACCCCCCCCCCGGGGGGTACAAATGTTTCTCGATTATTGATTTCTAAGCCAATTCCCCACCTTTTCGTTACAGATTTGAATACGGATGATCTGTTAGGAAGATGGAAAGACGTGATAATGTTTTATTGCCTTCGATTATTACTTGGCCCAGTGATCGAGACCCTTCTGCTGCTTGACAGACTTTTGTACTTGCGGGAACGCGGTAGGTTTTCTTTCGTCAGTCCCACGTTTTTAAAGAGAAACTTGGATCATCCCATAGTATACCCGGGTACCAGACTCTCTCGAAAAGAAAATGACTTCCTTTTTTGAGAGATTCTGGTACCCAGGGTACCCATAGTACTTTACCGGGTTGAGTGGCCGAGCAGCTTATACCAGGGAGAAATATTAGGCTCTGGTATCCAGGGTAGGAGAAATAGAGTCCCCGGCTTATACAGTCCCTGGCTATTTCTCCCTGGCTTGTGCAGTCTTCGTCAGGTGACTGAAGTTAAGCTCGGTCGAGTGAAGTCAAACTCCGGCTGGGTCCTGACCTTACAACTCACCTCGTCGTCCTTCGGAAGTCCCATGCCTGGATGCGTCATGCACAGTGGGCCTAAATTACCTTTCAGTAGCTAGAAATCCTGACAAGCCCACTCAAAACAAATTGAAAGCAAACAAAAACAAGCAAAAACTAAGATTTCCCCAATTGTTCATGAAATTTTCGAGTCATTAGCCTTCAAAATTTCTTCTTGATTTGATTTTCATTTCTTAAATTTGCATGACTTGGACCACTAGAGGGGCAATAAGACGGTTCCATTTTGAAAGGTCACTGTGCGCCATACAATCATATTGGCAAATGAATAATTGATCTTTTTACCCATGGTAACCAACACTAACTGATTGACAGCGAACGATGCTATTTACTGGTAGACATTTTCAAATCCTTTTTACAATGTAACTGACTGAAATCGACCATTCCATTCTGAAATGATGAGGGGGATCCCTTCGAGAAAGCTTCAAAATAGGCCTAAGATAGCGACCAAATTTTGTTTCCTTTCATTTTCATTCAAAAAGCTTTTATGAGACACCTCCATTGCCATAAAGGAATGATGAATCGATTCCAAATCAACGCCCCCCCCCCACTCGTTTGGTGTCTGTCGCTTGATACGCTCTTGGAAAATTACTGCGCTTTTTTGCCAGGACACGCTGATCAAGATACATATTAATTAGAACTAAGAAGCTTTCTTCCAACATCTTGTTTTCCGGTGACTGCTTACTGTATGTCGCGGGCCTTATCGTTAGAGCATGAGCGATAGGACACTAATGTCTGGCAGTTTGACATTTATTTCATTAGTGAGCCACCTCAACTCCTGGTTTTTTTTTTTGTTTTGAACATATTTTCATTAGGCATACAGCCACCCTACACTGTTTGGTAATTTCGAGATTTACAGGGGTGAGCCACCTTAAGCTTAAGTGTAGAGCTTTACGATGAAGGTGGATCTGCACTTCAGGTGGCTCACTACTGAAGATCTCAAATTTGCGAAACAGTGACAGGTGGTTGTTTTCCAAGTATAGATACGTTTAAAGTACAAAAAAGCTGAACAAATAAGATAAGGTGGCTCGCTACTGATATAAAACTCAAATTGCTACAAACTGGGTTTCCTACAGCTCATGGTTAGAGTCAGGATTTTTTGTCTTGATGAATGTTTGTATTGACTATTGCAAGGGGGGGGGGGGGTTCTCGGCTAAATTTCGGGTAGGTGTGTGCCGCCTACAGGTTCAAAATAGCACCGTTGGCTAGACCAATTTTTGTGAAAATGATACCCTTGGCTAGACTAATTTCTACATCAAAAGTGCCATGAGTTGGCGTTTTCTAGACAAAACTTGCCAAATTTTTGCATCCTCTGGACCAAAACTTGAAAAAAAATTGAGCTTCTTTACAGGAATTACCGAAGTTTGACATTTCTTTGACCGAAATTGCCAAAAAGCATCCCTTGCCCAGACTAAAACCGACTAAACTTGCCAAAAAGCATACCCTTGCCCAGACTAAATGGACTAAATTTGGCAAAAGTATACCCTTGGCTAGACGAGAAAGTTTGAAAAGTATACCCTTTTGCCCCTTGCGGGCGGCACATCCCCAGGTACCTTTACTATGGAAGAACCCCCTCCCCCGTGGACTATTGTCGATAAACTTTCTGTACGTTCTTCTCCATTTCCCTTTCACTACAATGACTGCTAAAAGTCCTTGGAACACTTAGGCCATTTCTTCGTAATCCGCATTTCTAATCATAGCGATCAGGTATAAATGCCCCCTCACCCCCAAAACGATTTCGAAGGTTATTGTTTCAGCATTCCAGCAGAGTCGCAGATCGTCCTGTCATCCCGATTTTTCTACCACAAAACAACATTGTCCTGAGGGGGAGAGGGGGAAATCGCAAAATAAGGCAAAATTAGGAGAGGTGTTCTAAGACTTTTAGCAGTCATTGTAGCAACCTTGCAACATATCTCCTTTATCTCTTCAGGTTTCCAGCCAGAGCTGATCCCAGTCTTTGATGCGAAAATTTCGCCGAGAAATTTTGTGCTGGTAGCGAAGAAACAAGAAGCTCAACTGTCTTCAAATTCGTATCTATAGCTTTCAAATCATTAGTAATTGTGAATTTTAGCCAACTGCATCTCGTCTATTTGATGGATCACTCTGCCACAGCACTGTCTTTTTCTATGAAGATTATATTTTACCTTACGAAGATTAGCAATTTGTGGAAAAACAGCCAATAAACCGTACGATCTGCGACTCTGCTGGAATGCTGGGACAATAAATGTCGAAATCGACATTGTTTCGGGGGCGAGGGGTATTTGAAACTGATAGCTATGGTTAGAAATGCGGATTATGAAGAAATGGCCTAAGTGTTCCAAGGACTTTTGGCAGGCATTGTAGCAACATTTTCAAATGGTGTGAATAAAGGTTATTATGTGAACAAATTCTTATGAAACGAATGAATTTTGAAAAACAGACTGAGTTCCTTATAAGCAACTTTGCGGAGATATATAGACGGGAGAGGAAAAACGCATTGAGCATACAGCTCAAATCCTTACTGGTTGCTGATACACGCGGAGATCATCCAATTTCACGGTCTTCAGTCAATCAAATAGCCCCTTTCCAACCACGTGATGCCAAGTTGGCCGTTCGAAGTGAATTCTTGAGTACCCTCACGAAAGTTGAATTGGCTACTAAGTTACAATAATTACATGGAATTTTCTTTGATGAGTCAGTAGAAGGGATGCCCCTCTACAGTTTGTAGCGTGCTTGGAAAAATGCCTCATTTAGAGCCGAAATTACAGTCATTTTCCGGTCGAAGAATATTGACATTTGTTCAAACATCCGTAACAGGCGCTGCAAATGAGATATAAGGATAAAAATCTCAGCGATTATGGATATTGCCCTAAGCAATAACCCAAGCACTGTCCCGTCAATTACATCTCAAAATCGCAGGTGATTTTCAGCGATTTCTGCCAGAAATGTGATCTGGGCCTAAACTTCTTACCGATTAAAACTCATTCGTTGCCCTCTAAAAGGTCTTGGTTTGTATACTTGAGCTAATGATTCACTTACCAGCGACTCAGTGATCTATTTGACTTCATTTTCCATCTAAATGTCTCCAAGTTTCGGTTAAACATCCCTTTTTGAACAACTTCTTGCAAATTTGCCTCGTTCCATAGTTTCTCCACAAGCGCCAGTGCCAGTAATCTCCTCAAAAACGTCGCATCGATAGGCTTTGTGCTACAGATAATGCGATTGGATACAGTTCATACACTCGTGAATAAATATCGCATGCCTGATTTTGCTGAATTCATTCAAAAGGAAACCAAAAGGATAAAACATTTTTTGGATATTTGGTTCACCAATGAATAGATCTTACACAAAACAATGAAACTAAATTTTTTGTTGCGCTGAAAGTTTACCATTTTGGTCCTTTTTGTTTGATTGTACTCATGAACACATTTGACACATTCCTTGCACAAACTTCTTGTTGCCTTGTTGTTTTCTGAAGATCTATTCATTGGTGAACCAAACAGCCAAAAAATACTTTACCCGTTTTGTTTCAATTTGAATGAATTGTCAACGCAACGTGAAGGTTGACAAGTGAAGGTGAAGTTGCCGTTTTCAGCGCCAAGCAATGCTATCGCAGAAATAGCGAAGCGCTAATCGAGAGCATAGGTTTCAAATCTTTAAAAAGCTGGGAGTAAAATTCTATGACCTATTCCTTTGAACTGAACCGCTTCAAAGAAACTTTAACTATTTTGCAGTAAATTTGCCGTTGGACCTCTCTGAAATCTTCGGCATTTTCAAAATTACAGTATTTGCTTCTTTTTTTAGAATTCAAGAAAATTTTTTGAAAAAGATTATATTTATCGTAATTTATAAACTTGTTGACGAAAGATCAAATAGTTTTCAAGAAAACCATAGTTTATGGATGCCTATAATATGGTATCAAGCAAAACTCTTTCACTCTTCTGGTTTTGATTTAGAAATTTGATGACGTCACATCATAAAATGAGCTGAAATGTAAAATAGGCCGTAATTTCGACAAATATTCAAGATTTCTGAAAAGTCCAACGGCAGAATCCTAGAAAAGCGGCTAAAGTTTCTTTCAAATCATTCAGTTTAAAGAAATACAGGGTGTCTCAAAAAAAAACTGTTCGACGTTTGATTAAATATTGAAAAATACGAACAACATGAACAGGCTTATGGAAAGATAGCCATGTTCCTAAGATTATGAAATAATTTCAGAGACTAAAATCGTGCAAATCGGTTGAAAATTCACTGAGTTACGAGCTCTCAAAAATAAAAAATATGCGATAGCGGAAACCTGAGACCTCTCAGATTACTTCTATTGCCAAAGCTCGAAGACAGAGGTAAGAGAAGCTTATCCAATGTCATACCTCTCGTTTGTATCAGAGCAAACCAAATACGACTTCTAATATAAATTATTTCTTATGCTTATTCTCAAAATTTCCTGCATTCCATAAGTCCAAAAATAGTGGTTCAAAACAAAATCGGCGAGAGACTGAATCTGTTTCCTCAAAGCATCCATGTGCTTGACAGTTAGGTTATCGAATACCTGTTTGAATCCCTCTTGGTTCGCCCTGAAATAAGACAACGAAGACCCCTTGAAACATGACCTCCTGGAAGAACAGTACGATTCGATGTATATTTATCTTTATCTTTGTTTTTGTTATTTTACTATGACTGATGGAGTATCATGTATAAAAAAGATTAAATGAAAAATAAATGAATGAAACAATTGAGAAATAACAGAAACGACGGGACTTTGACCAAAAATGCCATTTTAACGCCTCTGATTTCAGCTTTCGCACAAACTTGAACTTCAAAAGCTTGTAACCCCCATGAATTTTTAGCGGATTTGCAAGATTGTTGTGTCAAAAATTAATTGAAAATCTTAGGAAAAGGGTGACTTGGCCAGAGAACCATTCAGCGTATCGTTATTTTTTAGTATTTAATCAAACGTCGAACAATTTTTTGAGACACCTTGTACGTCAATGAATTTTACACCCGCCTTTTTTGGTAAATTTAAAGATTTGGAACCTATGCTCTAATCGAGTCAAGGACCCCTTGTCTTGATACTCGCGTGGTGGGGCCCTACCGGTTACATAACCCATTCAGCCTGACTGTTCTGACTGCAAAGTCAGAGGATTATACCACTGCCAGGGCCTCCGACGACGGGGAGGGGGGCGGGGGGCCATGGCCCCTCCACTTTTTTGCACAGAAATGCAATTCCAAAATTTGTTGATAATCGTCTTAATTCTCTTTAAAACCCTATGCTAATTTAAATTCAAGCGAATTTCCTGGCATCCATTCGATTCAATCCCTGTTCTGTTGATAAGTGAAATTTCATGTCGGAAACTAACATGGTCACAACCTCACTATTGTACACAATCACAGACAATTTTCAGTTATATCAAAATCTTCACCTTTCAAATCACTACACACAAGAAAGCTAAAGCTATAGAAACTGCACCAGGAAGCAGATAGTCAATGCAGAAGGCAAAGACCTCGCATCTTTTGGGCATAAATCTAATAGGCAAGTAAGGCAAGTGCTGCTTGCTAGCCAAAGAAAATGCTACTTTCTAAAAACTGCATACTTTCTTGGTACGGTATCTTACAAATGTTTACTTCTCGATTCTGCCAGCTTCAATTCAAAATGGAGATTTTTCGATGAGCTGAAAGGCGTAGTCTAAAAAAATCTTTAAGGGGCTGCAACCCCCAGACCCAGCCACCCACCTACCCCTCGCTCATTCTAGTATGAGCGAGGGGTGGGTGGGTGGTAGCGATTACTAGGACTCAACGTAACAAGTCTAATCACACCCTAAAATTTACAAGTTTTTGCGAAAACGACAAACCAGAATTTACAGGCCATTGAAAAAATATACCCTTGTGACCACGATCCAAAATGTTACCTGAGTGAGTGAAATTTGAACTTAATTAATGTATGACTACTGACTACTTGTGACTTTGCCAATAATGATACTCGCAAATTTGTGTTTTGCTCAAAAAAGGCACCCCAAAAAGTGGCACATCCCGTACCAGCCCCCCCCCCCCACATCGACATCTCTCCTGGCTTCCTCCTCATGAATGACTTCCCAGAATTTTCAGTAAAACGGAACAAGCCCCAACTAGAGAAAAAGTGACTAATGTTCTGCACTTCACACAGGGATTTCGTGAAATTTCCATCACATCAGTTGAATGATTGGTTGATTGATTGGTTGATTGATTGATTGATTGATTAAGCTTTGGTTTGGACCCGAGGCTGATTGTGGTTGTTGTTGGTGTTGCCGTTGCGCATTGAGAAATCTTGAAAAGCTGCCAGGAAAAAAACAAGATCAAAAGAAAATTTTCAAGGAAGTCAGAACTCACAAATTTGGAATCAAGATAATGTGGTATGTTGTTCGCTTGATATTTGTCAAGGAAGATCCAGCCATGAAAACAAGTTGCAAGGAGGACATAGGCCTAATTACAAAGACATAATTACTAATTGAATACCTACGTATAAGTACAAACTACACGTTACAATACTGCACTGGCTTGTGATATGCAGAAAGACATTCGTGAATGTTACATGTAACATTGGTAACATCTTTGGATAGCATAAGATGGAACTAAAATACGATACTAAAGCAACTGATAAGTTAAGTAAAGTAACTAAATAAAGACCATTCTAAAGGCCGGTTTACACGATCATATTTACGTAAAATTTGCTTCACATTTTTTATGTGATCACAGAATGTCATCGTGTAACCGGGCTTCACAAGTCGCTTGAAGTTATGTGAAGCAATTATAATTGATCCTTTTTAATTTACCATCACAGATTTTTCATTTGAAGGCTGGTCAAATTGAAAATCTGTGATGGCAAATTAAAGGGAATCAAAGTGAGAGTTGTTCCATCTGTTTCCTTGTTGTAATGCTGGAACCACACAAATACGGACAGGTCTGAAACGCATAAATTAGGCCGTATCGCCCTTATCTGAGCACCGTAGAACAACAATGAATTTAGCATATCAAAATCTTTTCAAGGCCGTTGACAGTTCAACAAAGTATTATTTACTTTCCCAGAAGCCAGAAAGTTACATGACCAATTCTAATTTGATTGAAAATGATTTCAAAATATTGTTAATTTCACTCGCCCCGCTTTTAACTCTCTAAGCCTTGACCTCAGTCAACTCTAACCACACGATGTGTCAAAAGTCTACAAAACTAAAGGGTTTCCCGTGGTGGACGCACCTGGGCAGCATAATGTCAATTGCAGTGCTCTTCCAAAAGGAGCCTTAGGTCTCGCAATTTGCGTGCGATTCTCGAAATTTCTTTGGATATGAAACGAGAAGAGTTGGAGGAAACATTCATGAAGACTATTCTATGTTAACTCAAAGAGATATCAAGAAGTGACACAAAATAGACGAGGTGTGTGGAAACATCAAAGGAAATGTGAATTGTACTTACACCTTCGTGGTAGGTAGGTCAACTTCAAAACTTTATTGCAAGTCTTCTGAGCAAAACAAAACAGCAAAAATGAAGAAATATCAAAGAGATGACATCAGCAAACAACTTTTGCGCGCTTTTTGGATTAGCTATGCCCAAGCTCCCTTTTAATTTAAACATTTTATTCAAGGCCGTTGCACAACACGGAATCGATGGTCATCTGATGGGGGCGATATTACTCTATTACAAACTGAAAACAAAAGATACAAGTGGAGGTAGCCTGCATCCAAATAAAGTATATAGGTAATTGCATGGGTGGGTTTCTAGATTTTGAGCCAAAAGTGAGCCAAACAACAGGGTAATCTGCAAATTTGATTATTTGGTTGCAAGCTTCCTTAAGACATTACATGAATACAAAACAAAGAACTACTAACACAAATATATGCAGAAGGGGTTTGGGTGTTTAACGTAGGGATATTCATAATCTTCAATGAAAGCGTTCCGTTTTGAAGATATATTTCACTGTTGTATTCAAGATTAATCTGTTGCCTTCCAAGGGCAAATTTTTATTTCTATATAGAAGAAGTTGCAAAATATTATTGTTTGGAGCTTCTGAGTATCCGTATGCTTTGAGTACACGTCATTGAGACCAGCGAGAAGATTGTGTATGCTCTGTGGAAGAATTGCAAAAGAATTCTGTATCTTCAATGCAATCGTTAATTGAACACATTGGGTTGACTGCATCTTTAAAATTATGTTTGAATTTGTGGAAATTTAAATTTGCTTAGCCCCACCCTTACTTGAGTTAAATACACAATCCCTTTTGGATTATGAATGCCATATACGGAATTAGCAGTGGGCCTAATATGCAAAAAATTTCTTCTTAAGGATGATGACAGAAGGGGATTGTCTTACTTTGGGATCAAGCTTATTTGATTCAAAAAAAATAGTTGGGGTAGAAACTAGATCTGAATTTTTCTGTTCTTACCCATATTTGCCCTACAGCAGGTTGATTTTGAAAACAGTAGCTACTGTAAGTTTCATGCAGTGGTGGAATAGGGTCCCTGGTGTCATCAGGGGTCGAGTTGTTGATGAATTTATAGCAAAAAATAAGACGTCTACTCCATCTTCTAGAGCTCAACGATTTCCATCCAAGTTAGTTGTACAGTCTTTCCCGAGATGTTCCTCTCCAAGTTCCTGTCAATACTAAGGCCGCAGAGTATTGCACAGATTTGAGTTTTTCCATCAAGTAATTTCCAGAGCAATCATCTCTTTTAGGCACATGATAAATTACATCACTGTAATCCAAATGTACAATTTATACAGCTCATTCAAGGTACTTCTGGACAAATATTTGGATATCAACTTCAGCATTTCGATCACTTTTCTTGACTTAGCTATTGCTGCTTGTATATGAACTGAGAAGGGAAGTTTAGAATCTAGTGTTATGCCTAAATGTTTATATGTTGATCCACTGTAGATACAGTACAGGTACTGTACATCATTAAAGAGAATCACAGGATGATCAACTTTCATATTTTTCCTTGAAAAGACTAACTCAACAGCTTGCTTCTGGGGGTCCGGATTAAAGGACATTCTCCAATCACTTGTCCATAATGTAATAAGATCCAGTCCAGCTCACGGTTCATGTCTCTAGCAGCAATGGCAGGATCTTGTACAATTGCAAAGAGTGATGTGTCATCTGCTAAAAGCTTCACGCTGCTCTTCAAATTCTGTGTGAAATCGTTTATGTATGTTAAGAAAAACAACCTTTTGAAGGACATGTTGACAAGACAGACTTCTTTGGTTTTTGATGGCAAAGTTTTTATCAATTGACACCCCTGTCTAGTCTGGCTCCAGACCATGAAAAATGGACATTGCTAACTGGAGATATCTAGTCCTTTGTAACATGTGGAATAACTAAAACCCAAATCAATTCTAGTAGAAAACTAGAAATGACACTTCACTGTTTTTGCATGTGTCTGGTTGGCCTTTTGTTGTTCCCATTTTCTTGGCCCATGACACAGACCCTTTAAATGTCGGAGAAGATTGGAGATTATTGGCACGTGCTGCCCCCAGTAGTCCATTTGTCCATGTTCCAATGTGCTTTGCCACTGCCTGGCCACAAGGGAGTGATTTTACATCAGTTGATGGCTAGATCAGCAGGGTGCATTCCCATCCCATCCCTGCACTTTACCAGGGACCGTAGAGCATACTTTGGATTGAGGAATGTAGGACGAGTAAGAAGTGTTGAGGGGGTCTGGGAAAATTGTTGAAACCACACCCTCTACTTTGGCTATAAACGTGACCAATAATGCCCTTTTGGATAGCCATAAACACCTTGGAAAAGACATAGCAACGTATCCAATCAATGAATCTCGCCAAAAGCATCATAAATGGAGTTGTACTGTATTGCAGTTCTTATTTCAAAGCGGCAACTCAGGGCTCATGGAGGAAAAGGCCAAGAATGAAAGCACTGCTTTGGCCTCGTGTGTTGTCAAATGCCAAGTCATAACTTTCATGGTCTTGTGGCATTATCATTTTTGAAACTAGATGATATGGAACCATATTCTCTCTATTTTTCAGAAGCCAACAGTTTGAGAATAGCAAAGCCGAATAACAGAAACGCCTCTTCAATGTCTACGTTTCCAAAAATTTTTTTCAATTTTCCTAAAATTTGGTAAACTGCTTTTGTGTCTGTTGATCAAAATAGTTGGAAGTCGATAGAGCTTATATTATCTGTCCTCAACTTTGCTGATCACCAGTGTTTCGTGAAAGCATTTTACTTTAGTATCGCTTGCTGCAACTTTGAATATTTGAAGCTGCTGAAACAAATTACAATGAGACTGTTATATTTTCAGCATATGCTCCTGCACTTATTTAGGACGTAGGCCTGTTTCATTCCAAATAAAATTTTTTTATAACACTGTCTTCTGATGTTAGAAAATTGTCTTCTGCACGAGAAGCGGTACTTTAGGGCTATGCAAGTACTCGCAAATCATGGTGTCAATAATTTTGCTAAGATGACTGGCGAGATTTCAATATGTAACATAATTTGCTAAAAAGCTCAGAACTATCTCTTGCAAATTACTGGGGGGGCTAAAGCCATCAGCTCCCCCAGCTCCACGGTCCCTGCTTGAAGATCTTTAGCATGAGAAAGAAATTTTGCCATAGTTTTTTTGTTGGGAAATCTAGTAGAAACAATGGAAAATAGCTGCATCATATGTGTGATTCAATTAAAAGATTGTGATTTCCAGATAAGTGTCCAACCTTGATTCTGATGTCTCAATCGATTCTTTCTGCTGGAAGGCTGGTAAAACGAAATTGTTTGCATATGACATAATGTGAGCACACAATCATCACAGGCCTAAGGCAATAGTAGCAGCCCTGTAGCAGCAAAGCCTCCTTAATGTGCCCTGGAATGTCTGTTTGTCTGATTTCAGTTGTCATCACAAAAAAAGTTTGCATGGGGACGGAAGTTGTGAGTAAGTCCAAATGAACAATCACAAAGCATTTAGCTCTATGTATGTATGTAAGATTTTGCCATACAACAAAAAAGGATTAAAAGATCGTAAGGATTAATGGAAAAAAGGAGATAATGTTTGCACTTTTATACAAGATGTGAGTGTGTTACAATTGTCCTAGGTTGCCCCTCCCAGTTAGTTGTCATTCTCCACCTTCAGGCAAAATCAAGTTTGAGACATTCTGCTGATGGCACTTAGATTCTGGAACTTGTACCCATTAAAAGGCCTGAGGCCCGGGTCATACGTCGCATTTTGGCCGCGCCGAATCGAATAGTTGTATTCGGCGCGACCGAAATGCGACGTTTGACTCAATTGAGTACGGCAGTTGTGATTTGGGTCGACCTAAATAATAAGATTCGACTGGTTCAGTCGCATAATGCGATGCGAGAGCGTCTTGGAGTCAGACGTCGAATTTGACATATGTCGAATCAAAATGTATAAATTACCGAGAATAATAAATGTCTGTGACTGTGTTGAATCAGTTTCATCAAAATAATTTTCTTCCTTACCGGAGCCATTTTGTTCAGGAATTTTATTTTTCGTGCCAAACTTTCTAGAAAGACTTGTTGTTGCTGTGATGCACATCTGTAAGAATAACTTCATATTAAATACGACCAATTATATTCGACGTCTGACCCAAAGCCGCACCAGAGTCGCTCTGATGTCGAATCCAAATCAATTTGATTCGGCGCTACCAAAATGCGACGTTTGACCCTAGCCTGATTGTTTTGAGAATTTTAGTGGTTTTGCAACAAAATAAAAGATATCTTTTTCTACCTCTGTGGTGACCTACATTGTAATTTGGTTGATGGTAAGGCATCCAAGGAAGGTAGTCCAAAGTACACTTCTAATCTGGAAATTTTATCTGAGACTTATATTGTCACATTCTCATTTTGCAGATCCACAATGGACTTGGACCAGGAGGCACCAAAGATAAGAAATGAAAAAGAGTTGGCATTCAAAGAAGAGGTATTTTTCATCAATTTTGCTTGAACAAATCTTGCTTCTATGAATGAAAAATAGTACAGTCTAATGACTAGAATATTTTACGTAGTCAAAATTGAAATTGATCAACTTGGTGAGTCACAAAAAGTTTGAATGTTTAAAAAGCCATGGTAACCTAGCAATACACACAATTACCTGAACTACATTCAGCTCACCCAAGGCACCCTGAGAACAGTCTATATGATATTTACAAGCACTTAATAGGCTCAGGCGAATATGCAAGAAAAGAATGAATTACAGAGTCAATACAAATAGATCGATGCAAACATTAGCCGCTGAGGATATCACAGATTCATATTCCTCGAGCAGATTCATAAAGCCATCACAACTTCAAGAGGAACTATATCACAAAAGTCTTCAATCAAAAGAACAAAGAGAATCCCCGTAGTTAATACATATACATAAATATAGTGGCTTGTTATACATAAATATACAGATGTATGGCTCTTTGTCCATTGAGATGTATTGCTCTTCGTCTGTCCTTTCTTTCATGTATCAATTGTTTAAAGGCAGCCCAAACGGGATTTGAACAGGTGCCTCAACAAAATTGTTTAAAGTTTGATAGAACACTAAAAAGTGATGGTATTCTGAATGGGCACTTGGTCAAGTAACCCATGAGATCTCAAACGAACCCTCGACACAACAATGATTGCCCAAACAAGCCAGTTTTTATGTCTATCAGTCACCAGTGTCGTTCAACTAAATATGGTATCCAGGGATGGCCAATTTGCTAAAATGGTGCATTATCACACAACCAAGAAAACTTTGAGAAAGAAACTATCGAATGGAAAACAGAATTTAAAAAATAAGCCAAAATCGTAAAAAAAATGTGGCAACCCTGTATGAGACGAATGAAGTTACTGTAAGTTGAGCCGAACACAACGGTATTATTATTTTAGATTAATGGTGTATTTTTTAAGTCTTTACTACTGCAAATTGGACTCTCTTTGTATTGGCCTTCTTCTTTCATTGAGACATTGCCTGTCCTTCATTGAGATTTCTTGGGCCCCTCCATCACAACAATCGTAATTTTATTGCAGAATTTCATTTATTATCCAAAGAAATTTTTTGACATTGTGATTTGCCAGACAAATTAAATTTTCGGACCACCAAAAAATTCGTACACATAAATTTTTGGACTACTCTTTTGTCCAAAAATTAAAACGTACATAAATTTTGGACATTAATGTAGCATTACAATTCAATCGAGGATTTGTTTGAAACCTCATCAGACATCACGTCATAGCAATGAGATTGTGTCATACTGATTAGGCATCACGTGACTTCTTTAAAATCAGGTGACCCCTGAAAAGTTATGATTGGGGTATACCATCCTGTAAGTATTCATTCTCCTGACGATGACCGAGAGTCGCAGCGATCGAGAACAGAAGAAGAGAATAAACGAACAGAGTAGAAGGACTCCAAGTGGTCTTTCTCGTTTTCATCTGTTGTCTTTGTTTGGTTATATAAGGAATTGACGGTAAAAATATCAAGATTTTCATCTGACAAAAAAGTTATATATATATATATATATATATATATATATATATATATATATATATATATATATATATATATATATATATATATATATATATATATATATATATATATATATATATATATATATATATATATTTTCATTCGGCATTAGCTGACACGGTGATTTATATTTATCACGAGTGGGCTGCCACAATTGGAAAATTAAAAATATTTTCCTGCCCGGAATCGTACCCGCGACCTTCATGTCAACAGACTCTCCGATAATTCCACTGAGCCATTCAAGCTCAATGAAATTATGGAGAAATCTGAAGTCATTCAGATCTAAGGTCCTACACCGTCGACAGGAGAAATATTTTGTTTTTTCGTGTTTCGGCTTAAAGCCTTCATCAGAGCCATGCATACGTATATTTTTTCATTCGGCATTAGCTGACACGGTGATTTATATTTATCACGAGTGGGCTGCCACAATTGCCTAATGCCGAATGAAAAAATATACGTATGCATGGCTCTGATGAAGGCTTTAAGCCGAAACACGAAAAAACAAAATATTTCTCCTGTCGACGGTGTAGGACCTTAGATCTGAATGACTTCAGATTTCTCCATAATTTCATTGAGCTTGAATGGCTCAGTGGAATTATCGGAGAGTCTGTTGACATGAAGGTCGCGGGTACGATTCCGGGCAGGAAAATATTTTTAATTTTCCAATTGTGGCAGCCCACTCGTGATAAATATAAATCACCGTGTCAGCTAATGCCGAATGAAAAAATATACGTATGCATGGCTCTGATGAAGGCTTTAAGCCGAAACACGAAAAAACAAAATATTTCTCCTGTCGACGGTGTAGGACCTTAGATCTGAATGACTTCAGATTTCTCCATAATTTCATTGAGCTTGAATGGCTCAGTGGAATTATCGGAGAGTCTGTTGACATGAAGGTCGCGGGTACGATTCCGGGCAGGAAAATATTTTTAATTTTCCAATTGTGGCAGCCCACTCGTGATAAATATAAATCACCGTGTCAGCTAATGCCGAATGAAAAAATATACGTATGCATGGCTCTGATGAAGGCTTTAAGCCGAAACACGAAAAAACAAAATATTTCTCCTGTCGACGGTGTAGGACCTTAGATCTGAATGACTTCAGATTTCTCCATAATTTCATTGAGCTTGAATGGCTCAGTGGAATTATCGGAGAGTCTGTTGACATGAAGGTCGCGGGTACGATTCCGGGCAGGAAAATATTTTTAATTTTCCAATTGTGGCAGCCCACTCGTGATAAATATAAATCACCGTGTCAGCTAATGCCGAATGAAAAAATATACGTATGCATGGCTCTGATGAAGGCTTTAAGCCGAAACACGAAAAAACAAAATATTTCTCCTGTCGACGGTGTAGGACCTTAGATCTGAATGACTTCAGATTTCTCCATAATTTCATTGAGCTTGAATGGCTCAGTGGAATTATCGGAGAGTCTGTTGACATGAAGGTCGCGGGTACGATTCCGGGCAGGAAAATATTTTTAATTTTCCAATTGTGGCAGCCCACTCGTGATAAATATAAATCACCGTGTCAGCTAATGCCGAATGAAAAAATATACGTATGCATGGCTCTGATGAAGGCTTTAAGCCGAAACACGAAAAAACAAAATATTTCTCCTGTCGACGGTGTAGGACCTTAGATCTGAATGACTTCAGATTTCTCCATAATTTCATTGAGCTTGAATGGCTCAGTGGAATTATCGGAGAGTCTGTTGACATGAAGGTCGCGGGTACGATTCCGGGCAGGAAAATATTTTTAATTTTCCAATTGTGGCAGCCCACTCGTGATAAATATAAATCACCGTGTCAGCTAATGCCGAATGAAAAAATATACGTATGCATGGCTCTGATGAAGGCTTTAAGCCGAAACACGAAAAAACAAAATATTTCTCCTGTCGACGGTGTAGGACCTTAGATCTGAATGACTTCAGATTTCTCCATAATTTCATTGAGCTTGAATGGCTCAGTGGAATTATCGGAGAGTCTGTTGACATGAAGGTCGCGGGTACGATTCCGGGCAGGAAAATATTTTTAATTTTCCAATTGTGGCAGCCCACTCGTGATAAATATAAATCACCGTGTCAGCTAATGCCGAATGAAAAAATATACGTATGCATGGCTCTGATGAAGGCTTTAAGCCGAAACACGAAAAAACAAAATATTTCTCCTGTCGACGGTGTAGGACCTTAGATCTGAATGACTTCAGATTTCTCCATAATTTCATTGAGCTTGAATGGCTCAGTGGAATTATCGGAGAGTCTGTTGACATGAAGGTCGCGGGTACGATTCCGGGCAGGAAAATATTTTTAATTTTCCAATTGTGGCAGCCCACTCGTGATAAATATATATATATATATATATATATATATATATATATATAGATTCTCAAGAAAAACACATTCGTTAAACGTTTCGGCGCAAGCCTTCATCAGTATGACTTTTCAAATTCAAACAGGCGTACATATAAATCCTAAATACAAAGAACTACGAAAACAATAGCCTAAGCGGGATCCTATTACATAAACTTTATTGTTAAAGGTGTAAGATAACGGTTATGTACAGAGGCGGCAGGAGGAAGATCAAAGAAAGCGCAGAGTATAGAGCCGCTAAAGTCGGCGTATTTGTCTGCCTCACAGGAGCTGGAAAATAAGTGCGTTAGAACAAAACAAACAATAGGAAGATCCAAGGACGGATGGGCAGAAAGAAATCCCTAAAGAACAGCGTGTGTCCCTAACGAAAGCTGAGGGCAAAAAATAAAAAAAAAACAACACAACAACCAAAATGTGAACAAAAATAAAATCTATGTATCTACCTGCCTAGTGTTCAAACCCTTAGGGGCAAAGCAATCCAGCCGATATTGCCAAAAGCTTTCCCGCATCCTATTACCCCCCGTTAGCCTATCAATTATCTTTACGCTAATATCCTTCAGAAACCCCCGGTGGCCTTCTTCAGTGAAATGTCTGAAGAATTCCGCCTGGGGTACTGAGGCCCCCGCATTAAACTTACGACTGCACGCCTTGTAATTATTAAACCTAAGCCTAAAAGGCGTGCAGGTGCTACCAACATATTGTACACCACAAACAGTACATTCCAACAAATACACAACATTTGACGAGTCACAATTAAACGAATAGTTTATCCTATATTCCCGGCTATCTATATTCGAATGAAAATGCTCACTATTTGTCATGACATGACACACTTGACAACGAGATTTACCACAACGAGAACATCCCTTCTTATCAGTCCCCCCAGTTCCCTCATTATTCAGCCTAGCCCTAACAAGAATATCCTTAAGGTTCTTACATCTCCTAAATGCTATCAAAGGTGGCTCAGGAAACACCTCCCTATGCTCCTCCGAATTCGTGAGCATAGGATGGAGTTTCCTGGCAACCTTCCCCAAACTATTGAGCGCTGGATGGTATGTCGCAACAAGTGGAACCCTTTCCTCCCTCCCTTGGTCATTGGTCCTATTTCCCGAATTCGCTAGAAGAGTTGTCCTATCCAACCTACGTACCCTATCTATTTGCTCGTTAACTAAAGACTCTTCGTAGCCCCTGTCCTTAAGCCATCCAGCCAACTCGCCTACCCTCTCCTGAAATTGGCGATCTTCAGAACATATCCTACGAAACCTAAGAGCCTGACCATAGGGGATCGCCTTTTTCGTATGCCAGGGGTGACAAGACTTCTTATGCAAGTACTGATGTGTATCAGTTGGCTTGCAAAACAAGTCTGTAGTAAGGACTCCCCCCTCCCCCCTACTAACCTGAACATCTAAGAAACTAATGCTATCCCGTGATTCCTCGCTAGTAAACTTAATGGTTTCGTGGCTACTGTTGAGATGATTGATGAAAGACTTCAACTTCTCTTCCCCGTGCGTCCAGATAAAGAAAACATCATCGATGAATCTCATCCAGACGAGGGGCTTGTCAGGTGAAGCTTCCAACAACCTCTCTTCCAACCGGGTCATGAAGAGATTGGCATAGGCCGGAGCGAACTTCGTGCCTATAGCCGTCCCCAATTTCTGCCTATAAAACCTATCATTAAATTCAAAATAATTATTCTCCAAGACCAAAGACGCCAACCCCACTAGGGTATCAGTAGCCACGCCCGGGTTTTCCCTTCTATCCAGCGCCTCCCTGATGGCCTCTAAACCCTCCCCGTGTGGAATGCTGGGATAGAGTCCCACAACATCAACTGTGCACAACAAAGCCCCCTCTGGTATCTTACCTAACTTACTTAGCCCAGATAGAAAGTGGTTAGTGTCCTTAACATAAGACCTACTTTGGCTAACCAACGGGTTAAGATGGTGGTCTAAATACTCTGAAATATGTTCTGTTATTGTACCACAATTGGAAATGACCGGTCGCCCCTTTACACTACTAAGACCCTTGTGGATCTTAGGCAACAAATAAAATCTACCTAACCTAGAATTTTCAACTTTCAAATACTCAGTCACTTCCTCTAAACCCGGGTCCCCCTCCCTCAGCTCCTTCAACCTAGAATTAATGGTCTTACCCAAATCTACCGTGGGGTCCACCTCTACTTCTTCATAAACCTGCCTATCGTCTAATTGTCGGTTAGCCTCACATATGTAATCCCCCCGATCCCAAACTACAACCGCCGATCCCTTGTCCGCTTCCTTGATAACTATGTTCCTATCAGATTTAAGTTGCTTTAAAGAAAGTTGTTCAGAAGAAGAAAGATTACTAAAATTCTTACCCTCCGGTGAGACAGACATTACCTCCTTCTCCAGCAGCGAAAGGTAGTTTTCAAGAACAGGGTCATCCTTAGGGGGCTGCCACGTGGATTTAGGTTTAAAATTAGCGTTCTCGTCCGGTACATATTCCTCTTCATTGTTCCTAAAATGCCATCTCAATCGCATTCTTCGCTTGTAGGCTTCCAAATCCTCTTTTAACTTAGCTTTGTCGATGTCAGTGGGAGTGGGTGAAAACTTCAGGCCTTTCGATAGAAGACTTATGTCTTCCTCCGAAAGTTCCCTCCGTGATAGATTCACCACACTCCCACTGACAAATCGTCCAACCAATCTGCCATTTTCATCTTCTTCTACTCCTTGTACCGTCTCTGGTACTTCCTCTTCGACGTCGACATTTTCGCTTGTCCCTTGTCTCCTTTCCTCATTCAAACTGTCCTGGCCTATCGCACGCGTGATGATTCTGTTCGGCAGATCCGTTCCATCAAACAAACCGTTTCTGTGATGGCTGGTGGTGTCACCCCAGGCGGAATTCTTCAGACATTTCACTGAAGAAGGCCACCGGGGGTTTCTGAAGGATATTAGCGTAAAGATAATTGATAGGCTAACGGGGGGTAATAGGATGCGGGAAAGCTTTTGGCAATATCGGCTGGATTGCTTTGCCCCTAAGGGTTTGAACACTAGGCAGGTAGATACATAGATTTTATTTTTGTTCACATTTTGGTTGTTGTGTTGTTTTTTTTTTTATTTTTTGCCCTCAGCTTTCGTTAGGGACACACGCTGTTCTTTAGGGATTTCTTTCTGCCCATCCGTCCTTGGATCTTCCTATTGTTTGTTTTGTTCTAACGCACTTATTTTCCAGCTCCTGTGAGGCAGACAAATACGCCGACTTTAGCGGCTCTATACTCTGCGCTTTCTTTGATCTTCCTCCTGCCGCCTCTGTACATAACCGTTATCTTACACCTTTAACAATAAAGTTTATGTAATAGGATCCCGCTTAGGCTATTGTTTTCGTAGTTCTTTGTATTTAGGATTTATATGTACGCCTGTTTGAATTTGAAAAGTCATACTGATGAAGGCTTGCGCCGAAACGTTTAACGAATGTGTTTTTCTTGAGAATCTATATTTATTTTATTACATATTGCGTATGAGCTTATGAGAATATATATATATATATATATATATATATATATATATTTTTCAATCGGCATTAGATGACACATATATATTATATATATATTTTTCACCGTGTCAGCTAATGCCGATTGAAAAAATAATATATATATATATATATATTTATAGGTGAATATTATTCAGACGATAGTGACAACTGTTGATCAGATTTGGGGAAAAGATGCTAAAGATATACTTTTATTTAAGAAAATTTACAAGAACTAAAAGCTCAAGATTTAGCCAAATAGCACTGAAAAATTGAGAGGGTGGCTATTTCATCCATTTCATTTAGGGTAGATTGCAACTGCGTAAATTATTGCTTGATCAATCTGTTGGTGTCAACAGGTGTCAGCAGAGGCGTCATTAAAAGAAGTCCTAATGATATGCAGGATCTGCTATAACGGAAGTGAGGACGAGAATCTACTGTCGCCTTGTAACTGTGCAGGATCAATTAAGTATGTCCATCAAAGTTGTTTACTGAAGTGGCTCAAAGCAAGAAAGCCAATATGTGAACTTTGTCATCACAATTATGAAATTATCAAGAAAACAAAGAATTACAAGAAGGTAAGCAAGAAATTGGAAGTTTCAATATTTTAAAGATAAGTCCGGGGCTGGTATGATTTGATGATGAAATGAAAGGTTATGCTTGTATAGATAGTGTATCGAATCGTACTTCTTTTCAACTTTGTTTGTCCTTTCTCTGCATAGCTGTATATCGGGTGTCCCAAAAAAAACGCAACGGATTAAAACAATTCTGATACAACCTGTTTCAAATTAATAATTGAATTATTATTTTTCTCTACGTCTGCAATAATTAGTTTAAATTTTGATATATTTTTTAGAATCTTTAGTGACTTGGTTGCAGAGTTAAAAATCAAGAATCTTTAAATTTGTTGTCAGGGCAAAACCAGAGCTGCCAGCATTAGTGCACACTACTATATTGCAAAATGGCAAGCATGGCATACATGAAACTTCCCCGGGTTGACAGACAAGCACACAGTTTGATAAAGAAACTGTGACAAAGGGATCCCTTGCTGATTCATTAGTTATCTAGTTGTGAGGGAGTTTTCAGTTTTAATTTCCAAGTAAAAGCGTAACTCTAATCAATGATGGCCTAGTCATTTTAGAAAAGTAAGTGTACCTTGGCCGAAATCTTTATTACAAGTGTCTGCTAAATGTTTAATTAACTTGTGTGTTGCACGCTTGTCATCAGTCTATGGTAATTGCTGGGATTGTCATGTTTTATGATATGACATTATAATTCAGTATTGCTAATGCAGCAGCTCTGGTTTTGACGTAGGTGCAATTTTGAAGTTTGCTTATTTTTAGCTTTACAACCAAGTTCCCAAAAATACTGAAAAAATATATCAAAATTCATTCTAACTATTGCAAATTTCAATAAAAATAATTTTTTGATAATAAGTATGAAACAGTTGCCATGAGAATTTTTCAAATCTCTTGCATTTTTTTAGACACCCGGTATTACAATGTGTGACAAGTTTGTAATAAGGTCATAGCGTTCTCAATTTGTGATGAATGAAATGACTATGCACATATTATGGATTATAATGAATGGGTTTGAAGAGAAAAGACAAACAAATGTAATAATGATGGTAATAACAATGATATGAATCATTCAGTGCCCGTTTACACGATCCAGGTAGGATTTGAAAACGGCAGAATCTTATGCCGCCTTGCAAAATGAGCTCTCGTTTACACGATGCCGGTAGAATTGTATGCTAATTCCATAGGCAATAATAACTGACGTCAATAAATCAATCAAGATAGACCAAACAACTACGACAATACGGACAATAGGGAGGATCAATAATTTTAGCTTTGTGACGAAAGCGGCATAAAATTCTGCCGGCAAGGTGCGTTTACACGATGCCGGCAGAATTTGAAAACGGCAAAATTACAAACTTTGCCGTTTTGCCAACCGAAACAAAATTCTGCCGGCATCGTGTAAACGGGAGATCAAAACGGCACTTTTTCATGCCGTTTTCAAATTCTACCGGCATCGTGCAAACGGGGTCTCATCCTCAACCTCCTTTCTTGGCACACAAAGTACTGCAATTTTCCCCCAAGATGGAATTGCCGTTTCAATGCTAATTGCAATGACATGTCAACTGGACAAATATTGATATACACTTTTTTTATCCTAGAGACAGGGTCCGAGCATAACAAGGTGGCATATTTTATCAATCATCAAAGCTATTGTGGTCCTAGATTGGTTCCATTTCCTGGAAACTGTATTCCTCTGTTTCAGCTTATGTATCATCAACCATCTCAATTCGACAGATCTCGTCTACCAAGTGTCACTCATCGGTTCTATAGAGCTTTTCTATTATTTGGCGAACTTCTTCAATTGTTTTTTCTTGCTGTATTACTACATGTGGTCAGAGCTGAATCAAGATATCACTGTGTTGAATATTGATGACGATAGGACGTTTGTTGATGACCGAGGTATTATTTTGAGGCTTGTTGATAAATATGCGTCATTGCTTATGGAGTATAGAAGAATAATGGATGTAGTAAGTCAGATTGAACAACAGTAGTATGCGTGTATGGCACGCGACAATCACAAAAAATAGATAAACCCGGTTTATCACCAGATAAACCCAGTTTATCTCAGATAAACCTAGTTTATCTGTGATAAACCTATTTTATCACCAGATAAACCCAATTTATCTGAGATAAGCCCACTTTATCTGAGATAAGCCCACTTTATCACAAAAACCCACTTTATCTGGTGATAAAGCTAGTTTGTCTGAAAGAGACCCATTTCATATTGGATAAACCCAGTTTATCTGACATAAACTGGGCTTATCACCAAATAAACTGGGATCATCTGATGCTGCAACGCATCAACTCTTGATTTGACATTTGCCAAAAGATTATCAAACTCCGACTCCGCCATTTTTGCAGCATTTCTGACGACACTCTCGGAGAAAGTGTGTTTATCTGAGATAAACTGGGTTTATCTGAGATAAACTGGGTTTATCTGAGATAAACTGGGTTTATCTGAGATTGGGTTTTATCTGAGATAAACTGGGTTCATCTGCTGATAAACTAGGTTTATCTACTGATAATGTGAATTGATCGGAGATAAACTGGATTGATCTCAGATAAACTGAGTTTACCTGGTGATAAGCCGGGTTTATCAACAGATAAATTAGGGAAATTCATTCATTTCTCAGGCCGTTCCTTCGTTTTCTAGTCAATATTTTGAAGGTTTGAAGAAGCTGAATTCCAAGTTTGCTTTGGAGCATGAAATTTGAATGAGGAACAGAGGTTAATCATGTTGCAAACAAAAAATTCCCCAGACGACTTCAAATCCATCGCTACATTGACTTTTCACAATACGTTGACTGGCAAATGTTGGCGATCATTTCACTCAAAATGAGCAATCCGGGGTTCGAAATTTTCAGTGAATCTGGTTTTCGGATAGTAATCATTGCTCAAAATAACAATGCAGCATCTCAAAAGATAGCTAAGCCGTACAACTAGACTGCTATACCAAGTATTTGACGATAGCTTTTGATCCAAGGGAACTAGCTATGATCTAGCCCCTGAAGATTTTTTTTATCACCCGATACAACATGGAAAAGACTCCTTCTGTCGGCAATATGACATTGTTGTGTCAGGATTTGGATTCGGCACCAATGGTTTAATCCGTTTAGAATTGTAGTCTTATAGTTTTTATTAGTTGGAAAACGTGTGTCAATCGATTGGGAATGTTATCTCATTGTTTTAGCTGTAATTTTTAATTCAGCATTTCATTAGATACGTAACAAACACTCCATGATAAAAACCACGTAGAGGGGGGGGGGGAGGAGCGGTTCTCGGCTAAACTTCGGGTTAGGGTGTGCCACCTACAGTTTCAAAATGGAACCGTTGGCTAGACCAATCTTGTGAAAATGATACCCTTGGATAGACTATTTCTACATCAAAAGTGCCACAAGTTTGCGTTTTCTAGACAAAAATTGCCAAAGTTTCGCAAATTCTGTGGACCAAAAGGGAAAAGATTTGGGTTTCTTAACAGGAATTATAGCCTGCCTGCAGACTCTACTGATCCCCATTCAGACAGGCTCTCCTCCTGTAGAGTCTGCGCATGAGCGACCAACTCCTCGTTCTCAGTTCATGAGAAACGTGGAACCTTTCCTGATTGGCTGACGCATATCCCCTTTCTTTCATGAACGTTCCTTTCTTTCTTGGAGTCTGCAGGTATTTAATTAGCGCTTCCATAGATAAAGCTGGCCGAAGAAACCTTATTGTGTGTGGTTATGCCTTCCCACTCTATATGTCGCTCTATTGAATCCAATTCAGTGACTTGGTTCCTCAAGAGAGGGAATCGCGCGTGGCTCAGAACAAGCATTTGGTCACCGATGCGCAGACTCTACTGGAGGAGAACCTCTCTGAAAAGAAATCAGTTGAGCAAGTTTTGACATTTCTTAGACCAAAATTGCCAAAAGCATACCATTGCCCAGACTAAAATTGATTAAAATTGTCAAAAGGTACACCCTTGGCTAGAGTAGACGCCAAAAACAGTATACCCTCTTACGGGCGGCACATCTCCAGGTCCCTTTACTAAGGAAGACCCCAAGGACCGTGAGCCCACCCACTTTTTGGCAACAAATGGCTTTATTTTTGTTTGCAAAATTTTACTATGGAAGACCCCAAGGACCGTGGAGCAGGGTAGGCTGGGTGGGTTATAGCCCACCCACTGTTTGGCAACAAATTTCTTTATTTTCTTGTTGGCAAAATTTTGAAAATAATGAGCACTTGGTCGGCGGAAAGAGAAGCTGAAATTAGAACCGTTAAAGACGAATTCAGAACGATACATATTGAAGCTCTTGATTTTGCAGTGCACTTTACACTTTATAGATCTACGATTCAATCAGCCAAATTTCAAAGCACAAGACCAGCTCGAATTGCTACTCCTCGCGGCGTTGGCATCCAACGATTTTGCAGATGAAATGGACCACTTGAAACTACTCACTATGATGGTGATAGTTTCGTAAAGGGCGTTTCCCAACAATCGAATGAGTTTGATCCTAAAAATTTTTCCTTCCTGCGCAGCTCGTTGCAATGTGCAACGCAACTACAACACAGGGGACTAAAGTACAAACGTGACCACGAGCAAGCAGGAGAGGGGGGGTGGGGCAAAGGAAAGCAATTTTATTCTTAGCAACAATTTAGCAACAATTATTTCGAAAGAAAATTTCTATTTTATTTCGAAAGAAAACTTCTATTTTTAGCGACAATTATATCCTGGTCTCCCTGTGCCATAACTGCACGCTGGCTATAATACTTCTTTTATAGCGACATATATGTCTTAATGTTTAACATCTGAACTTGATTCATAAATTTGCAGAATTTATAGGTGCAATTTTTATTAATTTCATTCAGTCAATAGATACGCAACAGTTGAATTTGCATCGAATACTTAAGTTTATTTCATGAGTTTATCTAAGATTGTAGTTTTCATAGAGTTTATAGCGCACAAAAAGTGAAATACATATGTACATTGATTGGATGTAATCCAGAGTTCTTTTTAATAGTAAATGTACCCTTGCTTCAAGAGCCTTGTCCTCCTTGATTGTGATCTTTTCAGTAGACATCGTTCATAAAAGAAACAATATCTGGAGGGTATCCAAAGTGGCTGTTTACTCTGTAAGAAAATTCAATGAATAGGGAATTGGAAGGTATCAATGGTCATATGGACCTAAAGCAAATGATAGACCTTTTCGCAATTTGGAGATAGGGACTGAGGAGAGCGCGACCCATTTTGACATCCTGCAACAGTGGGAAATCAGAGTAATTCCCCTCTTCGGCAACAAGGGGACGGCATTGCGGCTCGGTCGCATTTCCCTGCAAACTCAAGTTATTTTCGATCAATTTGCATCTTTCAAGACTTGCACGATACTTGTTTAGTCTGGTAAGTATTTTATCGTGATTACTTAGGCATCTTTTCATCAATTTGTGAGTGTATTTTGAGCCATTTCATTGCATGTGTTTCGCTTAAAATTGAGGCGGCTCAAGTTAGGCCTGTTGATCGGTTGGGCCTAATCTGAAGCACTTCAAAGCAATAGTTGCAATAAAGTGGCTCAAACTACACTCATAAATTGGTAGGAGGATGACAAGACACCTAAATAAGCCAGAGAAAGAAATTTCCATGCTAAACAAGTATCTTGCAACTCTTGAAAAGTGGACTGATGAAATCGTCATAGTTTCGCTCCTTGATAGGCTGATAATCGCTACAACTACTTGAAGCGGAGTGCCATCATCCAATTAAATAAACAAAGCGAAAGCTGGGACTGAAGTGGTTAGTCTACTTGAAAGGTGCAAATAAATAAGAAATGATTCGTGTTTTTATTATTTCCTACTGTTGCCAAGGCTGTCAGAATGGACCGGGCTCTCCTCAGTCCCGTTCTCCAAATTGCCAAATGGTCTATTATTGAAAGCTGCGAGAAACTTGAAATGTTTCGGTGATTTGTAAACAGAGCAAACTTCATCAGTTGTAAGTTGCCTGTTGCTCGTCGATTATTTAAAGTCAACCTTCCTTTTTGACTGTAAAATAAATGGATAATATCTATGTAACATATATTTTTAACTCCTTAGAATCTAATGGCTAGAGTGCATATCTGATGTTATTCCTCCATCGACATGATGTTTTCCACGCCAAATACTGAATAACCTCCCCTTTTCTGATGTTATCCCACCATTGACACGATGTTATCCCTCTATCGCATTGTTTGTTATCCCTTTCAGTGACTAACAAGCCCCTGTCTTACTGACGTTAGCCCTCCAATGACTTGATGTTATCCCTTTAACTTACTGAATAACCCCAAATTTTGTTGGGTTATCCCTCCAACGACACGATGTTCCCATCTAACTTACTGTATGTTATCAACCTCAAATTTACTGCATGTTGTCCGTCCAACGACATCATGCCATCCCTCCGTCGCACTGAACAGTCTCTGCTTTACTGAATTACCTCTATAGTCCAGGGGCATAGCAAAAAAGTTGTGCAAATTGTGATACTAGTTTGAAACTTGGCAGGATGGTAGAGCATAAGATGGAGATCAATTTGTGATGTGGTGCCAACCTTGAAAATACCTGGTTGCCATGGAAACCACCATTAAAATGTACAATGTGTGGAATAGATCAATTTCTCTAGGTTTGGAGCTTTGAACTTTGCGATAGTAACTGGAATCTTGGCAAAAGTATAGAATCGATTGCTAAAAAACATCTTCTGCTGCAGTTATTACCTCAAAATGCCTGGTTGCCATGGAAACCACTCTTGGAGTGTGACTTTGGGCCAGAAATGATTCCAGGCAAGAGCACCGAAACACCGCCGTCATAATTCCATATTTTGGAAAAAAGGTATGTATAGTATGAAAATTGATAAAGACTTCGTGCTTCAACGCTTACCTCGAGAAACCTGGTTGCCATAGCAACAACAATTAAAAGTGTATTGGTGGAACAGAAATGTTTGTAGGTGAGATCATCTGATCATAAATTGAAATTTATCAGAACTATAGTATGAACAACGGTGAACAATTTGAGCTGCAAAAATAATGGATAATTCACATGCAAGAAATATCTATGGCACATGCCACGTCAAGCTTTCTTTGCATTTCTGATAATAGAATATAGAGCATCATCGGACTGCTAAATTCGAATCGAGTTCAAGGCTGGGATAGTATGTCAGTAGGAATGGTTACACTGTGCACAGTCCTCTGGTCATGCCTGTAAAATTGATATTTACAAAATCTTGGCAAAAGGCATTTTTCAAAACACTTTGGAAGAAGAAAATGGTGTGCCATCTCACAAGCAAAATGTGAGAAAAATGTGAACTTTTGGATGGAAAAATTCATGAAGACTTTTATTTCTATTGGGCAGATTTTGCAATACAATAGCATCAGTCGCTTTGGTTCACACCTCAATTCAAAGCGATTAGTGAATGCAGACAAATGAAATTCCCTCAAGCAGAAATTGAAAACAAACGAAGCCGCAAAGTTGCCTTGAAACCAGTACGGCGAACTCTCGTTTGGTGTGGGTGATGGGAGGTTTTTAAGAGAAGGTATGTGCCTATAACGAAAGAAGATGGATAAATCTAAAGTTCTGTCTCGCGGATTTTGTTTATTTGATTCAGGAGTTGAGGAGTGACTGTGCTCGTCTGAGCAATAAATATGCAAAAATTGTCATGCCCTCTGCTCGGTTTCTGAAACAAATAAACAAACTCCGCGAGACAGAACTTTAGATTTACCCTTCTTCTTTTGTTATGAGCACATACCTTCTCTTAAAAACCTCCCATCGCCCGCACCAAACGAGAGTTTGCCGTACTGGTTTCAGGGCAACTTTGCGGCTTCGTTTGTTTTCAATTTCTGCTTGAAAGAATTTCTTTTGTCTGCATTGGTTAATCGCTTTGAATTGAGGTGTGAACCAAAGCGACTGATGCTATTGTACACTTACCTCACGTAAGTATTGCACCACCGTATCCAAAATGGCGGCTAAAAATGTCATGTAACTCAAGCAACAAAATTTGCATGACAAAAGCATCAGCATTTTAAGGGTTTCCCTGCCGGGTGTTTTGGCGCGAAAATAATTGTCTGTTTGTCTACTTTCTATTTAACAGTAAAATGAAATGTTGTTTTGTTGCTTTCCTTGATAAATTAACAAAAACCTGAGGACAACATTGAACAAGATTTTGGCTGGATAACTGGAGGACTAGGCCATAACAAAACGAAGAATGAACAGACTTCTTAGAGCAAAGATAACAAAACTTCTTAATTTTCAACTCTGGATTCTGCAAACTTTATCGCTATGACAAAAGTTTTCCGCGAGGAATGCGAACTGGCTATAAAACAGAGGTGAAACTGAAAGAAGCCATTCCAAGGTAAGAATATGCTTGACACTATTTTTATCACATTAGCATTAATTTTGTTCATGGGAAACTTTAGGTAGGTGGTTGACAATTAAATATCTTGATTTGGATATACCTCACAATATCCTCTCGCTCGAATTTAATTTGAAGGTGATTAAAACCTTGAAAGTGACTGGAGCTTGGTTTTTTTCAACATGACTTCTCCTAAGATTGATTCAAGTTCATTTACCTTGAATGACTTCCTCCTTGTTTACTTGAATTTTATTCTTTTACTCCATTCGAAGAGGGAAACTTTTTTCATGGCAATGAAGTTTGCACAGTCCAGATTTGAAAACAACGAGATTATGTTATCTTTGATCTAAGAAATCTGTTCATTCTTCGTTTCGACATGGCCTACTCTTCTAGATTTTTTACTAAAATCTTGTTCGATGTTGTTCTAAAGTTTTTGCTAATTTATCAAAGAAATCAACAAATTAACACTTCATTTTACCTTAATTAAAGAGGAGATGGATCAGCAATTATTTTCTGTCTAAAAACACCCAGTAGAGAAACCTGTAAATGCTGGTACTTTATCATACAAATTTTGTTGACTGAGTTGCAAGAAACTTTAGGCAGCCATTTTGTTTTCGATGGTGCAATACTTATGTGAGGTAAGTGTATTACAAAATCTGCCCTTGTTGAATCCTTCCTTCTGCTGGGCGACTCTGCAATTAACCAGCTACTCATAAATTTTTCACGCTGTGTTCTCCTTCTTTGATTGTAAATCCACTCTGGATGTTTGTTTTATTGACTTTGATATTTCCAAAGCATTTGAGCAGGTGTGACATAAAGTCTTCAAGTTATGGAGAATGTAGCATCTCTGGTAAGCAGATTTCTCTTCTCCTCAGATTATCCGAGGGGAAGAGAAATCTGCTTACCAGAGATGCTACATTCTCCACAGATTTGTGTCTGACAAGTAACAGACAATTTTGAATGGTCGTCCTCAAACTGAGGCATTATTACTACAGACAGTCCTCTTCAAGCCTCCATCTTGGGCCCTCTAGTTCTCCTAATCTTACGTGAATAACTTGAATGTCTGAGATGAAGTGCTAAACTAGCTACAGGTGATACCTTGCTTTCTACTGTTCTTAAAGTGACACTCGTGTTGATGCAAATGATATCAACAATGATCTCGACTTTATCGACCTGTCGGCATCTAAATGGAAAATTTTATCAAAAGCCAAGAAACAAGCTTTTGGGATAGTGGCCTTTTTAAAGAGTCTAGGCGGAATGCACCACTGTTAATGGTAGATGAGCGTAATTCCTTGATTTAACAATTGATCCCAAGCTTTTTCTGTCCATCCGTATCAATGCAGGAATTTTGCAATCAATTGGCTTTCGCTAAAATGACCCCAAGTATATTCCGTATATTCCTTGACGCCTGAACTATTTTAAGACTTTGACCCATTATTAAAAAAAGGTCCCGTTTCTATTCACAACCTTATGACTACAACAGTTTTTTTACAAAAGCAAACTGTTCCACCTTTGAAATTTGGAGGTTTACCATTGGGAGCAAGTTAATAATCGTTAACATGTTTTCGCTGTTTCCGTATTTTAGCATATAACGAATGCCGCTGTCCATGTTAAAATACATGTGCGCTATAATCTACACAGGTATTCGTAATCCACTCAGATTACGTTGTGTTAAGGAGGTTGCCTTGACAACCAGGCATTTTTAAGATCTTTGTCAGAAGTTGGTGACCGTCTCACGCCCTAGAATGACCGCATCATTCTCCGTTTTCTACATTAAACTGTATGAGTAATATCAAATCAGAGAGAAGACATTGAACAATGACGAGGAATCACATCGCAAGTCTAGTCATACCATGCCATAGTGCAAAACTCTCGTTCGGTGCCATGATATTTAGGTGCAAATGGATATTAATACTCTATACTCTTTTTAGTCAGGCAATTACATGCTGTCTCTACAGTTGCATAAGAACACCTAAAGTCGGTGCACTAATATGACAAGTGTTCTTCTTGTCATCGCGAGTGCATGAACTCCAAGTTACCATTATCTACTATATTAACTAGTATTTTGGTCCGTGAATGCACCAGTTTAGGTAGTTACCATGACAACAAGGCACTTTCACCATTTGGCACCACATAAAATATGGTGCACCATCTCAAAATGTTTTTTATTGGCGCAGTTTCAGCAATGTCCAGCATCAGAAAATTCAAATAATTTGGCCCTTAAATTCACATTATTAGGCTGTTACCATGACAACCAGGCATTTCAACGTTTGACAACACATCAAAATATGATTTGCTAATGTACTTATATTGAAAAATGTTTGTCTATGGCTATCACAATTTCCAAGGACTTTGATTTGCCACAATTGGAATGTGTAGGTATTATGGACTCTAAATGCATAGTCCAAGGCTGTTACCATGGCAACGAGGTATTTTCATGGTTGGCACCACATCAGAAATTAATCGCCATGTCAAGTTGTATCATTCTGCCAACTTTCATGCTGGTATCACATTTTGCACACTTTCGACTAAATTTGCTGCTATGCCCCTGGACTACTAGACTAGTGCCCAGGGGCGTGCTCCCTAACTTTCAATCCGGGCGGGGGTCCGTGCTACTGTTTCTTTGCTGACCCCTAAATATTAAGTCTCATGCTTTGGGGACCCCAATTATAGTCTAATATTTTGCAGACCGAGACCAAAAATGAGCAAAATTTGTCGTCGACAATTTTGCTGTGTGTTGCGCAAATGTTTACCGCATTATTTGTCGTGATCCACATCCACAAGAATGAAAGTTTGATCGACAAAAGGAAAATTTTGATCGACAAAACACAAAACTTATAATTATGGCCGCTATGTTTTGCAATGCCTTCATTATTCATTGACCCAATGCCCACTTTTCGATTGCAAAAGTCATGTGACTCATAACATTTCACAGCTGTGAATTAAACATTTTCCAGAATTTTCGAATGCTTTGTAAATGCTTTGCATAAGTCTTACTGTCGCTATATAAAGAAAACACGAATTATTGGCTGCCAATAATTCATTCGTTTGGTTTTCGTGCAGAGGAAGGTCATGCGCTGAGCCTTAGCTATTCGAAAAAAGAATCTGGATCGAACAATATTTTATACATTTTGTAGAATTTTCGAATGTTCATAATAGTGATAGAATCTCCAATGTCACTCAATCGAACTTTTTATATAAAAATGTACAAATATCTCTGCGAAAACAATGGATTTCATGACGGTCTCTTGTAGTGATCAGAAGCAACTGATAAAAGCGAGGCTATGACTATATTTATAGCGACAAAGACTTTAAATCATTATAAGTATCAGATGTAACGTTTAGTTGCTCGTTCAGGAGACATTTTTGAAACTGCTGCGAAGAGATCTGTAAGATGTTTGGTGGAAAACAGAGCCAGCTGCACTCATGGACGTTCATAGCATATATTGCTGCACTTTCCTGCCAACTTTCTGTGGTTGCTGTGGGTATGACTAATAATCGATTATCAAGAAGCGATTACTTTGCGTTCTTTAATTGAGACTGCGTTCACACGATGCCGGCACATTTTGAAAACGGTGAAAAATGTGACGGCTGCAAAATTTGAGCTAGCGTTCACGGGATACCGGAACAATTTGAAAACGGTAGGAACTTAGACGGAAAAACCTCGTTGCAACACTTTGATGCCAAAGAAGCTTACCTAGGTACACCCTAAGAGAGTCGATCAGTCTGGTTCCAAAGTGTCAAGAAATGCTTTGTTTTCACCATTTTTAAGTTCTTACACGACGTCGTTTCCAAAATGTGTCGGTTAGAGTTCCGTTTTCAAAATCTTCCGTTTTCAAAATCTACCGTTTTCAAAATCTGCCGGCAAAAAAATGTGCAGTTTTCGTGTGAACGGGAGGCCTATCCGTCGAATTTTTCACCGTTTTCAAATGTGCCGGCATCGTGAACGCAGTCTGAATCTCCAAATACCTAGGCCGGCTATTATCCTTTCCTATTGTCCGTCCTTTCATCGACGGTAGATACAAAAGCATTAGGAAAATTGATTTAAAATTTCGTCGGAAATAGCTTAGGAAGATAGGAAGATTTTTTCAAAATTGCACCAAAAGATGTCTAGGTAGCGAAACAAACAACTTTTTCTCCAACCCACATTTCAAATCAAATACTTCCTTGAAGCATAGTTTGGTTTTACTGGCTAATTGCTCCAAAGTTTAACTCGTTCCTTAAAATTTTCTTTCAAAAGTAGAAAGTCCAACAACCTGCATGAAAAAACGCTATAACCAATGTTTTCATTAGTCAGCAAAATATTCCCATATCCAAATTTTGACTTAGGCCATTTTGCTACTTTTAAAAGATGACAGTACCCTGTAAGCTTATGAAAGTATTGATATATTATCTACTGCTTCGCTGGCCGTCAATTGGGACACTAATCAATCGAGAAACCTGTAAAATGGTGTATAAATCTTTGAATGAACTCGCACCTGAAAACCTAGGTAACATTTTCCACAAATTGTCTGATATTCATACCAGGGTCCTTCGCGATACGAAATGTAATCTTGCAGTGCCAAAGATGAGAACTGTTTATGGCCAAAAATCATTTGCGTTTCGTGGAGCGAAGGCATGGAATAAACTCGACTCGGAAATGAAATTAGCCTCTTCGATTCAGTCATTCAAAACGAAACTAAAAGCTTTGAATTGAGAATATTCAAGGAAAGCTGCTCTACATCGAAAGAGTCATCTTTATTTTTCTTTTTCTCGTTTTTATAGCAATGTAATTAGAAATTATTGTAAATAGGTTTATTTCTCATTAGCTTCTTATGTTTTTTTTGCTGGGACAATTGGAAAGCAGTTGCTTAATCTATTTTTTAACTGAATTGTATCCCAGGGTAAACATTTTTAAAATGAATTTAAAAAAATGAATAAAATGAAGTGAACTCAACTTTTGATCCTGATGAAAAAAGATGACGAACATTTTCTGGCGAAGCTGTTTGATTTGATGTCTACATTTGGAAGAGAAATTGTTAATTTTGCTGCTGAATAACATTTTGAGCCAAGCTCAGGAAAACATAAAAAACTAGGGGTTTTTATAGTTTTTTCTCCACTGTATTGCAATATTTTACAAAGAAAATCAGCTTGGAGCTCGTCGTATCAAGATTTGGCAAAAATAACTCCTAAAAATATACCGATTGTACGGTAGCCAATGTTTTCCAAACCAAAAAAGTTTCGCAACATGTTTCCTATATTTGAGACATATTTGGAGGAAATTGGAAGAGAGATGAATTAAATAGAATTTTTCTTGTTTAAAAGGTAAAAAATTGCCAATTTTCTTTTGTTTTTTGGTTTCCTAGCAGTGAAATACGTGACTAATTAATTGTCATTGTTATGTTTTAATATCCAATTGTCTAAAGAACAATAGGAGATAAGTCTTATTGTTTATCCCTTGTAGTTTCGGAGAAAGAGAGGGAGCAAAAAACGCCCCCCCCAGTACAAAGTAAGTAAAAAATTGCCCAGTACTAATAGGGTTAAGGGCTTTGAATGGATATTCGACTTGTAAGCACACTTCTAGAGTCTTGTTTTATTATTTTCAACTTGGACTAATGGGAATAGGAGTCTGGGGGCTAATCTGAAGTGCCACACCCTTTACTTTGGCTGAGAACGCTTTTTTCGATCCCACGTTTGCCATTGCTGAAGAAAAATTTGCAAAATTTTGTTGCTGACTTTTTTTTATCATCTTGAACATGAAAATTTTTAGGGACACACTCTTCTTTTGGTTAGGGCACATCTGTCGATCCAATGTTTCCTATTCGTAAAATGGATCTCAAACAATTTTGCTTCATTTCTACACGAGCAAATATATGGTCAACGATTTTCTCACGTTTTTTCTCATTTTTGAAAGAATTTCAAGAAAGTTAGGGTGAAATGCCAGCTAAAACAAAACTTGGAGGAAAATATCTTCAACTTTCCTAAAAATTGAACTTTCTTTCAATTCAAATTCAAATTTCAATTCAATTCCTGAACTCAAACTTTCCTATTTGTAATTCCTAGATAGATTTAACCCGATAACACAATTTACGGCTCCCTTTATAGGGGTCCCCCTCCGAGGGGGCCCACCGGGCTTTCGCCCGGTTGCCCGGTGGGCTAACCCCCGCCTGAGTTCAGATACATAGAAAATATCTTTATTTGCAATTATTTGCAATGCATTATCTGCTATTTGCCTGTATTAGGGAAAGAAAGTCATGAATTTTTGGAAGTTTGGTTTGTACAGCCCCTTTAAGCAAGGGTATTAGGACACGAATGCTGTGGTTGATTATTCATTTACCTCGTTTTGATCATTGTGCCTTGTTTGTTGCTCTTTTTTTCTGCCCTGTTATATCTTCAACTGGTGTGTGCAACTAAACGTGGATTTAGACCCAATCGCTCTCAAATTGTGCGAATATTAATCCCATGTATTTCTGTGTCTCAGTGCGCCTTCGCGAAAGAAATGCTTTAACAAAGAAATACAAGGGAGTAACATTCGAACAATTTGAGAGCGATTGGGCCTAAACTCGCGCTCCACCAGTTGAAGACAAAACGAAGCAGAAACAGTGGCGGCGCCAGCTCTGAAAATTCTGAGAGAAATGGGGGGGGGGGGGATTTTGATGTAATTTTTCAATCTAAAGGTATACCCAACTATTTTTATGTCATGTTTCATTGGCAATTTTTGCCGATGTTTGGGAACTGCAGTGGCGTAGCCAGGTCCCTGCCTTCGGGGGGCAGAGTGAGAGCGTAGCGAGGAAGAATGGGGGTCCGGGGGCTTGCCCTCGGGAAAATTTTTTGGGGCCACGCCCTTCAGACGCTCGGAAAACGAGGGAAACGCCCTTTTCAGTTATATTTTGCATCATAAACATGACTACATTGAACACAAAATGCAGGACGTTTTGTTAAATTTTGATCAAGAATTTATCCTCATTATTGCAAGTTACTCTAAGAAAGCAAAAGAAGAATTCTTATTCAGTTACAAGCGGTCCAACATATCAAGTACAAAATACGAAATGGATCTTCTCAGCTTTACTGCAAAATGATTTGGTGCTGGTCGTTCGATCTTGATATTCAGTTTACAGAATCTTTTGCAAGAAAATTTTGCAAAAGACATCGTCGTTCAGTGTACAGGTTCTTCAAATCATCCTTTGATGAGATTTTTCCAAATAAGGATCGGCCGACGACAGGAATTTACAAGCTAAGATAAGTGGGGACATTGAAATGGATGGGTCCAGGGTCTAGTCACCAGGAAAATTTGTGATGACATGCATTCTACTCTGGCTTAGAATGCCTCTGTTCAAGAATGTCAAGAATTTCTTCAATTTGTTCAAGAATTTCTTCGGATCCCGCATTCCTCTCAGGTACGCCACTGGAAAACCAAGAATGCACCCTAACTAAAAAGCAAACAAAACTTTCGGTGCCGCTCTTGTAATGGAAGGGACGAAAGCTTTTCTTTTTTCTTTCAGTCATATCTGAATTCTCGCCAAAATTTTACAATTTAGTACCATGGGTGCTTGAGACAAAACAAGTAGAAAGACAACAATTTAGAAAGTCTGAACTTTGAATTGTTTTGAAACACTGATAAAAACTCTAGAAAGCGCAACGATGCTTGTGGACAGGGCCGTCGAGAGCCAGCTCGGGCCCTGGAGTGATCTATGGAGTATACGGAGCATGAAGAAAATGCGAGCGAAGCGAGCCGAAAATTTTTGAGAGTCACACACAGAATTTCACTGGAAGGTTGAAATGTCACATCACTGTATAAGAGATGCACTGTCGATTAAAGTTAAGGAAGGTTTAAGTTGGATTCATAAATTCTTGTATAGCTGGATATATAGGAAAATGCAGAAATCGTTCAAGAAAACAAGTGGCAGCAGCAGCATAAGACACATGGAAGGAGGAATTCTTGATAGAAGTGCGAAACGAAGCGAGAAAAATCCGAAAGATGTCATTAGTTGTATGTTCTGTACCAAATAGACTCATACACATACCAAGTTAAAGTGGTGCCTAGACCGACCAAGGCAGTGCCTAGTTCGGTCAAAGAAACTAATGAAGCTGCATGCCTTGCCTAGACATGATAGCAGGCTAGGCGGTACGAGATGATCCCAAGATGATACAGTGATGACGCAAGTATGGTCGTGCGAGCGAAGCGAGCAGAAAATTTTTTATTCTTTTGTTGGCTAAATCGCACCAAGATGTCATTTATTAGCGCAAGAATTTCATTCCTGTTTCTTTTACAACATTGACAAACCACGCTGCCACAAGTGTTGGAGCAAAATGCAGCTTACCCCCCCCCCCTCAGTTTCTCAACGGATTTGGAAGAATTACAAAACTCATCTCTGGCGATGATTGCCCCCCTGGCTACGCTACTGGGGAACTGGAGGGGGAAAAATCCTCCAGTCCCCCCGTGACGCCGCCACTGAGCAGAAAGCAAGACATACAAACAGGACACAAGGATCAAAACAAGACAAATAAATAATCAATCAAAACATCCGTATTCTATAACCCTTGTTATAAGTTGCCAGTGTGAAAGTGCGAAACATTTCAATTTTACAGCTCCTGTGCCGGGACAGTTTATCATCCATGAAAACATCTCATCTCCAAGTCAAATTACAGCCTTAAAAAGATCATCAGTGTGGTTGCATTGGAATTATACCTATGGGGGAGATTATCTTAACGCCATCCTGTACTCGCATCAAGGTATTACATATAAAAGTAAATACGGATCTACTACTGTGGAGCTGGCAAGAAGAAAAGATCAATATAGCACCATCAAAAAGTTATCATCAATATCAGACCCAATCGGGACCAGAATCGATGTCATTTCCGACAACAGCACATTGGTGGTACATAACTTACAACTGAATGATTCAGGATCACTCTTTCGTTCCTATGTTCAAGTCAAGAATAGACTCACAGCTCTTTATCTCAAACCAAATGTTACACTCTTTGTAAATGGTAAGTTGCTTCACTTGCAGCATTGACGGCGCAAATCGACCTTTTAGCTCGCTTTTAGCTATTCTGAAGAGAACCTGAATCGAACGAAATTTTGCTACATTCTGTAGAATTTTCGAATGTGGACAATGGACCTTTTAGCTCACAAAAGAGTCTGGATCGAGCGATATTTTTATACATTTTTATACACGAGATTCGATTGAGTGGCGTTAGATCTTCTATCAGTATTGTACAAATTCGAAAATTCTACAAAATGTAATGAGATATCGTTCGATTTAGGCCCCGTTCACACTACTCCGTTTTTGTTAGTATCCGTTTTTGTTGCATCGAAGCTATCGTTCACACTACTCCGTTTTCGTACAAAAACGGTGAGAAAAACCTCCGTTTTTGTGCGTTCACGCTGATCTGCCCGATAACAAAAACGCAGCGAAAAACCTCCGTTTTTGTGCGTTCACATTACTCCGTTTTTGTGAAGCTCATTGTCAAATATTGGAGCGTTTTCAAAAACCTCCGTTTTTGTGCGTTCACACTGATCTACCCGATAACAAAAACGCAGCGAAAAACCTCCGTTTTTGTGCTTTCACATTACTCCGTTTTTGTGAAGCTCATTGTCGAATATTGGAGCGTTTTCAAAAACCTCCGTTTTTGTGCGTTCACATTGATCAACTGCGTTTTCAAAAACCTCCGTTTTTGTGGCGTTTTTGTGCGGATCAGTGTGAACACTTTCACAAAAACGGAGGTTTTTCTCTCCGTTTTTGTACAAAAACGGAGTAATGTGAACGGGGCCTTACATTCTTTTTCAGAATAGCTAAAAGGTCTATTATGATAGAAGCTCTAACGTCACTCGATCGAACCTCGTGCATGAAAATGTATAAAAATAACACTCGATCCAGGCTCTTTCGTAGAATATCTAAAAGGTCTTTTTTTCTATTCATTAAAAATATTACAATAAATCCTTATTCTACTATACGGTTCTAATTACTATGCAACACTACAGGGACGATACAATGGGGAGGGAAAGACAACGACTGCCCAATGGCCAATATGAAAAACGCAATGTTAACCTAAATACGACAAACACTACGGACAATTTGATATCTAATGGATGCTACTACAGTACTAGATTCCGTCCCTCATAAATTGACGTGCACAACTCATTACATTGATTTAAATTGATTAAAGTGGCCGACAACTGATGTGAGACAGAATTTACAAAGTAAAAGAACATTTACGTTAACTTTTGCATAGCTGAACTTTGGAAGATCTTTAGTCAAAGCGACCAGTTTCGTGAATGAAACGTAAGATCAATTCGAGTACATTTTTGTTCAGGCCATAAGAGCGGTATTGATCACCATATAATAAAAGCTGTGTCAACGCATCATTTGAAAGATCGGTGATTTGCACAAATGGTTGTCATAACTCAACCATTCCAGCGAGAAGATCTTTTCGATGTCGTCGAACATCAAAAGAGAGGCAGAGCAACAAAAGTGCTCCGTATCCTCAATGCCATCGCTTGTTGGGCACATCGGGTTTATTGTATCTCTAAAACTAAGCCTGAATTTGTGGAAATTTAACTTGCTGAGACCAACCCTAAGTTGAGTAAGATGGGACAGTCCTTTTGGATCGTGAATTCCATAAACAGATTACAGGGGTACTGATTATTGACAAGAGTTTCTTCTTAAAAAACAGCAATAGAAGGGAACTCAGTGAACTCAGGGGACGAGTGAACCTCCTCCCCCACACCTCCATAAAATTGGCTTTCCAATTCATCTAAATCCATAGAGGAGATTGCAAGGTACTTAGAATTTCAATTTGGGGAGCAGCCACAGTAAGTGCGTTTCCTGGCAACGAAAAGGGTTATTCAAAGAACAAGAAAGGCATCACCCTAAAAAGTTGGCTTGACCTCAGCTCCTAGACCGCTTTTTCTATCGCCCTCCCAGTTTTTGAAAGCCGGTGGCGCAGTAATAAACATACATTTGGTCTCACTATGTGGTTTGAAGGGTTTGAAGGACCATCGCCTGCGCAAATCACTGTGCACTGGGTGGTCATTCAAAAGCACATGATGAGAACAAATGCTAGCTTTTTTATGTAAGTGGTTGTTTTGAGAAAAAGATCTACATTTTAAGTGTTAAGATGATCGAAAAAAAGTTGAGTATATGAAGTTGAGCATCATTGGAATGATTTTCATATTGAAACTAGAGCGGAGTGATTTTCACTCCGCTAATCGGAGCGTTGTGTATCGGATTGGTGCGAAGTAGTGTAACTCAAGCCCCTATCCTATACGAAAGTCACTCCGCTCCGATAGCAATCTGGAATAGTGTAACTGGGGCCTAAGAGAAGTTATGTGCTTATAGCAATGAAAGAAGGGTAAATATAAAGTTCTGTTTGGTGGATTTTGTCTATTTGATTCAGGAGCTGTGTGGTAATTGTTTCACTTATTACAACGACTCCAGTTCAGCTTCTGAATAAAAAGAATACAAAATCCGCCAAAAAGAACTTTAGATTTACCCTTCCTCTTTGTTTTAAGCACATAACTTTTCTTAAGAACCAACTGTCGAGTGCACAAGGCAAGAGTTTGCGCTACTGCTTTCAGCTTGTAACTTTTGCAGCTTGCTTGTTTTGATTTACTGGTTAAGGAGAATTTCCTTTGTCTGCAATTGCAAATTTTGCCCTGTTTCTTGGGACTTTTCCCCGGGGGGGGGGGGTACTTCACTATAAATTCATACGGGGGTGTGCGCCGCAAGGATTTCTGTTACGACCCAATCCCAGAAATTTGGTCCGATATTGATACCCAATCCCAGAATATATGTCAGATATTGATACCCAATCGAAGACGTAACAAAAGCAATTCGACGTCAAAAGGATAAGGGATAGAGGGCTGGGAACGATTATTTTGGTTCCAAGTGGCCATTGGAACGAGGTTCTGATCTGAGGACGTTTTTCAAAACAAAAATACTTGAAATCAGTTCACTTGAAACTGACAACGTGTAACTTGAAAATTTATCCAGTTGTACTTTCATTCAACACCCATTACAGAATTTTGAGTAATCCCCAATCCCAGAAAATTCCGAGTGAAAGTATACCCCAATCACAGAAATTTTCCAGTAAAAGGATACCCCAATCCCAGAATTTTCAGGCCAAAAACTACCCAAAACTGGCGCACATCCCCGTCTTACCCAAAGTGAAGTACCCCCCCCGGGGACTTTTCTCAACATGTTGCCCTGGTTATGGGTCCTAGCTCTGAATTCTCAAAGGCACGTATATATACCTACCCTGGGTACCTTTTTGAGAGAGCCTGTTGGCCATGGTAATGTATGCCATACACCCCATAGGAGTTACCCCAAAGCCAACAAGTACTTTTTTATGCTTTGAATTCCAAACGCAATTTTTTTCTGGAAACTTTTTCTGAAATCTTTTCTGAAAACTTTTTCTAAAGCTTTTTTCTGTATGACATGTAGATTGATTGGCTTTACAGTGGCCTAAATTTCATTTTCGCATACAGGGGCACCAGAATTCACGCTTCCTCCACCACTTGCCGTTACTGCATCAGAAAATTCTAATTTCAAAATGAAAGTTGAAATGGATGGTAATCCCAAGCCATTAGCAACATTTCAATGGCAACATGAAGGGAGTAAAGTTCAAACCATCCAAGGGACACAATTGTATCCAAATATCTACCAATCTACATATGAACTTGATAATATACCTGCAAGTTACTGTGGAAGAATTTTGACCACTAAAGTTTCAAACAGCCTCGGAACATCAGTGCGAAAGAGCACAAATGTAACAGTTTTACGTAAGTTTAATGTTACTTCTTTGTAGATTTATGAGATGATTGGTTGCTTTCATTTCAGGATTTCATGGACTTGCCCAAGTCGTCTTATGAAGGGAAGAGAGAGAATTTCATAAGACGAGTTGGGCAAGTCCAACGATTTCATTGAATCAAATTTATTAACTTACGCAGGGTTTTCCAGAAAAAACTACAAATTTGGTCGAAACCAGGGATAAGAATCGAATCAATAGCTATTCACTCTCAAAATGTGCATTGATAATTAATAGAACATATTAGGCATCCCATGGGGAACTTCTATCGGTATGTGACGGGGGGGAGGGTCAGACACAGTATATTTTTGAAAAACCCAAAAATATACTAAGCTCAGGACATTTTAGACCCAAAAATATACTCAACAAAAAATTTCCTGAATTTAAGACATTTTTAGACCGCAAAAATAAAGGTTTTATAGAATTTTATAGCAATGTTGCAATATTTTGGTGAAAAACTCAGCCTAGCACTCACCTTGTCAAATTTTCTCATTAGCAACCCCAAAAATATACCAATTATGCACCAAATAGCATACCAAAAGGTATACCAGACAACGTTTTACGAACGCAAGATATCTCTGACCCCCCCCCCCCGTCACTTACTAATAGGTATTGTTGGGGAGACAAGGTACGCTTGACTGAAGAAACTGATATGTCCCCCGTGCAGTGGGTCAAAGCTCATGCGCCCGTTAGAGCTTCAACCCTAAAACGCTACTGCGCATGAGCTATAACCTACTGCACGGGGGGACACATAAGTTTCCTCGGACAAAGCATATCTCGTCTCCCCAACAAGGTAGTCCCTCCTGGGTTAGGCATTTAATTTATTAATATTTGTGCTTTGACAGCAGAAATAAATATTGAAATTGTTAGCTTGCATCCACCTTCAAACCAAAACTTTCGTGTTGTGGCCAAACCAAATTCTTGAAGCACATGAAAATCAGAACGTAATTAACGAAATATGGACCCAAAATGGAAAAACTGCAGAATGGGTGACTCTTATATTTTTAATTTAAAATTTACAATATATGATATCTATTGTACTGCTTAGAAAATAATCTAAAATTCTGTAAATACGATACCACGAGGAGCAAAATGTCATGTCTACCCTGTGGCTTCAGGGAAGAAAAAGTAAAAAATCAAATTACATAGAACTACTCAAAAGGGAAATTCACTAAAATGGGGACTTTCTCGAGTCGATTTGAATGAATTCAATCAAATCGACCAGTTACATGGATAAAATGTATCATATCATATCATATCATCAGTTATTTAAGCATGGTAGCCCATTCAACAAAGCTGGTTTACAAGGGGCCATGCATCTAAAATACTACAAAAGCAAAAAATTTGAGAAAAAAAATACAACAAATCTAAATAAAGAAAAAGAACATAATATCATACTCTACTCCTCTACCCAACCATTACATTACTCTACCCTGCCTTACCCTACCTCACCCTACCCTACCTCACAATACCCTACCCCAATCTACCCTGCCTACCCTACCATACCATACCCTACCCTGCCCTAACCCTACCCTATCAGGTTAATTTGGATACCCTATTACATTACTTTGTCTTTTCTTTACCTTTATCTGTTTACATAAGTTTACAAGTCATATACACAGTGCAAAACAGGACTGTCAGATAAATTTGAAATCAAAACGGAAAAGTTTAAATCAAAGATTTGAATCGATTCAAAGAGGTTGCCCGCTTAGCTTCGGTATCTAGGCTATTCCAAAGTTTAGCACCTCTAAACGAAAATGACTTCTGCCCATTACATGTCCTTTTCTTTGGCAGCTTTAAATCAGTGTTTGTATTGCGTAGCTGCCGTGTTGCATCTTGTGAATTTCTTGTGAACATTTCATTCATATATGGGGGAGCTATATTGTTGATAGACTTATATACCATTGTCCTGCTTTCGTGTTTAATTATGTCATTCACTGTTTTCCAACCTAGATTCTGGATAAGTGGTTTGCTAGAGGCATGTAGAGTTAACTCGAGGATATGTCTATTGATTTCATCAGGGAAATCCTCATTACGATACAAAAATAGTCGCGTTGAAATCTCATTTGAAGGGTTGCTGATTCCAAATGGTCCTACAAATGTAAGATCTCCAGCCAGGCATCAATTTAAGGATTTTTCATCACTGCACAAAAGAGCGCAAATTGAAGTTTTTCTGCTTGACAGGGTATGGCAAAGGGATGTGACAATGGGTGCGGCATAGTTTCTTGTGGCCAGAAGCTGGGAGAAAAGTTAAGAGGTTTTCGTGCACCGGACAGGATTTGTTCATTCATTGCCGAGCAATGTTAATTAGTTGTATACTAGGTGGCAAAACTACCGGTAAATGTCAGAAGTGTACAATTTTAGAGGTCCAGGGGCATGTATCCCTGGACAAACTTTGTAAATATGACTTGTAGAATGCTCAGGATGCACATAGTTCTCATTTTTTCATGGCTGTTTGTCATGCTGCTGATATGCTGAAATATGAGCCAGATACAGAGAAGGAGGGATCATTGAATATAAGTCATTGATATTCTGTTGTAGACGATGGTAAGCATGCAGAATTTTTCTGCTTTACAAGCCCGGGAGGGGGGTACCTCAGTGCTGTTGGTGGTACGGGGACGAGCCATTTCTTAGGGGTACTTTTTCAAACCATTACGGAATTATGGGTATCATTTTCACAATTTTTTGACATTTCACGGAATTATGGGTGCCCTTTTCAGGGGATTTTTCATAATTTCCGGAATTATGGCCCAGAAATTTATTCGATTTGTAGAATTATGGCCCTAAAATCCTTCAGAATTTACGGAATTATGGGTACCAATTTTTCGGGCAAAATGGCACGTCCCCGTCACATAATAGGTTGAGTTACCCCCCCCCCCGAGTTTACAAGGGAAGGATCAGCCAGATTTTGAGTGGAGTATCTTACTGATAGGGCGTCAAAGGTATGAGAGAACGAAGAAGCGCGCCGTTGGCGCGCGAAAATTTCAGGCTGTTAGTTATGAAAATTCTTTGGTTTTTTACTAAACTAAAGCCGAAATGTAGAGGCTGTAATTCAACAATCCTGACTTGAAGCTATATTTCGAGGCCCTTTTCCAGTTGTGGAATGAGGTAAGAAGAAAAATATGGGAAGCCAAATCACTACTGAATCTTTCCACACTAAAGCCTTTTGAACTTCTTTTTATGGTGTTAGTAACTTATGAACATCTTGAGCAGATTCGTTGTGTGTTTTACCTCTAGTCCCTTCTTACTCAAGTTCAACTCCTTGCCAAGCTGGTTGGGAAAATTGACTCGTTTCTCCAGTATACAACACCTGAATTATATACTTATCTAAGATTCGTTTTGAAAAACACAAAAGAAAGATGAATTTGTTTCATTGAGGGGGAACGGAGGCCAAAACTCCTGTGAAGGAAGGCTGATCAAGCTGACTGTCCTTGCAAAAGAATATTCATTGGTAATTGGTCATTCTGAAAACAGCGAGAACAGTTGTAGTATTTCAAACTGAAAAGTGACAAATTCATCACTGCACATTATTCAATTCATCACTGCACATTTTCGATTCATCACTGCACAAATTGGTCATCACTGCACCTTTAATTAATCCTTGTCTCCAGCGAGAAGATCTCGTAGTTGTGAATGTCAAAAGATGGCTAGAGCAACAAAACATGTTCCGTATCCTCAGTACCACCATCGTTTGTAAGGCACATCGTTTGTGTGGGTGATTTCACGAAATTGAACTTTGAAGACATGTAACTTAATGAATTTTTAGGGGATTTGCAGGACTCTGGTGTCAATAATTAATTTAAAATCTCAGGAAGGGGGTTATTCGACAATGTGCCTATTCAGCATATCTTTATTTGTTTGGAATTTAATCAAATATCGAATAATTTTTTGAGACACCTTGTATAACAGTACATGACAATTCATTACAGCAAACCTCGATGTTTTGCCTAAGCCACAAGCTGGAAAGCCCTCAACCGGTTGTGTCAGAGTAAAGTGGAAGAAAGTCGAATCTGGGCTTTGTTCAGTGAAGTATGAGGTAAAGTTTAAAGACAATACAGGAGCAGTGAGATTCTCCCATTATGGAACAAATATTGGAGAGAGGAAACAATGCAGTATACCAACTAGTGTGAATATTTCCCTAGTACAATTGAAAATCAGTTTCAGATCAGTTGCGAAGAGTTTCGATATCAAAGTCGTAGAAGGACCCATTCCTAAAGAGAAAGGTAGGCGCTTCTGTTTCATATTGATTATCGACAGCAACGATCCCGGACAAAACTCGTGAGACACTCTGCTTTTTGGAGCAAATGTTGAATTGAGATTCCCCGCCCCCCCCCCCCATTCCAATGTTGGAAGCCAATGGAAGTGTCATAGATGAGTTCACAATTCAATCTGCCAACTTTGCGTAAGGGGGGGGGGGGCTTTGGCAGTGACAGGTAATAATATAATAGCAGGAAAGGCATCTTTTAACACAAAACTCGTTGTCTCAATGAGTTTTGTCCTAGAGGCTGGCTCTAGGAATCATTGGCACTTTGCAAGTATTGCATCGCTCTATTGTGTAGGCTTACGCCGGGTTCTTTGTGTTTGCTCGACATCTTTAATCTGGCTTTATTGTCTCTCGTACAAGAACTGACCATGAGCGATAGGACACCCAGTGTGTAGCAGTTTGAAATTTTTATCAGAAGAGAGCCACCTTAACTTATTGCTTATTTGCATTTGAACTTATTTTTGCTTGGTATACAGCCACCTTTCACCGTTTCGTAATTTTGAAAATTTTTCGGTATTGTTGGGGATATGAATAGGAAAAGTTGTGAGCCTCGAGGAATCCCCCAAAAAGGGCTCCAGATCGCATGCGTAATAGCGATTTATGTCAATGACGTAATATGCAAATAAGCTTGACGGTTGAGAACAGGAGAAGAAAACAATAGCAAAGTTGCGCATGATAGTGTGGGCCCCACCGTTGATTCGCTCTCAACAAAGCTGAATCACAATCGGTCAAAACAATAAGGTCAGTACTTCATCTCCACAACAAGGTAGTGAGCTACCTTAAGTTCAGAGTAGGTGGTTCTGCACTTAAAGGTCAGATAAAAGGAAATGCAATCTATATATATAAGCGATGAAGAGTTTTGTTACGCACATTCCTGTTTGTGACTCTTTCCCGCACGCAGCTCCTCACGCCTACTGCTTACCTCCAAAAATTTCAGAAAAAAGATGTAAAATAGCTGACGATAAAGGCTTGCCTGTGGTCCAATACTTTTCTTCGTACAGTATCTTGGGGTAATGTGAGGAGGGGTTTTGTACCCAAATTTTAGCAATTCAATTCAACAATAGGCCTCAACCTTTGACCTTTCTTTGTGGATGCTGATGGCAGCCATAGAAATGTGATGGCAGCGTTCAATCTGAGCTAAAAACAAGTTTTGCAGCTGCTTTTTCCAGACACCGAGGGAGTAAAAGCTTGCAAATAGTTGATATTACGTTAGCTGCAGTATCTATCTGGCTTGTGGTAAAAGTATTTCGATGCTCACGTTGGATACAACGAAGTTATTGCCCTATTTTGCAGACCTCTCCTCTTGGTTTTGTCGCAGCGCTACGAATTAAGAATCTGCCCTTGTAGTTTTTTCGGTCTTCTGCTTATAAATTTACTGATTACAACGCATGGAACCTTTACTCAATTCCTAATGAAGATTTGGCCCAAGTTACAAAGTGATTACTCTTCAAACTGATTTTTGACGCTTTTATTAAAGGCCATACACGCATAGCACGAGTTTCTCTGCTTCGGCAAAAATGGCATACAGTACAAATCAGACCTGTGACCCTAGGAGCATTTCCAAATGTTGACTTGGATGACTGGCTCAAGGCCAAATCCAAAGAAATCCTGTTTACCCGTATAAAAAATGTTTGATTGTAAACTGTTCTTTAACCAAGTTTTTACCAAAGAAGAGAATGGTTAAAGTTTCACAGCGAGGGAGAGCCTCGGTTATTACAAAACGGGTGACTTGGAAATAACCTCAATCACAGTTCAGCAATTCACTCATCGCTGGGGCTAAGCTAAGTAAGATAACTGAGGTGTGCAGAGTCTGAATTTGGCGAAACGATTTTCTTAATTAATGACGAAATAGCTATTTCTTGTCTGCTGTTGAATGAAAATAATGCAAGTTTAGTAATGAATTAAGCAAAGCTTACTTCGAGTCCAGTAACTGCCTTTGCTACTCCCCTGATTCATCGCTTTTCCATGATTTCAAAATTATGTAAATAATGATGAAAGGTCCTAGGTCTATTTTTCAACAAGTTAGTAAATGACTTCATCACTATTTTCCTTCTATCAGTATCATCTTTTGTACTACTTGTTTACGAACTCTGAAAGAGAATTCTGCATAAAAGGTCCAACAATGGACAGATTTTCTGCCATAAGATCATTTCTGAAGTCTTTTTACTTATATCATGCATGCAGCCGTTAGCTTGCCAACTCGCAATACTGAAAATCTGCCCCATCACGTTATCTGTTCATCATTCGCACAAAAAACTCAGACGTTCTTTTGACCGGACCCGAGGACTCTGCGACCCGGGACTTACAACCCCAGATCATACGACAATGCGACCCAAGGCCAAAGTTTTATGTATTTGGCTAACAAGACTTTGTTATGATGTATTGATACTTCCATTATTTTCAACGTCAATAGATATGCACATGAGTGACTGGGGATCTGGATGATAATAAAGAAATGTTTGCATTTAAGATATAACTTTCTTACTTCTTTGTTATTGTTCTAGAAAAATTAGAAAGGCTAGAAAGACTGGAGTAGCCCTAACGGTCGAGATGCTTTATAGCCCTCCATTCTGAGTCTGATACTTTCATGGCCTTCTAACTGAAACATGGAAAATTTGAAGAAGTGCATATTTGTGGATATTCAACATAGATATTCATCCATTCTAATTGTATTTAGAGGGGCCGGTTTTGCTCACAACAACTGGCTAGCTCATTATGAATACACAGAATTCTACGTGACCAAGAAAACTTTGACACGTACTAATGTCTTGCGTGTTCACTAAACCATCGGTGGTGTAAAATTTTCTTAAGCTATATGTATCAAACTTTGGATCGGGGTCGTATGGTCGAATGGTCGTATAATCGTATGGTCTGGGGTCGTAGGGTCCAGTGTCACAGGGTCCGGGGTCGTGTGGTCGTACAGTCCGATTGAAAGGACATATCCCATGCCACTGAATCCTTTGAGGCTAAAGGTTACCTATGGGAACCAACAAGATATTCCATATTTCAATAAAATCGCAGTTTATTCATATGAAAAGCTGAATTCTAACATACCATAGTATTTTCTCACAGAGCACCTTATTTCTAATCCCTTACATATCAATGCACACATCTATTTTATAAGTGTACAGTTGAACACGAATGTTTCTTAAAAAAAAACTGCTGATAAGAAACTCCATTCTTATATCATCAAAAATTGATATTTTCATTGCAAGAAAATATAACTTAGCAGCTATTCATTTCATTCATGGAAAGCCTTGGCATAGTTTGACTTATTTTCACTTATTTCCTGTATCATACCATACAGGAAATAAGTATTACTACTGCCTTCGCAGTTTCCTGTATTACTGCGAAGGCACTAGAGCAATTTCTAAATATTGGTAGGCTTCTTTAACAGTGGCAGAAATTTTGGGGATTGGGGAAATTGCCCCCAAATTCCGAGGGGCATTTCAACATTTCAAACTTCTTGTACATCTTCCTCAAAAGTCCTTTTGTTTCCACAAATGTTCCACCAAAATCCGCAAAAATTCTTCTGTTCTGAAAAAATCTCGCACCCTTTTTCGAATGAGTGAAATGCCACTTTTCAAATTCGAAAAGATTAGGAAACTTTATTTAAAAGTCAGAAATCCTTAGGTAAGATCGAAACTGCAATGAAAAGACGAGTCACCGTGGAGGAAGAGAAGAGCTCGTATTAGCAAAAAGCAAATAAAAAGGATATGCTTAAAAGCATACTGTTCAGCTTTTATTTACACTTTCACTTCTTTAAATTTGAGAAGAAAATGGTCGGGTAAGTTAGCAACATTTCCAAGCGACGTTGGAGCGTGGAAGGGAGAGGCTTTTTTCTCCAAATCTGACCATTCAAAGAATTACCCTAGGAGCCAACTTTCTTTTAGATATTTGAAACGAATCTATGCATGACATGTCTTTATCAATAGGCTCCAGGTTTGACCTGGATTCATGTGCTGAAAACGTAACAATTTTGCTGAGGTTTATGTGAGACTCATTTGGGAGTAAAGGAATGTTATAGAAAGAGACATGTCTGATTTTCTCATTTTATGGAGTATAGGATACCACTCTTACTTAGTTACTTGAATTCTTATGAATGACCAGAACTGATCTGATTTGATTCAAGGCTGGTAACATGGCTTTTTTTCAGCAAAATTTTGGAAATTTGGCTCGTTTCCCTTAATGTTGGCTTCAGAAATTAACTTTGACTGTTTGGCTTAATTTTGGCTTCTTTTAAGATTTTGGTCAATTTTCATTCAATTCGCTTCAAACTGGAGTACAGACAATCACAATCTAGGACATTTTTCTTTGCAAGGCAACATCAAAGATACAGGGTTTTCATCGGAGCTACACAATATAGTATGTGAAAACAATGGAATGCAAGTGCCCATTGCTTGGAATAACAATAGAACGATAGGTGGTACTACAATGGATCATTGTTTTGAAAGGTTTTGCTTTATCTGGCCTTTTTCCGACCCCTGGTTTGGTTTCGGGGCGTTCCGGAGATCTGCTAACCCTGATTTCATGCTGAATTTAAATGGTGGTTACTGAAGGTGTACGGTAGCCATAAAAAGCACTCCGCAGGAGCTAGGAATGTTAAAGCGCGAGCGAAGCGAGCGCTTTTACTTCCTAGTTTTTTTATATTTGCAACTTTAAACTATGGGGAATCCGATGGCAATAATATTTTTTATCTTTGGGATGCAAAAGGGTGGGTTTCGGGTTTTTGAAAAAGGGCACTCCTTCAAAAAACCGCGTGATGGTAGAGGCCTGGAACTAGCTAAGTCGTGACGTGGAATGAGTAATGAGACATTCATCACTTGAGAGGCTCAAGGCGCTGAGAGAAAGCAGTAACCACGAAGATCGCACGCGGCGTGTCAACTGAATCCCACTCTGCAATGGAAGCACAAAAACATCATTTGTAGGATTATTTGATCTGTGAATAGATGGATGAAACCATATTGTGTTAATTGCAAAGACTACCAGAAGAACACACCTTGATCTCCTCAGGGTTTGATTGTTATCAGGATTCATTCTCCTGGTTGGGCTTACAAGCGCCTGTCGAAGGTACATTTGCATGGCTTCACGAATGATCTCCAAATACAAATTCTATTGTGCGAAGCAGGAAATACACAGGAGTTCGCACCACCACCTGAGAAGTTCACAAATAGAGTCATCGAAGAAAAGGAAAACTATATTTGCAGAAAGAACTCTCTCTTACCTGTCTATGGTAAGAGACTATCACTTGGCCTAGTCCTGACATGGCAATTTCCTCGCTGCCATGACCTTCGATTCTTCGGTGAGTGTATCTTTCAATTTTAACTACAATTTCATTTTCTTCACGCCGAAGAAGGTGCTCTGGAAGCAAGCTAATGCACTTGTAGCAGCCAATGAATGTTCAAAGTCGTTAGGCTCGAAATATTTTATGCAGACCCCCGATGTTTTCGTTGTTGCAATTCTTGTACGTGTTCTCTCTCCAAGCCAGTCCTCAGCTCACTGCTGCGACAAGTCTGTCCGTGCCGAAGTTCGGAATAATGTGCATATGCATTCTTCTCTGCACAAGCTGACTAGCTACAACCATAAACTACCCACTTTCTCGGCGTTTTGGTTTGAGATAGCTAAAATTAGTAGTCGTTTCGAACTTTCGTGACTTGGCTGTCAGTGAGTGCAAACAGACTCCTACATTCTCTCGGAGCTTTGCAATGACTCAATCGACTCATTCCACGTCACGCCTCTGCTAGTTCCAGGTTCTTTTGCTTGCGCGGTGTTTTTGAAAAATTTGACTGAAAAAAGGAATTCGAGCGGCAATTTCTATAAGTTCTGGAACTCATATCGAAATTTCGTTTGAAATTTTGAAATCTCCAGGCTGTAAATGGTAGGAATCAATAAAAATGTCTTTTGCCTTTATCTGACCTTTAAGGTGGCTCACTACCAAAAAATTTTGCAAAATTACGAAACAGTGAAAGGTGGCTGCATAAAGATAAGTTCAAAATGCAACTAAACTATAAGTTAAGGTGGCTCACTTCTGATATAAATGTCAAACTGCTACACACTGGGTGTCCTATCACTCATGGACAAGCAAATAGCTCCTAAACACAGACTAAGATCTCACGAAAAATCTGAAGAGCGATCGAATTTCTATTATCCTTTAAACGTTGAACGAAAAATTTTATGTCACTCTGAACGTCACTTACGTCGAAAAGACAAAGATTCATTCAAAACCAGCCCATCAAGCGTCAAGAATGGGCACGGTGTCTGAGGATATTAAAGGGAACTGACGTAGCTATATCTCGTAGCCGCTATAAATAGGCTAAAGAAACGCCCACAAGTCCATTGTTTCTTTAGCTACACAATGAAACCGGATTCTTCGAAGCTGTCGAGTGCAATAGATTATATTTTTGACCTGGCCAGGGCCAGCTTTTAACCATGTCGATTCCCTTAAAGGCTACGTTTCCATTACTCCGTTTTCAAATGTCTCCGTTTTCACATCACTCCGTTTTCGGATGATCGTAAACCGTTTCCATTACTCCGTTTTCGCCAAGAGCGCCTGGCACGAAAAAGGGGGTGTTTCCATTACTCCGTTTTCGTTCGTTTTCATTTCCTTTGTTCGCACTCGTTTTGAAACCGAGGATGTTGTATAGATTGTTGTTTTAGCGTTTTCGAATGTCTCCGTTTTCGATCGTTTTCAATGGAAACACCAACCCAAAAACGGAGACATTCCACTCCGTTTTCATACGAAAACGGAGTAATGGAAACGGGGCCTAAGATAGTAGCGATTTGAGTCTGACTACTAGTATGTGATTTGAAGCTGTATTGCCACGAGTCTCAGTTTGCAGCTACAAGCATCATTCAATTCAACGCAGAATACTGAGACACAGTAGTGTCAATAAAGATCGGTAACTTGGTTTCTTTGGTTCCCTGTGATCCGGTTTAAGCAACACTTGTGTTAATTGATACAGATTTCGCCATCAGCGCGGATTGCTATCGTCGCAGCAGACGAATCCTTTGAACTGGTGGGCTTTTCTCCCAGGGGAGGGGGGTAAAGAGCAACGGGTAGTGCTGCCCATAAGGGTGGGTTTTGAATCTCAAAATCCCTAAATATGGGTTTTAAAATGTGATTGTTCCACTAGAAATTGGTAGTTTTTTGAGCCGTGACGAAACATTTTCGAGATAATTATTTTTATCGTTGGATCTTCTTGGTCTTAGTTTTGAAAATCGGTGCGCGGTAACATTATCTTCCATCAATAGATCTTTAAAGTGAAATAAACTTGTTTATTGGGAATTTCAACAGGCTTTTCCCCTGAAAACCTTAAAAATGGGAATGAAAATCGATCGAAAATCCTTAAATCAAATTACACGGCTACGTCCAGATTTTTATTTCTTTGGTTCCCTGTGATGGAACAGCCATCTTTTAAGCCTGACCTAAATGGAGACAAAAAAATTTCCCCCACCCAAAAATCTTCTCATTGTTGTTAAACTACACACGATAAAACAAATCATACATGGTTGCAGCCTACCGGGTGAGCCAGAAAAAAGTTCCCACTTAAGAAAATTAACAGCACCAAGAGTATTTCACACATCTGAATGATTCAAGCTCTAGCTAAAAGGCAAAAGATCGAAGTATTTTTTAGATTTTTCTGGCTATCTTACGAGCACTAGAAATATAGGTAAATTTAACTTTTAAAAAATTTCATGGTGGCAAAATGACTGAAAAAGGGCCTAAAACCTTGATCAAATCAATAGGTCTCCTCACACAGATTAATGGAGAAAATGCAATTTCTCATGGTTGAGAGCTATCCTCGGTACATTTGTTTCCATGGGATTGAAAACCCATAGTATTTGTTCGAAAGCCTACGTCTTGTTGAGAGTGGTAAAAGGCCCATTGCCTATTGTTCTGTTTGAATAGAGTCTTTACGATTTGATCGATGTTTTAGGCCATTTTTCAATCATTTTGCAATCATAGAATTTTTATAAAGTTAAATTCATCGATACTTCTAGTGCTGGTAAGACAGCGAGAAAAATCACAAAAAATACTTCATTCTTTCGGCTCTTAACTGAAATTTGAATCACTCAAATCTGTGATGTTACCCATGGTGCTATAAATGTTTTAAAGTGGGAACTTTTTTCTGGCTCACCCGGTAGATTACTTTTAATCAATTATAGAATCGAAGTACAAGGAAAAAATGAAAAGAGAGTTCATAATCTTGCACCTTTAGTATTTAATGGTCTCTTGATACATGAATTTAATAGCTTCGAGCTATATTTGATGACATTATGTCAATTCTTGTTCTTGGCTTTTTTGTGAAACTGTTCTTCCATACCAGCACTGTAATTTATGCAACTTATTCCTTTTCTAAGAATATTCAAGACTTTTCATTTCTATCAACAGGGGGCCAAACTGGAACAAGTAAGGGACTAAGCAATAAACTTTATATCACTATGGCTACATTTGGAGTTATGCTGTTTAATACTGGTTTCTGATGTCAGTAAGTATCATTCATGTTCTTGATACCGGGTGAGCCAGAAAAAAGTTCCCACTTTTTGACATTCATAGCATCAAGAGCACTTCACAGGGGGGGTCACTGGGGGGTATGCAATTCCGCATATCCGCAATTTTTTTGCCCTGTTTCCACAAATCCGAAGACAGAAATTGGCTATTTCCGCTATTCTTTAGGGTTATGAGCAAAGTCTTTCTACTTCACATAAAACACAACATAAACCATTTTCTTTCCATTTTGCACGTTACCGACTCAGTTGCAGTCATCGTGGGTGATTATTTCGCGGGAAAAATTTTGTTGTTGCAGTTGCTGTTGTGGCTGTTGTCTTCAGGTCTTTGTAATATGTATTGTTTTCGTTTGTTTTAGTGCCTTTAAGTAAGTGTTACGCAATATTTTGACGGGATGAGCATCAAATCTGCGATTTTTTAGCAACAAATATTAATTTTGCAGAAATATCCGCATTCCGCAAAAATGCAACAAATATCCGCAATCCGCAGAAATGATGTTTAATTTCCGCTTTTCCGCACCGAAAATAGGCCGATATCCGCTATCCGCAAAACCCCAGTGACCCCTCCTTCACAGATCTGAATGATTTGAAATTTAGTTAAAAGCCGAAAGACTGAAGTATCTTTCTGATTTTTCTCGCTGCCCTACAAGCATTAGAAATATGGGTAAATTCATGGCTGTAAAATGACTCGAAAAGGGCTTACAACATAACATTGATCAAATCATAATGGTCACCTCGCCTCGCCTGCGTGCAGACAGGCTAACCTCGCCCAGACAAAGAAAGAAATTGTTCTTGTTCAAGCCTGAAAGATATCCACTACTGCACATGCATTGCCATGTGACTGAAAATCTTTAAAATCTGTTTGAAAATGAATGTCTTATAACTCTTGAGTGAGATGAAATGCTAATTGCGCATTGTTCCGTGTTAGGAGAGTCCTTTCTTCCGTGTTAGGAGAGAATCTGATCAGTTTTTGGCCCTTTTCCAGTCATTTTGCAACCACGAGGTTTTTTGTGAAGTTGAATTACCGACACTTCTAGTGCTGGTCAGACAGCGAGAAAAATCACAAAAACACTTGAATCTTTCGGCTTTTAACTGGAATTTGAATCATTTGCATCTGTGAAAAAGTCTTGATGCAATGAACTTTCAAAAATGGGAAGTTTTTTCTGGCACGACCGGTATTGCATAGACCTTTTAGCTATTCTAAAAAAGAATCTGGATCGAACGATATTTCATTACATTTCATAGAATTTTCGAATGTGCACAATATTGATAGAAGCTCTAACTCCACTCAATCGAATCTCGTGTATAAAAATGTATAAAAATATCGCTCGATCCAGACTCTTTTGTAGAATAGCTAAAAGGTCTATTGACCCCCTAGGCATGAGGCATCAGATCTTCATTGAAATGCACAAACGGTTGATGGAATCTTTCTGATTTGCTTTTCTTCGAATGGACCTTCAGGTAACAAGGGCAGATTTTGTAATACAATAGCATGCTTTGGTTCACACCTCAATTCAAAGCGATTAGCGAATGCAGACAAAAGAAATTCTTTCAAGCAGAATTTCAAAACAAGCGAAGCTGCGAAGTTGCCCTGAAACCAGTACGTCAAACTCTCGTTTGGTGCGGGCGAAGGGAGGTTTTTAAGAGAAGGTATGTGCTTATAACGAAAGAAGAAGGATAAATCTAAAGTTCTGTGTCGCGGAGTTTTTTTATTTGATTCAGAAATCAAGCAGAGGGCATTACAATTTTTGCATCTTTATTGCTCAGATGTACGCAGTCACTCCTCAGCTCCGGAATCAAATAAACAAAATCCGCGAGACAGAACTTTAGATTTACCCTTCTTCTGTCGTTATAAGCACATACCTTCTCTTAAAAGTCTCCCTTCGCCCGCACCAAACGAGAGTTTGCCATACTGGTTTCAGGGCAAATTCGCGGCTTCGTTTGTTTTGGAATTTCTGCTTGAAAGAATTTCTTTTGTCTGCATTCGCTAATCGCTTTGAATTGAGGTGTGAACCAAAGCGACTGATGCTATTGTATTACAAAATCTGCCCTTGTTCCTTCAGGTACTTCGCTATGATTCTACTTAAGTGGTTTTGATATCTGTGATATGGTAAGGTGCAAGTTGTGACTTGCAAATGAGAGTTGCGAGTTGCTTATACTTTGCGAGTTACGAGTTGCACTTATTGTGCGAGTTAAGAGTTGCGAGTTGCACTTGTTATGCGTGTTGCGAGTTGAACGAAAGGTGGGACATGGTGGTTGGGTTTGTGTGGCATATAACGAAGTGCGAATCTAATTAAATCGACCAGATTTGTTGAGTGAGATAGGATAAACCTGTTGAATCATGAACGCCAAATATAGATCTTGCAGGGGGTCTGATTATTGACAAAAGCTTCTTCTTAAAAACTGCAACGGATGGTGCAAGTCTAGCCTCAGGATCAAGTTCATTCCGTTCTGATAAGCAATGGGGATAGAAACTAGATTTAAATTTTTCTGTTCTGGCCTTTATTCGCCCAATAACATCCTGGTTGCGAAGAGAGTAATGTGACTGTTGAAGTGGTGGAATTGGATGCTTCGTGTAAACAGGAGTTAGATTATTAATGATCTTGAAGAACAAAGTAAGGCGCCTGCTCCATCGTCGGGAGCTTAATGATTCCCATCCAAGTTCTGCGTACAGCTTTTCTCGTGATGTTCCTCTCCATGTTCCCGTAATTGCTCGCGCAGCAGAATACTGAACGGACTCTAATTTTTCCATTAAGCTTGGTAAAGCGAAGCTACCACTAAATTCACATACTTTCGCTGGAATATGGTAAATAACGTCCCCGTAATCGAGATGCGGTCGCACATAGAGCTCATATAACTCGTTCAGGGTATGCCTGGTCAGATATTTGGAGAGATATTTCAGCAAGCCAATACCCTTTCTTGATTTGGAGATAGCTGATTTGATATGGGCAGAAAAAGTCAACTTAGAATCTAGTATAATCCCTAAATGTTTATGTTCATCTACCTTCATCACTGGTAAGTTGTTAAAGTAAAGTTCTGGATGATCAGCTTTAATCTTTTTTCCTTGAAAATATTAGTTCCACAGCTTGTTTTTGCGGATCAGGATTAAATGACATCCTCCAGTCATGAGCCCACTGTCTTATCAAATCCAAGTCGTGGTTCATGTCATTGGCAGCTGAATTAAAATTTTGGACGACCGTAAACAATGACGTATCATCAGCAAAAAGCTTGACATTACACCTCAAGTCTTCAGTAAGGTCATTTATGTATACGAGGAAAAACAAGGGTCCTAGAATAGAGCCCTGAGGTACTCCTGCCGAAATATCTCCCCAAGAAGAGCTCTGCCTATTCAAAACAGTTCTCTGTTTTCTATCCTTAAGAAAATTATTGATAAGAGCGAGAATATTTCCCGAGACGCCACATTTTAGGATCATACATTGTTAAACCTCAGGGGGCTTTCTTTCTAGGAACCAAGAAATAGGCTCTAGTGTGTTAAAAAGCAAGTAGCCCATTATCGATGTACCCAATCAGTCATCTGGAAACATGGAAATGAATAGGTATTCTGCCGGGGTCCGGTCCGTTAGGGTCCGGTCTTACTGGTCCTGGGTCTGGTTTTTCCGTTATGCCGTAAACGTGTGTTTCTTTTCTGTATTTGTTTTCTTTGTGTTCTTTTACTCGTATATTGAACGTCTGTCTCAAACTAGATGCCACACATTATTCGCGATTATGTCTTAACTGCCCACGAAAAAAAATTTAAGTTGTTTCGATCGCGGACCCGTGACATGTAATTTGAGACAGAGAGTAGTTTTAACCTCTATGTTCAATTGGCCTCGGAGTAGTCATAGTCTTTTGCTCCTCGGGGTATCGTTTCCAGTAGTATTGTATAGCTGTATGGTATAGTAATCTTGTAAAGTAGTGTAGGTTGTAAATTCATATTGTAATCTTTTAATGGATAAAAGAAAACAAAACGAAAGGTGCGAGTTGAAAACTCAAAAGTACCAAAGTACCTTTCCTTATCAGAAGCCACTTATAAAATACTAAGGCCTATTCTTCAAACGTTAAGAAACTTCTACAATTTGCAGCCTTTTCTCCCCCTGTCGTTCAAAGACATTACTGTAATATTGAAAACTGGGAACTTGCTTAAAAGTTGTCTTGAAAGAAAATCAAAGGAGAATTCGTTGTCGTTCAAGACGACTTGTGCAAGTCCATGTTAATTGTTGAGCTCAAACATTTGCAGTGAAATATGTATGACCCTTTTGCTTTCCAAATTTTGAGGTATTGTTGCCATCTTGTCAGAAATAGTTTCAGCGTGATTTGTTGCATTTACTTCAGTCAAAAACGCGCTCTACCCTTGGTTATGTGTTACAGATTGTTTTGAACATAAAGCATGTAACTAGCTCATATAATATCAAAGAAAATAATCTGCTTATATGATTTCATTATGTTTGGTTCTTCCCAGTAATTCTCCTAAAGGTCGCAAGAAAAACCTATATTAGCAGCCCTTTGGGAATTATGCTAAATTCTGAAATTCACAAAGGCTGCCGAAAAAATCGCAGTTTTTTTAGCTGCAAAAGATGAAATTTGAAGTTTTTTTAAGGAACTCGCAACTCGCGTTTTAAATGTACCAACTCGCACTTTTCAGTACTAACTCGCAACTCGCAAAACATGAGTAACTCGTAACTCGCAACTCGCACTTTACCAATCCACTGATATCTACATGTAGCGAGTGATGGACTGATTGCAAATTCGTAGTTATCGTTATTGATACACTGACAGACGATCAAACTATGACTCATGAACTTTAACAATGAACATTTGGACGAAGGTTTTCCTCCTAGATTTCATGTCCGCAAATGGAAACCATAGCAACCTTGTTCGAACTCCAGGCAATGGTGGATGAGCCTACGTTGCCGGCTCGAACCTCCGATGCTAAAACACAGCTAATTTCAACTTTTCAGTAATACTTGCCACGAATGGCTATCCAGCTGAATGTATCCTCAATCCATGAATCGACAAATCATTCACCGTGAGCCAGGAGTTCCTCATTTTTAAGGCCATTTAGCTTCCATGAACTTCAATGTAGCAATAGGTTCACAACTTTGCCTGATTGGATCCCCAGAAAATAAATAAATGTTTCTTTCTATAAAGATGTTGAAGTGACACGAACAGCGACAATAGTTGGTCAAGTAAAATATCAGAGGAGATGATCACTAATCAGACAATCCCCCTGTTTAGAAAAAGTCAGTTCGTATAAGGAGATCACTTTCTCTGAAACTGCTGGTTGTTCCCAACTGCTAAAGACTTGAATATATGGCACAGCAGTTTGCTGGCTGGAGAAAAACAACAAGGATGTGCTTGCCATAGGAAAAATTTCAGACCCTGTCCAGGAAGAAACGTTCGAGAGCACAATACAGTAGTATACCGCATATAAGAAACATTAACTTAAGAAACACTAGACCTTGATCTTCAAAATAATATCCTCTCTTACAAGAAACTGGTGCAGGTCTGAAAAAGACTTTTTTCGTATTAAAAAAACTATGTATACATTAGAATTTTGAAAAACATGGCAAATTCAGATTTGCAGTTGAATCATAGCTTGTACCTATTCACATGAAAACAACAGATTTGCATGCAAATGAAGCAAAAATCACCTTCCTGGAATGGATGTAGCATTTCTTGGTAGCGAAGATTTACAAATATAAATGTAAATAGTATATTGTTTTGTATGACAATCATAAAGTTTATGTCTGATTAGTCCATTGATAGTACATGATTTTGCTAATAAGAAACTTAAGTAGCTTTACCTTGATTTGAAGTTTATATCTTATTTTATAAGAAACATATCAGATCTCAGATTGAAAATGTTGTTTCTTATATGCGGGACACTACTGCACCTGCCCTGGAATAAACATGCAGCAGATTGGCTAATGTTATTTGTTTTAGTGTGGTATAAGTTTTGGACCTATCCTGGAAAAATGACGTCCATGACATACCTGTCCTGGAACCAAAATGAAAAGGCAACCCTGTCCTGGATTATTTTACCGAAATTGATACCCCATCGGCAAACAAATCCCTGGCCACTTGAGTTATCAAGTAGACCCTTTCTCATTTAGGAATCTAGCTTACTTAAAGTTTAACTTCATTGTATCTTTGAAACTTGATCTTTGTTGTCAAGTTTGATTTCCTGCCGGGTGAGTCAATAAAAACGCCCGGCGTTTGAAAAAATGCTACTCCCTGAATATCAAAACAGTGATGAAAACTGTGCGGTTTTATCCTCGATGTGTCACATTAGGTTCAGTAATTTACCCTGCTTTAATCGGTCATTCCGTCCCGTCGAAATGGGACGATTTTCTGCAGAAAGCCCCTTTCGAAAACATGCAAAAGCGAGTGAAAACGCCAAGCAAGATTTCCCTTCTTTCTCCTTCCTGTACTGGCAATAACGACTCTTGGATGTGTTCATGTATTTTGTCCTCATGGGAAAATGGAATCCCCCTAAGTTATTCACACTACGGGGAAGACTTTTCAACCCGCCAAAAGGAAAGCACGTGCTGAGGCGTGCTGGAAGTCATCGCTGTGAGGTATACACATTGGGGATTCTTGCTTGTAACTTTAGCACGTTTTTTAAGGTTTCTCAAAGGGATTCATTTTAGAAAATCGCTTACAGAATCTGAACTGAGTGACCGATTTTAGCAAGAAAAATTTTTAAAGATAATTGAACATGTTGGGTATTCAATCAGTTATTGCAACATATCATTCCATATAGCTACTCAGGGAGCAGTAGCCTTTCAAACGCCGGGCGTTCTTTTTTTGACTCACCCGGTTATTTATTATGTTTTAGATTCGTTAACTCGAGTGTAGTTGACAGATATAGTTTTATGTATTGTAAGTATTTCGGGTTAGTTTTACTCAAGAACATTTAATGAGGCTTTATCAGTATGGTGATAGTAGTTGTTACCATTATCATGTTTACTATTGTTATTTGCTGTTCTTGATAGTGCTCTGGACCAAATCATTTAAAACAGATTTGAAAATAGAACTTAAATCTTATAAACGTAATTAAATTATGTTGACTTAAGAGAGCTGAGTCCCTTGGGAATTGCAAATGCAAAAATTGCAAAGCAAATTTAGTGTTTAATGAAACTGTAATGCCTTGTGATTAGGAATCTGCAGGAAGAATACGGTATGAATTGACAGAGCAGAAACTGAGCACGCGTGCACAAAAACTCGTAACTTTGAGCCCTCCTAGCTCCCTGCAACAGATCCCCCCCGGGGGGGGGGGGGTAACTTCAATAGACGAGTGACGGGGGTGTGCCATTTGATGTCTGAAATCGCACCCTAAAATTTATAAATTTTCACGAAAACGATACCCCAAAATTTACAAACCATTGAAAATGTATACCCTAAAATTGTGACAGCCATCTAAAATTTTAACCAACTAAGTCAAAGCTGATCAAAATCAATACCCTAAGGAGGTATTTTTCCAAAATGACACCCCAAAATTTATGACTACTTGTGATTTTACCAAAAGTGATACCACAAAATTTATTTTCTGCTCGAAAAAAGGCACCCCAAAAAATGGCACATCCCGTACCTGCATATATGGTAGTTACCCCCCCCCCCCCGGAAACAGATCTCGAACTTAGGCAACACTTGATATTTTCTTCATTGGGCCTTAAGTTCATCATTGATCATTTCAAAGAGTTTGTGCAGTCAAATACTTCTTTGACAGAGATGGCGCCAGGGAAGAAATGCTGGTGGGACAAAAACTGTCAGAGTGCCGACAGCAAGCGAAGCAAGCAAAATTTTTACGGACCACACCTTTCAGATTGGCTTAAAATGCGACTACAAAAACATAAGCAAGTTACGGAAGTGCCGACAGTGCACAGAAATTTTCAAAAATTCAAGTGCCGAAGGGGGAGCTCAGTGAAATTTTTTTGGGAGGCGCCTGCCCCCCAAGCACCTCCGGTCACGCCATCCCTGTTCTTTGACTCAGATAGCTCGATGACGTCACTTCTTGCAGCTTGCTCTGTTGTATGAGTCATTCTTCACGAAATTATGAGCTCCGAAATAGTCCCTGGTCGATGTTATTTCTGTCAAATTTGATTAAAGAAAGTACAAGAGAAAAACTGACCACAGTGCATTCTATTACAGGTAGGTGCATAGGCAATAATGCACTGTGTTTGTAGCTTTAAGTTAATTACCTCAGTACCTCGATAATGCTGCTTTTGTTGGTTGTTTTCTCCTCGGCCCAAGCCTAACCTGATAGAAAAATCAAATTCAAATGGCTCCTGCGCTTCTGAACCATTATCTCATACACATCGTTCATACTCGTGTGACAGAGCTAAATTTTGACCTATTCTTCCCCTCAAGCAATTAAGAATATACGAAAGAATGTTTCCTTTTAAGATAAATTAATAACTATTAGTAACGGATATGTTAGGCTAAGGTCGGACGGACAGTTTTTGGAACAAGTGTCTTGAGAAAGCTCTTGTATCCTAGTCAGATATTTTTGGTCGCGCTTTTCTAGTATTGATATTGCATATGCATATTTTGGAGTTACAGGACTATCAGTGCTTGTGAGAGACTGAGTAGTGCCTTCTCGTTTGTTTGTTGTTTATGGACCATGATGCTCTGAGAGATGAGCCACAGAATCACGTTAGCCTTGGAAACTGAATATGTTACGAAGAAAGTAAGATTAGCAACGCCTAGCAACCACTTAGATTTTGATCAACAAAGTTGTATCGGTCAATAGTTGCCATGTTTATTAAGTGTTACAAATGTATCGATTCCCATTTCGGTTTCTGAACTCATTAGCATTAGTCGCTTTAAGATCTATAGTCGTCACAGGAATTACGGATGCCAAGCCTAGATTTCACACCTTTGGTCATGAATTAACCAATCAGATTCTTCGTTTTGACAGTCGCAGAGCAACTATTGTTTGTGTACCATTATAAGAATGTTTGTTTAGATGTTAAGAGAAGATTCAAGGTTCAATGGCAGGGACGCAAGTCACCTCGCCGAACCACACAAAACACTATATCTAGATATATGTAAGTGCAAAGATTTATGAAAGAATATCATTGTTGTTGTTTTTGTTGTTTAATTGGTACATTGACCGCTCGGAGATCGTGTAACCATTTTACGCAAGATGCCTGCCACTGCCATGATATAGTTTCAGATGATCCAGTTTACATTTGGTGACAGTTTACATTTGGTGACTACGTCGCGGGATAAGAAGGTGCTGGAAACAGACCTCGAACCTGAGCCAAGAAAGACACATCGATACCGATTAAGACCATGAAGACACGAAGGAAAACGGAACTAAAGATGAATCGTGCTTGAACTGAAAGGACGAATTCATAAAATCGACTATTTCGCAAACACGGCAAAGATGGACATAATTCTATTGGAGTATACCAGGAGTATGAACCGTATGAACACGAATACACGAATGGAGATATACACTTATTACGATTTAGCTGAGACATTATATTTGTAGTTATCTGTTGGCTTTAAGGCGACGTATGCTCTTGTCATTTTGTCTGGAGAGAAACGAATACCCTAAACACGCCGCTGATTGCTTCAGATCTGCGAGACAGCCTGCATTTCGACTGAGGAAGGCGACGAACACTTGTCATTTATTTGATTAAAGAGCTCGAACACCCTGAACACCCGACTGAAATTCAGTAAAATTTCGTGTTTTTCTTTGATACAGTGTTACCGGACTAAGCGTTTGCTACTGTTTATTGCATTTTACTGAAGAGTTAACAAAGGAAATTGGACCATATCGTATTTAGTATCGGACGATCATGTATATTTTGCTTAAATTAATATTGAATCGAGGGCGATTCCTTTTTCTTCGATAGGGAGGTATGTGACAGAGCTAAATTTTGACCTATTCTTCCCCTCAAGCAATTAAGAATATACGAAAGAATGTTTCCTTTTAAGATAAATTAATAACTATTAGTAACGGATATGTTAGGCTAAGGTCGGACGGACAGTTTTTGGAACAAGTGTCTTGAGAAAGCTCTTGTATCCTAGTCAGATATTTTTGGTCGCGCTTTTCTAGTATTGATATTGCATATGCATATTTTGGAGTTACAGGACTATCAGTGCTTGTGAGAGACTGAGTAGTGCCTTCTCGTTTGTTTGTTGTTTATGGACCATGATGCTCTGAGAGATGAGCCACAGAATCACGTTAGCCTTGGAAACTGAATATGTTACGAAGAAAGTAAGATTAGCAACGCCTAGCAACCACTTAGATTTTGATCAACAAAGTTGTATCGGTCAATAGTTGCCATGTTTATTAAGTGTTACAAATGTATCGATTCCCATTTCGGTTTCTGAACTCATTAGCATTAGTCGCTTTAAGATCTATAGTCGTCACAGGAATTACGGATGCCAAGCCTAGATTTCACACCTTTGGTCATGAATTAACCAATCAGATTCTTCGTTTTGACAGTCGCAGAGCAACTATTGTTTGTGTACCATTATAAGAATGTTTGTTTAGATGTTAAGAGAAGATTCAAGGTTCAATGGCAGGGACGCAAGTCACCTCGCCGAACCACACAAAACACTATATCTAGATATATGTAAGTGCAAAGATTTATGAAAGAATATCATTGTTGTTGTTTTTGTTGTTTAATTGGTACATTGACCGCTCGGAGATCGTGTAACCATTTTACGCAAGATGCCTGCCACTGCCATGATATAGTTTCAGATGATCCAGTTTACATTTGGTGACAGTTTACACTCGTTTCAACCCTCATCTTACAATATGACTGCACCAGCAGCGTTGAAAATTTTCCCAAAGCCAGCTTTCACCAGCAGCTCAACCAATTTCACATACCATATTTGGAATTTGCCATACCAAACATCGCAAATCTGTAACCAAAATCCTTGCAAAGGAATGCACTCGCACTATCTCCAGGGGGAGTTTAAACTTATGACGATGAGTCCCTTGTATCCCTGTGGTAAACCTTGCTCGGTGTATATATTCAATACAACTGCAACAACTCAACACAATGTATTGCCTAGCGAAAACAGAGACAAGGGCGGCGCCATGGGGTGGACTGGGGTGGACATGTCCACCCCATTTTTCTCAGGTCGGTATTCATTCCTTAGCAAAAAGGACATAAAAATCGATAGGTATACCTTTTGGCCATCGTTTCTATCTCTTTTCCACCCCACTTTTTTGGGCTGGTGCCGCCTCTGAACAGAGATGTAGGGATAGGAGTCTGTCTAACTTATAGAGGATTCAAGAAAAATTTAACACAGTTAAGTGGCAAGTATGAGTAAATTTCAGTACATTTGTATGTATTACTGAATCGTGGAACTGAACCATCCTCCGCCACCTGTCGTTGATCAAAGCGCCATCATCAAGTCAAAGAACACAGGGACTCTAGGTCATACGGGGTGAGTGGCCGAGTACGGGGTGAGTGGCCGAGTGGCTTATACAGTCTTCGTCAGGTAACTGAAGTTAAGCTTGGTCAGGTGAGGTCAGACTCCGGATGGGTGACCACGCAGGCCTGACCTCACAACTCACCTCGTCGTCCTTCGGAAGGGACGCTAAGGGGTCCCATGCCTGGATGCGGCATGGCTCTTGTCTCGGTCCACTGTTGTTCCTCAAGGCTCTTGTCTCGGTCCACTGTTGTTCCTGATCTACATCAATGACCTGCCCTTTGCCTTGCAAAAGTCTCATGTATGCTGATGATACGACTATTTCGCTCTCTTCAAAAAGCATTGCTGACCTGCAAAATGACTTAAATTTAGATCTTCTGAAGCTACAGGATTGGCTGCATGCAAACAAACTTTCTTTGAACGTTGTCAAAACGCAGTCGCTTATCATAGGTTCTGGTCCAAACATCCGTAAGATAGATAACCAGTCTGATGCTTCAATTCAATTTATTTCAATTTTTTCTTTTTTAGGCATGGTAGCCCCTCAGTTAGAGAAAACTGATTTACAGGGGGCCATGCAATAAAATTCACTAAAACTAAATTAAATATTTTACACAAAATAAAACTAATCAATAGCCTAATTACAATTGTTAAAAGAAATTTCAAAAGAAAACATTAAAAACGAAAAGGGAGATTTTGTTGATTCTTCGAGGACAGAAGATCATTTTATGGCTTTCATAAAATTTTTTAAAGTTGACGTATTTTTAGTCTTTTTAGATAAACCATTCCAAAGTTTCGCACCCTGGTAAGAGAAGCATCTCTGTCCTGTAGTCGTTCTTAGAAAAGGGACTCTTAGGTCATAGTCCGAATTTCTGAGAGACCGTGTTGTAGAGACGTTGACTTTAGTAAACATGTCACTCATATAGGACGGTGCATCACCATTCAGGGATTTGTAAACAATCCTTGCAGATTCAAGGTCAATTATTTCCCTTACTGTGGACCATCCAAGTGCACGAATGATTGGGAGTGGCGAAGCATCGAATGGGCTGTTAGTGATCAATTTTGCAGCTCGATTTTGCAGTTTTTGCAATTTTCCTATAATTGATACACCAGCATTACCCCAAACCGGGCAGCAGTATCTGAAATAGGGCTCTACCAAACTCCTGTACATTGTTTCAATCGTAGCGGGTGGAAGATATTGCTTTGCATAACGAAGAATGCCAATACCCCTGGAGATCTTTTTCGTGACAGTGGTTAAATGATTCGTCCATTTTAGTTCTTGATCCACTTGAACTCCGAGGTATTTTACATCACTTACAAGTTTGACATCTTCAGAACCTATTCTAAACTGCGGCTTAGGGGCGTCAGGAGTATCTATCTTGCGTAGCTTTTTGTTGCTTCCAATTATCATTGCTTCTGTTTTTGCAACATTTAACGACAATTTGTTGCCTTCTAGCCAACCCTTCAAAGCTATTAAATCAGCGTTAATGGCTTGATTCATTGCATCAACGGAATCACAAGAATAATATAAACAAGTGTCATCAGCGTACATTGACACATTTGATTTTTCGAGACAGTTTGGGAGATCGTTGATGTACACTAAGAAGAGAAGTGGCCCCAGGCATGACCCTTGTGGTACACCACAATTTACGACCTCTGTTTTGGAAACCTTACCATTGACCTTGCAGTATTGACGCCTATTTTCGAGATAAGACTTAAACCAATTAAGTTCCTTCCCATCTAGACCGTAAAAATTTAGTTTTGCCAACAAAATTTCGTGATTTACGGTGTCAAAAGCTTTTTTGAGATCAATAAAAAGGGCAGCCGTATATTCACCCCTATCGATGTTCATGTACCAATCATTTGTGCATCTAAGAAGACATGTTAAGACCGAGTGAAGGCTCCGAAAACCAGACTGCTTACAGAAAATCAGTTTATTTCTATCGAAATAGGAGTACAACTGGCCAAATACGAGTTTTTCAAACAAACGGGAAATGACCGAAAGAACTGATATGGGTCTATAATTCGATCTGTCATCCTTGGGACCTTTTTTATGGATAGGGGCTACTCTAGCGATTTTCCAGCTGTCTGGAAAGCGACCGGTTGAAAGAGACAAGTTGAAGAGCTGTGCAAGCGAAGGAGCGAGTACTTCGATGCCAACCTTGAGAAAGAAGACAGAGATAAAATCTGTACCATAGCCATTGGATGTCTTAAAGTCTTTGCATGCCTTCATCACATTTTCGGGGTTTACAGGTACAAACGCAAATTTTTCAACGTCTTTCTTACGCTCACCATAATTGCCTGATAAAAGAGGATTCTCTTTGTTGGGGATTTTATCACTAAGGTCTTTTCCCACACTACAGAAAAACTGATTCATCGAGTCAGCTATTTCGGTTGGGTCAGATATGACCCGATCACCCTCTCTGATCGTCGAGATTTCCGTTGTCTTAGACCTCTTGTTTACCAACTGGTTAATGGTTTTCCAGGTTTCCTTGATGTTGCCTTTGTTTAACTCAATTTTTGAGGAGAAATGTTCCCTTTTCAACTTTCGGTTCAAGTTATTTGCTTTACAGCGCATTTGTTTGTAGGCATTCATGAGAAGCTGTGACTTCGCCTTCACAGCTCTAGTCTTCAGCTTGTCTCTTGCCCTAAGAAGCTGCTTTAGTTCCGGAGTAATCCAAGGACTGAAACGTTCGGTTACTCTGCGCTCTCTAAGGGGGGCATGCTTCTCAATTATATCTGACAGAGTGCGAGACCATTGACAAACAGCACTGTCCACATCATCTGAGTTATAGACAATTGCAGACCAATCAACGGAAGCTAGGTCACTAAGGAAGAGGTCCTTATCAAAATTTTTCATCTGCCTTGACGTTATTACCTTGTGTTTTGCACTTAAAGAGCCTCGAAATTTTCTACATACGTATACCAAGTAATGATCACTAATAGAAGTCTTAAGGACTCCGGATTCAACAACATTAAAGTGGTTGCTGACTGCAATGTGATCAATTATAGAAGAGGTATCGATTGTCTCTCTAGTGGGCTCTGAGATTAACTGCTTCAGACCAAAAGAGTTGTAGAGATCTAAAAGGCGCTTCGTGCTGTTAGGTAAGCTTTGATTTGAGTCAGTTTGAGGGCTGTAAACAGAAGTTACATCGCAGTTCGTGTCGCCTAGCAGAATAATCTCCTTTCCCTCCGATTCCAAACATTTTAGTACTTCTTCGAATTTGTCGAAAGTTTCTGTTAGATCGGAAGGAGGCCGATACCAGGAGACAACGAAAAACGGTTTTGCTCTGACAGGTTTAACTTCAATACATCTTAGCTCTAAAGAAGAAACAGGAAGGTCCCCGCGGATATCGACCTCCAAAGCGTCCCTAATGTAAAAAGCTACCCCGCCACCATTCCTGTTTCGATCGTATCTGTCGAATTGGTAGCCTTCCACTTTCAGTAGTTCGCTGGGGAAATCAGCGTCTATTTTTGTTTCATTTAAAGCCAAAATATGGATGTTTTGTTCTTGAAGAAGAGTTTTTATTTCGTCGATGTGAGCAGGAAGACTGTTAATGTTCAAAGAGGCTATAACCATTCCCTTCCGGAAACCCAACTTTGTTCCGGGAGGAAGTGGTGGCCTCAAATGAACATTTACCGAATTCACGTCTTCAGCTACAGTAGAAACATCTACATCTAGATTTGAAACAACGGGATCGGGGAGACTAGTTTCGAGGATTGAAGGGATCAGCGGAGGATTTCCTGTCTCATTGGGCATATCAGCCTCTACCGTTACATCTACTAAATCATTTAGTCAGCAGTCAGATTTGCAAACCTCAAGGAAGTTCTCAGCTAGGATGTTATCGCCTTCTCTGTTTAAGTGTAATTTGCTGCGATTTAGATGTTGCAGAGGCTCGATATTTGGATGATCGACAAATCTGAATCTTTCGTCACGACACATATCTGCAAGGATCAAATTCACCCTTTTTCTCTTGGTCTCTAAGTAGTCACCCCTGGCTATTAAACCCGAAACGACTACTTTGACACCCTTTTCCTCGATGGATTTAGCTAATTGCACGATGCTTTCAGCAATCTTCACTTCACTCAGTTTCTTGTTGCTGAGATCATTTGTACCGGCATGTAATATGATCTTGTCAGGCTTTCTTTCAACTGATGGTTGGCAATAGGATATCATATCCTTCACAGTGGCACCATTAAAAACCTTAACTGAAATGTTTTCAATATTTTCACTTCTCCGCTTGAGGTCCCAACTCTTCACATTTTTCACCATAGAATCGCCACAGATGACTGTGGTGCGGGGCCCATCTCTATTCAGCTTTTGTGGATCTCCCTCTGCAGCGTTATTTGAGCCTTCAGGGATTTGATCCGATGTAGACGATTCATTTCTTTTCAGCTTTTGTGAATCTTTCTGAAACGCATTTCTCTCCAGCTTTTGTGAATCTCCCTCTGCAGCGATTTTTGAGCCTTCGGGGATTCGGTCCGATGTAGACGATACATTTCTTTTCAGCTTTTGTGAATCTTTCTGACACGCATTTCTTTCCAGCTTTCGTGAATCTCCCTCTGCAGCGTTTTTTGAGCCTTCGGGGATTCGGTCCGGTGTAGACGATACATTTCTTTTGAGCTTTTGTGAATCTTCCTCTGAAGCATCTTTTGAGCCTTCGGGGATTTGGTCGAATATGGACGATCCATCTTGACTCTTGTTTATGCGTACATTCTCAGACTTTCTTTTATTCCTTCTTTTTTTACTTTTTCTTTTTTTGTCGCTATTTGCATTATTTCCGGTTGATTGCACAATGCCGTTTTGTTGAATATCTTCGTAAACAATGGCGCTATGCAATGTTGATTCATTAGACTTGGTTTCTAGGCGATCGTTGCTAGGACGATGATGATGGCTGCGAGACTCCGATGAGGAACATTCCACCGCAGAGGGTGTAGTCGATTTCCTTACAGTAGAGCTTGTCTCTAGTTCCCCAATTTTAGACTTCAGCTGGATGTTTTCAATTCGCAGATTATTACTAAGATCTCTTTCTACCTGAAGCAAAGTGTTCATTTGAAGTATGGCATCAGCCATTTTACCAAAAGTTGCGAAGGTCGCCAGCGTTTCATTTCCGATTGAATTCGTTACATGCGTGTGAATATCCTTTGTCTCAGTTGAATGACCATCCTTTGTTTCAGCCAGGTTTTGTGAGTTTCCAAATCCAAAGTCCAAACTCAATTCGTCCACAGATAGATCTTGCAAATCCGTTTCCTTGAATTCCATATTCTCAGGGTCGAATTTGAAGTATGAATCACCTCTTTCCGTTACTGTGATGTAAATAGCACCAGTTTCAACAAGATGATCCAGTTGTTTCTTTACTTTTGTTTCACTTAGGCCATGTTTTTTAGCCACTGTATCGACGATGTTTTCACTGTATGGGCGCTTATGTTGGACTTTTCTGATATAATCAATCGCCAAGTAAATCGCCTGCTCCAAGGAAGTATTCCCCATCATAAATAATGCATCATAATGCAAATGCATCATAATGCAAATAATGCTCAACCATCTTTTTCAATAGGTGATCAGCAAATTGAGATGATTGCCAATACAAAATACTTAGGTTTTCAAGTAGATAGTCAACTAAACTGGGACAAACATGTCGATACAATCAAGACCAAGGCTAATCGAGCCCTTGGACTTATTAAGTATTCTAAGAAGTACCTTCCATCTGATGTACTAAGCAAAATGTACAGAGGGATTGTGGAGCCCCAGTTGAGTTACTGCTCTGTTTCGGGCTGCTGTAGTGAATCAAAAATTAACGTCTTGCAAAAAATTCAAAACAGAGCTGCAAGAATTGTAACAAATAGCCCATACGATGCTTCTGCTGCTCCACTAATTCAGAATCTTGGTTGGCCGACTATCAGTAATCTTATAAGAAAAGAGACCGCCACGCTACTGATCTTAGGTTACCGTTGCTAAAAACTGCCAATGGCCAAAAGGCCTTTTCATATCGCGGTGCAAAACTTTGGAACAGTTTACCAAGAGAAGCAAAATTGGCACCTTCCCTAAACAATTTCAAGGAACGAATGTAGAGGGTGGTGTAATTTTATTTCTATTCATGTCTGTTATATTTTATTGTAAGGGAGCTGTCATTTTTAGTGTTGAGGACGGGGGTGGAAAAATTTTTAAGACAAATAGGAACTTTTTCATATCCCATTTGCTAAATGTAATGACATTTGCCACTCCATTTCAAGGAAGCCAAAAATTTCATACCCCATTATTGAGCGATTTATCTTAAATCTTCATGGAAATCTTGGACCACTAAGAAATGCAATCTGAACATAAAAGAAACCAAAACTTAAAGTGTACAAATAGGCGCTTTAATTTCAGGCCAATCGTAGTTCAGGACATTAGAGATGCAATGGGCAAGATAAAAACATCTAAGAGCCTTGGAAGTGACAACATATCTAGCTACTTCTTAAAGTTAGCTACTCCTTACATTGAAAACTCCTTAGTTTTCATGTTTAACACCTCTCTTGAAACTAGTCAGTTTCCTGATTCTTGGAAAAATGCCCGGATTACACCAATTTTCAAGGATGGGGATAGGGCTGAAAAGTCTAATTACCGCCCAATTTCAGTTCTTCCCGTCATTTCAAGGCTCTTTGAAAAACTAGTGTTTAACCAACTTCACCAATATCTGGTTAGGTATAACATTATTCATCCTGGTCAATCTGGATTCTTAAAGCTCCATTCTACACTGACCTGTTTACTGAAAAACACTGACGATTGGTATAGTGGGTTGGACACTGGACAGATGGTGGGTACAGTATTCATTGACCTTAAAAAAGCGTTTGACACTGTAGATCATGACCTTCTCTGCAAAAAGTTAGAGCACTATGGTGTTCGACAAAGGGAGCTTTCTTGGTTTCAATCTTATCTTTCCCACAGAAAACAGTACTGCAGAGTAGGTGGAGTCGATTCTGAAACCGGGGAAGTGGAGGTAGGGGTACCCCAAGGGTCATGTCTTGGACCACTTCTCTTCTTGATCTACATCAATGATCTCCCAAGTGCTGTCCAGAGTTCAACTGTGTCCATGTATGCTGATGACACTAGCCTTTGCTTAAAGTCAAAAGATATTTCTCAGCTGAACGAGGCTATTAATGTCGATCTTGAGCACTTAGACTCATGGTTGAAGGGCAACAAACTTTCGCTAAATGTTGCTAAAACACAATCTATGTTAATCGCGACCAAACCAAAGCACCGAACGCTCAACAATGCAGCAGAAAAACTGAATCTAGAAATTTGTGGCAGAGAACTGGACGTTGTCAAGAAGACCAAATACCTTGGTGTTCAAGTTGACAACAGTCTAGATTGGAAAGAGCATATTAAAGCTGTATCTAGCAAAGTATCCAGAGCCATTGGATTTCTAAAACACGCAAGGAATATTCTCCCAATGGCTTCTTTGAAAACTTTGTACTCAGGTATTGTGGAGCCCCATTTTCGATACTGCTGTTCTGTATGGGGTTGTTGTGGCACCACTGATATCAATCAGCTCCAAAAGCTTCAAAATAGAGCTGCTAGAATTGTAACGAATAGCAGCTTTGATTCCCCGAGTGGACCACTGATTAGGAGCCTTGGTTGGAAGACCATTCGTGAGCTTGTCAATGAAGAGTCCAGATCAGTGGTCTACAAGTCTCTCAATGGGCTTGCTCCACAGTACATGCGCAATCTTTTCACTAGAAACTCTACTAGTAACTCTCGTAGCCTTCGAAATACGGCAACGGACTTGAGGCTGCCAAAGAAAACATCTGCAAATGGGCAGAAGTGTTTTTCTTTTCGCGGAGCTAAACTTTGGAATAGCCTCCCAGCTGAGACCAAACAGGCATCCTCTATATATATTTTTAAAGATAGCTTATGATGGACTGGCGGTTTTGTTTTTTAGGTACTTTTCTTTCATTTTTTATAGATAGGATTTTTTTTTCTATTAGATGTATTCATTGTAAGTAGTTCTTAGCGGTTTTTAACTTGTTTAATTTTTGTAGGTTTTTTATATGGATGGCCCCTTGTAAATCAACCAGTTGGTTGAAGGGTCTCCCTCCCTAATAAAATGAAATATGAAATATAAATATATGAAATAATATGAAATATACAAGTCATAAACAAAGCACCATCGCTAACTATTTCAAGTATCTTCTTCCTTTGCCTGATGAACATATCAGTAACTTTTATAAGTGATATGTAATTTTCATTTCAATTTGACATGTGTTCCAAAAATTTCATAGCCAATCATATATTTTGCAACTTTGCCAAAATTTTCGATACCCCAATTAAACGCGGCAAAACAATTTGGCACCCCTCCAAAAATTCTTCCACCCCTGTACCCAGCTTTAAAATTATTAACTCCCTAAATTAGGTATTATAGTGTATTACATTGTAAATTAGGTTTATGAAATTCTTTCGTCCTTAGTTTAGCCTCTTTTCTTTTCTTAGTTTGTCCTTAGTTTAGCTTAGCTATTGACTCTCAGCTGAAATTTGATGATCATGTTAAAACCCTCTGCCAGAAAGCGAACAGGAAAGTGAATGCTTTTTCGCGCGTGGCTCCTTATCTGAACCACGAGAAGGGTAAGATCCTCTATAGTACATTTGTTATGTCCAATTTCAATTATTGCCCCTTGATCTGGATGTATCATGGGAATACATCAGGCAATCAGGTAGATCGTGTCCAAAAGAGAGCTTTAAGAATTTTGCACAATGACTTCAATATGCAATTTGAAGTACTTCTCAAAAGAACAGATGAACAAAGGGTGCACACAAAGAATCTGCAAAAATTGATGCTACAAATCTTTAAGTGCCTTTCAGAAGAAAATCCATCATTTATGTGGACATTCTTTGAAAGGAAACACTTAACGTATGTATTACGAAACAAGACCTGTTGCAATTACCGAAAAGATGTGCGAACAAAATTGGAGCCAATTCACTCATTTTCAAAGGCGCTCTCCTCTGGAACACTCTACCAGATACTTTAAAAAACGTTGACTCAACAGCGATATTTTGATAATAATAATAATAATTTCCTTTGTTTTATTTTAAACAGGTCAGTTTGAAAAACATGCATATGAAACTTATTACCTGTATAAATATTCATCGGAATTCCGAGTCTGCGATCAATTAGGATCAAGATATCTGTAAGATATTTTATCTTTAATTCCGATATATGAAAACTAACCAAATAATTTGAAAACCAGGTATCCTAATTCGTCGCAATTCGTCGCAATTGATCCCAGCGAATAAAAAAATTTGTTTTCTATGATGAAATAGGACAAATTGCAATGAATTAAGATTCTCGATTTTCATACAATTTGACAATCCCAATTATGGAAATCCGACAGATTATGATGAAATCCGATGCTCGATCCGATGAAATGCGACATATGAAAACCAGCCTTAAGTCTGGCGGGAATTGATGCCCCGTTCACACTGCTCCGTTTTTGTACAAAAACGGAGAGAAAAACATCCGTTTTTGTGAAAGTGTTCACACTGATCCACACAAAAACGCCACAAAAACGGAGGTTTTTGAAAACGCATTTGATCAATGTGAACGCACAGGTTTTTGAAAACGCTCCAGTATCCAACAATGAGCTTCACAAAAACGGAGTAATGTGAACGCACAAAAACGGATGTTTTTCGCTGCGTTTTTGTTATCGGGCAGATCAGTGTGAATGCACAAAAAAGGAGGTTATTCTCTCCGTTTTTGTACGAAAACGGAGCAGTTTAAATTTTAGCTTCGATGCAACAAAAACGGATACTAACAAAAACGGAGTAGTTTGAACGGGGCCTAGAAAGAACTTTTCGAAACGTTGCATCATGAAACAAGGAGACTAATGAAATGAATGAAAGAATGGTCAGAAAAGACAGAAACTCGCGAATATCGTGTGTTCAGCATGCAATCTTCAAATTTAATCATCCGTTAAAGATGAAGTAAATTTTAAAAAGTTAAACTTTGTGCGATCCTTGTGTCACCCAGCGATCCTTACGATCGCTGCGCTGATAACTTCATCATCAGGCTGCACTTCCCAAGCGATGAACAAAAATATTCCTAAAATTACCCAGGGGCTTTCCCCTTTAGTAAAAAAAGAATTTATAACTCTTGCAAGAATCAAGTTGCGTTCACTAAACTCATTTGCATGATATCTACTTTGCATTATTTTGGAAAATATTGGTAGTTCTATAATCGAACAGCGAAGCAATGTGTTGCAATGGTTTCATTGACCCCAATTCTTATTTTTTGAGCGCGTGGTACTAATGGATAAAGTCATGTGACAGTAGCTGCATGAATTCCACAAAAGAGTCTGAATCGAGCAATCGAACGATATTTCTGAACGTTTTGTAGAGTTTGCCAATATTTAAAATTGTTTTTGATGTTTGCATGCGAAGATATCTACAAAATGTTTAAAAAGCAGAGCCAGATGCACTCATGGATGTTCTTAGCTGCATTTTGCCATCACCAGATCATTGTGGTTGTTGAAGGTTTGGATTTGATCATTTTTTATGCTGCGTATTATGTGGCTTGGTACCAGGGAGGGAGCAATTGGACTTGCTACAAGTCAGGGAGCAATAGACTCCCTGTTTGGTGCTTACCTTTGGGCTAGGTATACAATTAGGATGCAAAGTTTTGGGGGACTATTGATGCAAAATGGCGTCGCTGGATATTAAAAGTACAGCGGGGAAATAATGAAAATACACATTTTATTCACTTCGTCTATATTACCATCTTATCTCATAATAGCTCGTCCTATTGCGGCATACATAGTCTTATTTCACACATGATCCTGCAACTGTGCAGAATAATGTAGCATTATCAAATCATTGCCTAATTGCACATCCCGTCTGGTTGCACACTCTTTTACTGTGTCAGCGGGTATTGATCATATCGTGACGGGGAAATAAGTCTTTTGGCTACCATCTGTGGTGGAATTTGTCCAATTTTTGACAGGGCAACGAATTTGAACGGGGAAGCAACAGAAACAAGGCGCGGGGGGAGGGGGATTCTTTAAACTCAAACTTGGCGGGAAAACACATTCCTGGTGTGTCATCCTTTTTACCTTGGCGGACAACGTTACAGCGGTGTCGTTAACTGGGGGGTACTTTTTGTCTGTTTACAGGCCCGTAGCAGTTATTGGGGCCGCCGGTCGGGCCCGGCCCCCCCAATAATTTCCAAAAGTTGCATTTTTTCATTCATCTTATATAACGTAGAAAACTGATTGAACCACTCTGAGAAAGGAAGATAAACTTAAAATACTCTAATTGGGAATCTAGAAATGGGAATCTTCTTTCTACTGTCCTTTCCTGATTAAAGGTAATGTGTCCATGTAAGTACAGCAGCTCTGCGGGGGGCATGCCAATTTCATGTGAAATTTCATGTGATCACTCAAGCAAATACAATTTTGCGACAGCGAGTTTTAACCCTATCAAGCCTGGGGGGGCCGAATCAGGCCCCCTAGCGGTTTTTTGTCTGTAGATTTTTACCAAGTGCACTTACAACACTGAAACTTTCTGACTTTTAGTTCTTATCCTTGTTACGATGTAAAATTAATTTTTTGAAAAAATCAAATTCATTCCAGGTGGTAAACGCGACCAGTTTTCAAGAGATGTATGTGTAAAATTTTGAATAATTCCTAATAAAATCTACAGCTAATGTGATAAAATGATGAAAAGATAAGAACAGATACTACTCTTGATGCTCTATCCAATGAATTAGCAAATTTTTAATTTGAACGCATGGTTTCGTAGATTTTGGCACTACGCATGCGCGCATTCTTTGCATTCCTGTGTGATGACGTCATCACTTTTTGTTGATTTTTCTTCACAGAGCAAATACTATTTAGACATGGAATACAGTGAAATTGGACTGATGTCCTTAATGCTTTTTGTTTCCTCACAATCAACGATTGAAAATTTTTAGTACTGAACCCTATTGACTTTGAAAATTGAATAATGTGACGTCATGGAAAGGTCACGTGACATATCTAAAAATAGATTTCATTTTTGGGTTCATCATAAGTTGTTCTGTACACATGCAAAGTTTCAAGGCTCTAGGTTGTCCAGAACAGAAGTAAATTAGGGGGGGGCCGAATCAGCTTTTCCTTAGGCTTCCTAGTGCATCAAATACCCTAAGCCTGATAGGGTTAATACGAACAGACTCCTCACTTACTTGCGGTTGCTTTTCCAGAACTGAACTACGTCAGGAAGCCTCGTTATGAAATTTGACTTTTAATTTGTATGTGATCAGTTAAGTTCTACCAATCACAGCGCGCTACTGGACGTTTCTTCGTCAGCGTCTTGTCAGCATATTTTGACAATGTGTATACACAGCTGTACTTACATGGACACATTACCTTTAAACAGTTCAAGCAATCACTGAGGTGAAGTGTGCATTGCAAGTCAAGGCCAACCTTAGGTCAACAACAACAAAAGAATTCATTTTAGGCTCCGATGCAACAAAATATAATTTAGAAAGTTCAGCCCAGTTACATCAGAAGCCGTTTTTCAAGTGGCACAAGAAGTACCAAGACTTGAACAATCTAAATCACACACACCCAAACTAGGAAAACTTGCGATGCTTTTGATCAAGTATTCTTGTGTCGTAGTTTAGTTTCAGCTAGCCTGCTTGAAATGCATTTGGATTTATAAATTTCCTATCTCGCCTGCGGACCTCCGACCATAAAATTAATTTCAGCAACCACAGAAGGGCGTTTCCAAAAGAAAAAGGGCTTTGTCCGAAAATTTTTTCCGGGGGCTCCGCCCCCAGACCCCCAGCAGCTTTGTGGCTTCGGCTGCGAATTGGTGCCCCTCCAATCTGAAAAAGGCTCCTACGGCCCTCCTGTTTACCAGGAAGAAAGTTGAGTTGATTGATATCAATGGTTTTTGACTTTACGAGACCAGACGAAAACTTCGAAGTGGTGGCCACATTTTGAAGGCATCTACGCAAATAATATGGCTGGTCGAAATTTGTATGGGATATTGCTTGAGCTGGCGGAAATATTGGTTAGATGGCGTTATTTAATACACTTTGTGCTGGAATTGTTACTTTTAAAAGAAGATTGGAAGGACAATCTGCAAACTCCCACGAACCAGCAATGAGAAGCCTGCTTTGAGATTCGAAATTTACAATTTTGGCTTGTTTATATCCTTTTTGATCATAATATCCTAGAAGAAGATTTTGGTGCCTTCTCTAGTAAAAATCAATTGTGCAAAGAATGAAATGTAAGTCGCTTAAAATTTCTGAGATGAGGCACTAATATTAGGTGAAAATGGCAAATTAAAAAACTGTCCCTTACATTCTCAAACCAACTTTGGCAGTTTCATAGATAGTCCTTCAAATCTTATTTCAAAAGTAAAAAGTGCAATACTGTGAAATATTGCCATTTAGCCAATAATGGCTCCAGTCAAAACATGTCATCAATTCTGTTCCCTTCAAACTATGGCCACCACTTTGAGGTTTTGTCTCGTAAAGTCAGACTTTTCGTTCTTGTAAAGAAACAAAGAAATGACGATTTTTTTTTGCACCGATGGGTGATTTCCAAACCCATTTTGAATCGTACTGTACTTTTGCACCTAAAGTATAGGCATATGTGAGCATTGCTGTTTCACATGAAAATGTATGTTTTTCAACTGAAGTGAAACACGATTGATTCAAACTGGCGTGGATAAAAGTTTCAGGACTATTTATCGCAAATTGTATCGAGCGATGTCATTGGGTCTTTTAGCATCTTCAGCTGTGGCAGTTTTCATTTCAATTTTATATACAACATCAATCATTTGTAAATGGATACATTTTGAAGTAGAATATGGCTTAGTTTGAACATCTGTTTGGTCAAAGGAGCTTTCGTATCGCTGAGCCAAAGAGTCTTCTATCGTCAGTGATGATATATCATGATTACCCTGGATCAGAGTATTTTTTAGAATTTTTGAAATAATTTTTTGAAAAATCTGTCTCAATTTCAAAGTTTTTCAAAATTCTGAGGATTTTTTAAATTTTTTTCAAAATTCTAAAAAATACTCTGATCCAGGGTTATGATACGCCGCACATCAGAAATGTTATTCATTAAGAACTTTCCGCCGGAAATCAGATACCTTATACCCAATGAATGAGAATCATTTCAGTCTTACCTGACATCTTAAGACATCTTAACTTGGCCCTTAATAGAGGGTTTCATACATTCATTCATTCATTCATTGATTCATTGATTCATTCATTCATTCATTCATTCATTCATTTGTTCATTCGTTCATTCATTCATTGATTCGTGCAATCATTCATTCATTCATTCATTCATTCGGTCATTCGTTTATTCATTCATTCATTCATTCATTCATTCAACCGTTCATTCATTTGATCATTCGTTCATTCATTCATTCATTCATTCATTCATTTATTCATTCGGTCATTCCCTCATTCATTCAATCGTTCATTCATTTGATCATTCGTTCATTCATTCATTCATTTATTCATTCATTCATTCGTTCGTTCATTCATTCATACATTTGTTCTTTCGTTTATTGAGAATACATTTTTCAAATCAACCTCTTTCATGGACTCCAAAAACATTTCATACAGAATTTAGATAGGCAATGGTAAACTGGGTAAGCTTGAGATGAAGGAGGGGTGAGATGCAAGGGATAAAGAATGTAAACAAATGTCGCTAACCCTAACCCCATGTTAAGAGCATAGACCCTGATTGCTGGATGCATTTCACCGCAAAACAATCTAAACAAGCTCATTTCGAAATCTTTATTTTTATGTTCTTGTTTTTACTGTACAGTAGAAACCCGCATAAATGAACCTATTTTAATAAGAACCTTGAGACTGAAATTTAATACTTTAAACCCCCTAAATGAGAACCTCTCAGAGGCTGACCCTGAGGAAGGTTCTTATATAACAGGTTTCATTGTCTTTAGAATTATTGACACTCTGATCAGACATCAAGAATTACTGACATTCTGATCAGAATTCCTCGATGGTGCAAAAGAATATCAGATCCTTAACCTAACCTAAGAATGTTGTAGCCTAGAAATTTTCTGAAGAATCCTCAGATTTCCTGTGCTGAAAACAGTATTAACATGTGCAAGGTGAGTACTGCATAAAAACCTCTTTAAGAACCTTGAAGGCTGAATTTAGAATAACAGCCATTTAATTAAGAACCTATTATTTTACATTCCAATAAAAATTTACAATACAAATTTACTACTTACACTACTTACAGAATACTTAACTACACTACACTACACTACGAGGACGATGCCACTGGGTGCAAAATGCTACGACTACTCCGTGGCATCACAAAAACTTAAGACGACTTACATATGAATTACAAAGGGAAAAAATGCAAGACATGAAAAAGAAGCAAAGAACACTACATTCTGTCTCAAACTAGATATCAGGTGAGAAATGTCCACGAATAATAGCAAACAAGATGCTGCTGCGTTATGGGTAATTTTGCGTTTCCACAGATCTCACCTCATAGATAATTTGAAACAGACATTACATTGGCATTACATATTATAATTAGGGACCGTGCAAAGATTATTGTATAACATGGCCGGTGCAAAACGTAACGGGGCAACTGCTTTTTTTGAGCTTGTACACAACTGGGTCAACACTTTTTATTAACCAAATATGACCGGGCTTGAACGGGCAGTAACTTTTAATGAGCTCAAGATCAGACGAACTTCCAATATAAAATGGCTCACCTTGAGGACAAAATTGTGAATCATGGAAGTTGAGAAATGCACGCAAAGATGTGTATAAATGAAGCCAAATTTCCTTGTTAGTTTCTTGCAAGGAGAATTCATCACTCATCAACAAAGATTCTTGTAGAGATGAACTGCCTTTCTTATGGTTTTTGGCTAATTCATGGGTGGTACTGTTGTACTATACAACATCTGTTGTTCATGAATACGGGGCAGATGCAATTTTTAAGGAAAAGGTGACTGGGCAATTGTATTTTTTGCAATGATTTCATACGGGGCGAGAAGATTTTTTTGCAACAATTTTTCTTCTCCACCGGCCATGTAATATGATAAATTTTGCGCTGTCCCTTAACTAAATAGTTGTTGCCTGACTGAGGGAGATCGGGGCGAGATACTTTATTCAAGGCGACCAGTACTATGTATAAAGCGTATTGTTAACTCAAGGATGCTATTCAAAAGAACCTATTCAGGCTGCCCAAGAAAAACCTACGTTCTTTCATGCGGGTTTCTACTGTAATTCTTATTATTGTAATATAGTAATTAGGTATTGTCTTATAGTTAAATATTTGTTTGGTATATTTGGTATGTTGAAGCAATAGCCCTATTTAAACTGATCAGCTACCATACCTAATAGGTTATAATGAAATGAAGAGTGAAAGTGCCAAACATTTTCAATTTTGCAGCTATTGTGAAAGGAGAGATCATAATCCATGAAAACCTCTCATCTCCAAGTCATATTTCAGCCTTGAAGAAGTCATCAGTGTGGCTGCATTGGAATTATACCTACGGGGGAGACTATCTTGACCTCATCCTGTACTCACATCAAAGTATCGAATATAAAAGTAGGTATGGGTCTACTTCTGTAGAGCTGGCAAGAAGAAAAGATCAAAATAGCACTATCAGAAAGTTGTCATCAATATCAGACCCAATCGGGACCAGAATAGATGTCATTTCCGACAACAGCACATTGGTGGTACATAACCTCCAACTGAATGATTCAGGATCAAACTTTTCTTCCTACATCAATTACAAGAATAGACGTACACGTAAACATCTCCAACCAACTGTTCAACTCCTTGTACAAGGTGAGTTTCGTTTCATTCACATCAAAATACAAAGCGACGATACCATACCATGACTACTCCATGGCCAATTTGAAAAGACACGCAACGTTAAAGTGATAGAGCCAGGGGAGGGTCAAGGCGGATTTCCATTCAGTGGTTTTTGTCGCGCGCGTGACAGCTAGCTATCGACTTTTAGCGATCGCACAACTTCCTTTCGATTCCGATAAGTAGTGCGGAAGCATCTCCGAGCTCTCCAAATTCAAATATTAACATGATCAAAGATGGCTGCTATCAATATAAGGTTAAAGCTGTTGCTACTCCTACGAAGGAGAGGATGAAAATAAGAAGAATAATGGGAACCAGGGCGAATAGGCGAATGCTCACGTCGTCTGGACACGTTAGACTTGATTTTCATTCATTCATTTCATTTTTAAATATTTATACAGGTTACAAAATTTCAGTAAAAGATAACTGCTTTACAAATTGACCTGTGCAAAAACAGAAAGCCTAAATTAAAGAGAATTATATATATATATAATGTACAAACGAGCATAATAGAACTAAAAATGAAAATATAATGTACCTCTCATATGAATTTTTTAAAGGTAGCCAGGGACGATGCCAATTTAGTTTCCCTATTCAGCTCATTCCATAATTTTGCTCCACGATACGAAAATGCTTTTTGGCCTGTGCTTGTTCTTAGCAGGGGTATCTGCAAGTTTGTTTCGGTAGAGCGAAGAATGCGATCACTGCCCTCTGAGCATTTACTGAAAAGTTCCCCTAAATATTGAGGAGCAAGTGAATTCAATGCCTTATAGGTCAACGTTGCTGTTTCTTTTCTGATAAGATCTTTGATTGATGGCCAGCCAAGATTTTGGAGCAGAGGGGCAGCAGAAGCATCGTATGGACTATTTGTAGTTATTCTTGCAGCTCTATTCTGGATCTTTTGGAGAGAATTAAGTTTGGTTTCACTACAACAACCCCAAACCGAGCAGCAATAACTGAAATGTGGCTCAACAATTCCTCTATACATTTTCTGCAGATCACCTGATGGAAGAAATTTCTTGGCATGCTTAATAAGACCGAGAGCTCGCAGTGCCTTAGCCTTAACATGTTCAATGTGGCGATCCCATTGGAGTTTGTCATCAATTTGAACTCCCAGATACTTAGTATCGGTTATCATATTGATCTTTTGATCACCTATTTCGAAACTAGGCTTAGCTTCAGTCTGCTTTTCGATTTTCTGAATATTTGGTCTGGAACCAATAATCAAAGACTGTGTTTTTACAACGTTTAGGGACAATTTATTGCCATGTAGCCAGTTCTGTAAATTCACAAGATCCTGGTTTAGATCATCCTGCAATTTAGAAAGGCATCTCGAGGAGTGTGAAATCGCAGTATCATCAGCGTACATGGTGACCTTTCCTTTGTTTAGGCAGAATGGTAGATCATTTATGTAAACAAGGAAGAGAAGTGGGCCAAGACAGGAACCCTGGGGGACACCACAACCTATAGCGTTAATACTAGAAGAGGTGGAATTTACCTTGCAGAACTGCTTTCTCTCATGCAAATAGGAAGTAAACCAGTCAAGCTCTAGTCCACTTATTCCGTATTTTTCTAGCTTCTTTAGTAAGATACCATGATTTACTGTATCAAACGCCTTTTTTAGGTCAATGAAAATCAAACCAGTGTACTTGCCCCTATCTATATTCACATACCCGTCATTAGTGCCAGCCATAAGGCTGGTGACGACTGAGTGTAAAGATCGAAAACCAGACTGATGCTTGTATATGAGCCTATTACTATCTAAGTAGTCATACAGTTGATTATAAACTACTTTTTCGAAAGCACGAGACAATACAGGCAACACAGAAATCGGTCTGTAGTTAGAACAATCATCTCTCGCTCCGCTCTTGTAAATAGGGGCAACACGCGCTATTTTCCAATCTGTTGGAAATTTTCCAGAGAACAAAGACAAATTAAAGAGATCGCACAATGAACCAGAGATTAGAGGCAGAGCAATCTTTATAAAAAAGCTTGCGATACCATCACAACCAGAGCCGTGCGATGTCTTCATTTTCTTCATAACTTTCGTTACGTCATTCTCTGAAACAGCTTTGAAAGAGAAATTTCTCACAGCGTTACCCAACTCATACTCATTGGATAAAAGCGGGTTGGGTTTTTCTGGAATTTTGTCACTCAGTTTATTTCCAATGGTACAGAAAAAATTATTCATTGATGAGGCAATTGTTTTATTGTCTTTAATCGACACACCTTCAACATTAAGGGATGGGATGGAAGTGGTCTTGCTGCTTTTGTTTATGACTTGGTTAATAGTCTTCCAGGATCCTTTAAGGTCTCCATGACATTCAGAAATTTTCTCAGAGAAATATTTTCGTTTTAGCCGGAGATTTAACTTGTTTACACGATTGCGAATTTGCTTATAACAATCCATCAAGAGGGTGGATTTACTCTTTACTGCCTGGATTTTCAATTTATCCCTCGTCTTAGCAAGTTGAAAAAACTCACTGTTGAGCCAAGGTGTATATTTGTCTGAAACTCGTCTGGTGAGGTTAGGCGCATGTTTATCAAGGATAAGCGAAAAGATGGTTGTCCAGCCACGGACGGCGTCATCAGAATCACTGGCATTCGCAATTATTTCTTCCCAGTTGACCTCAGACAAATCAGAAAGAAAAGCTGTTTTATCAAAATTTTTAAGTTGCCTTGATGTGATATATTTATGTTGACGTTTAACCCCTCCACGAAACTTCCTGATACAATAAATCAAAAAGTGATCACTGAGGCTAGTTTTAATCACACCGCTCTCCGAAATATTTCTGTACTCTGAAGTGGCTATGTGATCAATTAGGGAAGATGAATGCAGGGTGATTCTTGTTGGCTCTTCAATAAATTGCCTAAAACCAAATAAGTCATATATTTCGCGTAAATGTGAGCTATGATTTGCATTGCTAGGTGTGGGAAGGCTGAAATCACAGTTCGTATCACCCAGTATGATAATCTCTTTGTTTTCTCTGTCAAGAAAACGGAGATTTTCCTCTAGGCTTTCAAAACAAGAAATTGGTACACTAGGAGGTCTGTACCATGCGACAATGATGAAAGGACTTGCGTTTGGAGGTTCAATTTCAATGCATATTAATTCTAAAGAATTATTGGGGAGGTCATCACGGAGCTTAAAGCTTACCGTGTTCCTGATATACAGTGCTACCCCACCCCCATGTCTATCCCTGTCAGATCTCTTTAGGTCAAATTCGTCGATATCGACAAGTTGATCTTTAACCTTTTCGTCGATCTTAGTCTCATTTATTGCAAAAATATCAATTTTCTCATTTTTTGCAAGCTGTCGAATCTCATCAATTTTTGAGAGGAGACCATTGACATTTAGTGAAGCCATTTTGAGACCTTTTTTCCGACCTGATGGGGGAACCTCTTTGTTGGCAGAACACTCACGCAACTCATTTACATCTGTGTCATCATCTGCAAGAAGCGGAATAGAACTGTGACTCCGACCTTCCTTGTTCAAACTAATGTTTGGCTCATTGCTAGAAGGAAAACGATCTCAATTTATCAATAATGTTCTTAGCAAGCTGAATGTTACCTTCAAAGTTCAAGTGTAGTGTAGTTGATTACCTGTCGAAGCTCCGCTCTTTGCCTACGTTACAGCTACGACTCATTCCCCTACGCTTGTAGAAGCGGCAAAGCTCCGTACTGATTCTATGTGAATATGAAACCTTTCAGCTGCTGTACGAAGATTTCGATTAACTGAGCTCATTTGAAAGAGAATTTAACGCTGGTTCCAAATTGCACTAGAACAACACCCCTAAAATGTATAGTTTTCGAGCACTCATAAATATGTGAAAAGAAGCCCAACAAAGTTTGAAGAATATGAAAAATTTCAGATTGAACAAAAATTACCCAATATAGTCAATATGACAATATTGTTACTAATTTTTCAAAGAGCCTTGAGATGACAGGCAAGACTGATATTGGTCGATAGTTAGACTTGTCAGTCTTATCTCCATCTTTGAAGATCGGAGTAACCCTAGCAACTTTTCATGAGTCTGGAAAACAACTTGTTTCAATGGATGTATTGAACAAGAAAGCAAGCGAGTTTTCAATAAAAGGCAGCGCAAGCTTCAAAAAGTAGCTAGAGATGTTGTCAGTCCCAAAGCTCTTTGCTGTCTTAACCGTGGCAAATGCATCCCTGATCTCCTGCCCTTCAATAGCCCTAAAATGAAATGTTGCCTTAGGTTTGTTAATTTCATAATCACCTGCAAGAAGGGGATTTGGGGCTGGATCTATTTTGTCAGCAAGATCCTTACCTACTGAGCAAAAGAAACTGTTCATTGCATTAGAAATATCTTTTTTATGAACAGTTTCAGAACCAGACTCAGGGGCGCAAATGTGGGGGGTGTGAGGGTGTGACACCCCCCCAATAATTTCACCATCCGGTCCCAGTCGCCATTTTTTTGTGTAAAAGTCGGTCCCGATCCGGCTCTGAACTTGAAATGCTTTATGTTTGTCAATAGTACTGAACAGAGTGGTACCACCAAGCAGTGTTACAGCAAAATTCGGTCCTGATTCTGCTCTTGATTCCGCGCGGTATCGAAGTGAGCCATAGTGATCTTGTTTCTTTAGCCGGACCAATTAACGAACAATGTATGGGAGTCGGTCCCAGTCAGTGCGGCTGCGTTGACGTACAGTGGCACTGCGTTGACGTCTTGTCCAATAGTTCTGCTTCTTTGGGAGGAAGGAGCTGAATAACCAAGAATGTCTGGAGCACGCGTGCAGGGCCGAGAGAGGGGATGAGAGAGTTCAAAAACTGTAGCTCATAGCCCTAGGGGCATTGGGCATGCCCGAGTTTTCTTGTAAGAATATATATGTCCACAGGGGCCCATAAATAGCAACTTAGCTCTATACCAGAGTCTGTGATCAAAAACGAAGCACCAAGAATTTCTCATCTACCTATGATAAATTGAAAATCAAGAAGGGATGGAGACAATGAAAAGCAGTAGCAGTTAAGCACACATCATTGACATGGACCGGGTGAGCAAGAGAACAAATTCCATGGATTCGAAAATCCTAAGGACTGAAATTCAGTAAATGCAATTTTCTCCAGAGTGCTGTATTTAGAAATTTGAGCAGCCCCCAAAACAATGTCCTTATAAACATATAGAATAGAAAGTGGCTATTTATTAGTTATCAGTTATCTAGTTATCATTATTTCGAACCTTTGCCTCTGCATAATGACTAGCCAGTTCGATAATATGATGTTTGTATTTAGAGATGTAACTAGCTACCAGAGCGATTCTTATAACGAAAAACTATGTAGAGTGAAATGGTTTTTGGCCATAGAACTACCATCATTTTCCAAAATAATGCAAACTAGATGTGATCCGAAAGAGCTTAGCGAGCGGAACGCAATCCTTGCAAGAACTGTAAAATTTTGTTCATTTAAAGAGCTTTAGTCCCATGGGAATTTTAGGAAGTTGTTTGTATCGCAACATTTTCGTACCTTTTATACGCCATTCAACAGCACAGGTCTTCGTAAGCAGTAAAATGAAGTTAGATTTTGCATAAATGGACTCGTTTCACCGTCGACTGTCATAGAATACGCTGTGATCAGTTTTTTCCTCCTATGCTTTCTTAATAAAATTTGGCAGGCTATTTCGGAGCTCACTGTTTTACAAGAAACAAATTTTTCTGTTTTCTGCTGGCAGATTCCTAATCAGAAGGCAACACAGTCTCATTAGAAACCAAACTCTTTTTGCAAGGGAAATAAACAAAAAATTTCAAGAAGCCCCCTTAACCAAAAAAATTTACAACTCTTGCAAGAATCATGTTCCGCTCGCTAAGCTCTTTCAAATGATATCTAGTTTGCATTATTCTGGAAAATAATGGTAGTTCTACGGCCAAAAACCATTTAACTCTACATGGTTTTTGGTTATACTTTAGTCATCTTGATTTAAAAATTGTTTCCAGAGGAGCATACCTCCGCATCCCCCTGGACGGTGGGCCTCTCACACACGTCCACAACGTCTTCACCTTGTGCTTGTGGCACATAAATCCAGGACCAACAGGTCAACATGTCAAAAAGGATATTGCTTGCATGCCTAGAATGCATACTAATTTTTGAGGTTTCTATTGGACCATCCTAATTCCGTCAGGCCCGTCTGCGTCCCCAAAATATTTCGCTAAGGTTTGTTCCTTTTTCACTGAAGAAGGCTCTGAAAGTCAGACTTATGGAAAAGAAGATTAAAAGTAATGAAGGTGCAAGGAACTTATTAGAAAATATCAAACTATCATGCTCATCGTTCATAGAACTACAGTAAAAACCAACCTATTTCTAAGTGATTTTTAAGTTCTTTTTTCAGAATTTCCCGGGAAAGCCTTCCATTGGTCGATTCCTGCTGCACCTCTAAATGGCGAATTCTTCACAAAATGGGGCATTTTCCGACGATCTCAAGTGCGTTGAAGCAAAAAATTTACCCCGGGGCAAGCCCGCAAACCCAATTTTTGCTCGCTTCGCTCGCATTTGGGTTCAGCATACCAAATTTTTGATCAAACGGGCATGTCCTTATCAAGGGGAGACGGCTAAAGATACTACTCAGAGACAACATAGGGTCAGTTACAATTATGTTTGGTTTCGTGTCTATCATTGGGGAAACATTGTTGCTGCTACCGTAGTTGTATTTTCATTAAATGATTTAATGTGGCGGATTTAGGGTGTGCAGCTGGGGGCAAGTGCCCTCCCTTCATGATGAAAACTCAGCTTGGCTCCCCTTTTTCGGCAGTAAGAGCGCTCCTTATCCTGACCCAAATGGACCTTTTTTTCGTGTTTCGCTCTGAATGTGGGAAAAATATAAATTAAGACCTTAAGGCCGGTTTCCACTTGTGCGAAAGTGGTCGCGCGACCCGTGCGATCGCTCGAAGTCAGTCGCGCGAACCAGTCGCGCGACTGCGCGACCAAGGGCCTGAGCATGCGTATTAAGTAATCACTGCAGAATCAAAGAAATTTGATTGGCTCTGCTCTTGCTGGTCGCAAAGAAGTTAAAGTCAATCCAACTTCCAAAATCAGTCGCGCGATTGCTGATGACTGGGGAATCTTCATCATTGAAACAAACTACTCATGCCCAGACGACTGGTCGCGCGATCGTGCGACCAAATTCGCACAAGTGGAAACCTGCCTTTATTCAGTTGAAAAACGAGAGAATCTTTCCAGAATAAAGGACCAAAAATTTTCCCAAGCCTACGCAGCGCTTACTCTTCATTGTATCTTTGGCGCCCACGCTTTAAGGGAGGCAAAATATCTGGGAGTTATGGTCGATCAACACTTGAACTGGAAAGAACAAATTACTACCATCAAGAAAAAAGTTTCTAGAGGAATAGGGATGTTGAAATACTCCAAAAAGTTTCTCCCTCTTCTCACAATACAAAGCATGTTTAAAAGTCTTGTGGAACCATATCTTAGATATTGCTGCCCTGTATGGGGAAGCTGTGGTATCACAGCAATAAACGAACTACAAAAACTTCAAAATCGGGCTGCAAGAATAGTTACTAATAGTAGATATGATGCTTCTGCAAAGCCTATCATCAAGAAACTTGGATGGCACACTGTTAGTGAAATGATTCAAATGGAGACTTTGAGTATGGTATACAAATCTATCAATGATCTGGCTCCCACTTACCTTACAGAAATGTTCTCAAGACTCTCGGATTCAAGTAAGAGAGAATTACGCAATACTAGATCTGATTTAGAAATTCCCATGCGAAAATCTGCAAATGGCCAAAAATGCTTTTCATATAAAGGTGCGACAATGTGGAATAGGCTAAGCCAAGAATCAAAATTGTCCCCGACATTGAAAACTTTCAAAAAAAGCATAGCAAACCATGCATTTAACTAATTCTCTTTTATATCATATCTACTAGATGCATGATCATACCTAAATTTTTATACACTTTGTTAATAGCTGTATAGATCTTATCTCTTTTTCGATTTACGTGTAAAATTATATATTTTCTTTTGTAAGTTATTTTAACAGGGTACATTGTAAAACAGTGTAACTGAATGTTTTACCCTGTATAAATATTATAAAATCAAATCAATCAAATCATTTTAAATTGCCCCCTTCAACTTCGGAATCTGTTTTGGAAAAGTCGGTCCCTCGTGGAAAAAACTCGGTCCTTTGAACGAACAGCCCCCTAAAAAAATTTTGCATTTGCGCCCCTGACCAGACTCTTTAAGACAATCAATGTTGCTGGACTTTGATCTCTTATTGAGGAGTTCATTGATTGCCTTCCATGATTCTTTCATGTTACTTTGACATGCAGAGATCTTATTAGTATAGTACTCCTTCTTTAGTTGGGAATTTAGGACATTGACCTTGTTACGGACCTGTCTATAAGACTCCATAATGAGTTGGGACTCTCTTTTGGCTGCAGCCTTTTTTAGTTTATCCATGGTCTGCATTAGCTTCTTCAGGTCCTTGTCTATCCAGGGGCAGTACTTCTCTGAAACACGCATTACAGTCATTGGGGCATGCGTCTCTATGATCAAAGAAAATAGGTTTGACCAATTGCTTACAAGAACATCTATGTCATCCGTTTCATTAAGCATTCGCTCCCAACATATGCCAGAAACATCAGCTAGGAATGCTTCTTCGTTAAAATTCTTCATCCTTCGAGTTTTGATCACTTTATGGCCCTTTTCAACTACTCCATTAAATTTTCGAATGCAGTAGACCATATAATAGTCACTCAGGGAAACTTCATGCACTCCAGATTTGACAATGTTTCTGGCACGTGTTGTAGCAATATGGTCAATAATAGAAGCAGTATCTAGAGTGACCCTAGTTGGTTCACAATGAGCTGTTTGAAGCTGAACAACTCATATGGATCAAGCACATGCTTTGAATTGTTATCTATGGGCTGCTCAGCTTGTTTTGGAGTGAGATCACAATTAGTGTCCCCTAAGAGGATTTTTTCTTTACCCTCTTTGTCCAAAAAGGAAAGAACTTTTTCCAGCTTATTGAACGATCCAACAGGGTCGCTGGGTGGGTGATACCAAGCCAGAACAAGAAAGGACTTGCTCTTTGGTGGTTCAACCTCAATACAGATAAGTTGACCATCAATAGGGATATCAAGACGACGTTTATACTTGACAGAGTCCCTGATATAAATGGAAACACCACCACCATTGCATGTCCTATCCAGACGCTCTTGCTGGTATCCAGCCCCAATAGTGAGTTCCTTTGGGAATTCTGGATCGAGCTTGGTCTCATTCAAAGCAAGAATGTGAATCCCAAGGTTTAATAGCTGAATCTCATCTAGGTGACTGCGGAGACCGTTGATATTCAGGGATGCAATTGTCATGCCCTTTTTAAACCCTAAATGCTGATGACACCTGCCAGATGCCGCAGTATCACTAGTGGGTGTCATATTGTTAGGTGAGAAGCAAGTATTGCAAGCATCCTCTCTGTTATGAGTTTGAGATGGGGATGGGTCAGTTACTTCCACCCCGGTAGCACTGCTACTGTTACCCAGATTTCGTATGGGCAAGCAAGTTCCTGGCAAACAAGCGCTTCCTTTTGCAACTCCATTCTTGTTGTATAGAAGTAAGCGAAGTGTTTCGCTTACTTCTTCACAATAAGTGAGCATTCTTTTTGTGAAAAACTAAGCGACGGGTTTCGCTTCCTTTTGCAACTCCATTCTTGTTGTATAGAAGTAAGCGAAGTGTTTCGCTTACTTCTTCACAATAAGTAAGCATTCTTTTTGTGAAAAACTAAGCGAAGTGTTTCGCTTCCTTTTGCAACCCTATTCTTATTGTATAGAAGTAACCGAAGTGTTTCGCTTACTTCTTCACAATAAGTAAGCATTCTTTTTGTGAAAAACTAAGCGAAGTGTTTCGCTTCCTTTTGCAACTCCATTCTTGTTGTATAGAAGTAAGCGAAGTGTCTCGCTTACTTCTTCACAATACGTAAGCATTCTCTTTGTGAAAAACTAAGCGAAGTGTTTCGCTTCCTTTTGCAACTCCATTCTTATTGTATAGAAGTAAGCGAAGTGTTTCGCTTACCTCTTCACAATAAGTAACTATTTTTTTTGTGAACAACAAAGCCGAAATTTTGCTACTTCTAAAGACTTGTTCCAAGTTTATCTCGTCAACTGGCAGATTGACTTATTACAGATGACGAAATGGGCTTGGGTCAAATCTACTACTTACCCTGAATCATATTTTCTTAAATCGTGTAAAGCGACTCCCCCTCTCTCTCCCTCCCCCCCCCCCCGGATGAAGAAGCAGGCTACTGCAAAAAAGAGATGTTGACAGGAAGGATTTATCGATTCATGTAAACTAACAGAACAAAATGAAACAAAATAGTGGTATCATCATAAAGAAGAATATGGAAGGATAAAGCACAAACAGCATTGGTATATTCAACCATTAAAACTTTTCAGGTCACTATTCAGGCAGTTGATAAGGTCCGGTTGACAAATACTTACGTTGAAAGAATCGTTGAAACAAATTGCGAAAAATAAGCCCCCATGTGGTATTTGCCACGATTACTTGAGTGAATAGAACTTTGATCATAATGTTGAATAACATGGTACCAAATAGACATGAGTGGAGCGAAATTGCTTCTCAATTTGATGCAATTGTCTTTGGTATATAAATTCCTTTCCTGTGTGTTCATGATAGAAACTGATCTCATTCAACAACGAAAATGTTTGAGATTTGTGGTGACTCAAAATTCATGATGAAAAACTGCCAATTGCATTTATTCGTGGATATGTACCGGATATCTCATTTGAGAGAGACTGAAATAGAAGTGTAGACATGTATGTAATAACTAAATAAATAAACAAATGATACAATGATAATGAAAATTATAATAATGATAACAGCGATGCTTATAATAATAAAAACCCCTATCGAATGATGTTCAGTTTTGATGGAAAGCGTCACCAGTCATAAAACTTCATAATTGATATTTCTTTATTGGAATAACTTTAGTTTGAAATCAGGTCATTTTACCCATGCTTGTCAAAAAGTATTTTTTCAATGTAATAGCTGTTGGTCAAGTACTGGATTAGAAACTGCTTGACTGATTTAGTTGCAGTCAACAAAAGTATTTGAAAGTAAACAAAGTGACTATAAGAATACGTCTTCAACCAAACAGCTCCACAGTTGAACTGGTGGAAATGGTGCACAACGTTAAACATATAGCAGATTGTCAGAACTTTGGTTTATGTCTTGTTAAAGTTAATATGTCAACAGTGATACAGCAGAACGACAAAAGGGCAAATCGCAGATGTGGGACCTCTAGAACAACTCAACAAGAAGGTACTTAGAAGTTTTGGAATATTACTAAGCAATTCTTCGTTGTATGGAAGGAAAAATTGCTGATAATTGCATATTTTTCCATACTAACGTCTGAAATATTGAAAATAACTCGTTAGTTTGGCAATTATGAGGAAAATTCTCGTCAAAAGAGGACGCTATAGTAGAGTTTTCATCATGAAGGGCCCCAAATCAAGCGTTAACAAAACATTAAAAAAGAACCCAACGGAGTACAATAGTGCTCGTATAAAATCTGCAATGATGTGATGTGCACTGATCTGTACATATGCATTGATCATGGTTAGCAAAGGATATGACTCATCTTGCTGTTCGAAACTTCCATGCTTCACTGTAGGATACCATTTTTCAGCAAAACTTTAAAATACTCATCTAAAATGTAATTGCCAATTTCTATCAATGAATTGTTGAAGCAAAATTTAGGTAATTTACTATAATTCCATGAGAGAATCTCTGATATCTTTGTTACTGTTAATTTTGGAGTTTTGTGTCGTAATCAAATCGACTCAAATTGATAAAGTGAGGCTCTTTTGAAAATTCTACTGCTTTTCTTCCATCAATTTATGATTTATTTGCTTTCAACGTTAAAGCCTTGTTTTCACGTGATCGTTCCTGTCGCTTCCATCGATGGCAAATTTTCCAGCGACACAAAGGACACAATAGACCTTTTCAAAGAGGTCTGGGAAGGCGCGCTACTTTTCTGGAAGATGGCGGATACACGGGAATCTTCTCCGCGATGCTGAACTGGAGTTGCTGTGGGAAAATTTGTGAACAAAATATGGAATTTAACTCTAGTTATATAGTTCATGAAAGACCAGAGGGGCTTCAGCATGAAAAAAAATACTTGCTTATCACATGCACGCAATATCACATGAACGCAACAGTTTTTGTTGCATTACGTCGCCCACTGCAACTGCATTTTAACGTTTGCAGTGCGAAGGGGATTCCCCTTCGCAGCATATCCGCCATCTTCCAGAAAAGTAGCGCTCCGTCCCAGAACCTCTTTGAAAAGGTCTATTGACGGAAGCGATTGAGTGGTTTCCAAATAATCGCTGCTGTCTCGCAGTTTCCATCATAGATCCAAACAAGTCCAAACTTCGCTTAGTTTTTCACAAAAAGAATAGTTACTTATTGTGAAGAAGTAAGCGAAACACTTCGCTTACTTCTATACAACAAGAATGGAGTTGCAAAAGGAAGCGAAACCCGTCGCTTAGTTTTTCACAAAAAGAATGCTTACTTATTGTGAAGAAGTAAGCGAGACACTTCGCTTACTTCTATACAATAAGAATGGAGTTGCAAAAGGAAGCGAAACACTTCGCTTAGTTTTTCACTAAAAGAATAGTTACTTATTGTGAAGAAGTAAGCGAAACACTCCGCTTACTTCTATACAATAAAGGCGGATTTCCATTCAGTGCATTTCGTCGCGCGCGCGACAATTTGCGATCGATTTGCAGTCTGGGCATGCGTACTTTGCGTCATTTGGTAGCACGATCAGAGCGCGCGATCGCACAAAAAAGTAGAAGCTCATCCTACTTTTGCGATCGATCGCCAACGTTGTAACAGACCCAGCAGGAAAGGTTAGGCCATGCGACGTGCCCATTTGCCCTGGTTCCTATTATTCTTGTTATTTGCATCATCTCCTTCGTAGGAGTAGCAACGGCTTTAAACATCCATTAATAGGAGCCATCTTTGATCACGTTATTATTTGAATTTGGAGAGCTCGAAGATGCCTCTGGACTACTTATCGGAATTGAAAGAAAGTTGTGCGATCGCTAAAAGTCGATCGCTAACTGTCACGCGCGCGACAAAAATCACTGAATGGAAATCCGCCTTAAGAAGGAGTTGCAAAAGGAAGCGAAACACGCTTAGTTTTTCACAAAAAGAATGCTTGCTTATTGTGAAGAAGTAAGCGAAACACTTCGCTTACTTCTATACAATAAGAACGGAGTTGCAAAAGGCAGCGAAACACTTCGCTTAGTTTTTCACAAAAAGAATGCTTACTTATTGTGAAGAAGTAAGCGAAACACTGGGCTTACAGTAAATCCCCGCATATAAGAACCTACTTTTTTGAGAGCCAGGCTGAAATAGGTTCTTATTTCAAAGACACTATGACTAATATCAGGGTAAAAAGGTTATTATTTGAAGGGTTGCTTGTGTAGGCCCTTTCAAAGTCTTAACAATGATTTTCAGCCACGTTATTTCTGTTTGAAGGGTTCTTATACCGGGTGAGTCAAAAAAACGCCAGCCGTTTGAAAGGCTACTGCTCTCTGAATATATAAGCAATAATATTTTGCAATATTTGATTAAATAGCTAACATATTCAATTATTTTCAGAATTTTTTTTGGCTAAAATCGGTCACTCCGTTCAGATTCTGCAGGCAATTTTCCAAATTGAGTCCCTTTGAGAAACCTTAAAAAACGTGCTAAAATTACAAGCAAAAGTCCCTAATGTGTTTACCTCACAGCAATGACTTTCAGCACGCTTTAGCACTTGCTTTCGTTTTGGCCGGTTGAAAAGTCTTCCCCCTGGTGTGAATAACTTATTTCGGGGAATTCCATTCTCCCATGAGGAGAAAATACGTGAGCACGTGCAAAAGTCATTATTGCTAGGAAGGAGAACAAAGGGAAATTTTGCTTGCTGTTTTCGCTCGTTTTTGCAGATTTTCGAAAGGGGCTGTCTGGAGAAAATCTCCTATTTCGATGGGAAGGAATGACCAATTAAAGCCGGGTAAATTACTGAACCTAATTTGACATATCGAGGATAAAACAAGACAGTTTTCAACATCATTGCTTTGATTTTCAGGGATCAGGATTTTTTCTAACGCCGGGCGTTTTTTTTTTTTTACTCACCCGGTAGACGTATACCTAACTGGGGGAGGAGCATCAACATTTAACAGCCAACCTGGGCCAAAATTAACTGAGTAACATAGATCAAAAATCAATTTTGCTATCCCTGCAATAAGAACCTGCGTTTCATCAGACTGAAACAGGTGCATAATTGCCAGGTGCATAATTCAGGAAAATCAGCCTCTGGGTTCTTATTTTGGTAGGTTCTTATATGCGGGGATTTACTGTACTTCTATACTATACTTCGCTTTGTTTTTCACAAAAAGAATGCTTACTTATTGTGAAGAAGTAAGCGAGACACTTCGCTTACTTCTATGCAATAAGAATGGAGTTGCAAAAGGAAGCGAAACACTTCGCTTAGTTGTTCACAATAAGAATGCAATACGAATGCAGAAGTTCGCTTAGTTTTTCACAGTAATACGGAGCTACATTTTAGCTTATTACGCTAACATGTGTATACCCCAAACGGGTGATACCCCGGTCATTTGCGATTGCCCTTTTGAAACTTCCACGTTTAATTGCATTTAGATATCTATTTATTGCCAGAATTGTCAAATTTACGAATGCCCAATACCATGTCTAGCTTAAAACTTTGAAACCATAAGTTCGACATAAGTTCTGGGTGTGAGTTGTTTTGGTGACTGACGAGTACTCCTACCCTGGTTTAGTTTAGATAGCCCTACACAGGAAATGAGTGATAAGAGCTGTGGTCAACTGGAATTGTATCCTTATTCAAATTGTTGATTTAAAAATGGTATAGAATTCTGTAATGGAAGTGAAGCTCCAACATTTGGTTAATCAGAAATATTAACTAAAGCATACAGAGATGAATGACGGGTTCCTGTAAACCGTGGAACGACATAACGACTAATAACGACATAACGACTAATAACGAGCTATCAAATTACAGTATCGAGTTGTCTGTCCAAACGGGTGTATCAACCAGACCACCATGAGTACAGAATGGACTGATCATTGGATCTAGGAGATAGCGGAGCTCGCGAATTTTCTGTTTCTTTCGAAAGCAAAGTAAGAAACAAGCAAGCTCATCAATTTTTTTCCTCTGTATCCCATGTTTCGTGTAAATGTGTAAGTAGAAGATGGAAAGAATGCTTCCCTGTTTCCAAATCCTTTTTCCTAAAGCTTTCTTAATTTGTAGTTTTCTTCTCCTGGGCCACTTTAAACAGTTTTAATCTGACCCTTTGGATCGTCTACTCTATAGACTTGCCCCAAGTCTATTTCGTCAATCTAAAAAATTGGGAAAGAAAAGTCGGGAAAGGGACCTTTCAGATAGACTTATTACAGACGACAGAACTTTTTTTTGGACACCCGGTATTAGTTATGTTACATTGCCAAATACTCTATTGGTTATGGTAACTATTATCGAGCCATTAAACTGTTATGTTATTTTGCCAAGAACTCTCTTATGGTAAAACTATTATTAGGAAGCCAGGGAATGTTGCCTATACCCGTACCTGCAAAAGTCTTTGTTGTTGTGTCACGAAAAATTGTAAGGAGACAGGGAACCATTCTTTCCATTTTCTACTTACACATTTACGCGAAACAAGGGATACAGAGGAAAAACTTGATGAGCTTACTTGTTTCTTACTTTGCTTTCCAAATAAACAGAAAATTTGCGAGCTCCGCTATCTCCTATATCCAATGATCAGTCCATTCCGTACTCATGGTGGTCCGGTTGATACACCCATTTGGACAGACAACTCGTTACTGTAATTCGATAGCTCGTTATTAGTCGTTATGTCGTTATTAGTCGTTATGTCGTTCCACGGTTTACAGGAACCCGATGAATGACATCCCCCTCGGATGATACAACGTGAATTTGATGACAGTTGTTAAGAGGTTTTCAGCACACAAACTCGGATGATTCAAGAAACTTGAAACTTTTAACGCAAAGAAAACAAAGTTTCTTAATCAAAGTTTCAAAGTTTCTCAACTTGATAACGGGCTCAGCTGGAAACGTCCTGATTCAGAAAACTCTGATCAAGGTACGATTAATTTCATTCTTGAATGTTTATTTTAAATGATTCAGTGAATAAAGGCTTTCTGTACGGTCATCCTAAACTTATAAGAAACGGTAAGCTCAATTTTCGAAACTTAGAACTACCCTCTGAAGTTAAACAGCCAGGAAATTTTTGTAATTTGCAAAGTGTCCAAAATTTAAGGGAAAAATCGATATCTTAGAGAAATTCATGGAGAAAATCGATAATTTGGATGAATTCATGGAAGAAATACGACAATTTGGACACAAGGAAAAGTCGGACCTTTTCGTCCGAGAAGTCCGCTTTTTCGAGTTCCAACATGTCCGAGTTTTCTTCTAGTTCATAGGAGAAATTCGATAGTTCGGACAAAGAAAAAGTCGGACAATTTCATCCGAGAGGTCCGAGTTTTCAAGTTTGAACATACTAGGGCTAAAAGGAAAACTCGGACCTGGAAGTCTCGGACAATTTGGTCCGAGAAGTCCGAGATGGCCGAGACGTCCGAGTTTTCGACCTGGCCGAATGGAGTTCGATGTAAGTGCCTGCAGTTTATCCAGTCAGGGCCGAGGAGAGGAGGTCAGGGGGTCAAAAACCTGGGAACCATAGCCATAGGGCCCATGAATAATAACACAGGTTTTGAAATATAGCTAAAATTCAGGTCTCTTGTCAAGTTCATGATCAAAAAAGGGCCCGGCCCCAATAACTTCTCAAATTGCCATTATGTATTAAAATCAAGAAGAGGCAACTTGTTATTATATCGTGATTCTTGTGCATTATGACTGGCTTGTTCGATGACCAGGGCCGCATTTAAGTCTCTTGGGACCCTGGGCCCAAAACTGCTTGGGGCCCGTTAAAATATACCTAAAAAAATTGTTTTACGTGCACAGTAGTTGTCATTGCATTGGTATGACTTTTTATAAAAAAGGTCCAAAGATTCAGTCATGTCTTCCTTCTTAGCCATATTGATGATTTTCTTTGGGTCTAAAACGCTCAGGACGTCAAATCGGGGCGGATCCAGCCCGAGGTCGGGGGAGGGGCAGCCTTCAGGGAGGGCGGCCAAAGTAGTATTTAATTTTTGGACTTCTTATTGAGAAAATTCTTTGGCTTCTGTTAAATAACGTCGCGATTTGTATGTTGGCCCCCAAATTCTGATCGAAACAGTCAAAAAGAGTTTCGTACGGTTACGACGTGGGGTGCACTTCTCACGAAAAAAGGGGGCACCAAGCTGAGTTTCCTAAATGAAGGCGGGTAATTGCCCCCATTTGCCCCAGGTCCCTTATTTGCCCCCCTTAAATCCGCCACTGATATCAAACGTTGCTGCCATTAGGCATACGTCAACAATGCGCTGTTGTGACATTGTGGACATTTTCATTTTCATTTCATTTAATCTTTTTTATACATGATACTCAATCAGTCATAGTAAAATAACAAAAACAAAGATAAAGTTAAATATGCATCGAATCGTACTGTTCTTCCAGGAGGTCATGTTTCAAGGGGTCTTCGTTGTCTTATTGGCCCAAAAAATATTTTCTAGCCTGCTTTTTGGAAAGTGCAGCAGATTCCACATTTCTAATATTGTTTGGGATATCATTCCACACCTTAGCACCTTTGTACGAAAAGCTCTTTTTTGTTATCTCTAGCCTAGGTCTTGGTACCTGCACGTCATTCGCTCTCCTTGTTTCATATTTTGAAACCTGAGATCTTTTTGTGAACTTTTGCCGAAGGATTTCTGGACATTGCTCATTTAGAATTTTATGCACCATCATCGCCTGGTCAAGCTTAATTAGTTCATTTACACTTAATGTTGCAGATGGTATTCAGTCTTTAATAGGCGCGGATTGGATCAGAGTCATTGCCCTATCCTGTAACTTTTGCAAGCTATGGAGTTTAGTTGCAGAAAGGTGACCCCATAGGAGATTACCATATCTGAGGTGACTTTCCACCAATGCCCGGTATACTTGAAAAAGTTGTGATTGAGGGAAAATTGTCGAAGTTTTCTGATGGAATCAAGACCTCCCTTTCATTTTCCTTTTACTATCTTATACTGTTGATTCCATGACAGAGTTTCATCAATAGTTAAACCTAAATACTTCGTCTTTCTAACTCGCTTGATTTCATCTTCTCCAACCTTAAGATCACCGATTTCGGAGATCTTGCCTAATTGCTTGCTGTTTCCTAAGAACATGAATTCGCATTTCGTTACATTTAGGCTTAACTTGTTTTGTCTTAGCCAATCTATGACATCTTGCAACTCATTTCTTAAGTCTTCCAAAAGTTGGTAAGCGTCCTCTCCACCAAGAGTAATACTTGTGTCATCGGCATACATATTGGGTGCGAATTTTGTAAGGGACTCCTCAAAATCGTTGATATACAATATGAATAGAAGAGGCCCTAAACATGACCCTTGAGGAATGCCAAAGGAAACCAGTCGTTTCTCGGAATTCTGGCCGTTAAGGTAGCAATACTGCTGGTGTTCTGTTAGATAGGAAGCGAACCATTCGAGCTCCTTCTGACAAATGCCATATCTTTGTAGTTTTGCTAAGAGAATATCGTGATCAATGGTATCGAATGCCTTTTTCAAATCAAGGAAAAGGCTAATGCTGACATTTTTTCGATCAACATTGCTATACCAAGAATCTGTTACATTCAACAGAGATGTTATTGTTGAATGAAGTTTGCGGTAGGCAAATTGGTTCTTGGATAGCAGATTGTTTGCTGTTAAAAATTCAAAAAGTTGATCTCGAGCTACTTTTTCAAATATTCTCGAAACAGCCGACAAAACGGAAATCGGTCGATAGTTATTCAAATCTGATTGCCGTCCTGATTTAAAAATAGGTGTTACTCTAGCTGTTTTCCATATGTAAGGAAAGATGCCCACCCTCAGCGACTCATTGAAGATTATCTTGAGGGGGTCACAGATTAGTTCCGCTGCGTCCTTTAGTATCTTTGCCGGAATTCTATCGGGTCCTGGTGATTTAGAGTCCTTCAGTCCTCTGAGTGCAGTAAGTACATACTGCTTAGTAACGGGCTTGAATTTAAACTTAACAGACTCTTCATTGCTTGGTATAAAGCGGGTTGGGTCATCATTCAATTTACCCTCAATTTACCTATAAATTCAATTTTAGTTAGTTAGAGTTGCATGGCAAAGTGAGCAACTCTAAATGCAGTCATTGCACTTGGGAAAGTTGCCACTGCAGCTCTTTACACAATTTGCTCTAACAGATAATACGAAATATAGACTTTTGCATTTCATCAACTCGACAATCATTTGAAATTGATCTATGGTCGAGACGAAATGAATTTGCTACCATTGATGAGCAACTACTTTTGCTCGCCAATGAAGTATTGTCAGTGTATGAAGGCACTATGTTTTATGAAGACGTTACTGCTCAATTCAACACAATGCTGAAATCAACAGCACTTCATAGGCTGTTCAAACCTTTGCTCGGGGCCCCCTAAGTCTTAGAATTTTAGGGGGCCCCCGGGCCCAGTGGGCCCATGGGTAAATGCGTCACTGTCGATGACATTACAGTTGTATTTAGAGGTGCAAATAGCTACCAGAGCGACTCTAGGACTTCAACAGAGTAACAGGTTCGAGCGAGAGAGGACGGGCCTTATAAAGGTAACTTTTTACCTTTATAACGAAAGTGATGCTGAGTTGTTTTCGTAAAAGTTGTTATCAGAGACCTTTTCTAAAGTTAATGAATAATGTTCTATCGCTTGCCCTCTCCGTCATTCTCTTAAGCCCTGCCTGCCCTCACCTACCCTCGCCACTCGCCTACTTCACGATCCTCGCCTAAAGTCGCAACCCTCTCGAGCCCCTCGACCCTCATCAACCTCCCCACCCTCGTCTGTCACGAGCAGTTGAATGCGATCTATCTAGATAGTTGCAATGGTTTCATTGACTCCATATTTTTCGAGCGCATGGTGCGAATGGACCAAGTCATGTGACATTAATAATTCTGCATGTTTTGCAAAATTTTCGAGAGTATAGTGTATTGTATAAAATTGTTTTGACGTTGCACGAGCGAGAAGATATCTACAAAATGTTTGGAATACAGAGCCAGATACACTCATGGATGTTCCTAGCTGCATTTTCCCACCAGCTCCTAGTGGTTGTTGAAGGTTTGACTAATAATCATTTTACCATTATGATTAACATACATGCTAATGTCTTTTTTGCCCTCCTTGGTACCTATCCTTGTTGGCCTTTGCAATTAGGAAAGTCTTGGAGGACGATTGATTCAAAATGGTGTCAGAAAGTCCTGTCAGTCACCCATTGAGCTCACAACTAAACAATCAATTTCCTCTCTGACAGAGAGCCCCAGTCAAGCAGGTTTGGTCGGAAAATATTAGCCAATTCTTTGTGTGTTTACCAGAAACAAAAGTTGAGTTGATAATGTTATTTGAGTTTACGAAACGAAAACTTCGCATTGGTGGCCGGCATCTAAGTATGGCTGGTCGAAATTTGGATGGAGATGGTGGATACATCGGCAAAATGGCATTATTTAATAACTTTGTGTTTGAATGTTTACTTTTGAAAGAAGATATTCGAAGGACAATCTGCAAATGTTGATGCAAATGTTGATGAATCAACCATAACTTGCTCTTTGAAATTTTCAGTTTGGCTTGTTTGGACCATATTTTCATTCAGAAGAAGATTTGGGTTCTGCCTTTTCTCGTAAAAATCGATAGTTCAAAGACTATATTGTGCATTGCGATAATGTGAATAGTGAATTGTGATTTTAGATGCTAATATCCGGTGAAAATATGCTTCTGATTCAGAAGTTCTTAATTACAGGATTTTTTAAGTAGACATTCAGAAGCTTTTAAAAGTTTAAGGCGTGGATGATAGCAAATATATCGTTGAAACTTTGTTCTTGAGCAATATCAACTAGCCATTTGTGTTTCAAGATGACAGAAAACTTTTTACTCAGGCACGTAGGCCCGTAGCAGCTATTGGGGCCAGTCGGGCCCAGGCCCCCCAATAATTTTCAAAAGTTGTATTTTTTCATTCATCACATATAACGTAGAAAGCTGACTGAATGAACTATGAAATTACTCTCTAAAAAAGTGTTTCTCGTGTCCTCCCTCTATCAATACTTTCAAAGTGCCCTAGGCGAGATTACTCTAGGTACCAGAGCCTAATAAGAATATAGAATATAAACAGAAAAAGGAAAAAGAGAGATTCCCAGAGTAAAGGTGAATTAAGATGTAACCACTCTCACTGAGAATTTAAAATTTGGAGCTTCTTAGTACTTTTCTTTCCTAATCAAACAGTTCAAGCTATCACGATTCTTTTGAACGAGCTTCTTAATTGTGTATTTCGAGTCAAGACCTGTCTCAGGTTAACAGTAACAAACAACCGCCTCAACAAGCGAACGGTGCTACATGTGCACAGAGACAGCATTGATAAACTCATGCAAACTCAACCCTCAGCATCTCAAAAGAATTTGCTGTAGAATCCAATGCAAGAAAACTTAATTTTGGGACGCTCAGTCCTTTTGATGTAAGAAGCAATTTGTCAAGTGAGATGAAAGTACTCAGACTTTATCAATCTAAATCAAACAAATCTGAACTGCGAGAACTCGCAATGCTTTCGACCAAGTATTCTTATGTGGTAGTTTGGTTTCAGCTTGCCTGCTTGAAATATATTTGGATTTATAAATTTCCTATTTTGCCTTTGGGACCTCCGAGCATAGAATTTCCTCTAAGTATTCACAGAAGGGTGTTGTCAAGAAAAAAGGGGCGTGGCTCGAAAATTTTCCAGCCGGACCGCCAAGTTCTTTCCGCTTTCAGCCTTAGCGCGAATAGGTGCCCCTCCAATCTGAAAAACGCTCCTAGGGGCCTGTTACTTATGACGTTTCAGATATGTCAAGAAACATCAAAATTTGTAGATTTTCCTTCGAATCTTCTTTCAAAAGTAAGGGGCCATCGACTTTCGATTTTCGTATCTTTTAACGGCAATTGGCCGTGGGGGGCACGTTTGGTCTTACCCTTAGGCCGTTAATAAAATAAAAAATCGTACAGAAATCTCCGTCAGGGAATTTTTTGAAAAGCGTAGATAAAATCTTTACAAATGACACATAAGAGAGTAGAATAGAACAGTTTTACTATGCCTCCCGATATGGCGTATCTTCGGTTGAAGTCCAGCATGTTCCAAAAGACATTTGTTTGCTGCTCTGCTCCCCAAAAGTCTTACTTTTTAGGCCAAAGATTTTAGGCCGATCGGGGGCACGTTTGGTCAGAGTCTTTTGAAAACAAATGGTCTAGAAACTTTGCGGCCGTCAAAGGATGCCGCGTTTTATGTTGAGCCCGACAATAAGCAGAGTAATCGAAGCGTGAAAGTGCACACACGGAAAACAAGATGGCAGCCGCATACAGCGAAAATCAAGACTTTGTGGACGGAGAAGATCTGGATGCCATATCAAACTTGCTCGAGAGTGATTTGTTGGAACAAGAACTGGAAGATGACCTATTAGAGGCTATCAAAGATGTATGTATAACCATAGAACCTTCCGTGTATATCTTTTTCAATTAGTTTTCTTTCGTCCATTTACCACAAAAGAGAATTCCAGGCCATGCTTCCGATCAGTTTTCAACAAGAACGTCATAGTTAGAAGCTCGTTACTTTGGCTTGATTTGAGATTGATTATCATCGCGATAGTTTGATAATGATTTAATTCAGAAAGCATGCATTTTGCTTATTTTAGACTCTGTTTCAGGACGTCGGTTGTCCCGGCCTGCCCCGGAGTACTGCGATATGAAGAACAACGGGCACCTACAACACCGATCGGTTTGAACCTCCAAAATCCCTAGCTATGGATCTCAAAATGGAACGATTCTGCTACAAATGGGTAGCGTTTTGAATTGCATCAAAAACATTCCGAGATTTACATTCTTATCGCTGGATTTTTTTGTCTTACTTAAATTGGCTTGTGGTAACTTTATCTTTAGTGAAACTCGATTTCTGGGAAGTTGAACAAGCTTTTGCCCCTAACTAAGGACTTGAAAAATGTGAATAAAGATCTTTGGAAATCCTTAACTATGATGGATCTTCCCCTAAAATGCATCTTCCTTTGGGCTAGGAAGTCAATTCTCTTAGTACAGTACAATGCCAGCAGTTACATCAGCTAACCCATTTATGAATAATATTTACTGTGTACCAATGCTGCAATATCCCTTCTGAGCGTTTGGAAATGAAACAAACAGTAACCTACAATGGATTATAATGAAGACAATTTGTTTTGCAGGTTGAAGGTGGTGATTTCAAATGCACATTGTGCCCCAAAGTTTGCAGGTCACAAAGAGGTTTGACCAGGCACAAAAACTCAAAGCACAAGCAAGAAAGAGATCACAATGCTAGCCTTGTTACAGGGGACGCAAACACTAATGATGAAGTTGAAATAGATCCTGCCTTTTTCCTTGCACTTGTCAATGAAAGCATCAAAGCGCTTTCAGAGGACAAGTGCTTTCCTGTTGGTTTTCGCAAACAGTTTGAAATTTACGAATATTCAAATACAACTGATGGTAGCACAAAACAGCACATTGTTGACCAAATATGGAAAACCTGGAACGGTTTGAAGAAGGGAGGAAATGTTGAGAAATTCTACGCAACATTTTATGCAACTGTAGTGCCAAAAGCAGGTGTGCTGTTTTCTGCCCTTAGTGCCCATGGTGCAACACTTCTGTGCACAAAACTTGCAGATAAAATTGCTGCAAGCACAAAATCAAGGGAACATAAAACTATGCCCAGTGTGATCTCTCTGTCAGATAAGGAAGAGGCTTCCCTGCAGTACCTTGGTGGGTATGTTTTTTACAAGTTAAACAGAAAAATTTTTAATTCAAGGCACCACAAATCAGAAATTGGTCAGCAGCATCTATCGATATTGCGGGCTGGATGAGTTGATAATGATTCAGGATGCCCTCAGAAACTTGTCGATGGCCTTAATCGAGGAGGACTTTGGAAGATAAATGAGACATGCCAGAAAATTTTTACCATAGCTGAACTTAAGTTTCTCACCCACACAAATGCAGGAGTCACAAAGAATATTGATTCCAAAAAACTTGTTGGCGAATTATGTGTTAACCAAGATATATTGGCCTTGTATCAAACTTTGGTAAGTTCTGCTGCTTTACCAGTAGACAAGGATATTGCAAAAGATGTTCTTGAAAGAATATTAATTTTGTACATAAAAGTGCGTTCATTTTCTTATGCAAAAGACATTGTGAACAAATTCAAAATCGATCAAAGGAAAGCCAAATCTAAGGCACTGAGAAAAGAGATTCAAAGAACAACTGAGAAGCCATCTACAAAAGAATAACCATATGAAACTTGCATGAACTTGCCATGAGCATGCAACTTTACAGAATATTTGAAACTTCTGAAAAACATTAGTTATTACAATAAGCAGTGTTGTTAGAACCACCTTTCTGCAGAAAACAAATAATTGCCCATATTCAAGTTGTACTGTACATGTTTTTTATAAGAAACTTGGATCAGGACATACAGCTACAAGTTTCGTACAGTAATTCAAAACTGAAATTTTCACATTTTGGTACTCAAAGTTTCTTAACTTATTTCTTATCTTTTTTTTGCATTTATAGAAATTACTTTTTAAACATAGTAAACACTGTTACTTAAAATTTTGACCATGTTAGTTCTAGTTTCTTGTATGTCAATCAGTTTCTTATGAAAAACTGGTAATCATATAATTTAGTGATGTTGCTTTTGTGACAATTGTTTTACACACAAAGTTACATAATAAATTATCACTCTTGCATAGGCCATGTGACCTCTCAGTTTAGGGCCATATAAATTTGTTTCTGGACTATTATTTCAAAAACACCTGTCTACAAAGTTCATCTATTTCCAGGGGAATTTGATATTTTAAACAAAATTGTCATCAAGGCATTACGCAGTCATCCCTATTTGATACAAATTTTGTATGTTTGATACAACACAAGTTGTTCTTTGATAGAACCAATAGCATTTTAATGAAGATTTTGGAGCAAGCTGTTAAAATTTTGCTCCAAGATTTAGGTTATGCAAATTTTTTATCCATTCCTCTAATGATAACAAACACTGTTAACAACCAAATGCTACCAAAAAAGCATCAAGGTGCTTGTTGTTATGTACAGCACAAAAGTCATTAAGATCGACTCTTTTTCCTTGTTTCTATTGCTTCATGTTCCACATCATACCATCTGTTTTCATTCTTGTTTCTTTTCCTTCCTTTTGTGTTTCCCCTGACTGGCAGGATAGATCGCTGGATCCTTAGCTTGTTTGCATTGTAACCAAAGTCCCGAATACTTGGGTTATCGCATCTTCTGCCAAGTCCCCGCTGCCTCCCAAAGTATTCTTCAACAGGATCTTGGCAAAACCTGTTTGTTAGGATGTACCTGGCACCATTTCTCAGCAAAAACTTTGTGACATCAATAAGGGAATATGTGCTGAGTTTAAGACCCTCGTATGTTTGCCAGGCAATGAACATTTTTGATCTTGCACTTCCATCATATTCACCTTCCCTTTCATCTATGCTGTCTCTCCAAGACTGCAAATATCCAAGGAACTCCTCCTCTAGCCACTGGAATCTTTGATCATCTACATCTGTGTATGGTTTCAGAAACTCCTTTCTTTGATATTCTCCTTCTTTCAAACTTCTGACATTGAAGCAATCAAAAAAGCTGTCGATCATCTCACAAAATTGGGCAGTTGCCAGGGTATTGGTTGCTGAAAATTCTCGCAAAACTGTTGCCATGGTTTTACTCAAAACCTGGGCAGCAAGATCTACCCTCATGACTGAATATGAGTTCAGCAGTATGTGGTCGGCAGTCAACTTGGGTAAAAGGTGAAGACCATTCTCCTGATCTTTGTAATAAATACTAGAAATGTGGCTCCACAGCATATCCTGGCCATTGTTCCACATGTATCTTGTTTGGCGACCAGATCCAGAATGGAACAAACAGTTTCTGCTTGTCTTAACCAGATGTGGTGCATCACTGAAAAAGAAGATGCTTCTATTCTCAGCATAGATGTTAGGGGCCTTGTAAACCAGATCTCTCTCATTCTCTGAATCCATTTCACCATGCATTTTGATAAATCTACGATTAGGTGAGGCACCATCTGCAGTGGCAACAACAACAGCAAGTTCACAGCTGATTTCACAGATTGCAACTGCCCTCCAAAATAATGAGAAAAGCTGAATGGAGGTTATGGCTTCAGTTGCAAAATAACCAATCACAAATTGGAGTTTTGAGCAAATACCTTTCACCATGAAGACTAGCGCATGTGTGGCTATGTGATCTTCTGCATCAAGAGTGGCATAATTTATGTCAGGGTCCCCAAGATCAACATACCCAATTAGCTCTCCAGAATGTTTGTCCCAGACAAGTCCACTTTGTACTTTCATTTCATCAAATAGGATAGAAACATACCGTTCAAACGATTTATATGGCTTTACCATGTTTGCCAATGTTTCTACAATTTCAGGGTTGAATCCTGTCTTAGGTTTTATAGCATTGCTATAATTCCTCAACTGCCTTCGGCTGGGAAGCTCAATGATTCCACTGCCATTAAAAGTTCCTCTGAGTTCATCATATGCAGATGAAGATTTGCATGCTATTGACAGACACCATCTAATAATCATTGGATGATATCTTCTGCCATTTATGGATCTTTGGGAATTCTTTTGTTGTTGCTGCCAGAACAGTTTCATGAAGGGGCTCATTTTTTCACTATTTTCAGTTATCACAGTCAAAAGATCATGGCTAAGGTCTGGTGTGATTTCAAGGCTATTTTTACAAATTTCCTTTTCCATTTCATTAATTTTTGCCTCTAACTGCTTACACTTCAATCTCTGAGCTTGAATAGTAAGTTTCAGACGCTTTGCAGAAGTTAGGCTTATTGGTGCTCTGGTCTTGGCAGGAACTGAATGCCTGGCCCTTGTTTTCTTGTCTTGCTTATCTTTGTCCATTTCACGCTCATTGCATGGCTGACACTGCTTGCCCTTGATAAGGACCATGCAGTTTCTTGAACGGGAAGTCTCTTCAGCTGAAAATGGTTGATCATTCTCACCGTCAGGGTCAACTTTCAGTGGAACTGCATGTTTGATGGACCTTCCAGAAAAGCATGTGCATTTGTGACCTTCGCAAATTGACAGATTCTCCAAATTATTCTTGATATCAGAAATTGTGACACATCTGACACTTCTCTTAAAATCCTTGTATAGACTGTGGTCATCAGGGAGGAACCAGCCAAACACAGATATCGTGTAAGCAAGGCTCTCGTCAATAATGATTTCAAATCTTGGCAAAATGTATGGTACTTCATACTTTATCACATGTACTTTGTCAGGATGAGTTATTACGGACCAGTCCTTCAAGACCAGTTTCTTAACCCTTGCTGTGACATCCTTGAGATCCTTGTAAAAGAATGACTGCTTGCTGCTGAGTTCAAGATCCTGCACAACACTTCTTGCAGGCCTTTCTGTTTTCTCCACTGGACTTTCATTTACCAAGGACTTTTTTGGTAGTTCTTCTGTTGGTAGTGCCCCAAATTTGACAAACTTCTTGGTTAACTTTGGACCATGATCTGCAAATGAAACAATTTGATTAATAAACAATTCATTAATTAAGATGACAAGATACGGGGTTGACTACATATATAATAAATGTTTCTTATATCTATGGCACTTATTATTTTTTTAGGCTCAAAGTTTATCAAGTTTCCCATTTCTTTTCTGAAAAGACTTGGAAAATGGTTTCCAATAGAATGAGGTTGTTCATGGATATACACGGTTTTTTATAAGAAACTTGGATCAGGCCATAGTAATTAAAGTTTCGTAATTTAACATGAAATTTTATCCATTTTAGTACTAAAAGTTTCTTAATTGGTATCTCATTTTTTGAATGCATGAATTGTCAATGTGGTCGCTAACACTGCTGCAGATATGTTTCTTGATATCTAAAACATCATATAGGAACAAACAGTGTTCTACTATGTTGAAAACACAAATGGTTAGATAATATTGCCCAATAATAAAGGTTCAACGATCTATTTGCTATAAAATTCATGCTTTTAACTTTGAAAAGTTTCTTAGTACTTCTCAGACATAGTACTAGAGTTTCTTAAAATTCTGGCCATCTTAGTACTAGTTTCTTATAAACCAGTTTCTTATAAAAAAATGTGTATTTAGCTAGCCACATGTGTTTGCCATTGAAATCTTTGAATATCAGCCCCATCACTGTCAAAAATATTAAAAAATTGGTAAAAATATGATACATCTAAGATATCTTGGTATCCATTTCAAATGAACTCTGTGTGAATTACAATAATGCCTCCAAACCATCAGACCTGGATCAAGTACCAATTGAAATGCAAGAAACTATGTAGTGTTTCTTATGAGTACAGGGGGTTAATTAATCCTGGCCTAAGAATTTCTTTTCTAATTTTTCCATTAATTACCTCAAAATCTTCTCCAAGAAATAAAGGGCCTTTTTCAGTTATGCTACCCAAGTTGAGAGAAATTGAGAATGAAATTCGAGTCTTCCTGTCCCTATCCTATGTGGCCTAAACCAACCCACCCCTATGAAGCTGATACGTTACGTATAAATAACTAGGAAGTTAAGCGCTCGCTTCGCTCGCGCTTCAACATTCCTAGCTCCTGCGGAGAGCTTTCTGACAACATCTGATAATTTACATCGAAGTACAGTAACTGAGGCGCTATAGGAAAAGGACATGTCATAACTTTAAAGACGGTAGTTGTGGATGGAATGCCAAAACTTCTTATCATGCAGCCATAAAATGCTACAGCACAAAGTTTTCTTCAATCTGTTATTGAGCATGATTATAATACCCCTTCTGTTTTTAAAGTCACTTTTATGCTTGCTGATTCAGAAAGTAGCAATATTTTCTTGCTACATTGCACATTGGAACTGGTTTGACTTACCTTAACCGTCAATCAGCATATGAACATAAGCAATACCAGACCTCTGCACATTATCATACTTTTGATATCTTGAGATCATTCTTATGGATGTTAAGAAACTTCAGTATTGGCCCAAATTCTTAGTTTCTTATAAACAATACGTGTATTCCAAGGCCCATGATATTGGGGACCGGGGACGGAGCTCCCAAGAAAATTGTAGGGACAACGCCCTAATTTAAAAGAGAACTCATGGATACAACGAGCCTTGTTCCGAAAGCCAATTTCGTAGACACATTTAGGTGCATGAGGATGAGTTTGGGAAATGACAAAATGTGCTCTTAATTTGCAACAAATCTGAGTTTGAATCCTCCTCATCTGAAAACATTTGATAACCTAGTCCTTCTTAACAGTCCTCACGTATCTAATTTTCAGACTTGTGGCCTGCCATTACGTCATTTTAATGTCTGGCTACCGGCCAAACCTAGCCTGCGTGAAGACCCTGCGGTCTGTGCGGAGAAGCAATGAGGAAAAGAAAGCTTTCTTCTTCTTCCGCACTGACAACAGCACTGCACGCAGGCCAAGAAGCGTTCTCTGTTGCGATATTCTTTCAAACCGGACCCTACGACCCCGGAGCATAGGACCATATACGACCTTGAACCCACCAAGTATAGATTTTCAGCTGACAAGTCTTTTATCAGCACAAGCGTACGAGGCAGGGGGGCCGGGGGCGCTGGCCCCCCATTTTGGAAAAGTTTTCAAAAAATGTTAGTAAACAATGGACTTCGAGTCGGGCAGCGCCCTACATTTTTTCTTCCCTTACCCTTATGTTTATCAGCACTTACGGTTGATTGGTGAACGTGCTGGACTTGCTACAAGTCTCTCTCTTGTCATCACAAGACACAGAGGAGAAACAGGGAGACATCACATCACATTTTGCCCTTCCATCTCGCCCTTCCATTTCCCTCGCCCTCACATTTTGCAACTCAAAATATATGCTGACAATAGAGAGAGACTTGTAGCAAGTCCATGAACGTGCAAGACATCAGATGTGTCAAAGTTACCTGGCCAGGCACAATTCGATGTATTCGTACAGAGCAAAGAACAGCACCAGACTTCAGAAACCCAGTCTTGTAAGCAAATACTGTCCCCTCGCTGAATGAAAATGAAATCGAGAAACAGCTATGTCAAACATCCACAAATATATGGTTCATTGTTTGATTCCAATCATAAAATTAAATTTATCCGTGTATAAGTTTAAGGCCATGAATATAACAAAATACAGGAGGTGATAACAGTCAAGGACCGAGATACAATTTTTTATTTGAGGGGGCCATGGAAAAGCGAGCATAAACCTAGAAGGCTGAAGGAGGTCTGGAGGTACTCCCCTGGAAAAATTTGATACCATGCTCCTCAAATTGGCTAAAACAACGGTAATTTGCGTTCCTCCATACAGATTGACTTTACATGTGATCTATGTTGGGATGGATGTACGCATAGCTCTGGTGTGGGACAAGTTTGATGGCTTGTTAATACCGCCTAAGGGCTTCCTACAATAATGAAAGATAGAAACTGAGCAAGATATACATAAGAAAATGGGGTACTTATCTGATATTCTGAAATACTAATAAATGAATAAAGATTTGACACTGAAGAAGATTTTAATCGAAACGTATGTCGGCAACAGTTGTATTTTTAAATGAATAAAGATTTACTGCTACAACAATTGAAAATTTTTGAGGGGGCCATGGCCCCCCTGGACCCCCCTGTATCTCGGTCCTTGATAACAGTGCGGCAGAGCATGATAATAAACGTTTCGATCGTTGGTGTTGCGCTTTGCAACATTGTTCGTAGCCCGTTCAAATTGCTTGGGAAAACAGCAGAGAAGGAAGAAATCTACATCTTGAATAAAAATATATCTTCATTCTCATCCAGATCCTCAGTCAGTGAGAAAATATCTGAATCACAGCAAAAACAATTCATTATGATAAAGTTTAAATATATCATTACAAAGTCTTGCCCCGTGAATATATTAAGCTTGGGTCCTGGTCGTATGGTCGTATGGTCTGGGGTCCGGGGTTGGTAGGGTCGTATGGTCAAGTCAAAAGAACATCCCTTCCCTGTTTGTGCTCAGCGATGCTTTGAATGAAATTCGTCTGACTTGTCCTGTATATTCCTTTTCAAAGCACTACAAAAGTGGCATGTTTTAATAACAGAAGAGCCTTTCATGCTGTCTTTGCAATTATTGTCTTTTAATAAGCAGTAGAACAATCATTCAAGATCAAAGCGATGTTCTTGACGACTACTCTCTATTTCAATAGTTTATTTTAGGTAGATGCTCTGTTTGGATCAAAGCTATAAAAGGTTGTTACCATAGAAATAGTAGCAAACCGGTTTGATCCAGCTTTTTTGGCATTTTGTCAGGTTCTACCAATGAAGGAGACATATTTTTATGATGTGATAGGAAAAAGTATTGAATTAGGAAAGAAAAGCGTAGAAATATTTGATTGGCATTCCTATGCAAATTTTGAAGATTCAAAAGCAGGAAAATCTTTTCAAAAATTAAAGACTTAAGAATTAATGTTTTTTCCTGTCAATGCCTCATTTACTTGTAAGTAGAGAGGAGTGCAATCAAAACTGGGCAGAAATGAAGAGAAATGCAAAAGGGTGAAGTTGGAGGTTAGTTGTTTCATTTTCATTGTATCCAAAAATATTTATACAGTATGACATTTTAGCTTCTCTTTCAAGACAGTTCCATAATTAAGCCCCCAATAGGAAAACTCCTTTTAACCCTTCGGAGTTTTCAGTGAACGTATCTTGAGATCAGTTTTGGAAGATGGAAGTTGTTGCTACCGTAAAAGATCTATTTAGCCTCCTCTCTAATAAGCCCCCTCTCTAATAAGCCCCCTCTTAGGCAAAATTTTAGATAGCCCCCTTCTCTAATAAACCCCCTCTTAGGCAAAATTTTAGATAGCCAACTTCTCTATTAAGCCCCCCACTTTAATCAGATTCAAGAAATTACCAAAGAAGTTCAATTTGTTTAGCTCAAACAGTGCTGCATTTTGATGATTAGTTTGATGATATTTGGTATAAACTCTGTGCCGAATTTATGCATTTATCCGTAGAATTGCATGTTGAAGCTGGAAAATATGGAGTAAAGAACTGAAAAGCTATCATTTGTATCCATGTCATTTGATTTTCCGAAGTGAAATAAGGCCCCAACTTTAATTTTGCAATATAGAGCTTTTACGGCAGTTCACCATAACCTGGAGTAAAAAAATTAATTCTAAAATTCTTCCTCCTATTCAATCTCCAATCGAGAATTTCTTCCTCTATATGAGAACAATAAATTTTCCGCCCATACAATTTGAACATAATGAATTCTAAAGTTTTTCCACCTACTGAATTTTCATTTGAGCACTCCTTCGGCTATCTGAAAATCAAACAGTATCCATCTATGAAATTTGTTAAGCCTTTCGCGTATTCCTTCAATGTATCATATTTTTCATAAAGTCTCCAGGTGCTATGCCACTTTCTGCCCTTGGAAGCTTTTCTATGTCCTTTTTGCGTCACTTGCAATCAGAAAATATGATTTGTTGCTCGGGTTTGTGTCATCGAATTCGATACACCGCCGCGCTCCCTGGTCCAGCCCCCTCCCCGCATTAATGATGACTGGTCCCTAAAATGTGGTGGGAAGATCCGGATTTTGCCTCTAAAAGTACAGGAATGTCCGGATTTGTCAATTTTACAGACAATTTACCCCTAGGTTGCCCTTATGGTAAGTTTTGCCAGCAAATATTGAGGGTGTGGATTTTTCCTGATTTTTATTACTCCCCCAGGATTTTTGCAGCTTGGCAGCTGCATGCATGCCCCTGGATTTTCGGGGATTTGTGCATACATCCGGATTTTGCCTCTAGAAGTACAGGAATGTCCGGATTTGTCAATTTTACAGACAATTTACCCCTAGGTTGCCCTTATGGTAAGTTTTGCCAGCAAAGATTGAGGGTGTGGATTTTTCCTGATATTTATTACTCCCCCAGGATTTTTGCAGCTTGGCAGCTGCATGCATGCCCCTGGATTTTTCGGGGATTTGTGCATACATCCGGATTTTCTCTTCCATAGGGGGGGTATACTGATATTAACTTGGAGCAGATTTTTTCTTCCATAGGGGGGTACTGATATTAACTTGAGCCACCGTACGGGATATATGTGGGTGGAGGGGTATTTATAAGAAAGTGTGATGGATGTTTTGTATGAAAGAATCGATTTGTCTGCAGCCCTCAAGAAGGGGTGGCATCGATGGCGGTGGCAAATGAATTTAGGGCACTACTTTCGGCTTTCTCAACATTGATAATTGCCTTCATGTGAATCATTTTCAGGCTAGTGTTTGCAGTCCATCTAAAATGTGGTGGGAAGATCCGGATTTTGCCTCTAAAAGTACGGGAATGTCCGGATTTGTCAATTTTACAGACAATTTACCCCTAGGTTGCCCTTATGGTAAGTTTTGCCAGCAAAGATTGAGGGTGTGGATTTTTCCTGATTTTTATTACTCCCCCAGGATTTTTGCAGCTTGGCAGCTGCATGCATGCCCCTGGATTTTCGGGGATTTGTGCATACATCCGGATTTTCTCTTCCATAGGGGGGGGTACTGATATTAACTTGGACCAGATTTTTTCTTCCATAGGGGGGTACCCTACGGGATGTGTGTGGGTGGAGGGGTATTTATAAGAAAGTGAGATGGATGTTTTGTATGAAAGAATCGATCTGTCTGCAGCCCTCAAGAAGGAGTGGCATCGATGGCGGTGGCAAATGAATTTAGGGCACTACTTTCGGCTTTCTCAACATTGATAATTGCCTTCATGTGAATCATTTTCAGGCTAGTGTTTGCAGTCCATGTGAAAAGATTGGGGGGGGGGATTTTGCCCATGGGGCATAAAGTTTTGGGAAAATCCTTTTATTTTCTAGAATAATCCATCAAAAATAAGAAGAAATCCTTTCATTGTGGAAAATCTCAAAGGCTTCTCCGAATGAGTGAAGTGCCCCTCGATATCGCTGGTACAACATGTTTGCAATTTAGTCACCTTTTAGTCACATTAAAGGGAATAGACATAGGTATATGTCATAATCGCTATAAATAGGCCTGAGAAACGCCCACAAATCCATTGTTTCTTTAGCTACACAATGAAACCGGATGCGTCTAAGCTGTCGAGTACAAAAGATTATATTTTTGACCTGGCCCGGGCCAGCTTTTAACCATGTCGATTCCCTTTAACATGGATAAAATTGATAGAAAAAGACTTGTCCATGCTCAACATAACACTGCCGAAAAAACAATGAATAGTTTAGGAGAGTTAACAGCAAGCAGAAAGGACTGGAAACGAATTGTTAAAGACATAATGGCGGAAAACCGCTGACCATGTATTTTAGTCTTTTTTAGTCACATTTAGGTAGGAAGAAGTGCTGCAATTGAAATTCAATAGGCGGAAAAACTTTAGAATTTAAATTGCATGGGCGGAAAATTTATTGTTCTCACATATAGGAAGAAGTGCTTCAACGTAAATTCAATAGGAGGAAGAACTTTTAGAATGTATTGTTTCAAATAGGGCAAAAGGGCAGGATTGCGATTTTTGGACTGAGCACCCAAGGCCAAAGTCGGCACCCAGGGAAAGCCATAGAATTCAATTCCTGGATATACATCCAATAGACTCATTGTTCAAATACAATTGCTTATTGTTATTTTACAAAGGAGGATTCTTCAATTCACAATGGTTAACAAAGGAAGAAAGCTAATTGGATAATCGTTTACCTGCCTTATATATATAGATATCCTGCACTTACGTATAGTGATATCATCTGGTTTGTAATGTTTCTCGCAAATGTGGAGCGTATCATTATCCAACTGACGTTTAAAATTCTCGTCTTTAACTCTGTACTTCGTAACAATGTTTAAAACGTCTCGTCTCCATTGCTTTGATTTTTCATCGAGGCCGGTTGGCAACTTAAACAAGCTCAAACTTTCTGACTGGCTTTTCCCTCGCCGACGGCTAACACCACAAAAATTGAAACAGCAATTCGCACCTGGCATGTTCCACCGTATCGTCTCTCATTAAATCATCAGTTTAGACTTTAAAATGCAATAAAACGCAGCGAGGAAGTCGCAGAATGTTCCACGGAGTATCACTTGAAACCTGGTTTTTGACGAACGGAAGTTCTGTCTATGGGAGGGGGAGAATTTTCGTGTGCTCTTTCCCTTCTTTGTCATGGGCTAAAAGGAGTTGGTAAGCCAATAAGAAGCCTTACACGGAAACGAGGTCAAAAATTATTGTGCATAATACTTCTAGAGATGTATGACAATTTGGAGGTTAGCGCTGCAGCGGTTTGAACAGGAGCGGGTGCTGCGGAAAATTTTATCGCAATGTCCGCGCGATAAACTTTATCGGATAAAATAGGTTCATGAAGAATTAATGAATTTTTGAGATGAGAGTGATCGCTGCGGCCGATCTTTGGGCACCTTGAGAGCAGAAACTAGTTCAACTTCCATCGCGGGGACTCTTGAGATCGCTTCCCAAAGAAGAAATTATTGTCGCAGCCAGGTCTCAGCGCTGACACGCTTAAAACACCGTGCGCTCGTTGGGAAGACTCCACCATAGCCAAAACGACGCAGGAAGACTCCACCATAGCCACATTGCACAAACAACAGCGAAGGAACGAAGGTACGTCTTCCGTCTTTTATCACTAAATTTATCAAGCAGCTTATTCGTAGCTGCTTAAAATCATTTTATTTTTTGCTTTAACATATCTATTTCAATTCAAGCCTAACATTTTTAATTTTCTCTCCATTTTATTCATATCACGGCCGATTTTGCCTCAAAGGTAGCTTAGGCCTTCAAAGGGATAGGCCTACTAGGCCAGCCTTCCCCACCTGATTTATTTTTGTCTGGCGAGCTTTGGTATTCAGTTTCTTTTTGTAATGTTTTGCACAATCTTTTGCTTTAGTTGCTTGATTTTTAATTATATATCCACTCAATTGTGTGTTCATATTTTCCAGAACTGCATGCAGAATAATGTATCATGGCATGGATTACAGAGAGTCAATGTTTGTTGTGCATGGAGATGAATAGTGGTTTTAGACACATGCCTCTTTGGAATTTACAGTCTTGATTGCAGATGATGTTGTGAAGAGCTCACTGATAGCAGGATACCAGTGGGTACCAATTTTGCCAAACTATTTCAAAATTCCCATGGCACAATAGAATTTAATGGAGAAAATGACCCTTCATAGCTGCATTTATTATCCATGGTAAATGATATCTACAAAGCCAATAACAAGAAATCAAGGAACTTGAATTCCAGCGTACCAGACTGAATACTAGCTCCATTATATTTCAAAGGAGCGGCATTCTACAAACATGTCATTGTGTAAAGCATTCCATGGTGTAAAGACACAACTTGTTATGTTTTGTAAAGGAATGCTAGCAAATAGAAGTGACATTGGCAAAATTTGAAACAGGAGAAACACTGGAGTAAACAAGGTTTATTAACTTTATTTGTGAAAGCATGGACTGGGGATCTGTGCTCTGCAATAACATGAAAGCCAAAAGCTGATATTTACAAACTACAAGTTACTAGCAACTATACTGATATATTTGTATGTACATTGACCAGCAAGTTGTAAGTTACCAAAGTGGTGAGGAGGTCACAGAAATGAAACAGTAAAAAAGAAAAATATTCTTTGGATAACTATCTCAAAAAGAGCTGTTATTGCAATGTATGAACAGCTACAATGTGAGTTTTAGAGGTTGATATTGCTCACAATATTTCTGATGAGGAATGCCTTGGTTTCTGATGCTAAAAATCTCAATGAAAGATTGCATGTAACATTTTGCAAAGGGTAGAAATATAATACCAGCTGAATAGGAAAAAATCTTGTTTTTTAAAAGCAGCACTCCCTGGATATCAAGGCAATTGGCACTAGTGAACATGTTCAAATAGATTATGAATTTACATGATGAAGATTGGCTATTTTCTATTCTTGAATTTCAAAGAATTTGCCAAGCAAACAGCTTAAAGAAACCTTTCAAAACATGCCCAAATCACACCACATTTCTGGCTTTACAATGACTAGCATAGTAGATGTGGCCCCTTTAAGGATGACAAATGTGTCATCTCTTGGAACACAGCAACATTATTCATAGACGTAGAAGCGGGGGGGGGGGGGGCACTGGGGGCATGTACCCCCAAGATTTTGCAGTAAACCAAGATGTGCCCTTTTTTCAGAAAATGACCCCATTTTTTAAGGAAAAAAGTGCCATCAAAGTGTTGTACCCCCCTAGTTTGAGATGCTTCCTATGTCCCTGATATTATTTCATGCAAATTCATCCTCCCAAGAGGATCAGGAAATTTGCTCATGATTTTAGGCAAATCTTAAAGGTTTCTAAAAGGGGCTTTCTTGAGAAAATTCATCATTATTTCAGAATGAAGTGGCTGATTTCAGTCAGATGAAGTTGAAATAATGGATTTGCCACAAAGTGCACCACCAAGGTCTGAATCAAACAATAATTTTGAATCTTTTGTAGATTTTTCTACCTGCATACATTAATACTTCTAATTCTACAGCTAAATCTACAAAAAGAATGAAGAAAAAAGGGAATTCATTTGCTAGAATTATGAAAAGAACAAATAAATAAGGCAACGGATGAACAATACGTTGGCTGAAAATAGCATTTTTACAAATAGCAAAAATGTTATATTGTTCTATATCTCATATGAAAAATGTATGCAATCAAATTGGATATCGAACAAGCTCCACTCACAGTAAAAATGCTCTGCAACCATACCTATCTGTTTATAATCTCTTCATGGCTTTTTTTAGATTCTTGAAATTTATTGTAAGTATTCACTGATACTAAATAGGATTTTTAAAAGATTTGATTGTTGTTGAGTCTATCACTGAATGTCATAACATATTCCAAGCTTTAATTCCCTTAATTGTGCGGGGAAGGTGCTGAAAGTCATAATTATGGAATATTGGATGCCACTGTATCCAATCTATCATATGAAAAGTGTATACAAATAGCTCGATCTAGACTCTTTGCTGCAATAGAATAAACAGCTTTCCGTGAGTCGCCGGAAGGCTTACTTTCATCATGAACACTCTCGCAGCGCTGTGCACTGTCACGCTTCGTTGATCGTACGTTTCTTGCACAAAAGGATCAGACAAAGGGTACAAAAGAGCCGCCGGTGGAGTATCCAGACCATTTGTTTTCAAAAGACTCTGGTTTGGTAGAAGGCCGCTAACGGGGAGGAGGGGAAGGGGTTCCGATCTTAACGGCCAAATGCCGTTGAAAAATACGAAAATCAAAAGTCGATGGCCCAACACTAAAGGCGGCATTACACTATCATATTCACGTAAAAGTTGCTCCACATTTTTTCTGTGATCGTAAAATATGATAGTGTAAAGCGCCTTAAAAGTTGCTCGAAGTTGCATGATAACGTCTTTAATCCGATAATTTCACACCTTTATAATTGGCCATCACAGAAAAAAAATTTGATCAGAGATCAATTTTTTTTTCTGCGCTACAAGTTTTTCAAAGGAGCCGACAAATGACCTGATATGATTGCCAACATGAAGTACTACATTGTTGGAGTGAAATCTTTTGGCGCGCTAGATTTCTTCCTGTTCTTCTCTTGAAAGGAGATATCAAGACTAAGGGTATGTACTCATTGACTGACACATCACATCATCATCGGTGTTTGATTTCGATGGTATAGCTAAACGTAAAGTTTATTCATTTCGCATTTGCTCAGCTTTAGGCCGTCATATATGGTCTACAGCGGTCTTCACGTTTTTTTTATAAGAAACTTGGATCAGGCCATAGTACTAAAAGTTTCTTAATTTGACACGAAAATTTTGTCCATTTTAGTGCTAAAAGTCCCTTAATTGGTTTCTTACTTTTTTAAATACAGAATTATCAATGTGGTCACTAATACTGCTGCAGATATGTTCCTTGACATTTAAAACATCATATAGGAATAAACAGTGTTCTATTATGTTGAAAACACAAATGGTTAGTTGATATTGCTGAAGAATAAAGGTTCAACGATACATTTGCTATAATATCCATGCTTTTAACTTTTAAAAGTTTTTGAATACTTCTCAGACATAGTACTAGAGTTTCTTAAAATTTTGGCCATCTTAGTACTAGTTTCTTATCAGCCAGTTTCTTATAAAAAAATGCTTAGGCCTAACAGGATCCAAATGTGTATATTCGGATCCATCTCGATTAGGTTCCTGGCATAAACACAAAGAATGGCTCTAATGTTGCAATCAATGAGTACATACCCTCGTTCTTTATATTTCCTTTCAAGATGTTGTTGAAAGTGTCTGTGAATTTATTGATTCGCCATGAGAACGGAGTGGAACAGGAAGAAACCTAGCGCGCCAAAAGATCTCCCTCCAACATTGTAGTACTTCACGTAGGCAATCGTGTTAGGTCATTTGTCGGCTCCTTTGAAAAACTTGTAGCGCAGAAAAAAAATTGATCTCTGATCAAATTTTTTTTCTGTGATGGCCAATTATAAAGGTGTGAAATTATCGGATTAACGACGTTATCGTTCAACTACGAGCAACTTTTAAGGCGCTTTACACTATCATATTTTACGATCACAGAAAAAATGTGGAGCAACTTTTACGTGAATATGATAGTGTAATGCCGCCTTAAGTGTATAAAATAACGCCGTTAATTACCTCAGTCAAAACTTTAGACAAGGCCCTGTATAATTTTCTAAAACATGCTAGTGACATTCGAAGATGTCACCAAGAACAGTGAATTTTCCACACCAATTATTGTTTGTTCTCGTAGAAATTCAAATCGGAGTTAAGGCAACGATTGTGCTGTGTATTGTTATTACAGATTTACAAATCAGGCAATTTGAGGTGCCGTTGTTTTTGACTCTCTGTAGATGTAATGTTTTTTTATCATCTGCGTGTTCATTGATAGTCATCCATGCGGCATGGTTTCTTGTGTGCAGTATAAAACAGAGTTTGATTTGAGAATTTAGTAAATTTTGCACACTCGTGCTGAGTGGTTGCAAGTCGAAATGCTATTAGAAAGTCTAAAAAAAGTCTCGACAGCGAGTCGAGCAATGTTGGTTGAAATGGCCTTCGGGCTTGCTTGTGTGTTTGTGTGTTGGCCTTCGAGCCATGTTTTTTCCTTTTCAGCTAAGTTCTTGCAGGCCAGTTGTAATGCAATCCTACATTGGTTTAGCACGAGGCATGGAGTCTCAGCTTTGGTGGGGAATTTCTTTTCATTTATACAGTATAATGTGTATTTTCGCCTCTGGCTACCAAGGCAAGCATTTCGAGGTATCATTTAGGCTATCACTTACAAGGGTTGCATTTTCTCATCTTTATCACGCCTCGACCGACCCTTTTTGGCACTTTTTTTCGGGTCTTGCGCTGTTTCTCTCCTCTTGGTTTGGGGCTGGGGGGAACACGTTGCTTCGTTTCTTTTCATTTCCTCGCTTTGTGTTCTGTGGCAGGAAAAATGCAGGTTTTCTTTCCAACCCCACCTTCGGAAGGGTTATTTGCTTTTTCGGGAGATGGGCTAGTTCCCTCAAAGCCCAAATTGCCCTAATGATGAGAAAATACAACCTTATGTTTGTCTGATGCTAATGAGAAAAGATTTACGAAAAGGTTAAAAAATATCTGAAGGGCAGCCAAGCCCCAGTAGCATTGGGCCTATTTATTGGAGTGTGGCTTCAATGGTGGAATGCAATGAAAATTATGCTGTTCCACAAATCGAGCACGAAAAACTGTAAAAGACTTTGAACTGAGTAGAGGGGTATCGCCCTGGTTGAGGGTAAACGAGTTTTGACCGATTTTAACTCTCTTGCGTTTGTTGCTGAATAACAGGCGTTTGGGCCTAGTTAAAACCAAAAAGTGTGCAAAAATATTTTGGTGACTCCATTTGCTTAACATTTTCTTGTTTGCGTTTCTTAAAACTCCGTCCACAAACAGAGGGAGAAGTGCACAAAGAAGCTCACCTAAGATGTAACTTTAAGCATCCGCCATTTTTCCTTTCACATTTTGTTGCACAATTTTCTTTTTGCTTGGTTTCTTGACGTTGTTAAAACTTTCACAGCAAACAAATGGCCTCTTGCCAAGCTCCACTTGTCCAGAATAAGTACTTAACGTAAATTCAGAGATATGGCATCCGCTTCCGCCACGACGGGCTTCTTTTTGCACGCCGTCTGATTGGCCTAAAGTCGCCCTGATTGAAGGTACTGTGGTATCTTCCGGTTCTTGAACGAAATCTACCTTGTCAACGCATGACAGGCGACTACTATTTGCTGTAAAAGGACATATTACGGGGCAAAAACAGGTTTGTTCTATCAGTGGACTGTAAAAACTATTTTGTTAAAATCATAAATTGATTTAAGCATCGTTCAGTTCACCGAAGGAGGAAAACTTGATGTCAGCTTGCTTGAAAAGTCTTTGAACGAAGGCGGCAACGAAGGTCAGTGTTTAGGATAACGAAACACAGCTAACACAATCAGAAAGCATTTGATAACAACAAAAACTCTTTAATCGTTGATATGCTGCTAATTTTCGCATCATGTTATCTTAAATTTACCTGAAACCATGTGAAAATTTGGATACCCTCAACCAGGGCGACGTTGGAAATTTAGGCCCTCTCGACCACTCTGTTCTCGAGTAGCTCGCTCTTAAAAACAGTATCACCAATGACAGATATTTTTTATATCAACAACAGTAAAGAGTTTACGAAGGTGTTCATGGTAAGTTTCGTTCTGAAAATTTTTTCGTTCAACAGGAATATTCGACCAACGTGAAATACCCTCAATCAGGGCGACACCCCTCTACTCCACCATGTTATGAATTGATTTGTATTTCTTGTTGGTTTTATTTCTTTTGTGTTGGCACATCATTGCTGTTGCACCAACCATCGAAACAGAAAAGAAACATTATTCCTTGCAAATTTCGACCTGCCATGTCATCCGTCTTAACCTTTCAAAGTATGGCCACCACTCCGAGGTTTTGTGAAGGGTCTCGTTAAGTCAGAAGAACATTGATGTCAATTTAACTTTTCGTCCTGGTAGAAAAAAAAGGAAATGACGAATAGTTTCCCACCATGTCTATTGATGACGTCTTGATTCGAGAGAAACAGTTTGCTTTGTTACGAGGTCGATGGTTGATTTCAAAAGCCATTTTGAATCGTCCTACACTTTTCGCCCAAATAAATAGGCCTATGTTGGACTGATTGCATATTCGGGATTCGTAGTTATCGTTGTTATAGACTGATGGACGCTCAAACTACGACTGATGGACTTTCACATTGATGGGACGAAGCTTTCCCCTTTTGATTTCATGACTAGATATGGAAACCACAGCAACACTGAACGAACTCAATGTAATGACGGATGGGCCTAAGTTGCCGGTTCGAACCTAGCGTTCAACTAAACAGCCTAGAGTTCAAATTCAAAGTAATATTAGCCATGAGCAAAAGTCAAAAGTATTCATATGGATGTTTCCTCAATCCAAGGATCAACAAACCTTTCACTATGAACCAGGAGTTGACTATTTGTACGGCCAATCAGCTTCCATGAAATTCACCACAGCAATGAGAATTTCCAACTGTCGAGGGTTGCTTGACTCGCTTCTGGGACTACTCCGTAGCCTCGTTCCAGAGGGAACACATAAACGTATTCATTTCCGTCTCATATTTTTATCTGAAAGTCCTTAGGTCCCAGTTTGAGCAAGAACAAAGGATATTGTTGATGTTGCTGTTGTTGCAATAACAGGGAAAATGGCGTGAGTCTAGGCTTATGCGTGTATAATTAAATCTAATGCTGTTTCTCACGAAACTGTAGCTATGTTTCTCCACTTGATTCAAACTGGCGTTGACAAAAGTTTCGAGACGATTTATCGAAAATGGGATCAAGTGGTGGCCCTTAATCTTTTGGCATCAAAAACAAACAGTTTCCCCTTCAACTCGTGTGACAGTTTCAATTTCAATTTCATATACGCCATCAATCATTTCTAAATACATGCATTTAGGAGTATAACTGTATCTTATTTGAAAGGTTACACACAGTTGCAAGAATCATTACAGCTGAGTTTAGTACAACATAAATTGTTTCGTGACTTAATATGGTATTTTGAATGGCATTTTACTGTAACTGAAAAAAACTTTTTGGTGAGGGTTATCTTCAGGAAGGTAAGAGCTAAGTTAAACTTAGATACTTCCTTAACCTCATCTGACCTGGGGGCGGGGCGGAATTCTCCCCCTCGTACATTTTCGCTCATACGTTTTTCCATGCATGCACGATGCCTCTGAAGCCGGATCTCCACTAGGCAGAAAAATGTCGAGCCGCGAAAAGTAGAAGGTATTCCTAAAGGCCCATTTCCACTTCAATCGCAATTCGTAAAACGGATGCGATTTGCAAATTCCGAATTCAAAAAGCCTGCGAATTCAATACACACTTCAAACTTATTCGCACGAATTTCGATTGTTTGTTCAACCAATCAAATCTGTCTCCTTTTGATAGCGCGTGTTGCCTTTGTCTCTTTGTTTCGTAAAGTTGCTTTCTGATTGGCTGCTTTCAATCGGAGACAATGGTTCGCATGCGAACGCACGTTCGCAAGAAATCAAACATTGCAAACAGGTCAAAATCGCATTGCGAACGTTCGCATGCGATTTTCAAACAAAGGATCGCATGCGATTTGCGAATTGCGAATGAAGTGGAAATGGGCCTTAACATAGCGAAGGAATGCAAAACGAGGCTGGGATCGAACCCTTCACAAATCATAAAAATATGGCGGGCCGGAATAAAGCCGCCGGGTTCAGTCATTTTGCAACCATGAAATTTTTATGAGTTGAATTTACTTTTATTGCTGACGCGCATGCGCGGAAGCTTACTAATGCTGAAAATCGACCAATTTCTCTGTAGACAATTCGTGATTGCTATATGAAGTAGCTTAACAATGCAACAATAGAAGATTAACAATGGATTTTATTCTTCGAGGACTACAATCCTTAACAATTGACGAAATTTAGCAAGAAAAAATTCCTATTGTTCAATCATCCAATGAGGCCTCCATCTCGTCTCCAATTGTTCGTTATGTTCATAAAGCATGTCGCGTGTCGCATGTGGTCGTGGCAAGGCAAGGCAGGAATCCTTTCACTTTGCATTGCATCGGGTGTGGTCGAGGCAAGGCAAGGCAGGTAAGTTACATTATTTGAACCCATATTTGAACCCACTGATTTGATATTTCTATTCTTGTCTTGAAAACATGAGAAATTTATTATTGTGTACAATATTTCTTAGTACCTTATTTGCTAGAATTGAATCACTAAGTCGCAAATGTAATGTTCCATTGCGAGAAGAGGACGGAAAAGTTAGGCCTAGCAAGAGCATGGGGGGCCTTAGTTGTCCACGATTCATGAAAGGAGAGAAAAGCAATCTGTGGATAAGGATACACCGCTCAAAAAATAACCGAAAAATTATGGGGAAACGTAGACTAATGGTAAGGGTTTGTAATGTATTTTATTCTTGTGTAATGCTTCTCTTGGCTGGTGATATTGAGGTAAACCCTGGACCAAACATGAATACTTTTTCTGTTATTGATTGCTCGAGGTTAGAAGGTGCTGGCAGTCTCCTGGTCGCCATGGGCCATACGCACCAGGGCGATGAATGTTACAACGAAAATTCACGTGGTAGACAATGTGCATTCATGGCATTGACTTCTTTGGTCTATAATTTTCAAAAAATGCCTGCTGAAAACTGGAGTAGCAGTATCATTGATGCAATTTTACGTTTTGGCGACTGTGAGTTTTCTTATGCCATACAGCATGGCCATATTCCTGATCTTCCCAATTTCAGTGTTGAAAATCTCCCACGGATACTGTATTTGCATGATGGGGAATTTTTCTTTGCGTGGAATGATATTTCAACAATAACGAATTATGCCTCAAGCACAACTAGTGGGACGCCTCATCAAGCAAGCTCCACCAAAGAATCGCCCATTGAGGCAAACTTTACCAAAGAATTGCCCATTGAGGCAAACTTTACCAAAGAATCGCCCATTGAGGCAAACTTTACCAAAGAATTGCCCATTGAGGCTACATGTACCAAAGAAGCGCCCATTGAGGCAAACTGTACCAACAAATCGCCCATTGAGGCAAACTTTACCAAACAATCACCCATTGAGGTGTACTACAGTGACTTTCTCAATGAAGAAAGGTATGAATCACCATATGTTACCAACAGAAATAAAAAGTCAGTGCATTCTATCGATTTTGGGAGTGTTTCTCAGGGTTCTTTTTTTCATCAGTTCATTAGTAACTTAGAATCCCCATTCATCAATTTAGAATTTGCATTTCAACATCTTTTTAGAATATATAACAGTGCTCTCTTCATATTAGAAGGCTATATGATTTCCATTATGAAAAACAGCAATGCTTTTTATGTATTTGATTCACATGCAAGAAATCCATCTGGCATGCCAGATCTAAATGGTAAGGCAGTACTTTTAAAGCTAGAAAACCTTGACTTATTGATAAATTACTTAACACTTTTAGCTATTAGGCTCAATATTCAATTTTTTGAAGTGGTTGGTGTTAGTTTTAATTCATTGGATGTTCATTTCCAAATGTTTCCAAACATTCAGTCAAGGGAAGAAACTCTTCCTAACAGCAAAATAAAGAATCAACAAGAAAACATTTATTCACTCCCAACTGATTGCGATAAAAGAAACAGTATAGATGACTTAAAGAGAAAAAAACGGCTTCAAAGTAAGTGTAAATATGCTCAAGTTAAGCGTTGTAATGAAAGTGCAGAAGAAAGGCAGAAACGACTTAAAAAAGACCGTGCAAGTAAAGCAAGAAATTTTTATTCAAAACAAGACTTTGTTGAAAAATGTAGGACTGATTTCTTATGTGAATTTCAGCCAATTAATGGAAGAATATTTTCGCAAAAATGGGCAAGAAGTAACATTACTAAATTTCACCAATCAATAAAGTTTGTGATGACGCAATGTTCATTGTGCTTTGAAACATGGCCTGTGAAATATAATACAAAATTTAATACAGTGTGTTCACGATGTATTAGGGATAAGAAAATTCCCAAAAAATTTTCAAAGGAAAATGGGATGATTCCTTCAAAGGTTCCCACTCAATTACAACATTTGACACAAGTTGAAGAAATGCTTATTGCTCGTGTTTTGCCTATTATGAGTGTTTATGTCCGACCTGGTGGACAAAGAGCGTATCATGGCCATTGTATTAACTTGCCACAGAAGGTAGAAAAGATAGCCTCAAAGCTCCCACATTACCCAAAGGATATAAATGTCATTGTTGTTTGTTTAAAGGGAAGGAATAATTTTTCAAGGGATTTAAATGTCAGAAGACAAGTTGTTCATGATGCACTTCTGTGGTTGGTACATCATAATCCACTTTACAAAGATATTGTTATACAAAAAGATGCACTTGATAATCTTCCAGAAAATGGGGTTCCTTGTGATTTGATGACAGCTGAAACAGAAGTAGAAACAGTTCATTCAAACAGTACAGATGGACATAATTGTGAAGAAGATGAAGAAGTATGCAGTGACAAAGTATACAATGAAAACACTGATATGATCAGTTTCCTCCCACTTTCTGAACAACAAGAAAAAGAGATTGATGGTATCAGATCTCAAATTTCACAAACAGAGCCTCTTAATTGGCCTATTGAGCAAGGAGCAGATCCAATAAATGAATACAATACTCCCTTCCTTGCAACAATGGCATTTCCAACACTTTTCCCAGATGGATTAGGTGATCCAACAAATGAAGCTACATTAAGGAATGTTTCCTTTCATGAAAAAGTGAAGCATCTGATGAAATTTGGTGAAATTATTGATGGTAGACCAGTTTACCGATTTGCAAGTCATCCAAGGTTTCCTTATTGGTGTTTGAATATGATTCAAAGAAAGAAAGTTCTTCAGCAGACATCAATTTTTCTTAAACAAAATCCAACTGAAGCTCATCTAACTGTAGATGAACTGCGAGAAATAGCAGAGACCAACAGTGGAGTGCAGATTATGGCAAAAATGTCAAGATATGTTGGAAATATTTTGGGGTCCAATGCATACTGGTATAAAGTTAGAGAAGAGTTAAAAGCAATAATTGCAAACAAAGGACCACCTACAATATTTTTCACATTTTCTGCAGCAGATATGCATTGGCCAGAACTACATGACATTTTTGGACATGGTTGTCAGAGTGAACATTCCCATGACGAAAGGAGAAAAAATGTTATAAATAATCCTCATCTTGTAGACTGGTTTTTTACAAAAAGAATAGAAAGTTTTATCAAACATTGGTTGTATGATACATTGGATGCCGAGTGGCACTGGTATAGATTTGAATACCAACATAGAGGTAGCATTCATTGTCATGGCACTGCTAAACTTAAAAATGACCCAGATCTTTGCAAACTTACTGATATTGCATTAAAAGGTTTCCTTGCACACAAGATGCTACAACAGTCAAATGAAAGTTTACCTTCTGATATCAATCAACTGATTTATGCAGGTCAACATGCAGAGCAGAACATTTGTCAATATGTTGACTGGATTTTAACAACGGTAAACCAATTACCTCCTGAAACTGAAACTTGGGTTAGACCAAAAGTACACCCATGTCAGAAAAGGCCAGAAGATATAGCTGAAGCAGACCTTGAAACAGATTACATAGACCTTGTTAATACTGTTCAAAGACACTCAAAGTGTAGCACCAGCTACTGTTTAAGACAAAAGGAAGGAGAAGTTGATTTAAAATGCAGATTTAACTTTCCATTTGAGAACAGGTTACAAACAGAACTTCAGTTTGAAGAAATTAATTCAAGAAATTGTCAAAAAAATTACAGGGCAAAACTTATGACAAAACGCAATGATCCAAGACTAAACAGTAACCAACAATGTCAGCTTCAAGGGTGGAGGGCAAATTGTGACATACAAGTTGTCATCGATCATTATGCTTGTGTAGAATACTTAACAAAATATGCAGCAAAGGGGGAGCCAAAATCCCCTGCTGTAAACCAGCTTTTCAAATCTGTTATTCAAAAGTCTACTGGTTCATGTGCAGACTCACAGAAGATTCTAAAGCAGGTTGCAATGAAGAGTCTTGGTGAGAGAGACTTCTCTGCTCAGGAAACAATGCATCTACTACTCTCACTGAAATTACATTCATCATCTTTCAATGTTGTGCCTATAAATCTTACAGGGTCAAGAAAAGTTAGAGACATTGACAGTTCACATGAAAATGTAGACATTTCAACAGAAAGGTCACTTCTTGATGCTTATTCACACAGGGAGCAATATGATGATTCATCTGAGTTTTTAAATATGAATCTGGCACAATTTGCAGCAAAATATAGAATATTCAAAAATCAATTGGTCACACTTCCAAAAAATGCTATTCCACGCATATTTCCCACCTACTCTCCAAATCCTGCTGGAACAAATTTTCCACTTTACTGTAAATTTCAACTACTTAGGTATAACCCTTGGACAGGGTCACAGAATAGTGCCTGGGGCTGTGACAACCCATCTGATGAAACCTTTATTGATGCTTGGCGAGATTTTCTACAAACTCCTTATGCTGAAAGAAATGTACCAGATTGGTTACACCAATTAGAAAATGTTATTTCAAATCAAGAAGAGCAATTTCATTACTCCCCTGATGATACTCAAAATACTCAAGAAGAATGGATGGTTTTAGCTGGTCTCAATAGTGCAAATGATGCTCAGTCATTTGATAGTTATAACTGCAACTGGCATGAAGACAGGAATCATTATGCTCAAAGACAAATTGATGAAATGCCACAATGGATAAAATGCAGAAGAGACGAAGAAAGTTTGCACCCAACACAACAACAGTATGATATTGATATCAGTAATCTTAATGTTAAACAAAGACTAGCATATGACTTGGTTATATCTCATTTTAATAGCAACAGTGATAAAGATCCATTGTGTCTCATTGTAATAGGAGTTGCTGGAACAGGTAAAAGTTATCTAATTAACAGTTTGCGCAGTACCTTGCAAAGCAAATGTGCAGTAACAGCAACAACTGGCAAAGCTGCATTTAACATACAAGGGGTTACAATTCATTCACTACTGAAATTGCCTGTAGGCATAAGTAATAAAAAGGATCTTAGTGGAGAAGGGTTATGTAGACTTCAAGAGACATTAAATGGTATTGAATATATTGTCATAGATGAGTACTCTATGCTAGGGCAAAACACATTTGGTTGGATTGATAGAAGATGCAGACAAGCAACAGGATCTCTTCATAGATTGTTTGGTGGAAAATCACTCATTTTATTTGGTGACCCAGGTCAATTACCTCCAGTTGGTGATAAACCATTGTATCATTCTCACCCAACAAACGAAATAGGAGAACAAGGTTACTTTGCATACATCATGTTTGACAAAGTTATAGAGCTAACTGTGAACCAACGAGTGTGTGGTGAAAGTATTCAGCAATGTATCTTCAGAGACTTACTTTTCAGGTTGAGAAATGGAGAAACAACCCAAAATGACTGGAAGTTACTAATGACTCGTTCTCCATCAAATGCATCAAATGTTTCACAGTTTACAGGTGCAACTAGGCTTTTCTACAGTAACCAGCAAGTGGCATCTTTCAATTATGAAAAACTCAAAAAGCTGCAACATCCCATTGCATGCATTGAAGCAAGACACTCATCAAAAGCTGCAAAGAATGCAAGCTCTGATGATATGTCAGGACTGGAACCAACAGTTTATCTTTCAAAGAATGCAAGGGTTATGTTGACAATGAATTTATGGCCATCTGTTGGACTGTGCAATGGAGCTACTGGAACTGTAATTGATATAATTTATCAAAGAGATCATAGACCACCCTGCCTTCCCATTGCAGTTGTTGTCAAATTTGATGGGTACAGAGGTGTTTCTTTTAGTGATCAAGAACCATCATTAGTCCCTATTTGCCCAGTAACAGTGAGAGCAACTTCAAATCCTGTCAGTGAGAGACAACAGCTGCCACTGAGATTGTCCTGGGCATTCACTATCCACAAAAGTCAAGGAATGACGCTATCAAGAGCTTGGGTAGATATAGGAAAATCAGAGACAACTATAGGAATGTCTTATGTTGCCCTCAGTAGAGTAAAAACGTTATCATCACTAGTTATTGAGCCTGTAACATTTGAAAGACTTAATAAGATAAAATTAGCAGCAGCCTTCCAATACAGAACAAAAGAACAGGAGAGGCTCAAAACAATTGCAGATCAAACAAACTGCATTAATTAGTGATTTTTTGTGTTTTACCCTTGAAATATTGGTAAAGAATACATTTGCAACATATCATTACAATGTTTATCTTTTATTGTAGAATCAAACTCTCCTGAATCATGTCAGAAAAAGGTAAGAAATTTTATGCTTTCTTGGGGTTTTCATAAAGCTTTTCTTGAAGCATTGGTTTACTGCCTCACCATGTATATTTTCTGTTCTTTTATATCAATGAAGTGGGTAGCAGTGGGGGGGGGGGTTAAAGTAGATCCATCTAAGCATGTTTATGATCAAACCTGATGAGGTCATTTATAACAAGAAGCTGTGTAGTAAATCATCTTCTTGTTACATATTTTGGAATTGATAGAACTAGATTTATAGTATATATATCTAAACTGTTTTAACCTCTGAAACTTAAAGTCATTTTTCCATTCTAGATGAAAATCAAATTGAATGCTACATTCACTCTGTTTCACCGGTAAAGAAGAGAGGACAAACCAACTACATAAACTGCACTTTACAAAAAGAAACAGCGGTAGTAAAGAGCGTTTGTTTTGCCATGGATAAGAAAGATGTTTTAGAAACATTTGCAATCCAGAAATCTCCAGTAAAAATTAAAAAGTTTGGCATCAGCAAAAAATTTGGCACAGAAGATGTAGTTATTGGAAATGATACTATCCTCAGTCCAACAGCAGTGGACTTTGATTACACAGAATTAAACACAGACATGACAGTTGGTTCATTGAATCAGGTTGCAACAAATGAATTGGTAAAGATAAAGGGGAAGATCGCACAACTTGCTGGTATCAAAACTCTCAACTTAGCTGGATTGCCTGTTAAAAAGCAAGAAGCTGTGATTGTTGATCCTACAGGTTTCATGAAAGTGATTCTGTGGGGAATGCATGTTGATTCAGTAAGAGAAGGAGGTACATATGTTTTTGACAAGTTGCGAGTCAAAGTATCAAAAGGAGAACGCTACCTCAATACCCCTAAGATTGAAGATTTATGTGTGATTTCAGAGGCACATGCATTTGAAGAGAAACTCCCACATGTTGACAATGTTGCTTCATCCAAAACAGTTTCTGGAGAAATCATTGGTATTTTTCACATGGAAAAATACCTTGCATGCAAGACGTGTTCAAAAAAGGTCCTAAAGGAGGAGGATGTATTAGCCTACTGTGATCGATGCAAAGTCACCACTAAGCTCAGCCGCTGCCTGCCAAATTGGCTGATCAAAGTTCATGTGGAGACATGTGCTGATCCTCCTGAAATGTTTAAACTCACAATGTACCAAGATGTTGTCAACAAAATATTTTTAATCCACGATATTGATGCTGCCATTGAGCCTAAAGAATTAACCACTAAGCTCCTCTCCATGGAACCAATGCTGTTCTCCTTTGACAACAACAATTACACAATTTTTGAGATTGAAACAATTGACATTTGAACGTTGCTGATGTGACTCTTGACTTTCATTTTTGCTACATTTTTTATTAACCTTGTTCTGTTATTTCATGATATATTTGTTACTGTTCCTGTTTATCTGCTGTTTATCAATTTTGTATTACCTCAAATTACGGCTCTGCATTTTTCACCTGAATTTGCCTTTTCATTTCACGCTATCCTCAAAAAGTGAAAACAAAGAGTCCTGAAGGAATAATGTTATCTTGCATTTATTTTAAAATCCTGATTTGGGAATGGCATTTTATTAACGGCACTAACTGTCAAAACAGAAGAAACAATAGGGGACTGGGGATTGTACAATCGCAGGAAAAAGGTCGTTTTCAAAGGTACTCCAGAGTACCTAAAGTATTTCATTCTTTCAAGTATTACAAAAGGTTCGATATACACGTATTTTGTTATAAGAAACTTGGTTCAGGCTGTACTATTGCCCATTTTCTTTATTTTCTATTGTTTTCTTTAGTTGTAAAAACAAAATAATCCATTGCAATCTCCAAGAATACTACAGAGTGCTTTCTTATAAATAAAAACGTGTAAATGATGAGTTCAACATTTGCGAAATAAATTCATTACCGAAAGAGGTCTGTGCACAAGAGGACCTTGGCAACGTCAGCATTCACTTAACTGCGTTAACATCTAGTTCCTAGTGCTTGTAAGATAGCCAGAAAAATCACAAAAATACTTTGATTGTTTGGCTTTTGAATAGAATTTGAATCATTCAGATCTTTGAAGTACTCTTGATTCTATGAATAGGCTGTTTTAGCAGCAAGACGCGGACGTCTTTGAAAACGCAGCTACTTTTTTATGTTTTTAGAGCATTTTAATTTTCCAGGCTTTTCCCTCCCAGAAAGCTGCTCACACACAGGCAAAGAACAGTTTGCATTCTTGCATTTCCATCATTTGTGAATGTGCTCACATTGCATTTGCTTCCCTTCTCGACGTCCTATTTTTGCAGTGCGGCCTTCAAAAGTATACTTTTCAGGTTGTCAGTTTCAGAATAGAACGTACAATTCGTCTCTCGAGACTCGCAAAAAGTTTCGAAGTTGATTTCCCTTTGTAATTTACATCCTCGAACAAAAGAATTATGCTGGCGTCTTCTTGATTCGCGTCTTCTTGCTAAAACAGCCTAATTCTAATATGTGGGAACCTTTTTTCTGGCTCACCGACATAAGCATTTGCTTATAGTTATATATTTGTATGTATGTTTGGTATGTTTGTTTGCAATGGGCTACCATACCAAATAGGTTAGAATGAAATGAATTGTGAAATAACCAAATACTTTCAATCTTGCAGCTGTTTTAGCAGGAGATATCGAAGTCCATGAAAACGCCTCATCTCCAAGTCATATTACAGCCTTGAAAAAATCATCAGTGTGGTTGCATTGGAGTTATACCTACGGGGGAGATTATTATGACATCATCAAATTCTCACATCAAAGTATTACATATAAAAGTAGGTATGGATCTACTCCTGTAGAGCTGGCAAGAAGAATAGCTCAAAATAGCACGATAAAAAAGTTGTCATCAATATCAGATCCAATCGGGACCAGAATCGCAGTCATTTCTGATAACAGTACATTGGTGGTACATAACCTACAACTGAATGATTCAGGATCAAGCTTTTCTTCCTATGTCATTTCCTTTTACAAAGGTAAACCTAGACCTAAAACATATCTCAAACCAAGTGTTCAACTCCTTGTACAAGGTAATTTTTTTCTGTTCATATAAAGGTCTTACAATAAATTCTACATCCGACTATACTTCTCTAACTAGAAGTAACAGCTGCGCACACTCTAAGATATTTCTGAACTCAAATAAAGCCACACTAAATTCGTAAATGACTTTTTGCTGTTCCCCTGAACTGGATTTAATTGTTCCATTATTCCCTATTCCATGTTTTATGACTAGAAGGAGGGTAATGAAAGCAGGGTCAACAGTAGACTGATTACGATGAGTCCCAAGAATCGCTATCCAAAACGAGACTATTTTACCAAACCGAGGCCGCTCATCTTAGTTAGAAGCGTCCGGCAGTTTTTCAATAGCGATAACTACGGCCATATAATCAGTCTAGGTCAACAGATTATTGTGCTGAGTTAATCCTATTGACGAGAAGATAGGAATCAAATGTTTTAGCCGATTTTTGCTCGTGGCCCGTGGCCGGAAACCTTCAAAGCCTCATTTTCACGGACCAATCAGATGGTGAATAAGCGAGGAAGACAGAAGAAATGTGTGAAAATTTTTCTCAACTTTACCAACCTTCATAAAACGCAACCAGGACAAAAAACTGCTGGAACTTTCCCAAATTGTTTTGAAGATATCTACGCACCAGATGTTTGGGTATCCAGATTTGGATGCCGATTTAAATACCTCACAGTTTGGTGGAGATATAGCGTTTTCCATTAGGCAACATCGGCCGAGGCTTGCCAAGCCTTGTTTACGCCACTTCAAGTCAGGTGATAAAGCCTCTTGATAAAACCTCCTTTCAATTTCATTACTAATTTCGAACCATGCCATGAATGCAAAGAGTAGTATAATACAGAAATTTCTCAAGAGTATTGCCATATGACTTGAAACGTGTGAACTAACCGAAGCAAATCTCTTCCGTTCACAAAGAAATCGAAGGGGCATTGAATCTTGAACCAAAGAAACTGCGGTGGAAGGACAATAGCAAGAACAATTGGAAACGTAAATATTTGCCGCTCTGGGATCGTTGTTAAAACAATCACTATTGTTATTGCCATTGTTTCTAACCCAGAGTCTCTATTGTTTAAGGCTGAGTGCCTCATCGGTTTTGGAAAGGCTATAACTTTGAGAAACCGCGAGGTATTTAAACCGGCATCCAAATCTGGATACCCAAATATCTGGCGAATAGATTCCTTCAAGAAAATCCGGGCAATTTCCAGCAGTTTTTTGTCCTGGTTGTGTTTTATGAAGGTAGGTAAAGTTAAGAAAAATTTTCACACATTTCTTCTGTCTTCCTCGCTTATTCACCATCTGATTGGTCCGTGAAAATGAGGTTTTGAAGGTTTCCGGCCATGGGCCACGAGCAAAAATCGGCTAAAACATTTGATTCCTATCTTTATTGACAAGCATTAATTTGCTCGATTTGTTGCGTCGTCGCCAATCATTGCATGTGATCAGGAAAGTTGTAGGTATGCGAACGTTTTGTACAGCGGCAATGAAGCAATATACAAAACAAATATGCGTGGCCAGCAAACGAAAATTCACTACCTCGCAATTAGTAAGCACGCAATTACTACAAAGCTACTGGGACGATACAATGAGTAGCGACAGACAATGATAAGCCCATGGCCAATCAACATTGAAAGACGTGCACCGTTGAATTAAATACAAGCAGTGGTAGGGCCAAGGGAGGGTATGAAGGGCATGAAGGGGAAAATACACCCCCCTCATTTTCAATAATCCGACTAAAATTATAACTGCAAAATGTAGTGAAAATGCCTTGGTATACCTTTTTACAGTCCCCTTCGGTCAGAAACTTTTTGAATTTCACCCTTCACTATTATTTGTCTCACTCTGCTAATAAATACATACAACTACACTAAAAAAGATTGCAAATCTAATGGTCTAATGGATGCTATACTTAACTATAAGGGAGACCAGGGCCAGTTTGAGGTCTTTTCAGGAAAATGAAATTTTCTCTTGAATAGCAAACTGCAGACTTGGCTTTATACCATCATGTGTTGTGTTTGACCATTGGCCGTTGAACATATATGTTGTTTCACAAATATGGCGCTTTTAGATTTTCGGTAGACCTAAATTGCAAAATTGTAAATGGAAATCAAGATCGGAGAGTTTCATAAGTGTTTCAAAATGAAGGCATTTATATATCTCCAGCATCAATTTTTGGAGATTTCTCTGGTGAACAGTGCATTCATTTGCCTTACGATAGGAGAGTTTCAAACGGAGAATCAAAATCATTCAGAACAAGTCTGAGAGCTCTTTTGTGGATCCTGTCAATTTCTCTGCTCGCAGTCTTTCCGCAGAACATCCAGATGAGTGGTGAATAGTTGAAGCAAGACATTATAAAGGCACTATACAATGTTTTGGCCTTGGACTGTTCTAAGTAGAGTGAAACGCGCGAGAAGGCACGAATTTTCCAATTCGCTTTTTTGCTGATGGCATTTGCATGTTGATCAAATTTTAACTTTGAGTCAACTGTAATTCCCAATAGTTTCACAGTATTGACTACCCTGATCTGCTTATTTTTGATGTTTAGTTGCATTTCTGTTTCTTTGTTTAATACAAGGAACATAACTTGGAATTTACAGGGATTTGCAACCATTTGGTTCCACTTAAGCCAGTAAATAGCATTACTATCATTTTCTAAGCACAAGGCAACTTTTTCAATATTCCTCTCACACTTAAACAAGGTGTTATCATCTGCAAAGTTGCAGACATCACAATCTTGGATCAAGAGCAGGAAATCACTGAGAAAGAAATTAAACAAGAGTGGTCCTAAGACGGAGCCCTGCAGGACACCGCAGACAATGTCTTGCAGATCACTACCGGTAGAACCGATCTTAAGGCGCTGCTTTCTGTTAGAAAGGTAGCTAGCGGTCAACCTCAGGCTGTGTATGCCAAATCCATAGGCTTCGAGTTTCGCAATTAGAAGGTCATGTGGTAAGCAATCATACGCCTTTGATAGGTCCATCAGCACCATTCCAATGGTGTAATTTTCATCAAGTTTTTTACGACAGAACTCGATAAGTCGAAACAGTGCATGCTGTGTGCTGTACTCTGCATGAAACCCGCATAACAGATTTGATAATACTTGATTTGCGAAGGGCCACATTTGCTTCGTCATGCAGCGCTCAAATACTTTGGATATGGCAGATGAAACGCTAATCGGTCGGAAGTTAGTTTTTAGAAATGCATCAACGCATTTGAAAATTGGCGAGACATAAGTAACTTAAGGATATATTCCTTAAGGATGGAAACATTCCAGATTAAAACATCATATTGATATGGTTAGCAATATCATTAGAATACGGTTCCGAAATTAATTTCAAAATGTCAGTTGGTATACAACCGCTGGACTTTTTGCTACTAGCAAGCTGGTTTATTTCATTCCAGACATCACCGGGACAAACTGCACAAAATTCAAAACGTTCCTGTACGAGGACTACTCTTTATCTCGATAATATTCGGATGATTTTGTGAGTTTCAATTGCATGTAGAACAGGGTCACTCTTTCTGCAATCAGATGGCAGCATAGGCTTTTCAATAGGCAGTGTATCTGTGATATTTACAAAATAGGAGTTGAAGATATTAGCAATATCTTCATCCTTTGAGATAATTGAGCCGTTCTCAATAAGGACTACCGGGTGAGTCAAAAAAAAGTTTAGGCGTTTGGAGGGCTGTGGAATAAAACAAATTTGACCGATATTCAAAACTGAATTGTTAATCTATCAGTCAAAGGCTAACTTAAGATGAGAAAATTTTGTTTGGTAAAATCAAACATCTTTAAGACCCAACAACAATCAAAATGCTTGTAAGGGGTTTGTATGGGAATCGAGAATTCCACATTCCATTCTGGTCCATGATTTATGCGGCATTGAAGTTTACATTGCAAGTTTGAGATGCTGAATTCCAATTTCAATAGAAGGTAAATCATAGACCAGAATGGAATATGGAATTTTTGTTCCCAAACATGCCCTTTCCCAGCATTTTCCTAATTTCTCGGTCTGTAAGATGAGGGATACTATCAAACAAAATTTTCTCATCTAAGTTGACCTTTGACTGATAGATGAACATTTCAGTTTTGAATATCGGTCACATACTTTTTATTCCACAGCCCTCGAAACGCCTAAACTTTTTTTTTGACTCACCCGGTATTTTGTCACTGACATTAGTTGATTTACCAGCAAAGATTGGTTTAAATGTCTTCCAAAACTGCTTATCTTTACCAGTTTTCACGGGGTTAAGATCTCGATAAAACTGCCGTTTGGCCCGTTCATTTAACTTTGAGAAAAAATTTCGTTGCTCTTTGTTCTTTCCTACATCGTCATCCCTTTTTGTCCGGTTCGCAATATCTTTTAGCCTGGTTCGAAGCATAATAGCCTTTTCCAGATTTTATCTACATGAGGTTTGCTGTTCCCTCTAAAAATTGCAGTTTTTTAAGGGAGCATGCCTGTCAAGAGCTGTCACGACCAGTTTCTCAACCTCCTCATAAGAGTTTGGTGGACATCTGTTATAACTGAGAACAAGATCATTTATGAACTCTTGTTCGGATAATTTCCTGTAGTCTCTATAATTGACCTTTTTGGGGGTTTAAATCTTTTTAAATCTTTCTAAATCTTTAAATCTTGAAATCTTTTTGTATCCAACAGCATGGAGATAATGATTTGGTTCTCATCCAGCTGTCTTTCAAGGGAATGAATTCTTTCATAAAGGCTGCTTATTAAGGCTTTTCTGGCTTGGGCGGCGCGCGTTTCATTTAATCCTGAGTCAGCTTTCTGGAGCGAGTTTTTAAATGATGCCATTTCGCCAGTATTCGAATACTTCAAATTAAAATGTGAAAAAATTGTCTCTGCACAATATTCAATTCATCACTGCACAGTTTCGATTCATTACTGCACAAGTTGGTCATCACTGCACCTTAAATTAACCCTTGTTTTGGTGTCAAAAATTAATTCAAAGCCTTAGCAGTGTAGTTGTCATATGATGGAGCCCGGTCATTTCATCGTTATTTTTCAATATTTAATCAAACATTGAACAGTTATTTTCTGGGACTCACTGTATTTCGATCACTGGACTTCTACGAGGCTTAAGTTGTCACCTTCATCGACCCTTGATGTATGTCATTTGATCCATAAACCCTTTTTCTGATATACAGGGGCACCAGAATTCCTCATTCCTCCACCACCTGCTGTTACTGCATCAGAAAGTTCTAATTTCAAAGTGAAAGTTAAAATGGATGGTAACCCGAAGCCATCAGCAACATTTCAATGGCTCCACGAAGGCAGCAAAGTTCAAACCATCAAAGGGACCCAGTTGTATCCATATGTTTACCAGTCAACGTATGCACTCGATAATATACCTGCAAGTTACTGTGGAAGACTTTTGGCCACTAAAGTTTCAAACAGCTTAGGAACATCAGTACGAACGACCACAAATGTAACCGTTTTACGTAAGTTTCCTGTTTTTGAATTTTTTATGTAGTCTTGTGACTTTACCTGTTTCATCGCTCAAAAACTTTACTGAGTTGAATTTTACCTAATAAAGAAAATGATTTCAGTTTGAAATATCTGAAAGTTATCACAGCTCCTACCGGACTTTTCATGTTAAATTGTGTCAAGCATTTATGTAAATAGACCTTTTAGCTATTCTGAGAAAGAGTCAGAATCGAATGGTATCTTGATAGATTTTGTAGAATTTTCGAACATGCACAATAGTGATAGAAAGTCGATTGTTCGGAATGCTGCAAAGACGATTCCGTAAAAGATGGCGGATCTCATTTTCCTCAATGCATTATAGGAATATGCCCCCTAGCAACGCATGGTTACCAATATTTACAACTGCAGCATAAAATCTTGAACTCAGCTATACGAACGACTTAGGCCGTAGTAACTTTATCGTGAGATCTACGCTCATTTATTTAGATAGTCTTTTCAAGTGATAAGCTGTAGTTCTGATTCAGTTTCGTTCTCCTACAATGTCAAGATGTAGTGAGCAGAAGTTTTCTTCGTTTCGTCCAGAGTTTCAAGAAGACTTTTGCCCAGGGGGGGGGGTGGTACTCAAGCATATGTAGGAGAGGGGTGCTCAGGTTACTTTTTTGGTTCTAAAATTTGGGTAAATCTTACTTTTAGGGTCAACCATTTGTATAGTCATTTTTTGGGGCTCTTGACCTCCTGCATTACTTTTTTTGGTCTCAAACATGCCCTTTACGAATAAAATTCAAAATCAAGTAAGGGGCGGCAAACATATCGATTTTCTCCCCAACAACGTCGTTTGGACGTTTTCATTTAGACCCCCCTACCCCCCCACAAAACGTCCATGACCTAAATATCGATATAAGCGACATTTGTGCATGTTATAGGCCTGGATTTTGCAGTGCTTAGTGTGGAGACTGACCCTGCGCTCATATCAAATTTCATTGCTAAGAACAATTCTAACAACAGCAAAATAAACTGCAAAAAGTGAGAAATACACTTACTCGCAACCATTCTGTACTTTAAATTTCTGCATATCAAAGAATAACGGGGGGGTCACTGGGGGGTATGCAATTCCGCATTTCCGCAATTTTTCTGCCCTGTTTCCGCAAATCCGCAGACAGAAATTGGCTATTTCCACTATTCTTGAGGGTTATGAGCAAAGTCCTCCTACTTCATATAAAACACAACATAAACCATTTTCTTTCCATTTTGCACGTTACCGATCAGACTCAAGTAGTTGCAGTCGTCGTGGGTGATTATTTCGCGTGAAAATTTTGTTGTTGCTGTTGCTGTTGTGGCTCTTGTCTTCAGATCTTTGTGATATGTTGTTTTCGTTTGTTTTAGTGCCTTTAAGTAAATGTTACGCAATATTTTGACGGAATGAGCATCAAATCTGCGATTTTTTAGCAACTAATATTAATTTTGCAGAAATATCCGCATTCCGCAAAAATGCAACAAATATCCGCAATCCGCAGAAATGATGTTTAATTTCCGCATTTCCGCACTGAAAATAGGCCGATATCCGCTATCCGCAAAACCCCAGTGACAGCATCCTAAAGAATTTTCATCCAAGTGATGAAGAGATGAAGGCTTGAACCAACGAATCCTCTAACGAACATACTGAATTCCTATAGAACCTAATTTGAGGGATGTTCCCTGCATACTATTGACGGGAAGTCCTTTTTACATAATTGTGAAAGTCATAAATGTCGACGTTGCCGTACGTTAGCCACGAGGATAAGGATTCAGCTGATATCATACTATTGCTGAGTTCAATTACAAGTTGATTTCGCATCATTGTTGAGTTGAATTTAAAAAGATCTTTATGTTATGGTCTGAGTGTCTTTTTTAGGCCAACTTTTAAAATGAAAGAGTTTAAGATCCGAGCATATTAGAAGGCTTATTTTGACAATGAGAGACAGTCAACAAAGACAACGTTCAGATTTTACAGGTTGTGATTTTTTTCATCAGACCTTTTTTTCGATATAACGTCTCAATTTGAAAACGTCTTGAGCGAAACCCCTCCCCCCCAAAACGTCCAAACGACGTTGTTGGGGAAAAAATCGATATGTTTGCGTCCCCTAACATTAATAAATTTAAAATATCTAAATATCCGATGAGATTATGAGAGATCTAATGAGTTTGAACACTTTCCCAAAGATTTTATGATACTAACTTCATACCCCTTAGGTATGTTGGATTTGAAATCTTACTTTTTGGGTCTATTCCCATGCCGGAAATGATCTAAATGGGTTGATGTTGTGTACCCAGCCTGAGCACTCCTATCCTAAATATACCTGAGTAGCCCCTGGGGATTTTTGACTGTGGTTACATTATTGTTGATTAAAGAGATGTTGAAGAGACCCTGAATCAAAAGTTCTACAGACATTCGAAAAAAGAATGAAATATTGTAAATTCTCATCTACCGTAGCTGCGGTCAAGTTTGCTGTGGTCGTAGCTGCGAAACAGTAGCTTTCTGTTGTAGCTGTGGTCATAAATATTGGTAGCTATGCGTTGCTAGGGAGGGAGCATATTCCTATCATGCATTGCGTGAACTGAGATCCCGCTATCTTTTTCGGAATCGTCTATTCATCATTTTGTAAATCACAAAGGAAAAGATGTTAACTTTGATTGGATCGCTGATCAAGGCGAACGAAGCGTTTTGGAGCATGCCCAGTTTCACAAAGGAAGAATGAAGGGCGACAACCCTTAGATCGATACTGTGCAGACTCCTAAGCGCTTAGAAGGGCGCCTGGCTGCTCTGGAAAAAATCCTAAAGACTTTCACTGATAGTATCCCGAACAATCTATGGGTTGCAAACATGAGGTAAAGTTTAAAGACAATATTGGTTCAGGTTGAACAGCGAGATTCAGGTGGAAGTGCATTTTTTCGATTTTGCTGTTACAAAGATGGTTGAGCCTCTCTTTGATTTTGTATGTAACCGGATATATCTATATTCTGTTTGACGTATATTAATGATATGTAACCTTTGGACATGACTAAAATTAGATTGGACTGAGTAAATTGAAAGATGGTTGCTTGAACAGCAACGGGACCGACATGCTTGAATTAGCAGCTAAGTAACTTGAATAGTTAAGACGAAAGTGCTTGGATAGCAGTTACTTTATAATCGTCGTGGGTTGAACCATATTATCAAGTGTAACCTGTTTAGCGAAGCATATATTCACGTTTATTCTCAGTTATATTCATATTCATACTCTTGACTTTTATCTCTCGGATCCTATTTAACATTGTATAATAGCCCACCTCTAGCGTTTGCATCTACCACTTAAACCATAATGCCCCACCACAAGCATAATGCCCCACCGCTTGAACCATAATGCCCCACCACAAGCATAATGCCCCACCGCTTGAACCATAATGCCCACCGCTTGAAGCATAATGCCCCACCACAAGCATAATGCCCCACCGCTTGAAGCATAATGCCCCACCACAAGCATAATGCCCCACCGCTTGAAGCATAATGCCCCACCACAAGCATAATGCCCCACCGCTTGAAGCATAATGCCCCACCACTTATGTGGACTTGCCCAAGTCGTCCAGGAAGAAGGGAAGAGACGACTTTTCACGAACAGCTCACACCTGGATAGCACAGCTAGATGGCCGTACGGTTTTTGGCACGGCAGACGGCACCTTTGATCATAATGTTTGACCAATAGCAGACAAGATACTACTTTTTCCTGAAGGAAAATGACAGGGGAAACTAACATTGAAACATAAATGGCTGTATGTCAAAACGAACAGATTTATGATACTTCATTTCAGGTTATTCGATTTTCTAAAAGAAAACAAAATATTGAGCAATAGTCAAATTGGTTTCCTTGAAGAGACCAGAACGGTTGATCATGTCTTCCGCCTAAAAACTCTAATTAATAGGTATGTTTACAACACCCCAAAAGGAAAATGTTTGCATGTTTCATTGTTCAAAAAGCATATAACTACGTATGTCATAAAGCACTTTTTCATAAACTTGCAAATTTGAACATAAGTGATAAGTTTATCGATGTCTTTAAAAATATGTACTCGAAATTTTTGGTTAAACTCCCTTAAGATAACCTTCCATGCTCGATACAGCTTTACTATTATAAAGGCCGTGTTATTCGTTGCCGCAGCGACGAAAATCTACTTAGCTGACAAAGGAACGGAGCACAGATTTGGATACAGCTAAAGAAGAGCTTTTCAGCCATATATTTTTCAACTTCGACGGCTGCGTGAGCCAAGAGTTGCCTTTTTTGAGGCTTGATTTCAACCCTTTTCTGTACGTTTATTTAAATATCGAAAATGCTGCTTAAGGATATCACGCTTCTCTTCCTCTTTCGACAGAGACCTTAACTTTTACTATTAAGCAACAAGAGCCTAAATGGCATCGAAAAACGTTTTAACTCTACATAGTTATTGGTCGTACTTTAGGCAGATGCCCTCGTAAGATAAGTGTTGAAAACAGGATTAAGTCATTTTTTGATCACGTCAAAAAGGCCCCCAGAAGAAAGTCTTATTTACAAAGCTTATCTAATGAACTTAGAACTTCCTCAGACCTAAACTGCAGCACACATATCGAGAATGTTAAGCGAAATCTAGATTTGGAAGACTTTCTCTCCTCTGCCAAACACATATTCAAGCTAAGCTATAAAACCTGCTACAACAAGTAATGGACAAGAGAAATGTCTTCATCAAAATAGGGGGAGTTCTTCTTCCTTTTAAGAAAAGGCATTTCGCTTGAGCCATATTTGATGTATCGTAACAAACGAAAGCTAAGGGTGAATAATACTAAGCTTAGACTAAGCGACCACTGTTTTGCGATTGAGACAGGACGTAGGCGATCCCCAAAAGTTGATCGAGAAGATCGGTTTTGCCTAATTTGCAATGAGGAATTCATTGAAGATGAAAAACACTTTCTACTTAAATGTGAAAATTATTCTGACCTCAGAAATGCATTCTTGAATAATGTTTTTGAAAGCGATCCAAATACAAAACAACTTTTCCCTGATGATTTGCTCCAATTGATGTTCTTATGTGAGGATCAAGAAACAATCAACAATCTTCTCAAATTCATTGGACAAATCACTGCATCTGAGAAAAAGCGTTACAAGTTGGAAATATCCCAAGTCTCTTTAGAATGCAGATTTATCTGCAATTTTCTCCCTGCCGTTTGTGTTTTTTTTATTAGTTGCAATTAGTTACCATTCCTTTATTCTCTTATCTTACATGCTATGTTTTTTTAGTTAGTAGCCGTATAGTGTAGAAGCTATTGTGCTGAAGACGAAAATAATATATATTGGCTATACCATTTCCAAAGCAGCGCATCGTGTAGACAGATACAACTAACCCCCTGGTTTTCAAATTCCTTGTTGTTAGGTCCTATAGTAAAGACCCGCGTATAAGAACCTACAATTTTGCAAGACAGTCTGATTAGGTTCTTACATATTGAGTATTTAACTGGAAATTAGCCTGTTCGGGTTCTTAAATTGGTTCTTATTTCATTCAGGGCTTTCAGGTATTTCTTCTGTTCAGATTGTAACTTCAAGCCCATTATTTACTGTCAGTTCACAGCACCAGAGTTCATGAGCCGGAGGGGGATAACTACCATATATGCAGGTACGGGATGTGCCATCTTTTGGGGTGCCTTTTTTCGAGTAGACAATAAATTTTGGGGTATCATTTTTGGTAAAATCACAAGTAGTCATAAATTTTGGGGTGTCATTTTAGAAAAATAACTCTTTAGGGTATCGACTTTGATCAAATTTCACTTTCTTGGTTAAAATTGTGGATGGCTGTCACAATTTTAGGGTAAACATATTTGATGGCCTGTAAATTTTGGGGTATCGTTTTCGCGAAAATTTATAAATTTTAGGGTGCGATTTCAGACGTGAAATGGCACACCCCCGTCACCCGCCTATTGAAGTTACCCCCCCCCCCCCCGGGTTCATGAGACCTCATTCACTACGGCATTTCATGAAAGACTTGGAAATTTTACAGAATACAATGAAAAGCTCTCAAAGCATCTTCAGAGTTCTTTGCAATATGCACATATGTCAGCATCAGTCTGTATAGGTTCAATGACAAAGTAACTGGAGTTTTGATCTAATTTGATGATCTCTACAAATAAGAACCTATTTTGATTTTCAGGCTGAATGACTCCTTATGTATTGGGGGTGTAATTTCAGAATTTCAGCCTGTAGGTTCTTAATCACTAAGTTCTTATACACGGGTTTTAAATGTATTACAAACATCGGGTTAATTCAGGTCACATACATCTTATGAATAATTAATGAGGAGCTGTTCGCGACAAGTTATCACTTTCTTTCTTATACGTCGACTTGGGAAAGTTCACACCACTGGAAGCATAATGCCCCACCTCCTAAGCATAATGCCTCGCCTATGAAGCATAATGCCCTACCTCAAGCGAAGATGAGGGAATATTGCATGCCGCTGACCAAAGTGCCCCGTGGGGAAAACCAGAAAAAATTGAAGCTTCTTTTCATGCATTCATTTTGCTATCCCCCCAAATACGTAGCTTCTTCAAAGAAATAGGCATTGAATTTCAGCAGAGAATTTACTTTAAATTCGGTTTTTAACACTGACTAAAATGATTTTGAGTTACAGCGATTGAAAGCCTTTGGTATCGACAAGGCCACAGTAAGGAGTTGAAATTGCAAACGCTATCCATGTTGCGAAAAATTCTAGAAAAATAACTACACCATGTAACAGCATGAGATTTTCAGGGAGCTTCCATGCATAACCAGGGTAGATACTAGTCAAATCCGTTAGTTTCTAATAATATTTTGTTGGGAAGAAAATTTATCAGTAATCACGGAACGCAATCTGCCATCCAAGGGGAAGTCCCCCTAATCAAAGTAACCATGTAAGAAATGTCTTGCAAAAAATTCTAGAAAAACAACTACACCATGTAACAGTACGAGACTTTAAGGGTGCTTCGAGACATAACTAAGGTAGATGCTAGTAAAATCCGTTAGTTGCTAAAAATATTTTGTTGGGTGGGAAATTTATCTGCATTCACAACGCAATCTGCCTTCCAAATCGAAAGCGCCCTAATCAAGCCATTCCATAAGAAATGTCTTGGTTGCGAAAAATTCTAGAAAAATAACTACACCATGTACCAGCATGAAATTTTTAGGAAACTTTGAGACATAGCTAAGGTAGATACTGGCTGTATTCGTTAGTTTCTAAAAATATTTTATGGGGTAGAAAATTAAGCTGTACTTGCTGAGCGCGATCTGCCATCCGTAGGGGGAGCGCCCTAATTAAATCCAATCTGTAAGAAATGTCCTTATTGTAAAAAATCGTAGAAAAATAACTACACCATGTAACAGTATGAGATTTTCAGGGAGTTTTGAGACATAACCAAGGTAGATACGTGTTAAATCTGTTAGTTTCTAAAAATATTTTTTTGGGTAGAAAATTGAGCTGTAGTCACTGAACGCAATCTGCCATCCACTGGGGAAATGTCCTAAGCAAAGCCACTCCATAAGAAATGTCTTGATTGCGAAAAATTCTAGAAAAATAACTACACCGTGTAACAGCATGAAATTTTTAGGAAACTTTGAGACATAGCTAAGGTAGATACTGGTTGTATTAGTTAGTTTCTAAAAATATTTTATGGGGTAGAAAATTGAGCTGTACTTGCTGAGCGCGATCTGCCATCCGTAGGGGGAGCGCCCCAATTAAATCCAATCTGTAAGAAATGTCCTTATTGTAAAAAATCGTAGAAAAATAACTACGCCATGTAACATTATGAGATTTTCAAGGGGTTTTGATACATTACCAAGGCAGATTCTGGTCAGAACTGTTAGTTCCTAAAAAAATTTTTTAGGCAGAAAGTAGAGCTTTAATTGATGAATGCAATCTGCCATCCGTTGTGGAAGCGCCCTAATCAGAGCCACTCTGTAGGAAATTTCTTCATTGGGAAAAATCATAGAAAAATAACTACACCATGTAACAGCATGAGATTCTCAGGGAGCTTTGAGGCATAATCAAGGTAGATTCTGGTCAAATCCGTTAGTTTCTAATAATATTTTGTTGGGTACAAAATTGATCTGTATTCACTGAGCGCAGTCTGCCATCCGCAAGGGGAGTACCCTTTCATAACAACTCCTGAACATCGTAATATTGTTTCCACAGTACAGCCCTAATTTCCTCGTGTTTCATGTCGACCGAGTCTCAGGGTACTGGGCAGGGTACACTGCACTCTTCTCGTAGTCCCAGTGGACACTGCACTCGTCTCGTAGCTCCCTCTGTTTTGGTTGAGCTGTCTTTTAGTCACAAGGGAGCGTTGTGTATCACAAAACTTTCCTAAAGACCCTTAAATGTTTGAATGAAAGTGGCATAAAGTAACACCTTTGTATGCCAATGTCTCTCGTCAGACCATGAACTGAGAATTGTAAAAGAAAAACTAATCAACAATATGGCGTATGGAAATTGAGGATGCCGCATAGTTGTTATATCCTGGACTCCCTGTGCTGATTTGCGCATGGCAAAAGCAAAATTCCCTCATCTTCCTCAAGCGTTCGCATCAACCACGGTAGGCGCATAGTTCGTTGGAGTGGTAGTGGTAACATTTTTCATTTGAAGTAAAGGTATTTGAATCTGAAGATCAAGATAGTGCTAATACACTATGCCCCATTGCACATAGGCAAGAAAACACTGCTGCTGCGCCGCAAATATCAGTATATAGCATTAAACAGTGCATGACAATTCATTACAGCAAACCTCGATGCTCTGCCACCACCACAAGCTGGGAAGCCTTCAAGTGGTTGCGTTAGAGTAAAGTGGAAGAAAGTCGAATCTGGGGATTGTACAGTGAAGTATGACGTAAACTTTAAAGACAATGCAGGATCAGTGAGATTCGTCCACCGTGGAACAAATATTGGAGAGAACAAACGATGCAATATACCAAATGGTGTCAATATTTCCCAAGTACAATTGAAAATAAGTTTCAGATCAGTTGCAAAGAGTTTCAATATCAAAGTCACAGATGGACCCATTCCTAAAGAGAAAGGTGAGTTCTCCTCTTATATGTTGAGTTCCCACAACAAAACCAGTTTTGTGTAGCTCGATTCTAAGGCCCCGTTTACACGATACCGTTTTCATTTCATATCGGATTGGGTAAGGCAATCCGATATGAAAGTTTCTCCTGTTTACACGATACCGTTTTAATTTCATAGCTGATCGGGGTTCTGTTTACACCGGCGCTCCCTGGTTTACACGATACCGTTTCGCCTTGCACTGTAATGCTTTCACCAAATTCGGTAATGGTTCCACTGCGCATTCTGCGCAGCTCCCCTAATTGATTCGAGGCTAGTAGAATTGATACTGAGGCTCCGTTCTGAGTTGATATCAGATTCGACCGTTTATAGGATATCGGATTGGTTTCATGCCACTTTCAGAGCGTTTTCATTTGAAAACGCGAACACGGTATGGAGCATATCGGATTGGTGCGTTCTCGTGTAAACAGGAGGCCAATCCGATATGGAATGAAAACGGTATCGTGTAAACAGAACGCCAATCCGATATGAAACCAATCCGATATGAGATGAAAACGGTATCGTGTAAACGGGACCTAAGTGTTTCACTCCTTCAGTTTTCACTTGACTGTTTAGTCTTTGGGGAAAGAACGTTTCCCTCTCCGCATTGCGGGTTTTTGTTTACACTTTCATGCATGATCGTTTCTCTCGCATTTTTTGCTTCGTCTTGATAAAAGCCTGATTCTTCGGAACAGGATTCCGGAGTAGTGGTGGCTACTAAAAAATCTTTATGTACCCGATAGGCCAACCAAATCTCTTGAAACTTGGCCAACAGGGTCACAAAGCATTTGACTACAAAAACTTGTCATTGATTTTCGATAGATCCACTGGCCTGATTTTTGCATGAGCAACAGGACACAAAAAGATTGGGTCGGGCCTAAGCTACTCTCGCAGTGATTACTGAAGATCAACGTTATGAATTCAGTTTGCAGTCAATATGTAATGATGTAAGGAATACTTACTCGTGTTCTTGTTCTTCTTTGTCATTTCCTTGCCTTGCAATTTCCGCCAAATACAGCCAGTATCGGAGCTAGATTCCCCTTTTACGACAGAACTGACATGGCGAATATATTTTCGCTCCTCCGCACTCACCTTTTCAAAACTACGCGCCTACTCGGAAAATTTCCGGAATCTAGCTCCGATGCTGGCTGTATTTGGCAGAAATTGCAAGGCAAGGAAATGACAGAGAAGAACAAGAACACGAGTAAGAAAGTATTCCTTACATCATTACATATTGATTGCAAACTGAATTCATAACGTTGATCTCAGTAATCACTGCGAGAGTAGCTTAGGCCCGACCCAATCTTTTTGTGATAAATTGCTTTTAATGTCGATCCCCAGTGACTCCTGTGACTCCAGTGACTCCTCCAGTGACTCCTGCAAGAGGTCAAATATGCGCTATGTTCAATTTCACTTCACTTCTTGGGGTTCATTTCATTGACATAATTTACTAGCACAGAGAGATTTAAATACATTTTTGCAAACGGGGCCCCTTGTAGCAAAAAGGAGCCCTTTTCGCAAGATTTTGACGGGGGCCCACCGGCACGGGCCGGTGGGCCAGTCCGCCACTGATTTCATTTCTCTTTCATTTATTCTTATTTCCCGGGGGTGAAGCTACCCAAAACCGGGGGACGGGTACTTGTGGACCCCAGTTTTGGGTCATAAATTCCTATCAATCCCCAGTTTTGGGTCATGAATTCCTATCAGTCCCCAGTTTTGGGTCATAAATTCCTATCAGTCCCCGGTTTTGGGTCATAAATTCAAATCAACCCCCATCTTTTAGGAACATTCTATCCATCCTTAATTTTGGCTGGAAATTCTACTATTCCCTACTTGTGGGATACAGATTAAAGTCCATGCTTATCTTTATTAGGTCAGATTGATTACTGCTTGACACCTTAAGCCAATTCATTTATAGTTTTTACTACTAAAGCAGTTATCCATGTCTTTAAAGTTCATAATAACACATGCCTTGCCAGTTGTGAAATGGAACAAATTTTTAATTTCTGTGGCACTTCTCCAGCAGCAATTTGCCACTTACTGATTCGCCATACAATAATTGAACTCCCATGAATGAGTCACATGACTGTTATCTGATGGTGACATTTCTGAGAGGTCTATTTGTTGCCATCATCTTTGTAAGTAACAATTTTTCTTGTCTTATGTCACTATGATATTTTTTATGTATCACCATTCATTGCTGTATAGTGTAAATCTGCGGATCAAAATAATAATGCTTTGTTCTTGTGTGTCTGCGTGGCTTCAAGTGTTTGAGGCTCACTCAACTCAATCAGTCAGTTCAGTGCATCATATCATAGATCATTGGTGCATCGCAGAGTCTTCCCAACTTTCTGCATACTGGATTGTTGTAAAAGCATCGTCTTCGTAGTTCATTACTATATTCAATATCTTGAACATAGTATTAATACTACTCCATCATGAGGTTAGATGAAATCTTCAAGTAAAAACTTCATTTCGTTGCTCTTCGCAAAATTGCTTCAGTAATCTGCAGAAACCAATCAGTTGTCATTGTGAGATGTGAACATCGGCAGCTGGGAAGGAAAGGCCTAAATCGAAACTGGCCATACTCCATTGACCTCCTTTTCGCTCACTCGTTTTCTAATGACCTCGCTCTCGCTCATCTCCCTGATTTGGCGCGAAATGGAAATACAAGAGATGGCGAAATTTCAGAGGGCAAACAATGGCATGCCAGACATAAAGTAGGGTATGTCTCCGCTTTTCTTGTATCATAAGTCCTGATTATGCCATAACTGAACAGGATTTTGATTCAAAATTTGAGTCATAAAGATTTAATGCAGCTAAGTCAAGAAGTCAAGTGACACCATATGTGCTTGTGTCACAGAGTACAGACAGGGAAGTAGGCCTATCTATGTAGACCTGTTAGTTAAGCCTCACCTGATATGCTTCAACCCTCAGATTTCTGAGTGGCTGCCTCATTAAGCACATACAGTGCTCAATTATCATTATAAAAGCGGTATCACACTCTATTTCTGTGCTGTTTATTACCTTGATCAACAAGAATGGTGAAACTCCTTTCTTTTATGATCATATTCAGGAATGAAATTGGAAGTCACTGATTTATTTTGAGCAGTTTTTTACAGCCATAGAATAGAATCTTGTAGGTTGCTGTGTAGTGTGTTGTAGTGTTTAGATATACAGGTAGACTATGCACTAGAGGAAATAATCAGAAAGTAGAAACAAAACAATAAAACACAGTGTTGACCAAACTGGCCCACTGATTAAGTCCCCAGCATTTGCTTATAATTTCACATTTGATTGTATTTAGATGGGGATATAGCTGTTAAGCCATTATTGAGAATTTTTCTGTTTAGTGTAGCTCCTATAGCCCCTATACATTACCTTTTGTATAGAATACATTCACAGAGCTTCTACACAGTTTTAATTGAGAAGAAAGGTTGTTTTGCATTTGAACTATCTTTGTTGCTGTGGGGCTATAAGAATTCCCCAGTTTTGGGTATGTCATCATAATAGTTTCCCCAGTTTTGGGTGGTCTTTTCAATATTTTTCCCCGGTATTGGGTACTTTTGTCTTGGTCTCCTACTCAAGTCCCCGTCCCCAATTTTGGGTAAGCTTCACCCCCGGGTCTTATTTAGACACAATACCCTATCAGCATAACAAAGTAACTATAAATATTAATAATATCAAGAAAAAATAAAGCTGCTCTTCCAAGGGGTTGTGTTTGTGTCGCTCTACTCTCGAGTACCGAATAAACGGAGGGGGTGGGAATGATCGGGGGGGGGGGGTTGGAAATGGTTTGATATAGTAATAATCGGGGGGGCTGGAATAATTGGGGGGATGCTTGGAGAAATAGAAAATAGTTGTTTTCTTAGGTAAACACGTATCTTTTATATATTCATGTGAACAGTGATGTTACTGATACAGTTACTTATGAACTCTGGTTCTGTTGAATGCATTTATTGAGACTTTTTCTTGCGTTTATTCAGAAATTATGTTTACTACCATTTCATTTTTCCAAAAATTAATAAAAGAGGGGGTTGGAATAAGAGCGGAGGGGTTGGAAAATTTTTGAAAAATTAATAAGCGGGGGGGACGATTATTCGGTACTCGAGAGTACCTCAAGAACTTCCTCAATCTTACTTTGAAGGAGCTTAATGAGGCGGAGTCTCGTATTTGCTTTGGGATCTCGTTCCAGGCACTTGCTCCCTGGTATCCAAAAGACTTTTTGCAATACTCAAGACGAAGGCGAGGAATTTCGAAATCATCAATTCTTCATGTGTTATATCTCGAAATATTCGACCTAGAAGTGAATTTATTTTTGAGGTTCTCTGGGCAGAGTCCATTGTTTATTTTGTATGTAGTAATTAGCCTGTCATATTTTATTAGATTGCGTACATCGAGCCAATCACATACCCAGCCATCTTTGTGCCTTGCACATTCAATTAATCTGCATGCCCTGTTTTGCAGCCTCTGTAGGGATTCCAGTTTTGTGTCTGACAGACATCCCCAAATGGCACTGCAATATCTCAGATGGCTTTCAATTAATGCTCGATAAACAGTTGCCAATTGTTTCTGGGAAAGGATGTTTTTGAGTTTAAACATCGCCCCTAAACCGTTTTTTATCTTTCGCTTTAGGGTTTTGAGTTGTTCTTCCCAATTCATGTTTTCGTCTATTATGACACCAAGATATTTTGTTTTTTGAGCTCTGCATAATTTTGATCTTCTACTTCGAGGTCTGGGAAATCTTTGGCTTTGTTCAGTTGTTTTGGATGCCCTATCAACATAAATTCGCTTTTTTCAGCATTTGGGCTAAGTTTGTTTTGCCTCTTCCAGGATGAAACAAGATCAAGTTCTCCCTTTATCTCATTAAAGAGCTCGTTGATCTCATTGGAGGCATAAGAAATGATCGTGTCATCCGCGTACATATTTGGTTTAGATTTTTTCAAACATTTTTCAAAATCATTCATATAAATGATGAAAAGTAAGGGACCCAAACACGACCCCTGTGGTATTCCACACTGTACTAAACGCTTGTTCGACGATTTACCTTCTACATAACAATACTGCTCTCTCCCAGCAAGGTATGAAGTGAACCAACCGTGTGCAACCAGTTATGTTCCGCCTACTATTTTGAACAGTTTGCCATGCGAAAAGCAGTAAAAACTCGATGCCATTTCCATCTTTTCGTATGCGTTGCAATGCGATGTGGAGAATTCATTACGTGCAGGAATTTCCCCAGGCAGTCAGTATTTGTCACTGAACAATAGGTTATTGTTCCAGACCTTTATTTATAGTTCAATGATTCAAAAGCCGCTGACCGCAGTGACCGTCGTTAGGATTAAAGAAGTGTTGAAAACAGACAGAAAAACCGAGAATCGATACGCATAGCGAAGCCACTGCGCCGGAATATATGGCTGCTTTGCAGCAAAAATGAAAATGAAATGACATAAAGACCGTCCTGCACTTGCAGTAGTTTTAGTCGGCAAGTAAAGTTAAGTAAGTAAAGTAAGTAATTTTAGTGTTATATCTAGCCAACGGCTATTCAACCGACTTACACTTTAACCCCTGGTCACTATGCTTAATAGCAGTGACGGACGGCGCTCGCAACCACGGATTAGGTACCCATTCATACTCCTGGGTGGAGAGAAGCACAGTTTATGTTAACACCTTGCCCAAGGATGCTTTCCTCAAATGTGGCAAGTGCTGGTTTCGAACCCACGCTCGCGTTGTGCGTGCACATGCACTGTTGCTAGAGAGCATGCGCAAAAGACAAGCGCGCACGTCGCCAACCAAAACTGCTAACGTGGAGCTCGGCCTTAAAGCATCGACAGTAATGACATTGCACATTAGCCATTAATTGTAAATTAGCAAAATTAGTTTATATAGAATATATGTTAACTTTAGCATATTCTTAAAGAGTGAAAGATTATTTATCTCTATCAACAGGGGGCCAAAGTGGAACACGTTTAGGGCTAAGCAATAAATTTGGTATTGCTATTGCTGTAGTTGAAGTTGTGCTCTTTAACATCGGTTTCTGAGGCCAGTAAGTATCATACATCATACATTTATTAAATATTTATTTAATGCAGTATAGGTATTAGCCATCAGATTCTGAAAAAAGTGCAGAGATGGTCAAACCTATTTGTACTGAGGGTGTGCCAAACTTTATCACACTGCGCTTAAAGGGGCAGGGTCACGTAATGCAGACAACCTTCTTTCGAAACGATGATTTTTCAGTATTTTTGATAGTCCTTATCACATAGATTTTCCACTACTTTTCTCAAAATATAGGTGTTATTTTGAAGATGGACTCTATCATTTTGAAGAGAAACAAACCAAACACTCGTATGTTGTAGGATTGCAGAGATATTAGTGAATTTTCAGAAGTAACTTCATTGTGGATTCACCCCATCCACCAAAATCTGAGCGGAACACAATGGCCACGTGTGGGCAACAATATAGATCATAGAGATAACAGGTTTGTTTACGGTTACGTGACCCTGCCCCTTTAAATGCAATAAATCAAGCCATTAACGCTGATTTAATAGCTTTGAAGGGTTGGCTAGAAGGCAACAAATTGTCTTTAAACGTTGCAAAAACAGAAGCAATGATAATTGGAAGCAACAAAAAGCTACACAAGATCGATACTCCTGACGCCCCTAAGCCACAGTTTAGAATAGGTTCTGAAGATGTCAGACTTGTAAGTGATGTAAAATACCTCGGAGTTCAAGTTGATCAAGAACTAAAATGGACGAATCATTTAACCACTGTCACGAAAAAGATCTCCAGGGGTATTGGCATTCTTCGTTATGCAAAGCAATATCTTCCACCCGCTACGATTGAAACAATGTATAGAAGTTTGGTAGAGCCCTATTTCAGATACTGCTGCCCGGTTTGGGGTAATGCTGGTGTATCAATTATAAGAAAATTGCAAAAACTGCAAAATCGAGCGGCAATATTGATCACTAACAGCCCATTCGATGCTTCGCCACTCCCAATTATTCTTGCACTTGGATGGTCCACAGTAAGGGAAATAATTGATCTTGAATCTGCAAGGATTGTTTACAAATCCCTGAATGGTGATGCACCGTCCTATATGAGTGACATGTTTACTAAAGTCAACGTCTCTACAACACGGTCTCTCAGAAATTCGGATTATGACCCAAGAGTCCCTTTTCTAAGAACGACCACAGGACAGAGATGCTTCTCTTATCAGGGTGCGAAACTTTGGAATGGTTTATCTAAAAAGACTAAAAATACGTAAATTTTAAAAAATTTTATTTTGTGTAAAATATTTAATTTAGTTTTAGTGTATTTTATTGCATGGCCCCCTGTAAATCAGTTTTCTCTAACTGAGGGGCTACCATGCCTAAAAATTGAAAATGAAAATGAAATGAAATGAAAATGAAAGATCGATTGGGATTGCTCTGATTCTGATCATTTGACCACTGTAATGCCATATTTGGAGAGTAAAATTGTTTGAATCACTCATTTTGCCAATTTTGTTACTTTTTGTAACAGATCTTCTGGCACACTGTTTTTGGATCAGTCCGATCTTTTGCGTAAGTGATAATTTTTTGATTTTCTAGGCAGACCATGACTAGGCAGAGCGTTGTTCAGGGGGAAATCATTCAAACGGACGAAAACATTGCGATTCCATAGGAGCAAAGACATTGGAGACGAAACATATCTGTTTGTTCATTTGTTCAGAAGGAAGAAATTTATGTACCATCAGTGTAAAACAAATGTATTCGTTGAAACTCTAAAAGATATCAATGAGGAATAGCGCGGGGGGGGACTTGGTCTGCAAACACAAACTGACAGGCCACACTCTGTCCTGGAGTCAGATTCCTGACAACCTGTCCAGGAGCATGACGTTCTTAAACAATACTAAGTCTTTGAGTTTCTGCAAACAAAATTGTTTCCTGCCCTAGAAATTTGTAAGAAATGTACCAAAAAGGGGAAATGTTGCCACCCGAACGATTTAAATCACTTTTGAGGCATGCAAATGGCCTACAACGGCGTCCTAGGATGACAAATATGATCCCTGTCATGGAGCGGATTTTTGCAAACATTATTCCCTGAGTTGGAATCCTGAAAATGATATCCTGTTCAACGGCACTTCCCTGTACGGAAAAATATGAGTATGCCAACCCCCCCGGGGGGAATAGTAGAGAGCGATTCCTGGAATGAGTTTATAAAAGAAGCAAGTCGTATGCCACGCTAGGTGCCAGGCGCGGCCAGGTGCGTCTATACATACCATACGTTAGAGAAAGTTATCTAACGGCTCATAGCTAGCTATGAACCTTTACGGCTATAAATTCGGCATTTCTATGATGCTACATCAATGTAAAGCCTACATAGATGCTATGTTTATTTTGCCCGTCATTCAGCTCACAAAGGATCATGGTTTGCATTGAGTCTTGAAAAGCCGGGGAGCGCGGCGCTCCCTGTTAAAACCATTCAACTATCGAACCAAAAATGATTCTCCTTTTAACATGAAGGGAACACATCAGCGTACCACAGTTAAAGGAGATCTGCATTGTTAAATTGTTGTTGTTGTTGCTGTTCTCGTTGTTGTTGTGCCTAATCGATTTCTATCTGCCCAGTCATGGTCCTGTGAGATGGTGTTTTGAAAATGATGTCCAATCAGACTGCATATGGTCTATTTTTTAGCACAAGTGTATTATTACTTAATTATGATTCCATTAAAGGGGTTGGGTCACGAACCGTAAACAAAACAGTGATGTCTATAATCTAAGGCTACGTTCACACTGCTCCGTTTTCATTTCTATCCGTTTTTGTTGATGAAAACGCTGCCCGTTCACATTGCTCCGGTTTCAAATAGATACGCTATGAAAACGATAGGCGTTCACATTGCTCCAGCAAAACGGTGTTGTTAATCCCTTTTTCAAAACAAAACCTTTTGTTAATAGCTGTCCACAAGGCGCCAATCGCGACTTTGAATGCCACTGTAATCAAAAGTCTATTAATAAAGGAATGTGCAGCGCAGATGTCTCCGTTTTTGGCGTTCAGACTGAAAACGGATCGTTTTCAAAACGCACCGTTTTCGAATTGATGCGTTTTCATTAACGTTTTCGAAAGGCCCCGTTTTCACAGCGGAGCAATGTAAACGCAAGGCAAAAACGGAGAAGTTTTACTCCGTTTTCATATGAAAACGTAGCAGTGTGAACGGGACCTAAGTTGTTTCCAGCACGTGCCCATTGTGTTCTGTACAAATTTTGGTGGATGGGTGAAGCTATGATAAAGTTACTTCCAAAGATTTACCGATATCTCTGCAATCTTACAATATATGAGTGTTTCGTTTGTTTCTCTGCAAGCTTCAAAAGTCCATCTTCAAGATAACACTTTCATTTTGAGAAATAAAGTGGAAAGTCTGCGTGACATATTTCAAGGAGAGTGGAAAGTCTGCGTGATTTTGCAGTCGAAGAAACTGCAAAATCATCCTTTCGAAAGAAGTTTGTTTACTCTGCATCACCCTGTCCCTTTAAACAGCAGTCTGAGAGTATCAAATTTTTGTGAGCTTGAAATCTAAGAAGGCTTTTTTCCTGCGCCCTGAATTTTATAGTTGCGTTTTTTATCCAGTTCTTATCATGTAATACACTGTAACCCTGTCAGCTAAGATTGCCTTTCATTGGGCCACAACAAATCCGAATAATGTGAAGTTCAAAGTGTATCACAAAGTTTACCAGAAGGGGCTACAATAAACAAACATCTCACTTGTCTACGAAACAGCTTGCTCCTCCATAACTCAATTTATTCTCATATGTTGAGGTGACATGAGCAGCCACAATGGTCTTGGGTCCAATAAATTTTGAAACACGAGAACTCGTGAAGGATATTTATTCCGTATTCTATATTCGACAATCTGTATTCCGTATTCTTTATTCCGTATTCTGTATTCCGTGCTTTAAAGAAAGCTTTTTCAGAATTGGAGATCTCATCAAGCAATCAAAGAAAGACGCCAGAAAAAACAGAATAGACCTTTTCAAAGAGGTCTGGGACGGCGCGCTACTTTTCTGGAAGATGGCGGATACACGGGAATCTTCTCCGCGATGCTGAACTGGAGTTGCAGTGGGAAAAGTTGCGAACAAAATATGGAATTTAACTCTAGTTATATGATTCATGAGAGACCAGAGGGGCTTCAGCATGAAAACAAATACTTGCTTATCACATGAACGCAATGTTTAGCACATTTTACGAGGAGGAGACGTTCATACCTTCGAGTTGTTTCAGCGAAGTTTGGACTTCGTGATGACCTCAGACTCGGTCAGATAAATTTAGATTTCTGTTTGCGAGTTGGGCTTATCCCCCGACAACTGAAGGGCCTGAAGGAATACGAGCAGTCGTATGTATCGAGAACTGTTAAGAAACAAACAATGATTCACATTTCTTTCCAATGTTAAAGTTACCGACCATGCCTTTCCAAATCAATTCAGCTAGGTACCCTAATGAAAAGTTTCTTCGATCTTTTAATTTGTTCATATGCCCCTTACAAAGTTTGGAGTGTTTTGAAATAAAGGATTTCTGTATGCACTCGTAAAATAAGGCCACTTACCTGCTCCAGGCAGCTTACTTGCACAAGATTCCCATTTACTTATTACTTGTAAAAACTTTTGCTCCGATTGAAACGTCAACACAACAAACTGCACAACTGCTCGCAACCAATATGTCACTAAGACTTTGCCTCCAAACAAAACAATATACTTATTACTTTAGCAAATCTTTGACTTGGAATCTCTTCCACATTGTACAATCAAGAAACGACTACATTTTTTCTGTTTTCGTTCTGAAATCCACAAGTGTTTTGTCGCAAACCAGTTTCTTTTTGTTTCATCCAAGAAGCAGAGAACGAAGTGACGAATACAAATTTGACGAGGAATGTTTTCCCGCCAAAGTCTCTCTTTTGCTACGAGGCTCAAAGGGTCCAGGAGAGGAAGGAGATGTTTGCCCCTATACGTTTGTACCAAAGTGCCTTCGTATATCCTTAGTTAGGGCAATAGATAAGCTCAGTTTATTCATAAATAAAAATCTAACATTGGCAACTAATTATCACACAATCCAAATTCAACGAGCTCGAAGAAAAAACCTTTCCTTGTAAAATATCACTTTAATGTGATGTCGAACTCTTTAGTTTGATGTTGTAAGATTTTGCAGGCATTTTTGGTCCTTTGAGTGCACATTAGCTGGAGTTAATTTCGGTTTTTGTTGCATCACGTCCCCACTGCAACTGCATTTTAACGTTTGCAATGCGAAGGGGATTCCCCTTCGCAGCATATCCGCCATCTTCCAGAAAAGTAGCGCGCCGTCCCAGACCTCTTTGAAAAGGTCTATTGAAGCGCTTTTAACTATCTTCTGAGATGTTTTATGGTCAGTTTGTCCATTGATACCATGGTTTAAGCTACGAATATCCTCTGGCAAATGAGTTTCAAAAATGTTGAACTTCATTTATTTCTGGAACCAACTTTTCCAGTCATGTTTTTGAAGATTCGAACTAGGATGATAATTCCAAATTTACATGTTTGCATTGCACAAAATCTGAATGAGGAAATGAGGTCAATCATTTTCCAAACCCCTTAAATCTCTACCTACGTCAAATCCACTTCTGCGTCAAGTCTTCATTAACTTATGCTTCGAAAATGGTGGCAGTTATCTGGATTTGAATTTTCTTTGAGTCTGGTCTTTTAAGGCAACCACCGCTTAAAGTGACCACGCAGCAACTTGAAAGACTGCTAGGTCTTTCCACTAAACGGTGGCACAAACCATTGTTCAATAACGTTTGAATTCATAAAGTAAGTAAGTTAGTTATTATCTTGCTCGTGAAACTTTTTGGGTGACCTGGAAGCTTCAGTTGGTTGGATTCAGTTTGATGTAGTTGAATGTAGTTAAGTTTAATTCAATGTAGGCCATTGAATGTGGTTACTTCGGTTTAACTTCAGTTTAGCTTCGAAACTTGAATAGGATTCATTTTTTAATGTACTTGTCTATTATGTATTCTTGAAAACTTAGCAACTTTAGCGTAGCTGACTGTTGAGTATTTAATTTTGTTAGATGTATTGTGATTTTCAGGTTAGGTTTACCGAAGACATTTAATGAAGCTTTATCAGTATGGTTGTAGTTGCGAATGGTTGTCATCATTATCATTCATGCTATCTTAATTAGTCATGTTCTTAATTTTACCTCTTTCACATCGGTTATGGTCACATCATTTATACTTTGTCTAGAATCTGTGAACTTGTGTCCATTCCTACCCTGGGTACCAGACTCTCCCAAGAAAGAAATTGAGACCCTCAATTTCTTTCTTGGGAGTCTGGTACCCAGGGTAGTCCATTCCGAACTTGCGTGGATCTGTGTTACTTCACAACTGTTCAAAGTATAGTGTTACATTTCATTTTCCAAAATTCCCATTTCTGCCATCCCAGCCCCACTCCTGTACAATGACCTTAAAGAAGGGATTTTTACCCATCTTTAGCAGGAAACGTGTAATAAGCCCGGGGTTACTGTGTACCCATTGTGGGCTGACAGGGAGTCCAGTCTAGACTGGTTCCACAATCTCTGTATGCTCCTTAGAGCTGATCTGTCGCTAATACAGAGACTTGTTGCCAAACAGTGTCTGAAATCGGATTGATTTGATAGCCTCGTTTTCATAATCGCTGCATGCTTAAAATTCGGACCACGGAATATGTTTTTGCTGTTGTTGTTGCTGTAATCAGTAATCATCAAACAAGAATATTCTTGAAAACGATTGAAAACAGTTTGTGACTCTGACAAAATTGGAGCATGTATAGTGAACACAAAATTGAAATTTCAGAGAAGTTCAGAGTGACCAAAGATCAAGGTACCAAAGATTTCACATTATAAATGATATTAGTATTATACATTGTCATTTTTAGCAATCAGTTAAGTAGCATCTGAAGAACAAGAAATTTTCAAGGGAAGTGTTCTTTATATTTTGTTCTAGTGCTTTGTTTCATCAGAAAGACAATCTCTCCCCAAGATGAGTGCCATCTAAATGCATACTGATATGAGATCTGATAACAATGAAGCAGCTATCTTGCTTTAGACAAACAATCCCTGTGGATTAAAAACATTGACATCAATGTAAAGTGATGGGTACTATTAAAATCACAAGCAAAAATTTCACCCCCATTTGTTTTTCTTTGTGCAACCCAACACCAAACAAAATATAACTTTGCACAGCAAGGCAATAATATGTAATAAACTATTGGATTCAGTCACTTATGAATGTGGACCATTCTTTGTTATGCTAACAAAATACAGTAAAGCAAATTTTTAGGCAAATCCTTTTTTAAGACTACCAAATTTCTACTTAGGCAAATCCATTCATTAATCAAAATCAAAACCACTGAATTCAAGAGTAAACAGCTGTAAACAAAAGCCCAACAGAAGGCAAGAAATTCAGTATTCACATGCCAAGTAACCTGTTTGCAGTTTAATTGTTGTTATGTTTTCAAATACATGAGCTAAATGTAAACGAAAAGTGACTAACCTGGACTGGGCCTAAACTGATGGACTGAATAGTAGTAACCAACCACCACCGGCAGAGAGAGAGTTGGATGTGCTCGAGAATGCCTCTAAAAACTTGCAAAAACATCACACTTTGCCAAGTCCTGCCAGAGCACAAACAATTATTTCTTCCCATTGCTCATGTTATATAAAACGGCTGCCATAATCACCACAACTTCGTTGGCTTCTGCTCGATCGAGCTGCGAACTGCGACAAGGAGATCCGACGCCATCATTGCTTTTCTTGAAAATCTAGGAACATGCATTGGCCTCACTTTGAAAAGGAGGCTTTCGTGGAATAAAAAGTAAAGAGGGCAAAAATCGATTGGCTACAAATGAATTAGCTATTGTTTTCGCCAAAATGCTCCAATCAGGTTAGGAGCAGATTTTTCCGCTCCAAAATTCCGATTTGAGATACTCTTTGGCAACTAGTCCCTCATTGAGCTGGCCATCAGCAACAACAACAACAGCGAAATAGAGGGGCTAGTGGAGCTAGTCTAAGTCCAGTCAGGGTTAAAGTGGACCAAAGCAAACATTTCAAAAAATATTCAAATGGTAGTATGAAGTGCCAAACGCATCAAAAATACCTTATTGAAAAAACATAGTACTTATTGCTAAAAACATATAACTTTTTCAATAAAAGCACCGTACTTCATATCGAAAAAATATTTTTCCACACCTAGAAGAGAACGTTCAAGCAGCTTTTCATGAATTTCTGTCATAAATGACCATGAATCTTAGCACACCCCCAGGTTAGCATGTGTCTGACAAAAAGGGCAATTTACATAGCCATGTTGTAAAACCCTCAAACCGAGTGGACTCCAATGTTAGACTGCAATGGGATGCCCCACCCCTTCCAGGGTAATAAGCATGGACAGCTGAAATAAACACTGAAAATACTTTGAATAAAATCAAAGTGAGTGCAACATAAAATGTGCCTAAGGGAACTTCTCGCCAGAATATGATTTGCAAAAATCATTTATTTACTCGAGTGGGAAGTGATCGAACAAAATATTTACGTTGCTATCATTTTGGACAATAAGTTTGCTGACTGATTCATGTTGACAAGTTTCGTTTCCATAGCAACAGTCTCAGGGTCTTCCGCAAGTTAAGGTGGCTTTCGCAATGAAGTGATTTGCATAGAGGAGACAAGAAATTCGATTGAAAAGTGTTGTTACAACGAGAGAAAACGGAGAAAAGCTGGTTTTGCGTGGATATCACATCACACCAACCTTAAAAATGATCCGCTCATCTCAAAGAACGAAAAGTCTCAGTTTGTGAAGGGATCGCCCTTAAACCGTTGTTGTCAACGAAAGGCTAGGCCACTCTTGATCAAACAAAGATGGCGGCTGTTGCGATTGCTAGGCCCAAAAAGAAAGCAAGATCAGACCAAGTAGAACCTTTGAATGACGATGAGTCAGAAGTCAGTGGACCCTCAACATCCCAGAAAACGTCGAGACCTGGAAGTGGTAATACTGCTACCTTATTCGTTTTTTTTGGGGGGGGGCATGTGTTCATACATGAAACACATACATGTAACATGAATGGTATAAAAACACCAATGGATTATATAGCAACATTTACACTTACCTCATATAAGATTGCACCACCTACCACAATGGCGGCATAAATTCTCTTTTTTTTGTACAAAGTGTTACAAAATGAAAACAACTACTTAACCAGACTACTAGGCGAGAAGAGCTACTTTAGCCTAGGCGACCATCTCAAAAATGTTTGGTTAGTGTCCTCTGACCGACCGTCTGTTGAAATGAAAAAAATCAGATTTTTGGTCGGGCGTCCAATGCGTTCTGTAGGAAAGTTAAACAAGGATTTTCAGTATTTGCATAAATGTATGATTCTTGTGATGTTACTTGCACTACAAATACATACATATAAAATGGCATCCAGCAGAAAGTCTCCAGTCGCAAACTTCCCAATAGACCATTTGCCAATTAGGAGAAAGGGACTGAGGTGAGCGTGACCAATTCCGACAGCCTGTAACAGTCGGAAATCCGGGGAATCCTCTCTACTTCAGTGAAACAAGAAAGCCGCACTGAGCAGTCTAGTTGTTGTGCAACCATGAATATTTTGCTGTTTATTTCCCCTTTCAAGAGTTGTTTGGTAATTTTCTACTATGTTAAGTGTTTCACTAGATTTTCAAGCCATTTTCTCATTCTTTCAATCATTTTGGAGTGTCCTTCAAGGCTCTTAACTTCAACATATTTTATCTATCCATGCTTCATTTTGTTATTGCCCACTCATCCGGTTATGCTGGCGAAATCTTGTTCAATGTGGCCCTATAGTTTTTGTTATTTTATCAAAGAAGCCAACCAACCAAATGACATTTACCTTTTAATAAAAAGTAGACAGATTAGGAATCATTTTCCAGTCAAAACACCTAGTAGAGAAACCTTAAATGCTGATGCGTTTATCCTCTAAATTTTGTGGCTTTGGTTACAGTGCATCAACTTTTTTGGCTGCCATTTTGAATAAGGTGGTGCGATACTTATGTGAGGTAAATGTATAATGTGTTGTCTTGTTTCTAGACAAATGATAACTCAATTAGAATTAGAATGGCAGTATGAGTCCCTTGCACCGGCTGGTTTCATTCTATGCCCCCCCCACCTGTATGACAAATCCAAATCTTATGATATTTTTTACGGTCAGGATGATATTGTAAAGCCATGGAACTTATATCACGTTGTGATATAAAGGTATCAGTTTTTTCTTTTTGCTATTTTGTACTGTAAATTAGATGATTTTCCAAATCCTGCAGCCAATCTATGCATCTTGAATTCCTTAGACTTATGTGATTGTGATATTGAAACTGAAATTCATTAATTCCTTATGGAAGTTATTCATAAAGTACAATTCTGTGAAAATTTTCTTTGAAATCACATGTAACATCTTTGTAAGAGCAAGCTTGGGCATTTCACTTCAGCTTGCAATTTTGTGTCATTCAATTGTTTTGAATGACTCTGGTACATCTTTGAAATGAGAAGCATTTTTGTTACAGCTTGGAGTGCCAAAGATGAAGATGTGATAAATAATTTTGCTGCAAGTGATGACAATAATGCCAAAGATATGGTGCCATTTAGCGCAAATGTTGATGCAAATGACAATGTGGCTGAACAAGAAAGGACATCAATAAATGGTAGCAGAGGAATGCTGCAAAAGATGAAGAAGAATGCTGTTGTCCCTGTTGATGAAGAGCCAAGTGGAAGTGAATCAGGGGCAACTCGGATCAATGTAAAAGGGAAGAGGGATGGTATGTACTCATATTGAAATGTTTATTTTTGCTCTTTGACTGAAACATCTGCAAACATTTTACTTCAAAGACAACTTTATGTTCTTAAAATTGCTACAGGATTCATAGATACTTCACTTGAATTATGAGTAAAGTTCTTCCAGGACATCACAGAAAGCATTAAAAAACAATTAGAATTTAGAAGCTTTGGGGCTTGGCCACTTGAAGATCACTGGGTCAAACTCTGGGAAATCAATGTCCCGCATTCTGCAATTTATACCTATGACACAGTTCATAATTCTGCAATTCCGAATCCTGTTTTTTGATATTTCCATGATTTCGGATACCAAAATTCCACAGTTTCGGATTCCATGAATTACACCTGGCATTCAAACAGAATCAAAATAAAGCTTTCAACCAATGCCTGGCAAATTGGTGATAAAATTGGTGACAAAATTATGAACTATGTAGTTAGTTCATTGGTATTTCTTTAGAGACTTTATCGGAACTTTGAAAAGTTGTTCCTGAGCATTTTTTACTTTGTGTCTTTTGATTTCTTTCCAGTGCCTGAAGCTTGGGACAACTATGGTCATGATGCTGATGTTGACTCTTCTCTTTCATCAAGCAGACCAGGGTCAGCTCCCTTATATCGTCTTCAGAAAGCTGCATTCAGGTGAGCTATGAATAGCAATTGTACATAACTTTACCCATGTAAAAACTAATTAGGGTGTGCATTTAATTTGCATTTGATTTACAGCAAATTTGTGCAAGGTTTGTGCAAATTTTATGTTTTTGTTTGTAAAGAATTTGAATTTTTGTCCCAACTGGTTTGGAATAATTTGTTTGAAGTTTCTTGTAAACGTGCAAATTTGTGCAAACTCTATGCAAAATTACGATCTCCGAAAGGACAATAGAGCTAACTCATCTCAAACTGACTGCAAATTTGTGCGAACTGTTCATTTGCTAAATGTGCTGTATGTCGCTCTTTTTTATCTATGTTTACAGTATATGCAGTATATGTCCTAATGCAAGGTAGACCCATTCATTTAGCTGAATATATCCTTCATTCGACTTGAAGCGTGTTTAGGCCGATGTCGACCCAGGCTTAGGCCAAGGACAAAAGGGAGCAAACATGGGAGATGACGAAAAAGTTCGAACGAGCAGTCGAAGAGCAGGTCCTGCCCGTGCTTTAGATGAGTCAACAATAAAAGGAATCATCGAAAAAGCTATTAAAGATCTGGCAACGAAGGAATACATGGATGAATTGATCGCTGATCTTGAAGGAAAATTAATATCCTTGATAACTGAGAAGATTGAGCTTGCAACGACGCCCCTTGTCGACAGAATTGATACGTTGGAAAATAAACTGGATCTGTGTGAGTCCACGATAACTGAGAAGATTGAGCTCGCTACGAAGCCTATGATCGACAGAATTGTAACTCTGGAAAATAAACTGGCCCTGTATGAAGCGCACATGCAAGAATTGGAAGTTCTAATTGATAATTCAGAGCAGTATAGTCGCCGCTCCTGCTTGAGAATTTACGGAGTTCAAGCACCTGATGCTGGCACAAGAGAGTCCCCGAGCGACTGCATGAAGATAGTTCAGGAAATATTCAAAGAAATGCAAGTCACAATACCAGAATCTGAAATTGATCGTACTCACCGTGTTGGCCAAAAGAAGCAAGTCAATGGCAAGACGGAGCAGGCCATAATCGTCAAGTTCAAATCATGGAACAGCAGAGTTGCTGCATATCGAGGTAGGAAAAAGCTTTCAAAAGGTAAATCAGTGCTTCTAGATCTCACTGTACGAAGGGCAAAGCTCTTGTCTAAAGCCAAAGAGATGACCAAAAACTTCAGTGAAATAGAGTTTGCTTTTGCTGACTTGAATTGTCGATTAGGATTGAAGACAAAATCTGGTGAATTCAAATTTTTCAATACTGAGGAAGAATTACTGGACTTGGTTTAATGTTAACTCGATTCTTGACTTTTTGAGTTCTTTTAGCTGGTCGTTGTTGTTTATTTAATTTTATCTTAACAATCCCCTTTAGCTATGTGCCTGGCCGGGCGGGTGGGCGTTGTTTGCTTGGCGTGTGGGATTTGCCTGCCGTTTAGAGTGCTTGTCTGTTTGGCTGCGTCACCAATATCACCCAACGATCTATTTTCTTTTAATCAAGTTAATATGTTTCGAGGTTTTCCAGTGCCAAATAGCCCATTGGGCCTGGTTTCCGTGGAGCTGCGTTTTTCCGCTCGGGCGGGGGGTGCTCGGGGGCGTTTCTGCGGGGCGTGCGGGTTGAGACAAACACTGCTTTTCGTCTTGGCGCGCGTGCTTCGCTGGGGTCCTCTCGGGCGTTTTCCGCCGGGGCGGGGAAATGTGGCTCCGTGGAGATAGGGCTTTGATGGTTGGCGGCTTGTTTGGTTGGTGAGGTATTACTCGGCGGGTGGGTCTCGGGCGCTGGCCGGCGGTGCCTGCTCGTTTGGTCGGTGTTCTTGTTTTTCTCATTGAGATTTCCTTACGTTCCCTTGGGGATCGAAATAATCATGATTGTATTGATGATCTCCTAACATCGTTCCATTCAAAGAATTTTGACTTACGTGGTTAAATCTAACGGAATCTTGGTTGTTTTGATTGTCAGGGGAACGGAAGGCTAGATCTTCAGTTGTATTCCCAAAACATCACGCCTTTTATCATCAGTGTTGTTGTTTTTTCATTATGGTAAGTTTAGGACTCCCGTTTATTCCCAAAATACCACACATCTTGTTCTCACTGAAAGTTAAAATCTTGCTAACCTTAGCCAACCCACTTTCAACAATAATCTACCTTTGTGATCTTGCCAAAAGTTTCTATATGGAAATCGTTTAATGGTCTCATTGTATGCGCTGTTTTCACTGCAAAGACGTGAGAATGCTCTCTAAATTAAACCTTATGATAACTCTGCATTTATGTTTTATTAGAACTTGTTGCTTTTTGTCCATAGAGAAGGTATTGAGAAATAGACTTGTATTATTCTGTAAAAGTTGTCCCACGCGATATACACACGTTAACGTGCCAGGGGGATCCTTCCCTTTTGATGCTGGTTGATTTAAATCAGTGGCGGGCAGCAATTGGAGTTTTCAGTCTTTCTCTTCCAAACAAAACGTGCAAAAAAACCTTCCATCATATAGGATTTGTTCCCCTCTTTTTGTCACTGTTAAAATTATGTCTCTTTTGCTGTATGTTTGTCTTGATCTCAGTTCCAATACTCCCTCTTGCGGCTACTCTCCATTTTCTTGCGGCTCAATTTTTCCACTCGGAGGAGCTTCGTTTGTTGCATCTCTTCGCCCATATTTATTTTCATGTTCGGTTTCTTATCTACTTTACTTCGGAAATGATTGTAAGGCTTCCTGGCATAGCTAATGTTACGTTGTTGCAAAACGGTCGCATCTTAATAGAACTCACTCATGGTTACGGGTATGCTTATGTAGTATGTCAAACATGCTACTTGCTGTATTTGCAATGGATTACGTTCAGTTCCATTTTACTGAGTGGCGATATAGAGTCTAACCCGGGGCCTAACACTTCTATGTTCAGCTTTTGCTCTTGGAATCTGAACAGTATTTGTGCACATGACTTCGTTAGAATACCATTGATTGAGGCTTACAACTCCGTATATAACTATGACCTACTTGGCATAGTTGAGACACACCTTGACAGCTCTATTGATGAAAACAAACTAATTCTTCCTGGCTACACCTTTGTCAAAAGAAACCATCCATCAAATACAAAACGGGGAGGTGTTGGGCTTTATATAAAGGAAACTTTCCCTGCTAAGGAAAGACCCGACCTGGTGACACTTCCAGAATCTATTGTTTGCGAAATTCAGTTAAACCGAAGAAAGTATTTCTTTTCGCTGATCTATAGAAGTCCAAGCCAAACATCAGATGAATTCGATACTTTCATGGAAAATTTTGAACTCATGCTATCCAGGATGTCTGCTGAAGAGCCATACTGTGTAATCATAACAGGTGACTTCAACTGCCGTTCTCCACAATGGTGGGAGAACGAGCGTGAAAATGACGAAGGTAGACTTTTCGAACCATTTACGTCCGAACTTGGCTTGCAACAGTTGATTTGTGAACCAACCCATTTCATTGGCGAGTCCAAATCCTGCATTGACCTCATATTCACAAACCAGCCTAATTTGTTTCTAGAAACTGGTGTCCACCCAACCTTACATGAGCAATGTCACCACCATATCGTATTTGCCAAAATTACTGCAAATAACTTAGCGCCACCTCCTTACAATCGAAAATTTTGGTATTATGATCGAGCAAACATTCCAGCAATTAAAAGAAGCATTGAACTGTATGATTGGCAGGAAACATTTCAGGAACTCCAGTGTCCAAATTTGCAGGTAAGAACGCTGAATGAAGTCTTAGCAAACATTTTCTCCAACTTTATCCCGAACGAAACCAAAACAGTTCGGCCTCGGCAGGCACCCTGGATAACACAGTCGATCAAAAACTTCATCCGAAAGAAAAATCGAGCGTACAAAAATTTTGTCAAGAATGGTAGACCCGATAACAAACTAAAGGATATACAGAACATGATAGCACAGAGTTCCAAAATCATCGAAGATGCTAAAGGTCAGTATTTTACAAAAATGGGCAAAACTCTTGCAAATCCTGAAACAGGTCAGAAAACATACTGGTCCTTGATTAACAAAATCTTAAACAAGGCAAAAATACCAGTAATTCCCCCTCTCTTGGAAAATGACATTTTTGTGTTGGATTTTGAGTCCAAAGCGCAGATTTTTAACGACTACTTTGTACTCCAATGTACAACAATAGATACTGGAAGCGAGGTACCGGGTCAGCTTTTGTCAAACGCACCTCCATTGACCGAATTTCTAATATCAGAGGAGAAGATACTGAATATAATTCGTTCTTTAAACCCAAATAAAGCACATGGTTGGGATGATATATCTGTTCGTATGGTTAGAATGTGTGATGATAGCTTAGTCTTTCCTCTAAAGTTGATCTTCGAAGCATGTCTAAGACAAGGTGTTTTCCCGGAAATATGGAAAAGAGCTAATGTCGTACCAGTTCACAAAAAGAACAGTAAGAACCTTAAGCAGAACTATCGTCCCATTTCCCTCCTTCCAATTCTTGGTAAAATATTGGAAAAATTAATGTTTGATTCATTGTACGAACACCTTTCCCTTCATGAACTTCTAAATCCTAACCAATCTGGTTTTCGCCCTAGAGATTCTACTATCAATCAATTGATCTCAATAGTTCATTCTATCTTTGTTGCATTCGACTGCAACCCTCCATTAGATGTACGTTCAGTTTATCTAGATATTTCAAAGGCTTTTGATAGAGTGTGGCACGATGGCTTAATCTACAAACTACGGCGAAATGGCGTATCCGGGCAGTTGTTGACACTGATTCAGAGTTTCTTAGCGAATCGTATGCAACGTACGGTATTGAATGGCAAAACATCACAATGGGGCAAAATTTCGGCCGGAGTTCCACAGGGATCGATTCTAGGTCCACTCTTCTTCCTTGTTTACATTAATGATCTGACAGCAGATCTCAAATGCAATGTAAAGTTATTTGCTGATGATACATCAATTTTTTCAGTTGTTCACGACCCAAACGAATGCGCTGCGGATCTGAATCATGACTTAGGTCTTATCAAACGTTGGGCGCATGACTGGAGGATGTCTTTCAATCCTGACCCTAGAAAGCAAGCAGTTGAAGTGACATTTTCTAAGAAAAAGACCCCTGTTGACCATCCGCCTATCTTTTTCAATGATGTAACAGTTATGAAGGTTGACGAACATAAACATCTAGGTGTTGTGCTTGATAATCGACTAACGTTTTCTAGTCATATTCAATCTGCTATAAATAAAGCGAGACGTGGGATTGGTATGCTTCGGTTTTTATCTAACTACTTGCCAAGGCAAACTCTAAACGAACTTTACAAACTCTACGTTCGTCCACATCTCGACTATGGTGACGTCATTTATCATATCCCACAGAAAGTGTGTGACTTTAGTCATGAAGTCACCTTACATCGTCTGATGGAACGACTTGAATCCGTTCAGTATTCTGCTGGCTTAGCTATAACTGGTGCGTGGAAAGGTACATCAAGAGACAAAATATACGAGGAACTTGGCTGGGAATCATTGAATGACAGAAGGCGGAGCAGGCGTCTCGTTCTCTTCTTCAAGTTCATCAATGAACTTGCACCTGAATATACAAGACATCCTATTCCACAAATTCGTTGGTCAAATTATGCCCTTAGAAATCAGGCTGTAGTTGGGCGAATAAATGCAAGGACGGAGCGCTTTGAGTCAAGTTTCTATCCAAACTGCTTAAAAGAATGGAACAGTCTTGCTTCTGAGATCAGAGAATTACCTACAGTGAGCTCATTCAAAAAAAGACTTTCCTCTCTCATCCGCCCCACCCAAAAACCTATTTATGGAATTTATGATCCAAAAGGTGTTGCCATCCTCACCCAGCTACGCGTAGGCCTCAGTAAGCTAAATTCTCACAAATTCAGCCATAACTTTCGAGACACTGTTAACCCAATGTGTCTAATTAATGATGGAATTGAGGATACTGAACACTTCTTGCTGCAATGCCATGCATATGAAGATCAGAGGCGTGAGCTCCTTGGCACCGTTAACGAAGTATTCCAACTACACAACATCTTAAACCTGCCAAATCAAACCCTTGTGCAAATATTGTTGTATGGTGATAAAAGTTTTACTCATGACCAAAACAGAAAAATTTTGGAATCAACGCTAAAATTCATTCACTCATCAGAGCGTTTTTTGTAGCACCACCAACGCAAACCTAGGGACAGTAATCTTTTATCTCATCCTTCTCTATTAATCTTTGATATTGTTATAACACCATAAATGTAATTGTAAATATATCTATGTTACTAAAGACTATACCAAAACCTGTCAACTTTATACTCCGATCCGGCAAAAGTGTTATCTAATCTCTGCGATCTGTTTCTTCCTATGAAGGGACCAGAACTTTGGTATAGCCTTTAGTATCTGTATTGGTTTTTTGTTAAAAGATCATTTAGGGTAGCCATGCCTATCATGCTCCCAATGGTATCGTTGTTGTAAACATGTTTTGTTAAATTGTAAATTTTTAGATTGTGTATATAAAAAAAAAAAAAAAAAAAAAAAAAAAAAAAGTATATGCAAGTTCCCATGAATAATCTTGTTACTCTATCATTTATCTTTACTGTCACGTCCACAACAGACAATGTCTTCCTGCTTAATAGCACTTTGATATGGATCCTCTCATTACGTTCTTACTGCAAACCCCAGACAACCAGTTTGAGGTTTTTCATGCATCCGATGTCAAGCTAAGGAAATCATGTTTTCTGATGTTTATTACTTATTTTCGAATGATTATTACAAACTGTTTAATGCCGTCTACAGTCAAAACGACATGAAATGTTCCACCACATTCCAGAACACCCCGTGTTTATTAAGATTTGGAACATTTTCCACCCCTTAGTCACTCCTGACCCATTTTGTTCACTGATGCCTGGTTTGAAAGTAATAGCTTGAACGATGATTTGTTGAGCTTGAACCAGCATCAATTTGGAGGGCCCCTTGAAAATCAACTTGTTGAAGGGCAAACCTCCTTAAATCTATAAAGTGAAATGAAATGAAATGAAACAACATTGTCAATAGCATTCTCATTTACTTTCCTGGTGTAGCGGTACAACTCTTTTAAATAGGGACAAGTTGTTGATTCAATCAATTAGTTTTCTGTTACGTTTGAGAGTGAGTGTTATCTATATTCAAGTGCTCATACAATTATTCACCATGTTGCGAACAAATATGTAAGACACAGTGTTGTTTTAGGCATGTTTCCATTGTTTTCTGCATTTTTTGGTGACTTAACCCAAGCAAAAAAAAGTAATAGTCAACAATCCACTGATGTCCAAGCAATCTTAGGTTTTTTTAATTTTTTGGTTTGTTATTCTGTGAATAAAAAAGACTTATCGTTAAGGTAGCGCTCTCATTTTGAAAAAAAAAGATGAAAATCTTGTGTAATTTTGTATTAAAAAACTGCAGAATTTCCTTTGTGACAAAATTTTGGAGACAGGGTCCAAGTCATCCAGAGAATCTCGTTTCGTTGAATCAATGCACTTACAGTTTCAACCAATTTATAGGCCAACATCAGCTCCCCAAAGCAAGCTTGCACAAGAATCCAAAACGATAGGGAAAGAAGGACCATACGAACGTGATACAGACTCTATAACAGAATCAGCATCACCTACAGAGAGACCTTCCACATCAAAATCAATTGGGAACAGAAGTTCAGGACAGCAAGAAATGGCAAAGGTAAAGCGTGCTTATTTATTTACCTACTCAAGAGTTTCGCCTGATGTTTGATGTGGAACAGAATCTACTGCATTTTCCACCAGTTCTTAATCGTTTGTAGTGTAGTTGAATGCTAGTTTAACGTTGCGTGTCTTTTTTATTGGCCATGGGGTAGTCATTGTCTTTCGCCCCCCATGGTAAATGTAATGATATATTGTAAATATTTCTAATTGAATAAAAAAAAATTTACCTACACGTCCAGTGACATTAAGGAGATCAGATCTAGGCCCATGGAGGAAATGTTCTGTGTCCTCTATAGAGGGCACAAAGGGTTAAATGTATCCCAAAAGTTTTGCCTAAAGTTATGAAAATTTAGTCTGCTGAGTCCAATCCGTAACTGGTCGAGAATAGCTAGAAGTTTTGGATTATGAATACTGTTCACTAGCTTAGGAGCGGGTCGAATAAGTTTCAACAATTTGCTTAAAAATAAGCCAGTCTTGCAAATGTTACAAAATGTTTACTTCTCAAGTTGGTTTATACCTGTTGAACCATAGTTGAAACATCGTAATATGAAAACCGTAACACCGATGTGAGAAATAACACCTCCTTTGTCGTAGGGCTTAACTTAACTTTGGAATATTAACTCATGATTTTAAATTCATTATGTTGATCTCAATAAAGATTTCCCAAAAACCAGCCTTCGTGGTTTAAATTTATGGTAGCGATTGTAGATAACCCGTATGAATAGAATAATACAGCCCATCGTAGTGTAATAAGTTTCCACAACTACATTTACTTGAGGCTTTCTGGTACAAAATCATAAGTACTCCATTCTCATCGGTACCTTATATGCGTATACTACCCGGTTTTTTTGTGTTGTATAAGAAAATTGAAGCCGGAGGTCTTAAAAGTGCAGATCGAGCTTGCGAGGGCTTTAGATTTTCCTGCATAACGACAAAACCGGTTATTATGAGTTTTATTACCTGATAGCTTCTACTTTTGACTCGTACGATTTAGTCAACCACATTTTGTTACTGTCATGTCGTTTGAGTTTATTGTGAATCTCATAGGCCTAAAGCAGTTGCTGTGGTATCATACAAGGCTACGGGAAACCCACGGGAAAGGTGCGATCAACCAATAGGAGTGGCGGGATTCTGTATTGCCTTGTTTTTGAAACTTCAATCAGGTAATAATTCGTGATAATACATTTTGGCGAATTATGATGCATCTGTTTCGGACAGCCAATAATGTATATGATTTGTAAGGTATGTTTTACAAAATGTTTACCCTGTTTTAGCGCGAATCAATGGTTAGCCGTCCTGGCAGTCAAGGAATGAGCAGAGCTGAAAGTAGAGGTGGAAGCAGAGAAGGCCATCTTTCAAGTGAGTTGTTGGTTTTTTGTTTTTCAATTTGTTTTGAGTGGGCTTGCCAGGATTTCTAGCTACTGAAAGCTAATTTAGGCCTACTGTGCATGCCGCATCCAGGCATGGGACCCCTAGGTTAACGTCTCTTCCGAAGGACGGCGAGGTGAGTTGTGAGGTCAGGCCTCCGAGGTCACCCATCCGAAGTTTGACCTCACTCGACCGAGCTCAACTTCAGTTAGCTGACGAGAACTGTTTAAGCCACTCGGCCATTCACCCCATCAAAATTGAAGCATTGACTGGATAACGTAGCTTTTATTATTACCACGACGAGCATCTTGAGGGTCATTTCAGAAGAGACAAACCAGTGTAAAATCGACATTCCAATTGTTAAGATAAATCCAAGTTACAAGATCATACTGACCATGATTTTTAGAGATGTTTCGAGACGAGTGCAAGTTACAAGTGTAAGATTTGATACTACAAAATATTCGCGAGCAATGCATTGTGTTGTATGTATAGTTATCTTTCTGTTATGTTGCCGCAGCACAGATGATGACTTGAAAATTTTTTGCTCCATGTTTTCATGTATCTAATAACTTAACGTATGGACAAGGATGTTGCTAGGGGATCGATTGTAGAGGGCATGTCCATCCCAATATTTCTGCGACTAGTAGTTATTCATAAGCAAACATTGTGTCAAAAGGATGAATTTACCTTTCAGGACATAATTGCCTACTTCACTCGTGGCCAAAAGTGTAAGACCACTAACTAGTCAGTAACATTTGTTGGTAATAATAATAATAATAACAACCTATTTCTCCATTTCGGAGCAGTTACCAGTTAAACGTAACGGTAACACAGGCGTTTGTTTGTTTGTTTTTTTTAGTTGGAAGAAAGTATGTGTTTTCTTTTTTCCTATTTATGACAAAAATGTCTTCACTTTTTCGAAGATCTTCCCGAGTTTTGCTGGGTCAGTTTTCAGTAAATTTTTTGAGTTCAAAGGTTTTTCTTTAAAATTTTGGCAATGAAATAAATGTTCAATGTTTTCTTCTTGAGCTCCACACCTTCTGCACAGGGTATCTTCATGTTTTCCTTTATAGTTAGCTTTTAAGTCAGTCATGTTTAGTTTTAACAATAATAGGTTTGCTGCGTCTTTATGAGTAATGTATTCTTTTTTTCCAAAGCAGTTATCTTTTATTAATCTTAATTTCGTTTTGTTGCATTCTTTCATATCTCTTTGTATCAATGAAGTTATTCTATTTATTATCATATTTTTCCATTCTTTGCTTGTCAGCTTCCCTATTTGTTTTTCTGAGATATTTATGTTTAGTTCTTTTAAATCATTTTTTATTTCTGAGTTCCAGCAGTTATTTAAATTTAGACGTTTCTGTTCTTTGTAAACCTTTTTTGTTAGTCGACTGTCTTTCATTTTTATCATCTTTCTAAGGTATACAAGTCTTTTCATTTTTATCCTATATGTAATTGGCATAAGACCACATTCATATGTTATACCTTGATATGGTGTTGTACTTGGTATGGAATTAGTTTTTGTTACTGCATCTTTTTGCATTTTCTCTAATGTTTTTAATTGTTGCTTTGATATATTTGTCCATGTTTCACATCCATATAATATTTTGGGGATTAGTATAGTTTCAATAAGCTTCAGAGTGATCTCCATTTTTTGTTTTTTGAAAGCTGGCTGATCAACAAGAAATTTAATTTCATTAGTGATAGCCATTGCTGCTTTCTTTTTGTTTGATATATTATCACCTAATGTTCCTGTGCTATTTTTCATGTCTCCAAGATATTTGTAACTTTCTACCTCTTTAACTATGGAGTTATTTAATTTCAGTTCACTTGATTGATTATATCTTTTGAGCTTATTGAATTTCATTGTCAAACATTCACTTTTATCCATGTTAAAATTAAGTAAGTTTTGTTTCTGATATGTTTCAAGAATATTTAACATTTCTTGCATTTTGTTAGTTGAAATTGAAGCAATCATGATATCATCTTGATATAGTAATGGTGGAATCAAGATGTTTCCATACCTTATTCCTAAGTTTTCGTCATATATTGGCTTTACTCCTTTATCAATGTGGTTGGCACATATCGGTGCAGCTAGAATTGTACCCTGTTTTAGATTTTCTCCTATTCCTATATGTTTTGTTGTTCCATTTGGGGAATCAATTCTTATGGAGCTTTCTTTGTTAAGTTCATATATACTTTTTAAGCATTTTCCTTTTACTCCACTTCTGTATAGGTCTATCAAACATGATTTTAAATGTAGTTTATCAAACGCTTTTTCCAAATCAAGAAACATGAATTTAATATTACATTTTATATATTTGTGATAATCAATGATAGCCTGAACAACGAATAAGTGGTCAAGTGTTGATCTATCTTTTCTTCCACCAGCAGCTGCTTCAGAAAAACTATTATCTATGTTAGTACTCTGTCTATTTAAAATCATTTTTTCAAATATCTTACTGATACTAGATGTGAGAAATATTCCACGCCAATTCTTTAGTAGTCTTCTGTTTCCTTTCTTTTTGTAAAGTGTTTTAACAATTATTTTCTTCCATTTTTGGTGCAACAAGATGCAATGCTAAGGCTTTGCCTACATAGGGGGGGGGGGCACTCCGTACTTACGCATACGGGGGGATCGATTCAAGAAATTTTCTGGCAACCCAGAAATATCACTTCAGCTTCATAGCAACCCAAAAATATCAGCGCATTTTATACTCAGATACCTGTATATGAACATAAAATGTCCTAAAACAATGCAAATAAAAGTCATGATTGCCTCTAGCGAACCCAGAAATATCAGTCAAACGATGTTTGGTGTCAAAAAATATCATAAAGATAGTTTTAGTTTTATTTGGACCCAAAAATATCACTTTTGGCAATATTCTGACCCAAAAATATTGGACTTACCTCCCCGTATGTGCATATGCTGAGTGCCCCCCCCCCTGGGGTTTCTAACTTCGATGTTGTTTTTACGATTTTAAAGCCATTTTGCTATGACGTCACTATTATGTTTATAGAAATTCTCGGAAATTCTAGTATTCCTGCTCACAAAGGGGTTCACCTGGATTTGCCCAAGCCTCTCCCGTGTTTATGCCTACAAAATCTGCCACCTTAAAGTTATCACTTTGCTGGAGAGAAGCGAAGCTTCTGTGAAGAAGGGAGGAAAACAAACGCGGGAGATCTTCCGCTTTGTCCCTCTCTCCTTCGCAGAGGTCACTTTTGTGTTCTTTGATGTGGAAATGACTTGGCTCGCAGAGGTGACTATTTTATTCTTTGATACGGAAGAGCTTTGGGCAAGTCCAGGGTTCACCCAAAACAAGTATGCAATCGTTTGAGGTGCTATGACTCAAACTTTCTTATCATTTCAGCCAAAACAGATAGTTCAGAGTCGATGCTTGCACCACCAGTGGCCTCTGGAGACACGCAGGCATATATCCCATTTGATTATGCGAAAGAATGCATTGCAAGGGTATGAAAATTTCTTATTTCAATTTCTAACTAGGATGCTGAAAATCTAACAGACCGTCTCAGTAAAAGCCGATTGATTTAGAGGCCCTTTACATGAGACCCGACATGAGTTTCATGCCGGCTCGAATTTTCATATCGGGTGCTGGTCTGGGCTACTGTTGTGTTTACATGATGTCGGGGCGATATGAAACTTTCATTTTGGGGCCCCATGAAAATTTCATGTCGCCTTTTCATGCCGGCATGAAAAGTCATGCCGGCATGGAAAACCTCATGTAAACAAAATTTTCTCATATCGGGGCAACATGAAAACCAAATCGATATGATAATATGCTGAAAGTTTCATGTCGGGACTCATGGCACCACGAGGCCATGCCGGCATGAGTTTCATGTCGTTTCTCATGTAAACAGAGTGCATTTTAGTGCCGGCATGAGCTCATGCCGGCACTAGTTTCATGTCGGGTCTCCATGTAAAGGGCCTCTTAGTGTCCTTTATGGATAAAACTGTTTTGTCCAAAACCAGCGGCAGAAAGCCCGATTGTACTTTTAGACCGGTGGCAGACCGGGATATCTAAACATTTTTGGCTATAAATATTGGACAAATGCTTTTTCTTGATGCAAGTCTGAAGTGTAATCGCGAGGAAGAACTTTAGACATGCAGTGAGAAACAGCCGTCAATTCTTCCACCATCAGTCAAACGATGCATAGAGAGCGCGTGGCCGAGTGGTTAAGGCGTCTGACTCGTAAGCCAAAGGTCAGAACGGCCGTAGGTTCAAATCCCGCGCTGGACAGTTTGTGGTCGCTGTCCGTAACTCTAGCCCGGGTCAACCAGTGCCATGTGAGGGAAATCTGGTAGCTGCGGCGGGTAGCTGCGGCGGACTGATGGTAAAACATCCGTGGCCCCTGTTGGAAATAAGTCTCTCTCAGACTTTCACAGGCTAGCCACGTTAAATATAAATACCTACCTACCTACCTACCTACCAATGATCCAAAGCACTGAAAAAACTTCCGGAACTTCTTGAGACTCCGTTCTACCAGACCAAGAAATTAGAGCTTCCTACGTAAAATGACGGAGATAAGAGTCTCATAATAGGAACTGGATACTGAGTGCTCAAAAAGGGCTATTATGTGTCCTATGTCGCCAAATTATAATTGGATCAGTAAACACCATTGTTTTAGGCACCAGTTTATTGTTTATTTTTGTAGTTTGATTGCTGCACCCAAGCGACCAAAATGTAGTCATAAAAATCCCCTCATATCCGAGTAATCGTAAGGGATATGAATATTTGGTCCGTTCCTCTTTGAAATTCGGAGACTTATCGAAAAGTAATTCTTTACTTTTGAATAAAAACTTAACAGTTTACGTGATATTGCCTTTCATGAAACTTTCAAGTCACCATTTCGAAAAGAGCATCTTTTAAAGTCACAATAACCCCTTTGGATTTGCTGTTGTTCTTGCTTTGCATTCTGTGCAATAAGATCAGATTTTGTAATACTAGAGCAACATTTGTTTTAATTGTCACCTCAATTCAAAGCGACAAAGGAAATTCTCTCAACCGGTAAATCAAAACAAACACTGTTGCAAAGTTGCTCCGAAACCAATAGGACAAACTCTCGCCTTGTGCAAACGAAAGATGGTTTTAAAGAGAAGTTATGTGCTTATAACGAAAGAAGATGGGTAAATCTAAATTTCTGTCTCGCGGATTTTGTTATTTGATTCGGAAGCCGGGCATAAGGCATTAACGTTCTCGGGTATCTGGGGCTTAAATGAAGCAATTATTATACAGCCTCTGAATGAGATAAACAAATTCCACGAGACAGAACTTAAGATTGACTCTCCTTCTTCCGTTATAAGCAAGTAATTTTCCTTAAAAACCCCCTTTCGCTTGCACAAGGCGAGAGTTTGCCCTCCTGATTTGGGGCAAATTTTGCGGCCGTGTTTATTTTAATTTACCGGTTGAGAGAATTTCCTTTGTCCGCAGTTGCTAATCGCTTTGAACTGAGGTGTCAATTAAAGCAACTGTTGCTATTGTACTACAAAATCTGCCCTTGTCATTCGGTGCTGCCCACTTCCTTCATAGTTCATTTCTGTATCTTTGTACCTACAGGTTGTCGACAATATGAAAAGGATGAAAGGAAATCATGTGAAAGTTGTTGAAAAAATCCAAGATCAATACAAAGCTATTGAAGAGCATACCCAGGTATTCAATTGTATTCTTATGATACAAATTACTATAGTACAAAATAAATCTACGGAAAATAATTTCATTTTTGCTCTATATTATTCTATTCTATATTCTATTGCCAATTAAAACATCGCTTAAAGGGGCAGGGTCACGTAATGTAAACGAACTTCTTTCGAAACGATGATTTTTCAGGATTTTTGATAGTCCATATCACAGAGATTTTCCACTACTTTTCTCGAAATATAGGTGTTAATTTGAAGATGGACTCTTGAATTTTCTAGAGAAATAAACCAAACATTGGTGGTAACTTTTGGAAGTAACTTTATTCTGGATTCACCCCATCCACCAAAATCTGAGCGGAACACAATGGCCACGTGTGGGAAACAATATAGAACATAGAGAGAACAGGTTTGTTTACGGTTGCGTGACCCTGCACCTTTAAATGAGTTGGGCTGCAAATTCCCATTCAATAGTCAGGACCTCCTCATATGTCCAATAATGGAGACACGGCAAAACAGAGCCATGACACGTCTAGTTGAAAGACAACAGAGCCCATTCGCAAATTATGAAAAAGCACTGCAACTTCGTAAAACATTTCCAGGACAAGGATTTGGTCATATGAATATTTTACAATTAGTCTCAGATCTGGTCAAAGAATTTTTGATGTCATATCAATTTTTGAAGCTTCTTACCGTTCTTATGAGAGCAGAGCTTCACCAAGTACCTTTGCAGCAAAGACAAGATGGACATTTCTTTTGATAATGATCTGTTGCAGCTTCAGAATCATAAAAGTAAAACCACCTTGAAATTAGAGACTATAGAGTTTTCAGTATCTCCCAGGTTAATCTTGCCCTTTACACAAATGCACAAAAAAGCAATTTTCAAGATTATAGTCCTCATATTTGAATAAATCCCCGCATATAAGAGCCTACTTTGTGAGTGCAAGGATGAAATAGGTTCTTATTTTAAAGGTACTAAGACTAATTTCAAGGTATACAGGTTCTTATTTGAAGGGTGCCGCTTGTAGGCCTTTTCAGAGTCGTTACGAACAATATTCAGCCTTGTTATTGGTTTTGGCAAGGCTTTTATGAACGCAATAATTGATTAGGTAGGAGATTAAATCATTAACAGCCAACAGGACAAAAATTATCTTGATAACGACAATCAAAAATCAACTTTGCAACCTCTGCAACAAGAACCTATGTTTCATCAAACTGAAACAGGTCCTTAATTACCAGGTGCATAACTTGGGAAGAACAGCTTCTAGGTTCTTGTGTTTTTAGGTTCTTATATGCTGGAATTTATTATAGATGTCATGTAAAAAGTCCCGCGAATAACAACAGTTGAGGATCGTTGCATGCGTAATTCATCATCACGGTATCTAAGTTTTCCCGTGTTCTTTGAATTCTTTGGGACACCCTGGGTATTCAGAATTCTTCTCGTAGCTGTAAGCTGTTTTCAATTTTTTGCAGGGCCAGTTCAATGATTATGTAATCAAGCTGAGAATGGAGTACAGCGAGAAAGTTGGTACATTCAAGAAGATTATAGAAATTCATCAAACAGAATTGGAGAGAAGTCAAGATTATTGGCAAAACAGTGTCAAGGTTTGTAGTTTTTGTCTCCCCTATTTTGTTTTTCGCATTTCATTATCCAAAAGTTTGGGTTATTCTTCCAGCGACTTGAAAAGGAAATCTTTAGAAAATGGTTCACTTTTTTGGTGGAAACTATTCTAAAAAGTAGAGTATTTTGACATGTTGGTAACAGATACCAGCCACATGATATCGTGGGTCAAAATCATGATATTCAGGTGGAAGGTGCTGACTTAAGATTGCTATAACTTATGGTTTTGCCAATTAAAATGACTTATCTATGGTTTTACTCAATACTTTTGTGCGTAATGAGATTAGATGTTTACTGATAAACCAAAATTTCTTTCTAGCCAAAGGAGAGTTCAGTAGCACTCGAGGACAAAACGGCCATTTCATTTATATTGTCCAAAGAATAAGTTTACTAGTGTTTTGATTCATATGACAAACCCCTTGATATATGAAAATTGGCAGTAAAAGGGGGAAACTGGATTTTCAATAATGATGCTAGCATTCCTGAATATGAGAACAGAAGTAATTTCGTTCTTGTAGTTAGTTATGGTTAGAAATGCAGTAAAATTATGGTATGGTCTACTTTTAGACACAATATTGTACAAGATAAACACATGAGGCCAAGGTATTCATCTCTCTACAAATCGCTTTTGAAAGTTCCTATATGCTGTCTCACCCTTTTCACATTAGAGTTTGAAGGAGAAAAACAAATTGCTGTTAGAAGACAGAAGAAAATACTTGACCAAAACTCGAGAAGAGCTGGATAGCATGGAAGAAGAAAAAGTGAGAACATTTCATTTGACAAAACTCTTCCTTGCTTGAGCTACATTTTGGTATTTTTTTGCAATTTTTCTGATTTTCCTTGTTATTCTGTATCTTTTCTGTCGAGGATGAGTCAACGAAGTTAAAAAGTTTGCAAGACAGTTGTTTGTTACCTATTCATGTTCTTTATAACTGACGACCACTGTTTTGGTAACGTGTTAGTTTAGGTAACAAGATTTAGTTGGTTTAATTTTTTTATATTGCTCCGTATGAATAATCTCATGAAATTATTCAGATCGTGAATGTTTGAACAAATTTCTCAAAAGTTCAGCATGACGATACTGAAAAGTACCCGAAAAACAGCTAGATAAATTCCCATGTGAAGAGAATGATAAGGCAAGCTCTGTACCTACACAACCGATTGCCTGGACAAATTCGACAGCCATATTATGAGCTCCAGTGTTGGGAAATTTCATGAAGAATTTTAACCCTGCTTTTGACCATACTGAACTAAAAACGTTGTCTGAGATCATTTTAAAACGAAAGCTGTTTGACCAAAGTTAACAGACCAAATTATCTGAGTTGATATTTGTACTGTTTAAAGAAAGTCACTTTGAAAGATTCTGATGAACAGCTAACAGTCTGCATGCATGCAAATGTTTAAACTTTCATTATCTCACTTGGTTTTTTCTGTTTTATTTGTATTCTTATTTTTCTGCACTCGTCTATTGCTGACGAATTGCTATACCTTCTGCTCTTTTTACTTGCGGGGTGAGTGGCCGAGTGGCTTATACAGTCTTCGTCAGGTGACTGAAGATAAGCTTGGTCGAGTGAGGTAAGATTTCGGATGGGTGACCTCTGAGGACTGACCTCGCAACTCACCTCGTCGTCCTTCGGAAGGGACGTTAAACTAGGGGTCCTATGCCTGGATGCGGCATGCACTGTGGGCCTAAATTAGCTTTCAGTAGCTAGAAATCCTGACAAGCTCACTCAAAACAAATTGAAAACAAACAAACAAACAAACAAACTGTAGTTTTTATTATGTTTCAGGTTAGAGTGGTTAAACACTTGACGCAATTACTTGATCAAAAACATCAAGATTACCTTGCAGGTAAGCTACCAACTTCTTTCTGATTTATTGGTAAAGTGTACCAAAAATACCATCTTGTTCTTCGAGGGGCGAACTCTGGAATATGATGAACAGTCTACTCAAATGATAAATTTCTTCTGCCTTCAGCTTGGCACATAGCATAGCAGACAGAGCAGAAACTGCATAAAATGACGCCATCCAGCAATCTGAGATAAGGAAGTGTTCAAATAGATAAGCTTTTTGGAAACGATAACTCAAGAGTTTAAGGCCCAAGCAACAAATATCAAGTGTTGCCGAATTTTGGGATCTGTTTCAGGGAGCTAGTGGGGCTCAAAGTTACGAGTTTTCGCGCATGCGTGCGCAGTTTCTGCTCTTTCAGGATAGCATGGTTACATCCATAGCATAGTTTGGTTTAGTGTGGAGCTGCCAGTCCCTTTCTCTTCTCTAACTATTTGTGTGATGTTTCTCTTTTTGTCTTGTTTCGCATTGTCCCTTGTATTGCTTTTTTCTGGTTTTGAAGTTGTATTTGAAAATTGTAAGTGCCGTTCTTGGTGTAGGCCAGATGACCATGTGTCTTCTTACCCCAAGAGCGGTACAGTATTAATGTATTTAGATTAGTTTAATGTTGATTTATTGTGAATGGAAAAAAAGCTTGGCACAAACCTCACACAGAGTCATTTTTAAACTTACAGGATTTATGATACATGACGTTGATACATGACGTACAGTTAAATTGAAATCCTGTTTTTTGACTGCCACGAGTAATTTTTTCTGAGTTTTAGTTGACAAGATTCTTTGGGAAAGTATCGTATCAAATTAAGGGTCGATCTCATTTCAAGGTTGGATCTTAAAAGGAACGTGCAGTGGAAAATAGTCTCATTTATAAATGGAACGAAGAAAACACTCAGACACAGCATTGTTTCTTTGGTGTTCATCTGTTATTCACAGTGTGTGTGCCACTTCGATTTAATTACGATATGTTTAGATTTGTTGCTCTTTGCCATTGTAAGCTTTCAACCTTGCATAAACCCTTTAGACTGGTTGCTGTGAAATTCAGATTGTCTCAGCAAGTGATTTATATATGTTTAATAGATAAGCGAATAGACTTTCGTACGTTTTTAAAAAGAGGTTTGGATCGATCGTCCAATTCTGGTAAATTTGCAAAAGTAAACAAAAGCATCACCCCTGTTCTGGGTATAAACACTGCTTACTGTGGCGAGAAGTTGTTTCAGACTTGAGAACACTTCTCAGAGAGTTTATTATCCACAAATTTGCACAAAGTAAGTTAGCAATGGTTCAGTTTTCACAGAAGCAAACGTTATTGGTCTTGTTGCTTTGTTTCTCGTTATTTTCATTGATTGTTAGCTGACTTTTCTTTCAAGTGACTAGCAACGGTTGAAAACAACAAACTTCGATTTGCAACTCGCAAAAGGAAGCCCTTACATGTTCGCACTTTTCAGCAATAACTATTACACCACAAAATGAACAAAGCATGGAGAAAAGTAGTCAGAAGGTACATAAACCTTCCCTTGTATTTACTAAATCATTCCTATTAAGTTGCTTTGAGTAAAGTAATCGTTTAACCCTCTGAACAATGTTCTGAAATCCGCAGCAACTTCTCGCCACAGCGAGTATCGTTATGCCAAGAATGGAGATCAGGATCATGCTTTTGTTTTCGTTTACAAATTGACCAGAGTTGAACGCTCGATCCAAACCCCCTTTTTAAGATGTAAAAAGTTCTATTTGTCTTTTCTTTTACATGTCATAGATTTAACCAATCAATTTTAAGGATGTACAAAGATCATTGCCTGAAGATCGCCCCATGATTTTTGCAATTTACTGCTAAGGTATTGGAATCGGTTTACGGTTTTTGTTGTTTATTCGCAGTAATGAACAGACTAAATGAAGAGGAAGGGAAACGAAAGGAGTTGGAAGAAGAATTGAAAAGAGAAGCCGAAAAAGAGCAAGAACTGCAACAAAAGCAAGTTCAGTTATCAGACGACACAAAGAAAGTCAGTGAAGAAAAAGAGAGGCTTGAAAAAGAGTTAGAAGAAAAATCAAGTGCGTTTGTTATGTTGCAAGATGAAAAATCAAAGACTGAAATGACTCTTAAAGAGGCAGAAGACGAGAATTCTAAACTGAAAGATGAGATTTCAAAACTGCAAGAAATTGTTGCAGAACTAGAGGGCAAAGTCAAGGAACTGTAAGTTCATTTGTCAATTGATGATATTCAAAGATATACAAGATGGCCTAAAAAATGTGTGCCCTGTTTGTGTGGCTACTGTGGAGAAGCTGTACAGGGTGTCTCAAAAAATTTGTTTGACGTTTGATTAAATATTGAAAAATAAGGACAAAATGAACAGGCTCATGGAAAGATAACCCTGTTCCTAAGATTATGAAATAATTTAAAGACTAAAATCGTGCAAATCGGTTGAAAATTCACTGAGTTACAAGCTCTCGAAGATCAAAAATATGCGATAGCTGAAACCAGAGACCCCCCAGATTACATGTATTGCAAAAAGCTCGAATATGGAGGTAAGCAAAGCTTATCCACTGTCATACCTCTCGTTGATATCAGAGCAAACCAAATACGATTTCTAAAGTAAATTATTGCTTGCGATCATTCTCAAAATTTTCTTAACATTGCATAAGTCCAAAAACAGTGGTTCAACACAAAATCGGCGAGAGACTGAATCTGTTTCCTCAAAGCATCCATATGCTTGACAGTTAGGTTATCGAATACCTGTCTAAATCCCACTTGGTTCGCCCTGAAACAATTGAGAAGTAACAGAAACGACGGCCTATGGGACTTTTACCGAAAATGCCATTTCGAGGCCTCTGGTTTCAGCTTTCGCACAAACTTGAACTTCAAAAGCTTGTAACCCCATGATTTTTTATCGGATTCACAAGTGTCAAAAATTAATTTAAAATCTCAGGAAATGGGTGAGTTGACCAAAGGTCCATTCAGCGTATCGTTATTTTTTAGTATTTAATCAAACGTCGAACAATTTTTTTGAGACACCCTGTAGATCCAGTTATCTCTGTTTTTAACCAGTAGCATAGGTCAAGCTTTCACTTAGAGTTTGAGACCTTATTTGAGTTAATCTGAGTAGTGGTTGCTGATTTATGACAAAGAAAAGGCAAAATTAGTGGTCGCATCAAAAACAGCTCTTCTATTGCTCTCTAGCTATGTCAAAATAAGTAAATTTTCAAAGAAAGGATTCCCGCATCGTATTGAAATTTTGACTATACTTTTTTAAAAGGTGAAAAGTGCTCTTTTATGAATAGACAACACTTCTAACCCTTTAAAAGATTTAGCAAAAATTTTAATACGACGCTCTTTCTTTGAAAACTTACTTTATTTTGACTTTGCTGGAGAACAATAGGGGTGCTATTTTGAAGTAACCACATATTTTGCCTTTTCCCAACCATAAATCAGCAAACACTGGTCAGATTGAGTCAAACAGGGTCGCAATCCCTAAGTTGAATTTACGGCTTCTCGATAGCAGCCACACAAACGGTGCACAATTTTTTTGGAACACCCTGTATGGCAACAGAAACTGATTTTGTGAAATGTTAGGAAATGAAGGAAATGCAGCGTCAGGAAGCTCTATGCCGGTCAGTTGCAAGAATCTTTTGATCCACAAGGCTTGCAAGTTTTTTCAGATCAAAATTTTCGAAATTCAGGATACGTAAAACTGTCTAATCAATGTTGCTTTGTTATAAGACGTAAGAATCAGCGCATGGCATTGTCTATTTTCTATTCAATACTTGCCTTTGAAAGATGCAATGAATTTTAAAAGGAACATTGATCAGAATTTAAGAATTATCGGAGTAGATGCGTTTCTTCCATATTTATTAGAAATTTACCGCTTCTTTTAGCTAGATTAGCCACATTCTATTTTTCATACAAACATAGGTAAAAGAAGCTATTGGAATGCTGTTTTTGTCAAAGCTCTTTTGTCATCTTGCTCGAATTCGCTCGAAGAGGGAGTCCAAGAACATAATCCCTGGAGACTTCTCAGATGTTAAATTCATAGAACTGATTAAAGTCTGTCTCAAATTTGATGTTACGTGAGGATTGAAGTTACGCAAAATTACTTATTGAAAATACCTGAGGTGTTATTATTCGCGGTCATTCACGTCACATCTAATTTGATGCAGATTTCAATGCTGTAAATAATGAAGAAATATCTTCATTTGTTGTTGAGTTGAGTGAACTGACTGCACATTGTTGATTCTTTTAAATCAATCGAATTGCAGGGAAAGTAGGCCAGTTGCTGCAGTTGGAGTTGTCACAACAGAGCCTCTTGTTAAAAAGGAGGAAGAAGAGCACACAGGAGCTGCTGCTGCACAGTCACAAGACGACTCCATTGTCGCAACAGCAACAACAGTTTCAACAACTGGGCTCGTCGTGGCGGGAATAAGCACTGAAGAATCAGAGAGGCTGGAAAAGACAATAAAAGAACTTGAAAATGATTTAGCTGAAAAAGGAAAGTCGATTCAAAAGTTAGAGAAAGATAACGCTGATCTGAATGAAAGGGTTTTGCAGCTGAGAAGTGAAACTGGCAACAGTGATATTGTAAGTTGAATTTTGAGTCGTTGTATGATCTAGAAGTTTTGGCTCTTTCAGGAGTTGCTGTTGTAACCAGGGTCAATTGAAACAATGCTCACAGCACATGATTATATAAGCTTATTTCCATTATGACTTTCTCACTATTCGCAAACGGCTTTTCTTGTCGTCATTGCCTCACCAAGCTTTAAGGATGTGTGTTAGGGTAAGCCTTTGTAAAGAAAAGAAATCATTGGTGAATAGCGGTTGGTCCAAACAAACTATCAATTTTTGACAGGCCATGATAAATTACACACTGCATTGATTTTGAAGATTCATTACTTACTCTTTAGCAAAACTCCATAATTTGATTGCAGGATTTTTGTAATTATTCTTCTTTTTCGTGAGCTATGAGTTAGTTCATGGTTTAATTCTGGATTTTCGCTAAAGATTCAGTCATGAATCTTCGAAATCGGTCCTGTTTACGACTTATCATGATCTGTAAAAAGAGACGTTTTGGCGCTTCCCGTAGTATTCCTGTGGCAGTTGTCGTTTCCTTTCGTTCGGATCTCATTTGACGGTTTTTTGTTCCCAATGTCGCACGAAAATATTTACAAATCACTTTGTAGTGATGCAGATCAAGTAATTAAACTGATTCAAAATTATCTTTTTAGGCTATCTTGGAGCTGCAACGAGAAAACCAGAATCTAAGGGAACGTCTCAAAGTAGCAGTATCGCAAATGGCTGACTCCATCGACACCAGTGACGTGGAACAAAGAATGGAAGCCGCTAAGGAGGAGAAAAGTGAACTTGACAAAGAGACCAGTGATTTTAAAGTGCAGTTGGAAAAATGGAAGGAAGAATTCAGAGAAACACATGATGGAAGGGAACCGACTGAAGAAGACAGGTATTCTTATCACTTTTCTTTATTCTCAGCTCTTTGAAAGGACAGTGAACACTTCTGTTACATGTATGTTTCTTTAAAGACAAACGACGGATATATAGCGTCTAGTTTAAAAATATAACAAAAGATAGGCGCCTGCCATCATTTGTCTAATTTTTTTTGATAATCTCTCCAGATCATCAAATACAATGGAATACAATAGACTATATTTAGATTGCCCAGGCCCCTTGATTTAAGTTGCTTTATATCTCCGTCATTTGTCTTTAAAGACCTATTGACAACCATAATCTTTCGTGGCGGCAGAAAGTCGACTTTCGTATCATTTGAAAGCCCGTTTGACCTAAATTCCTTTTGTTTTGCTTTTCATTTGAAGCACAAAGGACCATGGTTGACAATAGGCGTTTAAATCGAATGACTTTAAAGAAACGATGGGTGCTTTTCTGTGATTTCCCCATGGGCAATTTTTGATATCTTGATTATTTTCAAAATTGTGGCATTTATTCTATTTGAGGTTGTGATATCATCAAATTGTTAAATGGTAAGCCAAGGGTGTGTTTGATTGGTAATTACAAACCTACCAAATTCTGAAAACGGTAGACTTCGCAGAGCTGGAAACACAGCTCTCAATCCAACACAGATTTCTTCAAAAAAACAGGTTTCAGATTAATCCTGGCAAAGACCAGGTTTCCAGTGTCGAAACAGAAAGACGAGTCTGGTGCTTGGCAACAAAGAGTAAAGATACCGATTACCGTAGCAACGTGAGCAAAGTCGCTACGTTTTCAGGGTTCTGCGAATGAAAGCGAGAATCTCTCCAGAGTCTGCCAAACCTTCTGCCTTTTGGAGCAGAAGGTTCAACAGACCTGCCAAATCTGCCAAACTTGCCGTTTTCGGAACTGGGGAGTCAATCAAACACAAATTCCGAGTCTACCAAGTCTAACGTTTTCAGAATTGGTACGAATCAAACATATCCTTAGAATGAACCAACCAGCATCTTTGTAACAATCAAAAACCTTCATACCTTCAAACCTTGTAGACTTTCATGAACTATGAATTCCTTCAAGATGGTATCGTTTCTTCACATTTTATTTTGGAATTATCATTTTAAGTTTGAAAGCTTCCCATGAATTTTGTCAACAGAGTGAAGAATGCCACCATCTTTGAAATAATTAAGATGTCAGAATATTTCCATGGCAGACTTTCTGCAAAGTACCCAAAATTCCATTCGAAACTTTTAGTTCCAAGACCAATAGAAGTTTACACCAGGCGCTACAAGATTTGAGCCCTATGCTGCGATCGTTCATTGAATCAACAGGAAGTTTCGATCTCGAAAACCAGCAAAGATTGGTTTTCCGTCTTGCCAAAGAGTTTTCCATTTTTGCTCTAATCCCTTGGGTCAAGTTATTTTAGCAATAATGAAAATCATGCACCTGTTAAGAGTTGTTAAATGATACAATAGCTTACTAAGTCTCTTCCAATCATGGTTTTTACATCAGTTTTGCTGTCGAACAAAATGTTCAAATTTGTGACCCACGACATACTTGTTTACAAAAATGTTTCTTTTTATAGGACTGAAGAGATCGAAGGATTGATCCAAGAAATTAAGTCAAACGATGAAAAATTGCAAACCATGAATGCAGATGTAGCTGTTATGAAATTGCTGCTTGGTGCACCTGTGGAGGAGACTACTCAGGACCAAGGTTAGATATCTTAATCGCCCTATTTTGTCTCAACTTGTTGACACTTGGACAATATCTTTATCACTCATAAGGATTGCGTCAAACGATCAACCAAGGTGATTCAGATTTCTCCGAATGTCGTAGGTTTACATAGCTTATTCAGACCAAATGCCTATTTGGAAGATTCAATGTCTGCGTAAGATATTCTCAGATTCATCTTTTTCAACCAAAAATGACAAACAAATCTCCGATTTTTTGAAGTACATCGTCTGGTCGAAGGACCCACAAGCAGCCCATGACGAAAGTGGAGCAGACCACCCCTAATGAAAACTCATTTCAAGGACTTTAAGCTTTTCTCTGAGATTGGATGGTGCTATTTCCTCTTTTTTCTTCTTTGGTGCTATATCCAGGAACGTAGGCGATCAATCAGCGACACTCTCTGGTATTTAGCACACTTTCTCCTCACCATGCATTCAGACTAGCCATCCAACGCGTTCGTTTTCTTACTCTCAAAACTGAAATTCTAATCTATCAGTCAAAGGCTATCTTAAACGACAATTTTTTTTTTTAAATCATTCATCTTTAAGATCCAAAAATTAGAAAATTTCTGTAAGGGGCATGTACGGGAACGAAAATTACATATTCCATTCTGTTCCATGATTTAATTTGCTATTGAAATTAAGATTCCATTTCTGAACTGACAATTGTATTAATTTTGAATTTCAATGTCAAATAAATCAGACCAGAATGTAACTTGGATTTCTCCACTTCCATACAAACCCATTGCAGACGGTTTTCTAAGTTTTGGGTCGTAAAGATGAGCAATGTTACCAATAAAATTTTCTCATGTAAGTTAGCCCTTGACTGATAGATTAGCATTCCAGTCATGAATATCGACCGTATACTTATTATACCACAGCCTGCCAAACGGATGATCTTTTTTTGGCCCACTCGGTAGCTTAAGTAGTACCATGCTTCGTCAAAACTTTATCTAGATATAAAATGATTTCTTTACAGATGCATCAGTAGCAAACGACGAGCTGATCAAGAAATTGGTTGAAGAAAAGAACTCACTTCTTGATAAGTTTGAAATCTTAAGAAAAGAAAAGGAGGAAATTAGAGAAGAGGCTGACGAAGCAAAACAGAAAAACGATGAACTTCAAGAGAAAATAGAAAGCTTGGAGAATACAAAAGAGACATTAGAAAATGATAAAGAGTCCTTGGAAAACGACAAAGAAATTTTAGAGGCGAGAATTGAGGAGCTATCAAGTGGCACATCTGAAACTTCACCAGCCACTGTCGTTGTGAGTGGAAGTTCATTGGAAGTTGAATCTGCAGCGGATGAGGTAATCTTTGTAAACTTTTGCTGGGTTTCAATGTTGTTTTAATTGATATGAAGCGAAATTTCTTGCTGATACAAATGAATAACACTGTTCTATGATGAAAATGCTAGAGGCTTAGACGCCACTCAATAAGACTTTCGTATAAGAATCTGTAAGAAGGATTCAGCGATCGAGAATCTTTTTGTAGAGTATCTTAGAGAGTTGTTCCAATCCTGGTCAAATGTGTTATATGATGATGATCTTGTGCCGTAATTCACAGGCCTTTGTTAAGTGAAGACGAGTGTCTGCCTACCTTGAAACATTATGGATACATCTCTTTCATTGCACTAGTACTCATTTTAGGCATCGTCATATCATATCATGTTGTGGCCAATGTGGAGTACCATTTTTGAAATCACTGAATTGTACGATCTTGAATTGCTTTATAGGGAGGGAGCATTTTTTATCCTGGGTACCGGGGCGAAAGATTTTCCACAGGGTATGCAACTATTTGTCATTATTTTGTTAGGGTTTGAAAATATCAGGAGAAATTTTTGTAGGCTACGAAACAATTTTGCTTGAAAAATATTTCTATGAAGTAGTCAATCAATATTCGAAGGAAAAATTAACAGACGACTGGAAATGATGAATCACTTGACCGGCATGAAAACCGCCTTGTACAGCTTAGTATGTGCCCTTGTGGATATCTTATACCCAACGAGTCATAGTTCGTGGTACCAAACCATTTTGCTGAAAGATAATTTGGTGCAGAAGCTACATTGAAGACAAGGTTCATTTTCTAATTGTGTGAAATCATCCTCCGCTCCATTACCGTAGATCATGGTATGAAATTATATGTTCCTTCTTGCGACCAAACAAAAATAATGCTTAAAGTTCCTGCAAGAACACAACAGTCAGAATATCAAGCATTCTTAAAGTGGTCATGTTCCAACAACTGGCAATGAATTTGGAGGAAGTTTGGAGCTGATTAAGTTGAAAAACCATGAACGAAATCATCTATGAATTATAAGAGGAATGAGGGAAAATTAAGTTCTCCACTTGTCTCACGTTCGTTTTGTACAATATTTAAAGAAACTTTACATGAAATTCAAGCTACTTTCTGTGATTTACTTGAATTTATAAGTAATTTTCATCATGAAAATGTGAGAAAACAGTGCATAGTAGACGAAAAAAAGATATGCTTGAGAAATTTCCTGCAGGACATTATGAGTGGAAAATTTCTTACGACTGCATGATCACATGGTCAGGCGGATTTTCGTGCCCTGGCCTGGATTAAAAGTGACATCAAAATTTCGAGGCCATTGCATCAAGAGGCCACTGCAAAGAATTTTTCTGTGGAGATCTCAACTTCGTACAATATAAAGGGTCATTTTTTCCGACTCATTTTAGTCACTGCGGGCAGAAGTAGAAGAGCTAAATAAATCATTGGCCACAAATAAAGAGGAATACGATGCTAAAATCGAAGAACTGAATGTGAAGCTTGGAGAAACAGAGGCTTCCATTGAGGTAGGATACTAACTTTGTCTCTTGTTGTTTCAGTCTTACTTGGGGTTGTTTTTAAATGTGAGTGTCAGAGGACAGGTGGTAGTAGTGCTAACAGTAGGTTGCTTAAAGGGAATAGACATAGGTATATCACATAGTCGCTATAAATAGGCCAGAGAAATGCCCACAAATCCAGTGTTTCTTTAGCTACACAATGAAACCGGATGCGTCGAAGCTGTCGAGTACAATAGATTATAATTTTGACCTTGCCCGGGCCAGCTTTTAACCATGTCGATTCCCTTTAAACTTAGAGCCCTGGGGCGGTAACTTAAATAGCAGGATGGCGGGGGTGTACCATTTGACGTCTGAAATCGCAGCCTAAAATTTATAAATTTTCGCGAAAACGATACCCCAAAATTTACAGGCTACTGAAAATATATACCCTAAAATTGTGAAAATTATCGAGAATTTTGACCACGTAAGTGATATTTGATCAAAATCAATACCGTAGAGAGTTATTTTACTAAAATGACACCCCAAATTTATGACTTCTTGTGATTTTACCACAAAGGATACCCCAAAATTTATGACTACTTGTGATTTTACCACAAAGGATACCCCAAAATTTATGACTACCACAAATGATACCCCAAAATTTATTTTCTGATCGAAAACGCCTGTCTAAGAAACAGACGTGGCTATGATGCTAAAGGCAGAATAGTGCAGAAGCAGTAGAAGCGGGGGGAGGCGGGGAGGAGTTGACCCACCTTTGTACCGGGCCATGTCCCTGACATTTTTATGAGCATTCCCCCTCATATGATTACGTGATACCCTGTTGAGCAATATAATTTGAAAAGATTCACGTTTGTACATAGCTTTAAGGGCCCTTCTTACCATTATTTTCCCCCTGTTTTTGGAAGTTTCTTTTGCAAAACCCACCCGGATTATAGACACGTACTTGTCAGTGAATATTAGTTTGTGACCTTCTCAGAGCAGAAACATGTTCTATCAAATATTCCTTGGTAGGTCCTCCTTACTGCAGGAAAGTTTCTCTGTGTGACATGGGCATTCCTGCCGTCATTTCTGTGTTTCAATCTCACAGGTTTTGACGAAAGAAAGAGATGACAGTGTTATTCGAGTGCAAGAACTGGAAGGCAAGATTTCTAACGATGAGGAAAACTTTAATGGTCAACTTGATCTAAAACAGAAGGTAAACCTAATTTGCAATGATGACATCTTTTTTAGCAAGTGCTGTACTGAGGAATGACTGAAGAATGGATGCTCGTCTTTCTTTTATCAGTCATAGATTACCTGCGATATAAACGTCAAAGCTTACAAACAGTGACTTCGAAGCAGCAAAACAGCACGATTTCATTTTCATTTCATTTCATTTCATTTTAACTTTTTTATCCATGGTAATCCACTCAGTTAACACACTGTTTTACAGGGAGCCATGCAAAAACGAAACCTAATAATAGCTAAAATATATACAACCCTATTTGCAATAATCTCAGTCAAAAAAAGGAAAGGAAAACGAGATGAGTCATAGTTTGGTTTTATAATTTCTTCGAAAGGAGCTGAATGATGCGGACGCTTTGACAACACTATCTAGATCACTCCAGACCCTAACCCCTCTGTAAGCAAACGATTTCTGACCAGTTGATGTTCTCAATAGTGGCAATCTGAAGTCAGTTTTAGAGTTCCTCAGCTGACGGTTTGTAGCTTCAGATACCCTGTTTTCCTGACTGAAAATTGTTCCGTTAGGAAAACATTCATTGAAGACTATAAACAAGTATGAAATGGCTAGAGCCATCTATCGATCAAAAGACTATCTATAAGGACTCACCGTGTTTCTGGACCCTTTCTCATAGTGTACTTGTGCCGTAATACCTGCATCCTCTTTCCTCTATCGCTTTTGCTGCAATCCCTTTAATTTTTTGTCGTTCAGACTGTTCATGTATCAAGCAAATCTTGTAGAATCATTTGAAAATGTTTCTGCATTTATAATGGGATGTATCCAATTTCGAAGTGCTGTGTTGTTAATCATTCTCCAAGATATGTTTTACAAGCAGGCGTGCATAAACATGGGAATGCGGGAACAAAGTTCCCAGGCAGCTTTTTCCGAAGCAATATTTTGCAGGCAGTTTTTCTTAAATGGTTCTTTATGAAATGCATTTGTAATTAGTTCCAAATCAATACTTTGCAGGAACTTTTTTCAATAGTTCTTTATCGAATGTAATTGCAGTAAGATGATGAATAATAGCACACAAAATTTGACTCGTTGCTTTTTACAAGATAAAATGCAGAAGGGGCTTGGCAAAGATTTCTCCAGTTGGCAATACAAGGTCTTAAGAAAAAATCTTTTTTAACAAATGCATCAGATGACCGATTTCCATGGGGAAAGGTTCACGGTCTAAGTTAGACTCTTGGCTGCGTGCAAAAATTTAGTTCACGACAATCAGGTGGCTAAATGCGATATCACAGTCCGCCAAATGCCTGACGTTTTTCTAACTCACCCGGTTTATATACTGTTTACTGCATTACTGTATATTGTTTTGCTATGTAAATTATTTATTGAATCCGTTATCATAATGTTATCAAAATGACAATGTTGCAGTGCATTTGTTATTTAACATGTTCTGTTCGTTGCTCCATGTGTAAAAACTTACTGTTTGATACCTGTATGCTTACTGGCTCTGGTAACAGGCTTCTCTACCCTAGCTGTACAAAATTGCTACGCAGGCAGGTTTTCAGAGAATTCTACCGTTCCCAGGCAGGTTTGAACATTATGCACGCCTGTTTACAAGGTAGTTTGTTTTTAAGATGCAAAAGAAACACCATCATTATAATCAAATTTTTATTCATTGAGTTTTGATTCGTTCAGAAGCTGTTTTTACCTAGGAATAAGTTTCGAATTCTTTTCGGTAGTTTAATTCTACTGTAATGCTTTTCCTTGAAGGAAATCGAACAGCTAAAGGCCAAAATAGATGAACTGGAATCTGCCAGACTTTCAAATCTTCCCGTTGATGTAGCTGATGAAATTAAGGCATTGCAAGAGCAACTGGTAGGTATTCTATACGTGATGTTTTATCGTAACATTCCTTACATTTTCCGGATGTGCAAGAGAACTAGCTGCCTTCGACTTGCGTCTAACAAATCAATTGCTAGCCGCATTTGCACTGTGCACTGAGGGTGAAAAAGTATGGAGACGACTGCCTAAAATATGGCGGTAAAGATGTCCTATGGCCTACGAGCCTTGTAACAAAAGGCTGATTTTCTCCCCAACCCAGACCTCAGTTTAAACACCCGTGGCTGGAAGATATTCGTCATGTTTATTCTTCTGCTTATCAAACCAACATGAACAAGTTCCTAAGAAACAATTTATGAATTCTGATACGAAAACTTCGAAGTTGTGTTGTTGTGTTGAGATTTGCCGCCGTGTTTTGGGCCGTCGTTTCCATACTTTGTACCCTAAGTGTACATGTACAACTCTTGATCTGCTGCAAAAGATTTGGATCAGCCTCATGTTTACATTGTTCCTGCCTATCACTAAAATTTTCCCTTCTGTCTGTAAAATAATTTTGCTCTGAAGCAGTGTCAGTGCTCTTTAGCCGTAACAAGTGTGTAACAAATCATTACTGTAATACCAGTGGGATGCTGTAGACCTGGTCTCAGACTGCTGAAAGCTTGACTTAAAGTGACTCTGCTTTCCGCTCTTGTGAGCAGTTAGTGGCCGTTTTGTAAAAGCAGCCTCCTCAGAAATCAGTTTATTTCTCCAGTATCATTCTTCTTATCGATAAAAGTGGTAAAAAGAACGTTATTCTGCATAGTCATGGCAACTTGCTGCTCACTAGAAGGGAAAGTAAAGCTGCCTTACAATACTCGTAAAGGAGATAGGAACCAATAAATGCATCCTTGTATAAGTAGTGCAAAAAAATAACCACGGACGCTTTGCCTCTTTAGCTCCATCACGTTGCATGTTCAGTAGTCTCAGTGTATTCTCAAACTAGATTTGACGTAAGACCAATTTACCTGTCCCGACTCCTTAAAAGTTAGTTGAGCTTGGATTGTGCATTTTTGTAAGCATTATCGTGTTACTTGTCAGAGAACTTTGGGAAAACGAATCTTGTCACTCATTGTTTAACGAGTAACCTTTATCGAAGAGTAAATTTTTTCCGTTCTTCAAAGCTAACTGCAACTTTAATTTAGTGAATGTGATCGTAATGATTTTGTCTGAATTATAGAAAACGTTGGAAGAGGAGAAAGAGGCGAGCAGCAAGGAAGTATTGGACAGTAAAGCCAGTTTGGCCGCTCTCAATTTGAATATTGAAAAACTTAACAAACAGCTGGAAAAGGAACAAGAGAGAAATCAACAATTACATGTAAGATATTTCTTCCATTTCATATTTAGAGAAAACAAATAAAACTATAATTATGAGAACTTATGACCAAAATGTTGGAAGAACAGCGCGATACTCGAACACCTATTTTCAAAATGCTCCTTTTGAGTGGAATCTGCTGACTGAAGACATAAGAAACTCAACATCAATTGCTGTGTTTAAACGTAAATTACTTGCTAAAATAAGACCTAATAAGAATTCAATTTACGGTATAAATGATATTGTTGGCGTTAGGTATTTGTCGAAATTACGACTTAATTTCAGTGTCCTAAATGAGCACAGATTCAGGCATAATTTCGATTGCCTAGATCCTGTCTGCCTTTGTGGCAGAGCTGAAGAAGATAGTGAGCATTTCCTCCTGCACTGCCATTTTTTCGAAGAAGCACGGAGAGATCTCCTTGGCAGCTTATCAGATATTCCTGGATTAAACATAGCAGAACTGGACACACCATCTTTATGCCATTTAATTCTTTTTGGAAATCCAGATCTGACCCAAATTGCAAATAGGATAATTATGGAAGCAACAATTAGTTACATTAAGGCAACGAAGAGATTCGAGTGAAGCACATTCCAAAAATAACAAAGCAGCACTCCCTCTCCCCATATTTTCTTTTTGTAGTATTAGCAGTAGTTGTTTCTGTCTCTCATTTGATGTTAGGTGATTAAAACTCCAAAGAATATTTGTTTACCATTCAATGTGGGTGCGGGGTAATGGGTGGAAGGGATTCCTGCTGTGTGGCTGGATGGCTGCTGCCCTTTGTTTTTCTCGCTTGCTATCCCGATTGGGGTGGCGCGGGTGGCAGGGGGTAGTGGCTGTTTTGTCTGCACATGGGGGTCCCATGCTCATTGACTTGCACTCGTTTTTACGCATTGATAGCCTTGCAGGGGTCGTTGCCTGACATCAAATGTGAGACAGACGTTAAAATTGTTTTTTTTTTCTTCTTTTTTGGAAAAATGTAAATATTTGAATTGTGAGTGTCTGTCATGGTGGGAACTCCGATGACCTAGTGTCTATTCCTGCCATGACAGGCACAGTAGCTGTAAATGTTTTGTGTTTATTTTAATGGATTATATAAAAAAAAAACTATAATTATGTGGGCTATGAACAGATTTGTCATAGTTTCATTTGCTTGAGATGAGCAGATTGGGCTCTGAACAGTTTCGTTTTGTACAGCATTTCTTGCTTAAACCCATTATGGAGTCAAGTCAAGTCAATTCAATTCAAGCAAGTCAAGTCATGTGAATTGAAATAGAATTTTTTCTGTCCTCAATATAAAATTTTACAAAACAAAACTGCTTAAGACACTACGTATGAGCTACTTTAGCCTACTACAAGGACGATACCACGGAGTACAGGAGACGATGACAAGTCCGCAATCATTAACATAGAGAACATTTAACTAAACTAAATTAAATATACGGCTACGAAAAATACAGATGAACTTTACTGATAATTTCTAAGGTTCGTTTCACTTTGCATGTCGGGCTAACTTTGGGCAAGCAGGTCATCACAAAATGGCTAAACTGGAGATTCGATCGTGGATTTGGATAATGGATTTGTGCCCAATGAGCCTAACATCCAATGCGAATTAAAGTTACAAGCAAAGGAACTATCGGTAAGGGGACTTAGTGAGTATGAAGTGTAAAACAAAGGTTTAAAGGTTCCTTAGTTAAACCGGCCAGTTTGGTGAATGAAATTTAAAGTCAATTCAAATAAAATAAAATCAAATAATCAAATAAAATCAAGTAAAGTCAAGTAAACTCAAGTAAAATCAAGAAATATCAAGTTAGATCAAATCAATTCAAGTCAAATCAAGTCGCTATCAAATTATTTAAGCTTGAAACATCGTAAAATAGATATTCTGTTCACAATGCAATTAAGTTATACCTTATTTGTTTTATCCAATAGAATGTGAAGTCTGATAGGTTAAAGTTTGAGCTCAAATTGAAGTGTGCTTTGATTGAATTAACGTGTACAAGGGTTTTGATTAATCAGTGAGTCGTTATTTTCTGCCCTATCTCCTCGTTTTACTTTGCTGCCGTTCGAACCCCAACGTAGTTCAATGTTTCTCTCTGCTTCATTTTCCCCTACACAAACTGCTTTTAATTGGATACCTTTTTTCGTTCTGCGCAACTCCAAACGACTCAAAGTGAGCCGCTCAGAAGCAGTTTGTATAGGGAAAAATGAAAAAGAGCATTGCATTGAGATTTATCCCAATTAAAAGAACAGCAAAACAACAAAAGAAGATGGAATGAAAGGATGAGGTATTTGTTAAAATTTTATTAAATTCTTTACATACGAAAACTTTTTGGGACTCTATCAAAGTTGAGGAGACATGTTCTCCCCATTTGAAATAAGTTGCCTTACTGTCTGCTGTCAGCTAAATTTTTACAGAAATGTTAAAGGAATTTAGAATTCCAGCCTTATATCAAATAGTCTAGTCATGGACGGCATCGATGCAGATTTTAGCATCAGAATATAGTTGGATAACGACAACGAAAAGGAACAGCTTGCACTAGCTGATCAGGGAAAATCACATTATAACGCTCTATCCGTTTGGTTTTTTGCGTCCCTGTACCTTATCAACCACAATGGTAATACAAAAAATATAACGCCGATTCGAAAGTTGCTATTCTGTTACACAACTGATGAAGTTGGAAGTTGGATTTTGGAATATCATTCATAATTTACATTGTATCATATTAGTATCAACTGAAGAACTGTCAAAGCATACTTCCGTTGGCCTTGCCTAAAAACTGTGAGTTAATAGCTCAGTTTGATCCATCCTTCAACACTAAAATAGTGAGATGATGTTTTTCTGTACTCAAGCATTGCTTTCTACCGGTGAGGAAGCCTGTTTAACTGTTATTATGTTTCCCTATTGATAGTTGTTATCAAAAACTTTAGAAGTGAACAGGGCATTTTTTGGGAAATATTGAGAAATATAGCTTTTTGCTAATCCGTAATTTCCGGAGGGACTATTGCACATAGAATTAGGAGAAAAATCTTGAAATATTAAGTTGAAACTTCAATGAATCAATGGAATCCGTGAAATCATGGAATCAAAATTTCAAATATTGGTTGCATAGGTAATTCTAGACGATAATAATAATGATAATGACAATGATAACGACATGTTTATACACGGTAACCTCTTCAACTCATGAAGTGTTGTTATCAATGAGGGCCCTGTATCTAAAACTATGATATATTACAAGTAAAGTTTTATAACAAAGAAATTTGATAATTAGGTACAACTGGTCCAATTTAAAAGCATAAATTAATTTCTAGTTGTCCATATAAAATTGTTTTAGGTTATGATTACAAATAAGAAATGAGTCCGACTGGCGAAGGTTGCTAGGACGTTCATTGTATAATTTGGGACCTTGGAACTAAAAAGCCTTTCTTCCTGCTTCTGTTCTAACTCTCGGGATCAGGGCTGCATCAAGGGCTCAAGACATGTGTTCATAACTTCTATAGATGTCCTCTTTAGGCATTTAAAGACCAATATTTCTTAGACTATTCAGAGATTTTCAGACTATTCAAATAGTCAAACAGGACGATTTTCTGCTCGTCCGGTAGGAAAAACAAAGGCTGCAACAAAACAGGTTAAACTCTTTTTCAGTTCTAAGGTCAAATAGTACATAATGCCATGGATGTCAGCACTTCTCTTTGACGCAAAGTGTTAAGCGAACAGTTATGCCTGTAAGAGTTTGTTTGTTTTGTTTTGAATTCGTTTTGAATGGGCTTGTCAGGATTTTCTAGTTACTGAAAGCTAATTTAGGCCAAACTGTGCATGCCGCATCCAGGCATGGGACTCTTAGTTTAGCCTCCCTTCCGAAGGACGACGAGGTGAGTTGTGAGGTCAGGCCTCCGAGGTCACCTATCCGCAGTTTGACCTCACTCGGCCGAGTTTAACCTCAGTCACCTGACGAACACTGTATAGGCCACTCGGCCACTCATCCCGCTTTATAGTTTCTACTTACCTTAACAGATTTCTATTTATTCCCATTGCAGACTGAGAAGAAATCTGCCAAGGACGAAAGCGAGAAAAAATTGAAGGCTCTTGAAGCAAAGCTAGCAGCTGCAGCAACAACAACAGCCGCTACGAGAAAAGAAAGTAGACCAAGCAAGGAAAATACTGCTGCTACGAAAGCACTTCAGAAAAAAGTACGGTTGAATAGGATTAAGATTACCATACCTTGTTTTGATGTTTGGATCTGCAGTAATAAAAGTATGGGTGCTGCGATTATAAGGCATGGTATGACTCGGTGCTGCGATTCACTTGTTGCTGTGCGTGACTTAGGCATAATGTCACTTGGGTCTCCAGTGCCAAGGCATAATATTACTAGGATCTACGATACTAAGGCAACAACGGGCTCGAATCTTTGCAAAATTTTAAAATTGAGTATGTAAAATGTTGTTGCCTAATTCTTTCAACTGAAAAGATCGAATGATACTTCAGGTCGTTTGCCGTAATTCCAGATAGAGGATTTGCAATATCACCTAATTTTTTGGAATTACAGCGTTTTAAAAATGTACGAAAGGATCTACGAGAGTAGGTAACAGTAGATTTGGAAAAGATTAAAAGCACCATAAATTGTAAACTGATCGAGGAAAGTCAAAATGACCCATACAAGAAATACTCAGTTTTTGACGATCTACAAGATGGTAGCAAGCAAAAGTCTGTAGCTGTTATGGTTTGCGATTCAGCATTTTGATGACGTCACAACTTCAAAGCCAGCAGAAATGTTAAAAATGCTGTAACTCAATAATGATAATGCCAAAAATGATCTTTCTGGAATCATGGCAAACGTCCTCAAGTTCCCTTCAATCTATTTAATTGAAAGAATAAGGTAATAACATTTTACACATGTAATTTTAAAGTTTTGCAAAGATTCGAGCCCTTTGCTTACTAAGGCATGGTGTGAAATGGTTCTGCGGTACTGATACATAATATCATGCAAATCTGTCGTACCAAGGAATACTTTTACGCAGCTCGAGAGAATTAAGGCTTGGTCGTCTCAAAACACAAGCTTATGTAGGCAACATCGAAAAAGGAAATACAACTATGAATTCGGCTTCAAGAAGCTTAAAATTTCGGACGACTCATTCAAATAGATCTCCACTGTTTGAAACGTTTCAGGAGAAAGCCACCCAGCAGGTTTTTAAATTCTTGATCCATTGCCTAGATCAATTTTGAGAATTCATTTTTAATTTATTAAACACTAGTTTTCTTTCAACTGAAGCTGACTTCAATTGGCGTTTTCTGAAAATAGAAGGGACGGTTCTATTAAATCATATTTCAACTATCAAGATGGCAAATAAAGTTTTCACAGCCCTGATATTGTTTTTCTAGTAATATGGAAACTATTAAAATGTAACATTGCTGTCAAATTTATGCTGCGTGCCAAAGAGAATTTCTTACGTCAAAATCTAAGTCAGAGTGAACAGATCGTTTTTGACTGTTTGAACATGTCGAGAAGAGGAACATTGTTTTTGCTATTTTGATTCCAGGAGAACTAACGCATTAAAATTATGATCAAAGTATAGAAAATTGATTTAGAAGCTCAAGTGAAATGGTAGATACAAAGATTGAAGTTTAGTTGCAAACTTTCGTTTACAATTTTTCAAACAAGTTGATACAATTCTTTGACTCAGCCAGTATTTATTTGCCCTAAATCGTTTTGGTATTACTAGGTGAGTCAAAGAGAAAGAATCCCCTTTTAAGATGCCACTGCTCTATGGATCTCAAGACGATGATATTAGAAACTATATCACTTTATAGTGGATATGCTCAAATCCATTTTAAATTTTTTGAATGAAGTAGGCCACTACGTTCTGAAAATATGCATGACTTTCTTGAGCAAACCCCTTAAAGACGGCTTCAAAAAAACGACTAAACACACAACCAAATTTTCTGCCGCACAGCCTCTCTGCCTTGAAGAAAGTATTTGCCGCTATTTCTGCCTTGATATCCCGGTAACAATGACCTTACAAACAGGGATTGCCTTTTGACTCGCCCAGTATGATCCTTGATTTGAAGAGGCTCTGTGGGCCTGCTATAATTCACAATGGCTTTATCATTTAAAAGTAAACATAATCTCTGACTGAGCCTATAACAGCAGCAGCTTATTTAATGATCAATTCACTATCTATCTAATATTGCAGGTTGATACATTGGAAAAACAACTGGCCGCAGCGAAGGAGAAAGCAGCTCAAGCAGCAGCAGCTCCTCCTGTAGAGAAGCCCAAAGTAAGGCTTCTTTATTTTGTAGCTAATATATAATATAACTAGCTGTTAACGAAGTTAAGTAAGTGCTGCTCAACCCTTTGTGTAAAACATACGATTTCTGCAAATTCGTCGACAATAATGTTGGAGAGGAGTTTTGAAGGATGTGTGACTTGCCAGGTACAACTGCAGTGTATGACTGCTTTGAGAAAAATGATTCAGTCTGTAGTCGATTATATTTTAAACTACTGTTTTTGGATACATGCAATCTTCAGCAAATTCTGACAAATATTATAAGGATTGAATTACTTTAGAAGTTTTATTTGGTTTGCTCTGATATCACCGAGAACCATGACATTGGACAACCTTCTTTTACCTCGATTTTCGAGCTTTCTTGCATTACAAGTAATCTGGCGGTCTCTGGGTCTCAGCTATCGCATATTTTTATCTTTGAGAGCTCCAAACTCAATGGACTTCTAACCGATTTGCAAGACTCTGGTCTCTTAAGTTATTTGAAAATCTTTTTTTGGCAGGGTTATCTTTCCATGAGCCAGTTCATCTCATCGTTATTTTTCAATATTTAATCAAACGTCGAACTATTTTTTTCAGACACCCTGTAGTCGATTCGTTGAATAGACGATTAGGTTAAAGATGGTGACGAGAAACTTTTACCAAGATTCAATGCTTTTGAATTATGAATCTTTAATAACGATTTTATAGGAACTCCATTACGGAACATGGTGCATCTTGCTAAAAAGTTCCTCGTCGCCATCTGCAGCGTCATCGTCTATTGACCAATTAGGGTGCGACGTTTGATAAGGTGGCTCAGCTTAAGCTGATTCAGCTTGCCAATGTAAACAGGGTTAATTAAGTGCTTCTTTGAATAAAGTTGCATATCAGAGTTTGAAGCATTTGCAAACTGCCACGAACTTTTCTGAAAAGGACACCATGCAATCGAATTAGAGTCTGACCCAAATTGGAAGCCACGAGAGATTTATGATGACGTGAAGCTGCTCATGCAAAACATTTCAGTTGCTGTTTTTTGCGGGCATATTCAAGTGACGTCTAATTTGAGGCAGACTATTGCTTTTCAAGGCTTTAGAGTGTGTCTTGCCTCAACAACAATCATCTTAGTTCTACTAGAAGTTTTTTGCATTGCAACTACAACTCGTTGTCGTATTGCAAGCTTAGATTTACTAGTTTGTTCTAATTGCAGATGCCCAAGGTCATCAGCTCAAAATGGATTCATTGGAAAAAGTACAAGTTTACGACCAAAGGGCAACTTTAGAAGTAAAGGATGGCTCATTTTTCCCGCTTGGACCCAATTCGCGCCACTCCACCCTACTCTTATTTGGCATGGTATCTTACGAGATTCATAAGGGGATTTTAAACACTATTTGACGAGCTCTTTCGCCTTTTAGGAACCGAAAGGGCCCAGCCTGAATGAGCAGAAATTGACAAAAGAGAATGAAAAATTGAATGAGAAAGTCGAGGCATTTAAGAAAGCATCAAAGGTAAAATAGTTATTATTTACAATATTTATATTATTCATAGTATCAATAAAAATCATATATCTGGATACAGGGTTTAGCTTGTCAAAATCGGATGCATTATTCTCAAGTCACAAGCGATTTCATATGAGTATTTTCATCTCAAGGTCATAAAGACAAACAATGTAGCCTCATGAAAGTAGAATTAAGTCAAAAAAGCTAAATGAAGGTCCCAAGTTTGTATCGGGTGTCCCAAAAAGTATTTCTGTATGTAAAATAGCCAAAATTTTATCATAGGGCTGTTCTAGAATTTTCTTTTTGTGGCAAATAGAGCGAAGACAAAATTATTTTCCAAGGCTCAGTTGATCTTATAGTTTGTTCTAAAATTGGTAAATCTAGCTCTTTTAGGGCTGCCTGGTTTTGAAACATACTGCAGAACGCAATGATGATTACCACAATAAATTCGCTTTGTATACCAAGCTTCTAGTTTGATCATAAATGTCAGGAAGAAACACAAACTATTACTATAGATTCAATTGACAATCAAAAATTTCAATATAACGCCTCTGAGGGAGGATTGAAGATGTTGCTTACATAGTTTAGCTGTGGGGTTTTAAATGCGTTATCTCACACCCTTTAAGTAATGAAAATTGTATAATCTTTGGATGTATTTGGATCATTAACAAAGAAATGGAAAAGAAATTTTACGACAGTTGTGATAATAAAAGTTTAGCAATTTTTCAAAATAGCATTATGCAGCAGCCCCTTCATGAGATTTCATTTTTATTGCTGCTTCGGCATAATTTCTAGCGAATTTGATCAAGGATTTTGATGGCCTTTTTCGAAGGTTTTTGAGATGGAGCCCTTCTTTAACGTCGCTTGCATCTTGAGCCTGATGCTACTAATGTTGAAAAAAAATGTTTTATCCCCAGGGGGGGGCATTCAGCACATCACATACGGGGAGGTAAGTCCGATATTTTTGGGTCAAGATATTGTCAAAAGTGATATTTTTGGGTCCAAAGAAAACTGAAACTATGTTCATGATATTTTTTTAAACCAGACATCGTTTAACTGATATTTCTGGGTTCGCTAGAGGCAATCTTGACTTCTATTTGCATTGTTTCGGGATATTTTATGTTCATGTACAGGTTTCTAAGTATGAAATGAGGTGATGTTTTTGGGTTGCAATGAAGCTGAAGTGATATTTTTGGGTTACCTTAAGATTTCTTGGACTGACCCCCCTCGTGTGCGTATGTTCTGAGTGCCCCCCTGGGGTTTTATCTTCGTCAGCATGTTATCTTCATAGCAACGATTGTCACTTTGAAGCAATTTAATGATAAATGAATAATTTGAAAGGTGCATGCTTTAAATGCCCGAACATTTCCAACTATCACCCTGTAGAATGGATTTTGGCATGCTAGTTAGCCTTTCTTGACCGATCCTTGATACACGAAAATTGGTCAGTGTCAGTAATTCAAGATATTAACGTACGGGAAACGCTGTATCCACTTCTCTTTTCTCAAGTAAACACCTCAAAAAGGCTTGTTTTCTTGCATACAGGAAGATCGGGAGAAGGTCAAAACTCTCCAAAATGAAATCAAAGATCTTAAAGAAAAGATATCGAAGGCAGGTCCTTCAACTGAAGAGGTAGGATCGTTATTGTTATGTAGCGTGGTATTTGTTTGAAACCATAATATTTGTCTATTTTATATTTCGCTGTTAGAAGTGCAGGAAAAGACACAAGATCACCTATTCCCACTGCAAATGACACTTACTTTTATGATGCTTTAGCAAAGAAAGTTATTAAGTTAAGGTTGCTTGGTACAAAAGACAGTAAAGTCCCGCCTTAAAGAATCTCGTTTCATAAAGCCAGCCTGAGTGGTTATGTTGAGATATAATTCTTCAAATCAGGGTGTGTATACCATGGTATAAGAGACACTTGAATATTCCAAACACAACAGCTATCAAAATTGTTAAGAAAACGTTTTTAGAATATGCCTTGTTGTACAAGGATATAATATTTTGAGCCAGTACTGAAAGTTTGTTGAAATCATAACAATTTGGGGTTAAAACTTTCATACTTGTTTCTAAAGAATTGAGACCTATTTGGGATATATTCAAATATACGCCTTATAACATTACGATGTACCATTGTAAAATAAACTGAACATGAATCAGCGTGGATAGTTTCTTGTAGAGAGGTATTTTATTCAGCAATATCAGGCCTGATTTCCTTAAATGCAGTTTCTTGAAGGCGGGAATCTACTGTAATCAACAACTATTCAAGTAAGCAAAGATTGCAATCCAAGGCAGATCAGAATGGAATCTCGATGATTTCAATGATTTCAATTTTATCTGGGTTTCCCTGATAAAGCAAACGACGAGAGGAGGGAGGGATCGCTGCTGTTCGACAACCATTCAAATAAATGTATTGTTGTTTCAATGAATGAAAATTTTGCTTCTATGATGGTTCTATTTGGCCGTCAAACAGAAGCAAATTGCAAAATGCATTTGAATCAATTCATTTATGTGTATTCCATTGACTGTGAGCTGGCGACAGAGGTGTCTGCAAATCAACTCAAAGTAGTGGCAATATAAAGGGAAAAGTTTATCGTGCAAAAATATTTAGCTAAATAGATGGAAATTGTTTAAAACCTCTGACACTTGATATAAATAGGGGCACTTAATAAATAGAAAGAAGGTAATATTAAAACGCAACTGTTTATAAAAAGACGTTTCAATATTAAAATCTTCTTCAGTTAAACTAAACCATAGGACAACCGAGTGTTTATACATGTTGAAAACCTATTTGCAAAACAATATCTTTACAAAGCCTAAGCTAAAATCATTCCAAAATGATATTGCCAACAATGAAATAGCATTAACTGCCACTACATTTCAAAGAAGATGTTTAAAACTGGTTCACACTAGGCCATCCGGGCCGCCAAGGCCTCGTAGAAAGAACCACAAGACAGAGAGTCAAAGTCTCAGTGCTTTGTCTCTCGGGTCCTTCCGCACGAACTCAACGACCCGAAAGACCCAGCTTGAACCAGGCTTTAAAGTATTTTAAAGTTTTTTATGACTCCCATCTCAGTAAACAACCATATTGAAATCCATGCGTCGCACAGTTTATTGATGCACTTGGGACTGGAAACTCTTCTGTTGTTGAAGTCAAGACCTTTAAGGAAAAAACACCCACCCAGTGACTCCCTCATGAAAGTAAAGTAAAGTGAAGTTATTGCTTTTATATAGCGCCTTTACCATAATTCATTATTCAAGGGCGCTTTACAATTCCATTACCCCCTCAACTCAGGCATTTTTTTTCTCCCTTTGGGCGTATTTTGCACAGCGTGCAGCCTTACAGTTGGCGCTTCTGATGTTTTTATTGCCGTCATCACCGAGGTACTAATTTTACACCTTGGTGAGGTGCTGTACCAACGATACCGGATGTTTCCAGATGGTCACCCATCCTGGTAATAACCTAGCCCAACCATGCTTAACTTCGGTGATCAAGTGGGAACCGGTGTATCCATGGTGGCAAGTTGTAGGTAGAATGAAAGGAGGTAATTAGGTAAAACTTTGGTTTAGAAGGGAGGGCTTATTAGAGATGGGGCGTAATTGAAAGGGAAACCAAAAACAACTGTCATGGTGATGCATTTATTGTTTTTGTTTGATAGAAAATGGCAGCGAAAAAGCAAGAGAAACAAATGAAAGGTGTGTCTTAAAATGTTACCTTATTATATACCAACTGTTGCCAGTTTTTACGACGATAACAGCATTGCTTTTAGATGCCAATCAGCTGTATTACATCACTCCTTTGAAAAATTATGTTCGTTTCAAATGAGAAAGCACTGTGTGATATGATGTGAGATTTCGTTGGTCGAAAGATTTTCGGCTTCATAGCCCTTATTACCCCCATCATCAAGGGAGCAACCCAGTTACGCAACTTGATTCCGTAAAAATGAAAGAATGTGACGTTGTGATAAGGCATTGTTATCTGGCAATTTCTCGTTCAGTTCCTACCCTGACCATCACCCGGGACACCTCTGAATATCAATATACCAGGTCCCAGGCGTTTGACGGTATATTTTCTCCGGCCCTGTGGAATTTTACAACACCAGGAGCTATCACATCATACAGTTACTAGCAATGTCACATGCTCTATGTGCCCAGCCCCTAGTCATTCGCAAATCACACTTGCCCCGCTCCCGAGCAATTGGGCAAGAGTTTTTCATTATCTTTCGGGCTACCCTTTGGGAGGGAATGGCCACTGCTAGAGATAAACGAGATATAATACCCGCGTATTACGTAACAACTCAGATTCAAACACGAACAGCATCAAATGGCTGAAGAAACTTCATTAGGAACAAATTTAGAAGGGATTCTGTTTATGTAGCAATATTTCTCTCTTCAAGAGAACTTTTAATGGAGAACAGTACTCTCAGATTACTGCCATCAAAAAGAATCTTTCAGGTCAGACGTATATGAAAAATAGTTATTAGCTGCTTTTCGACCGATCTTGGTGTACTGCGGGAAATAGTTTGTCACTGTTACGTTTTTGAATTTTGATAAGTTCAAGTCCAAGTATTCTTCTTGATCCCAGCCTTTCAACAAGTAATCTTTTTGGAATTTCAAAGCTGATTTTGGTTATAATTCTAGCAGCACATTTTTGAAGTTTAATTTCGCAAAAAGTGAAAACATTTTTGACCCACCCAAAAGTAAATTTTGAGATTAAGTACGTGATATAAGAATTTAGGTAGATTTTTGTTGTTTTATCTCTAAAATCTAGACCTTTGCTACCATAGAATTGCAGAAAACTATAGAAACTGAGAAGAAAAGAACAGAGAAATTGAAAGGAGACTTGTCTAAGGCAGAAGAAGACTTGGCTAACTTGAAAAAGGTTTGTATTACATTGTCTGTAGCGTGAATTTTTCAATCTTCCGGATGCATCAAATGTATCTACGCCCCTTGGCAAAACTGGCAGGAAACGTTTGTCTCATTTTTTGTTTTTCTTTGTTTTTGTTTTTCAACTTGTTTTGAATGGGCTTGTCAGGATTTCTAGCTACTGAAAGCTAATTTAGGCCCACTGTGCATGCCGCATCCAGTCATGGAGTCCCTAGTTTAACGTCCCTTCCGAAGGACGACAAAGTGAGTTGTAAGGTCAGGCCTCCGAGGTCACCCATCCAGAGTTTGACCTCACTCGACCAAGCTTAACTTCAGTCACCTTACGAAGACTGTATAAGCCACTCGGCCACTCACCCCGCATTTGCATCTCCATACATATAACGGGCGTGATTAAATTTGAAAATAGAGAGCGTGGGACTCAAATCTTTAGGAAAGATGATGTGGAAAGTTACCGTGCATCTTCCTTTGAATTAATCGTCTCTTGTGGAACTTTTGGTATCAGGCTATTTATAAGTAAAGGTGATTGTCAGGAGAGAAAAACTCATTTGATTACTGTTTTAGAACAGACTTTGATAGCAAATATCAAGAAACAATAAACAAGACTGTGAAAAGGAAATTTCCTAATGACAAGATAAATATTGTTTGTGAGAGGAAAGAGTTACAGTGACTTATCGGAAACATTCTGATGCATGAATGTTTTTCAGAGTTGTCTTTATGGTTTCTGTATGCAAGGCAACTTGCGGACTTTCATCGCCTTACAACAAGACAGAGAGCAAGACTGTCAATAGAATTTCGTTAGAATGGTTTGACAGGCCAAGTTGATGCAATATTGCATCGACACTGTTGAGAATACCTCGTCGGCAAACATCATACAAGTGAAAGGACAGCACGTAATGATTCATATGCTCAATGTCATCGTTAAAGCCATCAGTGCATGTATGTATGTATGTATGTATGTATGTATATAAACTTTGCCACACAACTTAAAATATTTACAATGGTTGATATAATATATATTTGTATAATAGTTACAATGCAATACACATAACAAAGCTGATAAAAACAAGTTAAAAACACCCCTAATTATAGTAGCATTAAAATTTCGAGTTGATTTTATTTCCATAATGGTCCCCTTAGAGGTAGCTGCAAAATAATAATCATCAATAACATCTTATATGTTCTTGGTTATTGCGTAATTTAGTAAGGCCAAATGGTGAATGCGAGAGACGACCCGTGGTTTTAGTAGAACATATATATGTTGTTTTCCTCTCTGTTTTTGTAAAAGGATCGAAGTTAATCGAAGTTGGTATTGATACGTTCCGCAAGCCAGAGAACGGAGAGCAGCGAAGAGACATATTGTTGGTTTTAATGAGTGTGCTACTCTGAATAAATTACGAGTTACAAGATTACTAATAGAAATAAATATGTTAATCATTAGCTAAATAAGGGCATAACACGTGACAATACATGTGACACAAAGTGCATGTGAAATAAGCTGCACGTGATCTAATATGTACACATGATGTGTAAAAGCAGATGAGCATTCCTACTACATTTGGGGGGGGGGGGATTGTCTTCGATCTTGTGCTTAAACGAATTGATATTATTTGTAGATTTGAATCAGATGATAGGCTATTCCATACTTTTGGCCCCAATTAGGACAGACACGTTTAGCCAGTATTACTTTTGCGAAATGGAAAGGTTAATTTAAACTTAGACCTTCGTGTCACTCTGCTTTGGTTAATTGGCTGGAATATTCAACGAAAACAGTTAAGGTCATCGCAACTTCAACATTAACAGAAGAAAAGTTCTGGTTGATTTAAGCATTTTTTAACTTCCAGGAATTAGCAGAATCAAATAGTGAAGTTAAAAAGAAGGATGATGAATTAGCAAAACTTGGTGTAGCTGCGAAGGTGAGATGCTTTTCACTTTATCAGGATTTCGACAGCGTACGCGTAGACCAAATATTCCAAAAGAACAATGGGTCTACGAAACGAAAAGCAAAAGTTTGCCATGGCTGCCCAAGAAGTTATTTCTGATCATTTCAATCCTCTTTTGAGATAATTTTGAAATTCGTCGAAACAATGGTTGCATGAATTACGGTTCCAGAAATCTTAAAACCACAGTAGCAAGCTTGTGCTCTTTGTTCGTAGCTCCTTGCTTCTTTTTGAAAAATGGATCAACAAGTAGGCTACATTTCGGATCTTCAAGTCTATTTCCAAGTCTTTCCATTTAAACTTTTTGTAACTGAAGGTAATCTTCACGTATCCACATTCATTAATAACGAAAAAAAAGAACCTGGAAGTAATTTTTCGTACCATGATTTTCGGACAAAAAGTTTCGAATTACATTGACAGAACTTTGGGACTGATCGAAATTAAATTACTTCAATGTTTTTCAAAAGTACATGCATGGACTTTTTAGCAGACCAAGTTTGGTTAGTTGCTCAAACTACTACCAGTCAAGAGTTATGTAGGGGTTTTTGCCCCTTCCTCCCCAACCATCAAAGGAAGTTTAAGATTACACACTCTAGGGGTAACTCGTGACATCTGCTGGAGAGAGTAAAGCTTGAAACTTGTATCATTAATACCCTATTATATTGTTGTATTTTTAAATTGTATTTTTAAAGGATGCTCGAGCAAATGGCTCATTTCACATAAGAGAGATTCAGTTTTCCTTCAGCTGAGTGATCATTGCCCCATCCAGACCAGAGTTACCTATCTGAAATAATAGTTCCTATGAATGGAAATTTTTTTTTTCCAAAATGTTTTACAGGATAAATCTGGGTTGGTTTGATTAATGCTAGAAACAAACTTGCCAACTGCTGCTGCGAATTGTTAACTTCTGTCTACATTTGACGTTCGTAATAGCTGTAAATAAGTTAAACATTCTGCGAATTTAGGCTCTTCATCTTTGAAATTTCGTCGCCATTTTTCATCCAATACGATCAAGAGGCCAGCAGCGATTAATGGGCAAGAAAGGCTTTCCCTCGATGCATCAGGTACGAAATGCAACATAGCCGCTAGAAAGAATAAGATAACCTTGTGTTCGTTAAGCGTGACGTCGGAAAACACTGTTAGTTGCTTTTATGACATCACTGATCACTGTGCTCTGTTCGCTCATTTGCATACGTGAATTCACAGAGAAAAGACGAAAAAGGGTGGAAAAAGTACGAACACCATTCGTAACAGTAGGGTCTTGTATTATGTCAATAATCATACCAATACCACACTTGTCCTTTAAAAATTTGCCCTCAACATATTGATTGATCATATGCTGATAACTTGTGTTATCATTTGCATTGCAGCAAGGGGCAGAAGCAATGGCCAAAGTCGAAGAGCTTGAAGTGACTTGTAAAACATTAACAGAAGATAATAAGACGCTCACTGAGAATTATAACAGTGAGAGAGTAAGTGGATGGCTCACAATGTGATACTTTAAGGGAAGAAACTTGCGCGGGAAGAATTTTTCACGAATTTGAAAAGCGCGAATTTATTGGAATTAACTTTCCTATTTGGCCTAAATGGGAAATTTCGCGGGATAAACGTTCGCGAATTGGGTTTTTTGTCAGATTTGTAATGTCAAGTTCATCGAATCCCCAGTTACTCTTCCGAATTATCCAAACCCATGCATGATAGTTCGACATGGTAGTTGTTGAAGAAGGTCGATTGAATTCCCTTGCATCTCATGAAGACACACACCAAATTGATTTTCAGTAAATGCTTCAATGTGTATTTTACTAAGTTTAGCGGGAATTGATTTTCGCCATTGTCACATTTTAGGAACTTTCATGGCGTAAAATGTTGTGAATTTCGACCAAAAACACGAAAAACGGCAAATTCTCTTCCCGCGAAAGATTCTTCCCTTGAAGTAGTAACGATTGTCAAATATTACTTTACATTTCAATCATAGGTGGTTAGACACCGCAGTTATGCTTGATTGCTGCAGCTCTATGCTTTTCGAAGGACAAAATTACCCACTGACAAGTAGGAGTTATTCTCAAAACTCCTCCGCAGAACGATGTACATTTTCCTCCACAGAAATACGCAAACTGAAGGATAACAGCAGTATCCAGCTACCCATGATTTGATTAAATTATGTAACAGAGTTGAATTTCGGAAGCGATACTCATTTCTGGAACAAGTGACCAGGCAGGTCCGAATCACTATGGGGATCTGCCAGCCAGCGCTTTAAAGTAATACCCTATCTTCGAAAAGAGATTTGAATGTTCATATCCTGGAGAGGCAAAGTGGAAAGCACTGCTCAATGTGATATTCAATTTACTATTTGGTTCCATGTTTTAACTTGAAAAGGCCCACTCCTCGGGGAGTTGCTCAAGTTCTCCATAGTATGGGGTTGTGCCATTTTTCGGGGTACCTTTTTATGATAGATTCCGGATTTATGGGCATAGATCTCAACAATTTAAAAAGTTTTCCGGATTTATGGGCATAGATCTCAACAATTTAAAAAGTTTTCCCGATTTATGGGTATAGGTTTTGTAAACATTCATTTGTTGGTGAGCTTTTTAGGCCTTTTTGGATTTATGGGTATGATTTTCTGAAAATTTTCCAGATTTTTGGGTGGTACTTTTCAGAAATTCTCCGAATTTATGGGTGGTACTTTACCATTTGAATGGCACAACCCCGTATCTTTGAAACTAAACTCAAGCGACCCCCCTCCCCGGGGTCAGTGTTCATCCTTTGTGAACATGCATCCCACTTGAACTGCTGTGATCCAGTTTTTTTGCAAAGCAGAAAGTTTCGGGTGACCCAAAAAGAACTGCACGAGCTAGATTATGAAAATCATAAGCTCTTGTCAAATGCTTTGTATCACATATTAGTTGAAAGGCTTAGTTATCTTACGAGATGCCGCAGGGTCATTTTAAGCAATGATTTCCATCCAAAAAAACCAGATTCAAGGAAAATTTTGAATCCCGGATTCCTCATTTTGAGTGCAATAATGACCATAATTTTCCAGTCAACGTTTTTCGAAGACTCAATGTAGCGATCAATTTGAAGCATTCTTGGACAATTTTTCGTTTGAAAAATTATTAACCTCTGTTCTCCATTCAAATTTCGGGCTCCAACTAACAGGAGCAGATTTGGTAACAATAGAATCTTTGGTTTCTTTACGTATGACGTAATCTTGGTTGCCTAGCCAATCAGAGAGCTCTATTTCTATGGCGTCATCTCATGATAATAGGCTGTTTTAGCAAGAAGACGCAAGTCAAGAAGACGCCAGCAAAACTCTTTTGTTCAAGAATGAAAATTACAAAGTGAAATCAACTTCAAAGCTTTTGCGAGTCTCGAGAGACTTATTGTACGTTCTATTCTGAAACTGACAACCTGAAAAGTATACTTTTGAAGGACGCACTGCAAAACTAGGACGTCGAGAAGGGAAGAAAATGCAATGTGATCATTGCCACAAATGATGGAAATGCGGGAATGCAAGCTGTTCTTAGGGAATTTGTCTGTCTGTGAGCACCTTTCTGGGAGGGAAAAGGCTGGAAAATTTGAATGCTCTAAGATATGAAAAAGTAGCTGCGTTTTCAAAGATGTCGGCATCTTGCTGCTAAAACAGCCTAATAGAGAGTTTACGAAACCGGGACGGCAACGCCAGCCAGAATGTCATCTGAAATGCCGGAAAGCAAGTCTTGTTTCCGTACGCTACCTTAATGTATCATCCAAAAGGCCAAAATAAGGCCTCCTAAAACTCAGAGATGCATGAAAACCATAGTTTGTTCTTTGAAGAAAAACATTTGAAACGACTGAGTTTTACTTCGCAAACCTAGATCTGCAGTACAGAACGCCAGAAATGCGGTTTCCAAGTTGTGAAATTGAAGAGGACAACTTCAGAATCTCTCATGGGAAGCAATTTCGAACGAAAAGCAAGGAATCTTTTGAATCTAAAGTTCTGAAACAAAAGCAACTTTATAGCCAAGAAATGGCCAAGAAATAATTTCCACATAGCGACAAAAATTTCCACATAGCGACAAATAATTTCCACATAGCGACAAATGGCCAAGAAATAATTTCCACATTGCGACAAAAATTTTGCAAGCCAGGATTCAAATGCGGAATACTGGCATAGTATGAGCGAATGCCTGCCACTGTAGCACGTATCTTTTGCTGAGAATAGAGAACAAGTGGAGTGCCTTTACAAGATAAATTATCATTATAAAAGATGGAGCAAGAAGGACTTCAAAGATCATGTTTGACATGCCCCTTGAAGAGTGATCCAAAATGGTAGCAATGATTGTCAAGGCTTACGAGACTATTTTCTTTCCAGATCCTCAGAAAGAAGTATTACAATATGGTTGAAGATATGAAGGGCAAGATCAGGGTATACGCAAGAGCAAGGCCATTGAGCAAATCTGAGCTTGACAGAGTAAGAGATTTTTCTTTTCATTTACTCATTTCAGTAAAATCCTTCGGCTGTGAATCATCTTGACTTCAAATCAGCAATAGGGGATGGCACGTGTTATAATGTGTTGATCTCATTCCAATTTGGCAGCAATATTCGTAAAGTTTATTCGTGATTTTTGGCTTGATTTGAAGGTATCTTGAAGGGGATGCTGGTGAAAATCCCTCGTAACTTCAGAACGGATTGAGCGATTTCTGTGAGATATATCTTAGAAGGGATTTGAAAATATCCGCCATTAAATATGTATTTGCCATCTTTATTTTTTTATGTCCACGTATCAGTGGCCTTTCAAACGGGGGTTGCTTTTTTCTACTCGTCTTTTAGAATGAAAAACTGAGTGGCGATAATGGTAATTATTTTTGTAGTCAATCTGCTTCGATTTTTCAGAACTTTACAATTCCCCTAGAGGAGTAAATGATATCTTGAAATCTGAGGTTTTTTTAGCGTATAGCTTAACACAACTGCATAGAACTTGATGTAACTTCACGGAATGTAACCCATCACTTAAGTTTCCAAAAAACGTAAATTTCCTGGGTCGCAGCAGTTACTTATGAGCTTAAATTTGTAAGACTATTAACAAATGAATTTGAATTTTAATGAAGATATTTTTTACTTTTACTAGGGAAACTTCACAGTGATAAAGTCTCCTGATGAATACACTCTTGTAGTCGACGCTCAACGAGGACCTAAAGAATTCCAATATGATCAAGTTTTCATGCCAGATTCCTCACAGGAGAAGGTCTTTGAGGACACAAGCGTGAGTTTTGGTTTCGTTTATATAGAACATCAAAGACTCATATTAATTTACATTGCCCCGTGAGCAGTAAAACGTGTCCATCACCTTTCGAATCACACAATAAATGATACCGTATTATGGAAAATTAACGCTGCTAGAAATTTACCTGCATAAAATGTACTACCGACACCGAGTCCCGAATTTTCCAACCTCCACTTTTATTCCAGCCCCTTCTTTTATTCATTATTGAAAATTTGAGATGGCCTTAAACATAATTTCTGAATAATTCCTTTGAATATAAGTGCGAGCATACAATAACTACATTTTTGAGCCCCCACCCCGATAGCTCCAACCCCCTGATTATCATTATATCGAACCATTTCCGACCCTCCTGGTTATCCCCCCCCCCCCCTTCCGGTTTGTTCGTTACTCGAGAGTAGGAATCAGAGAACAAAACGAACTCCACATTTTAGACATTTATTATACGAATATACTTGAAGAAGTGGAACGAATCAAAGATTGGCCATACGTATCGTGTGAATGCTGGCTATGATTCCATAACCGTTATGTTTTAACCGCTTCCAAATTCTGCCAGCATCGTGTGAACGCCGGCTTGAATTATAGTACTGTCATACTTTTTCTGTTTTCAAAATTGTACCGTCAATTTGGTGGACAATGGCGGAAGTAGCGACCAGGCATCCTGGAAAAGAATTTTCTCCTCAACATGGCGAAGGTAACATTATTTCGGAAACTGGTATCATTTTGAGTTCCGAAGACATCGAAGAAATGATTTCGAATGAGATAGCTTCCATTCATGAGCGCATGCATCGTGCAGACACGACTTCAGTCTGTCGTTCACTCTTTCGAGCACACGGCCTAAGTGAAACCACTGTTGCTTTGCAATTGAATTACATGATCGCAACTGGCAAAGTATCAAAAGGCTTGTACAGGGGTAAAGAGAACCTAGAATTGAGAGATGAGAACAAGGAAATTGAGTTCACAGAGTCTAAGAAAAGCAAAATGTCTGACGATGAAGAAAAGCTGATAGAATGTAGAAGCAGAATACTCGAAGAGGCATCGAGACACAAAGATACGGCAGACGAAAGCAATGATGAAAAGAATGAGGCAGACGAAAGCGGTGAAAGTGAGATATTTTCTATGTCTCCAGGAAAGAATGCCGCGGAAAATGAAACCAGAGAAAGATTGGAAATTTTGGAAAGTAAAGTAAATCAGATAATGAACAGGATTGATTTTACAGACAGAAAATAAGAAGAAAAATCTGAAAAGGAAAACGAAAGAGAAAAAGAGTATGAAAGGCTTTTATCAAAAGTCAGGTTACTTGAGAGAGAAAACGAGTACCTACATGATGAAAATTTTAATCTAAAAAAAGAATTAAAAAGAGTATCTAAAGAGTGTGAAGAGTTATCATTCCACTTGGTGTTACCAAATCAAAACAAAGCTGCGCAGGCACCTCCACAGCTACCAGCAACAGTTTTTCAAGCCAATCACACTGATAAACAAAAACCACAAAAAAGCCAAAATTTCAAAGAGAAAACGCCCATAAAAACAAGCAATCGGTTCATTTCCTTGGAAGGTGCTGAGACAATGGTCCCCTGTAACTTCTCGCATGCGGATACACATGCGCTACAAACAAACAAAGAAGTACTTTCTCGAGAAGAGCCCAAGGGAATCTGGGAAATACCAAAATCAACTGCACCAAGGTCAAATCAGGTCAAAACAAGAGCAAGTCAATTTCATGTAAACAAAATGCTGACAAGAATCAATCAATCTAATCAATACAATCCATTCGCTGAAACCACGGTCTGGGAAGCAGCAAACGGAGAAAGAAACGAGGTCCCTAGTGGACATTCTTATTCAGAGGCCGTAAAAAAGCATGGCAACGAAAAAAACGAAGTCCGTCCAAAGCAAGCTGCATCAACATCATGGGAAAACAAGCCACGCACTCAGCTAAATGCGGGATCGTTTCAGCGGCCAAACAGAAAAAGACCAGTGATAAGTTTGGTTGGAGATTCTATAATAAAAGGAATTCGAAGGAATGAATTTAATCAACACGTGAAACATATGTCCACCTTTGTGAAAAGTTTCCCAGGTGCAACCACGGATGACATGGAGTCATACATAGTTCCAACTTTGAAGAGAGAGCCTGATGCATTGATAATACACTGCGGGACAAACGATTTAAGAAAAGATGACCCGGAGACAATCGCGAAAAAGATCACTGAAATTGCTGTGAAAGCAAAAAGAACCGTTCAAAATGTTGCGGTGTCCAGTATTTTAGCACGTGGTGACTCTGACCTCATGGAAGGGAAAAGACTCCTGGTAAATTCACTTCTAGCCAAATCACTGAAAGGAAATGAAATTCACTTCATTCGACACCAGAACTTTGACCAAGATTGGCGGTATTTACTGTACGAAGATAGTATTCATCTCAACAATGAAGGTACAAATGTTTTAGGACAAAATTTCGTAAATTATATCAATGCTATCTGACTGCATGAACTAAGTTCTAGCCTTAAAATTTCGTCAAATTCTTTTACAGAAAGCTATACATTAACATGCCCATCAAACCGTAGTATTTCACCAGACTCATTAGAAAAGAGTCAACGTTACGCTACTGGACAAACCCTCGAAAGCAAGCCCTCACCATCTGTAAATAGTTTAACAGGGTCTGATTCTTTCAATTCAACTTCAAGCAGAGATTCATCAACAGGAAATTCCTCAGGATCCAGTAGCGAGTCTGACAGTAATGATATCGATGACTTCTTTAGTTTAAGGGCTGAATGTGCCGGGAACTTGCTCATAGGTTTTTTAAACATAAACAGTCTTAGAAATAAAATCACTGATCTCAGAATGATCGCTGAGAGATGTTTGCCTGACGTATTACTCATAGAAGAAACAAAATTAAACTCGGATTTTAAAACTGAATCGTTTCTTATTAATAATTACAAAAGCCCAATTCGCTTGGATAGATCTGAATTTGGAGGAGGTCGCATGCAATACTCGAGGAATGGCATTATTTGCAATAGATTGCCCAATTTTGAAGTCCCGTCTCTTGAACTATTGTGTTCTGAACTCGTAGTTGCAAAAAAGAAATGGATCGTTTATAGTATTTACCGCCCCCCAAATGCTAACATAGAAACATTTTTCTCAGATCTGTCCACGTCTTTAAATCGTGGACTGGATCGGTACGATAACATTGTTGTAATGGGCGATATCAATATTGATAATCATAATAAAGCAGACCCCGGTTTTGACAAATTAGCTTCTTTTTGTGATGTGTTTGGACTATCTAATCTAGTGACGTCGAAAACTTGCTTCACTAAGAATCATAGCTCATCAATTGATGTTATTCTAACAAATCGACCAAGGTCCTTCCAGAAAACCTCTGTTTTCGAAACAGGTCTAAGTGACTATCATGGTCTTGTAACTACCACAATGAAATCAACTGTTCCCAGGCTAAAACCGAAACAAATAAAATATCGCAGCTACAAAAAGTTTGTCCCAGAGAATTTCTTGAGCGATGTAAAGCATGCCCAATTTGAATGCGACGGGACTAACCCGGATAAATCCTACGACCACCTAACCAATACTTTCCGTAGTATAGTGGACAAACATGCTCCTATTAAAACTAAGTTTCTAAGGGGAAACAATGCACCCTTCATGAACCCAGAGCTGAGAAAAGCTATGCACACTCGTTCTAGGCTTAAACGCAGATTAAATAAACACCCTTCAAAGCAAAATGAAGTTGGTTTCAAGAAGCAACGAAATCGCTGTGTTGCTCTCCGTAAAAAAGCCATAAAGAATCACTTTAAGAGAGTTACAAGCAATGGTCTCATGTCCAATAAAGCTTTCTGGGACCTGGTAAAACCTTTTCTCTCAAATAAGGGTGTTCTAGCTGGTACTGATATTTCCCTGGTCAAAGATGATAAAATAGTCACTGATGATCAAGATTTATGCGAAATTTTTAATGATTATTACATAAATATTGTCGAAAATACTTCCGGTAAGAAGCCTTCCAGCATTGCCAATGCGAATTCGACTGATGATGATCGAGAAATTGTCAGGCTCATTCTTGATAAATACAAGGATCATCCGAGTATTCTAGCTATAGTTCAAGACCCTGAGCATACTTTTCAATCCTTTTCTTTCAATGAGGTTACTGCTAGAGATGTATGGCTCCAACTGAAAATGCTCGATGGCAGTAAATCAACAGGTGTTGATCAAATTCCACCGAAGCTTGTTTCTCTGGCTAGCGATGATTTGGCTGTGCCTCTTACTAACGCTATCAATTGCAGCATTCGAAGTTTCATATTTCCCCAGAATGCAAAAACTGCTGCAGTTTGCCCTTTAGACAAAGGCGAACCAGTTCGTACTGTGGAGAGAAATTATCGTCCAGTCAGTATACTCAACACTTTTGCCAAAATTTTTGAAAAAATTCTAAAGGAACAGCTCAGTCCCTTCCTTGACAAGACTCTTTCAATTTTCATTGCAGCTTATAGAACAGCTTACAGTACACAGCATGTTTTGATTAAACTCATAGAAGAGTGGAAATCTAAGCTAGACAACAACTTTATTGTAGGGTCCGTTTTGATGGATCTGTCAAAAGCTTTTGATTGCATCCCACATGACTTGATTATAGCGAAACTTCATGCATATGGTCTTGATGAAAATGCCCTGGTTCTCGTTTATTCCTATCTTAAAAAACGGAAGCAGAGTGTCCGAATAAATAACGTCTACAGTTCTTTTCAAGAAATTCTATCAGGAGTGCCACAGGGATCAGTTTTAGGTCCTATACTTTTCAATTTCTACATAAATGATCTTTTCTCTTTTATAAAGCAAGCAACCATGTATAATTATGCTGATGACAACACGCTGGCTTTCTTTTCCAAATCCTTGCCAGATCTTGTCAACGTTTTGGAAAATGAAGCAGACAGCGCTTTGTCATGGCTGGAACAAAATGAAATGATTGCGAACCCGAACAAATTCCATGCACTTTTTGTTAAAAAAGACCAGACAAATACTTGCGGCATAAATCTTGACTTTCAAGGACATTCTATAAAATCTGAAGAGACTGTTAAACTCCTAGGTGTTACACTAGATTACAAATTGAACTTTGACCCACATATATCACACCTTTGTAAAAAAGCTGCGGCACAACTGAACGTTCTTAAGCGACTTAAGTCATTTATTGGTTTTGCTGAAAAAGAAGTTTTGGTCCAAAGTTTCGTGTATTCGAATTTCAACTATTGTCCTTTAGTTTGGTACTTTTCGTCTTCAAATTCGCTTCAGAAAATTGAAAGGATACAGGAACGCGCGCTAAGATTTTTGTACAATGATCATAAAAGTTCCTACGATGGTCAAAGAAGTGCACAATGAAAGTTGCTCGTCAGAGAACCCTCTGTATTGAAATATTCAAGACAATCAAAAATTTAAATCCATCTTTTATGCAAAGTATCTTTAGTTCAAGAACTTCAAAGCATCCTTCACGGAATCCGAACAATTTAAATCATTATCGACCAAATCAAGTGACTTTCGGTTCCAAGAGCCTTAAAGCCATGGGACCTCAGATCTGGAACTGTTTGCCAAATGAATTAAAATCAGCTGACAACCTCAACAGCTTCAAATATATGATAAAACAATGGGATGGTCCTTCCTGTAAATGCAACGTTTGTAAATATAATGATATCCTATAAATTATGTCCATTCACATCCATCCAAGTTGTTTTAATATTTAGCTTTGTACGTATTTATTTCCTTAGTTATTTCCTTTTCATTTGCTGTGTAGTGTATTCGATTTAGATTAGTTATGTGTATATATGTATAGATGTATAGCTAGAAATAGAATCGAATCAAAATAAGGTTACAAACAAACAAACAAAACAAACCGCTATTGTGTGATGGCAGACTAAAATCATATTGCCGCCATAGTTTTTGCCGTTTCAAACTTTGCCAGTGTGGTATGAACGTGGTCTCTTTGCACAAATTTACAGTGTGCTAGAAATCGTCAAAGTTTTCTTGCAATTTTATGCTATTTGCACTCTATGGATATTTTTCGTGTTGCGACACCATTTTATCGATCCTCATTCTTATTCTTAGATGCTCATTCAATCAGCCGTTGATGGTTACAATGTATGTATCTTTGCATACGGACAAACAGGCTCCGGCAAAACATTTACAGTCATTGGTGACAAAGAGCAGAAATTCCCTGGAATCGCTCCACGTGCTTTCAAAAATCTCTTTGCTCTCATTGAAGAGAATAAGTAAGTGTTCAACTAATGTTTGAATTCCACACAAAACATGCTTGAGAACTAAAGAGCATAGCGTTCAGCCTCTCATCGAAGCACGTTACAAACAATAAAGAACTTAAAACTTTATCTCTAATCGTAAACAACAATATTGAAGTTAAGATGCTTATACCGCCTCAACATTCAGATAAGGGACTTTAAGCAGCCAGGATGGCAACGCCAGCCAGAAGGTCATCTTGTATGATACAAACCGGGTATAGTTTCCCACACTTTACCTTCACATGTTCTTCAACAAGCCAGGACAAAGGGTGTGTTTGATTGAATTCTGAAAACGGTAGACTTGGAAGACTCGGAATTGTGTTTGATTGACTACCAAATTCCGAAAACGGCAGGTTTGGCAGGTTTGGAAGGCCTGCCGAGCCTTCTTTTCCAACCGGCGGAAGGTTTGACAGACTTTGGAGAGATTCTCGCTTTCATTTGTGAAACTCTGAAAACGAGCGAATTTGCTCGTGCTGCTATGGTAATTGAGTCAGTTCAGTCTTTGTTGCCAAGCACCGGACTCGTCTTTGTGTTTTTCAACTGGAAACCTCGTTTTCGTCAGAATGAATCAGAAACCTGCTGTTTAGAAGATTTTTGTGTCTGATTGGGCCCTGCGAAGTCTACCGTTTTCAGATTTTGGTAGCTTTGGAATTACCAATCAAACACGCCCAAAATCTCCTTCTTCATCTAAATACTTTCGAACGCTCTTTTTCCTTGATAATTAATAGTTAAAATCACCGAGTATTACTTTGAAGATCTAGATCTGAAAACAGCACGTGAGAAATAGGACTTCCAAGTTGTGCAATTGCAAAGGACAACTTCACAGACTCTCGAGGGAAGCAAATTTGCACGAGAAACAAGGAGTCTTTTCAAGCTGATTTTCAGAAACAAAGGGAACAATTGCGTTGCTGTTGCATTTACCGTCCTGGTTGCTTAAGGTCCCTAATAACGGATACGAGAGGCTATTGCGGTAGTGTAGCTCAGAGAACGCCGTGGACGTCGTCGGTAGTCATTAGAGAAAACCAGTGTAAAAATGCTGGGTATACCTTTCAGAACTTAGCTCCATAGTTAGTCCACCCAACTTTTATAGGGTTTGCGATACCCTCGGAGACAGCCCTATCCGATATCAAAATCAGGAAGCGATGACAGCTATCCGGTGTTGATGTAACTGGGTCCCTAGGCTATCTTTCGTGACTAGAAAACTCGCTTTTATCGAGTGTAGTGGGCCGGGTTCAATAGTGGGTTCAATATTCACTTCGTTTTCCATTGCCAATCGTTTTATATTGTCAATCAAAGTCAGCGGACGCTGCTAGTTTTGCTAAGTCTTCCCCCTGCTATCCTGCGTTTATATTTACCAAAAGAAAGTGTTTATTGTTGCACCCTGCTGCTTCATAGTGATTTTCAAAAAAATAATAATAATCACGTTGATTTTTAAGCCTGTGAGGAGCTTTCCTCTCCTGCTTCCTCAAACTATAGAGGCTGCGCTCAGGCTAACAAACTTTTTGTCTATTCTGAAGAGTCTGAATCGAGCTATATTTTGCCATATTTTGTAGAATTTTTGAGTGTCCACAATAGTGATAGAAGCTAACGCCACTCGATTGAACCTCAAATAAGCATGAATAAAAATAACGCTCGATTCTGGCTCTTTTGTAGAATTGCTAAAATGTCGATTTTCCTTGCTGTTCTTTGACGACCATCATTGTAACAAACTGGTAGTTCAGACTGATAGCACGTTTTGTCTCTTTGCAGGAAAAAATTCAGTTTTAAAGTTGAGTTATATATGATGGAGTTGTATATGGACAAGTTGATCGATTTGTTTGGAACCAATAAAGACGTATCCTTTACATCATTTCGTTTTAATATTTGTGTGGAACTGAGTGATAACATATGTTTCAATTCTTTAAAAAGGTTGATGTAAAATCCTAAGACCAAAGTCTTTGAATTGAATTGGTTAAAAGAAACTTTGGTACTTTGATATTGGCATGCTTTCCTACCGTTTGACTTTTCAAAACTCAGGAATGTTTTTCGAAATTACGGTGTATTTCATATTTCAGCTCATTCAAGAATGCAACTTCGTCGAACTTCTAAATCGCAAACCATATGGGTTACAGCTTTTGTTTGATATTGTATTTTTGCCATCAATTAACTATGTATTCTAAAGAATTGCTCTATTAGAGCTTAATTGGCTAAGGTTTGTTTTACCTATTTCAAGTCATCTGATGATACTCTTGGGAATTCTTAGCATCATTCATCTTTTTGTATTCATAGCACAACTTTGCATGCCACGAAATATGTTAGAGAAATCAAAAGAAGTTTTATCAAGAGACTAGTCACATGACTTGAACTGGATGTAAACAAACCTTAGTTAGTCTATTTTTTCTATTTCCTCTAAAAGTTTTGAAATTACCATGGCTCGAAATCTTTTTGCAAAAGTTCTCTAAAATTCTTAAAAAAGAGGGAGAACACGCAGAACACTCTAATTATGGAAATATTCAAGATTTCAGAGAAGTCCATCGGTAGAATTATGGCACAGTAGTTCAAGTTTCTTTCAAGTAATTCACTTCAAAGAAATATGTGAAAGAAGCTTACACTAACGTTTTGTTGTTGTCATCTTATTTTACATCGATTATTTACATAAAGCTATCTTGATATACAGTAAAAAGCCGCGTATAAGAACCTAGTGATTAATAACCTACAGGCTGAAAATTCTGAAATTAGACTCCCAATATATAAGAACCCATTCAGCCTGAAATTTGAAATAGGTTCTTATTCGTGGAGATCATCAAACTAAATCAAACTCTAGTTGCTTTGTCATTGAGCCTGTATGTACTGATTCTGCCATATGTGCAAATTGCAAAGAGCTCTAAAGATGCTTTGAAAGCTTTTCATTGTATTCTGTAAAATTTCTGATTCTTCCACCAACTGATGTTTTGAATAAGGCCTCGTGAACTCAGGTGTCTCTCAACTGACAGTAAATAATGGGCTTGAAGTTTCAATATGAACAAAAGAAATACCTGGAAGCCATGAATGAAATAAGAACCAATTTAAGAACCTGAACAGCCTTATTTCCTACTAAATACTCAATATATAAGAACCTAATCAGGCTGACTTGCAATATTGTAGGTTCTTATACGCGGGTTTTTACTGGATATAAATGTACACATTAAACTAATCTAAATCGATGAATCAAATGCCATCAATAAAAGCTAGATAACAAGCCAGAAGAGGCAAAAGTACCAATCTAGAAAACGAGGTAAACAACAACTGTCCATTTGGGTACATTTATTGTCGACACATTCCACACAAATTGCGTCAACAATACCCATGGCGACACTAACTTGCAATGGTATGGCGTTTCGAGTTGAATTTCTGACAATATTGCACCGCATAAACATGTGAGTGACATCTGAGCGAAAACAACTAAAAGTTGTCATATGTTTACTTTTTGAAGTTTTAGAAGCTATGCTGTAAATGACCACAGCTCCTGTTGCATTAGGAACATTTATGTGAAACTATTGATATTGTGGATACGACTTGCTTAAACCGAAATCGAAAAATATCATTATTCACCTTATTTGCAACATTAAAGTCTGTCTTGATTTAGATGTAACGTGAGATTTGTGAAATCATTCACGGAAATCATTTCAGTTGTTTTTATTCACAGACAGCTTCACGTGATATCTAATTTGAGATAGACCTTAGTATCCTCCATCCTGTTGTCTGCTTTCCGGCATTGCTTGCTGTGGTTGTTATGCCCTAAGTGCTAAAAAATGTCAAATTGCTTTGAAAGTTATTAGCTGCGTTGTCCTAAGTACTAGTTCTCGGGCCATAACTTTCAAAACAAGGCAACATTGTGAAATTTAGGTCATATCAAATGCCATCAATTAAAGCTAGATAACAAGCCAGAAGAGGCAAAAGTACCAATCTAAAAAACGAGGTAAACAACAATGATCCATTTGGGTACATTTATCGTCGACACATTCCACACAGATTGCGTCAGCAATGCCCATGGTGAAACTTACTTGTCATGGTATGGCGTTTCGAGTTGAATTTCTGACAATATTGCGCCGCATAAACATGTGAGTGACATCTGAGCAAAAACAACTAAAAGTTGTCTTACGTTTACTAACAGCTGAATAACGCGGTTTATTCCATAAATTCTTTGTTTATCCTTGACTAATGATTTACAGGCAAAATTGGACATAAAGAAAGACAAAAAGGTACCTATGCGTTTCATTTCTTCATTTTTCTATTTCATATCTTTTGAGATTCGTCAGGAAGATTTGTCGACTTATTTAGCATCCTTGATTAAAGTGTGTTCGCAAGGTATCAATACGCTTTGAACACATTACATGGTAGTAATGCCATACCGTTACTACCCTTTTTGAAACTGTATCAAACGTTATTGCGTTATGTTAATGCTGCCTAGAATTCACTTTATTAGTTATTCAGAAACATCTGCTTGTTTTTGAGGGGGAACCATTGCAGCGAATTTGTTGGCTCTACCCGGTAACCCAATCATCATAAAAATTTTTGAAATACCCTAATATTTTCGTTTCTTTTTATTACCAGTCTTTAAATTTTTTATCCTTTTGCATCAACGGCCAAATAAATCGTGAAAATAATCCTTTGAGCTTTATTATTCTACAGAATCTCATCTTTTAAGTAGATAACTATCTCTTTCCATTTCCTATGAAAAAACTCGAGTCATGCGTGATAGAAGAACTTTGTTACAAACATAAGCAACCTGCTCTAAGTGGTAGCTTTGGAGGAAAACTTTTGTAATAATTTATGTCATCGCAAAGTTTGCTTCAAAGCCAGAGGTTTTGTACAAGTACAAATCACGACAAGATCAAAGCAAATTCAGATATAGATGACAACTAGACCTATGACGATGAGTCCCATGTATCCCTGCGGTAAGCCTCCCTTATATCTGTTGATCGAAGCGCATCATCAATTCAAAGAGCACAAGGAATCAAGAGACTCATCGTCAAATGTCTTGATGACAACCGCAACTCGATTCAAATCGTGCTTTTTTCAGCTTCTAATTATTTTCCAGTCAATCAGATTTCTTACTTTTTTCTGAGCATTTCTGCTATTGTTTGCAGGGAATGGTTGTGGTACAGGGAGCAGTAATTCATGAGGCTCACGATGCAGATGAACTTATGTCCCTCTTTGAAAAAGGTTCCTCCACAAGGCACGTCTCATCAACTAGTAAGTGCAAGTCAATTATTTCAGTTAAACTAAAGTGATACCGCCACAATGGGAAATGGATAGACGATCCTACAGCACCAGTTTCTTTGGAACCTCTTTGACACAGAGGCTATATTTTGACGACAAAGAAATCTATCTAGGCCTAAAGAAGGAATTATTCTCATGTAAAAAGTACAATGGTTCGTTTTCACCCGTTTTGTGCGTTCGCACAATGTTGTTTCGAAGTTGTGTCGGTTAGAGTTTTATTTTCAAACTGTTCTGTTTTCAGATTGTGCTGGCAAAAATATACCGTTTTCTTATGAATAGAAGGCCTATCCATAATAATTTTCATGCCGTTTTCGAATTTTTTGACGGCATCACATGACTGCATTCTAAACAGCACTCGCGTTTCATGACTCACGCACTGATTTCGGCAGATAAGAGCTATATTTGGCACAGTGGCAATGAATACGCTTCAAGGGTGAATTCAGTATCATATCATTTCTTTACCCATTATACAGTTCTCCTGAGACACAGAGAGAAGTTTCTTTTTGATTTTTGTTTATCAAAAAGCCATACATCGGATGTCAACATGAACTTTTTATATCTGTTCAGGCTTTTATTTCTATCATAGATAATGCATACTTATAAATAGACATTTAAAATTATGCTCTTTATATTCCAATTATTTCTTATTTTTGATTATTTGTTTTAATTAAGATTTCATTTGAGGGCCCATAGACCTTTTAGCTATTCTAAAAAAGAATCTGGATCGAACGATATTTCATCACATTTTGCAGAATTTTCGAATGTCTACAATAGTGATAGAAGCTCTAACGCCACTCGATCGAACATCTTGTATAAAAATGTATAAAAATAACGCTCGATCCAGGCTCTTTCATAGAATAGCTAAAAGGTCTATTGAAATGATGCTTCTGCTGAAGGGCAGCCTATATAAAAGAAAACAGTCTTAGAGACACCATAAATCCTATGTGTCCTACGAACGATGGTATTGAGGATACGGAGCACTTTTCGTCGCTCTGTCCTTCTTTCGTGGTGTATTGATGAGATCTTCTCAGTAACGTCGTTTCCCCAGTGCGACCATTTGGTTATATTAGCCTTTCAAATAAAGATTTAACACAACTTTTGCTTTTTGGCGGCAAAGATCTCACTAATGAGCTAAATAGAAAGATAATCGAGTTAACGCTGCATTATATCCACAACACTGGTCGATTTGATTAATATAATTTCAAATACGATTTTTTTGCAACGGAGCCACCATGTTACCCCACCGTTATCTAGTCCCTTTTCGTATATGTTCTTTGTTTGTCAGTCGTTTCTTGTAATTATCTGTAGTGTTAAAGTCTATCTTAAGTTGGACGTTACGCGTGAAAAGGCAAGGCAAACTTGCCACAAGGGAGCAAATTTGATTTTTATTTTATGACGTCCAATTTGAGGTAGACTTTAAGTTCTTATTTGTCTTTTCTTTTACATGTAATTTTTTTCTATGTTAAGACTGCGGAGTTGCCATAGACTTTTGCTCTCCGTGGTATTCGTCCTTGTAGTATAGTAAAGTAGTTTGTAGGTAGCGTTAGATATGTAACTTGTATCATAAAATTTGATTTAATACAAAGAAAATATATATATACATATATATGAAACAATGACATGACATTGTCATTGAATTTCTCTTTTCGCAGAAATGAATGCAGAGTCGTCAAGGTCACATTTGATAATCAGTATCATTATTGAAGCAACCAATGTTACATCAGGAGCTGTTACAAAAGGAAAAGTAAGTCAAGTATCTTACACTCTTACACTCTTGAACCAGCTTTATGTAAACCATATTAATTGTCAACCAATAGGCCTTTAGCTATTCTGAAAAGAATCAGAATCGAAGGATAGTTTGCTGCATTTTGTGGAATTTTCGAATGTGCACAATGCCGTTGGAAGCTTCAACGCCACTCAATCGAGCCTCGCGAATAAAAATGTATACAAATAACTCTCGATCCAGGCTCTTTCGTAGAATAAGTAAATGGTCTATTGAATGCATTCGATTTGCTGCAGTGACAGTTTAGAACGCAGCGCTCAATAACCTGTATCATACTTCTTAGAAGAGAAAACCACCCTTTCTTTGGATCAATCAAAGCAAGTAGAACTGTCGAAATACAGGAGGAACTTCGTAAACTTTTATTCTCCAATTTATTTCTAATCAAATTCAGATGCTGACATTGCTATCTAAGACCCCGTTTACACTGTGATGGTATAACATTTGGTCCGTAACAAAAGTCTAACTGATCAGCCTCTCGTTTACGCTGTTGTTGCCAATCAGTAACACTTTTGCTCCCCCTATCAATAGAAAAATCTTGCTCAGGAGCAGTGTAAATGCTCATGAAATAAATCAGCTGTGTAACGGATCAAAGCTGTATCAATGACGCGTCAACGTGGTCTCAGATCTAACTCTCCCACTTGTGTCGTCATTCTAGCTTCAAGTTTAAAAATGGAACATACAGTTAAATAGCTTTCGGTTGAAAAAATTGAGAAATACATGCAGTTAATCATGGTACTGAAACAATCCGCTATAGAAGTCAGCGTATTTGGCACTCCATTCCGCAAGAAATTAAGAATTCCAATTCTGTTCAACAGTTTAAGAATAAAATCAAACACTGGAATACCGAAGTCTGCGACTGCAGAATCTGCTGGCAGTACATTCCTCAACTCGGCTTTTTATAGTTTTACATTGCCTTATTCGTATTTTATATGAATTTGGTAATTTTATTGACTTATTTTACTCGTATATATTGTAATTAATTTAGCTTTCTTATATATATATATATATAGCTATGTAGGTTGCAAACATTAAATAAAGTGATAATAATGATAATGAATAATTATATGTTGCTTACGACATCCTAACCTTTCGGAATGATTGTAATACGTTGCCCAAAGAAGAATCAAGCTTCGGTTTTGTTAAAACTTCTTCGCAACTTCTTTGCTGCCATTTCATCAAGTCGTTGAGGTACAAACTGCCGTGTTAATGTACAAAATCAAACATGCAATGTGCCCTCAGTATCTACAAGAGATGTTTGTGAACACTTCTAAGGTACACACTCACAGGACCAGATCAGTATCCATTGATGCCATGTACATTAAAAGGGGAGCCAGTAATAACTTTAATAAGACTTTTGCTTACTACGGTGCCAAAACGTGGAACTCATTGCCATGTGCATCTTTAGAGATTTTCAAGCAGTCATTTAAAAACTTTTTAATGGACAAGATCAAAATGGACAGTTTTAACTATGGATGGATTTTGTAATTGTAAATATTTTCCGCATTTGCATTAAAATTCTTATACATACAGTACATATTTTAATTTTTATTTAGCTCTAATTAAGCCTTTTAACCCTTTTTTTGTACACCAGGCTGAAAACAAGTATTTTACTTAGACCTGTTATGTACATTAAAGATATTATACATACATACATACATACATACATACATACAACTTAAGGCTGGTTTTCATACGTCGCATTCCATCGTATTTCATCCGATTTCATCGATGAAAGTCTTTCGTGATTCTCATCGTAATCATGGTTGTCAGTGCTTAAAAGGGCTGGCTCACGTAATGTAAACAAACTTCTTTCGAAATGACGATTTTGCAGTATTTTTGATAAGCCACATCACAGAGATTTTGCACTACTTTTCTCAAAATGAAGGCGTTATTTTGAAGATGAAGTCTTGAATTTCGTAGAGGAACAATCGAAACACTGACATATTGTATTGCAGAGATATTACTTGATTTTCAATAATAACCTTCTTGTCGATTTACCTCAACCACCAAAATCTGTGCAGAACACAATGACCACTGTCTTGTGGGCAACACTATAGATTACAGAAATAACAGTTTTTGTTTACGGTTACGTGACCCCCAGGGGGGGACTTGGTAGTTCAAGTTGACGTATCCGTTGCAAAATGTTGCAAAACCCTAAACCCTCAGCGGTAGTAGCTTTTAGCCTAAGCGGTAGTAACTTTTGGCTTCCTTTTGCACCATTAACAATAGGTTCATTGTTCCAGAAACAATGCTGCTATTGTATGACAGACATCAGAAAGAAAATAACTTCTATTTACTTTGAAATGATACAGGTGTAGAAGTAAAGGTAAGGTAGGATTGGGATGGGAGTACCTTCTCCTGATGTGAGTATATGACAGTATATGGTCAATGCAATGGTCCATCATTTTAATGATCAGAAATTTGTTTTGATACTGAATAACTGGTTGATCTATGTCGTTACAGAATCTTACTAACAACAATTCAGTTCATCAAACTTTCTTAAATCTCCCCGAACTAATCATATCAATTTTCACAACCCCAAGCGGTAGTAAATTTGAAAATTCTTTGACCCTAAGAGGTAGTAAATCGCAGATTTCGAGACCCTACATTTTGCAACGGGTACGTCACCTTAAACTACCAACTCCCCCCCCCTGGGACGTGACCCTGCCCCTTTGAGACCCAAAAGTGTATCCCAAGACAGTTAACACATGAGATTTGCGAAAAAGCAAGAATAGTTATACAGAGCGTTTGAATTAGTTTTGTTGGCAGACATAATCACGTGAAATGTACTTGCAACTGGAAACAGAATTTAGTTTCAAGTTATGACAAAGATCTTGGTCTTTTTAGCTGAGCTTGGTCGATCTGGCAGGATCTGAAAGAGCTGCAAAAACTGGTGCATCTCCAGAACAACTGAAGGTGAGTTTGTGGTTGTACCCACAACAACAATGCAGTTTTATACCTGATATGAAATGATGTGCCAATTTGTTTGCCAAAGCATCTGGGACGATATTAACCAAACCAGTGCCAAATTTTGACTTCGATTAATTATAACGGGACCTCGTTATTGTCTTTCTCGTAATCTTTTGAAAATAAACACTTTGCAGTTGTCACAGTTAAGTTATGAATTATTACGAAATGACTTCAAAATGTTTGTAGAAGTCTTGATTCATTAAGTTTTTACGATTATCACTATAGGTACAGAATCTTTACGGGCCGCCTCGGAGCCCATGCCATGGACCTTTTACCCCCTCAAAACTCCCTCTCGATGCTATTACCTATCCTTCTTCCTTAGATTGAAATTTAGGTTTATAGGGAAGCCCCTTGATCGTTGTAGAACAGACAATGATGAAGAGAGATTGAAATTCCGTGAATGATCTGGTACATTTTTTATTCGCCTTCTCCCCCTTTCGGTGTTCATCTTTTACCACAATTATGAAATTAAAATTTCAGATGAGGGTCCCTTTTCAGTTGTTTTCTCCATAAGAAACAATATCAAGTGTCAATTTATGACAACTTCGTTATAGAATAAGCTGCGATAGTAAGTGAAAGATGCAAAAGATGCACAAATTTGTTGTATGACAATGTTTAGTCCGAAATTTCTTTCCACAAAACTTTTTGGTTGAGTAATGCATTGCATTTAAATCTTCATGGTTGTCTTCTTTTCGTAGGAAGCACAGTCCATCAACAAGAGTCTTAGTGCACTGGGTGACGTCATATCTTCATTATCAAGTGAACAGTCCTTCATTCCATATCGTAACAACAAGCTGACAATGTTGATGCAAGATTCGCTCGGTATGTTGAGCTATATTACATAATTTATCTGTAACGTTCTGAGATACCCAAAAGGTTTGCAGCGGAAGGAGACTGTGCCCCGTTTGTGTGGCTTCTGTGAAGAAACTGTAGATATGATTGTCTCCATTTTTACGCAGTTGCATACGTCAGGCTTCTACTTCGAGTTTGCGACCTGTTTGAGTCAGTCTGACAAATGAGTGCTAACTTATGGCAGTTTAAAGGCAAAGCTAGTGGTTGATATAAAAACAGCACTTTTATTTTTCTCCAATAATTTCAAAGTCAATTAATGTTTGAAACAAAGGATTCCAGCGTCGAATTGGAATTTTCTCTACATTTGTAAAAGGGCTGAAAATGTTGTCTTGTAGATAAAAGAACACTATTAATCAACCTTATCAAAAATGCAGAAGAAATTGAATATGGCGCAAGAGCCATTTCGTTGAAAATTAATCTAATGTTGACTTTTGACTTGCTAGAGAACAGACGAGGGGGTCTTTGGGGGGTATGTGATACCGCAAATCCGCAAGAAAACTCCCCTTTTGCCGCAATACCGCACTTTGAAACTGAAGATTACCGTAGGTGAACAAAAGCTCATTATAACCATTATTGGATATTGAAGGTGAACGAAAAGTCCATTTTCTTACTTATTTTATACAAATTTCTCGTCCCATGGTCCCATCCAGGTTAAAACTTCCAAAAATAGCTTGACAGGAAGCATGTTGGTTTAGGCATCGTGGAAACCTCTTGCTACAATTTGCAGTACTAACCTAAGTATTGCTCATCTGTTATCCATAGAATCCGCCCAGCGGTGTGGCCATATTACGTTAAGTGAGGGGCATGAAAACCAGGGGGCTTTACTTTGGCTTACAATGCATTTCCCAATGTCATGCTTGCTATTAGCGAAGGAAACTTTGATCGTTTCGTGACCATATAAATCAGAGTAAGAGAAAATCTTTTTTAAGAAACAGCCTTTACTTTGGCTTACAAGTCATCTCCTGATTCCATATTTCCCAGTACTAAAATGGAAGCTTTGAAAATTTTGCTTCACATACATGAGCTATTATGAGCCTCTTGCCGTTTTTCATTTCATTCCAGTTCAATGACTTTTTCAAGCGCGTTTTCAAGCATATCTCAGAAATATTGTTACTCGTCCTATACCCTGCCATTTTCTCTTCAAGTTTAAAGAAATCTCGAGATAAAAATAATCTTTCAACAAGATGGGAGGGCAATTGCCCTCATAACCCCCCTCCCCCCCGTGGCCACCTTATGGCTCTACCTACCATACCTAGAGCATGAGCCAAACAGAAAAAGGTGGCTGACCCTAGCTGCTACTTGCGATGGTTACTTCATCATCACTTCACTTCTTTCATATGAAACACATCAGATTCATTCGAAAATTTCAAAGTTTCTCTGGCAATACCGAATACCAAGCCTCGATGTACTAAAAACCGTTCACCGCTGAATTCTTCAAAACCGAAATAACGCACCATTTTAAGGAGATTACCGAATAACCGACGTCAAAATAGACAAAAACCGCGATACCGTCAACCCCAAAGACGACGAGGGGCCTTTTTTTGAAGCGACCACATATTTTGCTTCCCTCGGCTATAAGTGAACAACCACTGTTTCAGACTGATGCGAAGAAGGCCTCCAATTCTAAGTTGTAGCCTCACTTATGTGACTGCACAGAAACCAAGACAATTGAGGCCATTCAGTGCCTTGCCCTTTGTGCCAGAGCCTCTTACTCTTGGGCTCTGGTACCCAGAGTATTCAGTTCCTCCGCAGCAGCTATGTAAATGGGGCACAAATCTTTTAGGACACCTTGTTCTGTAAACCTCTATCTAAGTTTGCTTGATAATAACTTTGAATGTAATTACTTCTTTCTTTCCAGGTGGAAATGCAAAAACGCTCATGTTTGTAAACATCTCACCAGCTGATTACAATTGCGATGAAACAATCACATCTTTGACGTAAGCACAATTGACTAATTCTTGTTTCGAGCTATTCACTTCGTTAATCATGTGATTTATTCATTCGACTCCGTCCAGAGGTTTCAGATCCCTTGGGGGGGGGCACTCAGCATCAGCACATACACATACGGGGGAACTTCTCAGGCAACTCAAAATATCAGTTCAGCTTCATGCAACCCAAAAATTTCAGCCTATATTATGGAATTTTTACCAAGAAACCTCAACTTGAAGGTGATATATAGGGAAACAATGCAGATTAAGGTCAGAATTGGCTCTAAAGAGCCCAGAAATATCAGTTTAACAATATTTGATGCCAAAAACATTTTCCCAAAAATATCACGTTTGGCAATATTCTAACACAGAAATATCGGACTCGCTTCTCCGTATGTGTATATGCTGTGCTGATTGCCCCCTCCCCTAGGCTTCAAATCTCATAGTTTGAAAATACTTGTTATTGATAAGTCGGCACAGGGTCTACATAAACATTGTGCAATTTTTTCGGCTGCAGTGGCGGAGCTTTCCCTTCCAATTTCTCTTTTTCGATGCAGTTACACAGGATAGGTTTCAACTTAGAGTTAAAGATTATATATTGATCAATGTGACATGTAGTTTCTGATTGGCGGGACATGTTATTCCGTTCTTTTATTATTTCCAGGTACGCTTCAAGAGTTAAGCTGATTACTAATGATGCAAGCAAGAATGCAGAAAGCAAAGAAGTTGCTAGACTGAAAGGAGTAAGTATATTGAAAATATACCGGGTGAACCAGGAAAAAGTTCCCACTTTTGAAAATTCGTAAAATCGAGATTACTTCGCAGATTTGAATGAATCGACTTTTAGTCCCAAGACAAAAGATCAAGGTATTTTTGTGATTTTTCATGCTGTCTTGAGAGCACTAGAAATATATATAAACTGAAGTTTACAAAAATTTCATGGTTGCCAAATGATTGAAAAAGGGCCTAACACGCTGATCAAATCATAAAGGATCCCTCGCACAGATCAATAAAGAAAATTGATTTGTTCATGGATGAGAGATATTCATTGTACATTTATTGCCATGGGACTGAAGAAAATGTTTTGTATTTATTTGAAAATTGATGTCCTATAACTCTTGCGAGAGGTGAAACGCTCATTGCGTACCGTTCTGTGTAAGTAGAGTCTTCACAATTTGATCAATGTTTTAAGCCTTTTTTCAGTCAATTTGCGACCGTAAAATTTTCTCAAGTAAAATTTGCCGGTACTTCTAGTGCTGGTATGACAGCAAAAAAAATCACAAAAATACTTAGATCTCTCGGCGTTTAACTGAAATTTGCATCATTAAGATTTATGAAGTACTCTTGTTCCTATGAATTTTTAAAAATGGGAACCTTTTTCTGGCTCACCCGGTATATATAAGAAAACCTGGAAACCTAAATGAAAGTGAAGCTCTTTCAGACCATCAAAAGCATTTTTTTCGTTGATCTGATCTTAATAATGTTCTCTACGTATTTTATTAAGCTTCAAATTAATTGCAGAGACCATTTTTATCTATTCTTATGGGAGGCAGATTGCAAAAATACACCCCAGCTCGAAAGCCATATGTCAAAATGAGGTAGTGCTGTTTCGGTATTGTTTTAATTTGTATATTGATTGGGAGAAAGAAACCAACATTTTGCTCTTTAATAAATTTATTTATTGGAAGAGTATTTTTTGGGAGATTTATTTAGTGGGAATTTATCAACACTTATAGGATACTTAATCATATCGACAAAATCAATGCTGTTATTGATAAAAGCTTTAAATCAGAAAGAAAACTCTCTGCAATAGCTGCAGCCACATCATGATTCTTCAGAGAAAATTATCATAGTAAAACATTTGAGATTGTATGAGAGATTGTGTAATGAATAGCTACTCCGTTCACAACTATGACGCTTACTGCTTGCTTTCCGACTCTCAGATGACTGAATGTGAAGTTGCGTTTTTCAGCACCGAGCGCCGGGATCGCAGAAATAGAGCAGACCTAATCGAGTCCGCGACCCCTTGTCATGATGCTCATGTGGTGGGGTCCTACTGGGTATCGAACCCACTCCACCTGACTGTTCTGGCTGCAATGTCAGTGGATTATACCCCGGCGCCACAACACCTTCAATGACATGACTGAACATATCCAAAATGAATGAACAAACGCAAACTGACATCAAATGAGAAAGTTAGAACACATAAAAAGTGCCATCTTATTTTGCCATATGGCTACTTTTCGTCTTGCTTATGAATTCCATAAAGATCTATTTTGAAGAAAACACGATATCAAATGGAAACATAGAAGTCAGACTTTCAGAAATTGAACCTTTCGCTCCAGAGAAATTTAAATTTTCGTTACATCCTGTATAATCTTAGGTTTCACATAACATGCGAATTTAAGTAGTATTTCGATTAAAGATTCATTGGATAATGATCTGTTGAATTTTTTTGACCATACTTGAAAACAGTTAACTCGTAAAAGCCTCAAAGTCAAAGTGATTCCAGGCATTTGCAATATCACTCATAAATTAATTATCCCTATCCTCTTTACTACAGATTATTGCCAAGCTCAAGAAGGGTGAAACCATTGACGAAGAAGAGCAGGCCGATTAAATTCTGTAGAACTAAATAGTATAAAACTTAAATTATGTTCACGCGATACCTGCACAGTCTGAAAACGGTAGGAAATCTGACGGTAACAAATTCGTTGCAATCTCACAATTTGAAGATGGCAACGGACCCGTTGCAGTCTCACAATTTGAAATCAGTAGGAAATCTGACGGTAACAAACTCATTGCAATCTCACAATTTGAAAAGGGTATTAGATTTGATGGCAACGTACCCGTCGCAATCTCACAATTTGAAAGCAGTAGGAAATCTGACGGTAACAAACTCATTGCAATCTCACAATTTGAAAGGGGTATTATATTTGACTGCAACATACCCGTTACAATCTCACAATTTGAAAGCAGTGGGAAATCTGACGGTAACAAACTTGTTTCAATCACCCAAAGAATTTGGTACCAAAGAAATGTACCCACACCTAAAGAAACGACGAGCGTCATCTTGATAACGTCGAAAAGTGTACTGGTTTTCATCGCTTTCGAATGTTCACTCGATGCTGTTTTTATAATGTGCCGGTTGAAGAGTTCCGTTTTCAACATCTAACGTTTTCAAAATATGCCGGCAAAACATACTGGTTTCGTATAAATGGGAGGCCTATCCGTCACATTTTTTTACATTTTTCAAATGTGCCGGTATCATGTGAAGGTAGTCTTTGCGTAATGGTTATCTAGACTTATGACTATGAGTCTCATGTTGCCCTGTGCTCTTTGACTTCATGATGGCGCTTTGGGCAATAGAGACTTAGTATTACTATGAAAAAACTTGGCCCTATTTAGGCCCAAACTTTGCAATTCCTCCAGTACCAATCAGATTGCGAGATTTGTGAATTGCCATTGTTGAGGTGTAAATGTGATAGAATGTTCGATTCGATTGAAGAATTGAAAACACTCCCACGGGACTGAGATTCGAAGCCGTAATTCCATCATAATTCCATTGATGATTGAAGAAAATAGGGCCAAGTTTTTCACTGTTTCATTCATTAGGAGTCCCTCTTGAGTAAGGTTTACCGCAGGGATACAAGGGACTCATCGTCATAAGTCTAATGGTTATCTAACGTAATCACGTTCAAACCACTTCGGTCAAGTTGGTTAAATTCTAACCGATTAGAAATCAGTCTTTCTTGTTGATATAGGTCAATACGTTAATATCATTCGTAACGTAACGTTATTGCCTTTGTATGACTGCTTTTGTCAAAGGGAAGCATATGCTTGGAGTCATTTTAGGCCGGTACAATTTGAAATCGGAATAAAGTTATTGCGATAGTCCTCTGTCCACGATACTTTTGGAAAATTTGAAAAAGGAACTTTAACCAGCAGTAAATGAAAACAGCGTCGTGTGACCACTCAAAAGCGACGAAAAGAACCTCTCTCTTAATGATGCTGACTAATTCTTAAGACTATGTATCGTTCTTCAAATTCAAGTTCTCTGTCATTGGAGTTTTAAAGAATTAAATCCTGTCCAGTTTGCTGCCGTTTTCAAATTGTCCACGAATCGTGTAAACGTAGTCTTAATTCTATATCATACCTACATGTTAAGTACGTACACATGTAACAAAGAAGTACCTTCCCATTCGGTTTATCAAACTTGATTGCAACGGAAACCGATGTTGTGCTTGTTGTGTTATGTGCAGTATTCAGAACGCTTATATTTCAGTTTTCTTAGCGACTTATTTACATTTGGACTCCATGTTCTTGCCAGTCGGTAACGACGTTTTTAGTTACAAACTCAGAGGTTTTGGGTTGTAAGGCTTCTTAAGAAAGGCCTGAATTCTTAACCGAAATACTTGCTGTAAGCGAGCAAAAACACATCTATTCCATTTGTGGTGGTATAGAATTGTAGCGAAAAGGAGAACATGTAAGATGGCATTTCGAGTGCAAGGACTGCTGATTCAGATCTTCGCAGACACGCGTTATGGAATCTGCGTATTTAAGTTGTTTTCTTGTATGCCCTCCCCTTAATAAGCACTTGGTGACCTCCTGCAATTTATCATGAGACCTATAGATGAAAGTGTTCCATGCTTGGAGTAAACTTAAGTTATGAATTTAGAAGGCGAATTGCTGCAAAATTTGACATGGGTTCTTGATCCACATACAGAGCCCTTCCTACGGCCCATGCATGCTTAAAAATTGAACCAGAGTCCTTCTTTCCTAAGAACCGTTCAACGTTCTAGGAAAATTTTGTGATACTGTAAAATCCAGCCTTTTCGAAACCACTTTACATGAAACTCTGGCCTTGACTTTTCGCTGGAACAATAGAAGAACAATGTGGCCGATGTATAAATGAATTACCGTTTTTCGTCCAGCATTCGTGTATTGGTCATATGTTTTAGTATTGTTGTAAAATTAGACATGCATACAAGTATGTATATAATTCAAAATGTAAATACACCCAAGAATTAATTTAACGTAGGTGTATCTTATCTAGTTTTTAAGCACGAGCTCCCTGTTTTTTAGAAGGTACAGTCATATTTTGCTTTATTTCTCTGGAAGAAATTCAGCGAATAACGAATCATGAGTTTATTTTGTGGGTTCTCTACCTTCATTACACCAGGTGTCCCAAACATTGAATTGTATCGAGAAAAAACCACGATGGCAGGCTGTGCGTTGGATCTTCCTTGAGCGAAAGATGCTTGCAGCGAAGGACGAGTGAAAATATTAGAAGGCAGGAACACCACAATACGACGCAAAATAAAAGACGACTATTATTTGGATTAAATGCTGATTATATATATTGTATAAAAGAGCTGATATTTCGCCTCGGCATACGAGGCTTCCTCAGAGCTGAACTAACGTAATCACAATTGTACAATAATTTGAATAAAGGTTAACTGTAACATGATTGGCTAAGTTGTGCTACATCGCAGGGGTAAATGTGGGTAGATGTGGGAAACATGATAATGTGGAGGAGGAAAGTAACATGTTGATGATATAGAGAATAATGGTGGTGTGATGGAATACAAAATAATAGGATAAGTAGAGGATATATATATATACCATATATTCTGATTATTCTATTATATTCTATTATATTGATTACGTTAGTTCAGCTCTGAGGAAGCCTCGTATGCCGAGGCGAAATATCAGCTCTTTTATACAATATATATAGTCAACATTTAATCCAAATAATAGTCGTCTCTTATTTTGCGTCGTATTGTGATGTTCCTGCCTTCTAATAGTCCCAAACATTGTTCGACGTTGAATTGAATATCAAGAAATAACGATGTTATGAACAGGGTTTATTGTAACCTAACTCTGTTGCTGAGATCTTGAATTAATTTCAGACACTAAGATTTTGCAAATCCAATGAATATTTATGAAGTCACAAGATTCTGAGGTTCAGACCTTTTTGATTACAAAGTCCAACTTTGTAATCTAAGAGGGCACTCGATGTCAGTCAGAAAGAGAGTAAGTCACGCTCGTTAATGGAATTGATAAACGTTTTACCGCTGCTAATGAGCACTCAGATAAAGAAAGCGCACAGAAAGCGCATACAACACAGAAGCTTCCCGCGATCCTATAGCAGAATTTGACGTCGGCTTATTTCATGTTAGACAGATTTGACACCATAAGATGGATAAATTACTAGGATGTTTACCCTGGCACAGCAACAAATTCACCCAGAATTGGCACGTTCTTGACTTCATTAGCAGCTTAATTATGTCAAAACAATCGTTTTCTAGAACGAACGAATCATTAGCCACTTATTGATAGTACTCATTATGCAAATAACTCAACTTTGGAGGATGATGTAACCGGCGGCCTGCACAGAGGCAAGCATTTGCAGCATAACCAAAGGTAGAAGGACCCCCCTCCTACACAGCAACGGATGCAATCATCGCAGGTGAAGTTGAGACGAAAGGTGCAGAATCCCAGCAAGCAATGGCGCCATGGACTGGGGGAAGTGACGTGATCACACTGAACCAAAACATCTTCATGCATATCATTCTGCACAGAGGAATCTTCGTGACTGCTTGTCTCAAATTAGATGCCCGCGAATAGCAACAACTGAAACGTTCTGTAGGGTTCTGCATAAGTAATTTTGCGTTATCGTAAATCTCACATGACATCTCATTTGACACAGATGCACCAATAGTTTTGTGCACGAACTATAAGCAAACTAGGGGTAATGACTTTTGATTTTTGCGTATCATTCTCGTTTGACATAAAGACCAAAATATTGCCTTGGGATTGCCTTTGACCTTGAGGCGATTCTTGTCCTTATACTTGGCGCGTTCGATTTTCCATTGAAGGCGACTTTAGCAGCAACATTCATCTCTCTGACTGTAGCAAAAAACAGAATCAACGATCATTTGGGGTTATGAAGAAATCAATAATCAGATATTCTTATGCTTGTTTAGCTCAGGACGGACTTTGTAATCATCCAAAAGGATCTTATGTTTTGCGAAAGCTGTTTCTCTTTTTCTACTTTTCAATTTCTCCGTTGCGTGGTAATTAGCCTCGTTCAAGTACCCAAAATAATTTTTGCGCTTTTCGCGTATCTTTCCCGCTTTCGCAAGAAACTTTGTTTTCTGACATCAAAAGCAACCACAGAAACAGCTGTTTAAAACAGCTGGTAAAGTTCTTTAATCATTAATAGCCGTTTATTATCAACTATATTACAGGAAAGAGAATGGACCGATTGACTGGAATTCATAGCTGTTTACCCTGCTGAAGAACTACTACCAGAATCTGAAGCAATGTTTATTATGGGAACGCGAATTCATTTAGGCCCTCTTTGAGCTGAGCTCATTGCTCATTTTTGTGGCTGACTGCAAGACTCAAAGCTACGAGAAGAGGCTAAGAGTGATAGGCAGCTAAAGAGAACCGATACCATGATGTATTCAATGAAAATGATCCCAAGGTTCATTGGTAAGAGCACAGAATGCTGTCTTCTCCCAAGGACTCTTTCAAATACCGTGATGAAAGCTCAGGAGTCGACTTGCAAAGGCAGGACAAAAGACGTGAAAGCATCATCATTGCATAGTCATACCAAATTCATGGAAGCCTCTTCCAATATGGTCAACATAAATGAAATAAATGCAATATCAGTGTTTGATTTACAGAGTGAATATGGAAAAGCAAAGGCAAAAGCCCTTGGTAAGAAAAGAATTAGATGGCATTGCTATGACCGCTTCTTCTCTCACCATGCCATTCTGCAGATTCCATGCCTTTCTGCTAATCTCTAAAGCCTGGTTTCCGTTCTAAAATGTCACAACATTTTGGCTTGCTACATTCTGCAACTCTCTGCAACAGGATGTTTCCATTGGCTGCAGAGTGTTGCAGAATTTTGGTGCCATGTTTCAACTACAATAACATCATCATCATCATCATCATCATTAATTTATTTACAGTAGGCTAAAAAGTTCTAAAATAGCAACATTACTGGGGACGACTGCACTTTAGCGGACCAGCTTTATGTCATATCTCTCAGGAACTAACCCTAACCTAACCCTACTAACCCTAACTTAACCCTAACCCTTACCCTAACTTATCCTAACCCTAAACTAACCCTAAACTAACCCTAAAGCCTAATCCTAACCCCATTTCCAAAGCCTAACTCTAACCCTAACCCTTACACCATGACACATAGTGTGCCGATTTTGAAAGCTGGTCCGCTAAAGTGCAGACTAGCCCATTACTGCTAATTAAGGCCTACTACTTAACTTAAAATTAAAAGAAGGTATATTACAAATCGTTTAAAGAATTTAATTACAACATATCGTATCATGTTAGGTACCCAACCTGTGGTATATGTGTTTTGCAAAGTCTACAATGGCAGTTCTCGCCCTTCCAACATTTAATATGGTTTTTGAAAATAAGAAGTGTGCTTGCTTGTTTGACTATATTTGGTAAAGGCGACCAAAGTCTATTTCCAAGGAATGATATAGTCTCAATTCCATGTGATGTTGTACGAACTTTTGGAATCAGCGAGTCGTTACCGTGCCTTAGATTGTAACCAGTATTGCGCTCAGTGAAAATATCCTTCATAAAAGGAGGACTTAAGCCAGACTTTGTTTTATAAATTTCGGTCATAAGCAACTGTAGATTCTTTACGTGAATAGATACCAAATTCCTTTGCCCCAGAAGAGACTCAAAATCTGTTTGATAGTCTTTGTACGCAAAACGCAATGCTCTTTCATGGATATGATTTATTCTATGATTTAAAGTTCGATCATAGAACATCCAAACAAGGGGGCAGTAGCCAAAGTGAGATAAGACAAACACTTGCATTACCTGCTTCAACTTTTCCGTGTCCATGCAGCAGGATATTCTGGCGAGGGCATGAAGTTTTTGACTGGCCTTTTTGCAAAGAGCTCTAACATGCTGTTTAAAGCTCAATGTTTGATCAAAAATTATCCCTAGGAGCTTCTCCTCTTTGCTTTCTGTCACGCTAGCCTCTCCTATTTTGACGGAGACTTCGTTGCTCTTTCCACCAAAAATCATCAAGTGACATTTATCTTCATTCAATTTCATGCGATTGTTTGGAAACCATTCACTTATCACGAGAGCGTCATTCTCTAATTTTGCGAGAACATCACATGCCCACAGCAAAAATGGCATCACATGTCTCTATTGTTCTGCGATTGCAATTGGTCGCAGAACATTAAGGACAGGTGTTTCCATTGATCACAGAGGGTCGCAGAGTGTTGCAAAGTGTTGCAGTGATAGAAAATTTTTTATCTCTGTGACACCGATTGCAGAGTATCGCAGAGTGTCACAGTATTTTAGTACAGTTTCCATTTGTTGCACAGTGTTGCAGAACCAAAACTCTGCCACAATCTACAACACTTTGGGACACTCTGTGATTTAATGGAAACCTGGCTTTAGGTATCCTGTCCCAAAATTCATTAATGCAGTCATGCAGTGGTGGATTTAAGGAGGAGCGCAAATGGGGACCATTGCCCCAGCTGCTTGTGAGAGGAAAATTCTGCTTGGTGTTCCCTTTCTGGCAAGAAAGGTATCCCAAGTCATAGGCTAACTTGTTTTAGTCAGCTGCTTCAGACAAAATTGTATGGCAAAATGCGCCATACAGCAAGTGTTTTGTAGAAAACTCAAATTGTTTTGACAAATGCAGTCCAAAAATGTCTCTTTGCCTTGGGGGCAGACCCCATTCATTACATCCTTGTTGCACTGTCTGCAAGTTGCCCTACCTTCAAGTTCAGGCTTGATCTGCCCTTGCATTGATATGGATGCACAAAGTCCAACTATCACCAACCAGAAATCAACTTGATAAGTCTGTGCAGAAGTTTTCTTTCCAAAGAAGAAGCAATGAATGAGCTTCCAAACTGTTCAGTAGTTAATTGGTTGAGAGTTTGCAGACCTGATGATTTGAGGCTGTTGAGGATCTAATTCAAAAGTTTGCATCAACATGGGCAAAATGGGTGATGCTAATCTACTTGAAATAGTGTTGGGTGTGCTTGAAGATTTAAAGCACACTTAGCACTCCTTCTGTGCATGAGAGACAAGTTAGCAGTGAGTTACCAACTATAAATCATTCCCCTAGAGAGCAGATGAGTTTTGGAAAAAGATGATGTTTTGATATCTTTGTAGTATTCATGAAAGCTAGATGTTCATGAAAGGGACAAGTCATTCAAGGATCACACAAGTTTTAGGCTAGAGCCAGGGTCAACATGGCTAAAACTTTTCATGTTGCTTATTTGAGGGTGATCATGCAATGTATCTACTAGAAAACCGCAAAAGTCAAGTCCTCTTGGGGGTAATCTTTGCACAAACTTGATCTTTAAAAGCTCATAACTCAGTGACTTTCCTCTATGTCTGCAAGATTCTTGAGTCTTAAGATTAATAGGGTTTTCTTTCCACGGAGCCATTCATTTTACCTCAATTTCTCAATGTTTAATCACATGTCAACTTTTTTTCGTGGACACCTGTGTACAATGTTAAAAATATCAAATATTAGGGTTCAGGGAAAAGGAGGAAAAGGGTGGTAAGTTTGCAAGATTTTTTGTAACAGCTTAAGACACATGTAAACAACAGCTAAATATCTTTTCTTTTTTCGTCTCTTTCAGCATCAGTTGCCAATGATAAAAGTAAAATCAATGCAAATGCTGTCTTTGTGAACAATGAAATCAGTTTGAAATACATTGATGTTTATGGATTTGATTATGATTACACTCTAGCACACTACTCTGATGACTTGCATGTAAAAGTTTATGACATTGCTGTTGAAAATTTAATCAGCATGCTTGGATATCCAAAGCAAATCAAGTCAATGAAATTTGATCCACATTTTGCAATCAGGGGACTTCATTTTGACACAAGAAAAGGCCTTTTGATGAAGCTTGATTCATTTAGTCATATCCAAATTGGAGCTGTGTATAGAGGACATCAGGAACTTAATAGCTGGGATGTGGTCAGTTATTATGGTGGTACCCATCTTGGAATTGATCAAATAAGCAGAGGGAACAAAGGAAATGGAACATACATTCATCAGCTGATTGACCTGTTTTCAATTCCATTCATGGGATTGTTGTCAAATGTTATTGAGGTATTGATCAGATTTCTTTGTTACCGTCAAGATTGAGGTAAGTGTATACCTGGAGAATAACACCCCATTCACACCGCTCCGTTTTTGTACAACAGAGGACAGAAAAGCCTCCATCTTTGTGAAAGTGTTCAACTGATCCCCACAAAAATATCAAAGTGGATATCCACGAAATGGGGCTTTTAATAATAGGTAAACCTACGTATGATTCGGGAAGAAACGCTATATCAAGCTACAAATAGCAAATCAAGAATTTGTATCACATCCTACCAGCTGTGAAGTTCTTCCGTGACTTTTTTCCATGTTTCTGATGTTTACTTTCATTGAGTTGCAGTTTGTGACAAGACAAGTCCACCCTTACGAAAATACAGGGCCTTGCATCAGCCTAAACAGGGCCTTGCAACCATAGCCATATTTCACACTGGCATGAGCCTAACATTTGAATTGAAAAGGCAGCCTTGCAGCACACTAGCATGGACCTAAAACGGGCCATACATTTAGCCTGGCATTTGAAAGGCCCTTGTATGGGCCAATTGGGGCCTGGCTTATTTTAGGTGCGTACAAGGCCAAAATAAAGGCAAAAGCAAGCTTGCAGCAGCATGGAAACAGTTCAATCATTTCCAGTTTGAAAATCTGTCCCCGACGAAAGCTCGGACAGCTCGGAAAACTCAAAAACTTCGAAAAGATTTTTCTAATCTTTACTTATTGCACTTTCTAATCTTTACTTATTAGACCAAATTTGATAACATGGACAAAATTTTCAAAGTAAGAATTATAACAAACCTTTTCAAATTGAGTTCGGAAACAATTTCAAGCTTCCCAAGTTTTCCATGCTGTCGAGCTTGTGCGCTGGCGTGGCCTTAGAAGCCTTGTTGTCAACAGCATTACCCTTATTTCGATTTCTGATGCTTATAAAGAACGACGCGGAAACGTGTGGATGACGAATCGTTCACAACTACAAATGCTGTGCATATTAACCCCTACGACAAACGAACAGTTTGTTGCAGGAGAGAGAAGGAGCCTGTCTACATTCAAAGGAAAATACATTTTGTCATTTCTTTACAACCACAGTTCGCGAGTAAGTAGAGCATTGTATTTTGGTGTCCTAAATAGTTTCTGACCGATCGTGATAGTGAGATGGTTGTCGCAATTTTGGATACGCAGATGGTTGTTTCCATCCTAACATAACGATTGCAGAGAGAAGAAGATTACAAAACTTGCGATTGGACGTTGAAACGAAATTTATACTCACCGCATCAACAATTATTTATCTTGGTGCGTTTAAGTTTCTTGTAGCGAACCTTTGAAAACCTCTTCGATGAAACTTACACTTAGCTGGACTCATGTTGTCTTACACGTGGTGCTTCGTCCTTTTTTCAAACTCAAATCCGTCTTATTTGCACAATAAACACTTTTATCTAAGTATTCCCATAGGAGGATAGCCTTAATAAGGCCCCAACAAGAGCATGGCATGAACGATATTTGAGTACGAACAAAATAACGGTTTTGCCAAAAGATATCGACAACAAACCTAACATGAGCGTTGCATTAGCCTAACATTGATAGCCAAAGAATATCGCTGCTGTGACTCTAATGCAAGGCCTGATAAGGGCCAAAATCAAGCCTTGCACCAACCTAACGTTTTTGCAAGACCCTTGCAACAAAAATGCAACGTTCTTGCAATGGTGAATTATGGCTAAGAATGAGAAATAAGGCCCGATTATGGCCTGGTTTTGGCTCTGCATGGCCCGGTATTTTCGTACGGGCATACATTGGCTTTTAGGAAATAACAACAGGAGTTATTGGCTATGGCTGAATAACCTCCTATAGTTGACAATGGGCACCAGACATAGACACAGGATCTAGACATAATGCCAGCAGACTCATGATCACTTGATATCTTTTCTACCAACATGATTGGCTAATTTCGAATATTACCACTGCACAAAGCATTATGGTTGGTGGGAAATGAGGCTAAGTTGGACTACACAAATTTTCCCCAACACAACCTCATTGATTCCGCTTTGCCAGTCAAAAAGGCTCTGAATCTATGTGAACACACAGAAACTGAGGTGTTTGAAGAAGCGTTTATCTTCAACAATGAGCTTGACAGTTCTGGAGCAATGTGAATCCAGAAAAACAGATACCTTAGGCTTCGTATTTGCAGTGAGGTGAATCAACATGAACAAACAAAACAAATATTTTTCTATATGTTTTTTTACATTGTGAATGGATTGCTTTAATGCATCCAAAAAGGATCATAACAAAAATGGAGCAGTAAGAACGGGACCTGAAAACAATCACCAATTGAAAGGTCACTGCTTCCTGGATAGCAAAACAATGATCTTAGCATTTATAATATTTAGTGGTGGGCCTTTTTGAAATCCAGTTCAAGATTATAAATGTGACTCAAATTGGCCACTTTTCTATGAAATTATAAGGAATTCTCTCAAGAGATCCATTTTGCAAGCCTTCCTCATAGGCTCAGTATCAAGGCAAAATTTCGTAACATTTCTGTGCTAAAATTCAGTGCAATAAAACAGAAAAGTTGGATGTGATTTTGGGCCTGTTTTGAAGGTTTCTTGAAGAACTTCTCGAAATTGCCGATCATGGTTTCAGATTGGAATGAACGATTTCTAGTAGATAAGTTTTGAAGTATCCACTACTGAGTGATTGCCAAATACTATTGCCATGATATCAAACAGCGGTGTCCTTTCAAATGAGGATTATTTTTCTCACCTGGCATTTAAAAGCTGATTTACACCAAGGTGTCTGGACTGTCTAAAATTACCGCAGTTGTTAAAGTCAAAGCTGTCTACATGCGATGAACCCAGTATAACTGAAGGTTCAGTTGCTACTACGTACTAATAGGCAGTCCTATGTAGTCTCGCATGTTGCTTTAGAGGTTGTAAGGATCCTTTCCTTGAGGAAAAACTACCAAACTGGACAGGATGCTGGCTGAAGAGTATTTTTATCAAATCTACAAGTACAAGAAATGAAATTCACATTTGCCAATTACAGCAGAAAAAGACACATGGTTCTCAAGTTTCCATTATGAATTGCACTTAAAGTTGTTTTAGTTTTATATATCTACAAGACAACACAAATATGGAAATGATTAGTCAAACACAAACATAAGAGAGAAAAGGAATATATAGATACAGTTATGAGAGATTTGTTGCTGGATTTCAACTATTGGTAATCAATCTACAATTGTTTTGCATTTGTCATAAAGCATATTGTTTGTTAAAGAGCATGGAATTGCTGGATGCCTTTCAGGATAATTGTTATGGCATCAGAAAACACCCTTTCAAAGTATATATAACTGTTAATCTTTATGTCAAACAAATTATCTGTATTTTGATTTACACTTTTTTTTCCATTATCTCAGTATAAGTTTCTGTGGAACAGTGGCTATAACTTGTTGCATTTTCTTGACAGTATCTATACCAGAATAACATCTCCTATGATCCAGAGTATGTCTACAATGATTGTGAGGTTTGTACTGTATGTTCTGCTGTTCAGTTTCTACCGTCACAATAAAGCACGGGGGGGTTCTTCCATAGTAAAGGTACCTGGGGATGTGCCGCCCTCGAGGGTATACTTTTTCGGACTTCTAGTCTAGCCAAGGGTGTACTTTTTGGCAATTTTAGTCGAGTTAAGTCTAGACAAGAGTATGCTTTTTGGGAATTTTGGTCAAAGAGATGTCAAAATTTGGTAATTTTTTAAAAAAAAACCCAACTTTTTCAAAAATTTTGGTGCAGAAAATGCGAAAAATTGGCAAGTTTTGCCTAGAAAATGCCAATTCAGAGCACTCCTGAAGGAAAAATTAGTCTAGCCAAGGGTATCATTTTCACAAGAATTGGTCTAGCCAACAGTTTCATTTTGAAACTGTAGGCGGCACCCCCTACCCGAAATTTAGCCGAGAACCCCCCCCCCCGTGCAATAAAGTTGTGGCTATAGATGTTTTGATTTATATACTTTGTGACCCAAAAAGCTTTATGAGCTAGATCGTAACTATAGCTCTCTGAAATCGAGGGATATATTCACAAATGTTTCGTGTCACCGGTTTGAAATCCTGGCTATCCTGTGAGGTGCTGCATGGTCACTTTATGCAATGATTTTGTTTGAAAACCCAGATCGAAAGAAACTTTCAGTGCTATATTTTTCATCTAGAGCAAAACAATCACTATCCGCTTCCAGTCAACGTTTTATGAAAACGAAATACAGAGCTGTTTTGAAGTCGTCTGTCGGAAATTCATTGTTTATGAAATGACTTTTTCTTTGCTGCTCGGTCCAATCAGGTACTTCTTAGCAAATCTTCAATTCAGCAGTTTTAGAATCTTCCAAAGCATGAACTGTAAAATAAAGAGAAGTCCAAGAAAGGAATGAATTGCTTGATTTTTAAAAGCTGGTTTTCACAGTACTGTGTTCTTAAACTGATCAAACAACATCTTAAGAGATGATAAAATGTCTTCCAGCTACGTGCTGATATTTTGTGTTCGTAGCGCTTTGCGTTATGAAAGTTAGGTTGATCTATCTCGTGAAGGTCTTTTGGGTCCCAGAGGGGGTATTCCACTGATCTGTGGGGGTATTCCCATATTTGACTTGACGGGATATGCTGCTCAACAGGGTGTCCTTTTATGGTAAAAATTGTGCAACAGGGTATTGCAATTGATAAGAAAATTATGCGACAGGATATCATGTGGAAGGACTTTTTTAGAGTTCTCTTGAAAAATGGATTTTGGAAAAATTTCTATGCGACCGGGTACACGTTTTGGGGCATTTTTTATGCGACAGGGTACAAGGTGTTGAGATATTTGCCACATACCCCCGTCACTTCCCTAGTCAAGTATCTGCCGGGTTTCGGGTCAGCCGATACAGTACTCATTGACTTCTATTGAATCCCTTTCGCATGCATGACGAGACCGTAATAGTCATTCATGTTTCAGGGCACCTTTTGCTACCTCGTTGCATGATTAATCCAATATTCAATTCAACTTTCTTTCGTCATCATCAATCGGTGACTGCTTTATTTAGAGGGTTCGTCGTTACTCATCTCCAGTAGCACGATCCAAGAAAAGCAGAGCTTATCTAAGCTTGAACCATTAACAAAATAATAAAAATGGCAAAGGAAAATACATATTTGGTTCAAACACGGCCAAATCCTTGATAATGGTTGACCGATGTTGGCTGATGTTTCAAATTTATCATCTCCAATTTACAATCGTTTGAGTTCTCAATGACTCTACCTCTCAAACTTTCGATATTTTAGCGAGCAACACAAGCGGTGCACTATAAAGGTGTAATGTACGATGCAATCACAGGAAATCTTGGTGAGTAAATTACAAGTTTATTTTCATTAAAATCATAGCTATCAACTGTGTTAGAATTTATCAGTGATAGCAAAATACATTGACATAATTTAACAGTCAAGGTGCTGAACTGAACGATTATTCAATATCTAACTGCAGTTCAAGGCCCTGGAATAAACTAGAAGGAGAGCCTTGTACTCGCTGCCTCAGGTAAGCTAATATACGGCAGTGATTAATAGGGATCAATGTTGTTGTTGTCTTCTTATTTATTCTCGATCATAGAGACAGTTTATCAAACAATTATGCTATGAGAACACAGAATACCCCATGCTATTTAAACACAGAATGCTAAGAAAGAATGGATAAAGTTTGATATTGTGTAGTTTAGAGGATCATCAAAGAAGAAACTTACAAAGTTTCGCAAAGCTCGATTACAACGCTTAGAATCAAAAGCAGTTACAGTAAAATTTTCAAATATGGAGCTATCTAGCCATCTTTATCATAGTTGTTTCATGATATTCATCAGGAGTCCTTTTTCAGTTCTCATATAGATGGTGGAGCGCTAAAGCTTCTCCAATGTTTTGAGGACGAATACGTGAGGCAAGAATTCTGAACATTGTTGAATTTAGGGGAAGATATCAGAAGCCGACAATCGAAAATGAAAATTTTGAAATAGGAACCTTCTCTAAAATGCGGAAAATAATCAAGTGTTCAGAACAAACAACGCATCTGGCCCGGTATTCACCAAGTAGAATAAAGCCGTTATAGAAAATTGCAGCAGTGTTCTGTCATATACAGTGGTAGATTTATTCGCGAAAGCCGTCATAACCTGTTTATGAATAAATGAAGGATATTGTCGTCTGTGGAGACAATGCCATTCTTTTGCCACGTCATTCCGATTGGCTGAAAATGCGTGGAAAATGCACCAAGAGGCTCATTGTTAGGCCCCTACAAATGCCCTTTGCTTGGCTAACATGATAAAACCAGATTTGGCAGCTTTTTAAACGTCGAAACATTTTACCTGATTCACCTGCAACTTTTTCCCTCGATCATCTGATGGCTTTACACTCCTTCAATTTGGACATGAATTTCTTTCCAAAATGAAGGATTGAAAGATCTAATACCAATACTATGTGAATTCCAAATTGTGTGCATGTTTGTCTGGAATTACCCGTTGTTCGTTTCAGATAAATATTTGCCAGTAAACCCTGAGTGTGGTGAATATTTGAAAAGGCTAAAGAATTCTGGAAAGAGAATATTCATGATCACAAATAGCAAGTTTGATTTCGTGTAAGTTAAATCTTAGTTCTAATTAAAACATTTTGACAGTTTAGTTTGGGTGAAGTTTATTTTATTTTATTTTTATTTTATTCTTATTTATACACAATACCCTATCAGCATAACAAAGTAAATATAAATGTTGATAATATCATGAAAAAATAAAGCTGCTCTTCCAAGGGGTTGTGTTTGTGTCCCTCTACCTCAAGAACTCCCTCAGTCTTACTTTGAAGGAGCTCAATGAGGCGGAGTAAGTTTGCTCGTTATGATGAGCATTGAAGAGAAAATTGTTTGGACTCATATTGTTTTTTTTTCTAATTACAACTGCTCAACTTTAAGGCAGATTTTAAAATTCGCCGTGACTTAGAAGCTGTGTAGCGTGCTCAGCACCGATTCTGTTTTTCTGAAGCTCTAGAGACATATCCTATCTCTGTCACCGTGTCAGACTATGTATTTCAACAATGTTTCATGCTTATATCACAATTTGGAGCATCGTTATTCTATGAACTATCGTAGAGGCCTGGAGCCTAGTACCCCAGGTTAGAAATAGCACTAGGGATGTTTTTTCGAACGGGTCTCCATCCTATCACTTTTGTCGTATCAACCTGTGTATTTTGACCAAAGTTCATAATCATATCACAATTTGCACGCTGTTTTCATTGACAATCCTGACGTTTCGACTGTCTTCAAATTTAATTTTGTTGAAGTCTTTGACAATGTGCTTTTTTATTCTTTTTAATTTGCATGTGATGAAATTTAATTGGAGCAAAACGAAGATTATTTTGCTCTTCATGTTAATTTCTTTGGGTTGACAGTCTCTTCGTAGCATTCTGCATTAGTTTTCTCTGAGTGTTTTCACCCCTATTCTGTCTGGCACAGAGGCTTTTATAAAATGTTCAAATTTTTGAGATTCAACTGTACTTAGAAACAAGATGAAGTTATTTTTGCGGTGTCTTTGTCTTTTTCCTGCTATCTTCTCTCGCTATTTTCCCCTAGAATCTCACTCATTATCTTTTACGTCGCATTCTTGCGTCGCATTCTTTTCTCCATTCTATTGATACACTATCTTTTGTATCAATCCTTCTTTCTCTGCTTCTTTAGTTCTACGTACTTTTTCTCGTTACTACTGACGAAGGGTCAATGCGGAAACGTGTAGTATTTCAAGCTCTAGGCTATATACTATATTTAACGTACTTTATGCTTTATAACATGTTCGAGTTTTTGAGATTCAATTGTACACCTCAGAGGTGCAAAAAATCTTTTCCTTTCTGGGAATCTGGTAAATGGGGAACATTTTCTGTGAAGTCACATTATGTTTAGCAAAATGTCTTTGCTGGACATGACGTGTAGACTAAGTCTGATGGATATTCCAGCCAAGCTGGAGTTTCAAAATTATCTTTCACAAACTTACTTGAGTGAAGAATTCTTGAAAATTCTTAAGAATCATTGTGCATAATGATGTTCGCAAGGACTTCCATTTTACGTGAGATTATGATTAGCAGGATAGAAGAGTCAAAATATTTCCAATTTTTTGCAGAAATTGAAAACAATCATCTTCTCCTTGTGTGAGAAAACCTTTAGTGAATAACTTTTTTCTGGCAAAGCTGAAAACTTTCTGGGAACCTAGTTCCCAGGTTCCGATACTTTTTGCAGCTCTGGTACACCTTTGCAGTGTGTTTATCTTTTTTCCACAACTTCACTTAGGAACAAAGGTATGAAACACTTGATTGGACCTGATTGGAGAGATCTGTTCGACGTCATTATTACTAATGCAAGAAAGCCAAAGTTTTTCAGTGATATTCAAAGGTATGACGTGATATTCATTGATATCAAGGTATCATAGGGCTTTTTTACGATATCCAGTTAGAGGTATCTTTTCTCCAAAAAAATTGGAAACAAGGGACCATTATGGAAATATGGTCAACTCCACCTTTTAATGATATCCCTGTCACTTTAATTTAGGGTGCTTGTAACTTGCATTTATCTAATTTTTCTATGTAAATTGTATTGTAAATATTTGATTTATTTATTATTCTGTTTTACCATTGTAAATTTTTTTCATGGCAAATTTTTAATTACTGGCTTATTTGCTTACTTGCGTACTTAATCACTTACTTACTTATGCAAGAAGAGTGATACGATGGAATTTTGTGAGACAGTGCATCCCCGCATTTAAGAACCCACAGAAATAAGAACCTGCATGCTGTATTTTCTGAGTTCTGCACCTTCTAATTAAGAGCCTGTTTCAGTTTGATAAACGAATATGTTCTTATCACAAGGAAAATGAAGTTAATTTTTGATTGGGTGCTAAAATTTGGATCTCCTTCTTTGCTATTTGTTCACTCAAAATTAGATACAGAGTTGATAATAACATTGACTACATAAATAGAATGAACAAAGGGTTTGTAAGTCTCTTGGTGAAGAATCCTACGATGATCGTTGATAAAAATTTGCATAAAAGGAGACTTTAAATAACAGCCTTCAAGAACCTTTATACCCTGAAAAGATATAAGTATCTCGTACGCAGGGATTTACTGTATCGCACCTCGTCGGTCCAAATAGTGAAATTCTTTACACGTGCATTGGAATGCGTTGTTTCACATCTTTAATTGACTGACTTTACCGCCGGATCAGTCCAAACGGACGAGGCTTGAGCCATACCCCTACAACGTCAGCGTCATGAAAAGGTTCGCGGACTCAATTAGCTTACTTGGCACAAAAATCCTTAATTCAATCCCATTTGGATTCAAACGACATTTTACTGTTCCATTCAGTATCGGTTAGAAATGTCGCATGGAAATTTATTTAATATGGTGGTGATCTTTTACCAAAACTGTAACTTTGCTCTCCATAAGTGGTGAATATCATCGAAATCGTCCTGCTGAATTATGTTCGGTTTCAGCCTATAAAACAAGATGCAACAGTTGCAGGAAGCTCTTCATTTCTACTGAATACTGAATACTGCATGTATATTTTCTTGCCATTAGAAATTGAATTAAAATATAAAATTAATAAAAGGAAAGTGTTCTAAATTACAGGAAGACGATATTTATAGGCAAAAAGTTAAAATGAAGTTTAAAAACACCCCAGGTTAAGATGGAAGGGATAGAATTTAAAAGGTCAATATGACCTTGTTTCCATAATGGTCCATCCGGAGGTGTTAGTGTTCGGAGGTGTTCCATAATGGTCCCTCCGGAGGTGCATACCTCTCACCCTTTATCCTCCTTCAAAGTCCATGCCTCATCCCACCGGTTGAGTGAAGAAAAGAAGGTTTCCTATTTGAATGACTACTGACAGGTAAGGCGAAGCAAATGTGATCATTTTCAATTGTTAAATTCAATTAAGAAACTTACCCGGATTACATCTCCACTTCTTTCTGAAGTCATAAAAGAGTATTGAGAGAATCCCCTTCAACCGTGAGTGGTAGGACACAAGTTGGTTGAATTAGATCGGATCAGCTTCCTTGCCTGCCTTGAAATGCAATCCAGTAAAGTTCTTTTCATTGACTGTGTCTTTGGCGTTGGAATCCATTTTCAGACGTTGGCGTTGGAATCCATTTTCAGACGTATTTCCTGGCCTGGAACGAGTGAGCGGTCGAGTGAGGTCAGACTTTGGATGGGTGACCTCGGAGGCCTGACCTCACAACTCACCTCGTTGTCCTTCGGAAGGGACGTTAAACTAGGTGTCCCATGCCTGGATGCGGCATGCACAGTGGGCCTAAATTAGCTTTCAGTAGCTACATATCCTGACAAGCCCACTCAAAAACAAATTGAAAACAAACAAAAGAGCAGAACTCCGTCACATGTGCCATTTGAAATTTTTGGTCCAAAGTCGCCGATAGGCATTTTCTGCGCAATATTGAAGTTTGGCTGAGAAAGGCTGCCAACTCCAAAGACACGGTCAAGGAAGAGAATTTTATGACATTTAAAGGTAGGTAAATAAGCTAATTCGATCTAATTCAACTTAATAGTAACCTACGACTTGTGCTTTTTCATGCAGTGAAGCAAAATGCATAGCAAATCCCAAGCAACTTAGACTTAATATTGGATGATAACAACTCAAGCTGAGACTATCAAGTTTGTCAACCTTGTGTGTCGAAGGAGCTTTCGTCTTAGCAAGCTGTTTAGATTCGCCGTTTTCCACCTGAGATCTTCATGATTATTTCTACCCATGCAGCCATATCATAAGAATTTTTGCTTCAAAAAATTCCGTCCGTTGCGAGGGAAGTAAAACTAGTGGTGTGGATGTCGCACGCGCAGTTTCAATTTCATGATTCATCCATCAGTCGTAAATATAATCAGTATAATTGCTTACACTACTCTCTGAATAAACACACAAATCTTAACCAATAACAATTACCAGTACTTAACATAGCTACACTAAATAAATAAAGGAGACGCACGAGCTACTCATAGTAAGCCCAAATCAGGCGTAATTTATCTAGATATCGGTCCATCCTCGTATTTTCGTATTTTCGTTTTGCCTCGTATTCAGAGTCAAATATTCTTAAGAATAATACTTAAGACGTACTACACACATATGTTTTTAATTATGAGGATCGTGATGATAGCTTTGCTTCTCATGCAATGAGCTCCATGCGATCTGACATCACAATTGTTTCTCGACCTATGCCCTTGGTTCAATTTGACGCAACAATACCCGAATATTTCTGACGTCACAATCGAATCAAATCACTATAAATCTGATGCATTGCTGCGGATCTTTGCACTTGAATTTTACTGATTGTACTGCAAGTTTGCCTGTGAGATTTCAAAGTTTAAACTGTAGTAATATTGAGCTGTTTGCAAAATGAGTGGATCATGCAAAGATGCGGTCAGAAGAAAGAGAAGGGAAATGAAATTCGAATGTGGAATGAGACTGATACAGTTGGAAAAAAGGAGCATTGCTACATGATAGCTGTCGTCTCGCTTCTTAATCAAATATGGATGAGTGATTACCGCTTACTTCATTCTGTTTAGGCCGTTTCGATTGATCGACACTTCAACAGGATATCCGACATGGAAACAAGTCAGCAATTTTGAGCCTGGTCAAGTATATTCAGAGGTAAAGAAAACTTCGTTTATTCTTTTAAAACGTCTATCGAGGCCGGGGAATTTATTTCATTTTAAAAGCCATGTGAAAGGGACTTACAATGTACGAGAACTTTACTGGATAGGGCACAGGTAATGGGGAAAAATCAATAAAAACAACAAGTACCTCTCTTTTTAATTTACTTTTTGCCAAATTTGCCAACTTTGTCTAAACTCAAAAAGAGGAAACGGGAACTGTTCGTGTGATAAACATCATCATCGTTGGCTTAATCTAGGAAAAGTTGGCGAATTGGGCAAACACTAAATTAAATAGAGGGGAACTTATTGTTTTTATCAATTTTCCCAATTACCCGCGGACAGGGCATACTTTAAGGGAAGAAATTTTCGCATTTTTTGTTTCTCTGCCGATATTCACGAAAGCTTATATTCCACGAATTTTGGGAAAGTTTATTCCTACGAAATGTAAGCAAATGCCTAATCAAATATTTATATGATCAAATTTTTGTATTCTTCTCATTATTTTGCATCATGTTTTAATGAGATGGAAAGTGAACATGTTTAGAAGAGTCATTGAAGAGTCGAGAAACGTTTGAGACATTGCGAAATTTGATAAGAAGCCTAATTCGCAAAAGTTTATTCTCCCATCTCCCAAAACTAGTTGATTCGTGAAATTTTAGTCAAAAATTTCATTTTTTCTTAAACTGGACAGTTTCTTCCCTAAAAGTTGTATGATATCAGACATTTTCAGCATTAATTATAGAGCTCTTAGAATCGAGGAAGAAGTTTTTACGACAACACGGTTATCTTATTGCTATAATTTTTAAGTTTGTCGATTTTGCTTGAGTCTTGAATTCTCCCCGCCCTAAATACATTCCCGCAAATAGCGGTACTACTGTAAAAACCCACGTAAAAACCTACAATTTTGCAAGTCAGCCTGATTAGGTTCTTATGTATTAAGTATTTAGTAGGAAATAAGGTTGTTCAGGTTCTTAAATTGGTTCTGATTTCATCCAGGGCTTCTAGGTATTTCTTTTGTTCAGATTAGTACTTCAAGCCTATTATTTACTGTCAGTTGAGAGACACCTGAGCTCATGAGGCATTATTCAAAACATCAGTTCGTGGAAGAATCAGAAATTTTACAGAATACAATGAAAAGCTTTCAAAGCATCTTTAGAGCTCTTTGCAATTTGCACATATGGCAGAATCAGTACATATAGGCTCAATGACAAAGCAACTAGAGTTTTGATTTAGTTTGATGATCTCCACGAATAAGAACCTATTCCAAATTTGAGGCTGAATTGGTTCTTATATATTGGGGGTCTAATTCCAGAATTTTCAGCCTGTAGGTTCTTGATCACTAGGTTCTTATACGCGGGTTTTTACTGTACTGTCTCTGTTTAGGATAAGAATAGCCAAGAAGAAACTTTTTAGAAATTACCACGCGTTCACTTCTCAAATTATCCATTATTAAGATTCTTATCCATTATCAACATTATGCCGTTGCTATCGTAAAAGCTGAGTTTACATGTTCCTTTCACAAATGTATCTTGCTGGAGCATAATCCGTTGTGTTATTTGGTAAGACTGGTGCGACCAAATGCTATTGAAATAGCAGATGCAAGAATTGAAGAGCATCTCAGTTTTTGACATACTGAGCACTTTCGTATCATCAGAGTGTTATTACAGAGGTTTGAAGAGCATCAGTATGCAAACAACGTTGACTGATTTCTTAATATCGTTTTATCATACAAGTATTATTCCTTTTCATTCTTTCAAGGGTAATATCAATCTGTTCACACGTTTTACTGAATGGGAAGGACCTCATGTGCTGTATTTTGGTGATCATGTTTACAGTGACTTAATGGTAAGACATTTCCATTCCTCCATCATCAAATGCGTGCTGTACCCTTTCCGCCAAAACGGTGCAGGCGTTTTAAAAATCTTACTACTCACAGTACTGCAATGAATCGAATTCTGCTTGGTAGCAGAAACAACACTGGCTTATTTTTGTGATTTTTCGCATTTTTATAAGCAAGGAAAGCATAGTTGAATTCGACTTTACGAAAATGTGTTGCAAAATGGCATGTGTGAAGTTTCTTCACGATTTCATCAGGTGGCCCTGTTCACACATTTGGCAAGGAAGGGATTTTAGTAACGTCAAACTTTTCTGCCGCGTAGCCCAAAAGAAACTTCATGAGTCAGATCACGCCTACAATCGCGGACAAAACTCGTTGGGACGGATGAGTTTTGCGTTAAAAGAGGCCTTTCCTGCATGTAAACTGCTACGTTCCAGTGCTAATGCCCCCCCCCCCCCCCCATTTCACCGTTGGTTGACATAAGACATATTTGTCAACTCATCCATGACTTTTTTATCAGCGTTCAACATTACAATGGGCGGGGAGTAGGGGGGGGGATCTCAACTCGGAATTTCCTCCGAAATACAAAGTGTGTCAAGAGTTTTTTCCGCGATCCTAGCTTCCAGAAAGCAAATGTAATGAACAAAAGCAAGGTATCAGCATGTACCTGAATGGCTCAGCTATCGATTGAGACGTTGAAAATATGGCAATTCGTTAACTCTCCCAGCCTCTTCCAGTCGTTGTTTTAGACGATTTGGAAGAAGCCGAATTCTAACCTTGTTTAATAGGAGCACCAGAATTGGCATTAGAAGCAGAGATAAGTCATTTTGCAACCAATAGAATTCCCAAGATGACTTCACACCCATCCTGGGGTAAAGTTTTAACGAAGTATTGACTGGAAATCTTGGCGATTTATCTCACTCCAAGTGAGAAATGTAAGACTGTAAATTTTCATTCAATGAGGTTTCTCGGATGGTAATCATAGCTTAAAGGATCTGTTTTCATCAAGCATGTCTTGCAGGTGCCGTCTCTTGGTTTGCCTTTGTTGTCGCCATTTTCATGGCCCGTGAACAACAAAAGGCAACCAAGAGACGGCACGTGCAAGGAATACTAGATCAAACGGGCCCTTTAAAGTGACCAAGCAGCATCTCAAAAGATAAGAGGCTAAAACATTATCAGATATTTTCTTATTCAGACAGCAAGTTATGGTCTGACGCGTGATGTTTTTTAGGTCGCCCGGTATATTGTCAATGCTCATAAACATGGAAAGTATCACAAAAATACTGAAATTTTTCTGCTATCAAGGAAATTTAATTTATTCAGCTCCATTTATTACTCTAGCTCTACAATTTTTCAAACGTCTGCTTTTTTGTCGTACCTGCCACCAAAAGGTATCCACCTTCGAAAACAGGTGTCGCAGAAAAAATTATGAAGATTTGGTTAGGTCTAGTGATGTGATATTGGGGCTAATCAATGGCCAATCACTCTCAAGATATCTCTTAATACTCACGTTTGAAAAATCACCAAAATTTGATTACTTGGCCCATCTTCAAATTTCTTTTTTTTTGAACTGGATCAATGAACACATTATTTTCTCAGACATAGCAGATCTTGTAATTGGTTTCAAAATTAGCAAATTTAGCTCTTTTAGGGTTATCTTGTTTTGAATCATACTGCAAAGCACTGATGATTGCTAGATCACTTTCTTTGTGCATGTAAAGCTTTCGCTTCGGCATAAAGGACAGAAAGTAATGTGCACTATCAATGGAGACTTCAGTGATGATAGAAAATCTGAAAATTTTGATACCAAGGAAAAATTGAGTATTTTTCTTTAAAATGATAACTCAAAGTAAGGTTTTACAATGTGCAATTTTTCTACCTTTTTTATTTAAAGAAAATATTTCATTACCTTTAAATATTTTGGGTCCTTGTCAAAACATATGTCAAAACATGTCAAAACATGTCAAAAAGAAAACTTTCTCAAAGGTTTTATCAATGGGTTGATTTAAGGTGCAGTGATGACCAATTTGTGCAGTGAGGAATCAATAATGTGCGGCGTTGAATTTAGTATTGTGCTGTAATGAATTTTTTCACATTTCAGTTTGAAATACTTGAAACACTACTGTTTTGGACGTTTTCAGGATGAATGCTTCTTCTCAATGAAGTTCAGCTTAGCAGTCCAAAGAGCAGGGGTAAATTTTGTAACAATAGAAATTTTAGTTTGTTTATATTTTGCACCATAGCCAATCAACGAGCTCCATTTTAATAACGTGATCAACAAATTCCCGCGTCGAGAGTCGTAGCTGTGGGGAAAACCATAGGAAAACTACCCTCTCAACTTTTGGTCGCCGCGAAAATATACTTTTGAAGAACCTTTAGAAATTTTAAATCTGTGTTGTCAGATAAATTTCCTAACCAGGGTTGCTTGCCCACTTGTCTGCTATACCTGGTTTTTGTGCAATAATTTCTTGAAACGTCGTCATTTCACGGACCTCTCGTTTCCTAGCTGAGGTCCAGCGCAAGAAAACTAATCTTTGCCTTTAGGAACGACAAAATGGCACTATTAACGGCTAACATCAGTTTCAGACTGGAAACTAAAGTTACAATATATTTGATATCGATTTCCCCGAACTAAGTGTTGCAGCAGCTATAGTCGTCAATTGAAATTGGCCGCTACAACAAAATTTGCAGAACAAGAAAAATCAGCATGGAAGGGTTTCTCTTCTGGGTGTTTGGCGGGTGTTTTTGTCAATTCGTCAGAGTAACATGACGAATCATTTGCTGGTTTCTTCGGAAAATAAAAACACTAGGACAACACTAAACAAGACTTTAGCCGGTGAACTGAAAGAGCAACCAAGAAATAGCTACACAACAAAGTTGTGCAACAAAGTTTTATGTTATTCAAATTTGGATTCTCCAAATTTAATGATTATGATAAAGTTTCCTTTCGATGAATGTTGGAAGAATACACATATATTTGTAAGAGATTTATAACTTAGTCTAGTATTGAAGGTTTATCAAAATTATCAGATTCTCGGTCAAGGATCGAGTTTCTTACGAGTTACGAGTTCCATAAAAATCACTTGTACCCTCGAGAACATTTTTAGGCATTAACTCGAAGTAGATACCCTCCAAGTAATATGAGACAGGAAACAAATGAAATGAATATTTCTATGCTAAGACTTTCCTTGACTAAGCAGGAAATTTCTTGATAATTTTGCCAGTTCTGGAGTTTGGTAGCCTTTTAGATGCTTCCGACCCAGGTGTGTAAAATTCAAATTCATAAATTCCGAAATATTTACCGGGTGTCTCAAAAAAAAGTTCCCCCTTTTCACTAGAAATAGGAAGGAAACGATAAGGTATCATTACTCTCCGAGTGGACAGCTAAATTTACCAATCTTCAACTTAGATCCACATACCTTGCATTTAAAAATTGGTCACCAAACACTGGAGATACAAGCTTGCAAAGTCAAAATTTACAGTGCACCCGAAACCAGAGGTTTTGTAAAAGGGCCTAGCCATTATTTGCTATCACAGGCATGTTGCACAGGAATTTTGACTTTTACCTTTACCTGACTCCATTGAAAAGAATTATACCTTAAAATGCTTCAATTGTTCTACAAATACTTATTCCTTTGAGGAATCAATCCGTGCATTGCATTCCACTCCAAGTGTCAAAGAAGAAGAAAAGGAACACATGCATGCTCATTTGGGAGATGTTGCACGACTTCATCATTCTTACCACATTTTTGTTATATTTGTTTAATCAGGGCGATTTCCACGAGTCTTTTTTATTCTTTTCAAAAGCGAAAAACTGAAAGTTAAAGTTTACAGGTGCTTTGGAAACGATCCATAATACAAATCATGGCTAGGCCCTTTTACAAAACCTCTGGTTTTGGGTGCACTGTAAACTTTGCCTTTGCAAGCTTGTATCTCTGGTGTTTCGTGGACGATTCTTAAATGCAAGGTATGTGAATCTACGTTGAAGATTGATAAATTTAGCTAACTACTCGGAGTGTAATGGTATCTTATCGCTTCGTTCCTATTTCCAGTCAAAAGGGGGTACTTTTTTTGAGACACCCGGTATATTTATAAAGTTCTTCATTCTCCAATTTTATTTCAAGGCGAAATTAAATCCGATGTTCAACAAGACATGAGCTATGTGATTCCTCCTTTTCCAATTAATCCACTTACCTTTCAAGTAAGACTGACTTATTTTGACTTTTCTGCTCCCTTCTTTTATGTCACTTGTTGGGTAAACCTTCTTCGTGGCCGTAGAGCGCCGTAGAGCTTGCAAAATCAAGATGTCAAAAACAACTTTCTATTAATTCTCGACGGATAAATTGCACGAACTCTTCATGATAATGTCTTCTATTTTTCCAGTTCTGCTGCCAAACGGTGCCAAAATCTTATTCAGTTTTGTCCCAAGATTTTCATCATTTATCGAAGCAAGCAAATAATGTTTCAGTCCAGTTTTGAATAACAACAGGACGAATCGACTAAACTCCCGCCAAAACACTCGCAAGAGAAACCTTTACATGCTGATTTTTCTTGTTATGCAAATTTTGTTGACAGGGCCATTTAGGATAAGTTGCCGAAAAACTTCTGTTGGGTAAATCAAAATTAAATGTATTGCAACCTTAATTTCCAGTCTGGAACTGATTTTAGATGTTAAGAGTGCCACTTTGCCGTTCCTAAAGGCAAAGATTAGCTTTTATGCGCTTCCTTCAAAGAAAGTGAGAGGCTCCGTGAAATGACGGAGTTTCAAGGAATTATTTTGCAAAAACCAGGTATAGCAGACAAGTGGGCAAGCAACCCTGGTTAGGAAATTTATCTGACAACACAGATTTAAAATTTCTAAAGGTTCTTCAAAAGTATATTTTCGCGGCGACCAAAAGTTGAGAGGGTAGTTTTCCTATGGTTTTCCCCACAGCTACGACTCTCGACGCGGGAATTTGTTGATCACGTGATTAAAATGGAGCTCGTTGATTGGCTATGGTGCAAAATCTAAACAAACTAAAATTTCTATTGTTACAAAATTTACCCCTGCTAGTCCAAACAGGAACCTTTTCCGTTACTAATTCATCTCTTCATAAATTCTCCAAGCAGATTGTTGGGAAAAGGTATGCAATTCGGGTGTTATTTAGTAGAAAAGTGAAACAACTGTCAATACCAGCATAGACCAGAATTGGATTTGAAATAATTAAGTGGTCAGAACTTAGAATCGAATAGTACAACCCGATTTTGGGAAATCAGTTGCGTGCCAAAGTGCCTTGCAAAAGGAGAAATGTGTTCATTCTAGCCATTCAAGAGGTCATACTTTCAAATATTTTCTAGCACGATCTCCAACCTCAAATTGCACAACATCTGCACAATCCAATAATGGTTTTCAAGCATCAATGTATTATTTTGCTTTCCAGTTTATGGAAAGTTTTACGTTCCACATAGTCTCCGCCCACAAGAGATATTTCCCAAACCTATTGCCACACTATTTTGCCACACTCTTTGGACCCAAAAATGGCCGCTTACGCTATTTTGTGCAGTGATGAACATTCCTTAAATTGATGCCTTTTTCAATAAACGATTTTTGGTAACTTTTTAAACAGGAATACTTTTTATTGGTACACCCGGTAGTTAACTTGAACATAAATACCTTTTTTGTTGATTTTGGTGCTTTGACAGTAGAAGTATCAGTCTTGAATGTTCAAATTTGCGTCCATCACAAAACCAGAACTTTTACCTTTTGGCCTAAGCAGACTCTTGAATCATATAGAAGTCAAATACTAGGACTGAAATTAAGGAAAAATTAAAAACTTCAGAATTGCTGACTTCTAGCAAACAGAATGCAGTATGATCTAACATTGTTCAAATTTTATCAAGACCACCTTTGATTTATTAGCTGTGCTTCAAGAATTTGTTCAGACCAAAGCCCCGAAACTCTGGTTTAGAGGTGGTCACAGATTCGAGCTGTCTAGATTAATATTTCAGCTTCCAAAGCATCAATACCAACACACGAGTTACCTGTGTTCAAGTTTTCTATCGAGGAAGACTTTGAAGGTGATTAGCCATTGATTAAAGCTGAATTCTCATCTCTGTATCAAGACGAATCTGTAGATAAACTTTTCTTGGGACACCCGTTATAGTTTATAAAAACCACCCACTGTAGTTTCTCGGTGGGCTACTGCCCAACTTGTCAAGGTTTTCCTTGAAATTTTTTTTAAGCATCATAGATCGATCCAGAAGCATAGATCGAATCTTGCAATGACTGAACGTAAAAGAATAATAAGAAAGCTATTACTTCTATCAATGTTTCATTGAAATTACGTAAAAAGAACGTGTTGATGAAAATAATAGGTCCTTCGGTTTCATGTGAAAAAGCTTCTGAATTCAGCTATCAACAGTTGTTTGCGCTTTCAGTTGAATGCCTTGGATTCCTCGTCTTCCTTCTAAATAGTTTCTTGAGAAAAGGTATTCGTAAAGGTTGAAGCATTTTCTATCCCAGCGGTAGCCATTAGTAGATATGACAAACCTACCCACGTGAACTTTCAAGGTCAGTTTAGTTACATGCTAGATGGAGTGAAATTAATAGGATATTCTTTATTTCAGGATCCAGTAATGAGACATGGATGGAGAACTGGAGCAATTCTACCTGAACTTGAGGTATTGGGCACACACATACTTTCTACTGGGTGAGCCAGAAAAGAGTTCCCACTTTTGAAACTTCATAGCGTCAAGAGTACTTCACAGATTTTAATGATTCAAATTCTACTTAAAAGCCAAAAGATCGAAGTATTTTTATGATTTTCTCACTGTCTTGAGAGCACTGTAAATATAGGTAATTCAAGTTTACGAACATTTCATAGTTGCAAAATGACTGAAAAATGGGCTAAAACATTTATCAAATCACAAAGGACTCCTCGCACAGATCAATAAAGAAAAAGCAATTGTTTATGGGTGAGAGATATCCACTACACACTTATTATCATGGGACTGAAAATCTTCAGCATTTGTTTGACAACTGATGTCATATAACTCTTGAGAGGCGTGAAATACCCATTGCGTATTGTTATGTGTTGCGGTAGTCCTTACAATTTGATCAATGTTTTCGGCCCTTTTTCAGCCATTTTGCAACCAAAAAAATTTAATAAAGTTAAATGCACCGATATTCCGACGTTTCTAAAACACGGAACAAGCGGAACAAGCCTGTAACAAGCGGAACAAGCAAGGAACAGGTCAGTAACAAGCGGAACGACCCAGGAACAAGCCAGTAACAAGCGGAACGAGCCAGGAACAGGCCAGTAACAAGCGGAACAAGCCAGTAACGCATTGAACAAAGCGTGGAATTAGCATGGGTACATGGTTGAACCCCAAGAGATAACGTTAACATTGCCGCAAGGGCCGTCCGTTCCAACGGAAATTTCCAAAAATTGTTGCGGTGTGAAATGCACAAGTAACCGTATTTTCTTGTTACAAGAAACTTGTTATGAGAAACAGATCGCCATAAAGTTAAGAAACTCCAACACTGGGAAAATATAACGTAAGAGAGCGACTTGCGGATTTTTCTTGGAAAGAGAAGGGTTTTTGCCGAAATTGCAGGGGATGTTTAGAAAATGATACGTCCCTCGTAAGGTACTATTCATTTTGATAAAGAAAATCCAACATATTTTACTTTTATTGATTGACGGTGCACTTCTTCGCTATTCTGATTTTACAGGCCCTTTCACTTTAGACTTGCTTAGTGCTGATATACCAAGGAATAGACTTGGAGCAAGTCTACTTTCACTTTCATCTGGCTCTATTTTTGTATAAAGTGTCGAAGTTTTGAAATAACATCAAACAACTAACCTGACTGGTCAAGCTTTTGTTCCTTTCACCCTTTTGCATGAATTGAAACCAAGTTACGTTTCAGAAAAATGTTTCTGCGGAGGAAGAGTCATATGGACTGACATCAGTGAATGCTACATCTATTTTTTCAACGTATCATCGTCCATAGCAAGATGCAAGGTTTGAACAAAAAACAACAACTTAACATTATCGTAAGATAAGATGAGATAGAGCACGACAATTTGCGAATAACGGATTTCCGACTGTTGCTAAGGCTGTCGGAATTGGACGCGCTTGCCTCAGTCCCTTTTTCCTAATTGGCAAATGGTCTATTAAAGTATTCAAAGGTATTCAGGCATCCGTTAGGTATTCATAACGGATAACCAGAATTAAAGTATTGAAAGATAACCAGAATTAAAGAACCCTTGAGGTCGCATACGCGTATTTTGCATAAGAAACTGCTTGTAAGAAACTCACCTCTCAGATCGCCAAAAAATTAAGAAACTCCAGTACAGGGAAAATATAACTTAAGATTATTGTGGCAAACGAGATCCTTAACATAGTTTACTTTATTCTAACCCCGGGGGGTACTTGACCTAAATTTGTACGAGGATGTGCCCAAGAAAAAAAAATTTCACCCTGCTCCAGAATTTCTGCCTTGAAAAGATACCCTGTTCTAGAAAAAATCAGTGAAAAGTATGCTCAAAAACACCAGAATTGGACTAAATAATAACAAAATTTTCTCTTTTGACATGTTTTGACAACCTGCTCCAGAAAATTTGCCTTCTTTTGATACCCTGTTCTAGAAAAAATAGGCGAAAACGATACCCTGAAAAACGGCACATCCCCGGCGGACAAATATACTAAGTACCCCTCCCGGGATTCTAACACCATTCCTGTATCATATCACTTGGAAGGTACTTGAGTAATGCCTAAACATTGGAAAAACTTCAAAAAACATTGTTTCAAAATTTTCGCTGTGGAACAGGAAGTAAATATCCCCCCCCCCCACTTTTTCCGAATTTTCAGAGCTGGAGCCGCCACTGCGTGATTCCTGCTTTCTTGCTGTCTTTTTCTCATTGTATTATTACCATTTGCCGCTACTTGTTCATTTTACACCGCGATGTATTTCGAAATTTCCGTTGGAATGGACGGCCCTTTTCTTCTCATTGTTGCGGCAATGTTAACGGCAATCTCGTGGGGTTCAGCCATGTACCAGTGCTAATTCCACGCTTTGTTTAATGTGTTACTGGCTTGTTCCGCTTGTTACTGGCCTGTTCCTGGCTTGTTCCGCTTGTTACTGGCTTGTTCCTTGGTTGTTCCGCTTGTTACTGACCTGTTCCTTGCTTGTTCCACTTGTTACTGGCTTGTTCCGCTTGTTCCGTGTTTTAGTAACGTCGCCGATATTCATAGTATTGGTAGGACAGCGAGGAAAGTCGCAAAAATACTTTGATCTTTCGGCTTTTAAGTGGAAATTGAATCATTCAAATCTGCACAGTACTGATGGTGACATGAATTTTCAAAAGTGGGAACTTCTTTATGGTTCACCCGATCACCCGGTACTTTCAAGTGACTAACAATTTTGAGCCATAATTCAAGCTTGTTAAAGGAAATAGACAAGGCGATATCTCTTAGCCGCTATAAATAGGCTAAAGAAACACCCACACAATGCAACGCTAAGTGTCACACCTTTTCAATATGATGTGTCATATTTTAACTTGGTTCCGGCCAGCTTTTAACTATATCGATTCCCTTTTGAAGTATCATCATATTTTGGATATTCACAGTTTTGTTTGTACAAGTTTCTTACCAGCTCCATGACAGTCTTCATGCTTATTTCCTTTGCCGTTTAGATATTCTACCATCTCTTTCAGCTGCGATTTTAGGCCTGTTTTGAATATGAACGTGAAATGTTAGGGCTGATAGCTTCATTTCCATGTTACTAATTTCTTCATACCATGTGCCAAATTGTAAGCTGAAATGTCTACTATGTAGCTAGCATGGTAAGAAATTGCCAGATTTCAATGTTTTTTCTCTGCTTTCAATCAAACACCGGAAGCTTTTTTGGGACTCCCGATTTATCCATCGATTTTGATCAATTTCGTTGTACAGATTAATTGCATATGGCAGACTAGTTCAATAAATTGATCGATTTAGAATATTTCTGCAACATTAGCCAATAAGTTCAAGATTTTGTGACAACTTTATCCTTTGATTCGTTTCGGGCTACATTTAAATATTCTCCTTTCCTTTTCAGAGAGAAATAAAGATCAGTAACTCAAAAGAATATAGAAGAAGTGTTCAGTGGCTTTTGGCACTGGAAAACCTCATGGCAATCGCTCAGGTATCTATTCTCTAAAGTTGAATTAAAACGTCTAGCGTTTTTCTCGCCGATATCAGCATAGACATTAGCCTGATAATCAGACCCAAGTTCAAAGAACTAATGGCCTGTTAAACACCGCCACAAAGTTTGTTCAAGCCTCCTTTCAATAATGCTCAGAATCCAAGGTTCGGTGGAAGTTTATGCAAATAATTTCACAATATTTTGTAAACAAACCAATTATCCATGTAGCTCTTAGAATTTCTTCTGAAAGAGGAATATTACAGTTTGAATATGACCCAGTTACTGTTTGTTCCGCCTTGAATCTGAATTTAATCTTTGACCCAAGCTTCTCCTTTTCAAGGACCAATCATGCAATCAAACTGTCTGCTGAGATTTGTGCTCCGAATGAAAAGCAAGACAAAGGCAATTTAGGCCAAAAAGGACTTGCAGGTAACACGTAAGCCGACTTTGGCGCCACGAAGGATCACGGTTAGCAATGGGTCTTAAAAGTGGAACAGAGTAATGAAATGGTATTCAAACTGCAATGTTTCCTTTTCAGTAAAAATTAGAAAAAAAACACTTGGATAATTGGCCTGTTTACAAAAACTCAGCAAATAATTCGCATAAATTTCCATCGAATCCTTGGATTCTAAATAATATTGAAACGAGGTTTGAACAAGCTTTGTGCCGGTGTTTAAAAGACCAATACAGTAGCTCCTTTGAACTTTGTTCTGGTGATCAGGCTACATAGACATAAAGCTGGTTGTGTGAAAATGGCTGTTGCTTCCTTTGCTGATAAGACTGAATGGCTTTTTTCCAACTTTTCTCCTTTTTGAGAATTCAATTCAAGATTGATATTGATTTAAAACATTTGAAGGTATTGTGTCCATTTTGAATACAGCGCCTTTGCCATATTCACATGAAATTTCATGTGATCATGAACCACGAGATTATGAGTTAGCCAAACTAAATGTAAGCAGATTATTGACTTACTTCTTGTTGCACATCCAGAGCTGAACTGCAGCAGGCAGCCTTGTTTTGAAATTTAACTTCAAGTTTGCATGTGATCAGTTAGATTCTACCAATCACAGTGCACTTTTTTTGTTGGGGAGATGAGATAGGGTAAGCCCGCAGATTTTAAGTGTCCCCCGTGCAAGAAGCGGATGCGTATGCGTAATGCCTGCGACACGGAGTCAAAGAACGAGAATCATGGAGCAGCGAGGAAGGAAGTCGTGGTCAAAAAACAGCTAGGCCGCTGCATTTGTAAAACAGTGGACCCATTTCAGCAGTTTCAATTGTGTTAAACTTTTGTGATTGGAGCAGAGCAGATCATCAGGAAAACAAAGATGAAATCACAGCACGAAGAGTTGCCTGACTGGCGGTCTATTATGTGAACAACAACAAAACAGACACTCGACCTCGATTGTGGGAAACAGTTATTCGAAGCAATTCTAGAATACTCCATCCTATTTTGGAAGCCGTCTCCTTCCAAATCTTTGATCCACTGCAAGGGCCTGAGAATCATTCAGAATACCCCACTATCAGGAATGTCTGTGTTGTGGATTTTTCATGCTTATAGTATTCGTATTATGATGAAGTGATCAGTACTAAAGAGTCATTTAAATAATGAAAAACTAATAATAATTTTAGAGATTTAAAGAACGAAAAATTGTAAGACTCCTAATTAAGTTCCAACGCTCTTTATTTTCTTGATACAGTGCAACGTTGATACGCTTTGCAAGGGAAAGTAAAGGTCAAATCTTCTGCTGATACGCTACTACGATTATTCGCTGTCAAAGCAAAAGTAAAGGTTCTATACTTCGTTGATACAGTGCATGCAACGCCATATAAACTCTGCCCAGCACACGTATATTTTAGTGGACTTGCAACAAGTCTCTCTCGCCGCAAAAACAGGAGAAGGAAAAAAGCGAAAGAGACTTGTAATACTTGGTAGCCTGGATTTGTTGGCTGGACAGGATTCTGTCCAGTCGGCATCCTTTTACAGAAAACCAGTATCCAATCATATGCTTATAAAGGACAATGATACAACATGTAGAGTTGTGACGTAAGTAGTAGCGTATATTTAGGTGTGTCACGTGACACAGGCCGCATGCGTTAGAAACCAAGATGGCTACCAGCTAGGCACGTACTTAGGTGCTCATGTACTTTGGCTACAAAGACGCTATATCTGGCGACGAGGATACACAGAAATCATAATTTTCAAGTTATAAATTAGTTGTGCAACGATGGCACATGCTTTGCCCGCTTTCCCTGCTTTTGACGTGGAAGGAGATCAACATGGATTGAACTTACGATGGCAAGAATACATTGAACGGTTTCAGAACTTTTTACTGGCGTTGAATATCAAAGATGACACAAGAAAGCGAGCCATGCTATTACATTTTGCAGGTGAAGGGGTGTACAGAATCTTCAAAACACTTCCCGATACTGGAGAACCCAAAGATTTTGAAAAAGCGGTCGAGAAACTCACTGGTTATTTTGCACCAAAACAGAACAAAGAGTATGAACGTTACATGTTCAGGCAGGCCCAGCAAGATTCTGCTGAAAGCTTAGATGCCTTCCACACACGTTTAAGGAATTTATCACTGACATGCCAGTTTACAGAGGCAGATTCAGAAATCATAACACAAATAATTCAAGGTTGTTCATCTGGAGCCCTAAGAAGAAGAATCCTAAGAGAGCCCTCAATGAAGTTATCTGAGATCCAAGATCTTGGAAGGGCCATGGAATCATCAAATAGACAAGCATCTGAAATTGAAAGCAATACTGCAGAATCAGTCAATAGACTTGGGAATAGAGCCCCACATCCAAGGAAAGCAGGCCATGAAAAGCCCACCAAGTCATGCTACAACTGTGGAGGGTCATACCCCCATTCAGAAGGCAAAGTGTGCCCTGCAAAAGGAAAGAAATGCCATAATTGTGAGAAATATGATCATTTTAGTAAAGTCTGTAGAGGGCAACGGAAGAGTAATTATGATGAATCAAAAGTGCACCATATAGCAAGTTCCAAAGAGAATACAGTTAACTCTAGCTCTGATGATGAATTTGTTTACACAGTTACTAGACATACCCAATCCAATGCACGAAGACCAAAACCAGAAGCAACCATCAGTATTGGAAAATCCAAGATTAGTATGCTCATTGATTCGGGTGCGAGTGTAAATATCATGGACATGGACACATTCAGCAAACTATCTCCAGCAATTAATCTTCAAAGAACTTCTACAAAAATTCATGCTTATGGAAATACACACAGTCTTTTAGTTGAAGGAAAATTTACAGTCATGGTTGAAACAAGAAGGAGATATTCTACAGCAACATTTTATGTCATACAAGGGTCCAGTGGATGTCTACTCAGCTATGATACAGCCAGTGATTTAGGGTTTATTATCTTAAAAGTTGATGCAATCAAAGAGCAGAAGTCTCTCAGTCATGAGCAAAGTCAAAGGAAGGTGCAATCAAGAGATTTTCCACAAGTTGTCAATGATTATCAAGATGTCTTTAAGGGGATTGGTAAGCTAAGAGGAGTAAAAGTCAAGATTACGGTTGACAACACTGTTCCACCAGTGGCACAATCAGCAAGGAGAGTCCCATTCCACATTCGGAAATCATTGACAAAGAAGCTCAGAGAACTTGAGGAGCAGCAAATCATTGAAAGAGTACCAGAGAATGTCAGTACACCATGGGTTAGTCCACTGGTTGTTTTTCCAAAGCCCCAAAATCCACAAGAATTGCGGATTTGTGTTGACATGCGAAAAGTAAACACAGCTGTGGAGAGGGTACGACATCCGTCTCCAACTGTTGAAGAAATAGTTGAGAAGCTCAATGGAGCAGCAGTGTTTTCAAAATTGGATCTTACATCAGGATATCATCAGCTTGAACTTGATGAAGACAGTCGACATCTGACCACATTTGCCACTCACAAAGGACTTTTCCGGTATACCAGATTAAATTTTGGGTTATCTTCCAGTGCAGAAATTTTTCAGCATGAAATACAGCAGTGTCTTGAGGAGATACCAGGAGCACTGAACATAAGTGATGATATTCTCATTTTTGGAAAAGATCAAGAAAGTCATGATGCAACTCTCCACAATGTATTGGAAATGTTCAGAAAGAAAAATCTGAGAGCAAATTTAAACAAGTGTGCATTTAATAAGAAAAACCTTGATTTCTTTGGGTACCATTTTAGTCATGATGGTATTGCACCAAGTCAGCAAAAGATAAAAGCAATTCAGAATGCACCTCAACCAGAGAATGTTCGGGCAGTCAGAAGCTTTCTAGGTATGACAAATTACCTGTCACGTTTTATTCCAAATTATGCCACCCTAACAGAGCCTCTTAGAAAACTAACAAAAAAAGATGTCAAATGGACATGGACAGATGATCAACAGAGCTCTTTTCTCAAGGTTAAAGAAGCTATTATGAGCAGTCATGTAATGTCATATTTTGACCCTTGCAAAGATACAGAGATCATTGCAGATGCTAGTCCTGTTGGACTCGGTGCTTTATTATGTCAAAAGGAAAAGTTAAGAGATGGAACAGAGAAAATTTCAGCAATTGCGTATGCAAGCAAAGCCTTGACAGATGTTGAGCAGCGGTATAGCCAGATTGAAAAAGAAGCCCTTGCCTTGGTATGGGCCTGTGAAAAGTTTCATGTATACGTCTATGGAAAAAGTTTCACTTTAGTCACTGATCATAAGCCACTAGAGTTTTTGTTTAATAAACCGGGTAGTCGACCACAAGCTAGAATAGAAAGATGGACAATGAGACTCCAAGAGTATGACTTCACTGTATGTTACAAGCCAGGATCTAATAATCCAGCAGACTATCTTTCCAGACACCCAGTGCAGCTTGCAAAATCTAAATCAATTGCTGAGGAGTATGTTAATTTCATTGCATCTAATGCAGTTCCAAAAGCAATGACAAGAGATGAAGTTCGAGATGAGACCAACAAAGATTTAACTATGCAGAAGCTAAAAGAGTGTTTGCAAAGTGGAAAGTGGTTCATACTAAATCAAAACAAAGAGAAATTTCAAGGAAATTACTGTTTCAGTGATCTACAAGCATTTAAACAAGTAGAGAAAGAACTCTCTGTTACAGAAGATGGTATAGTTCTTAGGGGAACAAGAATTGTGATGCCAAAAGCTCTTAGAGAGAAGGCTGTAGAGATAGCACATGAAGGACATTTAGGTATAGTGAAGACAAAAGGTTTAATAAGAGAAAAAGTTTAGTTCCCTGGAATAGATAAGTTAGTTGAAAACAAGACAAAATCATGCATTGCCTGCCAAGCCACCATAAAAGAAAACAAGCTAGAGCCACTTAAGATGCAAGATCTGCCAGATGGTCCATGGGAAGTAGTCGCAGTAGATTTCAAGGGTCCCATAGGAGAGAATCACAAGTATATCTTAGTTTGCATGGATGAATTTTCCAGATATCCTGAAATTGAAATTGTTCCTTCTACTAATGAGAAATGTGTTATACCAAAGTTAGAAAAGATTTTTAGCACGCATAGAATACCTGTCATTATGAAGTCTGACAATGGGCCTCCTTTCAATGGCTCAAAAATGAAAGAGTTTGCAAGACAAAGTGGATACACTCACAGGAGAATTACACCAGAATGGCGAAGAGCAAATGGAGAGTGTGAAAGATTCATGAGAAATTTGAACAAAGTTATCCAGGCAGCTCATATTGAAGGAAAAAGTTGGCAACAAGAAGTGTTCAACTTTGTGAGAAATTACAGAGCCTCTCCACATGCCACCACAGGGGTCCCCCCTGCTAAGCTCTTAATGGGTAGAAATATTAGAAAAAAACTACCAGAGCACACCTACAATCAAGTCAACAAGGATTTAAGAGATAGAGATGAAATGAAGAAGAGAAAGATGAAAGAATATGCAGATGAAAAGAATCATGCTTCAGAATCAGATTTAAAGGAGGGAGATAGAGTTATTGTAAAACAAAGACAAAGAAACAAGGCTATGTCTCCATATGACCCAAAACCGTACACTATCACACAAAGAAATGGAACAATGATTACTGCAAATAGAGATGGAAAGAGTATTACAAGGAATGCTTCGTTCTTTAAAAGAGTAAGAATAAAGGACTGTTTGATTCAATCAGAGAATAAAGATGATGATAGTGATAATGGCGTCAGTGGGGATAGAGTTCATCAGGAGCAAAGAGAAGAGGAAGTAGACGAGGCAAATGATCAAGTTCGAAGATATCCCAGAAGGATCACTGCTCGACCAAACTACTATCATGAAACAACGGTATAGTGTGTGACATTTCGGACTGGACGGTAAGTCATGATGGAAACGTAAGTGACAACTTTATTTCCCTTTTATTCTTAATCAGTTGTTAGGTTGAGCCAGAAGACTCTTATTCACTCGAAAAAATTTCAAATTCAGTTTTCATACTTAATAGTTTTAGCAAATTGTTAAAACTTATTTTGAGACAAGACTCTTACTCGTTCAAAACAAAAACAGTTTCAAGTTAAGTTTATTTTCAGTTTGATTAACAGAACTTTGTTTAAAGGGGGGTGATGTAGAGTTGTGACGTAAGTAGTAGCGTATATTTAGGTGTGTCACGTGACACAGGCCGCATGCGTTAGAAACCAAGATGGCTACCAGCTAGGCACGTACTTAGGTGCTCATGTACTTCGGCTACAAAGACGCTATACAACAGAGCGAGGCTCTACGATGTTCTTTGACAATGGCCGACTCAAGTTTCGATGAAACAGTTGACAGTAAACCCGTTATTTTTAGAATGGAAGCAAGGCTCGGTAGCTCATGAATATTAATGAGCATGCCAAGTATTACAAGTCTCTCTCGCTTTTTTTCCTTCTCAAGTTTTTGCCGCGAGAGAGACTTGTTGCAAGTCCAATTTTTTAGGGAACTGCTCTTAAGAAACTCAACTTTAAGATAACCAAAACTTAGTAGTGGGCAATTACAACTTAAGAAAGTATTTGTTTCGATAAAGGAAGTATGTCACATATCTTCACTTTTTTCACTGGTTTCCTGTATATAATTACGCAGAAGTAAAATCTAAAGATGGAAAAGTTTCAAAAACCGTTTTTTGAATGTGCACGAGGCCACTAGTTGTGAACTTGAGAAATTGTTATGAGAGTTGAGACATTAAAGTTAAATGAAGACCTCCACCTGTACTTAAAAAACTCAGTAAAAAGCTAAGAAAGTTCAGATTTTATAATAATTGCCTAGGAATTTGAGCTTTGTGGCCAATAGACCTTTTAGCTATTCTGAGAAAGAATGTGGATCGAACGATATTTCATTATAATTTGTAGAATTTTCGAATGTGCACAATTGCGATCGAAGCTCTAACGCCATTCAATCGAACCTCGCGTATAAAAATGTATAAAAATGTCGCTCGATCCAGGCTCTTTCGTAGAATAGCTAAAAGGTCTATTCGAGAAAATGCAAAAGCTCGGAAAGCTCGGAAAATGAAGATTCGTATCGGCAGAGCTCCTTGCTCTCCTGAATGCTCGGATGTCTTCAGCTATGTAGCAAAGTTGAGAAAAAGCCCAAAAAACTCAGAAACGAAAATATGCATCGACAAACTGTAAGATATTCGATTTTCTTTCAACAGCGTATCAACGTAGCAGCGTTTACCAACAAAATTCAAGACCTTAAGTTCTCCTTCCACAGTGTATCAGCAAAATATAAGACCTTCAGTGTTCCTTTCCACAGCGTATAAACGTAGCAGCGTATCAATAACGTAAAAGGCTTTGATCCACCGCGTACCAACGTATCAACAAAAACTTATACCATTAAAAAGATTGTGACCCCTTTAATCAAGCCAGTTATTCTTTTGACAACTTGTTGCATTGAATAACTTAAATATCTCTACAAAATATGGAAGGTGACGTTGCTAAAAGATGGTCAAAGATTTTACTGTTCAAGAGATGCTGAGTCCTAGGAATGGTGGACTCTAGGGCCACAGTAACTAATAATGAACATTCACAAGTCGTAAGATTGTCTGCACAAAAGGGGACAGCAGAAACAAGAGCTAATGGAACTGCAGTACCAGCTGCCACAAAGGACCTATTTGCAACTGTCAGAATGATCTGGTTCTGAAGATATACTATTTACACTTGGTGCAGAACGGGCAGTGACTGTCTTTTCATTTGACTGGAATTATGGCTCATTCTTGATTTAAAGGCGTTTGACGTGCCTTTCAGTAACTAACAGTTTTCTTGCTTATGTAATGATACCAGAGTGAAGCTTTGATTTTATCATGTCACTTTCTTAGACTACAGTAGGTTCCATTACCAATCACAAAGTGACTCAAATTATCTCAAAACGGAGTTAAAATGAGTTGGTTTGAATTAAGAATCATAATCAAACTCTACTGATGTGCAACTGTTTAGAATGTGAGAATATAATCAGTTTTCTGAAGATTGTGACAAAACAGCAACAAAAGATTTTCACTAACCTTTTTTCCGTGATGTTGCTTCTCAGATGTTCAATAAAAGTTTGCCACCTTCCCCGTAAAAATCCGTTGAGAAATGATGGAGCTATGACTTTCAGAAGACCAATTTTGCCTGTTGACTGAATCCAGCGGTCGGCCATCTTACTATTCTGCAACGATAAACAGCTTCATGGATGAACTGAAATAGCAGCCTCTAATGTCATAGCTCTCGTGAAAATTCCAATAATCATCAAATATTTTAACTATTTTGTACCCCACGATCTTTGATTGAATCCAAAAACGAAGATAATCATTTCCAAAGTAATAGAAATCAAAAGTTTCGACAAAAATATATTTCACCTTTGATTTGTCGGCTTCCCTACATAGATTTCTTCCATCATTTGTTACAAGCAATTTTTGATTTACTACCGAAGACAATGAACTAAAGGAAACGAGAAGGGCAAAAGACTCTTGGAGCTACATTTTCTCATTTTTAACTGATCAATAAACTAGATAATTGGTTCACTCACCACACCTGCAAACAAAGCATGACTATATGTTCGTCATTACTGTTTGATGGTTTTATATCTTGGGATCCTTGTCTTCGTTTTGACATTCAATGAAGGATCGTGGGGGTAGGAAACTCTCTGATGATATACACGTTTTTTTATAAGAAACTTGGATGAGGCCATAGTACTAAAAGTTTCTTAATTTCACATGAAATTTTTTTTCGTTTTAGTACTAAAAGTTTCTTAATTGGTTCTTATATTTTGAGTGCAAAATTATAAATTTGGTCGCTAACACTGCGGCAGATAAGTTTCTCGACATTTAAAACATCGTAATGGAAATATCAATGTTCTGTCATGTTGAAAACACAAATGGTTAGATAATATTTCTCAAGAATAAAGGTTCAACGATCTATTTGCTATTATATCCATGCTTTTAACTTTGAAAAGTTTCTTAGTACTTCTAAGACATAGTACTGGAGTTTCTTAAAATTTTGGCCATCTTAGTACTAGTTTGTTATAAACAAATTTCTTATAAAAAAAGCGTGTATTGAAACTTTCACGTGAGCTATGAAATTGGAGGTTACTGTTTCAGCTCATTCATGAAGTTGTTTATCGCGGGTTTATCGTTGCAAAATAGTAATTCGAAATGGCCGACCGCTAGTTTCAGTCATCAGGTAAATTTGGTTTTCTGCACGTCATAGCTCCATCATTTCTCAACGGATTGTTACTGGCATGGTAGCAACTTTAATTGAACATCTGAAGAGCAACATCATGTAAAATTATGGTGAGGACCTTTTGCCGCTTAGTCGTAATCTTCAAGCAAACGGGGCACAAATTTTCGGGGACACCCTGTAGATAAAGGTTTTAGCCTGGGTTTTTCTCCATGAAATTCATTTTGTTTGAAAAACAAATTCTGGAGAAGGCTGATTTCCTTTACATGTAGACAAAGTTGCCTTACTTTACAGAGAAGGAAATGCTGTTTTGGGACACTGATCATATGGAGCCGGATGCAAATTCCTTGCTTCGCAATTATCAGATATTATTTCTGCTATATTGTTGTAAGTGGCACTTTGTTGCTCTTGTAACAACTTCAGCAATTTTTGTATATCTTGAGTCACATTCTCTCATTACATGAGAACTTATAGTAAGTACCAAAAAAGATCAACGGAACAAGTACACTTCTTAGTCAAAACAGGCACCAAGCGAACGATCTCGATAAGCAAAGCTTGAATTTTGAGAGAAATTTTAGTTTTCTGCTCAGTGAATGGGTTTGGTTCCCTTGGAAGTTCTAGCAAATTTTGTTTCAGATATAAAGGTATCAGCCCTATGTCATCCAAAACAGTTTTATTTCAAAATCATTTTGACTTACCTGGTATTTTCTTTTCTCATAGGTTCACAATGAAGTGGAAGCTAAAAATCTGTTTCATGAGTGGAGGAACGAACGAAAAGAACTCAGGTAAGAAATCAATTGCTTGCTTTGTCAAGAAGATTAAGGACTAAATTATTTTCCCAGACATAGCTCATCTTGTAGTCGGTTTAGTTGAGGATTTTAGCTGCTTTAGGGGCAGCCTGGTTTTGGGGCATACAGCAAAAGTACACTAATCATTACCAGATCAGTTTCTTTGTGTATCTTAAGCTTTGATTTGGTAATAAATGTCAGAAAGAAACGAGCAATATCATATCATACGGTGAAGGTTTATCGAATTTGCAACTTAGGCCCATTTTCGCACCAAACACACCGAGCTTATTTCCACATTAAACATACTTGCAACCCCAGATCATTGCTCAAATACCTTCAAAGGGTTGAGATAAGATCCTCAAAGTGTTTTTTTCAATTTCTCAATTTATCTTCTGCAGAATTAGCGCTAGAGCAACGGCCATTTTCTGTTGATTCGCGTTGCCTAGCAAACCATGAAATCCATAGTGGCTGCTAATGCACCCAGATTCTAGGCGCATTTGATCGAAGTGTACCAGGGTGTTCATTCGGCTTTGTGATCAGCGTATGATGTAAGAACGCCCTGGGAACGAGGTTGGGTTTTTCAGCGTGTATTTTGGGTAGCGGAGACCAGGGCTAGAAGTAACAGGGCGAGTTGTAACAAAGGTATTTCTCTACCGCTATTATTAGAGTTGTGCTTACCAGCTTTTGTGTGAATGAATATCTTGTTACTACCTTTAATGTAAACAGTGGTTCTCATTGTTCTTACCGGCGGCTATTTTTTTACCATTGCCATACCCATTCTTGGCCTAATAGTAAATTCTTTTATTTCAGAACATTTCGTTCTGCAGCATTCCGTAGTTAGTGTAGATTCCTAATTTCCAAACAGTATTTGAGTAAAATATGCATTGTTCCCCTCAAATCAACCTAGATTGCTATGTTCAAATGCATCTTTCCAGATCAGTGCATTTTCACACCTTGTCAGTCTGGGGCAAGTTATGACCGAGAATCTAAAAGCGCCATATTTGTGATACAACATATGTTTAATAGTCAATGATACACTACACATGGTGGTATAAAGTCAGGTCAGCGTTTTGTTGACAAGGAGAGAATTCGATTTTTTTGAAAAGTTTTACAACCAGCCGCTGTCCCCTTATCTTGTGCCAAAGACAAAAGTCAAATGAAAATTAATCTAAGGTTGAATGATCGATTTTTGGTTATTTTTTAAAATAGGAGTACTTTTTTCGGACACCCGGTATATGAAAATACATTTATTGATTCACTTTGAAATTTATTTTTTTCTAGGCGAGAGCTAAAGAGTATGTTCAATCCATACTTTGGAAGCGTTTTTAGGACGTATCACAATCCGACATACTTCTCAAGAAGACTGACTCGATATGCAGATATATACACAGCCACTCTGGGAAATCTGCTTTCCTATCCGGTATCTTATACTTTTTATCCAAGAAGACATATCCTGCCCCACGAACATGACATCAAGTAGCAAAAACGAAAATACGAAAAGGAAAATTTTATGGTTTTAAGTTAACTTTATATAATATATTTGAGAAAATAGAAAACTCTTATTTGTTATCGGTGTATTCCGTTGAAGCTATTTTGCCCATAAATTAGTGTGAGAGCTTAATTTATCGCTTAATTTACTTTCAGTGCATGGTCTACTGGCCCTAATGAAATTCATTTTCTGTTAAACGTTCAGATGTATTAGCAAATATACAGTGAGTTTTGTGATTTTGTGAGTTTAGCTGTGTGCGAATATAATAGAGTGGTATCCTATATACTGAAGAGTATGAATTTATAGTCTGTTCTAAATCAAGTAGTATCTTGCGATTGAAATTTGTTAGCCGATTTGTTACAGTAGAATAATTTAGTATGTAAAATGTTACTTGAGTCAATCAGAAGAGTGCTTGCGGTCGTTCTTCGTTTCAATTCATCTCTATCTACCCCGTCTATGGCTTTTGTAAGTGTTTCTGAGGATCGGAAGGGGTCATTTTTGTGCTATAAGACCAAGGGTGCTGGGACACCTATATTTTGATTCAATATCTATTTAACTTGTCTTTATCTTTGTTTTGTTTTGCCTTCTTTATTTAGTTGGCCTAACCGGTTGTTATTTGGTTATTCAAATATACTTTCTTGCATCTCTTTGTGTTTGCACGCCATCGCAGAAGAAATGTTTCAAGCTGCCTGTTTCTGTTTACCACCTTTTCTTCAGCGAAGGTGCACTAACGCACAGGAATACAAGGGAGTTGGACCTTGATAATCAAACAACAGAACTGTTAGGCCAATAGACAATTACACTAAAGATGGCGGCGAGGAACTTTGTACCAAGATGCACTGCGTTCTTTAATCGAATTCCTATGCAGTCGTTAGGGATTCATAATTCGAACGCAATGCATCTTGGTAAAAAGTTCCTCGCCGCCATCTTTAGCGTAATCGTCTATTAGAACGCAATGATCTTGGTGAAAAGTACCTCGCCACAACAAAAGTAAATAGATATCTAATGAAAGCACAGTATCACCCTTGATAAACTTTTCATTTAGTGCTACAAAATTCCATATGCATAAAACTTTGAAGCTCTGACGTCCTATTCATAAGTTCTTCCTTATTGTGCCGGAAATGCAAAATTTTACCGGGTATAGAGTAATATCGCCCCTATCAGACCACCATCGATTCCGCGTTGTGCAACGGCCTTGAATAAAATGATAAAATTAAAAGGGAGCTTGGGCCTAGCTAATGCAAAAAGCGCGCGAAAGTTGTTTGCTGATGTCATCTCTTTGATATTTCTTCATTTTCGCTGTTTTGTTTTGCTCAGAAGACTTGCAACAAAGTTTTGAAGTTGACCTACCTGCAACGAAGGTGCAAGTACAATTCACATTTCTCTCGATGTTTCCACACACCTTGTCTATTTTGTGTCGTTTCTCAAAATGACTTTCAGTTAAAAATAGAATAGTCTTCAGGAATATTTCCTCCAACTCTTCTCGTTTCATATCCAAAGAAATTTCTAGAATCGCAAACAAATTGCGAGACCTAAGGCTCCTTTTGGAAGAGCTCTGTAACATGTCCCGAAGGTGCGTCCACCGCGTGAAACCCTTCAGTTTTGTAGGCTATTTACGCATTGTGTGGTTAGAGTTGACTGAGGTCAAGGCTTTGAGAGTTAAAAGCGGGAGTGAAATTAACAATATTTTGAAATCATTTTCAACCAAATTAGAATTGGTCATGTTACTTTCTGGCTTTCTGGGAAAGTAAAATATACTTTGTGTAGCTAGCTCTCTTGGCAGTTCAAATGTGAAGTGAAAGCAAGGGTGTTAGTTAGGACACGGATGTTTTAATTGATTATTTCTTTACCTTGTTTTGATCGCAGTCTTTTTTTGTTGTCTTGCTTTCTGTTCTGTTTCGTCTTCAACTGAGCGTGTTAGCCCCAACCGATCTCAAGTTGTTCGAATAGAGCTCCCTTGTATTTCTGTGTCTTAGTGCGCCTTTGCACAAGATTGGCTTTTGGTTTTGAAACCTTTCTTGTGCGAAGGCGCACCAAGACACAGAAATACAAGGGAGCTCTATTCGAACAACTTGAGAGCGGTTGGGCGTAAGCACGCACGCTCAGTTGAAGACGAAACAGAACAGAAAACAAGGCAACAAAACAGGACACAGGGATCAAAACAAATACACGTTTTTTTATATAAGAAACCAGGATCAGGCCATAGTACTAAAAGTTTCTTAATTTAACAAGAAATTTTGTCCATTTTAGTACTAAAAGTTTCTTAATTGGTTTCTTATTTTTTGAATGCATGAATTGTCAATGTGGTCGCTAACACTGCTGCAGATATGTTTCTTGATATTCAAAACATCATATAGGAATAAACAGTGTTCTGTTATGTTGAAAACACAAATTGCCCAATAATAAAGGTTCAACGATCTATTTGCTATAAAATTCATGCTATTAACTTTGAAAAGTTTCTTAGCACTTCTCAGACATAGTACTAGAGTTTCTTAAAATTTTGGCCATCTTAGTACTAGTTTCTTATAAACCAGTTCCTTATAAAAAAAAAATGTGTAAATGAGTTTTGCTTGTGGTCCATAGCCGGAAACCTTCAAAGCCTCATCTCCACGGAGACCAATCAGATGGCGAATAAGCGAAGCAGACAAGAAATGTGTGAAGACTTTCCTAACTTTTACCTACCTTCATAAAGCGCAATCAGAAAAAAACTACTCAAAATTTCCCGAATTTTCTGAAGAAATCTATTTGCCAGATGTTTGGGTGTCCAGAGTTGGATGCTGGTTCAAATACCTCATGGTTTCTCAGAGTTATTACCTTTCGAAAACCGATAAGGCAATAGACAATAGAAATTCTGGGTGAGAGACGATGGTAACGAGTAACGACAATGGTGACTTTTGTAAGAACGATCCCAGAACGCCAAATATCTACGTTTCCAATTGTTCTTGCCATTGTCCTTCAACCACAGTTTCTTTGGTTCAAGTCGTTCAAGATTCAATGCCCCTTCGATTTCCATGTAGCCTACGCGTAGGCTAATTTCCATGTGAACTGAAAAGATTTGCTATGGTTAGTTCTCACGTTCCAAGTCATGTGGCAAAACTCTTGGGAAATTTCTGTATTATAGTACTCTTATCTTTGCATTCTTGAAGTTTTCATGGTGCGAATTAAGGTATGAAATTGAAAGGAGGTTTTATCAGGAGCTTTTATCACCTGACTCGAAGTGGCATAAACAAGGCTTTTGGCAGGCCTCGGTCGGCTTTGCCTATCGGAAACGCTATATCTCCACCAAACCATGAGGTACTTAAATCTGCATCCGAACCTTGGTACCCAGACATTTGGTGAGTAGATATCTTCAAAGATATTTGGGAAATTTCGAGCAGTTTTGTCCTGGCTGCATTTTATGATGGTGAGTAAAATTTAGAAAAATCTTCACGCGTTTCTTCTGTCTTCTTAAGGCTCAAAAACTTTGACCACAACATAAGAACGTAGCCTGAAATCTCGAAACCTTGATAAAATGACCTGACACCAAATAGAAAGTAAAAAAGACAAATGCAACGAAGCATAATTGGAACTAACTATGGAATCTCACCAACGGAGTGCCTATCAAGCTCCAGCTCAATTTTTATATGCAAGTACCGCATTACCCCCAAGTGACAATGTGTTCTAATATACATATATCTATATATATTTCTTGTTCTTAATTGTAAAAAATTGAGCTTGAAAGCCGTCAAAGCATATTTTGGGGTCACGATTTTGAAGTATTTGAAATATATGGGGTAGAATGGAACTAATTCCAAAGGTGCATTAAACAATAAAATTCTTTTATTTGTCCCTTTGAAGAACCGAATGCTCTCTTAAAGCCAGCTTGGCATTTTAATTGAAAAATCAACTTGGGGTGATAGTGTAATATGAAGCTAGTTAAGTACGAAAATCGAAGTATGGTCATCGCAAATTGTAGATTCGAGCAAATTACCTTAAGATTCCTGCTTCATTTACTTGAAATAGCTATCCCGAAAATAATATCTATCGTACTGAAGAAAGCTGACGGTTCCGGTTTATGAGAGAAAATGGCTTACAGTTGACGGGTAAAAGCGCAAATTTTGGCGGTTTTGCGGTTTTGAGGCACCCTATAATAGCCCCCCCCCCACCAGGGATTTCCTCTCATTCTATGAGTGCTCATATACAACATATACATAAATTATGGTCATGAGGAAGCCCTGATCAACATATTCCACAGCTTTTCTTGCAATTTTTATTCATGTACCTTGGGTTTATTTCGCACTCTCCAATCCTTTGCCAGTAAGGACAGGTATTATGATTGTCATTACATGATGCACCTAGAAAACGAGAAATACTAAAGTAGACCAAGATACGTGAATGAAAGGGTCTAAATAGCGACGACTAAGATCGTTTATTTACGATAAAGTTACGTTTGCTACGTTTATTTGATGCCATCTGAATAGCGACGCAGTGGCGTAACACAGTTTTAGCGCACCTTAGTAAGGGACCCCAGCGAAGAGGGGGCCCAGCAACAAAGTTCTTTCGTTTCGTTTACTACCTTCAAGCGGAAGCTGTAATGATTAAAATGACCACGGGACCTCAGGCCTGCAAAATATGACATGTAAAGTAATGTTGATCAACTGGAAGTTGTAATGTGCTCTGTAATGGTAGACTGTCGACTAATCTACATTTGTATGGAACTTTCAAGGTTACTGTTTTGTGAAAATGTGGACATATCGATATTATTGTAAAGTTATGCACTTTTCACAGAAAATCATTACAAAACAATTTTTTATCCTTCCCTGCATAACTTATTTACTTCAAGTTTAAACTGGTCTCGGCATTTATGTTACCATCACGTCATTTACAAATGCTTTAGCTGGGGGGGGGGGGGCTGCAAGTGGAAAGATCCCTAAGGGCCCCGACTGTGTCCGCTACGCCACTGTAGCGACGACCAAGACCAGCCATTAGCCAGCCAACAAATGGCAAGTGCAAAACTGGCTGGCTGAAACAGACCTTTAAACTAAAGCTTGGTTCATACAAAAGTAAAAATCGCCTCAAAAAGCATTAAAAATGAGACGAAGAAACCGTCGGTTAGATTATTTTTGACTAAGTTGTCAAGAGACATAAATAGGAGGAGCTGAAAAAAGAAAGGAGAATGACACAAGGCAAAGTAAGCATGTAAAATTGGCTCAGACCAAATGGAGTCAACTCTAGCCTGTCAGGGATCAGAATTTCTTGTTGACTTAGGTCAGTTACAAAATTATGGCGTGGCAAGTGTCAAAGCCAATTGCTTCTGTTAGGTTATTTTTATCAAATGTATGATGCTCAAAGATATCGAGATTCAAGCTAAAAAGGATGAAAATTCTCCAGCATCAATTCAAAATCGATCAAGGTCTTTCTTTGGCTTACCTTTTGGTGGTAAGACTACTTTTGTCCACATCAAATTGTCGGCCTCCACTGCCATCTGTCTTTCTTCACTCGTTGTGATCTGCTTCAGTTTTCCAGTTACCTTGTTTTCAGCAACATCAGTACAATCTTTATTCAAACTGCAGAGATGAAAGTTCATCATGCTTGGCGGGTTTTCTCTTTCTCTCCCGCTGTTTCCGTTTGATAACACGAAATAATTCCCACCATTCCCGCCAGCAACTTGTGCCAAGAAGAGGAGAACTGGAACAACTTTTCTGAGATTCATGATGTTCGTTTCTCGACGAGAACCCTTTGATAAGAGTGAAGTTCTCACAAAAGCTAACTTGCTCGTTTCTGTGCCTTAGTCTCTCATAACGCTCTCCTATGGGCTCCTGCGTCACAATTTAAATTTGGTGTTTCGTAAATCGAAGGTCATTGGATAAGATATCTACTAGACATAGTGACTGGCTCATTTTCCCGTCATTGTCGTTATACTAAATCGGAATGCCTCCTGTTCTCAGTTATTTAAATATTTATGGTTTTGCATTCAACTTATGCTGAAATGGATTATGCAAAGTCATTAGGTCAACGAATAAGAGAAAGGTATTTAATTTTGGAAGAAGAATTAAAAAATGAAGTTTTATGTGTTAATCATAGCGAAAACAAGCTGGTTATCGTTGTATTGACATGTTCATTTCCATGTTTCATTTCTCGTTATTTAACCACGAGTCCCATCAGTCTAAAGAGACTGCGTTGCAGGGTCCCGTTCAATAAGACTATAAGAATAGAATTTAATTCACAATTTTAGATATCTAATTAATCTAAAATAGCAGAAAAGAATAACAGCCTTCTACGACTTTAGTTCAAGGATGCATGTTTGACATACGAGCTTAATCATCATCATTCATCATCATCATTATTATTATTTATACACAATACCTCTTCAGCTACTACGATGTTTACAATCCTCAGCTAGCACGAAAACCTAGTACAATGTTTCTGTAACAAAACAAAAAAAGATTGGAGTAATACCTAAAAAAATGGGCTGTTCTTCCAGAGGGTCGTGTTTTAGTGCATTTTTTCTTCGCATTCTCAGCTCGTCAGGTGCGCTTTTAGTTCTTTTTTGAAGCGCCGTAGTGTTTGGACTTCTCTGATATTAGCTGGGATATCGTTCCAAGCCTTTAAGGCAGAGTAGTAAAGTCCTTTTTTGGCATGTTCAGTTCCAAGCCTTGGGATCTGCAGATCCTTACAGTTCCTTGTTTCATAATTTGAATACGCGGATCTATATTGGCACTTGTCCCAAAGGCTTTCCGGGCTCAACTTGTTCAGCATCTTATATGCCATCACAGAACGATCAAATCGAATAAGATTTTCAACACTTGGCCAATTAGATGACCATTCGTCCTTTATGCGTGCATTTCCTATTATTGAATGAGCCCTGTCATGCAGACGTTGGAGGGTATCTAATTTTGTTTTTGATAGACTCCCCCAAATAACACTTGCATAGCGAAGATAACCCTGGGTACCAGAGCCTCAAAATTAAAATGAAAGGAAATTGGTAACCGAGGGTAAGCGAAGATGACTTTCCACGATCGCGTGGAATACGCTGCACAATAGACGATTACGCTAAAGATGGCGGCGAGGAACTTTTTACCAAGATTCATTGCGTTCTTGTTACGAATCCTTAACGATTCCATAGGAATTCGATTAAAGAACGCGATGCATCTCGGTAAAAAGTTCCTTGCCGCCATCTTTAGCGTAATCGTCTATTGCGATACAATATCTTTTAACTTTTTAAGGCAGACAAACCACCGCAAACTCTGGACTTAACAGCTTTGAACTGTTCGTCCCATGTAAGACCTTCATCTATGATGATTCCGAGAGATTTGGATTTTGATACCCATTTGATTTCAGTGCCATTTAACAGCAGCGCTTTCGAGATTTCTAGTTGCTTTATTCCTACGGGAGTGACCTATTGTCATGTATTCTGTTTTAGCCAGGTTAGGACTTAATTGCCTCCATAAGTTAGGCCTACAAAATGAAATCATACAGGGTGACCCAAAAAAAACTTCACGAGCTAGATCATAGCTGGCTCCTTGTAATCAACAGCTATTACCAAATGCTTTCTATCACAGTTTAGTTGAAAGGCTTGGCTATCCTGCATGGTCATTTTAAGCAATTATCACCATCCGAAAAAGCCAAATTCAAAGAAAATTTCGAATCCAGGATTCCTCATTTAGAGTGAAATAATGGTTATCATTCTCAAGTCAACATTTTGTGAAAACGCGACGTAGCGATGGATTAGAAGTCGTCTGGGGAAATGGTAACTCCGGATGGGTGACCTCGGAGGTCTGACCTCACAACTCACCACGTCGTCCTTTGGAAGGGACCATTGGCGTAGCCAGGCCCCTGCCTTTTGGGGGCCAGAGTGCGAGCGTAGCGAGAAAAAATGGGGGTCCGGGGGCTTGCCCTCGAGAAAATTTTTGGGGGCCACGCCCTTCAGACGCTCGGAAAATGAGGGAAACGCCCTTTTCAGTTATATTTTGCATCATAAACATGACTACATTGAACACAAAATGCAGGACGTTTTGTTAAATTTTGATCAAGAATTTATCCTCATTATTGCAAGTTACTCTAAGAAAGCAAAAGAAGAATTCTTATTCAGTTATAAGCGGTCCAACATATCAAGTACAAAATACGAAATGGATCTTCTCAGCTTTACTGCAAAATGATTTGGTGCTGGTCGTTCGATCTTGATATTCAGTCTACAGAATCTTCTGCAAGAAAATTTTGCAAAAGACATTGTTGTTGGGTGTACAGGTTCTTCAAATCATCTTTTGATGAGATTTTTCCAAATAAGGATCGGCCGACGACAGGAATTTACAAGCTAAGATAAGTGGGGACACTGAAATGGATGGGTCCAGGGTCTAGTCACCAGGAAAATTTTTGATGACATGCATTCTACTCTGGCTTAGAATGTGATATGGTAAAGTGCGAGTTGCGAGTTGCAAATGCGAGTTGCGAGTTGCATATATTTTGCGAGTTACGAGTTACGAGTTGCACTTATTGTGCGAGTTACGAGTTGCGAGTTGCACTTATTATGCGAGTTGCGAGTTGCGAGTTGAACGAAAGGTGCGAGTTGGAAACTCAAAAGTGCTAGTTGAAACCAAAAGTGCGAGTTGCCTGTTTTCTTTTGTAGAAAGGCCTTTTTCGTCAAATAAAGAAGGCATTCTAAAGTCACATTTAAATTTGCAACTTGTTTTTTTTTTTTGGTTTTCGTCAATGAAAAGCATTTTTATGCCATCGTAACTTTCCTTATCAGAAGCCATTTATAAAATACAAAGTCCTATTCTTCAAACGTTAAGAAACTTCTACAATTTGCTGCCTTTACTCACCCTGTCGTTCAAAGACATTACTGTAATACTGTAAACTGGGAACTTGCTTAAAAGGTGTCTTGAATGAAAATCAAAGGGGAATTCGTTATCGTTCAAGACGACTTAGCAAGTCCATGTTAATTGTTGAGCTCAAAACTTGCAGTGAATTATGTATGACCCTTTCGCTTCCCAAATTTTGAGGTATTGTTACCATCCTGTCCGAAGTAGTTTCTTCAGCCTGACTTGTTGCATTTACTTCAGTCAAAGAATTGCGCTCTGGCCTTGGTTATGTGTTGCAGATTGTTTTTAACATAAAGCATATAACTAGCTCATATGATACCAAAGAAAATAATTTGCTTATATGATTTCATCCCTTTGGGAATTATGCTAAATTCTGAAATTCGATATGATGAACATTAAGAAACTTTTCTGTAAATCGCTGATTTTATAAAGGCTGTCCAAAAAATCGCATTTTTTTAGCCGCAAAAGATAAAAATTTGAAGTTTTTTTAAGGAACTCGCAACTCGCGTTTTAAATGTACCAACTCGCACTTTTCACAACTAACTCGCAACTCGCAACTCGCAACTCGCAAAACAGGAGCAACTCGCAACTCGCACTTTACCAATCCACCTTAGAATGCCTCTGTTCAAGAATTGCAAGAATTTCTTTAATTTGTTCAAGAATTTCTTCGGATCCCGCATTCCTCTCAGGTACGCCATTGGAAAACCAAGAATGCACCCTAACTAAAAAGCAAACAAAACTTTCGGTGCCGCTCTTGTAATGGAAGGGACGAAAGCTTTTCTTTTTTCTTTCTGTCATATCTGAATTTTCGCCAAAATTTCGCAATTTAGTACAATGGGTGCCTGAGACAAAACAAGTAAAAAGACAACAACTTAGAAAGTCTGAACTTTGAATTGTTTTGAAACACTGATAAAAACTCTAGAAAGCGCAACGATGCTTGTGGACAGGGCCGTCGAGAGCCAGCTCGGGCCCTGGGGTGATCTATGGAGTATACGGAGCATGAAGAAAATGCGAGCGAAGCGAGCCGAAAATTTTTGAGAATTGAAAATTTTTAATTATATATCCACTCAATTATGTGCTCATATTTTTTCAGAACTGCATGCAGAATAATGTATCATGGCATGATTACAGTCTTGATTGCAGATGATGTTGTGAAGAGCTCACTGATAGCAGGATACCAGTGGGTACCAATTTTGCCAAACTGTTTCAACATTTTTTTTTTTTTTATATCCATATAAAATATTACTACACGGCTACATTCTACTATACTTTAAATAACTATGCAACACTACAAGACGATGCCATGGGAGCAAAAATAAATGTCAACACCACAGCCATAACATAAAGACATGGAACTAAACTAACAACTACGATACAGTTTGCTAATTAAGTCACTTACAAAAATACTATACGGTTCTACTACAATATCTAAGACAAAGACAAAAGAAAACTAAATAAAATAAAAAGAAAAGAAAAATTAAAGTTGAAAACAATGGTTACAAAACAACGCTACAATTGGGTGGCTTATGGAAGGGTCTGGTATAAGACTTCAATCGAAAAGACCAGTTTTATGTATAAAATTTAATGTAAGTTCAAGGATATGCCTATTCACTGAGTCAGGAAAATCTTTATCACCATATAATAACAGTTTTAACAAAAAATCATGTGCAAGATCTACATATCCAAGTGGTCGTAGTAATGCAAAGATTCCAGCGAGGAGGTCCCGTCTATGTACATCAAAATAAGGGCAGAGCAACAAGAAGTGTTCCGTATCTTCAATGCCATCATTTGTTGGACACATGGGGTTTGTGGTATCTCTAAAATTGTGTTTAAATTTGTGATACATTTGGTCATATATTGCGATTACCAACAAGCACACCATGTCAACAGTCGATGAATTACTACTTTGAATGTCCATCTAAAGCAAAGAAATTCCGTGGAAGGAAAAGAATCACCCTGCCTGTATTGCTTGACAACGACATCGTAGAAGCAGCAAAATACCATCAGCGGTTGCAAATAAGACAGTTTAAGACCAGAAAAGACCTTGACATCTTGAGACATCTCGCGGACGATCGTAATGGATGGAAAAACTTGACTAATTTAATTTGTAGTGTCGCGCAAGGTGAACAATGATACAGTTGTGAGCCGAATGCGCAAGAGATAACTTAGCTTGCTGAGACCGACTCTCAATTGAGTTAAAAAGGATAGGCCTTTTGGATCATGGATCCCATAAAAAGGCTTTCCAGGGGGGCGGATAGCTGACAGCAGCTTTTTCTTGAACACGGCAACAGATGTTTCAAAATTTCCATAGCACAATAGAATTTACTGGAGAAAATGACCCTTCATAGGTGCATTTATTATCCATGGTAAATGATATCTACAAAGCCAACAACAAGAAATCAAGGAACTTGAATTCCAGAGTACCAGACTGAATACTAGCTCCATTATATTTCAAAGGAGCTGCATTCTACAAACATGTCATTGTGTAAAGCATTCCATGGTGTAAAGACACAACTTGTTATGTTTTGTAAAGGAGTGCTAGCAAATAGAAGAGACATTGGCAAAATTTGAAACAGGAGAAACACGGGAGTAAACAAGGTTTATTAACTTTATTTGTGAAAGAATTGCATGGACTGGGGAGCTGTGCTCTGCAATAACATGAAAGCCAAAAGCTGATATTTACAAACTACAAGCTACTAGTAACTATACTGATATACTCGTATTTGTATGTAAATTGAACAGCAAGTTGCAAGTTACCAAAGTGGTGAGGATGTCACAGAAAAGAAACAGTAAAAAAGAAAAATATTCTTTGGATAACTATCTCGAAAAGAGCTGTTATTGCAATGTATGAACAGCTACTATGTGAGCTTTAGAGATTAATATTGCGCACAACATTTCTGATGAGGAATGCTTTGGTTTCTGATGCTAGAAATCTCAATGAAAGATTGCATATAACATTTTGCAAAGGGTAGAAATATAATACCAGCTGAATAGGAAGAATCCTGTTTTTTAAAAGCAGCACTCCCTGGATATCAAGGCAATTGGCACTAGTGAACATATGTTCAAATACATTATAAATTTACATGATGAAGATTGGCTATTTTCAGTTCTTAAATTTCAAGGAATTTGCCAAGCAAACCGCTTAAAGAAACCTTTCAAAGCATGCCCAAATCACACCACATTTTTGGCTTTACAATGACTAGCAAAGAACATGTGGTCCCTTTAGAATAACAAATGTGCCATCCCTTGGAACACAGCAACATTATTCATAGACGTAGAAGCGGGGGGGGGGGCACTGGGGGCATGTACCCCAAAGATTTTGTAGTAAACCAAGATGTGCCCTTTTTTCAGAAAATGACCCCATTTTTTAAGGAAAAAAGTGCCCTCAAAGTGTCGCACCCCCCAAGTTTGAGATGCTTCCTACGTCCCTGATATCATTTCATGCAAATTCATCCTCCACAGAGGATCGGGAAATTTGCTCATGATTTTAGGCAAATTTCAAAGCTTCCTTGAAGGGGTTTTCTTGAGAAAATCCATCATTATTTCAGAATGAAGTGGCTGATTTCAGTCAGGTAAAGTCAGGGCCGAAGCCAATGGGGGGGCTGGGGGGCGGAGCGCCCCCCCCCAGCAGACCATTTGTCGGAAAATTTTGCTCTCTTGTCGGAATTTTTGTGTTCTATTTAACTAGTTTTGGAGGATCTTGAGGAGAAATAATGGAGAAAAACATGAATTTTTTTAGTGTAAAAACATGGATTCCAACAGAAATTATTGAATTTATGGCATATTTTTTATTGATATTAACTAATTGTGTTGATTTCAACGTTGAATTGCGAAATGTGGCCAAATTTTAGTTACCGCGGAGTTAGATCGGTACAACTGTTGTTGTTGCTGTTGTTGTTGATGGTTTTTTCGTCGGAAAATTTTGGTTTTTCGCCCCCCTACGCAGGCATAGCTGGTATCGGCCCCGGGTAAAGTTGAAATAATGGATTTGAAGCATGGCCATCATTAAATAATGTATTTGCCACAAAGTGCACCACCAAGGTCTGAATCAAACAATAATTTTGAATCTTTTGTAAAATTTTCTGCCTGCATTGCATACATTAATACTTCTAATTCTACAGCTAAATCTACAATTTCAACACTGAAGGTTCATGTTAATGCAAATGAAAAAAAGAATGAAGTGAAGAATAAAGGGAATTCATTTGCTAGAATTATGAAAAGAACAAATAAAATAAGGCAACGGATGAACAATACCTTGGCTGAAAATAGCATGTTTGCAAGTAGCAAAAATGTTATATTGTTCTATATCTCATATGAAAAATGTATGCAATCAAATTGGATATCGGACAAGCTCCACTCACAGTAAAAATGCTCTGCAACCATACCTGTCTGTTTATAATCTCTTCATGGCTTTTTTAGATTCTTGAAATTTATTGCAAGTATTTACTTATACTAAATAGGATTTTTAAAAGATTCGATTGTTGTTGAGTCTATCACTGAATGTCATAACATATTCCAAGCTTCAGTTCCCTTTATTGTGCGGGGAAGGTGCTGAAAGTCATAATTATGGAATTCTGGATGCCACTATCCAATCTATCGTATGAAAAGTGTATACAAGTAGCTCGATCTAGACTCTTTACTTCAACAGAATAAACAGTTTTCCGTGAGTCGCCGGAAGGCTTCCTTTCATTTGACGCGGAAGAGACTTAGGCAAGTCCAGGTAGAACAAATTATTATTATTATTATTATCATCATTTTATTTAAGGTTGGCAACTTACATAGCTAAAATATAAAAATGCTAATTCAAGCCAACAAATTAATTTACAATAATACAACAAAATAAGTAAAACAAGTCGATAAAATTACAAAGTTCATAAAATCTATATATACAATCTAAAGGGGTATAAAACTATAAAAAGCCGAGCTCAGGTATGTATTGTCTGCAGAGTCTACAGTCACAGTCTACACATTTCCAAAATTTTATTTATATTTTTTATAATTTTAATATTTTCTATTATATTTATAATTTTATTTTTTAAGAATTTTATTCTATTCTTGAATTGTTGCACAGAATTTGCATCTTTGATTTCCTGTGAAAGAGTGTGCCAAATGCGCTGTCCTCTATAACGAACTGTTTCAGTACCATATTTAACAATATGTACGATAGGAACTGTGAATGTATTTGAATTTCTCAAATTATAAGCAGCATTTCTTTGAGGAAAAATTTCATTCATGAATGTGGGACTTTGATTATTTATTGCTTTGAACATTTCAGTCATTAGCAACTGCAGATTTTTCTCATGTATCGTTACAGATCTATCTTTTTCTAACAAAGTTGCGAAACTAGAACAAAAGTCTTTATATGCTATTCTGAGGGCTCTCTCGTGCAGCCTATTGATTTTGTTGTTCATTTTTCTGCTATGAAACATCCAAACCAATGGACAATATTGGAACTGACTAGTAACAAATGCTCTCATCAAAAGTCTCAATTTATCAGTACCTAGATATGCAGACATTCGTGACAAAGCAAATAGTTTATTGCCAGCCTTTTGACAAATATTGCTAATGTGCTTTTCAAAGCTAAGATTTGCGTCAATTAAAATTCCTAGCAGCTTCTCCTCTTTTGAATTATTGACGGCACAGCTGCCAATATTTATGCTCACCTCTTGATTTTTTCTTTCACCAAATATCATAAAATGGCACTTGTCTTCGTTCAGTTTCATATAATTGTTTCTAAACCAATCGATTATAATTTTAGAATCATTTTCTAGCCTAGAGATTACATTTTCGAGACGACTATCGCATGTATAGATGGTTGTATCATCCGCATAGTTACATATATCTGTTTCTTGAATCGATAACAGAAGGTCATTGATATAGATATTGAAAAATAGAGGCCCAAGTACGGATCCTTGAGGAACGCCAAACCTTAGATGTTTATAGCTGCTGAAAGAACCATTGACTTTTACTCTTTGTTGCCGATTTTCCAAATAGCTGTAAACAAGCAATAAAGCTTCACGGCTAAATCCGTATGCGTGCAACTTAGCAATTAGTAAGTCATGTCGAATACAGTCAAAGGCCTTTGAAAGGTCCATAAAGATAGCCGCTATTTTCCCACCGTTGTCCAGGCAAGCTTTCCATTTTTCAATTGCACGCATCAATGCATGTTGGGCATTGTAGCCCTTGCGAAAACCACAAAGCAGCCATGATAAATACGGAGCCATGTGTAAAGAAATCTGAGTATCCATGAGCATTTCTAATACCTTTGATACTGTAGGGAGAACACTAATTGGTCTGTAATTACCCTTGAAAGTTTTGACTTCTTTTTTGAAAAGAGAGGACACATCTGCTAACTTCAATTCATCCGGAAAGGAAGATTGTTCTATTGAGTTATTAAATATGATTTGTAGAGGTGTAGAGACTAGATCGGACTCATGTTTCAACAGTTTTGGAGGAATACTCTTGAAAGTGGTTGACTTGGAGGGGTTTAGTCCATCAACTTCATTTTTCATATTTTGAACTGACACCTTTTCAAATGAGAAGGAACCAATGTTCACATTCAAGGAACGAATTTTTTGGATACTTGGGTGCCTTGAGAACCTAAATAATATTTGATCAATAGGATCGCTAATACCTTCAGAAGGAAGAACAATATCTTCATTTTCGACAATTCCCAGAGAATCGGTAATAGTGACAAAAAAGTTATTAAAAGTTTCAGCTACTTCTGACTCGTTCGACAAAATTTTCCCTTCTTCTATCAATGTTATGCGTGATTTTGAAGAGCTCTTATCCGAAATAAAAGGTTTGACAGTCTTCCAAAATTGTTTGTTGTCTGTAACTTCAGAGATATCAGAGAACTTTGGGTAGAACGTGAAATGATAGTGTAACGACGTACCACGACCGACTATATACAAGTAAACACAAGATATAAATACAAGATATCCATTTTCTCACTTCTATAGATTCCCATCAACCTAACTTCCATCAATCTCGACCAAACCTATCTTACGTCCAAACTCCAGCAGCTCCACAACACACACACATTCTGTTTTTTCGACACACCTTAAAAACCTTAATAACACGGGACTAGTACCCAAATCTCTAGACATCTCCACACTCTCCCTCCCTAGAATGAACATATCTGTAAAATGAAAAATAAATACACAAGAAAAAACTACCTAGTAACCTGGTATTTAAACTACATCAGCTGTAATAAAATTTTTTTTTTGTCCACTTTTCTTTGTTCTTCCATAAAAGCGTTCAATGACACAGTTCAGCAATATGGTATGGGTCCATTTCCCTTTTATTCGATTTCCAACGTGCTATGTACAATATTTACAGTCTTTCTCAGAAGCTTCAATCCTTTTCTGGAAAATCGCAAGTCTTTCATAACTTCAAAACTTAAACACGGGGGTGCCGTAACGTTCTGGAGGTCGACGCTCACGGCGTAAATCATAACGTCTTTCGTCGTTTCGAACATCTTTTGCAACGGCTGCTGCTTCATTGTTCTGCTTCTGTACTACAATCTCTTCGGTATCGGAATTTTCTTCATCCATCAAGGAGTCAGATTCAGTCGAGTTTTCAATAGCGATATCGGCTAAACTGAATGGCTTTGAACAATTTGCATGAACAAATTTACGTTTTCCGTTTTCTATCGACTCTATCTCACAGTCTTCTTCTATAACGCTAACAATACGGTAAGGACCAAGGTACTTCTCGTCGAGTCCTCTTGCTCTGAAATTCTTTAGAAGGACAACTTCTCCAACGACAAAATTTTTATTCTTCTTCGTATTGTAATTCGAATCGTAATTTCTCTTTTGTTTCTCTTGCGCTTTTTCAATCCTGTCCACAACTAAAGACTTCAAATGTTGGTGACGTTCTTTAAGTTCAGCTAAATATTGTGCGGGGCCTCCAATCGGTTTACTCTCAATCTCTCCCTCCCCCCTGACATCAAAGGCAACTTTCGGTTCACGGCCATACATGAGTTCAAAAGGGGAAACGCCTGTACTTTCTTGTTTGCTTATTCGATACGCGAGTAATGCTGATGGTAGCTGATCGTCCCAGTCCATTTCTTTGTCAACACGCATGCGAAGAAGTAATTTAAGAATTCCATTGAATCTTTCGCATAACCCATCAGTTTGCGGGTGGTATGGCGTAGTACGTCGCTTATCGATGCCGAACAATCTGCACATACTGGTAAACAAATGAGATTCAAAATTTCTTCCTTGATCGGTGAGTAAGACGGATTGCATTCCATGTCGTGCAAAAATTTGTTCTAATGCTCGAACAACTGTTTCAGCTTCTTGGTTCGGCAATGCTTCAGCTTCGGCATACTTGGTGTAATAATCAATTACAGTCAGGATGTACTTGTTTCCTTGTCTTGTTGTTTTCAATGGACCGATGAGATCTACTCCAATCATGTGAAAAGGGAGTGGCTCGACTTTAATTGGCTTCATCGGACTGCGCGGTCGAGGAACCGTCTTGTTTTTTGCACAAACCTCGCAACTTTTACAAAAATCTTCAACATCCTTGTGGAACCCAGGCCAATAGAATTTCCTCTGAAGCATTTCAAAGGTCTTATGGATGCCCAAATGACCGATTTGCGCGTGAACTTCTTGCATCACTTTTGCCGAAATGTATTTTGGCACAACAACTTGTAGCCGTTCGACATTGTTTGAGTCAGTCCATCTTCTAAACAGGACGTCATCTTCTAGGACCAATGAACTGAAATTGTTGTACAGGGCAGAAAGCGTGTCAGTGCAGTCTTTTGGTCGATCATCAGGCCTCTTTCCTGCGTGTATCCAATTTTTGACAATTGAAATATCTTCATCTAGGTCTTGAAGCTCTTGAAATTCTTCAGTGGACCATGTGGATACTTTGATTCCTTGAACAGGTGCACGCGAAAGGGCGTCAACATGGCTCATCATGGTGCCGGGTTTGTGTACCACAGTGTAATCATACTGCTCTAATTGACCACTTTAATGAACAGCCTCGTTTTAGAAATTATTCAAAATTCGTTCATATGAAATTTTAGACGCCAAATTCGGATTTAGCACCCAAACTTTAGTTTAACCCTAAGTTTTCATGTTGCTAGCGGTTGTAGTTTTAATTTTATGGCAATGTAAAGTTTGAAAATCTATAAGGGATTTGACCGTGAAAATGACTTGGGGTGTAAAGTTTCACCCCGAACGACTTTTCACGGTCAAATCCCTTATAAATCTCTGAACTTTACATTGTCATAAAATCAACATCACAATAGTTAGCAGTTTGAAAACACACAATTAGACTAAAGTTTGGGTGCTAAATCCGAATCTGGGCTCGAAATTTTCATATTAACAATATGAAGAGATTTTGGCAAATTACCAAAACGAGGCTACTTAATTAAAGTGGTGTATTTAAGGATCCATCTTGCCAGTTTACCATTGGGTTGTTTGATGTTACGCAACCATTGAAGTGCTTTGTGGTCGGTGTACACAGTAACTGGTCTTCCATAGACGTAAGCATGAAAATACTCAAGAGACCAAACAATTGCATGCGCTTCTTTCTCAGTGGTTGTCCAGTTCTTTTCAGCGCGTGAAAATGCTTTCGAAGCGTAAGAAATAACCTTTTCTTCTCCGTTTGCAAGTTTTTGTGTCAAAATGGCACCAACGCCAACATCACTGGCATCGGTATACAGCATAAATTCACCTTTGTTGTCAGGGAAACTCAAAATTGGACACGTGATCAACTGCTCTTTTAAAGTTTTAAAAGCCTCATCACATTCAGTGTTCCAGACGAAAGGAACATCCTTTTGCATGAGCTTATGCAAGGGGCTTGCAATATCGCTGAAACCAGAAACAAAACGGCGGTAGTATGAAACTAGGCCCATGAAACGTCGTAATTCTGTTAAGTTTTCTGGTTGTTCATATTCCGCAACAGCCTTCACTTTTTCTGGGTCTGGGGTGAGACCTTTGTTTGAAACAATGAAACCAAGATATTTCAAACTCGTTTGGGCAAAAACACATTTTGATGGCTTTAGTTTTAATCCTGCTTCTTGTATAGCCTGTAAGACTTCTTCGAGATTTCGTAAATGCTCCTCAAAATCTCTTCCTGTGACCAAAATGTCATCTAAATAAACTAAGCATTTCTTTGGTGTAAGGCCCTCTAAAACACGCTGCATTAACCTTTGAAACGTGGGTACAGCATTTGCCAACCCGAAAGCGAGGCGGTTAAATTCCAGGTGTTGACCCCCTGGAATAGTAAACGCTGTTTTCTCTTTGCTGTTTTCATCAACCTTGACTTGCCAGTAACCTGAGATCATATCCAAAGTAGTAAAATATTGTTGCCCTGAAAGGGTATCGATCAAGTCGTTGATTTGAGGTATCGGAAAGGCGTCTTTAATGGTGACGTCATTCAACTTTCGATAGTCTACACAAAAACGCCAAGTACCATCTTTTTTCTGGACAAGCACAATTGGACTTGCCCATGGTGACTGACTGGGCCGTATGATTTCGTTTTCAAGCATTTCTTTGACCTGACCCTCCACAACAGGTTTTAGGGTATTTGGAAGTCGTCTGGGCAACTGTTTTATGGGCTGAGCGTCACCTGTCTCGATTCTGTGCTCAACCAGCGAGGTAGAACCAAGCTCTTTCAAATCACTCGCGAAAACATTTTCATAATTTTGCAGCAAATTTTCAAGCTGTTTTCGTTCTTTTTGTTCCAAATGATCGAAATGAAACGGCAGCTCATTTGCATTTTCATCAGACATCTCTTGGAGTACGGGGTCACGAATATCGACATGTTCGAGACTGCCTAGGTTGGTTCCTTTGTACAGCTTTACCTTGTCCACCCCCGGATTTATTATCTGAATGGGGATTATCTGCTGCTTTGGCCGAACAAGCACTCTGGCAATCAAGATACCCTTTTCAACAAGTTTTGAATTCGGTTCCAAAATACTTTCATCAATGAATGGGCCTTTTATGCACGCTGTTTGAATAATTTCATGCTTGGCAGGGATCTCAATATCTTCACACAGTGTAACGCTTGTTGGATCACTTATCGCAGAATCATTAATCAACAAAGCCTGTTGCGTACCGTCAGGAAATGAAATCAACAGTTTTTGTATGTCAATGATGCACGAACAACTCGAGAGCCAATCTAAACCCAAAATAATTTCGTTCATCATGTCATTGGCAACATAAAACTCTTGATTGCACTGTTGTTTACCCTCAACATCAACAGACAAAACGGTTTTACCCAGAATTCCAATAGGGGAATTGTTTGCTGCCTCCGCAACGATATCGGAGGGTAACAGGGCACCAGAATTATTACACAGAAATTGCCACTCTTCGTTACTAATTAAAGATACAGATGCACCAGTGTCAACAACACAAAGTCGTGGATTACCATTTATATTGACTTCAATCATCAGACATTTTCTTTTATTTGCAGGAGAAACTGAAGAAAATCTGACCTTTGAATCTTTTTGGGCACTTTGACTTTTAGATTGGGTTTGAGGATTTTGTGAATTTTGCCCTTGATCACTTCGACCCGTTTCTGATTGAATTTGCGTTCTGCAAAACTTCGAAATGTGCCCTTGTTTACCACAACGAAAACAGACTACTTCCTGTTTTTTGTTCATTACCGAAATGAAACTGGGGTATTGACAGAACTTGAACTCGGTTGATTTGCATAACAATTTCGAGAGCTATGACCAGTTTTATTGCAGCGATAACAGATTTTATTTCGATTTGGCCCACTACTTTCTCTGTTAAAATTTTGCCAAGAGGGGCACTGCTTAGCAACATGGCCATACCCGTTACAATTAAAACAAACTTTCGTGGCTCCTGAGGAACCGACTGCTCCGATCTGAGCCCCAGATGGCTGCGATGCCTCGAAAGTCTCGGCTTTCAGTTTTTGCATAGTGGCATTTGCAGCCTCAAATCTTCTCGCAACTGACAAAGCATCTTCCAAGTTACTCGGTGGTTCTTGTAGCAACTTGTTCTGCGTAGAACGGTCTTTTATTCCAAGAATAAATTGATCAACAAGTCGATTCGTATACTCATCTCCTTTAAAACCACACTTTGATCCAAATTCTCGCAATGCAACAGCGTAAGAATCAACAGATGCGCCTGGTTCTTGAACCCTTCGATTAAAACTGTATCTTTTCTCTGTTTGAGTCTGATTTCTCTCAAATAGTACCTTCAGTTGATTTGTCCATTCCACATAACCATTGTCTCCATCTGGAAAGTCTACAGACTCAGCTAATCGAAATGCATCGTCACTTAAACTGAATAATAACGTAAGTCTTCGTTTCTTCTGGTCTTCGAGTTCTACCGCTTCAAAATAGAGGTTGAGTTTCTTGACGAACAAGTTAAAGTCTTCTCCAATTCTATATTTATCAGGGCGACGGAATAAAAAGTAGGATAATCGTGCTTGGTCTGTTCCTACTGAAACTGCATTTGCTCCAGCTCCAGCGTCGCCTTCTCCTTCAGGATTCGCCATACTTAATCATGTCCAGTTCAACGATATTTACAAATATTTACAGCAAAACAAATAATTGAAATCGCATCTTCCAGCTCTCATATGGCCTTCTCGTCCTGGCAGGATCGCCAAAATTTTGTAACGACGTACCACGACCGACTATATACAAGTAAACACAAGATATAAATACAAGATATCCATTTTCTCACTTCTATAGATTCCCATCAACCTAACTTCCATCAATCTCGACCAAACCTATCTTACGTCCAAACTCCAGCAGCTCCACAACACATACACATTCTGTTTTTTCGACACACCTTAAAAACCTTAATAACACGGGACTAGTACCCAAATCTCTAGACATCTCCACAATAGAACAAACAGTGAATGCCAACCGATAACTGGGACTCATGACTTTCTGTAATCATGTAATCAGTCTATGGAGCCAGTTGGTGACTGAGTTTGGGAAATCAGAAAAAAGATGGCGGCCGTGACAACGTCAATGAAAACAACACAGGAAGAGAAAGAAGCGGAGACAAGGCTGAACCCAATTGCTCGAGTTTTACTACAAGGTATTAATGATGTTGATAGTGAGCTGCACAAATTGAACGGTATGTGGTTTATTTTAAGAAAGATTTGGAAATTTGTGACAAGTTATTGGAAGGCAAACATAAAGTGTACGCCATTCGACAATGAATGCAGGAAAACGATGCGAAATTTTGAATACGTTGTTCCTTTTCTGAGACTAACAGAGCCAGAGGACACTCTACTTAATGAATCTGTATGTATAAATGAGCCATATATTGGATCTACCATAACGTTTCCAAAACCAAGGGCAATAGATATCAACATGATGCCATTTGTAATGGAAGAAACGTTTGAAGAATGCTGTTTGCCAGACTATTTAAGGAACTATTGGAACAACATTATCTCGGTTTGCCCACTGGGTGATGAAATTGGTAATATTGGATATCTAACCATCCAAGAAAGCTATGTTGAAGATAATAAATCACAGAGAAGACCTGGTATACACACTGAGAGACCAGGGAAGTTGACAATTCTGGTACCTGAAGAATCAAACAAGAATGCTGATGGATTGATGATGGAGAATATTGCAGAAGGTGAAGGCTATTCTTTTTTAAGGAGATCTAGTTTTGGATGGGGTATAGGTAACTACAGAAGACTAGAAGAAGGAGGTGAGCTTAAAGGTGGAATTTACATGGCATCTAATGTTGATAAATCTTGCAGAATTTGGAATTGCCAAATAATGGATGATGATATCATTGGAGAGCTTGGAAACATTGAGCATCTGAGAGATTTTTTGCCAGAAAGTGAATTTATGGCTAAGAATGAGATCTATTGGCTGACAGACAGAACACCCCATGAATCTTTTCAATTGACTCAAGGGACTCACAGGCAATTTTTTAGGCTTGTTACAAGTCAAGTGTCTCTGTGGTATGAAGACCATTCAACAAAGAACCCATTGGGGATTGTACCAGATCCAAAGATAACACAAATTGTACGAGGATCTAAATTTGATGAGTCTGTGGTAACATTGGTGAAACATGATGAATAAAGAATAACTTACACTTTAAGACAAATTTTGTTACAAAAAAAGCATAATGCACTCCTCAAAGAGCCATTTTTCTTAGAGGCTCCTTTTTGGGCATGTTGTGATTTCAAATTTCTGAAAATCAAATTTGGTCTAAGGGGCCAATCTGGATCTGTACTGTACCGGATGTCCCAAAAAAAGTTCCGGCATTTGATTGAACGCAGGGAATAAACTTTTGGAATCTGGCAATTCCTAATCATTCTAGTTACATGCTGATTTCAACTTGCAATTTGACAATTCATATGAAGAAATTAATGTTGTTATGATCTCTAACATTTCATGTTCATGTTCAAGGCAAAGCCAGAATGATTGTGCGCCTTATCCTTCATCATCACAGTGAAGGGGGAATCTCCTTATGAGCAACACAAAACACATTTTCGCTCATTCCCTTGACAATGAGCAAGAGTTCTGCTAATTGAGCATATTCAAAGAAAAGTTTGAACAATCAAACACAATGGATCTTGGCGGTACAAACAAAGTATTTTATACAAAGTACTTTTTACCACTCAGTCTGAGCTGCACAAAGTCAGAAAATGCACTGTTGCATGATATGGCACGTTGAGCAAAGAACTGAAAACTGTGTTTGATAAAAGAAAGGAGACTGTGACAACTCCATGCAGCCGTGGAATATTAAAACCTCCCATTTGAAATTCCCAGCTGGCATAATGCAACAAAAACAGCAACAGACTGTTTGTCCTGAGACTGTTCATGATATTTTTCAAGGAGGCGGAATTTCACACAGTCGAGAGTCATCAATTGCAAAGCGATGTTTTCTCTCAACAAAAGAATTTCTACCCACTTTGAAAATTGCACTGACTGCAAAATGTGGACAATGACCTTTACTTTGAACATGCTTAGTGACTAGAAACCTTGCCCATTGTCAAGGTAATGAATGCATCATCATTTCAAATGTTTGTGTTGGTCATCAAGGGAGTCCCCTTTCACCACCATGAAGCAGAATGCCATTCAAATCTCTCTGGTTCTGTCTTGAGCATGAACATGAAATGTCAGAGTTCACAATTCCAGTTTCAGATTACTAATTTCTTCTTGTGGTCTGCCAAACTGTAAGTAGAAATGTCTAGCATGAATCTAAACTTTCAGGCTCAAAACCTTGTCTCTGTACTCCATCAAATCAAACGTTGGAACATTTGTTTTGGGACTTGAGGACATCCTTCACCTGAATAGGGTAAGCGAAGCCAGCGAAAAATGTAGAGGGTTTACGATTTCTCCATGCCCTAAAGATTGCCTTGTAATAGCATCAATTCAGATAATTCCGCATAGGCTGCAAACAAATTGTGTTTTGCTATCTATTTTGGCAAGCATTCTCTCTTGTATGCATTTCCTTCAACCATGCTTCAACAGAGAGCATCCATCAATGAATACGTGAAAAGTGAGCTACACAGTTGGTGTGGGGCTTTGCTGCAAAGGACATTTCGAAAAAATTTCAGATTGTTGGAAATGCCAACTTGTGAAAAATTTAGTTTCATTGTTAAGGGAAGGATCGCCTCTGACATGCTTTGCTCGAAAATAGGTATTAATATATAGAAAATCGTTTCAGTTTTCAGGCCCTTGGTTTCATTTTTCCTGCAATTAAGTGCCCATTCAGCTTGTCGTTATTTTTTAATATTTAATCAAATGTCGAACAATTTTTTGAGACACCCTGTAGTACTAAAGAAAAATTGTTAGGAGTTACCTTAGACAGCAAACTTACATCTGAGCAACATGCAAGTAATCTATATTAAAAGGTCAGCAGCAAGCTCCATGCTCTGTCACATATAGCACACTATATGGACCAATAGTTTCAGTTTTTTTCAGTTTCAATTTCCTATCATTAAATTCTCTGCATACAATTTATAGTTCTAGCAATACACACAAACAACTAAACTACAAAGATAGTGATATTACACAGAGATGGCGCCAGGGAAGAAATGCTGGGGGGACAAAAACTGTCTGAATGCCGACAGTGAGCGAAGCGAGTAAAATTTTTACCGACCACACCTTTCAGATTGGCTTAAAATGCGACTACTCACTCTAAAAACATAACAAGCAAGTTACGGAAGTGCCGACATTGCACAGAAATTTTCAAGTAATTCAAGTGCCGATGGGGGAGCTGAGTGAATTTTTGGGGGGGCTCCTGCCCCCCCCAAGCACCCCCGGTCGCGCCATCCCTGATATTACAAAATATCAATACAATTGATACAGAAACATTAATACAATATACGAATACAATAAAAGAGGAACTAAATAAATTGTATACAGGGAATTACTTAAATGAGGAGCCGTCTCAATAGGTAAACTAATCGAGGAGAGAGCCCCCCCCCCCAGTTATCATAAGATGTTATCAGGTAAATTTAGTTGCATTTAAATCAATGTGCATTTTCAGTATCAAAAATGTTAAATTCATCGGTCGACATTGTTCAATAAGTAATTTTCACAGCGAGTGTAATATATTCAGTCATATTGATTTGGTAGCAAATTTATATCTTCATTAAAGTATATTATTAACTGACTGAACTTACATTTCAATAAACGATAGCCAGTCTCAATTCTGTCCTTTGGCATGGATTTTCCGTAATAGGAAACTAATTTCTAAAATCAACAAAAAACTGCATGAGCAAGCCCTTAAGATAACATACAGACGTAATTTAGGCCAAAATTAAACTGCAAAATGAAAAGCCATTTGAGTCGATTCTAAATAGGATATGTAAACTAAAAGGCAAAATGAAACGACATTCTTAAAAGTCAATTTGATAGTTTGCTTTGCTGTTCACATGAATTGCTTTTAGTTTAATCGTTTCAGTTTGTCTATTCATTTTGCTGTATCAGAATGTCTATTCGTTTTGTGCATTCGAATTGGCTTTTAGTTTAACCGTTTCAGTTTGTCTATTCATTTTGCTGTATCAAAATGTCTATTCATTTTGTCCATTCAGTTTGAGCATTCAGTTTCATGTATCAAAACGTCTATTCATTTTGTCCATTCAGTTTGTCTATTCATTTTGCTGTATCAAAATGTCTATTCAATTCATCCATTCAGTTTGGGCATTCAGTTTCATGTATCAAAACATCTATTCATTTTGTCCATTCAGTTTGTCTATTCATTTTGCTGTATCAAAATGTCTATTCATTTTGTCCATTCAGTTTGGACATTCAGTTTCATGTATCAAAAAGTGTATTCATTTTGTCCATTCTGTTTGCGCATTCAGTTTCATGTGTCAAAACGTGTATTCATTTTGTTCATTCAGTTTGCGCATTCAAAGTGTCTTTCAATGTTGTTGATTCAGTTCAAGTTACTAATCGTGCTCAGTCAACCTCTAAGTGATACCAATTTGTGTTCAGTCAACCCCTAAGCGAATGTAGTTATTAAAATGTCATTACCGCAAAAAGCACGCCTGAATGTTTGCTGGAGGATCTCTGCCCTTAGTGGAACACACGCATAGTATCCTCTATCACTTGCTACTTTAACTTCCTGTTGATCACCTATACTCATGACATAAGTCTCAATAGTATCGCTACATTTTCTATTTTTTTTTTTATTTTTTCGCTCACTTAGTATGAGTGAAAATAAAATATCAGATGGAAAATAATGAACGAATACAAAGAATCACGTCGTCAGTCTATTGATCACCCGGGGGTGGTGTGGCTCTGGGAAACGTACTAAAAGTCTAGGTAAACCAAAAGTTTTTCCATGAAACTGCAATTGTTGTTACGAAATACAGTACTGCAAACTAGGCATCGAAGTTTAATTTAGTCATGAAATTTTTGCGACTAATAAGGGCCGTGTCCCCTAAAGATTTTAAGAAATTTTTGTTTGACGGAGCTTTTTGAACTCCTGTCATAGCAGGTCTTTGCAGATAGTAATAGGGAGTCGCCGTGCTTAGCTTTTGCAGATTAGAGTGACTTAAGCTGTTGCATGCTACAGATTGCAAAACAAACATTGTGATTAAATTTGACACAAGGAACCCTGACCACGGTCCGTTCTGAGCACATCATATGGAACTATTCTTGCGCCAGATAAAATTCAAACTCCTGGAAGCATTACCTTGTTAGAGGGTGATGAACTGGCCTCTGATGATAAGAAAGTTGCCGAAATCCTAAACGAATACTTCATCAATATCACTGCTAGCCTAGAAATTTCAGGGGTAGAGGAGAATCTGGTAAAAACAGACGAACTACGTGACCCCGTTGATATTGCCGTAAACATGTACGAGCGCCACCCAAGTATACAACTGATAAAGCAAAGGGTATCAATCTTACAGTATTTAATAGAGCGTTCAAAGTTTCCTTTTCTTCAGCTTAACAATGTCAATATCCCTTGTTCCAAAAGAATCCTCTAGGTCTCCCTGTCTACCAATAAGAAGCTACTTACAAGAAACTCAACTCTCACATCGCCAAAAATTAAGAAGCTCCAGGACTGGCAAATATTACTTAGGAAATTATTTAGTTTTATAAAAAACCTTAAACATATTTTTATCCCATATCCACTTGCTTCCAGCATCATGAGGGCACAGGCAGTAAACATGAAGATTGTAGTGAAACCTACAAGAAACTCGCAAGAAGCTCTGAGTACTCAAAATCAGATAATATTAAAATACTTTCAGTGCAGAGCTGGCCCAAATTCTTGGTTTCCTATAAAACAAATACGCGTACTTATAACAAAACAGCGAGGTGAGCCAACTAAACGGATTGCAAGAGGAAAATTCCAGTTTCGTCTCTGTGGATCCAGGAGAAAAGATGTCCTTCGATCATTGAATTTATCCCTGAGTTCGGCTTTGATAAGTATCCCCAAATTTATCCCTGAGTTCGGCTTTGATAAGTATCCCCAAATCCCCACGCCCCTGTCTCGCCATTAGACATCGAATTTGTCTTAAAATGGAAGTTTGCTCTCCAAAGTAGATGTTTATGAGGGTAGCGATTCATTAAGTTGACACAGAATGTAAGCTATTTTCGGTTATTTCAACGAGGTAAATTGCGGAACGGAAAAATTTGATTCTTGGGGGTGGAGATACAAAATATTGCGCTTATCGTGTGTCCAGAAATTGAAACTTGATAGCAATATGGATAGATCATTTACTTAGATATACAGTATGTGCTGATTTTGGTTAAAATATGAAATTTCTGGAAAATAGCATTACGACATTCCTCACAAAAAAGGGTTGTTCTATTAAAGACCGTATGGGAGAGGCGCATCCTCTCTTCTATGTGTAACAGGAGAAATTATACCCAGAGGCGCCGGAAGGAAGACGAAGCGGCGGGGGCAGCGAATCAAAAAGGGCACTGCAAAATTGGAGAACTGACACGCAACTCTCCCCATCACTTTCCAGCATTTCTCGGGAAAATTTTTATCCTACCAACCTGCCGTATACTCATCAATTCTTTCTGCTTGTTTTTGAAAGAACCGAGAAAACCATCCTTTGACAAGGGTCGAGGGCTCAATAGGTCAAAATTTCAGATGTATACGAGAAAGGTTTTAGAAAAGGGCACTTCCTGCCCCCGTGTTGCCCCCGCACCATCAGGGCAACGGGGGCAGCTGCCCCCGTTGCCCCCGTGCCTCCGGCGCCCTTGATTATACCCAGTGAATACCGGCAGCCAATGTAGTTAAGAGCATTTACACAAAATATCTATCCTGCTCTAGATTTAAAACTGAATAAGCAATTCTGGTCTTGCAAAAATTCGGCTTGTCACCACCCAGTCGAAACAGGTGTCAAGCCGAATCAAACTTCAAACAAGTCCCTCGCTATCAAACTTCAAATTTAAACTAAAGGAAGGGTTATAAAGCAAACTTTACGTACTTCCTTCCATCAAGAACATATATTAATTTTTCCTCTCTGTTGCAATTTAATTTCCTTTTTTCGTTTGGATAGGAATAATTAAAATTAGGTTTTTTTTAGGGAATTTATCTGACAATGCATTAAGTGGTATTAGGAATTTCTTGAGTAATTAATTTTTTCTTTTTGTTTTTCTTTTCTGTTTTAACAGGGCACATTGTAAAGCAGTTTTTTTCCCGTATGAACTGAATGTTTTTTTACCCTGTATAAATAATTTAAAATGAAATGAAATGAATGAAGTGTCCTTCTCTTGCAACAAGGGAGGTGGTCCGCATTGTATAGCCTTTCTTTGATGGGAAAGGCTCATATCTGGCTGTCCCATCTCACTCTTTCATGTGGCATTTTACTCTGAGTGAACCATTTGTATTGCATAAGCAAGTCCAGTAACTTGAGTCGGTCTCTATCAACAACAAGGCAGAGATCCTCCAGCAAACATTCAGGCGTTCTTTTTGCGGTAATGACATTTTAATAACTACATTCGCTTAGGGGTTGACTGAGCACAAATTGGTATCACTTAGAGGTTGACTGAGCACGATTAGTAACTTGAACTGAATCAACAACATTGAAAGACACTTTGAATGCGCAAACTGAATGAACAAAATGAATACACGTTTTGACACATGAAACTGAATGCGCAAACAGAATGGACAAAATGAATACACTTTTTGATACATGAAACTGAATGTCCAAACTGAATGGACAAAATGAATAGACATTTTGATACAGCAAAATGAATAGACAAACTGAATGGACAAAATGAATAGATGTTTTGATACAGCAAAATGAATAGACAAACTGAATGGACAAAATGAATAGACATTCTGACACAGCAAAATAAATAGACAAATTGAAACGGTTAAACTAAAAGCCAATTCGAATGCACAAAATGAATAGACATTCTGATAGAGCAACATGAATAGACAAACTGAAACGATTAAACTAAAAGCAATTCATGTGAACAGCAAAGCAAACTATCAAATTGACTTTTAAGAATGTCGTTTCATTTTGTCTTTTAGTTTACATATCCTATTTAGAATCGACTCGAATGGCTTTTCATTTATTGTTGCAATATCACAAGAGGAACTACAAAATTCTGTTCCTTGGCTGTTTTATGAGCGCAAGAATACAAGTCTCGGCATTCAGAAGCGTCCTCAACAAAACTCATCAATTACAACCTAGATGTCTCCCAAAGAGGGCCATTTACTTTAGATGAGTGTTGTCAGATATGGTCAAGGACTCTTCGCATGAGTTTAGAAACACCCCCCCCCCCCCAGTAACGGCCCTGCTGAAACATTGCCCCGCCAACGTAGAAGGAGGACCCGCTGAGAAGATTTGTTTCCCCGCCAAGTTTGAAATTAAAAACTGTCCCCGCCGTGTTTGCTCCCCGTCAAAAATTATACAATTTTTATCAAAATATTGCAAATGTCTTAACTGGACGAAACAGTGCTCAATGCCGTGGGAAAACTTCCTTTCCCAGTCAATATATTTTAAATTCCCTTTGAAAATATATAGAATCATCACTTCCCCGCTGTATTTTCAATGTCAGGCGGGGTGTTTAGACTGAGCTAAGAATGTTAAAGCGCTAGCGAAGCGAGCGCTTTTACTCCTCAGCTTTCAGAAACAGAGCCAGCAATTGCTTTTCTTGTCACCCACATGTAAGTACACACTCTTACCAAAAATTACACCGAATATCAGTTTGTTTGTTCTTCTAGATTGAGTTCTTGTGCCAGGAAATTGTTAACTGACTTACAAATTAAACTGTGGTACAGAATAGCTTCCTATGCACTTCATAGGTTTCCTTCTTAGAATTTCTGCTCTCTAACTCAAAGACTGTCACAAGAGGATTGTCAACAGAACTGTTAGCAATGCTTTTCCAAGTATAGACACAAGATAGTGTTAGTTCCTGGTATTTTCTTCAGTGAATTTGAGGAATTTGAGTCTTTTTTCTATAAGAAATAAAAAGTTAACATACAAAAAACTAAACAACTCAAATCTATCTACTGTTGAGATGGAGGCGAAAAACATAACGTTATCAAGTCGCCTCCGAACTCAACAGTTCAAATCAACAGCTAAATTACAAGAAAATTATAAATTACACTACTTGAAGAACGGTACGTAAGTGAAACAAAGCTATACATACAAGATAAAGATTTTATATACATCCTTGTAGTCAAAGGCCATATTTTTGAGGTTACTCTGCATCCCACCCCAACGAGCGCAGAGGACCGGCCCCGAATCCCCCAAGTACCCATCAGCCGCTACCTGTAAATAAGTTTCACTAAGATGAGTTTCACTTTCATTACATTTATCTGTCATTTTTCATTTCATTTCATTTATTTTCATTTCATTTCATTTCATTTCATTTTTTATTTTTTATCCACGGTAGCCCCGTCAATCTGCATTGATTGCTTTACAGGGGGCCGTGCAAAAATACATATAATTTCCAAATTTAAAACCTAATCCTAATTAATTTACAATTGTGTTTACAAAAACGAAAAAAAAAAAATCAAATGAATGTACATAAAAAAGATCTTTAACCCTCCACTACGTCTTTAAACCTCCTTTTGAAGGTAGAAAGGGAGGGTGCAAGTCTGACATCAGAGCTTAATTGATTCCACAGCTTAGGCCCACGAAATGATATTGACTTCTGCCCATTTGCCGTTTTGAAGAGAGGAACACGCAAGTCAGCTTCGGTATTTCTAAGTCTCATTGTGTTAAGCGCTGAGTTCTTTACAAACAGCTCGGAAAGATATTCAGGCGCAAGACTATTTGTTGACTTAAACATTATGGTCGCTGTTTCACTTAGAATAATGTCCGAGATTGTTGGCCACCCCAGCTTTTTAATCAGACCAGTTGCTGAAACATGATAGCTGCTATTCGTAACAATTCTGGCAGCTCGATTTTGCAGTCTTTGGAGGGCATCAATTTGAGTTTTGCCGCAACATCCCCATACTGAGCAACAATAACGAAAGTGGGGCTCAACAATTCCTCTGTACATTTTACTGAGCGTTCCCTGTTGGAGAAATTTCTTTGCATATTTCAGAAAGCCTAAAGCTCGAGAGACTTTGTTTCTCATACCCTTTATATGCTCATCCCAAACAAGATGACAATCCAACTGAACACCGAGGTATTTAGTCCTCTCGACAGTTTCTATCTGTGTGCCATTTATGAAAAAGGACGGCTGCTCACTGACTTCTTCGGAAATCCTCTTGAGCTTTGGACGGGATCCAACTACCATTGCGTGAGTCTTAAGGACGTTTAAAGACAGTTTGTTTCCCTGAAGCCAATCTTTTAAACAATCTAGATCTTCGTTCATAAATTGGTTTAGATCATCGATGTTATTTGATGCAAATGAAAGACTAGTGTCATCTGCATACATGGTCACTTTACAGTTATGCAGAGCACGCGGGAGGTCATTAATATAGATTAAAAATAACAGGGGACCAAGGCATGAGCCCTGTGGAACACCGCAAGTGACATCCTTTATGTGCGACAATGCACCATTAACTTTGCAAAACTGCTGTCTGTTATTGAGATATGAAACGAACCAAGAATGTTCCAGATCTCTGATACCATATCTAAGTAGCTTGTTAAGGAGAATGTCATGATCTACAGTATCAAATGCTTTCTTAAGGTCGATGAATACATTTGCTGTGTATTTTCCGTTATCCATATTTACGTACCAGTCGTTAGTACTTGCAAGCAGACAGGTTACAACAGAATGTAGCAATCGGAAAGCAGATTGATTCGAGAACAGTAGATCGTTTTTGATCAGAAAATCATAGATCTGATTATAGACCATCTTTTCGAACAGTCTAGCTAAAAATGGCAAAACAGAAATAGGCCTGTAATTTGAACTGTCATCTTGTTCACCGCTCTTGAAGACAGGGGCAACACGCGCAATTTTCCAGCTGTCAGGAAAAACTCCAGTAGCAAGAGAGAGGTTGAAGATGTCGCATAGGGATTCAGCTATCACAGGCAGTCCAACCTTTATGAAAAAATTGGCTAGACCATCAGGGCCAGACCCCTTTGAGGTGTCAAATTTTCCTAAAACCTTTTCGATTTGAGGAACAGTGATAGGTTCGAAATGAAATTGCACGCTTTTAGGATTCACCTCGTAGTCATTATCTAAAAGAGGATTAGATGACTGAGGTATTCTGTCACTGAGGGTCTTGCCGATTTCACAAAAAAAGTTATTCATTGACTCTGCAATAGCTGTATCTCCCGATACCGTTTTCCCCTCAACCTCCAAGGATGTAATATGGGTGGTCTTTGACTTCTTATTTAGAACTTGATTAATTGTTTTCCACGTGTTTTTTAGGTCGCCATCATAGGAGGCGATCTTGTTTGTGAAAAATTCGCGCTTCAAATTCAAATTCAATTTATTTACGCGATTCCTCATCTGCCTATAAGCCTGCATCAAAATTTCGGACTTAGACCTAACAGCAAGTTTCTTAAGCCTATCCCGAGATTTACACATGAGTTTGAAATCTTTCGTCAACCAGGGGGAAAACTTTTCAGATACTCTTCTGTTTCGCGTGGGGGCATGCTTTTCCAGAATAATAGAAAACATGTTTGACCATTGCTCTACAATAAGGCTAATATCATCAGTGCTTGTAACTATCTTCTTCCAGTCAACTTTACTCAAGTCCTTCAGAAAATCCTCCTCATTGAAATTTTTCATCTGCCTAGTGGAGATGACTTTGTGCTGCTTTTTAGAAGCACCTCGGAATTTTCTGACACAGTAGACTAGAAAATGGTCACTAAGACCTGTATCAAACGAGTAGACGGCATTTGCATGATGCCGTTCTTTGCTCCTAAGGAGCTGGGCTAGACACAGGGAATAGGGAAAAATTAATAAAAACAACAAGAACCTCTCTTTGTACTTTAGTGTTTGCCAGAGTTGCCAACTTTGTCTAGATTAGGCCAACGACGACGATGTGTATCATACAAACAATTCTGGTTTATCGTCGTCGTTGGCCTCATCAAGAAAAAGTTTGCGAATTTGTAAAAAGAGAGGTACTTGGTGTTTTTAACAATTGAAATGACCCTTTGAACTTCTTAGGCTTCTTTCTCTTGTTATCGGTCTGTCTTCTTCTCTCTCAACTGTTGGCCAACTCGGTTGAATCCATGTCTCGATGGCCCGGCGGGGGGGGGGGTACATGACTTGAGGATGAACGGAGGTCTGCCGCCCGGTTTTCAGAAAGCTATCCTCTTCTAATTACCGACAGTTGCCGTCATACCCACTTTTATGATGAATTTTGGCGGAAAACTACCCATTTTTGACAATTTTTGCCAATTTCTAGAAAACCCACCCATGTTTATGGAAAATCTGCCGAAAAAGGGACCCTTGTTTAGAGAATTTTGGGCCCAAAAACCCACCCATATGGGCGGCACATACCCGTACCCTCAACATGTTATGTTACACCCCCCCGGGCTCGATGGATGTTGCTGGATTTTGAAGCATGAAGCATCTCGCCATTCTTCTTCTTCTCATGTCTCAATAAATGAAGCTTGCAAGTTGTATTGTTGAGACATTGAGATGACGAACAACTTGCTCATCTTGCAGTGCCTTTCAATTTAGCTCGGCTGGGTTTTCAACGAATTTATTAGTATCCTAATGATGAGGAGCTTTAAACAAAATTGTGCTTTTTGTCTAGAAGTCAAACACTTACAAAACAAAACAAGGTTACTAGGAACTGCCCAGAAGTTTGAATGCCCTCATAAAATGCAATCAAATATCCACCTAGGATAGACCCAGGATTTCAAGTTAATCTTAATCAAACTATGTTGGAACCCCTTATAACTGCAACCTTCCATCAAAATACATCTCTCTTCATTCTCCATATGCGACCACCACTGGTGCTCTAAATAGCTGCAACCGCCTCCCCTCTGGTAAGGGTGTCAACAATTTGGTAGAGGGAATGAGCAGAGGCGCCGGAAGGAAGACGAAGCGGCGGGGGCAGCCAATCAAAAAAGGCACTGCAAATTGGAGAAATGGCACACAACTCTCCCAGTCATTTTTCAGCATCTCTCGGGAAAGCCCTGATCCAGCCAATCTGCTGAGTACTCATCAACTCTTTCTACTTATTTTAAAAAAATGACCCCGAAAACCGTCTTTTGACAGAGGTGAATGGCATTTGCAGAGGCTCAACACGTCAAAAGTTGCAGATGTAGAGAATATACGAGAAAGGTTTGTTTGAAAAGGGCACTTCCTGCCCCCGTGCTGCCCCCGCACCATCAGGGCAACGGGGGCAGCTGCCCCCACTGCTCCCGTGCCTCCGGCGCCCTTGGGAATGAGTTATGCTCCCTCTCAAACCAGTAAATCGTCTCATGTTGCCAATAATGTGCTTCTCCATTTGAGAATTCAGAATGGTTGCAGCGAAGCTCTTTAGCCAAGAAGAAGAAGACGAGGTTATAAGATCTGTCGGTAAAATGGACTCGTCAACGTATATACTACCTGAATTTTTCAGATGATAATAATCGTAATAAAATGCCATATTTTTACTGGTTGAATCTTTTACTGTGTCATCCTGAGAGTCAAAAACGGAGAAAAAATGAAACTGCTTGTGTTTTCTTTACAGTTACACTTCATTAGATCTTTATTGCAGGAGCGCATCTAACGTATGCCGAGGCAGCACAAATTTAAAGCAGAGATCGTATTTTTTATTGATATAATATCACTACACATTGCAGGTAATGAAAAATTGTGTTATTGGTGCAAAATACAGAATAATGCTAAAAGTTCCGAAGAAGGACTTAAAAACATGGCTTGAATTTCGTTAATTTCCTGAAATTTTCACATCCTTCTCCTCATGGCGATGCTTTTTGGGTGACAATACTTCTGCATTGCTAAACTGCACCATGAAACATTGCCTCGGCTGCTGCCTACATCAGAGGGTGGTGGGGGGGGGGGGGCTGGCACATAAGAGAATCGTTGCTGTCAAACCATAATTGAATTGATATGTTCAAACGTCCTTGCAAGCATGGACTCTGTTATGGACTCTGTTGCTGACTGTACGTCTGTTGAAAAACAACATCCAAAGGCTGCATTTTAGTCAGGTGCATTCTACTCAAAGGAGTCTTGTGCAAGAACGGTTCATCTTATTTCAAATAGAACTTGATCGCAAAGCCAAGCACCAAACAGAAAATATTCCGAAAACATCCAAAGGCTGCATTTTAGTCTGGTGCATTCTACTCAAAGGAGCCTTGTGCAAGAACGGTTCATCTTATTTCAAATAGAACTTAAGATCGCAAAGCCAAGTACCAAACAGAAAATATTCCGAAATCGTGTTTTTCGTATAAAACCAGCATCACAGTGTTATTTGTAACAACATTCAAAGAGACCTATTCAGTCATTAGTCATTAGCAAACGAGCTTATTTACGGATTAAAAAGATTTAACATTCAATTCTGCATGTTTGCGTTGTCTTGTCATTGTTCGAATATTCAAAAAGAGGCCGCTTCTTACCGAGGCCACAAAATTCATTTTGACTTATCGTGAATTTTAGGATATTTGCACACTGCTTAACAAATTTTCATTAGCATCCTTGCATTTCGTTTTAATTTGGCGTCTATCAAATTCTGAATCGAAGACTCTCGTTTGTTGGATGTTTTTAGAGGGAAGGGGAAGAGCTTTGAATACAAACGAAGAGTTTAGTGCTTTACGAGGAAGTTCTTTCGCTGGTTCAAAGCAAGTCAGTGTGAGATGTCGGTAGGTTTTTTATCATATGGATGCTTAGCTAGACATCAAATCTATCTTTTTTCCTTGTTAACTTGCGAGCAAGATCATATGGCAAACATAATGATGGCAAATATCAAAGGGCTCTTGCATTAAATTGGCGAGTATAGCGCTAAGAAACTTTTAAGACCTAAGCCTTTCCTGACAGTGTATGCATATCTATATTCAGTCAGACAAAAGCTTACATTAATGGCATGTTTTGTTCGTATAATAAAGCTGTTTTCCGTGCTAAACCTTGCTTCGTACTAAATATCCAGACAAGGGCGTCACAAGACGTAAAATGTGGGATGGGCTTCTCTTAAAGAATCGTGTTCTGAAAGGTGCACCCAGCCATTTTTGCACCGTCTTTGTTTAGAAATAAGTAGCACCCCGAAAAGACTATCTAGGCTGCATCTGTCCACCACAGTCCATCAAGTGGCGACTCCCTTGTATTCAGAAATTTACTAGTTGTGATCACAAGAACTGCTTCATAATGTTTGCGAACAAAGCATAACGAACTATCAAAGAAGCTGTTCAATCGTGGCAAAACCTCCCCTACTGAACCTTGTTTTGATGAATTCTTTTCTACACGTCAAGAAACTCTTCTGCATGGATCACATATACAGCATCATAATCTTTGCAACCAAAGCATAAAAAACCCACAGGGAAGACCAAAGAAGACCAGGAGGCAAACCACAGGGCTCCCTGCATAGCGCATTGTAAAATGAGTTGTTCAGTACAAACTGCGTTTGAAATCATGGGAAGTAGTATTTCTTGCAGTCTGGTTGGATCTCGTTCCACAATAGACTACCCCATTCGAAACAGATCGTGGTGATAGTAAACTTGCCACAAGTCTATTTCATCAAAAATACTATACATTGATCAATTAGGAAAGGGAAAAGTGACAGGTTTCGTCGTTAACTTCAGATAGACTTATTACAGATTACGAAATAGACTTAGGGCAAGTCTATGGTGATAGTGAAAGGTCACTAAGCAGAGCGAACGAACTTTACTGCCCTGTACAAACAAATAAAATCAGATATAATTAATGTTGAAATTTTAGCTGAGACTTGAACTTCTCACGTAATTAAAGATATATTTGGAATATGAAATTCAGCTACCCATGTTGTTTTGGTGGAAGGCTTTACTTGGAATTTTTCAATCACTGATATAAAAATAGATTTCCAAACTGTTTCATATTATGAAAATATGCTATTTGGTTTCTGAATGTTCCAAGCACGAAGTAAGGTGAGAGGGGTCACTTCAAGTTTGGATCAGCTTCGTGTTTTGAAGATGAAATAAAAATTCCGTTATGGTGATAAGCTGTTCTTGAGTTTGAAAAGCGTGGGAGAGCTACAAGGTTGTTCACGGGTTGTGGGATAATGTTTGAACCAGGGAGCTAAACACGGGAGAGGAATCGCGCATTGAGTTGCATTCTGCGATGTGATATGCGCCTCCTTCGCAGCGGATCGCGCACTTCGCAGTGAAACCAAGATGGAAACTGAAGTTTGGACGGACAAGTGCATCGCGTTTTTGGATTGAATTTCTACAACAGTGGTAAGCATTTTAGGCTAGTTTAGACATTCATGTGACTTTTAAATGTTTCATCTTTGGATAGTGAGACTCGTTTAGCCGTTAGAAATCATGAATTAGCTGCAGCGGCTAAGTTTCTTCAGCGGTAGCTTAGGCCACTTCAACCTCTTTGTCACGCTCCAAGCACGCACTCGTAAAAATTTCACTCTGCCCAACCCCGCCCAACTTTGAGCAATCGAAGATGCTTTTGGATGACTATTGGCAATAAATCAAGCGAAAAATTTTTCTGAGATAGTATGAGACTCGCGAGATATTTTAGTTTTCTTTCGGGGTACTTGCACCCGTTCTGCTTTAGGCCCATTCTCGCTCTTCAACGACTTTCAGAGACGGCAACCGATTCGAAACTTTCGCAACTTCGAGTTATTTCGATCAATCGAATGGGAGTCGAACGGTTTATGAAACAGTGAGGAAAGTTGAAATCCTGTGAAACCTTAAATGAATATATTTCAAATCCATCTGTGTCTTCTTCTTGGTCGTTCTCCAAAGCAAAGATTCCGTTGCTAGGCAAACCTAATTATAATTGCTCCGTTGCTACGTCAATGGAAACGAGGTCGCATATCACATCGCAGACAGCGCCAGCAGGCGTTTCCTTAGCCTGGTTTGAACTAAGCCCTTCGTAGCCTTACCTGTGGCCACGGACCGCATAGCGCTGAGTGGAGGAGCATGGTTACTAGCAAAGCGAGGAAACTGGGGGTCCGAGGGTTGCCCCAGAAAAATCATCTGAGACCATGCCCTTTAGAACGTCAGAAAATGCTTTCTCATGAGAATTAGCGGACCTTCATTTTGCCAATTTACCGTTGATTAGAAGTCTGTTCTCATTCAAGTAGATTGCATTCGTATACTTGAAGCGGATGATGTAGTAACATTCACTAGTGAATATCGTTTTACGGTATTACTCTCAGACAACATAAATCTCTTGTAGTTAAGACCAAAGGCAAGTTGTCACTGGAGGAAATTTTACATCATGAGTTGCAGGTTATGAGATTCTTCGACTTAAAACTCGTAGCTGCTTCAGGGAAACACCAAAACATATGATTTCAACCTCATCAAACGATAGTTTCTTAATTTACGAAAGCTGGACATTTGGCTTCAAGGCAACAAACTTTCCTTAAATGTTGCTAAAACAAATTCCATGCTTGTTTCCACCAAGCAAAAGCACAATATCCTCAAAAGTCGAAACGAAGATTTGGATTTGAAAATTCGCGACAATGAGCTCGAAGTAATCCAAAAAAACAAAATACCTTGGTGTGCAGATCGACAACTCTCTTAACTGGAAGGAACACATCAAGACTGTCTCTACCAAAGTTTCAAGAGCTATTGGCTTTTTGAAACACGCCAAGACGTTCTTAAGACAGGAAACGTTGATGACTCTTTACACAGGAATTGTAGAGCCACACTTTCGATATTGTTGCTCTGTTTGGGGCTGTGCCGGTTCGACTGAGCTTAATCAGCTACAAAAACTTCAAAACCGAGCTGCTAGAATTATAACCAACAGCGGCTTTGACACCCCTAGCAGACCACTTATCGACCAGCTGGGCTGGAAGACCATTGAACAACTAGTCGCTAGTGAATCTAAAACAATGGTCTTCAAGTCCCTGCATGAACTGGCTCCCCAATACCTGTGTGACCTTTTCACCAGAAACTCAAAATGCTCTTCGTATGTCCTGCGCAATTCAGAGACAGATTTAAGATTACCCATGAAAAAGTCAAGTAATGGGCAAAAATGTTTTTCCTATCGAGGAGCAAAAGCGTGGAATGACCTTCCTGCCGACACCAAACAGGCATCTTCCCTGAATAGTTTTAAAAAATCTATTTAGGACTTTCTTTTTTTTTCCCTTTAAATTAGACTGTAAATTTGTAATAGGTTTTTATATTAGGGTTTTTATATTGTAATTTTTCTTTTTATTCGGTAATTTTAGATTGTATATTGTTAGTAATGTTTTTAAGTGGAGGGCCCCTTGTAAACCAACTCTGTTGAAGGGCAACCCTCCTTAATAAAGTCAAATATCAAATATCAAATATCAAATATCAAAATTCAACCCATGTCTTTTAAAAAATGGGGGGGGGTGCTTTAGCCCCTGCTAGCCCAATGGCTGCTGCGCAGTCCTTGCCCGCGGCCTCTTCTGTCACTGCGGAGGGATACGATACGATGGTAAAGAAAACATAGCAAAAAAGGTGAACAGTGGCGGACTGGATCATGATATTGCATCAGTCACGGTCACTGTAGGCTGAGCTGCGTATACTATTCAGATGTTTAACCGTTTTGCTAACATGTCCATACAATGAAGAATGCAAGATTTAGTAGGAGTTGGACGTTTACCAGTCTCTTCTATAGCTACAATCCTAGCCAAAACCTCTTGTCACAAACTAACTTTTTAAGCATTAGTCAACAAAAATAATAGTGCCTACTAATGCACATGAAATATTCTGTAAACCCCCGTTCGCCCCAAGTCTATGTTGTTTGATTTGACCCAGGACAGCTGCTGCATGATATTATACAAGTTAGAGAAATCAGCAACATTAAATTGGGGGGAGGGTATAAGGAGTGCTTGCTCTTCAGATCTACTTTATCCGTTTTGTGACAAGGGTTTTGCTGCGAGGATTGTAGTTTCATGGACATTGCTCTCCGGAGCCTGGTAACATTATTCATGGGCTTCAGAGAGTAATCACCAAACTGGTTCCTTTTCTGCTAATCATAGACGTTCTGCTTCTCCTCTCTCTAATTCTCACGCAGTATCACATTCCAACGCTTTCATTCCTAGAACTTCTAATCTTTAGAACAAGCTACCTGGCTCTGTCTGTCTTGCCGCAACAAACGCGCTAGAAACTCACTTGACCTTACCTCTCTCTACTTACCACAGATTTTCTTCTTGTCTCTTTGGTACTTGTCAAATAAGAGTTCATTCTTGCAATAGGTGTTTCCGCCTACCTTTGGGACAAAACTGCCCTAGGTACCAGCGCCCCAATTCATTTTTTGGCTCTGGTACCCAGGGTATGACAAAACACTTACAAGCAGTCATTGCATACAAATATCGATCTCCCGACCACTTCCATCAAACTTAACTGTTCTATAGCGAACTCTAGTGCTTGAATGACTTATTTAATGTGCGTTCTTTGGTAAAATGGCCCATATTCTCATTTTTCAAGAGGAGCTTTCTGATGAAAATAAGGCCATCTGCGACGGCTTTGAAGGGGTCCACCAACAGGTCTGTAGGCCAGTTAGGCACCGTGAGGGAGCTTCACACTTCCGTCCTATTTTCACCCTCAGCCACAGTGGTGCAGACTTGGTTCTTTTGAGCTTCAGAAGAATATTTCGCATGTTTCCTTTCTTCAACATTTGCAGATTGGTTGCCTATCTGTTAAGAAAGACTACCATTCCTTCAAAAGGAATAACACAAATATGAATACAGCGCTAGAGCACTTTCTTTCGAGAGTTACTTGATTGTTACATTGCTGGAGACGAAAAGAAGTGCAATTTTCGAAGCAACCACTCATTTCGCCTTTCCTATGCCATAAATCAGCGATTACTTGTCAGATTGACTCAAACAGGGTCTCAAACTCTAAGGTGAAATGTTTTCTGTGCAACTGCGGAGAAAGCAGGACAATTTACAACTCATCTACAGTTGCCACACATTTGGGGCACTATATTTGGCACACCCTCTGTAATCTTAAATTTTATTCTGCATCATGGTCAGCCCAGATTTGTCCTTTAAGAAAATACGCTTTTCATGATTGATTCTTCGTTTTCCAGCTTTCATCTGCTATCGAGACTTGATAAAATGGGCGGTGACGGAAACCACAGTAAAACAGATCGATTTTTTAGGGCATCCATCTTTCGAAGAGATAGTCAGATTGACTGGCCTTTTTGATTATGATTGACTAAGCCTTCCTTGCGGGCAAAGAACGGAAGCCTGCAGACTTGACTCAAAAATTGCTTCACGCTTCACATTGTTAGTTGAAAGACCGTCTGGCGTAGCGTAATGATGTCTGCTAGACAAGACCCCAAAGCATTCAGAGACACTGTCCATTGTGCCTTTGTGTAATTGTTAATAAAAACACACACTCAGATCTCCTGGAGCCAGTTTGAAGATGACTCCAGTTTAAGAAGAAATCTTGAATCTCCACTTATCAGCTGACTATTTATCTACTAAATCTTTTGAACAGCATTGGGAACTTCCAGAGAGACATTCACTTGGACTGCAACACTTTGAATTTGTGAAGTTGCTGGTAAGTCAATGTTGTTAATGGAAGTAAGCGTTGCTCAAGTGTTTTCACGCATATCATTACTGACGAAGGGCCCAGCCTTGATACGCTTAGTACATATTTCCTATTTTCTAAGTATTTTTAGATAGAAGTTACCACATAAAGAATATTGCGCTAAAGATGGCGGCGCGGAATTTTTCACCAAGATGCATTGCGTTCTTTAATCGAATCCCTACAGAGCCTTTAAGGAATTGTTCTTAGAACGCAGTGCATTTTGGTAAAAAAAATCCTTGTCGCCATCTTTAGCGCAATCTCTATTATTGTTACTTCTCACTTTACTTTGGTACTGAATTCGGTTGCTTTTTTACGTGATGTTTCTACCTGATGGTATCTTTACAAGGCATTGAAACTCAGAAACTGGTTCCCAACATTTAGGTACAAGGGGACTACAAGAAGAATGGCATATGCATATTACAAATCTAGAGTGGAAGATGGAGGTCAATCTATGCCATTGCCATTCTGCCCAAACTTTGCGTTAATCCATAGCCCCTGAACGAGCATGCCACAGAAGTGCTGGGAACAAGTATGTCATCATCTCTTTTTAAAACCTTCGTTTCTCTTCTGCAGCTTTCTTTTTTGCGAAAAGTGGTGAAAATGAACAAAAGTTACCAACCCAGGGTATGGCTCTTGCAGCCAGAATTTCTATTGCAAAAAATTCAACATTTGTCCTTACTTTAAAGGTCAGATAAAGGCAAACGCAATTTTTTTATATTTGTAACTTTAAACTATGGGGAATCCGATGGCAATAATATTTTTTATCTTTGGGATGCAAAAGGATGGGTTTGGGGGTTTTGAAAAAGGGCACTTCTTCAAAAAACCGCGTGGTGGTAGAGGCCTGGAACTAGCTAAGTCGTGACGTGGAATGAGTAATGAGAAATTCATCACTTGAGAGGCCCAAGGCGCTGAGAGAAAGCAGTAACGACGAAGATCACACGCGGCGTGTCAACTTGATCCCACTCTGCAATGGAAGCACACAAAAACATCATTTGGAGGATTATTTGATCTGTGACTAGCAATAACATTAGTTATTGAGTGCAGCGTTTTGGGATCAAACTACAAAAACATCATTTGGAGGATTATTTGATCTGTGAATAGCCGAATGAAACCATAGTAATGATCAAAAAGTTGACCATTGTGTTAATTGCAAAGGCTACCAGAAGAACACACCTTGATCCCCTCAGGGTTAGATTGTTTTTATCAGGATTCATTCTCCTCTTTGGGCTTACAAGCGCCTGTCGAAGGTACATTTGCATGGCTTCACGAATGATCTTTAAATACAAATTATATTGTACGAGGTAGGAAATACACAGGCCACCTAAGAAGTTCGCAAATAGAGTCATCGAAGAAAAGGAAAACTATATTTGCAGAAGAACGCTCTCTTATCGGTCTATGGTAAGAGACTATCACTTGGCCTAGTCATGACATGGCAATTTTCCCGCTGTCTGCATCTGCGATTCGGTGAGTATATCTTTCAATTTTAACTACAATTTCATTTTCCTCACGCCGAAGAAGGTGCTCTGGAAGCTAGCTAAATCACTTGTAGCAGCCAATGAATGTTCAAAGTCGCTAGGACTGAAATATTTAGTGCAGACCCCGATGTTTTCATTGTTGCAATTCTTGTACGTGTTCACTCTCCAAGCCAGTCCACAGCTCAGCTCACTGCTGCAGCACGTCTGTCCGTGCCAAAGTACAGAATAATGTGCATGTACATTCTTCTCTGCACAAGCTGACTAGCCACAACCATAAACTACCCACTTTCTCGGCGTTTTGATTTGAGAACTTTCGAACTTTCCTGAATTGACTGTCAGTGAGTGCAAACAGACTCCTACATTCTCTCGCAGCTTTGCATTGACTCAATCGACTCATTCCACGTCACGCCTCTGCTAGTTCCAGGCTCTTTTGCTTGCGCGGTTTTTTTGAAAAATTTGACTGAAAAAAGGAATTCGAGCGGCAATTTCGATAAGTTCCGGAACTCATATCGAAATTTCGTTTGAAATTTTGAAATCTCCAGACTGTAAATGGTAGAAATCAATAAAAAAGTATTTTGCCTTTATCTGACCTTTAAGGATTTCACTAAGTTAGATTTGATACTTATTAGAAACTGCTTTTAGATATTTGATACCTTCAGTATAAAGCGTGGTTGAGAAACCTTCAGGATGGAGTTGCACACCGTTCTCCAGATTCCTGTGTTTTGTCATATACACTTGGGAGGTAAAAAAAATGGTAGGTAGGTAGGTATTTATATTTAACGTGGCTAGCCTGCGAAAGTCTGAGAGACTTATTTCCAGCAGGGGCCACGGATGTTTTACCATCAGTCCGCCACAGCTACCTGCCGCAGCTACCAGATTTCCCTCACATGGCTCTGGTCGACCCGGGCTAGAGTTACGGACAGCGACCAAACTGTCCAGCGCGGGAATTGAGCCTACGGCCGTTCTGACCTTTGGTGTATGAGTCAGACGCCTTAACCACTAGGCCATACGCTCACTAAATATTCGAATGTTTACGCATTTGGCGGGGTGTGAAATGAAAATTATGAGGCCGATATTCAAAACTGAAATCTTCATCTGTCAGTCAAACGCTAACTTAGATGAGAAAATTTTGTTTGGTAGCATCACACATCTCTAAGACCCAACAATCAGAAAAATTCTTTTAAGGGGTTCATGATTTATTTGGCATTGAAGTTCACATTTTAAGTTTCAGAAATAGAATTCTATTTTCAAAAGCAAGTATATTATAAACCAAAGTGAAATGAGGAATCCTTGTTCCCAAACATGCCCCTTACTACCCTGGGTACCAGAGCCTCAAAATTTAAATGAAAGAAGTACCCAGGGTAGCCCCTTACAAGCATTTCCTAATTTCTTGCTCTAACTGATGAGTGATCTTATAAAACAAAATTTTCTCATCTAACCTTAGACTACATTACATAAGTCCCTCTAACTTACGCTCGTTGTTGTTGTTGTCATCGCTTCAATTGAGGGACTTATGTCCTTACGCTTCAGAATAGGGACTAATTAGGCCAAGTCCGCCGCGTTCACGGCGCGACCAATCAGATCGCTACTTTCTTAATATGGTCAACCCACGTGCCTATTTGTAGCGTTTGATTGGCTCATTAGTTCGAAATTCGACTTCTCGAAGCGAAGCGACGCTCGAAATGACGTTCGAAGGGACGCTCGACTTTTCTTTCGACGTTCGAAGGATGGAAGATGCTCTAAGGTTCTTCTGATTTTTCGTAAGATTTTAGTCCCTGTTTAGAATCCGTTTGGTCGTGAGTCCTTTGTATGAGTGAAATTAAAACATCAGATTGTAAATGTTGAACGAATACAAGGAATCACGTCGTCAGTCTAATCTAACCTAACTTAGCCTTTGGCTGATAGATTAACATTTTAGTTTTGAATATTGGCCACATACTTTTAATTCCATACCCCGCCAAACACGTAAACCTATTTTTACTCACCCTGTGCCCATCATAAGAATATAACATATCATTCCTCAATCTTTGACAAAAGATCTTTTGTTTTCAAGGAGTATCTTTGAAAAGTCCTTTGACAGGGCCCTGTCCCCTAATTTCCGTCGAAACATTGATCTTGCAGTACCGGGTGTCCTAACATGATGTGTCGGCGTTTGCCAAAATATGCTATTTTAAATCATGGACCAATTTGAATAAAACACCATTCACGTGGCAGAAAGCCTAACTTAGATTTAGAAATTCCTTTCACTAAGATCAGTCAGTCAAGACGGGGTGAGTGGCCGAGTGGCTTAAACAGTTCTCGTCAGGTAACTGATGTTAAGCTCGGTCGAGTGAGATCAAACTCCGGATAGGTGACCTCGGAGGCCTGACCTCACAACTCACCTCGCTGTCCTTCGGAAGGGACGTAAAAACTAGGGATCCCATGCCTGGATGCAGCATGCACAGTCGGCCTAAATTAGCTTTCAGTAGCTAGAAATCCTGACAAGCCCACTCAAAATAAATTTAAAAACAAAAACAATACCCTGGGTACCAGACTCTTTCTTTCTTCAGAGAGCCTGGTACCTAGTGTAACCAAACTAGAGCTACAAGTTATTGTGCTTGAGATTTGTTTTGGAAGATACATCAGGAGAAGTAAAGATCTACGTTTCTTCCAAGTTTCAGCTCCAATCCAAGGAGTAATACTTGATGGCAAATTATACTTCTTACACTTCAATGTACATCGGTTGCTTAGTTAAGTTTCTTAAAAGATGATCAATGCCAATCAAAGATGTAAATCGAATGAAATTTGATTACAATTTTTAAGCATTTCTCGCCACTCATAAAAAATAGAACTGTGGAACCATATTACTAATTTCAATGAAATGAATGTCTACGTCTAATATAGCCTTTAGGCAAATGAGAGGTAACTCATTGAATTCGGCGCACAATTCATGATTATACCGGGTGTCTCAAAAAAGGTACCCCCTTTTGACTGGAAGTAGGACTGAAACGATAAGATATTATTAGTCTTCGAATAGACAGCAAAATTTATCAATCTTCAACTTAGGTTCACATATCTTGTATTCAAAAATCGTCCAAAACACCGGAGATACAAGCTCGTACAGTCAAAATTTACAGTGCACCCGAAACCAGAGGTTCGAAAAAGGACCTAGCCATAATTACTATCATGGATACTTCCAAAGCACACCTGCTTCAAACTTTAGCTTTCATGTTTTCGCTTTTGGAAAGATTAAAAGACTCGTGGACATCGCCCTAATTAACAAATGTAATAAAGATGTAGTAAGAATGATAAAGTCGTTCCACATCTCCAAAATGAGCATGCATGTTTCCCTTTTCTTCTTCTTTGACACTTGGGATGGATGCAATGCACGGATAGATTCATCAAAGGAATGATTATCTGCAGAACAATTGAAGCATTTCAAGGTATACTTCTTTTCAAAAGAAAAGCTAAAGGTCAAAGTTGAAATTCTTTTGCAATATGCCTCTGATATGAAATCATGGCTAGGCCCTTTTAACCCTATTTCACATGGGGTATTTCACAAAGTTTGGTCATCATATCTTGTGTCGTTTCGGCGCAGTGTAGAAAAGTTTGGTTGGGGGGGGGGCGAAAAACGCCCCCCACCATGTGAAATAGGGTTAAGTGCACTCCAAAATGTTACTTTGTGAGCTGATATCTCTGGTCATCGGAGGACGATTTTAAAATGCAAGATATGTGCATTTAAGTTGAAGATCAACGAATGTGCCTATGAACTAAAAATGTCGTGATATTTTCTCTTCGTTCCTTTGTTTTAGTCAAAGGTAGTACTTTTTTGAGACACCCGGTACAACTCTGCAAACGCTGACACATCATTTTGGGACAGCCGGTATTTTGATAGGCAATATCGCATAGACTTTTCATCTGTTTTTCAATGGGAAGGCGTTTTTCTGCAAGTAAATCAATGTACTTCAAATAGGAACAAACCCACAAAATTCATATCTTTTATGATTGCTCTGGCGAAGTGGATTTTAACGGTCACTTTTTGGTAGCTTGGGTGATTGTGGGGAGGAGATACTAGCTTTGTCCGAAGAACCCCTGCAGTGGGTCAAAGCAAAGTTTTTGTCCAATCATCTGATTTCACGGTCAAAGTGACAGAGCAGAAACTGCGCACGCATGCGCGAAAACTCGTAATTTTGAACTCCCTTAGCTCCCTGCAACAGATCCCAAAATTAGGCAGCACTTGATATTTTCTTCCTACGACCTAAAACTCTTGATTTATCATTTCAAAAAGCTTATCTCTCCTAACACTTCCTTATCTAAGATTGGTCGATGACGTCATTTTACGCAGTTTCTGCTCTGTCGGTCAAAGCCCTTATGAGTTTGAATTATTCATATTGCCAAAATTTTGAAACGAAGACAGATATGAAAGTTAAAACTTGTTTCTACACTAAAATTTGTACGTAGAACAAGATTTTGGAATTAAAAATCCAATGACTCTAACAACAAAAGACTTCCGATCTCACGTCTCATACCTTGAAAAGGTGGATTGAGAAAGTTCATTGGCTTGTCTACCAAATAACGCCATGATTTGCATGTTTGCGCCACATTCTGATTGAAATAGCCTACGCGTAGACCCATTATTCCAAAAAGAAGAAAGGGTCTACGAAACACAGAGCAAAAGCTTGCTACGAGGTTTCTGGATTTCTGGAAACTTAATTTATGCAGCCTTTGTTTAGACGCGCTTCACAAATAATTTGAAAAGAGGATTAGAATAATTAATTGGGCGGCCGTAGCAAGCGTTTGCTCTTTGTTTCGTAGACCCTTTCTTCTTTTGGAATAATGGGTCTACGCGTAGGCTAGATTGAAACAGTTAAAAAGAGTGTCTTTGGGTCACCACGAGGGGTGCACTTCTCACCAAAAAAGGGGGCGCCAAGCTGAGTCTCCTTCGTGAAGGAACGCTACTGCGCATGAGCTTTAACCTACTGCATGGGGGGACACATCTTCGTACAAAGCATATCTCGTCTCCCCAAGAAGGCAAGCCTCCATTAAACCTGCACAAAACACGGGACACGTGTGCCCAAAACAACGCTTCTGGTTTTAGTTCTAGTTCTAGTTCTAGTTCTAATCCTGTCTAAGAGTTTTTACATTGATTTGAACGAATGATTCATCTCTTGGTCGGGTCTTGGTCATAGCCTTCTCAGGTTCTTAGCTTTCTTTTAACAAAAATGGGCATTTTCTACTTTTCCACAAAGATGTAACCACCCCGTAACCACTGAGAGTCATTTGTAGTTTGGACTAGACATGTAAGTAGATGATGACAATTGACATTGAATTTTGCGGTCACCTTATTCACACAAAAACTTTGATCCAGCCCAAAATCTTGATAGACATAAAAAGAGCTGCTTTTTGACTATCTATCACATGTGGGATTCCACTGGGAGCAGATTCAGCTTTGAGAGGAGGTGCTCCTTTAAGTCTTGGTATTAAGAGGAACCTTTATCTTCGCAAAAAGCCACGTGCACGTGTCAGATAGCTCAACAAGGCACCTTTGAAGTTGCTAAGACTGTTTTAGTTGCTCTTAAATCTTATGGTGATAATATATTCTGCTCTTTGCAGAGAACAAATTAGAAGTGCAACAGACTGCAGAACATGTAGCAGTACGGAACTGCAGTACAGGCTAAAGGATTATTTGCTCATTAGAGGATTCAAGTTTAGAATCTGTGGATCTTGTTACAATTTGGAGAAACATTGTTTGACTTATGAAAAATATTGAGGAGATGAGTTCCTCGGGTAGCACTCCATTCAAGATTGTTTTACTTGGTGATGAAGGAGTCGGCAAGACAGGTTAGTTGAAATTTGCAGTGATATTGGGTAACATTAATATTTTGGGACATCGAGAGGCAATATTACAAGTTAGTTGAAATTCGCAGTGATATTGGGTTACATCAATATTTTGGGACAGCGAGAGATACTATTGTGATCATGTCTCTACCTTGAATTAAAGACGTTTGACATCGATATATTCTCAGATATTTACGCATGCTAACAACGAAGTAGACGTTATGTTCACCAGGCTTCACAAATGATTCTGTACTCACTCTTGATTGCAGTGTTTCAGTACGCTTTATCTTATCTAACAAATCAGCTTATGGTCGAATATACGTTTTGGTCCGTCATCTAATGAAAGACCATAAGTATGTTTTGCAAGTTCGTCAGCGTAATCAAGATTTCAGGCATGGTCTTAATTGGGATGTTTACAGGCATGGTCTTAATTGGGAATTGGGATGTTTACAGCCATGGCCTGGTCTTGATTGACCTTCAAAAGGCATTTGATACAATTGGCCACGAAACTTTCCTGGATAAAATGGCTTGCCTTGGCTTTAGTAATTCTACCATATCATGGTTTAAATCTTACCTTCAGGACCGATCATTTACTGTCAACATAGGAACGGAATATTCAAATCAAGGAAATCTGTCATGCGGGGTTCCTCAGGGGTCAATTCTTGGTCCATTCATATTTCTTCTTTACGTGAATGACATGGCACAGGCAGTTGACTGTGACCTACTTTTGCACGCAGATGATTCTTGCTTAATATCTAGAGACAAATGCGTCCAGCAAATAGAAGTCAGTTTGAATAGAAATTTCAACACGCTATGCGATTGGTTCATAGAAAACAAGCTGAGTATTCATTTTGGAGAAGACAAAACCAAGTCCATTCTCTTTGGGCGTAAAATTTGCAAGAACCTTACAAAACTAGATATCAGGAATCAATGTGTCTGTGTTAATGTAATGAAGTTTTTTAATGGAACTGCCCCAGCTTATAGTGCTGAGATATTCCATCCAGCCAACCAAGGCCGAATAATGCGAAGATCTAAGTTTAAATCAGAATTTCCATTTCCCAAAGGTACTTCTGAATAAAAATGATTATCTTACCTCGGGCCGAAAAAGCTAACAATCCAAATACATTCAAACATAAGATCAAAGAAATTTTTTTTCAAAAATATACAAAAAGAGGAAGAGATGACATATACGTCTTCTACTAAGACCCTTCCTCGTCTATCCCAACCATATTTTTGTTGCATAAACCGTGTTTTGTACTGATAGCAACTACAGTACTTTCCTGCTTTCTTTTCTTCATCTTTTTCTGTCATACCAGCACTTCCAAGGGGACTATTATGAAAATAAGGTCAGCTTGACACTCTAATGCTATCCCTGCCAATGTGATTAGGGGTGTTTCCTTTTACGCTTTAACCTTAAAGTATTGTATTGTATCTATTTTTTATATTTACTATAATAACTTGTACACGTTTTTTTATGTGACAAATTGATACATAGATACATAATTTCGTGATTTTCCTGGGAAACCAATAGAAGAGACGGAAATCACTTTGCATGTCACGTTATCTTCCAAGAAGAAATGTGTATGCGTTGCTGTCGGATTGCATTTAATCTTCAGATATGCAGGGGCAAAGTGATGCAGTTTATGGGATCAAGGCCTGCGTTGATTTTTTGATACTACAAAGAAATTATGTTCCAACAGTGATCTTTCCATGAGACTCTTGAACCAGTTTTTGATTCCCCTTTTTGAAGTGGGTAAATTCTTTACACTGCCACAAATTTTCTAAGATCACTAATCCAGTTTTGGAGAATACTGTTTGTAATTAAGATTACTCTAATTTAGGTTGAACCTGATTAAAAAATTTCACCTTTCCACCTACAATTACTCACACACAAGCCTGCTTCTCAAAAAATTCTCTTGGACTATATCATTGATGATGTGTGGTTAGTCTAACCACAGACCTTGACACATATCACAGATTGACTCACATATTTATCAACTGAAATCGATTTAAAGGGAATAGACATAGGTATATCTCATAATCGCTATAAATAGGCCAGAGAAACGCCCACAAATCCATTGTTTCTTTAGCTACACAATGAAACCGGATGGGTCGTAGCTGTCGAGTACAATAGATTATATTTTTGGTCTGGCCCGGGCCAGCTTAAACCATGTCGATTCCCTTTAAATTTTGACCACAACTCGATACATTGTTTCTTTGGTACTCGATAGAACAAGATGGAAATTCAAGAACTTGACCAAAAGGAGCCCCAAGGAGCTACTTTTAGGTCGCAAAAATGTTTTTCATTTGCTCTTCAGTTGACACCGAACGACGAGCTCGTGGGCTTCTCGCTGGAGTTTTGGAACTATTACGACTGCTTGATCAAGTCAACAGCCTTTCGAATAACGTTTTACTGCAACTTTCATTGTAGATATGATTATAAAGACATCTCTTATGACACTAGTAAAATATACTCCAACTGACTATTAATTTCACCTACAAAACTGGTCAGCTAGGTTAGGACAATTTCAAAGTTTTGCTTGTGCCACAAAGTAAATAAACCTTCTATCTTTGTATTTTGCGTTTGTTAATACGTTCTGTTTCACATTTGATACCAAGCTTATAAAGTGTGAATGGCAATTCATCCAATCTACATTTGTAAACAAATGATTTGTGGTACAAAATTTTAAAATAGCGTTATAAATGCTAGTGTAGCAAGTCGTCCTTCAGTTTCTTTTCAAATGCGAGAACTATCGAAAGGTATATAGCCTGTTGGTCTGTGGAACACAGGCTAGAGGTATATCATTCCACAGTTTCGCACCAGAGTAGGGAAAACTCTTTTTTGAAAATTCTAGGTTCCGCCTCCCTCTCCAGCGTTCCTGATACTCTCTGTCCTATATGTAAAGAAAACAAACATTTTATCATCTATAAACGTATTTGGATTGTTAATATAGAAGATCAAAAAGAAAATTTAATGATAGGCTTGATAATCGACTTTTTTATCGATCTTTCAAACGGAAGTATGTTTTGGGACACTTGGTAAGTAGATTCTCTTTGGCTAATGTTCCTACCAATGTCTGTTGCTGTTTTTCCTCAACCTCTATTTACGATCTGGCTCAAATCTATTTTTGGATTAACTCAAAATAGTAAGACTCCACCTATAAATATTTTGAGTTATTGTTAGCGCTATAAACCCATTAGATATTGCGGTATTCATTGTATTCTTAAAGAAGCGGTAATCCGCTAGAATAGACAGGTTCAAGAATTTCATATTATGTCTTTCCATATACTGAGCTACACGTCATAAGAAACAGCTTATAAGAAAGGTAAGAAACCTTTGCAGTTCACATTTCCCCAGGTCACTCAAAAGGTTTTTACTCTGTGCAGAAATGGAAACTGTTTCGACATCATTTTTAGTGCGAATTATGTTATTCACTTGTTTTGAGATCCTACTAAGAAATCTGGAAGCCCTTTTAACAAAACTAAAGGAACTCTAAAATTCCAGCATTAAAAATAAAAGAAACACGTCAGAAACTTTTGGTAGCAAAATGGCCTAAAAATTTAAGAACAGACTACCACTCCTCGACCTTAATTAGTTTCTTATCAAGAAATACGTGTATTAGCTAGCATACTCAGCGGTTTTATGCCACACCACCACTCTACTCGGTTGCTTTTGCCTGTGATAGAGCTCACTGAACATCTAGGAATCAAAATTTCTTATGAAATTTCTCGGTATAGGCCTGGTGGCTTTCCCCTACAGATGATACTATGTAAAGCTCAAATGAAAATATGGCTTTTTGAATGATGATTTTGTTCGAGGGGCACTTCACTCGTTGGAAAAAGCGTACGAGATTTTTTCAAAACAAAAGGATTTATACGGATTTTTGATGGAATTTTCTTGAAAACAAAACGATTTTTGCCAAAGGTGTACGAGATTTTTGGGAGTGAAATGCCCCTCGATTTCGTTGTTGCCATCTTTCAGGAGCAAATACAAATTATCCCTGAAGTCGATCAGATCATTGCCCTAAATGCACACAAGCTGCTTATTCTAAAATATAAGGAGAAAAGATGAAATGCTTATAAATTTTGAAGAAAAATTATCTCCTCTTTGTTAGTTCAGCTGGTATTACACTTTTAAACTATCATTTTTTCAATTTGATACCTGTAGAAAAGAATGTAAGATTCTCTGCAAGAAATTTTAACATTCAGTGTAGCATAAAGCCTTGGCCAAACAATTTTATTTTTCATTCCACTTTTTCACTTGACTTTTCACATAGTTTCTTTCCAATGGTAAAGAGTACAAAATCCAAAACTCTGCGATTCAAAATGACGTGTTACGTTGGATGCTTTCACTTGACTCGCTCAACAAGGTGGCCAAAGATCCGATTTTCACTCGGCAGTACCTTTTAGGGTGCACGAAATGTTTAAGGGGATGGCGGGACCGGCCTTTTTTGACGGGCAAGATGCGGAATATGCGATTCCTGGTTAGCGGGATACGGAATGAGAGTGGGATCGGGATTTGAAAAAGTGCAACGGCAGGGTATGAGATTTTCATTTCATTTCATTTTTCAATTCATTTTCATTTTATACATTTAAGGAGGGTTGCCCTTCAACAAGTTGATTTTCAAGGGGCCCTCCGATATAAACATTTAATTACGATTTAGAAAGGAAAGTAAAAAGCTATTAAATAAATTAAACTATAAAACCTTATTTACAATGTTCAAAACCTATTTACAATGAAGTTAAAAATTCAAACCTAAAATCAAAATGAAAGGGGACACTTTTTAAATAGCTTTCTCGAAACTATACAAGGAGGTTGCCACTATACAAGGAGGTTGCCTGCTTTGACTCTGCTGACAGGCCATTCCATAATTTTGTACCTCTATATGAGAAACATCTCTGGCCATTTGATGACCTTTTCTTCGGTAACCTCGGGTCGGTTCCCGGTATTACGAAGGCTATATGATGAGCAGAGCGAATTTCGAGTGAAAAGGCCACAAAGGTATTCTGGAGCCAGTTGATTCAGGGACTTAAAGACCATTGTTTAGATTCACACGTAATTAGTTCGTAAATGGTCTTCCACCCCATCCCTTCGATAAGAGGTCTACCTGGGGCATCAAAGCTGCCATTTGTTATTATCCTAGCAGCACGGTTTTGAAGCTTTTGCAACTGATTAATTTCAGTTATAGCGGCGCAGCCCCAGACGGAACAGCAGTATCGAAAGTGGAGCTCCACAGTGCCTGTGTAGAGAGTCTGCAAAGTTTCTTTCGGGAGAGAAGACTTGGCATACATTAAAAAGCCAACTGCCCTTGAGACCTTGCTAGAAACTGCTTTTATTTGTTCTTTCCAGTCCAAGGAGCAGTCGATTTGCACACCAAGGTATTTTGTCTTTTTGACTATACTTCAAGATCGTTGTCGCGAATTTTCAGATCCAGGTCTTTATTTTGACTTTTGAGACTGTTCTGTTTTTGCTTGGTGGAGATAAGCATGGAATTAGTTTTCGCAACATTCAGGGAAAGCTGGTTGCCATGTAGCCAAGTATCCAGCTTTTTGAGGTCGCTATTTATAGCCTCATTCAGAATCCTGGACAGCTTGTGGGAGATCATTGATGTAGATGAGGAAGAGAAGAGGGCCCAGACATGAACCTTGTGGAACACCAACTTCTGTGTCCCCAATTTTTGAATCCACACCATTAACCCTGCAAAACTGTTTCCGGTTGAAGGTCTGTGATCTGATGAAGGTGCCCTGCTGTGCACCCTTAACTTTTTCACTCGACATTTCGCTTGCAAATATAACCTTTCCGTGTTGATAATGAAATTGCTTTCGTTCTTTATAGAAGCTGACAGTTTGGTTGAATAAAGTATGACATATTGATCCTCCCTCTGATTTATTGCGATATGACTTTGCTTCATAATGGTTCCCTATTAGACTTTGCACTGTCCAATAAGTCTGTACATCCTAAATCGAAAAGGTCTAAAGATTATGTTTTGAAGGAATAGACAGTGTCAAAGTTGTCAGATAAAATTGATTAGGTTTTAGCTTGGCCCAGGAACTTCTTTTAACTATGTCGATTCTTTTTATCTTCCTGGTAATCAGGATTGGCCTTTCAATCACTTATCAGTCTTTATCGATGGAAAATCAGTGGTAGAAAATTCGTGTATCAATCATAATAGACAGCCGTTTATCCCTGACCCTAAAGTGAAGCAAAAAGATTTTGGTCTCTGGTAATCTGTCGCATTCTTACCCTTTTTCTTTGATCAGTTAATGAAGGAGGTTAAAAGAGGAACTTAAAAAACGTAGCTTCTCTGAGTGACGCTGGGGTGACGCCCTATAACGGTACATGATTTATGTTCGGATACTTATTACGGATTTACATGAATACGATGTTCCTTAGTGTATGACATTAGCGCTCGGTGGGTGCAACGTTAATGAAAATATGACACCACGCTCATCCATGATTTCGTTGAAAAAAGGGCACAATTGAAACAAAATCGTAGGACCTACGGTAGAATCTCAAAATAAGGTTTATTTTACCCAAGAAAATTTCCCCAAAAAACAGTTACATGCTGTTGGAGTCGAGACCCTGAAAAATAGTGAACTTAAACTAGCCTGAAAACAATTTGATACCCTAAGTTTTATGAGTTTCTACCTTTTTCCAATAAAACATGTCAATAAAATGAATGGCAATACAGTGCAAAAATCACAGAATCCTCTCAGAACCATTATTTCTACTGTACAGATTTCTTTGGGGTTCAATGATAGCTACTCCTTTAAGAGTGGGATACCTTCAGACGTTTTCCGTGATGAGGGGTCTTTCGCTAAGTAGAAAGTCGGAGAAAAGGTATTCTATGAAATAGTATGGACAAGCATACTGTGCCTTTTACTATTGCATTGCACCCACCGGGCATTAGCGGTCTCTGTAAGTTAAATTTCACAGAATATCTTTTCGACCCTCTGGTACTGAAGCTTTTGACCTTATTTTGGTTGGGGGGGGGGCAAAGTTGCCACCCCCGCCCTTAGTAACTCTTTTAAATGGCTCTGCCAAGAAAGACATATGGCCATAGCCTCACGACATAGTCCCAGATATCGCAAAATAGCAACGACGACAACAACAACAATAACAACAACAACAACATTTCCTTTCTTGCTCAATCTGGGCCTTACGGACTTTGATATAAATTTTTGAGACGGAGAGGCACACGTTTACGTGTGCCCTTTGGAACGAGGCTGCAGTGTATTCTCGGAAGCGAGGCAAGTGACCCTCGACGGTTGGAAATTCTCAAAGCTGCGGTGAAGTTCATGGAAGCTAATTGGCCTTAAAACTGAGGAACTCCTGATTCACAGTGAAAGGTTTGTTGATTCTTGGATTGAGAAAACATTCGTATGGATACTTGTGGCTTTTGTTCATGGCTAATATCACTGTAAACTTGAATTCTGAGTTGTTTTAACATTGGAGGTTCGAGCCGGCAACTTAGGCCCATCCGCCATTGCCTGGTGTTCGTACAGTGTTGCTATGGTTTCCAAATCTAGTTATGAAATCGACAGGGGAAAACTTCATCCCAAATTTTAGTATCAAAGTCCATAAGTCGTAGTTTGAGCGTCCATCAGTCTATCAATAGCGATAACTACAAATATGCAATCAGTCTAATATGGCCATGAAACTTTTTAACTTTTTGCTTATACTTCTTGAGCAACTTCTCAGATGAAATTTCCGTGAAGTATTTTGGCAAATGAGGGAGAGGAAGACATTTTTCCGGGACTGACCAGGGCAAAGTCGCAAATTAACAAATCTCAATGTTCGCGAAATAATTATCATGTTAGGATGGACATTGTGCTCCAAATTTAACTTTATCGTGGTTTTCCCGACTTTGCTCAATTTGGCCGCTTTTCAAGACCATAGTGAGCAAAGATGATGGTTGATTTTTATATCTTTATAAGGTACGTGCTTGAGGCAATTAGTACACCAAATTTTGTTGCTCTACCTATTACCAATCAAGAGTTAGGCAAGGGGCTTTTTTGCCCCTCCCCCCCAAACTAAAATAGGACGTGTCAGATAGCCCAAAAGAAGCAACTTCATTGAAGTGTGTTAGTGCGTTTTAGAAAGGTCGAAGACGTTCTGTTGTAAACTGATTGCTATGTTTGCTCATTTGAATTGAATTGCTACCAGTTTATCGTTGTAGTATATAGAAAGACAAGAACTCGTGTAATTACTCTAGGTCTGCAAGAGATCTAACTATAACTAATAACGATCCTAGCGTACTCCTTGTTTATTTGTAAATTGCCCCTTGTAAATATACGTAACAAATTTAATGTGTCCCAAATTAATGTTTCACCATTTGCTGCGTGTAGCAATCATGAATTATGCACTGATCTCAATGAGTGACCATTCACTTTAAAGCTCAAAGGCTAACTTAGATGAAGAAATTTATTTTTTTTCTGACAAGCATAACTAAGCAGGCCACGTACATTGAAATATGATAAGTAAATATTGGTCATAAGGTTTTGCTCGCTTATTTTTCGAAGCTGAAACATTTAAAATGTTTTTGATATTTTGGTTCTCTTTGGGGTATGTTGAAAGATAGCTCCCAAGCACAATAACCCGTAAGTCTGTGATAGTATGGCTGATAGCATAGGTTTCAAATCTTTAAAAAGCTGGGTGTAAAATTCTACAACCTATTTCTTTGAACTGAACGGCTTCAAAGAAACTTGAACTATTTTACAGGAAATCTGCTGTTGGACTTTCCTGAAATCTTTAATATGTTCAGAATTACAGTGTTTTTCTTCTTTATTAAGAATTCACGAAAATTTTCGAAAGAAACTTAAAATCATCGTAATTTTTAAACTCGTTGATGAAAGATCAATATGATTTTAAGGAAAACCATAGTTTATGGAGGCCTACAATATGGTATAAAGCAAATCTCTTTCACTTTTCTGGTGTGCGATTTAAAAATATGATTACGTCACATCATAAAGTGAGCTGAAATATAAAATGGGCTGTAAGTCCTAAAATATTGCTACCTCTGAAACGTCCAACGGTAGAATTATAGAAAAGGCTAAAGTTTCTTTCACGTCATTCAGTTTAAGGAAATGGGTCATTGAATTTTACACCCGCCTTTTTACACAGAGTTAAAGATTTGGAGCCTATGCTATGGCTGATTTTAGTGAAACTGGAACATGATTTGGAAATTGCAGCTTTATTAGAAATCTTAAAGTAGGGACGACCACAAAAAGCATCATGATTATTCACTTTTAATCAGTTTCATTGACCATCCATGACAAATTATTTAGTTGAAAAGTCCATGTGATGTAAAAACAGCCATATCGAACCTTCCCAGGTCCATCCTCAGCAAGTTGACTGGATGGTTACGATTAAATACTAAATGAAGATACACGCTGGTGAGAATTGGGAATCCCGAAAAAAGGGCAAATTGCCATTCAAAGATAAAGATGTGAGAAAAAGTAGAGGTTTTAGTGAGGGGAATTTGCTACATCTATATTAGGCCTTCTACTCCAAACGATCGGTGTTCCATTTAAATTGGTTATAGTTTAAGATTGGGCATGCTGTTTGAAGCCGATCAATCATTTTGGTACACCCATTTTTCAACCGGCCGTTTTTTGACTCATTCAAATCGAGTTAACAAGAAATTAAGTCTGTCTCATTCTAAATTTTTACCTCTTACAGCTTTGCTGGTGAGATTCTTGTGCAGAAGATATCTTGGTGAATACGATCCAACAATTGGTAAGCAGTTGTAAACAGAACAAGAGATAGTATTTGAATCAGAAATTTAAGTCCTTTTTCAATTTCTTGTATGGTTTACTTTTGTTTCATTGGCTGTTTCTGTTTTTAATTATCTCTCTGTTCCTCCTTTTCGATGACTTTTTGCAATTATTTTCTTGTCTGTTTCGTGCTTCTCTCCTTCGTTAATTTCTTTGTTTCTATGATTCAGTGTGAAATAGAAATTTTTATCTGTTTTACTTAAAAGCAAATATCATAGTTCATATCTGGCTCAAGCCAAGTCTAAATATAGCCTATGGTAGTTGAAAAGTCTGAATTGTGCCATTTCATTATGTAGCAAAGTAAACAATGGGTGTTCGGACGTTTCTTTTTGTCATATCATATCATGTATCATCATATCATATTATTATTTATACACGAAAACAAATCCCTTTAGCTTAATTAAATAACAAAATATCTACACTAAAACTAGCCTATGATGCTGTTCTTCCAGGGGGTCGCGTTTTTTAATTTGACTGGTGTTTTCCGTCAGCTCTTCAAGTACTCCTTTAGTTCTTTCTTAAAGCGAATAATAGTCGGGAGTTCTCTAATAGCAACTGGAATATCGTTCCAGATTTTAATAGCAGAATATCGATAACTCTTTTTCGCATGTTCTGTGTTTAATCTAGGAATCTGAAGATCTCTACAGTTCCTTGTTGCATAGTTTGACTGCAAGGATCTTTGCTGAAATTTGTCCCAGAGGCTTTCAGGGCTTAATTTGTTCCTTATCTTATATGTCATGACCGATCTATCAAATCGAATTATATTTTCAACGCTCAGCCAGTCACATGACCAGTTATCATTATATCTGGCGTTTTCAACTATTGATCGGGCCCTGTCCTGTAAGCGCGTTGGAGAGTATCAAGCTTCGTTTTTGGAAGACTGCCCCAAATTTCATTGGCATAGCGTAGATGGCTCTCAACAATAGCGTAATAGACACTACACAGCTTGCTTTGGGGAATTATATTTTTTAATTTCTTTAACGATTCAAGTCCACGCTGCAAGTAGTCTATTTACAGTAGCTACAAGAATAACTATGTCTGTTCCCTTCATTCTGATACTAGCCCTTTATAACCATAAATTTGATACTAACTTTTTGGACGAATGGAGGAATATGGAAAAATTGAGTTGAGTTGAGACTTGAGATCTGAATTTGGAACCTTCTGCTGCTGTCATGGTAGACGATCTATCAATTGATCCTTCTCATCATGCAAACACTTGTGAGCACGGATCATATATATCCACACGGGTGTGTTGACATAATCTCTGTTGTGTCTCGCCTCATGACTAAATGATCCAGAAATAGGCTGGTCCAATGCCTCTGACCTGTCGGCATGTTGTAAAAACCAGACCCTAGGACCCTAGGACCCCTGAGACCCCTAGGACCATTAAGTACTGAAGATGAAAAGGACCCTTAACACCAGAGGGCCATCACCACGCGCAAACAATAGACCAATGTCATCAAGTGCCAGACAAGAGGTCACGTATCGCAAACTTCCTCTCTTGTATCCTATGAACTTCCACTCCTATAAAGCAATGCCAAGAATCAAGCAGACAGCTCGCAATATAGCACGACGGGGGATGCTCCAAATATTCTAAAAGATAGCTAACAGATTGAGTGCTGAGGATCGTCAGAGACGGAAAATTTGTAAATTAACACCGGAGGTCGAGGGTTAACATTCTGTTTTCATGTGAAACTAAGGAGGATGACAAGATCATTCATTGCAATGATATAAGTTTTTCATTCGTTTGAATTTTACAATTTTGCTTGAAACACTTTGCATCTCATATCCAAAACTTGACGCTTCTTTACTTCGAATCAACATCAGATCGCGACTTTCATAACATTTTTGGTAGCGGCTACGGCAGCTCTCATGGACTGGTTCTTATAAGGTAAATGAGTGTCCACCCCAAACGAAGTTCGCGGTCAAATCCCTTTCAACTGCAAATCTTGATGTACTTCATATACCGGAAAAACTCTAAATTAAGCACAGATTAAGCTCTTCTTCAACTCATTGTTTCATCTTTCTTGGCGAAGAAAGATACGAAAAATAATCTGAAAGCCTTTGTACTTCATCGCATGATTCCACTTCGAAAAAAAATTCTAAGCAAATCACCCAAAGCTAAAAATCAAATTGCTGCAAGGTACTTGGCAATGCTCAAAGGGAATGACGGGCCAGAGTCTAAACAAGATGAAAAGCTTGCGGGAATTGGCCCTAAAGATATAATGGCAAACATAGGTATCTTCTATAATATGTTTTGCTCCCCCGTCGCACTATTTTGAGAACTCTCTGCATGGTTCCTGCATTGATTCATAGGAGCGGAAGTTCATTGGATGGAAGAGGGGAAGTTTACGATACGCAACCGGCTAATTGATCGCTTGATGACATTGGCCTGTTGTTTAAGTGTGGTGATGACCCTCTGGTGTTAAGGGTCCTTTTCATCTTCAGTACTTAATGGTCCTAGGGGTCTCAGGGGTCCTAGGGTCCTAGGGTCCGGTTTTTACATCATGCCCTGACCTGTCTGATCAATGCGATCTAATGTCCCAAACGCAGGGTTGCCCATTGCCGTTGACTTGACTAAACATTTAAGCACCTTAAATTTTCCTTCTAAATGGACAAATTGAGCCAACGTTACTTACACTGACTTGCAATCATATGATTGTCTTGTTAAGTGTTTTGATATACCGGGTGACCCAAAAAAAACTTCACGAGCTAGATCGCATATACCTCCTTGACAGCAAACGTTATGAAGACAAACAAGGTGTCAGCATGTAGCTGAAAGGCTCCGTTATCTTTTGAAATGTTGCTTGGTCAGTTGAAGATATGCGTACTGTCCGAAAAAACAGCTTCAAAAATATGGAAATTCATTAATTTCTTGGACCATTCCCTCGCTTTCCTGTCCATTTTTTGGAAAATGTGACAAAACGTGAATTCAAACTTTGCTTTGGAGCATCAAATTTCAATGAGGAATTCAGGTCACTCATTTTGCAAACAAAAAATTTCCCCAGACGACCTCTAATGCATCGCTATTTCGAGTTTTCACAGAATATTTACTGGAAAATGATGGCGATTATTTCACTCAAAATGAGGAATCCTGGATTCAAAATTTTCATTGAATCTGGTTTTTCGGATGGTAAGCGTTGCTCAAAATGACCATGCAACATCTCAAAAGATAGCTAAGCCTTTCAACTAAACAATAATAGAAAGCATTTGGCAATAGCCTTTGCTTTCAGGGAGCTAGTTATGATCTAGCTCGTGAAGTTTTTTGTGGGTCACCCGGTAGGTGTTTTCACTCTAAAGAAATTACTCTTTGGAACAGTTGTACGAAGAGAAAGTTTTCAGATCAAATTCATTATCATATTTTGGTGATATCTAAGCAGCATCATTTGTATACGAAAATTAATATGTTCTTCACCAATGATAACCATTAGAGCAAATAAACATTTTTACTTCCTAGAGGATGCATATTCGAAGAAAGTGTTACTAGATGGGAAAACATGTGTAATTGAAGTTCTTGACACAGCAGAAGCAGTAAGTATGATCAAATTTCATATTTTATATCTCAGACTGCGTTCACACGATGCCGGCAGCATACAAGTCAAATCTTTCAATAGGGCACAGGGAAACCCATAAATCTTCCAATTTCACGTTTATCAGCCAATGGTGTTGCCGTATTCTCGTCACATGACCGAAAATAAGCTCTTTGAGACGAATTTTCGAGTACTCTTACGAAAATCAAAATGGACATTCGAGTAATAAAGATACAGAGCTGCTTTTGCCACGAGTCGATTCTACAGGCCCTATTCCATATTTCACATTTTGCATTTCAAGAAAATCTCATCAGGGATCAGCGCTACATCGAATTTCATGAAACCGAAAATAGGCCTATATTCAAATATCATTTGGGAGCGCAACAAATAAGATATAAGTTCCAAAATTTCACACCTTACGTGAATTATAATAAGGAATAAGGTGAAGATGTTTCTTTGCTTCAGTTTCCCAAATCCTTGACGAGTCTCGGCTATTTGCGACGAAGGAAGCTATTGGGCCTACCTCATCCACTGCATAATGCTATTATTCTGTTTCAAATCGGCTTCTTTGCTGTAGCAAGGTAGCAGAGCTATTCACCAACAACATAACACCAATTTCCACTATTCTCCGCTGAAAAATTGCCATCAACCTTGGTAAAACGCGATGAACTTTCAACAGCTCTTCGCCACACTATCTATTCCAAGTTTTGAAACAGTGTGCTCACGTGGAGAAAATTCTGTTATTGTCAAAGCGCTCAAGATGTCATGGTCAAGAGGTAGGTCTCGTATCATCCTCTCTCAGACTTGGCCTTTGTTTTAGTATGAAAAGTGGAAGGGATTGAGGCCGGGCTTTCAAAATTATCTGTATTTCTTAAAAAAAGGAAAATGTTGAATGCATATTTCAAAATAATTTGAATGAATATGAGAGTTTTTTCATGGAAGTTAAAGGGTATTGGAGCTTGCGAAGATACCTAGGCCCCCTATCATTTGAATAATTCAAATTCATTCAACATTTTCCTTTTTTTAAGAAATACAGATAATTTTGAAAGCCCGGCCTCAATCCCTTCCACTTTTCATACTAAAACAAAGGCCAAGTCTGAGAGAGGATGATACGAGACCTACCTCTTGACCATGACATCTTGAGCGCTTTGACAATAACAGAATTTTCTCCACGTGAGCACACTGTTTCAAAACTTGGAATAGATAGTGTGGCGAAGAGCTGTTGAAAGTTCATCGCGTTTTACCAAGGTTGATGGCAATTTTTCAGCGGAGAATAGTGGAAATTGGTTTTATGTCGTTGGTGAATAGCTCTGCTACCTTGCTACAGCAAAGAAGCCGATTTGAAACAGAATAATAGCATTATGCAGTGGATGAAGGTAGGCCCAATAGCTTTCTTCGTCGCAAATAGCCGAGACTCGTCAAGGATTTGGGAAACTGAAGCAAAGAAACATCTTCACCTTATTCCTTATTATAATTCACGTAAGGTGTGAAATTTTGGAACTTATATCTTATTTGTTGCGCTCCCAAATGATATTTGAATATAGGCCTATTTTCGGTTTCATGAAATTCGATGTAGCACTGATCCCTGATGAGATTTTCTTGAAATGCAAAATGTGAAATATGGAATAGGGCCTGTAGAATCGACTCGTGGCAAAAGCAGCTCTGTATCTTTATTACTCGAATGTCCATTTTGATTTTCGTAAGAGTACTCGAAAATTCGTCTCAAAGAGCTTATTTTCGGTCATGTGACGAGAATACGGCAACACCATTGGCTGATAAACGTGAAATTGGAAGATTTATGGGTTTCCCTGTGCCCTATTGAAAGATTTGACTTGTATGCTGATGCCGGCACAATTTGAAAACGATGAAAAATGTGACGGCTGCAAAATTTGAGCTAGCGTTCACACGATGCCGGAACAATTTGAAAACGGTAGGAAATTTGACTGTAAAACTCGTTGCAAGACTTTGATGCCAAAGAAATGTACCTACACCCTAAGAATGGACCAGTCTCCTTCCAAAAGTGTCTAAAAATGTTTTGTTTTCATCATGCTCAAGTGTTTACACGATGCTGTTTCCAAAATGTGTCGGTTAGAGTTCCGTTTTCAAAATCTACCGTTTTCAAAATCTGCCGGCAAAAAATGTGCCGTTTTCGTGTGAACGGGAGGCCTATCCGTCGAATTTTTCACCGTTTTCAAAATGTGCCGGCATCGTGTGAACGCAGTCTCAAATAACGGCTAAAGGGTCCGTATCAACCAGCATGCCTTCCAAGTGACATTCCTTGTATGGACTTATTCGTTGAACAAAGGCTGACCAAGAGATGACATGTGCAAAGCAAACTGGCTGAAGCAGACCTTTAACCGCAGATGCTATAAAATCGGAGGCAAATCCACTTTGGTGGACACAGCTTTCAAGGAAAAATTTGGTGGCCAGGTGAGTCAATAAAAACGCCCAGGGTTTGAAAAAACCTGCTCTCTGAATATCAAAGCAATGATATTGAAAACTGTCGTGTTTTATCCCCGATATATCAAATTGGGCTCAGAAATTTACCCGGTCATTCCTTCCCGTCGAAATAGGAGATTTTCTGCAGAAAGCCCCTTTCAAAAACCTGCAAAAACGAGTGAAAACACCAAGCAAGATTTCCATTTTTTCTCCTTCCTAGCAATAATGACTCTTGAATGCGTTCGTGTATTTTGTGCTCCTAGAATAAGTTATTCACGCTAGGAGGAAGACTTTTCAACCTGTCGAAAGGAAATCACGTGCTAAAGTGCGCTGAAAGTCATCGCTGCGAGGTAAACACATTATGGATTCTTGCTTGTAATTTTAGCACGTTTTTTAAGGTTTCTGCAAAAGGAATTCATTTAGAAGATCGCTAACAGAATCTGAACGAAGTCACCGATTTTAGCCAGAAAAATTTCTAAAAATAATTGAACATGTTAACTTTATTTTTTTTAACGACACTATACCGGCGGTACATGGTCTACGCACTACATAAACTAAAATATTTACATCAACAAAGTTCAAACTACAAACCAAATTCATAAATAAACAAAACTGCTTAAGAACAAAACGAACTGTAAAGAGAAACAGATTAACAAAATTTAAACCGAAGTGGCTACGAGACCAAACTTAAAACCATTCTGCTTTTAAATGCCTCTTTCAAATATTTTGCGATTGAAAGAATATTGCTTGGTTCTTCATTTGTATTTATCACTTTGAATGCTTCATTTTTGTCCTTTAGATTGTTGATTATTTGCATGATTTCCTGACTCAGATATTGTCGCCTTAAATATTGGTACGCACTAAAGGGGTATCGCCCTGTTTGAGGGCAAACGCGTTTTGGCCGATTTTAACTCTCTTGCGTTTGTTGCTGAATAACAGGCGTTTGGGCCTAGTTAAAACCAAAAAGTTTGCAAAAATATTTTGGTGACTCCATTTGCTTAACATTTCCTTGTTTGTGTTTCTTAAAACTCCGTCCACAAACAGAGGGAGAAGTGCACAAAGAAGCTCACCTAAGATGTAACTTTAAGCATCCGCCATTTTTCCTTTCACATTTTGTTGCACAATTTTCTTTTTGCTTGGTTCCTTGACGTTGTTAAAACTTTCAGAACAAACAAATGGCCTCTTGCCAAGCTCCACTTGTCCAGAATAAGTACTTAACGTAAATTCAGAGATATGGCATCCGCTTCCGCCACGACGGGCTACTTTTTGCACCCCGTCTGATTGACCTAAAGTCGCCCTGGTTGAGGGTACTGTGGTATCTTCCGGTTCTTGAACGAAATCTGCATTGTCAACGCATGGCAAGCGACTACTATTTGCTGTAAAAGGACATATTATGGGGCAAAAACAGGCTTGTTCTATCAGTGGACTGTAAAACTATTTTTTTAATCATAAATTGATTTAAGCATCGTTCAGTTCACCGAAGGAGGAAAACTTGATGTCAGCTTGCTTGAAAAGTCTTTGAACGAAAGCGGCAAACAAAGGTCAGTGTTCAGGAAAACGCAACACAGCAAACACAATCAGAAAACGTTTGATAACAACAAAAACTCTTTAATCGTTGATATGCTGCTAATTTTCGCATCAAGTTATCTTAAATTTACCTGAAACCATGTGAAAATTTGGATACCCTCAACCAGGGCGACGTTGGAAATTTAGTCCCTCTCGACCACTCTGTTCTCGAGTAGCTCGCTCTTAAAGACAGCATCACCAATGACAAATATATTTTAAATCAACAACAGTGAAGAGTTTACGAAGGTCTTCATGGTAAGTTTCGTTCTGAAAATTTTTTCGTTCAACAGGAATATTCTACCAACGTGAAATACCCTCAATCCGGGCGACACCCCTCTACAGTCGATTAGCAGATGGACCTCGTCTTCAATGCAATTAGCGCTACATTTTGTGCAAGTCCTATTTTCCAAAGCAATGTTTTTATGCCGACCCACTTCTATCATTAAGTTGTGATCACTACACCTAAACTTAGCTACCTGCTGCCTTAATGAGAAGTCCTTCAGATGGACAAGGTATTTCACTGTCTCAAATTTATTTTTAAACAAATTATAGTACCTAAGTTTTCTATATTTAACACTAGTTATCGATGCTTGGCGTACACACTCGCTCCATTTTGTCGCCAAAAGAGCTTTCGCTTTTGATTTCATATGCTTTTTTACTTGGGATGGACTTAGTTTCAAAGGATCATTAAGTGGGAAGCCTAGATCAACGGTTTTCAGGATGAATCTTATTGTTGCTTTCCAGTCCGCCTTTTCATCCGGCAGTAAAAGCAGATCATTATAAGCTTTCTTTGCTAAGCTATTCGATCAGGTATTGCAAAATATCATTGCTTGTATACTTAGGGAGCAGTAGCCTTTCAAACGCCGGGCGTTTTTTTCTCACTCGGTAGAACTAATTGTTGATTGGTTTTTTAAACAATGGGAATGATAATACTGTCATCTGATTGGATGAAACAAAGTTCGATCGTGATTCGACTGATTGGCATTTGCGAGAGGTCGTCGACATGTTTTAAACATGGCCTAGGCGCTCCCTGGCCTAAACCTGCTGCAGGAGCCGGTAATCAATAGATTGTTTTGTTTGCCTATTTTTAGGAGAGCCTGGCTCCAAACGCCCGCTGGCTTATTAAGTATAATTCATTCCAAGTACTACAGATGCAATCCTGGGTAAGAGTCTTGTACCCAGAGTATACAGATGCATTTTCCATCTAAAATCGGTCAAAAGTAAATCAAGGAGAAACTTTAACAGTTTGTCCGCTAAAATGCAAACTAACCCAAAATCGTGTAAAATGTTGCATGCAAAATGTAAAAAATGGCTCAAACATTCTTTAAGACAATAACAAATAAGATATGGATCCTGTTTGCACTACACGATACTAATTTGGGTCTATAACAAAACAGAGTTGTAATGGATGAGCCCCTCGTTTTCTGTTCCTTCTTATTCGTGTCACTGTTGTTCCTACTGTCCCAAGCGTTCTGGAGACGTAACAGCTTTGTAATTTAACTGGTCCAAAGTGGACTGTAGCGATTTAACTTGGCCGTGAATTTAAGATAAGAGAAAACGGCCTAACAAATTTGAGCAAATAACCTTATTTCCCCCTTATTTCTGCACACTATGTTATCTTCTTTCGAGGATTTGATTAGATGGGCTCCTTTTCTGCAAAAGTTGATTTTATTTGAAATAAGTAAAACATTAATCCTGAAAATAATATTTTTCTCCTTTCCAGGGAAATGGAACATCTCGAAGAAAAAACTTCATGACAACGGCAAACGCATTTATAATCGTTTTCTCAACAATAGACTCAAAATCTTTTCAGGCCATTTCAAATTACAAAAGCATCATTGAACAATACACACGACAGCATAAAATTCACATAGGACTTGTCGGCACTAAATCAGACCTGCCACACTTACGAGAAGTACAAAGAAGTGAGGCGCAGTCTTATGCGACAAACAACGGTTGGACGTATTCAGAATGTTCTGCAGCATACGACCTCAATGTACAAAGTCTGTTTCAGAATGCAATACGCGCTGGGAGAGGTGCAAAAGAGCCCACACAATCAAGGAAGCTGCCGGATAAACACCCTCGCAGGAAACAATCAATTTTGAACAAACTGAGTACGCATTTTATGAGAAAGAGATCGTGCAGTAAACCCGTTGAGACAACAACTGACTCTCTTGAGAATACATATGTTAATAATAATTCATTGACAATAACGAAAGACGTTCGACAAATGACTCGTAGAAGGTCTTACAGTTATACCACAATGATCTAAGTATCCAATGTAACACTTTAATTACGCGATGTAAAAAAATGTGGGGATTCTAACCATATGGAAATGGTTGGCAAATATGGTAACACTAGGCTTGCCGCGAGGCGCCTGCTGCGCCACGCTGGCCCGCCGTCGTTCCGAGTGATTACTTGGCAAGTTTATTGCATAAAAGAGTGTACCACCCTCAAAAACTACTCGTGTTTTTATGAGCAACTGCGTATAAGAAATTCATCTCCCTGATCCCCAATAAATTAAGAGACTCCAGTACTAAAGAATATAACAAAAGAAACCATTTATTTTGACCAAGAAAATCATTCAAATATGTTTACTGTATCTTCATTCGTCACCTGTATCATGTCACGTTCATAGTTCTGACACGAAGACTGTTGTAAAGCCTTTAAGGAACTCGTATGAAACTCCGAGTACTCAAAATCTGATAATTTTAAGAAAACTTTAGTACTGGCCCAAATTCTTAGTTTCTTAAAAAAGTACGTGTATTTATTATCCTTGCGTTTGAGGTAACAAAATCTGACTTAAATCAGCTTGTAGTGCAGATCCTATGCTTCTAAGTTGTTTTCGGTATTTTTCAAATTCTTTCTCCCTTTGAAACCACAAGCTATCAAAAATTGGCAAATGATTTTTCTGACCTCTAACAGTTGTATCTGGATATAACAGACGGACTAGAGCACATGCAGAGAATTTAGGACACACTGTCCTGGATGTGTGCAAATTTTCGAGGCACTCGATTGGCTCAAAGGGGACAAAATACCTTTTTCATACCTTTACCCCGTGGATTTGCGAGTCCAGAGGAAAGGGATTTTACTCATCGCACTGGCAATGTACATATCTGGTCGGGATCATACGAGCAATGCTATTCCACACAAACCACAAGGGCTTAGGGCTTATCTCTGTAACAGGTCAAGTGATTATGAATGGATTTTGAACCGTTAGCAACAATTGTGATGGAGACCTTCGTTTACATGAGATTGAGATTTCTTCCATTATCAAAACTTCTGTTGAGGCACTGTTGTATGCCTTGAGAGTTCAACAACCAGAATAGGACAAGTCGAAAAAAAGGATGTTTCCAGACAGAAAACGTTTACCGTAACCTTAAGGGGCTCGGTCAGGTAATGTAAACAAACTTTTTTCGAAACGACGATTTTAAAATGTTTTTGATAGGCCGTATCACAGAGATTTTCCACTACTTTTCTCGAACTGAACGTGTCATTTTGAAAATTCTTTATTTCATAAAGGAAGAAACAAAACACTCATTTGTTGTACGATTGCAGAGATATTGGTGGATTTTTAGAAATAACTTTATTGTGGATTCACACCATCCGCCAAAATCTGTGCAGAACACATGTGTGGGCAATAATATAGATCTTAGAGAAGATAGGTTTGTTAACTAAATTTTCGTTACAAGACACAACCAAATCTGGTTACGTTTGTAAGGAAACTCTGCAAAAAAATTTCGAGACTACTGGGTGCTAAATCTTCAAAAAATCACGGCTTTGGCGGGCCATGGAATAAAAAGTACGTAACCGATATTCAAAACTGAAGTGATAATCTTTCAGTCAAAGGCTAACTTGAATGAAGAAATTTTGTTTGGCAAAATCACTCATCATTTAGACCCATAGATAAAGAAAATGCTGGGAAGAGACATGTCTTGGAACGAGAATTCCACATTCAATTCTGGTCCATGTTTTACTTGACATTGAAATCAAAATTCTATTCCTGAAACTGATAATGGATTGGATTTAAACTTCAATGCCACATAAATCATGGACCAGAGTAGAACGTGGAATTCTCGATTCCGGTACAAACTCCTTACAGATATTTTTCTGATTTTAGGGTCTTGAAGCTGAGCTTACCAAACAAAGTTCTCTCATCTAAGTTAGTCGTTGACTGAAAGATTTACCCTGAAGTTGCGAATATCGGCCACATACTTTTATTCCATAGCCCGCCAAACGCATCACCTTGTTTTTATTCACCCGGTATTATCTTTCTGGGGCAGTACTGGTATCTTTTTGCTAGTACCAAACTGCTAGTCTTGTTAAATGCTGTAAAACGAAGCTAATTTTCAACTTATGTCTATAGTTTCTATATTTATTCTGTTTGTCTATGTACTGTTGTCTGTTATTAAATTTTTGACGATAGAGAGATTGTTTCTTGACCTGTTTCCTCACTCTACTGCGACAGTCGCCAGGGAGCACGCAGTGATTGCTACATTGTTACTGCTGGTTAGAATTCAGCGGACTGAAAAACTAGTACAGGCTGACTCAAAAATGTCCCCTGTTAAAAATATCATAGCAGAAAAAATTAGTTGCGTAACAGTTATGGGGATTGATTTTTCTAATATTCAAATGACTCAAAAACTTTATGTATCTTTTGGTGATTTTCAAAGAATACACTCGTGACAAATTCAAAAGACTTGAAAAAACAGTCTTTCAGAGCAGCCCGAAAATGGCCCAAAACGCAAGGTCACATTTCTAGTGCTTTAGAAATTTCAAAAAGAGCCATTTCCTGAACGTCATAAAAAGCGAACTCTTTTTGTACCCTGGGTACCTACCAGAGCCTCAAATTTCAAATGGTACCCAGGGTAAATATTTTGAATCTTTTGAATTAACGAAAGTATACTACTACCGAAAAGCACAAACTTCAGTCTTGAAGCTATCAGGATCTGCGCTGTGGAGAATTTTCTCCTTCGAAGTAGCAAGACAGTGTCATCCTGCGAAAAAGAACGAAGCTGGAAAGGAAGCACATGTCTAACTCTAACCACCTTTGGTATTAGAAGTTGGTTGAAAAGGTAATCCTTTGCGATTTTTCAAACGGTGAATACATCTTTTCCTAATTGCCCAATACAGAAGACACAGTAGACACACCGGCAGGGCATATAAATTTTGTGAAATGTATTCCATGCAGATAAATTTTATTTGATCATTTGATTAGGTTTACTTCCCTTTTATTTCTATCATTGCTTCTACCAAAAGTCGTTCACAACCTCGTCCCCAGGGCCTTTTGTCATATTGGGAATATGACAAATGGCCGTGGGGACGAGGTTGCCCCTTTCAGCCAAAAGAATAGGATAGGAAGTTTACCACACGCAGGAAGTCAGTACTTTTTTGGCTGCAAAAATTCAAGAGAATTAATCAACCCTGAGATGCAGCTAAATACTTACAGCAAAAAAAGCAGGCCCGTAGCGTGGTTTTAGAGATTGGGGGGGCATTTTCGAGCCGAAGGCGCGAACGGCGATGGGGGGTTTGGGGGCGCAGCCCCCAGAAAAATTTTTGAGAGCCACGCCCATTTTTCTCTCGGAAACGCCCATTTTCTCTCAGAAGAGCTCTTCCCTACATCATATTTGTTTTTGTTTCTGTGTTCATTTTTCAAACAACAAACCTGTTACGGCGTATTTATAAATGAATACATTAAGAGTAGAACGGAAGAGAATCTTAAGGCCTTTAAAAAGCAAAGAAATTTTTGCGTGAAGCTCCTGTGCAGGACGAAATCTGATTACTATAGGAACCTTGACCCTGGAGACCTTACAGATATTCGTAAATTTTGGAAGACTGTCAAACCGGTTTTTTCAAGTGAGATACAAACAACTTCATCTGTGACTCTGATTGAAGACTGAAAAATGATAACTGAAGATGCAAAAATTGCGGAGATATTTAATCATTATTTCGCAAATATAACAGGGAGTCTAGGAATCTCTGAAGACCAGTCACTACTGTCAGGAACAAATGGGATAAAGGACCAAGTAGAAAAGGCTATCAAGAAATATGAAAATCATCCCAGCATTAGAAAGATCAAAGAATGCTACGAACTGAACCAATTTGAATTTAAGCCAGTGACTGTCAATGAGATACATTTACAGATACAAAACTGAATCCAAAAAAGTCATCAACGGCATTCCTGCTAAGATTCTTAAACAAAATGCAGACATTTTTGCCATCCTCCTTCAGAAAATCTTCAACTCTAATTTGTCAGAGTGCTACTTTCCAAAGGAGTTGAAGGCTGGTGAGATCTCGTCTCTTTTCAAAAGTCTTGACGCATTTATCATTTATCAAGAAGAACTATAGACCAATAACGGTTTTAGCGTCTGTATCCAAAATTTATGAAAGGGTCTTAGAGTCAAATAAAATATCATGCCCTTAGCTTCCTTTCTCCTCTTCTGTGTGGATTTCGAGAGGGCTATGGAACCCAACATGCACTTTTGCGACTCATAGAAGCCTGTACAAAAAACTCTAGATAATTGGGTTTTGCTGGAGCACTACTCATGGATCTTTCAAAGGCTTTTGATTGCTTAAATCACAAACTTCTGATTGCAAAAGTAAGTGCTTACGGTTTTAGTCCAAGTGCATTGCGGTTGATTCATAGCTATCTCAGTGAGAGGAAGCAGAGGGTATGATAAATGGGTCGTTCAATGCATGGAGAGAAACAATGATAGGTGTGCCACAAGGTTCAGTCTTGGCTCCTCTTCTGTTTAATATCTACATAAATGATCTCTTCATGTTTGTAAAAGATGCTCAAATATGTAACTATGCAGATGACACCACGATCTATGCCTGCGATACCAACATCGAAAGTGTTATCAAAACACTGGAGAGCGATGCCCTTAACATTGCAGAATGGTTTCCAAACAATTTTATGAAGTTGAATGGGGACAAATGCCATCTAATGGTATTTGGGGACAAGAGTAATGATGTGACATTAAATATCGGAAGTATAACGATAAAAGATAGTACAGAAGAAAAGTTGCTTGGAGTGATTCTTGACAAAAACTTATGCTTTAAACAGCAAGTAAAGTCAATTTGCAAACATAAGATCCTTTTGGATGATTACAAAGTCCGTCCTGAGCTAAACAAGCATAAGAATATCTGATTATTGATTTCTTCATAACCCCAAATGATCGTTGATTCTGTTTTTTGCTACAGTCAGAGAGATGAGTGTTGCTCCTAGTATAAGGACAAGAATCGCCTCAAGGTCAATGGCAATATTTTGTCAAACGAGAATGATACGCAAAAATCAAAAGTCATTACCCCTAGTTTGATTATAGTTCGTGCACAAAACTATTGGTGCATCTGTGTCAAATGAGATGTCATGTGAGATTTGCGATAACGCAAAATTATCCATGCAGAACCCTACAGAACGTTTCAGTTGTTGCTATTCGCGGGCATCTAATTTGAGACAAGCAGTCACGAAGATTCCTCTGTGCAGAATGATATGCATGAAGATGTTTTGGTTCAGTGTGATCACGTCCCTTCCCCCAGTCCATGGCGCCATTGCTTGCTGGGATTCTGCACCTTTCGTCTCAACTTCACCTGCGATGATTGCATCCGTTGCTGTGTAGGAGGGGGGTCCTTCTACCTTTGGTTATGCTGCAAATGCTAGCCTCTGTGCAGGCCGCCGGTTACATCATCCTCTAAAGTTGAGTTATTTGCATAATGAGTGCTATCAATAAGTGGCTAATGATTCGTTCGTCCTAGAAAACGATTGTTTTGACATAATTAAGCTGCTAATGAAGTCAAGAACGTGCCAATTCTGGGTGAATTTGTTGCTGTGCCAGGGTAAACATCCTAGTAATTTATCCACCTTATGGTGTCAAATCTGTCTAACATGAAATAAGCCGACGTCAAATGTTGCTATAGGATCGCGGGAAACTTCTGTCTTGTATGCGCTTTATGTGCGCTTTCTTTATTTCAGTGCCAATTAGCAGAGATAAAACGTTAATCAATTGCTTTAACGAGCGTGACTTACTTTCTTTCTTTCTTTCTTTCTTTCTTTCTTTCTTACTTTCTTACTGACATCGAGTCCCCCCTTAGATTACAAAGTTGGACTTTGTAATCAAAAAGGCTGGTCAAAAGCTGGTCATTAAGTGGGCGGCGGTTTGAAAGTTATGCATGGTGTTGCGGGGACCACTTACTCAGATGCAATCACCCTCTTGAGCTAAACACGTAGCACCTTGATAAACTAATCACAGGACACCCAAATTTACAACACAGAAATTTATTTCCTTCCAAACATCAAACAGGGTAAAAGAAACCAAGCTCCAACTCCTTATCTTCTATACCCTGTTCACGAAAATAACCATAAATTTACGAAGTAATCTCTGGAAATTATTGGGGGGCACGAGCCCCCCCTGCCCCCCGCTTCCTACGGGCCTGAAAAAAAGAAACTGTGGGACATCAATTTGTAAAATTTAAAGTGAACATTGACATTGAAAGTGAATGAATAGGCCTTTTCACGGAAAGAAAAGCATGCTGGGAAAAAGGGAAAATTTCAAGATTTCGACACCACGCAGCTTCGAATTTCGCCAGGTTTTATCGAGGCTTATTTTCGCAACAAAACCTCTCTCCTGAGCGAGCACAAAGATGTTAGATATCTTTTGTGCATATCGTTAAAATCCTTGAACTTCAGAGCTAACGAAATGGCAATATGTTTTTCAATCTGATTTTTAGAAATCTTTTTATATAGCCAAAAAGAAACACGAGGAAGTTTCCAAAATCGCAGAATTATGCTTAGGCCCTTGCGACCAAACGCCACATTTAGGCACATAATTCTGCTATCAAATGAGGAAATCAACTGAAATTCAAAATGAAAGCACTTCATTTATCCGTGTAGTCGGATATAAATTTGCAGGGTGCTACCTAAACGTATATGAATGTAGGGAGGTCAGACAGCTCAGATCACATGTCGTCCTTCCCAATGAAAACTTCCGAATAAAGTATCTTTACAGAAACTGGGTTCAATTTTCCTACAAAGCGAAAGAAACCCTTTTACTGCTGATTTTTTCATCCAAATATTGTTGATAAATGCATTTTCCAACATTTCATTGACGTTTCTACTAATTGAAATATCGTCTCTTCAGAAACTTACTTTAGCTCGTAAATCCAAGTCAGGTTTAGGCCTTTGAGTTTGACTGTTACTTGACTAAAGCTAAAGCGATGAAAACTGAAAGCTCCCATTAAAAATATTCTGTTCCGTGAGATATTTTGGGCATTATCTCCTCATCTACTATTTAAGCTAAGCAAAAAGATTTAACATGATATCGAAGGTTAGGGACCAGTCATTATTAATGGTGGGGGGTGGGGCGGAAGATATTAAGGGGGGGTCACCAATAATTTTTCTGCCTAGATGGGGGGGGCCAGATCAAAAATCAGACAGCGAGAGGGGGGGCCATAAAAAATAATCAGTTAAAATTGACAAGTATCTTATTCAGAAATAAATGACAGTTCACATTATTATTATACAAGTACAGTTTTTACTTGTATTCTCTTGAATCTGATGGCTGATCTTGCCAAAAAACAACCTGGATTGTCCGCTGCTTTCAACTCTGTTTGTTTTGCTGAACTTTGCTTTCTAGCCTCTGCAATATCTGTCCTCTTTGCAATTGCTTTCTGCACCGAAGTGGAAACTATGGGGAGTTGGAGAGGTGACTGCCCTCCCTCTCACAATTCAGGAATACTTGGACATTTTCTTTGAACGGTAAGAAATTTGTTGGGTGGGACTGAAAGTGCACTGAACGAGAAGAAGGTGGTAAGAAACAAGTCACCATCGAGAATAGGGAAAGTTTCTATCTTGAAAAAGCATGTAGTTGGACATAGGAAAGGGTTAGCAGTATTTCTCAGAGATATTGGAATGTGACTGAGACAGGCGCTCTAAGCCAATGTAAAGGAAGTCCTTAAAAAATTTCGTTAGGACGCTTAATAATGAAGACAAAGTACCACGGAATTTTCAAAGTTTCCATGTGAGGAGCAGGCAAAAATAGAATTGTGATAAGCATCCCAAGACAAAGCAGCAGTCCTTCATGCAAAAGTTTTTAAACATGTTACTCATTACAGTACATGCTACTCCCCATTTTTGTTACTCATGCTTATCAAATTTTCGGCGTTTGTTCTGGCAAACAAGTTGAAAGAGGTCTTCCAAGCCAATGTAATTATGTTTACTCTAAACAGAGAATCTGTTCTGAACCTTCCTTGGGATGCTAGTTTATAAAGATTGTGACAAAATTTTCCACAATAGCAATTCATGGGGCTGCGAGAGGCAATCTAAGCAAAAGTAGAAAGCGTGTCATCAGAAAATTTCTGGGAGCCTGTCCCCCAGACTCTGTAGTGCTTGGATCTGTTTTTTTGCAATATGTTCTTGCCTGTTTCTATCAACTGGTGAGTATGAATAGTTTTAAAATCTGATATCGTGCACATTTTAAGGGCCCTAATTATGTCAGGTCTTTCAGCAATACACCTCAAAATGAGAGCGTTATCGTCCGAATCGGCAAATTGATGCGCTTGTCCCTCCACTCAAAAGCTGAATTGCGCAAGTGGTGGATGCCCTTCTCAAGATTTTACCAATTCCCATCTTTTGGGTACGAAAACTGACGGAAACTAGGCTTCATATATCTGAACAGTTTTCTGTCCTAATCTCCCATAAGCGTACGAGGCGAAAAATTTCCAGAAATCAGCCCCATTTGGGCAAACTTTTGTCCTTAGTCGCGCAAAAATGTTGGCAAACGATTAGCTTTGTGTCGCGCAGCTCCCCCTAGATTTTTCCTTCCCGTACGCTTATGTAATCTCCATCTCAACTCTCTGTGATATAACAGTAGCATCGTGGTTCTTCAGGTCATACGAACTCATATAACATCTTTCTACTTTTTAGGGGGGGGCTACAAAAACTTATACTTAGATTTAGGGGGGGCCACATTTTAGTTGCATGAAAGCAAGGGGGGGGTCAAGAAAAAAATCACACTGTTCCAAAAATATCTTCCGCCCCACCCCCCACCATTAATAATGACTAGTCCCTTAACGTTCTGAGAGTTGCATGTCCATGACCTTTGGAAAAGAAAGAAATTAAATTCTTGAATTCATTTTGATGCACTTTTCGCTCGCTATTTGTGATTGTCTCGATCTGTTGTTTTTGTCTCTGCATTTCTTCTCTGTTTTAATGTAACAAACACAGCTGACATGATTTAATTCCAGCAACAAGTCGAGAATAAATGTGGAGAATGAAAGATCTACAAACCTTGTCCAACTTTCTTTCTTGTAGTAATTTCTAAGCATATCCATGAGTTCTGGCACTCCCAACTCAAAAAAATGTTTACGATCTCTCGGAGGAAAGCGAGACAAATCAGAAACGATGAAAGAAATATTCTGCCCGTTTGATGAAACTAGTATCAACAGCGACCAAGGCAGCCATAAACTGCGTAAAATATTTTCCTGGCTTCTTGTTTTGCAACTTTGAATTCCACCTCGAATCAAAATCGATTTAGAAATAACGTGTAACAGAACTTAGGTCATGTGACAACTGCACTCGTATCTGCACTTTTAATCATTCAATGTCTTATTAAATGACGAAAGGAAAGCATTCATTAAAGTACACTACACTTTCTTTTTACAAGAAACTAGGAATTTCGGCCAATATTGAAAGTTTCTAAAGATTATCAGATTTTGAGTAATTAGAGTTTAAGGAGTTTCATTTAAATGTTCCATAACAATCGTCATATTTATTTCCTGTCCTATCCTGAAATATTTCGAAACAAGGTTTTATGAAGCCTTCCCAATGTTTAGACATTACGTAAGTAGTTCCTTAATACGATACAACAAACAAGTTAAAATAAAGTAAACATATGCGAAGGATTTTCCCACTAAAGTAAGTGGCTTCTTAGAAATTTTTCCAGTACTTGATTTTCTCTATTTTTTGGCGATCCGAGCGTTGAGTTTCTTACAAGCAGTTTCTTGCAGAAAAAATGACTTGTGGGGTGACGATTCAACATGATGATTGACAATCAACCTGATGATAAGTTTCATTTTGAGTTGTGATTCGATACAGGGATTGCTCTTTCTAGGTCAATCTTGTTTGGTTTCCACCCCTATTATCAACCGGCATCGTATTCTGTGTTTCATTGGCTTGCACTTACAGTATGCTTTAGAGATTTTTTGCCCCCCCCCCTCCTTCCATAACACCCTGTTGAAACATTAAGCTACCTCTAAAACTTATGTGTACCTTATACTTCTTCAACACCTTTGGTCTGTTACATTGATATGTTTCCAAAACACGTTTGTTCTTTTCTAAGAATAAAAGTGTCTTTAATTTCACATGAAAATTTCAGCTTTTTACTACTAAAAATTTCTTAATTTGTGTCTTATTTCTTGGATGGAAGTGGTTTCTATCACTGCCAGATATTTCTTTCTTGACAACAAGTTTCTCACAATTGTCTTTGATTTTACAAAAATTTCTTAGCACAAATTGAACGGAGTACTACGGTTTCTTAAATTTTTTGCCATCCAAGCACAAGTTTCTTATAAACCAGTTTCTTATAAAATAGAAAACGTGTGCGAGAAAATGATATTTAAAAAGAAGTTTGCTAAAACCACTTTAGATTAATCAGTCAATGATTAAAAGTGCATATACGAGTGCGGTTGTCACATGACCTAAGTTCTGTTACACGTTATTTCTAAATCGATTTTGATTCGAGGTGGAATTCAAAGTTGCAACAAGAAGCCAGGAAAATATTTTACGCAGTTTATGGCTGCCTTAGTCACTGTTGATACTAGTTTCATCAAACGGGCAGAATATTTCTTTCATCGTTTCTGATTTGTCTCGCTTTCCTCCGAGAGATCGTGAACAATTTCTTTGAGTTGGGAGTGCCAGAACTCATGGATATGCTTAGAAACTACTACAAGAAAGAAAGTTGGACAAGGTTTGTAGATCTTTCATTCTCTACATTTATTCTCGACTTGTTGCTGGAATTAAATCATGTCAGCTGTGTTTGTTACATTAAAACAGAGAAGAAATGCAGAGACAAAAACAACAGATCGAGACAATCACAAATAGCAAGCGAGAAGTGCATCAAAATGAATTCAAGAATTTAAACTCTCTCTTTCAAAAATGGCAAGGACATGCAACTCTCAGAACATTAACCTTCGATATCATGTTAAATCTTTTTGCTGAGCTTAAATAGTAGATGAGGAGATAATGCCCAAAATATCTCACGGAACAGAATATTTTTAATGGGCGCTTTCGGTTTTCATCGCTTTAGCTTTAGTCCAGTAACAGTCAAACTCAAAGGCCTAAACCTGACTTGGATTTACGAGCTAAAGTAAGTTTCTGAAGAGACGATATTTCAAAAATGGCAGTTAGTAGAAACGTCAATGAAATGTTGGAAAATGCATTTATCAACAATATTTGGATGAAAAAATCAGCAGTAAAAGGGTTTCTTTCGCTTTGTAGGAAAATTGAACCCAGTTTCTGTAAAGATACTTTATTCGGAAGTTTTCATTGGGAAGGACGACATGTGATCTGAGCTGTCTGACCTCCCTACATTCATATACGTTTAGGTAGCACCCTGCAAATTTATATCCGACTACACGGATAAATGAAGTGCTTTCATTTTGAATTTCAGTTGATTTCCTCATTTGATAGCAGAATTATGTGCCTAAATGTGGCGTTTGGTCGCAAGGGCCTAAGCATAATTCTGCGATTTTGGAAACTTCCTCGTGTTTCTTTTTGGCTATATAAAAAGATTTCTAAAAATCAGATTGAAAAACATATTGCCATTTCGTTAGCTCTGAAGTTCAAGGATTTTAACGATATGCACAAAAGATATCTAACATCTTTGTGCTCGCTCAGGAGAGAGGTTTTGTTGCGAAAATAAGCCTCGATAAAACCTGGCGAAATTCGAAGCTGCGTGGTGTCGAAATCTTGAAATTTTCCCTTTTTCCCAGCATGCTTTTCTTTCCGTGAAAACGTCTATTGTTGTAGATGTAGATGTCCCAGTGCCCAATGGATGACAGGTGCATTGACTTATCCCAAATAAGGTGATAATGACTATATTTGGAAAGAATGTCTCCCAAGATGCATTGCTCTTTGGCTTGCTCTGTCATTCCCACACGTGCATTCATTCTCTGTCGTTCTTTTGCTGCTTCAAAGATGGCGAGCTACGGCTACGGCTTCGGAAGTTCGCAATCTCAAGGCTATTCTAACGTCCATCCCCAAAGTTCCTACACAGCACAGGCATCTAGTGCCTATGGTGGTAGTTATGGGGGCAATGCCGCTGCTGCTCCACGTCAAATGGTTCCACAAAGTTACGATGCAAACGCAGGGTATGGCTACGGTTATGGCCGGCAACAAGACTCCCAAAGTTCCTCGATCCCCTCGTCGCACCAGACAACGTATGGTTCATCGTCATACATGTCAAGAGATGGTGGAGGATATGATGCTTCAAAGTCAAGCTATGGTTATGGCTCTTCTTCGCAAGGTATACAAAGTTATTTGTCGGGACATTGTGTCCACCCAACCTGGCTGTTTCTGCTGTGAAAGCTTCCACGCAGATGGTTAGGCCAGGCAGGCCCTGGTTTGGAAGTTGCAGTTTGCTGGGCTAGCAATTCAATTCAATTTTGGCGATTAGTTTTTTTCAATTTCTGCCATTACGAACTTGGTTGGGTGGCTCTTATCTTGTCCAAGGATAGAAGAGTGTTGTAATAACCCTTTGGCCAATAATTCCTATATCATAATTCATATACTGGGCGAGCCAGCATCAGCCAGCCCAGAAGGGAGTTACCACTTATAAAATTCAATAAAATTCATAGCATCAAGAGTACTAGAGTATTTCACAGATCTAAATGATTCAAATTCTGGTTAAAAGGAAAAAGATGGAAATATTTTTGTAATTTTTCTGGCTATCTTATGAGCACTGGAAATATAGGTAAATTTACCTTTGAATATTTCATGGTTGCAAAATGACTGAAAAAGGGCCAGATTGGAAAGTTTGACATGCACTGGGATTCAGGCACTTGTATGTTGCGCAGCCATTTGCACATTTGCAAAATTTGTGCTAACAAGACTGCACACTTACTTGTATTGTATATATAAAGTTGGATGCTGATATGCGCATTTTCAATTCAAAGTGGAATACTTTTTGCACCATTTTCATCCCTGCTTGAAAATCCCTCGTGCAGTTTTCAAACTTGCCAATCTGGAAAAAGGGCCTTAGACATTGACCAAATCATTAAGGACTCTCGCCAGGTTGGAAAGTTTGTCAACTGCACACCGAATGCCAAGAGACTGATAAAATTTTGCGCACCAAAAATGAAATTAATGTGCGCACCAAAATTAAAATAGAAATAGCAAGGGATGGCCCAATTCCGATTTTTCATGATAATGTTTTATACTAATCTTATCATGTTCAGCGAGTTCTCGTTCAGTTGGACAAATTTTAATTTCTGGCTCATCTCGATTTTAGGTAAAATACCAATTACAACTCAGAGCCCCTCTTGTTCAGACTCATTGTGGCAAGAATCCCCGTAATTTATGCGCTCTGCGCACCAATTTTTTTACATTCGCGCACCAAAGTTTTGAAGTGCGCCCCAAAGTTCTTCGGCGCGCAGTCCAAACTTTCCAACCTGGGACTCTCGCACAGAGCAATGAAGAAAATGCAATTTCCCATGGTTGAGCTATCCTCGGTACATTTAGGGGCCATTGACTTTTGATTTTCGTATTTTTTAATGACAATTGGCCGTTATGGAGGGAAGGGGTCTTACCTTTAGGCCGTTAAGAAACTAAAAAATCGTACGGGAATCTTGGTAAGGGAATTTTTTGAGAAGCGTAGATAAAATCTTTACAAATAACACATAGAGTGTAGAATAGAATAGTCTTACTATGCCTCCCGATATGGCGTATCTTCAGTTGAAGTCCAGCGTGTTCCACAAGACATCTTTTTGCTGCTCCCCAAGTCTTACTTTTAGGCAAAAATTTTAGGCCGATCGGAGGCCCGTTTGGAAGAAGGCCATTAACAGGGAGGGGGGAGGGGCTTCCGATCTTAACGGCCAAATGCCGTTAAAAAATATGAAAATGGAAAGTTGATGGCCCCTTAGTGTATTTGATGGCCTCTTATATAGTATTTGTTTGAAAAACTACGTCTTGTAAGTCTTGAGAGTGGTGAAGTTCTGTGTTAGTCGAGTCCTTATGATTTAATTGATGTTTTAGGCCCTTTTTTGGTCATTTTGCAACCATGAAGTTTTAATAATTTTGAATTTACCTATAGTGCTGGTAAGACAGTGGGAAAATTTGTAATGATACTCTGATATCTCGGCTTTTAACTGAAATTTGAGTCATTCAAGTTTGTGATGTACCCTTAGTGCTATGAATTTGTAAAAGTGGGAACTTTTTCTGGCTTACCTGGTATAGGGTCAGTCAGGGTGATGATGGACAGATTGGTTGGAGCTGTAATTGATTCTGCTAGTGCTAGATTCTAGGATACCCCCTTCTCATGACGTTTCATTCTTGGATCTCATTGTTTTGTTCTTGAGGGGGGCGGTATTCTAGAATCGCTCCCAAATCCCTTATGAATTGTCAAATTTGTTATCCTCATAAAATTACAATCGCTAACACTAAGATCATGAAAATTTGCAATTAGGCTAAATTTTGGGTGCTGAATGTGAATCTGGAGTCAGAAATTTCATGTGATGCAAGCTAAAGAAATTTTGAAAAATTCAAAAATAAGGTCGCTTAGGTGAAAAGGGGTAACACATTTAAAAATAAAAGAAAGAAAAACTGTTATGTCAATGCATATCAAGAATAAAGAAAAACACCAAAGTAATTTTAGAAAGTCATCCTCATTATTTTAGTTTTTCTTAGTATATAGTTGTTCAATTGATGCCAGCAGATCTATTAGATCCATGCTTGCTTTACTGTACATAAACATTTCATGCTGAGATTATCATCCATCTCTCAAGGCTGACATGTCTCTGATGATAAGATGTATCTCTGTAGTTGTTTCGATTGATGCTGACCAGAAAAGAAGCTATATATATATATATACAGGGTGTCTCAAAAAAATTGCTGGACGTTTGATTAAATATTGAAAAATAAGGACAACATGAACAGGCTCATGGAAAGATAACCCTGTTTCTAAGATTATGAAATAATTTTAGAGACTAAAATCGTGCAAATCGGTTGAAAATTCATTGATTTACGAGCTCTCGAAGATCAAAAACATGCGATAGCTGAAACCAGAGACCCCCCAGATTGCTTGTATTGCAAAAAGCTCGAAGACGGAGGTAAGAAAAGCTTATCCAATTTCATACCTCTCATTGATATCAGAGCAAACAAAATACGACTTTAAAGTAAATTATTTCTTGCGATCATTCTCAAAATTCATTAACATTGCATAGGTCTAACAACAGTGGTTCAAAAGAAAATCGGTGAGAGACTGAATCTGTTTCCTCAAAGCATCCATATGCTTGACAGTTAGGTAATCGAATACCTGTTTGAATCCCATTTGTTTCGCCCTGAAACAATTGAGAAATAACAGAAACGACGGCCTATGGAACTTTTACCAAAAATGCCATTTTGAGGCCTCTGGTTTCAGCTTTCGCACAAACTTGAACTTCAAAAGCTTGTAACCCCATGAATTTTTATCGGATTTGCAAGATTCTTGTGTCAAAAATTAATTTAAAGTCTCAGGACAAGGGTGACTTGACCAAAAGTCCATTTAGCGTATCGTTATTTTTTAGTATTTATCAAACGTCGAACATTTTTTTTGAGACACCCTGTATATGTATTAAAAGTAATGTGTCCATGCAAGTAAAGCAGCTTTGCTGGGGGCATGGCAATTTCACATGAAATTTCATGTGATCACTGAAGCAAACACAATTTTGCGATAGTCAGTTCTTATGCAAGCAAAGTAATGACTTTCTTGCGGTTGCTTTTGCAGAGCTGAACCACAGCAGGCAGCCTGCTATGAAATTAGACTTTGAGTTTGCATGTGATTAGTTAAATTCTACCAATCACAGTGTGCTGCTTGAGCTTTTTTCGTCAGCGTCTTGTCAGCATATTTTGACAATCTGTATAAGCAGCTGTACTTAGATGGACACAATACCTTTAAGCTTATTCTCTCATATTACCGTAAAAGCTCTATTAAGCCCCCGGGGGGCTTATTTAATTTCGGACCTTCCAGAGGGGGGCTTAATAGAGAGGGGGCTTATTAGAGAGGGGGGGGCTTATTTACAAAATCAAAGGACAAGGATATATTTGATAGCTTTTTAGTTCTTTCAACCCAAATTTTGCGGAATCAACATACAATTTTACGGCTCAAATACATAAATTCGACACAGTTTTTATCCCAAACCATACTAAAATTAACACGCAAGGTTGTGCAGCTAAATAAATGGAAAACATTTGGTAACATCTAGAATTTTATATAAGTGGGGGGGGGCTTAATAGAGAGGGGGGGCTTATTTCAAATTTTGACTCAGAGGGGAGGGGCTTATTAGAGAGGGGGGCTTAATAGAGAGGGGGGCTTAATAGAGCTTTTACGGTATGTATTAAGCTCATTTTTCTGACAATGACCAAGAAGTCGAAACGCGCCAAGAATAGCAGATCAGATTAAAAGAAAAGAGTAGAACTCCAAGTCCTTTTTCTTGTGTTCATCTTTATGCATTAAGCTTATGTATATATATTTATATTTAAACTGAACAGTTGTTATGACATAGAAATGTTGCTGTTTTTCATTAGGTTCATACATGTATGGCAATCAAGGGATGAAACAGACAGGTTCTTATGGTGGAAATTCAATGTATGGTTCTGGCCAGTATGGATCTTCACAGTCAAAACCTTCAAATCAGAGCTACATGTCACAAACAGGGGTGTCTTCAGCTGGCTATGTTGGTTATGGATCAGTCAGGTCACAGTCTGGATCTTCTGGTGGCTACAGCACCACATCCCAAGCAGCATCAGGAGGGGGCTACAGTAACTCATCATCACAGGCATCATCTGTGAACAGTAATCAGCAGAAACCAAGACAAGCTAACTCAAAGGTTTGCATAAACTTTGCTTGACATTAAATCTTGTTGTAGGAGTTCAGAATATTGCAGGGCCAATCTTGTTTATTCATCAATTTCATTTTCATTATTATGGTCTTCGGGCAGCTTTTATGTATCAGAAATGCATCTAATCCATCATACAATTCATTTGTCACAAGTTGTATTTGTTGCCAAATTGTATTTGAATCATGATCCTTCGTTACTCGTCAAACCCAATTTGGTGTTTTATTCAATATATGATTTATCACAGACTGAATATTAAATCTTCTTCAAATGATGAAGGAAAGCAACACAGGGTCATATCTGAAACACAAAGTTTATGTGACAAGTCCTTGAGCCAGACTCTATGAGTCAAAAAAGATTTGAATGCAAAGATTTTATTATTGGTCATTTTTAAGAATCATCAACCAAATTGCTTTGTGTGCAGCTCCAATATTTCTAACAAGAAAGGGTCTGTGCAGCTATGACCAAAACCTTTCTACACAATGTAAATCCATTTAGGCCATTCATTTTACTCACACCATGGATACATTATTGCATAGTCATTGCCCTCAGCAGAGCACGCAACATTGTGCAAAGCTAGGGCTACGAGTGGGCTTGTGATTTTTGTTATTGGGCTTGGATTTTACTTTCCCTAGCTGAGTCAGCAAAATTCGTCAACAAAGGGAGGCTTGGGTTTAGTCGACGGGAGGCTTCCATTGTCTCCATTGTTGACTGTCAAGAGGAGTGGAGGTTTGGGTGGAAAGATTGCATCAGAACCATCAATGGAAGACTGCTGGTGCTGAAAAGCTGTTGTTCTCATTCAAAGTTGAACATAATCTTTTACTTCCGCTGGCCTTGATATAGCTCTGCAAAAGCAATTTTGTTCAGAGTTCTTTGATCAGTGACAGATTGTGATTGCTGAATAGCCAGTCTTTCCCCAATTATTCTGACTTTAGTTACGGCATTATTTACCTAATTTACGGTGGAGCTAAATTCATGCATCATTGAGTCTCACAGTATCCGCGAAGAATGAGAAACTTCAGAATTACTAAGCTTGGGTCTAAATTGCCGGCAATGGACCGAGGTACAGTAGGTACAGTTGCTTCCTTTGCATGCAGAGAAACTCTGATGTTAGGACACATTGGGTCAGCTATCATAATCTTTCCTGCAGAGGAAACAAGGCGTTCAGGCCTGTCTCAACCCTGAGCCCGTGAGGGGGGTAATTGACCTAAATTTGTATGGGGGTGTGCCACAAAAAATTTTTTATACAGTTCCAGAATTTTTCCCTTCAAATGATACCCGATCCTGAAAAATATCGGTGAAAGTATGCTCCAAAACACAAAATTGGACCAAATAATAACCTGATTTAACAAATTTCCCCTTTTGACATGTTTTCACAACCGGCTCCAGAAAAATTGCCTTCTTTTGACACACCCTTCTAGAAAAAATAGGCAAAAATGATACCCTAAAAAATGGCACATCCCTGTCGGACAAATGTACTAAGTACCGCACCCTAAGTTTTTTCTAGGTCCCGGGATTTCACTGTCAAGTACTTATTTTTTGTATGACTTTGTCTCCACTTTCTTCTTTCTGGATATTTCAGTAAGGTACAGTTTGCTAATCTCTCTCTCAAGCGTGGGCATTGATTAGCAGTAGATTTTACTAGTAATAGAAAAATTAATTCTTCTGTGATGACTGTGATCATACAGAATGACATGTTTTTTAACATGCTAATACAACACCATCATTAAGAATGACACCTTGTGCAGTTCCTTGGGGTCCTACTACTGAATGAACATTTAAAAGTGCAGAACAAACGCCACAGTACAATCCACAAAAGCAAACAACAATACACAACTAAACACAGCATATTGTGACAGCAACAAAAGAATATATACCGGATGAGCCAGAAAAAAGTTCCCACTTTTGAAAATTCATAACACCAAGACTACTTCACGGATTTGAATCATTCAAATTCTAGTTAAAAGTCGAAAGATCAAAGTATTTTGTGATTTTTCTCGCTGTCCTACCAGCACTAGAAGTATTGGTAAATTCATCCTTATAAAAATTTCATGGTTGCAAAATGACGGAAAAAGGACGTAAAACATTGATCAAATCGTAAGGACTCTATTCAAATCAAACAATAGGCCATGGGCGTTTCACCACCATCAAGAGTTTCACCTATGGCTGCATAACTTATTTTCCCTGTAACCCAGAATTGCGTGGTAGCAAGCTTTTGGTTGTCATCACGCAGTTGGGTCTGCACACAATTGCTACCAAATTGAGATCAATTATAGAAAACATTGATTTTCAAACAAATACGAAAGATTTTCAATCCCAAGGCAATTAATGCCTAGAGGATATCTCTCACCCTTGAGATGTTGCATTTCCTTCATTATTCTGTGCGAGAAGTCATTTATGCATTGATGGATGTTTTAGGCCATTTTTCAGTCATTTTGCAACCATGAAATTTTCTAAAGTTGAATTAACCTATATTTGTAGAGCTGGTAGGACAGCGAGAAAAATCACAAAAATACTTTGATCTTCCGGCTTTTAACTAGAATTTGAATGACTCAAATCTGTGAATTAGGCTTGGTGTTATGAATTTTAAAAATGGGAACTTTTTTCTGGCTCACCCGGTATATACTCGTTAATTGATGATATATATACCTATGGTTGCATAACTTATTTTCCCTGTAACCCAGAATTGCGTGGTAGCAAGCTTTTGGTTGTCATCACGCAGTTGGGTCTGCACACAATTGCTACCAAATTGAGATCAATTATAGAAAACAGTATTCAATGTAAAATAAATTCATAGGCTTTCATTTTTGTTTTATATATAATATATATGCCTATATTTTACACACAGCTGATGATGACACATTTCCCTATAACCATCTTTCGGGGCTGAAAATCAAGTGATGATTTTGTACCTGTGACAACCTGAAGCTGTGACATAACAAGGAGCGAAGACTGTGCAGGCTTGGTTGCAAATGTCTATGAGCACCATTTTTTCTATTTCATCAACATTTTTTGGGACAGTTCTTGAATTATATAGTGAAGAATGATTTGATATTAATATATACAGTATACTACATACAGTATATACATATTCCTTAACTGAAAGTGAAAAGTTTTAACGATTGGTGTTTGGTGGATAGAGGTGTATGTAAGTTAGGAGAATAATTGATTGCGCAAAAAATGGGGTGAGGAATTTTTTACTGAGATGCACAGGCTTCTTTAATCAAATTCCCAAAAGAATCATCAAAGATTTGGAATTCTAATGCAATGCATCTTGGTAAAAAATTTGTCACCACCATCTTTAGTGCAATCCTCCATCATCAAAAGTTGGAAAAACAATTGCCACAAACTGTGATTTCTTGATATGAGTTTGAATATCACTTTCTGTTTTTAACAGCCACAACAACAACAGAGCCAACAGCAACAAGGCAATTCACAGGCATCAAATACATATGAATCTGTCATATTGAATGTTGCAACGTCATTTCTCAGTCAGCAAGGACAGCAGCAAAAACCAGCTTGGCAACGTCAGAACAAGCCTGTCTTCAAGCTACAAAATGAACGTAAGCAAGGACCGAAGACACCACAGCAGCTTCATTATTGTGAAGTTTGCAAGATCAGTTGTGCTGGACCAATGGTAAATTTGAAAGTTTTCATGATTTTTTTGCTATTCTTGTTCTAAATTGCAGTTACCAGCTGATGATGAATTTTTTTAAAACCATCTTTCAGGGCTGAAATGGCATTGATGATTACACACCTTAATTAGAGAGGCTTTTACAGAGAAAGCGGTGAAAGAGCTTTTGCTGTAAAATAAAAATAGATGGTTGAAACTTAAATTTGCTCTGTATATAGATATTTATATTCCTGTTCATCTTTCCTTTATTCATCTTTATAAGTTGTGAGGGATGTTCTCAGAAACATTTTGCTGCATATGTACTGTAGCACGCGACTAAACAGTCATGACATTTCCTTTTTCTGAAAATAACCTTTAGACATACAAAGAGCATTTGGATGGTCAAAAGCATAAGAGGAAGGCTGCATCTCATGTATCAGCCAGCAAAGAAGCCCTTCCCAGTGGATCATACAGATGTGAACTCTGTGATGTGACATGTACTGGCACAGATGCATACAGTGCACATTTGAAAGGAGCAAGACATGTCAAGGTACAGACATTCAACTTTTTGAGGTTTTTTTAATGCCAGTAGCAGGCATTTAGGGGATGAGGCAGTGCAATCACCAACTCATTGTTAGCTAGAATACTTTTTTGTTTGAAAAGAATGGAAATGAACATTGCTTTTCAAATGAAAATATCTTTGGCCCCTCCCACAATATTGGCAATGAATTGAATCACTAGTTTGGGCAGTTATAAATTCCTGCAAGAATATTTTGGCTCCTTATGAGGAAATTCAAGAGATACTAGGTGAAGTTGCGGCTTTTAGTGCCAGGTACTGAGATCATAGAAGTAAGGCAAACTTAGTTGAGTCTGAAACCCCTTGTTATGATGCTCTAGTGGTGCTACACTTCAAAACTCTTCACAGAATTCCTGAATGTTTTCAAATTCAGATGATGTCCCCCAACATTTCCTGTCCACAGTGGAACAGCAAATTTTGGAAATAGACAATGTTTTTCGTAAAGAGTGGCAAATTATGGAGCAGCCTCAAAACTGAGACTAAGTAGGCATCAACACTTATTAGTTGTAAATTGTCTATTTAGAGATCAATGCCTCAACTGTAAATATAGTCAAATGGGGGAAAGGTACACATAGACATTTCAGTCGAAATAATGCACACCCAGTTTCCAGGGAATTTGAAAGAGGTTTGTGTTCTGTGACCCATGCACCTGAGAGACCACCCCTCAAAGATCATTGGCCTGGAAAATTCTTCAAAATAATGCATTTTTCTATTGCAATCATAAGTCAAGACAGGAAGTTCGATTTCATTATGATAATAAGTTTTTATTGCTGTTTGGAAAGTTTTCAATAGGGTGTGCATTCTTTGCATTCCAAATGAGATTATCAGGATATTGTATTTTGCTAGGAGTGAGGTCATTTGTAAAAGACTATTTTTGATGCTCCTCCACAATGCCCTTTCCGGAAGTAGATGCCCATTTTTCCTCAGCAAAGTTTTTGAAATATTTTGAAAAGTTAATGGCAACGATATTGACAATGGTTAGTAATGTTCATTTTGATGTTCTAGCCATTTTGGCGACTTTCTACCATTGAATTGTATGTTTAATTTACAAAATCAACATTTTTCATTGTTGTCTGACACTGGTTACAGCAAATCATTCAACAAGATTACCTCATTTCTTCTATTTCAAACTTTATTCAGCCGTGCAAAACTTAGTTTGCCGATGGTGTATGAGGTGTAGGAAGGGAAGAGACAAACGGAGAAAAAATTGGGAAGGGAAAAGTGTTGTCAATTTTGGTTGTTACCATGTCATTTATTTCATTGTTCTCATTGCTGTACAATTTAGTAAAAAAGATGGTGATGGATCATTGTATTTGCAAGAAATTTTATGCTTCTATCAAATTAAGTGTACATGTACTTACCACATCTGTGAAGTGAAAACGGAACAATTTTTATCCCTTTCCGTGAGTGTGCACTTATTCAACAGAAATGTGCAGTTTTTCTCTCTTTTGAGGTGAAAAGCAGCGCATTGTTTTTTCTTGTAAAATTTTGGAAGTGGCAATTAGTCTTGACTTATATGCTTTTTCTGTGTAGCCTTAGGGGCCCCAAGTGGCTGTATCAATATTTAGTTGAAAACCCAAATTTTGGGAGGGAGAGGGAAAATTTTTGAAAAATGCGCACTTTTCACCCGTTTGACCACATGTTCTTGTAATTTGGTTTGGCTTTGAAGGTGTTGTAACACAGTAGTGTAATCCTCTGAATTTGCAGCCAGAACAATCAGGTGGACAAGTTTTTATACCAGGTAGAGCCTCACCACTTGAGCATCATGGTAAGGGTCACAGACTCAATTAGGCCCTCCCTACTTCTGCAAACCCAGTGCTTGGCGCTAAATTTGTAACTTAAACCTGGTCTTCACCTTTTATAGGTAATTATATGCTGTAGTTTCTTTTAAACATACATCTATGTTGTAATTGAACTTTTGTAGAGAGCTCCCTGATAATCCGGTCTGCTGAACCCTCAAACGAAATCTTAAATCTGAAGGCAAAATTCAACCAGGTCTCAAAGCAGCTAATGATGAAATCTTTTTCCAACCATCTTTCGGGGCTGATATATCTTGATGATCACACACCTCTGACAACCTGAAGTTGCTTCTGAGATTCTTCATATTGTTGAGTTTTTGATTCAGCTATTAACATGGAAATGCTAGAAGTTTCTGTTTTGAAATGCTATAAATTGCTGTGGGAAGATCTGACAGAATTGTCCTCAGATCAACATTTTTGTTATCATACCTTAACTTCCTCATCAAATAATACTCATCATCTAATATTATGCAGACGGTCAAACTGCACCAGAAGCTGGGAAAGCCAATACCAGAGTCGAAAACACCAGAACAAATTGCAGAAGAAGAAAAGAAAGCAAAGGGTGATGCTCCCAAGAAAGTTATTCAACGGCCTACTGCAAAGGCTACCACTGCTCCAAAGATCAATTTTGTTGGTGGAACAAAACTCTTGTCAACTGCAGCAGGAAGCAAGGAGGTTGAAAAAGAGGAGAGTAAGATGGATGAATCCACTGAAGATGCTGATTCCGCTACAGATGCTGCAGATCCTAGTGGGGAGATTGTTGGTAAGTGTCAGTTGTGTTTTGTGCAGGAAAAACAAAGATGACAATCCAGCTCAGTTTAAATTTTTAATGCTGCACTTCTGTGTGCAGGGATCAAGGAAATGGCAGAATATGCCTTTTACAACTTTAGACTAAACATGCCTGAAGCAGATTTATGAGTTTATGATTAGGGAGTCTTTGATTGTTTTTTACATCATATCTTAAAAATGCGAAAAGCTTTTTTAACTAAGATTTTAGATTTCTAATATTTTTTATTTATGATATGGATGTATATATATATATGGACTAGTGAGCGCGTGGCCGAGTGGTTAAGGCGTCTGACTCGTAAGCCAAAGGTCAGAACGGCAGTAGGTTCAAATCCTGCGCTGGACAGTTTGGTCGCTGTCCATAACTCTAGCCCGGGTCGACCAGAGCCATGTGAGGGAAATTTGGTAGCTGCGGCGGGTAGCTGCGGCGGGTAGCTGCGGCGGGTAGCTGCGGCGGGTAGCTGCGGCGGGTAGCTGCGGCGGGTAGCTGCGGCGGGTAGCTGCGGCGGGTAGCTGCGGCGGGTAGCTGCGGCGGGTAGCTGCGGCGGGTAGCTGCGGCGGGTAGCTGCGGCGGGTAGCTGCGGCGGGTAGCTGCGGCGAACTGATGGTAAAACATCTGTGGCCCTGCTGGAAATAAGTCTCTCAGATTTTCGCAGGCTAGCCATGTTAAATATAAATACCTACCTACCTACCTAACATTTAAAGAAAAATTGTAGATATCTAAGGCAGCTTAAATCAGAGGCCTGGGCAATGTAAATATAGCTTATTGCATTCCATTGTGATTATCAAACAATGGGAAAATAATGGCAGGTGGCCATCTTTTTTCTATTTATATACTAGGCACTTTGCTTGAAGATCAATTTTCTTTATATATACAACATTTTATCAATGGCTTACGAAAAAGGCAGGCCAACTTGGAGGTTGAAGTTTCTTTCTTTATCACATTCAAAACCCAGCTAATTCTTGGGTGTCCAAGAAATGAGTACACTATTCAACACTTAGCAATGGGAGTGACTGAGCAGAACATTTTGAGTAGATACATATGTATATACATATATATAAGTTTCAAATTCAGCAAAACAGCAGCAATATGTCTGATTCATTGCTCGACACTTCTCACTACTCTTTTGAGAAGTGTGCACAGCCTATTGACCAGAAAAATTCTCAAAATAATTGCTTCAAAGCAGCTAATGATGAAATCTTATTATAACCATCTTTCGGGGCTGAAATGTCCTTGATGATCACACACCTCTGACAACCTGAGGCTGCTTAACTTTACTGATGATGTTTTAACCAGTCATTTATTTTAGAAATGCAGTGTTTTTAGTTGAAAACTTATGTCTTTTAACTCCAGATGTAGCAGCAAATTGTTTACAAGTTTGCCCATAAGTTATGCACAGTTAATACCAGAATTAATGGCTTACACTAAGACCTTGATTTGATATACCATAGGCTTCTCTGCAACAGAGAACTGAATAGATTTTAATGGATTTGAGTCTTATCTGGACATGAATTATCCAAAAGAATATGAAATGGATTATCTGACTTTCTAGGTGAGGAGTACATTGAAGATATAAAGAGTGATCTTGGCAAAGTTCTTGGTTACAAATGTACTCTTTGTGACTGCAGATTCAACGATATGGTTGCTAGGACTGCTCATATCAAAGGAAGAAGGCATAGACTTAGTTACAAGGTTTGTTTCAATTTGAAGCTGTTTTTTGGTTCCCATGAAACCTTGTGAAGAAGAGGACCTTAAAAGTTCCAGGTGCTTGATCAAGGACCTTAGAAAAAATTAAATCTCCAGAAATTAAGAAATTATAGTTGATATTTTGATTTGGCAAATTATGGGGTAAAAAATTACAAGAAATTGGCTACATTTACCAGAATCGTTTAAATTTACCTGAATGCAGTGGCATCCACTGTAGTAAACACTGTAGTAAAGGTGCTCACTTTACGGAGCTGCTAGAATTTTCCATGCGTTTGAGACAGTTGATCAAGCTTCAGTGCCTGTCCTTTGCAATGTGTGGCTCCAATGTATTGACAGCACAGCTCATGATGAAAATTATGTAATACCATCTTTCGGGGCTGAAAATGAACATGATGTATTCAACCTCTGACAACCTGAAGCTGTGACAAGATTTTGTAATGCAGTATATATAATAAAAAGAAAGTTAACACATTTTGGTAGATTGTAGAAGAAAAGTATATATGTGGTTGATATTCAACACTTATATATATATATATATATATATATATATATATATATATATATATATATATATATATATATATATATATATATATATATATATATATATGTAAATGTTAGCCATAATTCAAAGGCTAACTCATATGTAAAAATATTGTATATAAGGTAACATTAGTCTCATTTAGATTGTTGTCAGATGAAACATCTGAGTTATACACATGGTACAATATTTCATCAAAGGGACAGCAGAAAGCAAGGCCAAAGTACTTCACGGCCTTGAATTTCATTGGAGATATTTCATTAGCGATGCAACAGAATGCAACACTGATGTATTTCACTTACTTTAATTTCATTGGAGTGATAACAGAAAGCAACAGCAGTAAAATGTTTCACCACCTTGAATTTCACACAAGTTAAAACAGCGGAGAGCAAACATTTGGGACCATGGAAGTTGCTATTTGACTTTTGTTTAGAAAGGATTTTAGTGATCTCAAGATTGAGCAAGACTTCATTCAGATTGGCATTTCTGATCCTTTGGTTTGATTTCTTGTTGCTTCTTGCTGTTTTATTTCTTTTCTTCCCATTCTTTTATTTAGTGTTTCTCTGCATGGTAACATACCAAAGACCTGTACAATACTTACTACTGCAAGGCTTTTAGTGGGGGGTGTGCCATAGCTGCATGCAGGCACGGACTTAAACGTTTGTTTGCGAGTGATTGATTGCGCACCTTTTTTTTATCAAGCAAATCCTAAAATACATATACTGTACACTATTTGACCCATCCACAGCGAGAAAAGACACAAGGTCACCTAGTTCCCACTGCATGTGGGACTTACGAATTAAGGCCCAGATTGCGCACCTGGTAATAGAGTATTTCCCTTGAAGAAAGTGATGTCCCATTTGGGAGTTCACACTGGAAAACTGTTTGGGCAAATTGATTTTTGCTTTAACTTCTTTTTGGTGGGGGGGGGGGGGAGCAAATTCGCCTCGTCCCTAGTACATTTTTTAGATAACCCTTTCAGGATTTTCCAGATTTTGGCCAATTTTGCTGCTTTTCTTGACCGCATAAAGGAAAATGCTGATGTGAGCAAAGATGGGCTAATTTTAGGTTAATTTTTACATTTACAGAAAGTGCATGTTAGAGGCTATTAGCACACCAAATTTGGTTGCACTACCAATTATATACCAGTAAAGAGTTAGATAGGGATCTTTTTTGCCCCCCACCCAACCAAAATAGGACACATCAGATAACCCAACCACCATAGGGTTAAAACATATATACTTGTAACTCTTTGATGCTGACTTAATTCCTTGGATGCAGCAGAGTTAATTTGTTTGCTCATTCCACCTAAGTTTAATTAGCCTCATTTTGAGGCCATCTTTTTGTGATAGATCCATGCTGTCTTAGATGTCAGACGACTTGAGGTATCTTACTCACTACACCTTGCTGCCGTTTGATATTTCTTTTGTGTCCCCCCCCCACACAGTTCACACAAATTTTTGGTTACACACCTTAATTTCTGAATGTGAAAGCCCTGTACTGAAACAGAAATTCAATACGACTGCCAGTTTCCAAAATAAGCTGTATGTCACTCAGTGGGAAGTATGTGAATTCAGCCAAAATATAATCTTACCTAATGTAATGGAAAAGCTAGAGTCTGTTCAGTATTCTGCTGCTTTGGCTGTAACTGGATCATGGAGGGGAACTTCTCGCGAAAAACTTTACGCAGAGCTTGGCTGGGAATCATTAAGTTCCCGAAGATGGAGTAGACGCCTTACGTTGTTCTACAAGTTTGTAAATAATCTTAGCCCTGATTATACAGTATTTCCAATTCCCCCTTTTCATCAGTCGCAGTACTGTCTTCGCAATCAGGATGTCATTGGCCGACTGAGGGCAAGAACAGAAAAATTCAAGTCCAGTTTTTATCCATACTGTTTATCTGAATGGAACAAGCTTGAGCCTGAATTGAGACTTGCACCCTCAGTTACCGTTTTCAAGAAAAAGCTCCTATCAAAAATCCGCCCCCCTGCAAAATCTGTTTTTGGAATTTACGATCCAATGGGGTTGTCCCTTCTTACTCAACTTAGGGTTGGTCTCAGTAAGCTAAATTTTCACAAATTCAAGCATAATTTCAGGGATACCATAAACCCAATGTGCCCAACAAATGATGGTGTTGAGGATACAGAACACTTTTTGTTGCTCTGCCCGTCTTTTGATGATCAACGAAGAGATCTTCTCGCTGGAATTGAAGAATTATTACGACCTTTTGTGCAAATCGCTAACCTTTCAAATGATGCTTTGACACAGCTCTTGCTATATGGCGATAAAGACCTTTCTTATGAAATGAACAGTGACATTCTTAGATTGACTATACATTTCATTCGTGAAACTGGTCGGTTTGATTGAGATCTTATTGAGGCTTCAGCTGTGTACAAAGCAACCACCAAGTTCCTTTGCGTAAATGTTCTTGTTACTTCCCTTGTAAATTCTGTTTCATATTAGATGTCAGATCCCTTAGTCATCTAAAACCATGACGAGCTTCCGCTCGCGACTTTTCCATATTTTCTCATCCGAACCCTGATCCAACATTTAATATGAGACAGAACCCTAGTAGTGTATCCTGTAGTCTTAGCTTAATGTTGTGTGTCTCTATGTTTTTGGCCTTGGGGTAGTCGTTGTTTTTTTCCGCTCCCCTTGGTATCGTCTCTGTGGTGTCGTCTAGTAGTTTTGGATTGGTATAGTAGAACGTATAAATTGTTTGTAAATTATTTTAGATGAATATAAAAAAAAAAAAGCATCATTCCCACACAGACCCATTACCAGCATATTTCTAATTTATGGGTTTGAAAGATTTCCCAAACAAAGCTTTAAAATGGAAGTTAACCTCTGACTGATAGATTAACATTTTACTTTTTAATATGGCACACACATTCCATGGTCTATCAAGCGTCTTAACTTATTGAATCACCTGGTTCATTAGATGCATGTGATTCTAAAGTATGGATTTATTGACGACCAAAGTTTTTTGTCTTTGCCTTAGAAAAAGGTGCAGCCAACTCTGCGAGTAGACATGAAAGGACGCAGCAAGTTTCAAAACAGGCAGCGTGGTGGTCTTGGTGATAATAGAAGGACCAGGGAACAGGAAATGGCATGGCGAGCAAGGCAGCAAGAACAAATTAGATGGGAGCAGGAACTTAGACTGAGAGAAGAGGAACTAAGAAGATGGGAGGAAGAGGAATATCTCAGAAGAGTGGAGAAAGACAGGTAAGAGATAGTGTTCAATATACTCTGTTGCTGTCAAGCTAGAATGCTGAATTCTAATCAGTTGAATACCAGTTGACCTAGAACCCAATTATCTCTTATCTGTACTTTGTCATTAATTGATTTGCATTTCTTAAATCATTAATTTTGCTATCAGACTGGTTGTGGCAGGTTTTGTGTGGAAGAAGCCAGTTTAGAGCGCCCAGATGTTCACACTATTCTTTGTTTTCAACTGTAGATTCTACCAATAATAACTAATTCATGTTGCATGTTACAGGTATTGGACAAGACCGGACCATAGAAATATGCATGAATTAGAACATTATGAATTAGAGAGAAGAGCTAGGTACTTTGATCCAATGGGACAGAGGAGTGAAGGAGTAAGTATATATACTGTACACATAATTGCCCTGCACCGAAGCAGGGCTTAGTAGTACTCTGTGCATGAAGATTATATATGGCGAGACTATCTCAATGCATCGGAAAAAAACCTGTTTTTTTGTTGTTTCTGGTTAAACCGGTTTTTGACCTCCGATTGGAAAAGAGGCTGTGATCACCGAAGTTGACAAAATGGCGGATGCGGATCACTGCCGATAGCGTTGTCAAGCTGCAGAAAAGATAAGAAGCCAAAAGAGGAAATATTTATGTAGATGCGCGTTTGATTTGACTTCACTTGAGCCCAAATGGCCTCCATATTTAGGCGAGGTCAACACCACAACTCATGCAAATATAAAATAATGACAAGCCTAGCCTCTAGATAGGCCTACCAGACCCCAGGTATTTATTTATGAAGAAATCAACAACTTTATTTTCTTCACCATTCCTGCAGTACAATATGGTATTTTTGGTTTAGGACCCAATCCGTGAAGCCTTATAGAACCACCTACAGGCTGGGGGCGGGGCATTTAGTATTTACTATTGCGAGTATATAAATAGACTGGGTGACCCATACCCTGGGTACCAGAGCCTCAAAATTTGAATGAAAGGAAATTGGTAAGAGGAAAAGAGAGAAGGAAGAAAGGAGGCTCTGGTCAAATGATAACACAACCTCGTTTTGGAGCTGATCAGCGTGATTATGAATCAATTCAATCACCTTTTGCGCAATGATTGTAGTCAATAAACACCTTCGTCATTCATACTATTTATCACATATTTTGTTGTTTTCTGAGCTTTATTATGGCGAGAAAAGTTTCATTGTTTTGGAGCTGGATGTTTGCTGAAAGCTTCCCGTAATGCTAAATTCGTCTGACCACAATGACTGATTTCAATTGCTTCCAGTCTTTTGTAACTATCAACATGGAACTGAAGTCTGTCTCGCGAGATTCAGGCGAAATATCCTAACTTCCAAACTACAGTAAGAGTGATACGTTTTTCGAAATAAGTATTTATCATAAAAAATTGCACTGTACCGTCTGCGGTTGTTAAAACACTTATGAGAAAACCAAGGTCAAGTCACTTATCGGATACCCTGGGTACCAGGATGGGGAAACCAAGGTCAAATCCAAACGTCGTGTATTTGTAAATTATTATGATTTTGACAAATGTGTTTGACAAGGTAAAAATTTCAAAAAATTAAATTTTTCTCAATTTATGGTTTTTGTAAGCTTACTATCTACACTTCATGACACAATGGTCCTTTTTTCGGTAAACTAAGCAAAAACCACAAGAAACCCCGGTTTCCCAACCCTAGTCCCTGTTTTCAATCTCGTTTCCATGGAAACCAGATCAAAACAGCTGATTTGATTCTGAAAATGTTGCTACTTCTGTCCATCCTTTCCTGTCCCACCCCCCCTGCCCGCTCCTTTATCCATTCCATCCATCACAGCAAGGAAGAGAGGCTAATTTACAGGAAAGAGGCCACGTATAGCCTAGCAACAAACCAATTTGCTTCGATTCGATATTCATCTCAAGGCCTAAATTTGCGTAAGTAGAGTTTCCAAGTTAGTATATAGTCAAAATGCCCGGAAAGAGAAGCGTGAAGCGAAAGAAGAGGAAGTTTTATGGCAACAGGTTCACAAAGAGGGAAGAAACTGATTCTTTTGGAGCATCTGCACAGCCAATTGATGACAATACTGCATGTTCAAGTAATTTAGGCCTCAGCAGCAGCAGTAGCGACGAAGATATGGCTTTAGATCCAGATACTGATGCTTGAAACCTTGAAACACCACAATCAAGCCACCATAATATGCCAGCATCAGTGAGAAAGCTTGCCAAAAGTCCGCTTGAAGAGGAGAGTAGCAGTTCATCATCCGAAATTGATTCAGACCAAGAAGCAAATTTGGCAATTTCAGGCTTTAGGCTTATGGACTTGTCCATGCTCTTCCCAGTCATTGAGATGCTGCTGTGCCCAAGTTGCAGAGGAAATGGAATTGTCCTGCAAGAAGTCACTAATTCCAAGATGGGATTTGCATCAACAATAGAAGTTAGATGCTCAAAGAGAAACTGCTCATTTTCTACTCAGTTCTACACATCAAAAAGGACTGGACATTCATTTGACATAAACAAGAGAGCAGTTCTTGCTTCCAGAAATATTGGTGTTGGACATGAGGGGCTTGTGAAATTTGCAGCTGCCATGAATATGCCTGCCCCAATGAATGCCAATGCATACACAGATAGTGTAAAACATTTGAAAGAGGCTGCCAAAGAAGTTGCAGAGAGTAGCATGCACAGAGCTGCATCTGAGACAAAACTGTCATATGAAGTTGCAGAAGATGGAATCTATGATATAGGAGTATCTGGTGATGGAACATGGCGTAAGCGTGGTTTCAGTTCTTCTGCGGGAATAGTTACAGCCATGTCAATTGTAACTGGGAATGTATTAGATTCTGAAATCATGTCCAAAGAATGCAGAACATGCATTGTCAACAAGACGAGAAAAGGTACCCCTGAGTTTGACCAATGGTGGGAGAGTCATAAAGATGAATGCCATACAAATTTCCATGGATCTTCTGGCAAAATGGATCCTGTTGGTTGCAAGAAAATCTTTAAAAGATCCATTGACAAGCACTCATTGAGGTACAGTGAATTTTTAGGTGATGGGGATAGCAAGGCCCACAAAGAATTAGTTGCAGAAAAAGTGTATGGAGACATTCCAGTGACAAAACTTGAATGTGTTGGCCACATGCAGAAACGTATGGGAGCACGCCTTCGGTCCCTAAATAGTAGATCTGGTAATGCTAAGCTATCAGATGGTAAGTCCATAGGAGGAAGAGGAAGGCTGACAAATAAATTGATAGACAGCCTTCAAGTCTACTATGGCAAAGCAATAAGGGGGAACACTCACAGCATCATAGCGATGAAAGATGCGGTAATGGCAATATGGCACCATATACAGTCAACAGATGAACATCCAGATCATGATTTGTGTCCACAAGGAAGTAGCTCATGGTGTGGTTTCCAGCGTGATTTGTCAAATGGTACAAGCACATACAGGCATGAACATCCACTGCCAGCTGCTGTTGCAGATGAGATTCGCCCAACCTTTGAAGCCCTCAGTGCTGAATCACTACTTTCTGCCTGTCTTCATGGGGGTACACAAAATCAAAATGAAGCGTTCAATGCCCTGATATGGCAGCGTGCCCCCAAGGAAACACATTCAAGCCTCCCAACTGTTGAAATTGCCACTTACTTGGCAATAGGGGTATTTAATGATGGTGCAAAAACAATAATGGATGTCTTGCAGAAACTGGGCCTTGAGCCTGGACACTATTGCCAAGCTGCCTGTAAAAAAATTGACCAGAAAAGGATGTATTTTGCTAAGGTGAAGAGTACTGAGAAGGCCAAGGCAAGGAGAAGGGCCATAAGGAACAAGAAAAAAGGATATTCTGATACATTAGAGGACACTGAAGGACTTCAGTACAAATCTGGCGCTTTTTAGATACTATAATTAGATGTAATCCTGCTGATACTGTGTGATAAACTTCAAACATTATTTCCCGACAATGCGTTTTTGGTGAAAATCTAAACCTGGTTTCTTATCTTTCTCCAAAACTACATAAGGTATCCTTCTGAAATTTTCACAGTACCTGCAAGTGGCCAAGACCTATAGAATAGACTACACTTAGCTATATACACTAAGCATTTTCAAAATTATGGTATGTTTTCACTTTGCAGAATGATACATTTTAGAAAATATTTTTCAATCATTAAAAAATATTGTTATCATCAACAGATCCTAACAAGTGTAGTCTACTTTGTAGCTCTGTTAGTGTTTAATGCCCACAAAAAATTTGAAAGATCTAGCTTTTGCAGTTGTGAAAATATTTTGATCATTGTAAGATCACTTTTTTGCTGTCCGGAAAAGGGTGTGGTCAAAATGTGGGCGTAACATGATACCTGATGCACTTTGAAAGTATTTTGATGTTGGATACTGTTTACAATAGGTATCCTTAACTGAAAATAAAAAGGATCTTGATATCATTTCCCCAGAAAGGAAATTACCAGCATTACAAAAATATCCAAATTTACCTATCTTGCTACCTTAAACAAACTTTGAACAACTAAAAATTGCTGAGAAGAATGAGATGAAAACAAAGCCATCCTTGATATCTCCCAGTCTTTGATAGAATGCAAAATAACTGCTACAGTTTCGTTGTGAAATAACTGATACAGGAAGTATTTCTTGGGTACCAGTAGGAAAAGTTGATTGCAAGAAACGGGTTGAAGACAGAGAATGTCACATTTCGGTAGGAATCAATCTGAAATCCAAAATCTATGGTCAACGATGCGACGATCATCTTGTGAGACTTATCCTCGATATTTCAAATAAACACAAATCATATCACATACAATAAGAAAGATAATAACGTTCCTACCAGTTTGGAATGCAGTCCTCATCAGCAACGATTACTCTTTTGCCAGTTATGCCCATGATCTCAGTGATATAACGTGACAATCACAATATCACGGCTAAATTCTCGAAACTGCTCTCCCTTCTTGTCCCTTGCCTCAACTGGGCCTAAACTTTCAACCAAGTTCACTGGGCGAATGAAATCTCAACTTCAAACAGCAACGACTTTTCCGTGATAATGAAGTTATTGTCTCAAACTGTTGAGGAGTTCAGTTCCTATTTTGACTGAAAAGCTTCTCCACAGCTCGCCTCAGAAGATTCACCATTGTTGTGAAAGCAAATGTGATCACAACCGTCTGAATCAATTTTTCTGATCAAATTGAAGTCTTGTCATGTGAGTCACGCTATCCAATCAAATCTCACACAATCTATATACCCGATCGGGTATATAGGCTTCTAATTGGTCAATTCCTACAATGGATGTCACCATTTGACCAGAGCCAACGTTCTTTCCTTCCTTATTTTTTCTTTTTATTATTTTTTGGCTCTGGTACCCAGGGTAGGTGACCCACAAAAAAGTGACCTGATGCAATCTGTTATCAAAAAATAAGTAAAAGGCTGATTGAAATGTTTCAAACATAGTTCTGTCGCTAAAAGACTACCCTGGATTACGAGTATTTTTGTTTTTTCCACACAGTAAATTCCCCCAAAGTAAGGATTTAGAGGCAAAGAGCATGCTGGAAATCCTCAAAATGTCATCAAAAACAGGAGATCGATTTACAGCCGTTTCAGATCTTCAAAATAATGAGGAGTGTGTTTTATTTCAAACTGGGAATAGGCAACTTCATAAAAGTTTTCAGAACAAGTCTATAGTCCTTAGATACCTAAAATATTCTGGTCCCAAGGGACAGGGATACTCCTGCTTTTCTGAAAGCAATTCTTGAAGATTTCGATTTGCGTGGAAGTTTAACTCCCTTGAAATTCCAAGAGTTTACAAGGAACATTCACTCCAAATTCTTAGGTACCTGGGGACTATAAACTTTCTCTAGCAGGACTGAGTATTGGTGTAATGATCAGAATGCAAGAAAACAAAATAATGATGATAATGATTGATTATCATCATCATCATCATCATCATCATCATCATCATCATCATCATCATCATCATCATCATCATCATCATCATCATCATCATAATAATATATAGCATAATGCACCAGAGGCGTATGCAGCACTTCAAAAGTGAGGGGGTCCGGGGCGTAGCCCCAGAAAATTTTAATGACCATGCCCTCCAAACGCTCGGAAAATGAGGGAAACGCCCTTTTTAGCTATACTTTGCATTTCATGCACGTTATGGTACAGACGCTTCAAATCATTTTAATGAGATTGTTTCAACAATGGCAGCAAACAGGAATCCCTATAGCCAGCGCCATGTTCAAGCTGAGATAACAAGGGATATTGAAATGATTGGGTCTGGGGGCAAGACCGCAGGAAATGTTTGAAGATATGCATTCACCTTTGGCTTAGAATGCCTCTTCCAGCTGTGTTCAAACATTTCTTAGAGACCAAAACCTTGCTACCAACCCTTGAAGAACCAATCTTTGGTTGCTTTTCAAGAATCTCAGAGACCACTTCTTTACAGATCTGCCTGACCCCCCCCCCCTCCACTAATTTTTTATTACATTTTTGTGTGAATCTCGAGGACCAACTTTTTGAAAAGTGGGGGTCCAGACCCCCCATTCCCCCCCTTGGGTACGCCGCCACTGTAATGCACTACCTAATAGTAACAGGTATGGCTGGTAAACAAAACTAAACTAAGTAAGACCTAAGGTATTAATACAACTACAATAACAATAATAATAAATTACTAAACTTAATTAAACTCACTAATAATGATAATGATTAATGGATAAAAAGTGCAAGAGATGCCACTGATCAATGGTTAGATTGTACATTTACATGTCAGATGAGAAACATTTAAATCCTTTTTCTCATCAAGACCATATGAAAAAGGGACTGGGACTGAGATTTAAAGGAAATGAGGGGGCATTGTTGTCAGTAGCATCTATGAATTAATGCAGGAAAAGAGCACAAGTATAACAGTCTATTTGCAAGTCAATTAGTTTGAAGCTTGATTTAAATTTAACCATGTATCTTCTCCACAGCCAAGCCCTCCTACACCAGATGACAGACTAGTGATGACAAAACATAATGAAATTTATCCAAATGAAGCAGAACTGAAACAGGTGCAAAATGTTGTGGGGACTACAGAGAAGGCATTGAAACTTGTATCAGATCAAATTGCAGATGAGGACCAGAAAGAGAGGGAGCAGAAGGAGCCAGCTGAAGTTAAAGTGAAAGAAGAAAAACCAGAAGATGGCGATGCAGGAGAAAACAAAGACAGCACAGAGGTGAAGAAACCAGCTGAAAAAGCAGGCCCAAGTAAGGATACCTTCATTCATTTATCATCTCTTTTTATGGGACAGTTCACTTATGCAAAGGAACAGGTACAGGAAATGGCTTAGCTGAGGGTTTAGGCAAAGTTTGAAACTTTTTGACCTATGAATGATATCTGTAGCCTAACTTGATACATTGGTCTTTGCTGAATATTGCAGTCATGGCTTGTGGACTGGTTGAAACAAATTAATAAACTTTTAGAGGCAAAATGGCTGGCTTAGATGCAGAAAAATGTTTTTTATAAAGAATTTATCATTTTGTGGAAGCTTCTTCATATAGTTAAGGTATTTTGAAAGTCTTCAGATAAGCTGCAAATCGCAGTCAAATTTCTGCCAGTTTTCAGTTAATTAAGGAAAAGTATACAGTTAATTATCATCAATTGAGTGGCATTAATTATCATTTAAACAGATTGAGAAAGGAGACAGATACTTATCTCTATATTAGTTTCAAAGAAGGTTCCAAGCACTATAAACTCTAAGGAATTGTATGCCCAACTTTCGAAAAATTAATTTCTTCATCAAATCTACGCTTGCTGCTTTTGAATGATTGGCAATGCATTAAAATTGGTGCATGGTTCATGGTAGGAATGTTGGACTACGCTGATGTACTATTTTGGGACACCAAAAGATATCTTGTATACAGTATATAATTGTTTCCTCCATCCGAGGAGTAGCCTGCATGGAGACTTGACTGATTTGTTTTCAAGAGAGGTTTTCCCTCCAATTTAGTCTGCACATCAGTGATGAAGCTTGGCCAATGTCGCATGTGGTTCCCTCCCAGAATCAAGAAACCAAACCTCATTGGTGGAGAAGGATATCTATTGTCCCCTTTCAGTTCAATTGATTGATAAATATCCTCAAGGAGCTCTTGTAATTGTTCTCAGTGAATTAGATTCAGTGGGGTGGCTTATAACCAGTATATATATATATGTATAATGCATATGATAAGGTAATCAAAACACCCTCACACAATAGGCTTACTTTTGCTAGGTTTGTTCATACAGATGCCAAATCAAAATATGCCCATGCTGATATCAGCAGATTTGCTTTGTGTCACTGATGTGCAGACTTAGCTGGAGGAGAAATCTCTCAGAAAAGAAACCAGTTGGGTCTGCATGCAGACTATCTGTGGAGGTATTCACACAGATCATCTTGAAATCTTATATGGGAATCTTACAATTAAAATTGTTGCATGCTCTACCCATTTACCTAGCTCCAGACTTTGCATTCTTAAATGTACTTACTTATGGCTCATATTGTGATTACGCAGGGGAACACTGTCTTTTTTCACCATCCAATGTGGGAATCTTGCAGCTGAAATGGTTGCAAGCTCTACCCAAGTAGGCTGGAGCTGAGTACAATATTATGTACACTAAATGAAGCAACTTCCATCTACAACATTGGATAACAATACTGCTCACATTCATATTTCATTTATTTGAAAGTGATTCGTTAGTAGCGGTACTCTGCATATTCCATTAGCTTCTCATAGTCACTATGTGGCAGTTACTGAGGAGACAAACCATGCAGTGGACATTTTCTTTATTTTAATAAGTTGGCACAGAGAGCGCTTTGTTTTACTTGAAAGCATTGGAATAAGATTATATATTTGTCTGTTTTGAATTATAACGACTAATGGGCAAAATTGCCCAAAGTATTGTAGCTGTAACTTGACTAACAATGTACTGTACATAGACCGTGAATATATACTTGGATTTGTAACCAAGCCTCCTGTAGTACCTTTTTGCCATCTTTAAGATGAGAATGTGCTGTTTTTTTATGATCATAAACCAGAATTGTACCATAAGTTGTCATCTCTTAAACTATTTACTGATTTCTCCTAGGAACATTGAAAGGTGTTATGCGTGTTGGTGTTCTTGCAAAGGGCCTTCTTTTGCATGAGAAGCTTGATGTTGAATTGGTTGTGTTATGCAATGGTATGTATGCACTGTATATATCTATTAATTATTTAAATACAGATCTTAGTGAAAATGAACCACCTTCTGTGATAACAGAACACAACATTTTAAAAAGAAAACAAAATTATTGAGGGGTTATCAACAAACAGTTTTCATCACAGGTAACAGAATTGGGCCATTAACGGCTCAACCTTCCTCCCCCTTCTCAGTGGACCACTAAATTTTCTCTTGTTGTGGACCTCTCACAAACTCTCGTTACAGGTCTTGGGTTAGGGCCTCAGCCTACCACAACTTCTTTTTGCAGATTGCAACATCAAAAATTAAGTAGTGTGCTGCTTAAAATTTCCTGCCATGAGTTATCCTCTAAGGATTGATAATTAGATATTGCCCACTTAAGTTTTCACCTCAAAAGTTAAGTTAAAGTAAAATTGTTAAAGTAAAGTAACGGATTTAGCTGCATCCTCCACCCCCAATGGCCCAATTCTGTTAACGGTGATGAACACTGTCTGTTCATGATCCCTAAAAACATTTTCATTATCAAATCTTCATCAGTGTTTACAATCACAGGACAGCCAAGTATTTATAGGGTAAAATATATATCTTCATTTTATACAAGGTTTTTGTGATTTGGTGATAGATGTTTTGATGCTCAATGCTAGAGATAATTAGTACATATTTCCTGAAAGCAACAGTGTTATTTTAAGGTCTTAGTTAGAAATATGTACTGTATGCAGTGTAAATTCAGTAGTGAGTCAGAAAAAACGCCCGGCGTATGAAAGGCTACTGCTCCCTGAATATATAAGCAACGATGTTTTGCAATATCTGATTAAAAATAGCTAACATGTTCAATTATGTGTAGAAATTTTCCTGACTAAAATTAGTCACTCCGTTCAGATTCTGCTGGCAATTTTCCAAAATGAGTCCCTTTGAGAAACCTTAAAAAGTGTGCTAAAATTGCAAGCAGAAGCCCCCAATGTGTTTGCCTCACGGCGATGACTTGATGCCCCCTAGTGTGAATAACTTATGCAGGGGGATTCCATTCTCCCATGGGGACAAAATACATGAGCACATCCAGGAGTCATTATTGCTAAGAAGGAGAACAAAGGGAAATTTTGCTTGCTGTTTTTGCTCCTTTTTGCAGGTTTTTGAAAGGGGCTTTCTGCAGAAAATCTCCTATTTCAACGGGAAGGAATGACCAATTAAAGACGGGTAAATTACTGAACCTAATTTGACATATCGAGGATAAAACAAGACAGGTTTCAACATCATTGCTTAGATATTCAGGGAGCAGGATATACAGATAAATTTATGATTTTTTAGCAATTTTGGCTGTGATCTTAAGAACATGAGTTAAACTTACAAAATAGTCGCTTCCAGATGATGATAACTTCTACTTGATGTACAATGATGGAAATATTCTGATTTAATGAGCCTGATGGAAGCATTTTGAAGTCATGAATGTGAATACAATATTTTGATAGTGATAGAATGAAGGTATCACTTCATTTGGAGTATGTCCTCACTTTAGCTAGGTTTTAAGATATAATCTCTGGAATTTTGTGTATCCAAGATCTGGTCATAAGGTAACAATCGCAAGATCAGCCAAAAAATTTCTTTGCAAAGATATCACAACCACTTTATATATTTATTTCGTAGACAAACCCACATTTGTATTGCTAAACAGAGTTGCTGCAGCTTTACCAGAGAAGATAAAGGTATGTAAATTGGTTTTTTCTTACTTTCAGCTCTTCTGCTTTTCAGTTAGGGAAAGTGAATTGCTTCATCTTGTCTCTTCATGCTAGTTTTTTCATGCCAGACTTATGTAAAGTTTATTTTTTAAAAACTATTCTTTATTTTTCAGACAGTCACAGAAGAAGTCTTTGAAATTACTGTTGATGAGCCTGAAGGCTGCATTGTAGTTGCAACACAATCTGAGCCAAAATGTAGCGTTACCATCAGAATGACATCTCCTGCTGTAAGAGAGGAACCAGGGGATTCTAATGAAGAGCAAGGTTTGTTGCTAGCTATTTTTGACACATTGAGATAGGATGATCAGTTTGGTATCCATCTAAATAGATGATAAATATTTATTGCAATAGGCAGAGGCAAAGCATCAACAACTTGAAAAAGCTCAGTTTGAAAAAGCTGCAAAATAGGTTAAAACGAATTAAAGAAGATTTGCCAGCAGATTAAGTAAGAAAGAAATAATGGCAAGGGTGAAGTGAAAGTAGAACTTAAAGTGTCAGTTTCACTTCATTGACAAATGTATATACTTGAAGATCTTCCTCATTGTTTACGGTGAGACTTATTGTGCCTTGTTAGCCAATAGAATTTTTTATGTATATATATATCCTCCAGATTTGATTTGTATTTATGTTAACCTGTGAAACACCAAATCCTCTGCATGTAAATTATTAAGAGGTATTTTGGTTTTCCTCTAATTGATTCATTTTGAGTGGGAAATTACACTTCATAGCAGCTTGGACTTGATAGTGATTTCACTTATTTTTATTTTTCCTTTGTGGGCCTAAAAGTATGAAATATTTTTTTAGAGCTGTAATGAAAGCAATTTGATAAAACATACTGTATATGTATTCTTTTTCAATTTTTGTTTTCACTGGGAAAGTAAAGCTGTTTGATCAATTTTTAAAATGTGCAACTGCAACAAGGGGGCATCATTTCTGCTGCCACTTGCATTGAAAATTTTTTCAAAAGTAAACAGGGAAAACAAACACTTTTGACTAATTCACTGTTGGTTTTAAACATTGATATTTGCTAAACTGTATGTCAGATTTGATGAAAGTCAATGACTTCACTTCATATTTGCCTAACATTTTATCTTAATGTTGTAGCCTGACTAAATTCCAAGCAAAGGAAGTTGTTTTGTCAAGCAGAACAGCTTCCTTATCTACAGGAGAAAAAGAATGAGTACAGAGGAGAACGTGGATGGGTGTACTGAGCTTTGACCAGTAGTGCACCTTTGCTCCATTTTTAGATCAATGTTTTCAAGGATAGTCATGTTTTTGGGATTGGGAGAGCTAGTGTTATGGAGGATTGGTGGTCGGTCTTAATGTTTCTTATGGATTTGATTTTGTTAGCATTTTTACAAATAGCTTTTGGACTACATGACAACATGAGCTTTGAAGTGGTTTCCTTGCAAGGAACTTGAAAAGTCTGTTTCAAAATTTCAACCGTTTATGCAAAGAACTACCGTAGTTTGGAGTGATTCGACATTCGTAGAATCATCCTCAAACAAGGATTATAGCTTTCCCCAACTAAATGCAGGATGCAGATAGACTAGGAAAGACATTAATACTCAATGCAGTGCCAAAATCTTCTTCACTGTGCTTAGCTGATACAGTAGACAATTCTTAATTCACTACCATGTAATATGCAGCTGTTTCTGGTTGCAGAGATATGGGCCAACCAGCAGCTAAGTTTAGGTGTTGGAAATTTGATTTATACAGCAAGATTTCTTGTCCTTTTTCAAAATTTTAACCCCCTGTCCCAACCCTATTAATCTTTTTTAACACCCCCATTGCATACAATGGAGCGTATGTGCCTATTTGGTCAAAGTCTCAAATGAATATCATTTTATTGGTAGCAACACCAGATGAGGGTGAACTGCTGAATAAAGAGAAATGCCTTGAAGCTCTAGCATCTCTACGCCATGCTAAGTGGTTCCAGGTTCGACACCAATTTCTGTATTACATTTCACACCTCCTTCGTTTCTATCCGTGGCTAAAGAGGAAGTTAGGTTTTCTCACCATCATTTGCAAAATCAGAATGATTTCACCATAAAATGATGCTCAAGTTATGAAGTTAATGGTTTCTGTTTCATAGTTGTTCACTTTAGTACATTAAAGATAACCAAAGTTTCAACCTTAAAGACCCACTGTCAACCAGCATGCTTTGGATGGACAAACAATACCACAATGCTATTCTTGACTGTCAACTGAAAACAAACTCTTTCAAACTTTTGACTGACAAAACCTTCTGCATGCAAGTATCACAAAGCCTTTGAGATCAGTTGCCAAGATCAAGCAAACGCAAACAAAAGCCCGCTGCTGCGACAAATTGCTTTCAAATATTGCACAAAAATTGTATAGCTTAAAAAATAGAACTTTCTTAAAATTCAACAGAAAGATAAAGAGAAGCACAATAAAGATCAGATAGCATAATGGGAGCTGGTGTTTGTGTTGGGTTTATTACGGCAAATGCTTTGTATTTGTTTTGGACGGGTGCTCTTCAGTTATTAGTTTTAAAGAGTTTGTTTGTTTTTGACAGTCAAGAATTGCATTGTAGTATTGCTGGTCCACCCAAAGCATGCCGGTTGACAATGGGTCTGTAAAGAACCATAACTTGCGACACATTTTTGGGTCAAAGACATGTCCTTTGTGTCACCAAAAGGCAATAGGTTTTGCAGCCAAGAGCTTTTTATCATGTGTATCAAAGGACAGTCTAGCAAGCCAGCTTCCTCTTTAGTTTTAATAAAGTTAGTGTGAGCTGTCTGTTTGTTACTTTCTGGTTGATCTGATTAAGAAGCAATTCTGGTTTCCAGTTTTTAAAATGGGCTGTTTTGACCACATACTGTTTTCATAATTTCCAAAATCAGTCCTTTCACACAGCTTACACTTTTTACAAACGGCAAACTTATGAGGTGGAAGTAAAATTGTGGAAATATGTAACATGACATGCACCTGGTATTTTCCACACAAAAACTATCTGAGGCCGTTCATGGTCATTTCTTTGAACTGGTAGTTCTTCAGCGATGCTCTTTCTCACTTTTTTCTGTTCCCAAAAGTTCCACCTGGTTTTTATGTCTGAAAAATGAAAACATTGTTGTAAATAGCTTGAGTTTTCACAGAGAGTTTAATTGGCTGCTTTTGCATGATTCATGTTCATTTTCCAATCTTCCAAGTCATATATTTACTTCCAAATGACGTCAAATACTGCACATCTAGTTAATGTTTAGACTTCTGTTCCAGGCACGTGCAAATGGAGTCCAATATTGTGTCGTCATTATTCGCATTATGAGAGACCTGTGTAGCAGGATTCCAGCATTCCAGACCTTAAATGGATGGGTACGTAACTTTAATTTTACTATCAGCTTCCAATTGTCTTAATGTTTCAGAAAATATTGCAGCTGCTTAAATCTTTGTTTTTTATCAAAGGTTTTATGCGATGTTAAAAGCATGATTTTCAAAGAGCAAACAAATCTTAAAGGTTCCTATTCAATTCTATGTCACTCACACACTGAGAGCAATGAATAGTGGAAGAATTGATTTGGCCCAGTTTGCTCTTCATTCTGTTTGTAGAGAAGCCTGTTTATTGCACTTTGCCTTTACTAATTACATTGAAGTAAGTTGACAAGGAAGTTTTAAAAACAGTAAGTAGGTGATTTGATTTACTGCCAGTATTCAAGATTTTTATTTAGTTTTTGAATCCCCATTTTCACAGGTTATATATTTTATGTAACAAGTTCTTTTTCCATTCAGTTTCATTCATTTCAAAATTCCACAACATACAAGATCGGATAAATAAACAATATTAATTAAAACAGGTTATAAATACAAAAACAGTTAACATAAAAAACATTACAGCAATAGAACAATCCATCACTGTAACTGCTACCATGTGTCTTTTAATCCAATGTGGGAATCTTGCAACTGCAATGGTTTCAAGCTCTACCCAAGTAGGCTGGAGCTGAGTACACTATCATGTACAATAGATGAAGTGAATTCCATCTACAACATTGGATAACAATACTGCCCACAGTCATATTTCATTTATTTGAAAGTGATTTGTTTGTAGTGGTACTCTGCATATTCCATTAGCTTCTCACAGTCATTATGTGGCAGTTATTGAGGAGATTAACCATGCAGTGGATATTTTCAGATCATTATTTATTAATTGTCTAACCAGTTTCCAGTTGCATATTTCAGCTCTTTAGCATCCTTTAATGGCCAGTTTCCAGTCAGTGGAATTTACACAATTTAAGTTTATTCAGTTGCAAAGTAGCATCGTTGGTTATAAATAGCAGAAGTTTTGCCCACTTGGAAAATTCTACTGACTTGAAGCCGTCCTGAACGCAAGAGCTATATTTGATGCTTGCCTCCCACCAGAGTAAAGATGCAGTACTATACAGGGTGTATCAAACAGATGTGTGCCATTTGAATGGCTACTGTGAAGGAGCCATAAATTTAGCTGTCCCGTTTTTCAGATTTTTGAATTGCAGGAGGTTAAACTTGGAGTTTGGCACCAAGATTGAGTAAACCTGACCAGCAGTTGCTGATTTTATGGAGAAAGAAAGTCAAAATCACTGGTTGTTTCAAAACCAGAAGATTTTATCTCAGTGCTTATTTATGTAACTTGAATTTTATCATCAGATGGACTTAAACTTTACAGTTTTATCAGGAAACACACTTGAGAGTAATGAATGACCAAATAGATCAAGAATATGTATGAAGAATCCCATATAAAGGAATATTTTTGTTTTAAAAGTACTTTTATCACTGTCGAGAAGCAAGAGAACTGACAAATGCATGTCATGGCCCAAGATATGTTAAATATATATTCCTGTTTATCACAAAGTCCAATTTATGACTTTGTGTTTCACTTGTGATCATCAGAAAATTGTGCTAGGTATATATGTTTTTTTTCAGTCAATTTATTTGATTTGACATGATCATGACAAGTAGTTTTGACTTTCTTGCTCCATAAATCAGGAAATAATTACACATCAAATTTACAAACTATTGGTGTCAACCTTTTGATTGCAGTCTCTTAGAAAATCTAAAAGAAAACGGGAAAATTGGATTTATGGCTGCTCTGCACCAGCCACTCAAAAATGGCACACAAGTTTTTTGGGACACTTTGTGAATGCATAGAAATATGATAGATAGAAACTGGGTACACAATTTTGTGGCTTAAATTTGAGATTTTGTTGATGCCTTTTAATTTGTCCCAGTGAATTTCTATGCCTTGATTTCATTTGAAAGCCTTTAGAAAAATGTTGTTTGGCAAGTTCCAACACGTTTTTACTCCAGTATAAACCAACCTTAGCAAGCAAAAGAGCAAGCAGACCAAACTTGTGCAATTGGCTGTGTGATCTTTGCTTCATTGCCATTCATATTAGCTGAGAACTTGATAATACACTGTATTTGATCAAAGAAAATTTTATCAGGCAAAGAAAGCCATGTTGGCTGGCAATTGCCATTTGATTCTTTTATAGTGAAATAATAAGATAACCAGTTGAGACACGAATTTGATGGAAAACGCAGGGGACATGATGGTGTTGGAGCCACACTGAAGGAGACAGGCATTCAACTATTCAGCTTCCGACATCAGATTATTTGATTGCAGAAACAGTGTTTAACGAAGGAAAATCTAGTGAATATTTTCACCTTATTCAATCCCCAGCAAATTGTTACTTAAGTATATATGAAATCAAAATAGGATTAGGAATTTCAGTGGCGGTGGTGCTGGTGTTTTGAATTTTCCAATCAAAAAGTCTGTCCAAGAGACACAGTACACTGTTGGTCAGCTGTTTATTGCTTCCTTCGCATTTTGATCTTATCTGATGATTCATTTAGTTGATGTGCCACATGAGTCTGCGAGTTTGTGTTCGAAATTGTATGTTTAGGTAATAATAGAGCCATTCAAAACATGTCTTCAAATTTTGTTTTGAAAGTTTTAAAAAGTTGTTTAATCAACTAATGACACACACTGTTATCATACCAGTAATCCCATCGATGGGATTTTCAGTATGACATGATGTCATTGATTGACTGGATTTTTCTTTTAATTTCGAAACCAAATTCGAAAGTGTAGTGATGCAGGTGGCCATCTGTCACAACAGTTCTGGCTGCAAAGTCGGACTAAACCACTGCACCACAACTCAATCTTTGCAGCCGCTTAACGTTGTTCAGATAGACACGTTTTTGCTCTTCCATTACATCACAATTAAACTAATATTTCAGGCAATTGAACTACTGGTTGAAAAGGCATTGAGTAGTGGTCCAAGTCCAGCAGGGCCTGGAGAGGCATTCAGAAGAGTTCTTGAGATTATTTCATCTGGAATATTCTTACCAGGTATGCTTTGTCGTCATTTGTTTACATATTGATAAAATAATTATATAACAAACTGAAACTATTGAGTCATTTTAAGTAAACACAATCAACATGCTGTTTCTTCCTGAAAGAATGTTTGTTTGAATTTTGTATTTCTTGGGTATTTTGCTTTATATTCAAAATTTGGTGGTTGTACTTGTAGTATGGCATCTCCTAGATTACTGACATTCTGGTTGCACATTGCCTAATGATGCATTCAGAATTACAGTGAGCTTAATGGTTGTCGTTTTTCTGCAATGTTTTTAGTGGGAACTTGGGTGATGTTTTTAGTGGGAACTTTGGTTGATTCATCAGGGGATAGATAACAAAGATATAAAACAATTAAGGAAATATGAGATGGGAAAGTTGGAATGATGAAAGAGAAGGAATAGGAGCATGAGATAAAAGCTTATAGCAAATCTTCGTTGCGGGGAATATTGAGTAAAATAAAGAGATGTGGAAGCGAGGAAATGTTAGAATAAGTGGGATTAACCAGAAGAGCAGATAAGGGAAACGGTCTTTAAACCAATGCGAAGCAGATGTTAAGGTTAAGAATTTGTGAGATGAATCACATACATACTATGTACGCTTATCAGTTTTTATGGTGTACCTTCAAACTTGTTTGAAGAGCTATTTCAACGAGATATAAGGAAATAAGGATCTTTAGGCCAGCAATGTGTAAAAGCATTTACCTGATTCAAACCAAACTATCTCACTTGAATTTTGTTTTCTAAATGACTGTCTGTTTGGTTGCAACCTTGCTCAATAATTTGTTACAGAAAGATGCAGTTCAAATCTATTCCTCCAGAATGCATCACGTTCTGAAATCTACTTTGGTTACTATTGAAGTCTTACTGTCGCTATATATATAAAGAAAGTACGAATTATTGGCTGCCAGTGATTCATTTTTTTGGTTTTTGTGCATAGGAAGGTCATCAGCCGGGTCTTGGATATTCTAAAAAATAACCTGAATGGAAAAGTATTTTGATACATTATGTAGAATTTTCGAATGTGCACAATAGTAATAGAATCTCCAACGTCACTCAATCGAATCTTTTTGTATAAAAATGTACAAATATCGATGTGGAAACAATGGATTTTATCTCTTGTGGTGATCAAGAGCAAATGATAAAAGCGAGGCTTTGAGTATTTTTGTAGCAACAGTAAGGCTTTAAGTTTATGCAATGGAAGACAGTCGTTTATTTACAATCCAATGTGGGAATCTTGCAACTTCAATAGTTTCAAGCTCTGCCCAAGTAGGCTGGAGCTGAGTACACTATTATGTACAATAGATGAAGTGAATTCCATCTACAAAATTGGATAACAATACTGCTCACAGTCATATTTCATTTATTTGAAAGTGATTTGTTTGTAGTGGTACTCTGCATATTCCATTAGCTTCTCATAGTCACTATGTGGCAGTTATTGAGGAGATAAACCATGCAGTGGACATTTTCACACGCCTTTTGCTTTGAAGACTCGTCTGATGATATTGATATTGATGACCCTTTTAATTCTGATGATAATGATGTAAAAACCTGTTTTCTTAGTGCATAATTTTTTTGACATGATTTTCTTGCGACAAGATTGCTAGACGCTCTCGCTGACATAGAAACCTGTACATAATAGAGCCTTTAGCATTCATACAGCCATGCAAACAATCAACGTTTTTGTTGCATGAAAGTGCACAAATCCAAGTGCCGTCTGGGAAGGCAGTTAACGTCTGTAACGTGGAAACTTTGCCCGCTGCGTTGATCTTTACGATATTGAATGAGGTCCTTCTCGCTGTTTATATATGTTCAGCAAAGACACGTTTCAGCAGATCGTTAGTGTCATTAACGCTATACTTAAATTCTTTCTGGCCATGGCTTTAATGTCCTTTGTCTCACTTCCCTTATGTAAGTTATTTCGATTGCTAAACCAGTAAGATTTCCTTGCCAGGGTCATGTGGTTTGCTTGATCCATGTGAAAAGGAGAGCACAGATGCAACTGGAAGTTTAACTGAACAAGAAAGAGAAGACCTTACAGCCGGAGCACAAGTACTTTGTTTATATTATTGTTTTGCTTGGTTCGTGGCTCTGCCGCACCATTCATTTCTGAATCAGTTTATCTTTTTTGTTAAGTTTCAAATTAAGGTATCTGGATGTTTAGAGTGGGTTTAGTTTTGTTTGAATGCACAAAACGATATCAAAAGTTTTCCGTTGTTACTCAAGTTCAGTGTGTCGAGGCGCTGGAAAGAATGCCAACTACTTACCAAATGTTCGCTTTGCCGAAATTCATCCGCCCAATCTTAAGGACCTTAGCTATTCTACAAATATGAATTTCATGGAGCAATATCTTTTGTACAATTTTATTCAAAATGCTCAGTTGAGTTGCGTGAGCTGCTTTCGCTGTTTTGCAGATTCGCAGATCTACAAAGTTATAGTATAGATGTGCAGTTAAATTCAAATTATTCTGTAGGTAGCTAAATGGTCTGACGATAGTGGAAGCAGCTTGTCTGCACATTTTTTGGCCTGTCTGCCTTGTATTGAAGATTTTGTCTTTGTTTTAGCATGCATTGAGATTACACGCATTCCGTCAAGTACACACAGTTCTGGATGTTGAGCCTCTGAAGCCATTAGCACGTGGTCGCGGTCCAGGACGAGGCAAACGAAGACGTGATGAAAGTAGGGAGAAGAATGCCGCCGGTGCTAAGATTTTGAAGAAAGATGAAGTCAAAGAGGCGGCTGCAGAAGTGCAAGAGTAGTGAAAACTCAGGTTTCATGTCATTGACTTGAAGTCACATTGTACTAGACTTATAAACTCATCTTTAGACTGCAAATACAGTTATTATAGACCTGGCTGTAGCCCAAGGATTTTGATGATTTGACTCAGTTATAGACCAAAGTAACGATTTCTCTGTTAGTAAATTCTTTGTCTGTTCTGGCATTAACATGATTAACAGCACTCAGACCATCTCATCGTTTTGAATATGAAAGCTTTATTTCATCGTTTTGAAATCAGAAGAAAACTTAGGACATACTTATCATATATTGGCAGGCTTTCGAAAGCAGAAAGATTCCAAACGGTTTTGAATTTGAGTTTGTTCTAAATGTTGTGTCTGAACTTAGCGAATGTCTGAAAAGGCGTTAATGTAGTAACTAGATGAAAGGGGACCAGAAGGACATTTTGAAAGGTGTACAGTAAGTTTATTTAAGAGTGATAAGTTGATGTCTTTAATATTGTGCAGTATTTTGTTTCAGCTGCAGGAGTTGCTGATAGCAAACAAATATCAATGCATTTTGTAGTAATGCCTTTACTTGCCGTAATCGCTTTCTGATTCGTCGCACTGAATGATACGCAATTTGCTCTAGATCAGGTAGATCAAGAGGTTATACTGCAAACTTGTTATCGAGGAACTCCAGACCGCTTTTCAGACTGCTTGACAAGAGTGGAATGTCCTCATACCGACTATTTGCAACTGTTTCCGAATGTTTCAAAGATTATAGCGTTGTTGAAACTGTAGTTATTAGCAACAGCTCTGCCTAGTTTTCTTTAATTGAGTTTAAAAATCTTTATGATTTTGTCATTATCCGTAATAATTGTTTCGTTACTGTTAGCTGTTTCTTGAATTTGAAAGCATAAGTGATCGGGCTGATATAGATTTCGGGAAACTCAGACCACGTTTACACCCAGGAGGGGGACTTGTTGGTTCAAGGTGACGTACCCGTTGCAAAATTTAGGGTCTCAAATTCTGCAATTTACTACCTCTTAGGGTAAATTTTTTGCTACCGCTAAAGGTTGTAAAAATTGATATGATTAGTTCGCGGAGATTTAAGAAAGTTTGATAAATTGAATTGTTGTTGGTAAGATTCTGGCAACGATAGAAATCAACCAGTATTTGTCCCCATGCGCTATGCAAACCTATCAAAACAAATTGCCATTAATTTCTGATCAATGATTGACCATTGACCACACTGTCATATGCACACACTGTCATATGTCATATGCACACACTATTTCTCCCATCGTCTTACATTCTTCACCTTTACTATTTCAACGTAAATGGAAGTCATTTTCTTGCTCATTTCTGCTATACAATAGCATTATTGTTTCAGGAACAATCGACCCATTGTTATTGCTGCATACGGGAAAAGTTACTGCAGCTGAGGCTAGAAGTTACTACTACCGAAGCTAAAATTTACTACCACTTTGGCTAAAATCTACTACCGCTAAGGGTTTAGGGTTTTGCAACATTTTGCAACGGATACGTCACCTTGAACTACTAAGTCCCCCCCCCCCCTGGGCGTTTACACTGTACTAGTACAGTTGTGCCTGTTGATGAAATGGACTTTACAGCTGTGAGCCGTTACAAGGTTCAAGAGCGTTTACATAGCTCCAGAAGAAGGTTTTCTACAGGGTGTTTCAGAAAAAAGGCAACTCACCTTCGTTTGGGATTCTTCAGGAAATGATAAGTTTTGATTGAATTTGAAGCATACCATCTAAAAGTACAATCATCTTTCCAATGATATCTAAGTTGGTTGGATTAATTGAATTCTTTATTGCTACTTTTAGTAACGTTTCGTAAGTATGGCCTATTTTAGATGCTTGAAAGTGATATGACATAATCTGATGTTTCAATTTCACTCATACAAAGGACTCACGACCAAACGGATTCTAAACAGGGACTAAAATCTTACGAAAAATCAGAAGAAACTTAGAACATCTTCCATCCTACGAACGGCGAAGATTGTGCAAGGGTTAAGTAGCTTGCGCAGTCCTTCACCAGATTTATGAATATGCCAAGTTGCTTAACCCAGGCTTCCTACGACTCTGTCAATAAATCCTTACAGAAAAGTTATGGAGATTGCCCAAGCAAGCCAGGAAAAGGCAGCACTTGAAACAAGAAAAAGTATTGCAACTGTTGAATCAGGGCAGACGGTAGACTGCAATGTTTCAGTTGATCAATGTTTTAATGTTTCAGTTGATCAATGTTTCAATGTTTCAGTTGTTATCTCCCTGGTTTTTAGGGTTTTTAGAAATAGCATTGTTGCTGCTCTTGCTGTAATTAGAATAAATCAAATATTTACAGGGTGTCTCAAAAAAATTGTTCGACGTTTGATTAAATATTGAAAAATAAGGACAACATGAACAGGCTTATGGAAAGATAACCCTGTTCCTAAGATTATGAAATAATTTTAGAGACTAAAATCGTGCAAATCGGTTGAAAATTCACTGAGTTACGAGCTCTTTAAGATCAAAAATATGCGATAGCTGAAACCAGAGACCCCCCAGATTACTTGTATTGCAAAAAGCTCGAAGACGGAGGTAAGAGAAGCTTATTCAATGTCATACCTCTCGTTGATATCAGAGCAAACTTCTAAAGTAAATTATTTCTTGCGATCATCCTCAAAATTCGTCAACATTGCAAAGGCCCAAAAACAGTGGTTCAAAATAAAATCGGCGAGATTTTGAATCTGTTTCCTCAAAGCATCCATATGCTTGTTAGTTAGGTTATCGAATACCTGTTTGAATCCCACTTGGTTCGCCCTGACACAATTAAGAAATATCAGAAACGACGGCCTGTGGGACTTTTACCAAAAATGCCATTTCGAGGCCTCTGGTTTCAGCTTTCGTACAAACTCGAACTTCAAAAGCATGTAACCCCATGAATTTTTATCGGATTTGCAAGATTCTTGTGTCAAAAATTAATTTAAAATCTGAAGAATTGGGTGACTTGACCAAAGGTTCATTCAGCGTATCGTTATTTTTTAGTATTTAATCAAACGTCGAACAATTTTTTGAGACACCCTGTAGATATTGTAATCAAACTGTTCCGTTTTGTTGTAAGCGCCCCAGACTCGATAAGCTTTGCTTCTCTGGAGCGTATGAAAGAGTATGTAGTTAGATTTAACAATCCTCTTTCATGAATCATTATCATGGCTCATGGCAGTGAAGAGGATACTGTTCAATGAATGGTGTTGTCACTCTCATGTCCAATGATAATGGGAAATGCATAGATACTTGTTTGTTGTCAAAGGGATGCAAGGACTGTCATCACTGGAAAGGAAAGGAAAGGAAAGGAAAGGAAGATAGGGATCAGCAGGAGGCATGAAGGTTGCTGGAGCAATTGAAATGTTGAAGAGATCGATTGCATTTCACAACCTAAGGTATGCAGGAAACATTGGTGATGGAGACACAAAAGCACACCAAAGGGTTATTGCAGCTTCACCAAACAATAACATGGAAATAAAGAAGCTTGAATGCATTGGACATATGCAGCAGAGATTAGGAACACGACTGAGAAATCTTTTGAGAGAAAAAAGGACTAAAGTTGTCAGATGGAAAATTACTTTCTGGACAAAACATGGCTGACAAAAAAGATTATAAATGCAATGCAAACATATTATGGAATGGCAATCAGACAAAATGTAAATAGCTTGTATCAGATGAAGAAAGCTGTAATTGCTATTCTGTTTCATTGTTCGGATAATGTCAACATGGAAGAACGTCACAAGTTTTGCCCTCGTGTTGCAGAAAGCTGGTGCAAATTTCAGGCAGACAACATTACAAATAATAGGACATATAGACCAAATACTACACAATTCCTGTGGCTATCAAACATGAATTGATGCCAATATTTACGGACTTAAGTGCTTGAAATCATAACCTGCTTGAAAAGTGTCTTCATGGACAGACTCAAAATGTAAATGAAGCTCTATGGCAGAAATGCCCAAAAGCAGTGTACATTTCAAGAAATGTTGTTGAAATTGCTACTGCATCTGCAGTAATAAACTTTAATGATGGGGCACATGGAATTGAGGAGGTTATGAAATGCGTAGGCATAATTCCAGGCAAATTCATGGTACGACATGGAAGAAAGAAGAACTTACAACGAATAAATGACAGTTTGAAAAAAGCAAGCAACACAGGAAAGCAAGGGAGAAAGAAACTGAGGGCTATGAAGAAAGGATATGAGGACAAGGAGGAGGAGGGGGAAATTTACAAATCTGGTAGTTACTGAGACGGTAAGGTAGAAAGAAATGCAAAAATGTGTCTACAGGAGTGTTCTGTACTTTTACTGCTGTTTTTCCAAGTTAGTAGTTTTTCGCATTTTGGGAAATTCTACAAAAAAAATTATGGCTTATTTAATAATGAAATTTAGGGTGTAACTTTAACAACATATGGTGCATCCACCCGGCATACCGGAATTTGATGACCCGGGACGCAAGTGGGATGCGGGAACCGGGACGCAGGTGGGACGTGGGAACAGGGACGCAGGTGGGAACCGGGGCGCAGGTGGGACCCAAAATGTTTTCCGATTTGAAATTTGAGTTGTTTTTGACTTGTTAAAAAATGAGAAGTGTTTTTGAGAAGTGCTTTTTCCTGGATAATTTAATCGCATTTTCCGTGCTAACTGTGTCAACATTTATGTAAGTCTTAGTTGAGCATTTTCTAAACTAACGTAAGAAATTCTGGGTACTTAGAATATGACGATTTTAAGAAACTTTGACTACTGGCTCAAATTCTTAGTTTCTTTGCGAGCACAAGCTTTGCTTTTCTTGAAATTACCGTTGCTGAAAGGCAACCCTGCTTAAATTTTTGAAAGGAGTTAAATGAAAATATTCTCAAGAAATATACTCAAGAAACTGAGTACTGCCCCCTGAACTGGGAGCAATAGGGAAGGTACCACATTTATTTTGTAGGATACCGCAAGTTTTTTCTGCTACGATTTTAGCAGACCAAACAATGAGGTTGGCAACGATCTTTCACTTGGTCCGGCTTGTTCACATCGTTGAAGCTGATTGAGACAGATTCTTTGTCACACTTCATATGTTTACAGAGAGATCATAATTGATCACGCCACCAATGCAGAAATCATCGATGGTAAATGGAAATTATCAACTAAAGTAAACAGCGGACTTTATATCATTCCCTGTCATTGAAAGGATGTGTAAAATTGCGTTTTAAGACTCACTGATACAAAGTTAGACTTATGAAGACGAGTCTCTTGTTTCCCTGTGCTCTTTGACTTGACTCCAGTGAAGGTCTCAATTTACGCTTGTCTTATTGAATTGAATTTGTGTTACTGTTGTCGCTTCATCAGTCCATCAATAGAGATAACTACGAATATGCAGTCTAGGTCTAGATAGCGCTTCGGTCAAGAAAGACTCATAGTATTACTCTGAAAAACCCGGCCCTACTTAGGCCTAAACTTCGCGGGTCCTAGAGCACCACAATCTCGTCCCCAGAGTGAGTTCGTTGCTCTACCTCTACTCTGGGATGCAAGAGGCCGTTCGGCAATCTGATTGGCTGTTCACCATTTTGCGCCGATACTCCGTTTTGCGCTGGGTAAACAGCCGCGGCACATCAAAATTCAACGTAAAACCATATTCTTTACCTATTCCGACCATCAGTTGCAATTTATTTCCAAAATTCGAAGAATAACAAACCATTTCACTTTCGAAGCTGCAGTGAAAGTTTCTCGAATATGCAACTTAAGCCCGCCGCACACGGCGAGGAAAATGCTCAGCAAAGTCATTTTGCTCAGGAAAATTCTCGCCGTGTGCGGATGATTTTTGCTGAGAAAATATTCATTTGTGCAGCTGAGGAAAATATCTATCGTGTTTGATAATTTCTGCCATTCGTGCCAAAATTCTCACCGTCTGCGGTATCACTGAGAATTTTGCTCACTGCCTTGGCTGATCACGTGTTCATGTTGCCATGGCATCGACCAAAGGTCATAGGATTAGATCATGGACACGTGATCAGCCAAGGCAGTGAGCAAAATTCTCAGTGATACCGCAGACGGTGAGAATTTTGGCACGAATGGCAGAAATTATCAAACACGATAGATATTTTCCTCAGCTGCACAAATGAATATTTTCTCAGCAAAAATCATCCGCACACGGCGAGAATTTTGCTGAGCAAAATGACATTCATGCCACTTTGCTGAGCATTTTCCTCGCCGTGTGCGGCGGGCTTTAGGCCCATTTTCGCTCCAAACAAGCCGAGCTTATTTTCAAATTAAACATACTAACCTACCCCAGATTATTGCTCAAATACCTTCAAAAAGTTGAAATAAGGTCCTCAAAGTGTTTGTTTTCAATTTCTCAATGTATCTTCTGCAGAATTTGCGCAAGAGCAACGGCCATTTTCTGTTGATTTGCGTTGCCTAGGAACCGTGAAATCCATAATGGCTTCCAAATGCACCCAGATTCTGGGCGCATTTCGTCGAAGTGTACTAGACTGACGACGTGATTCCTTGTATTCGTTCAACATTTATAATCTGATGTTTTAATTTCACTCATACAAAGGACTCACGACCAAACAGATTCTAAACAGGGACTAAAATCTCATGAAAAATCAGAAGAAACTTAGAACATCTTCCATCCTACGAACGTCGAAAGAAAATTCGAACGTCTCTTCGAACGTTACTTCGAACGTTGCTTCGCTGCGAGAACTCGAACTTTGAGCCAATGAGCCAATCAAACGCTACAAATAGGCACGTGGGTTGGCCATATTAAGAAAGTAGCGATCTGATTGGTCGCGCCGTGAACGCGGCGGACTTGGCCTAATTAGTCCCTGTATTGAAGCGTAAGGACATAAGTCCCTCAACTGAAGCGATAACAACAACAGCAACGAGCGTAAGTTAGAGGGACTTATGTAATGTAGTCTAGAAGTGTACCAGGGTGTTCATTCGGCTTCGTGATCAGCGTATGACGTAAGAACACCCTGGGAACGAGGTTGAGAGCACCAATCAGATTGTGAGATTTGGCGAGTAGTAATGCTGTCGAATTTTGAATTCGAAAGATGCAGTTGACTAGATTTTGAAAGAAGTTGTTGCGGCAGATACACATGCCAAGGATTAACTCCGTTGTTTACTTTGGTTGATAATTTGCATTTACCATCGATGATTTCTGCATTGGTGGCGTGATCAATTTTGATCTCTCTGTAAACATATGAAGTGTGACAAAGAATCTGTCTCAATCAGCTTCAACGATGTGAACAAGCCGGACCAAGTCAACGATCGTTGCCTGCCTCATTGTTTGGTCTGCTAAAATCGTAGCAGAAAAAACTTACGGTATCCTACAAAATAAATGTGGTACCTTCCCTATTGCTCCCCGTTCAGGGGGCAGCACTCAGTTTCTTGAGTATATTTCTTGAGAATATTTTCATTTAACTCCTTTCAAAAATTTAAGCAGGGTTGCCTTTCAGCAACGGTAATTTCAAGAAAAGCTAAGCTTTTGCTCGCAAAGAAACTAAGAATTTGAGCCAGTAGTCAAAGTTTCTTAAAATCGTCAATTTTCAATTAGATTCAATTTTTTAAACACGGTAGCCCCGTCAGTTGATCAGCAACTGCTTTTCAGGGGGCCGTGGCAAAATCTAAAAACTAAATAAAAAGATGTTTCATGAATGATAAAAAGAACACGTGTTTCAATTTTTTAGTCTTTTTTTGAAGGTGGCAAGGGAGGGTGCCTGTTTAAGATCAAGTTCGAGTTCATTCCAAAGCTTAGGTCCACGAAAGGATATTGCCTTTTGCCCATTTTTAGTTTTCCGCAGTGGTAGCGAAAGATCAGTTTCAGTATTTCTTAGTTCTCTGACATTTCGAGTTGAATTTTTGACAAACAAGTTGGAAAGGTACTCAGGTACAAGGCCATTCAGAGACTTGTACATGTTAGTAGCAGTTTCACTTCTAAAAATTTCACTTATAGTTGGCCAATTTAAATTATGTATTAGTGCCATAGCAGGTGTATCAAATTTACTTTTCGTTACAATTCTCGCCGCTTTTTTTTGCAACTTTTGCAGGGTTTTGCAGTTTGGTCGCCCCACAGCATCCCCACACCGAACAACAGTACCGAAAATGGGGCTCTACAATGCCCCGATACATTTTACTTAATGTGTTTGGAGGTAAAAAGTTTCTGGCATATTTCAAAAACCCAATTGCTCGAGAAACTTTTGTACGGAGAATATTAATATGTTCTTCCCAACTTAAACTCCGCTCTATTATCACACCCAGATACTTTGTCCGCTCTACATTTTCAACTTGAGAGTCGCCAATAAGAAACTGCGGATGATCAACAGTTTTATCATATCAATGATTTTCTTAATTTTGGGCTGGGAACCCACAACCAGAGCTTGAGTTTTTAGTATGTTCAAGGAAAGTTTATTTCCTAGCAGCCATTGTTTCAAAAGACTTAGTTCACTGTTTAGAATTCGATTTACATCTTCTAAACTCGAAGAAGAGTAAGAAATACTTGTATCATCAGCATACATCGTCATTTTAGCTTTCTTCAGAGAAAACGGAAGATCATTGATATAGATCAGAAACAAGAGAGGACCAAGGCAGGAACCTTGAGGCACACCACAGCGGATATCTTTGGTTTTTGAACAGACATCATTTACTTTGCAGAATTGTTTTCTGTTAGTTAAATATGACGTAAACCAAGTAAGTTCTAGATTTTCAATCCATATATCGTCATATTCTAAGTACCCAGAATTTCTTAAGTTAGTTTAGAAAATGCTCAACTGAGACTTACATAAATGTTGACACAGTTAGCACGGAAAATGTGATTAAATTATCCAGGAAAAAGCACTTCTTAAAAAACACTTCTCATTTTTTAACAAGTCAAAAACAACTCAAATTTCAAATCGGAAAAAATTGTGGGTCCCACCTGCGTCCCGGTTCCCGGTTCCCACCTGCGTCCCGGTTCCCGGGTCCCACTTGCGTCCCGGGTCATCAAATTCCGGTATGCCGCATCCACCCTACCAAACTTTTTTCAATTGTGCATCTATAAATAAATTTATGCCGTAAAAATGGCGGCCGCAACCACTAATTATTTAAAGAAGTGCCTATATTTCCTAAATGGCTAGAAATATTGCAAACATTTTGGTAGGGTGGAAGCATCTACTTGATAGCAACATACCTATCAAATTTATTAAGTTTTGTATCATTTACCATTAATTTCTTAGAATTTCCAAAAACTTCAAAAATTATGCATGCGGTGCATGCATATCTAATTTTGGTAATATTTTTGTGTTTCAAATTTTTTATGTATTCAAACAGCAAAGTATCAAGATGTGAAAACTCAAAGGCATTGAGTCCGTATAAATAGCGTTCTCGTGACCAATATCAACTTCTATTCAATCATGAAACAAGAGTCGACATTTAATCCCTATAGAAATTAAACCAAAGAAATTCCGTAAGATAATGCAAGGATTAAGAAGTCTTTGGTCTCCACTGCTAATGACTTTAGCACTATTGTGTGATAACAAAAGGCCGTCAGCGGTTTGTCAGCAAAAAATAAGGACAGCGTTAACGCTCAACTATTTATACAAAAATAATTATATATGTAGAACCTTAATGAAATGGTATGGACGAGCGGGGTGTAGTACCATTGACTATTGAATTGCACCTACCGGGGACCAACTGAAGAACAGAAACCCCAGTGTTTGACTGACAAATGAAACCACCGTCGGATGTTTCAATGTCTCAATCAATTGTTCAGGCAGGGATCTTCTCATAAACAAATATGACAACAGATGCGTAGCCGAAGCATTGTTTATTCTATTTTTATTTTGAAACAGCTATTGTTGTAGGTTCCTTCCCACACGCTGTGTAGTAGGACTACAAGTACGTCACAAACAGCCTCTCTATCATGTTACTTCTTATGTATGGACTTTCTATTTCTCCTTCATTCTATTGTATTGTAAGTAATCACTTCCTGTAATGAATCTGTATTTAAGTTGTAGTCAAATGTAAATTCTTTAGTCAGTCTCATGATCATCGTCTCTTAACAACGTCTGTTTCTGGCTCCGTGTCTGCGCACGTAAAATCGCAATATTTTGTAACTTTGGTCCCGGTTACAAATGGTGGAGGACCCGGGCTTCAGGGTACTCAGCGGTTACAAATGGTGGAGGACCCGTTATTTGGAGTACAATTTTTCTACAAGCCCAAATTTTGGTGTAGAGTCACAAGCAAGATCTCGAAATTTCACGTCAACAACACGCAGAGTCACATCAATAGGCAGTACAAGACAATCGCAATTCAAGCAGACAGATGTTTCAAAAGCTTCGTCACCAGGTTCCCAGTTAAACCTCGCCATGCGAAAAAGCTCGGTTGCAACAGGTTCAAAGCTTCTCCTGGCCATGCCAAAAAGCACAAACATTTCACAACACGATGTTGTCTTCAGGTTCGGCAGTTCATCCTCACAAAGCTGGTCGCATCGACGCAAGGTTCGCAGTTCATCCTCGCCCAGAAAAAACTCGCAGCACGATTTAAATGGTTCGGCAGTTCACCCTTCAAAAGCTGGTCGCATCGACGCAAGGTTCGCAGTTCATCCTCGCCCAGAAAAAACTCGCTCTACGCTACAGCTAACACATCTCGTCCTGCCCAGTCGCCCAAGAGTTAATCATAGCAAGAGATCACTCGAACAGTCAAAAGCGTAAGACTTTCGTATTTTGTAGCTTTCTTATTGTAATTGCTAACTGTACTTTCATTAGAGATCTCTGCTCGCCTAAGTCAATGGCACAAACTATTACCGTTAAAGGCACAAACCTCGGATAAGGTTTTGCAGGGCATTTTATCGCTTCTCACTACATTCAAGTTTGTAGACAAAATTTGTTTGCCAACATGTTGCCTTAACTTCCTTCGCCAAATGCAATGTTTTTACATAAGACTTATAGGGATCTCATTTTCGCCTCAGAAGTTATTCTCTAGGCTACATCGGATTGTCGTTTTTTCCAAAACAAACATATAGGAAAACCCCGCAGTTTATTGCCTCGTAAATTTTACGACCCACTGTCGTGTCGCCACATTTCCTCCAGTAACAGCAAGTACAGGAAATGCCAACACAGTGCCAACGGCATTTACGTCAACGCGGCATCGTACATACACAAGTCTTTCAACAGCCGCATTATCCATATCTCCCAATTTGGTGCTGATTCACCAATTTGCTGCCAACACGGTATTGTATTCCTTGCCATTGTTCTCTCAAGCCAGAAAGGATGCTTTCAAACGAGAACAAACCGGTTTTACGTCACGCAACGGGTTGACTCATGTGTTGCACTCAGAACAAGTATCGTGCAACTTTACTTTCCATCAGGAAATTTCCCTCGGATTGTCGAATATAACTTACGTATTTAGCTACTAGTTTATGTCGTTAGAGTAGTTAAAAAAAAAATTAAAAGTGACATTCAATATTCTCATGAACGTTCATTTAGTGTATTACTTTAACAGTATCGCTAAATCTGACTCATTCAAAAAAAAAATTCTCAACCAGCAAGTTTCGAATTTTTTTAGCAAGGAGGGGTAGACTGTAGTAGGACTACGAGTACGTCACAAACAGCCTCTCTATCATGTTACTTCTTATGTATGGACTTTCTATTTCTCCTTCATTCTATTGTATTGTAAGTAATCACTTCCTGTAATGAATCTGTATTTAAGTTGTAGTCAAATGTAAATTCTTTAGTCAGTCTCATGATCATCGTCTCTTAACAACGTCTGTTTCTGGCTCCGTGTCTGCGCACGTAAAATCGCAATATTTTGTAACTTTGGTCCCGGTTACAGCTGCTTCACCACAGTCAATAAATGGTCATCCCTCACACCATGACACTTTATTTAAGCAATCACAAAGGTTTACTTTAACAAGAAAAGCTATCGTTTACTTTTACTGTCATATTTGTGGAGGCGTTCCCGCAACGTCGTCGAAACGACCAGGACGGTGTTTCACGCAGCGCAGTGGTCAGGTTTCTATCGCAGTGTAATGTTTTCAGCAGTCACCAAAATTGTCCCACGAAACCGTGTTTCTCACATAACCGAAGGATGAGTAACAAGTTCAAAGAGCAGAATAACTCGCCGAAGGTGAAGTAAACAGATCCGAGAAGCAAATAGTAGTCAGGTAATTTAGATCCGTGAAGATCGCTCTTTGTAAATTAATAAATTTATTGGCCTAACTGGCACGGCATTGTGAGTAAATATGGAAGGTGACACAGTAGCGTCTGCGCAGAACACACAGACTACAAATACAAGTGACTCCTCGTATCCTATCTTATTTCAGCTGCAGACTGTTGCAGAAATACGTAATACTGGAACGGATGCAGCTTTAGAAAGACCTTATGCAAGGCACAAAAGTACGGTGGAAAATCAAATGCTGAAACGTGTACGAATTTCATTGGCTTTGATTGGGATACTAGGAATTGTTATGGTTATATTCGTCTTAAGTTTTTATTTACCAGATGCTAATTTAGGGAGAAACTCATCGAAAGATAAAACTGAAGTCGACAGGATAACCCTTGATTCGATGGAATTTGAATTATCAAGAAGAACCTTCATTGTAAATAATATATTTGCGAATACGTCCATGAGAATACAAACAAACTTATCTAATGTTAGAAAAGCTGCTTTCAAAATCAAACAGTCTGGATTTAGTGTGACCTTGACAAGCGGTCAAACAATGCTCAATATATCCTTAGACGGGATTACAAATTCAACAAAATGTTGGAATGTCGAGTGGTCAGGGAATGATGATATCCAGAACTGTGTCGACATTGGACAAGGGTACTGGTATGGAATTGCAGAGAGATTTTATCAAACATGGCTCCTCGAGCAGGCAAATATAGAAATGGTACCGTTCGTAACATTTGATATAGCTCAAGGCAAAGTGAACAAAAGTTATGGTGGGGTGCTGGAGCCATACCTAATTGGTTCATCGGGTTTTGGTATATTGATAGACAGGAATTATCCATTAGACATGAGTGTTAATAACCCTAATAAAGGGGAGCTTTGTTTCAAACCATCCCTCTCTACTTTGAAGCATGGTGGAATTGTAGAACCTGCAAAATTACAGTACAAGGTATGTGCATCACAGAATGTGCTGAAAGTGCATAAATTGATTTTAGCCAGATATCTCCAGAAGCCTCTCAAGACACCTGATACGAAAATGCTGACATTGCCAGTTTGGTCCACATGGGCAAAATACAAAAAGAATATCTCTCAAGAGAAAATCCTTGAATTTGCAAACAAAATAAAAAGTTATAGCATGCCTGCAAGCCAGATTGAAATTGATGACAAGTATTCCAACTTTTATGGTGATTTTGATTTTGATCCTTTGAAATTCAAAGATCCAAAGAAAATGATCAAAGCATTACAGAGCATGGGGATGAGAGTGACAATTTGGGTGTACCCATTTGCTAATTTTCTGTCAAAAGCAATCAAAGAAGGGTTGCACTATTGGGTACAAAGTGGCAAGACACCTGGAATAGTCCAATGGTGGAATGGTTTAGGCGCTGTTTTAGACATGACAAATTCAGAAGGAGTTGAATGGTTTAAAAAGAGGCTCAGTGCCTTTAAAACTAAATTTGGGCTGGATGGTTTTAAATTTGATGCAGGAGAAGTCAGATATTTACCAGCACATTACACATTTCACCAGCACATTAAAAACATCAACTTATTTTCAAATAAATATGTACAAATTGCTTCAAGTTTTGGAGGTTTGAGTGAAGTGCGAGTTGGATATGGGAACCAAAATTGCTCTTTATTTGTCAGACTGTTAGATCGCACTTCCGCATGGGGCATTGATAATGGTTTGAAGTCAGTACTAACTGCAACTCTGACATTTGGCATCCTTGGATATCCATTTGTGCTTCCTGATATGGTTGGGGGAAATGCATATTCTAGCAAGCCAGACAAAGAATTATACATTCGATGGACACAGCTGAATGTATTCCTGCCATCAATTCAGTTCTCTATCGCCCCATGGGATTATGATAATGAAACTGTCACTATAGTCAGGAATGCTTTGGCTATCAGGAAAAACATTTCTGCTGATCTTGTCAGATTTGCCAAAGTTGCTGCAAATATGAATTATCCCATCATAAGACCATTATGGTGGTTGGCCCCACAAGATAAAATTGCTTTACAAGAAGACTCAGAATTTCTGGTTGGTGATAAGTACCTTGTGGCACCCGTATTGGAGAAAGGTGCTAAATCGAGACAAGTTTATTTGGTGAATGGGACTTGGAAGGAGATGTTCAAATCAGGTAATATTTTCAATGTCACATCACATGGGAAAACTATGACATATCAGGTTGGGTTAGAAGATATAATTTATTTTGAAAATCTAAATGCAGAATCATGAGATAATGATGATATATATTTGTACAGTATATTTGTATTAATATAGAAAAACTTGCTATGTATAACTGAGTGGACCCAGGGTTGGCGCCAGGGGAGGGCTAGGGGGCTACAGCCCCCCCCCCCATCGGAGGCATCTAGCCCCCCTGTCGGAGGAAATTCTGGGTCCTTGTCGGAGGAAATTTGGCAAAATAACGCACGGAAACACAATTTTTCAGTCATTTTAGCCCCCCTGTCTGAAGCTCCAGCCCCCCTGTCGGAAAATTTCTGGCACCACCCCTGATGGACCTCTCCATTACATTGGTTTTTGCCCTTGCCCATGGCAGCAGTTCCATTTGACTGCAACAACATTTGACCCTATTTCCAATCAACAACAATGTTTACAAGAAACATATTTTCTAGTCAACAACAATTTTCACTAAATAGACTTTGCAAAGAGTAGGAATAAGGTTGCCATGGATCGGTTTGAGAATCTAAGTCTGCTGAACTGTACTGTGTATTCTAGTCAAGGAAAGATGTCTTCAATTGTTTCAGGAAGAACTTGAATGTCATGTCAATCGTTCTGTGATCTCCTGGGTGATTGTTAATAAGGTGGCAAAAGCTCAGATCACTCATGGGGGAAGTACAGTAATGTTTTACAAAGGAGCTCATTCACATAGAACGTTAAATTTTATGGATGTAGCAAGATTAACTAGGAGCAAAATTCAGAAATTTTTAAAACCAATTAAGCATTAAACACTTCCTATGACAAGCGTGCTAAAACAACCATCCATTTTGTGGCAGGCACGCTAAATCGCGTGCACTTGGTCACTTTGGAAGATCTCTTACCAATCTTTAGCAAATGCCTTAATTAGATCCCAGAGGATCTTTTGCAATTATTTTGTTTTCTATTTTTAAAGCTATGAGCTAAAGCTATATGTTTAAAGCTATAAGTTTCTGAAAAAACTCAAAACGATCAAAAACGCCGATCAATTTTTTGAAGGCTCGACAGGAATATACAAAAAGATTGTCATACTGTAATTTAACGTTAATCTTCTGCACTGCGTCATTTCAACGACTGGCCTGTTTTGACATTGTGTAGCGGAAGTTGTAACAAAGTACCACGGCTAAGCAACCGTTCCCTTGTCGCCCTGGGGGGGGCAACTTGACTTTCAATTGCATGGGGGTGTGCACGCTAAGAAATAGTGTTTTTCACCCGACTTTAGAATTTATCCTTCGACATGATAGCCCGCTTTAGAAAAAATCGGCGAAAAGTACATTCCAAAGCGCAAAAAAACATAGGAAAACAATGAAATATCAACCAGCTTAGGAAAATTTGCCTTCTTTTGGTATTAGAAAAAAGAGGCGACAACGATACCCGATCAGAAATGCACATCCCGTCAACGAAATGTGTTAAGCACTCCACCTGGGCCTTGTCACAAATTAAACAAATCCTGTGCATGCTGGGCCTCATGACACAATCCATGTTTGTCTCTTTTAACCCTTGGCATAAAAATGCAACCGTCAAAGGATAAATTCAATGAATTTACAAGAGCATTTAGACATTTCTTTGTCTCATGGAAAGTGGTTTTCCACTTCTCTAACAGACAGAATTAGCAACACTTGCTTGGTCATACTGTAGTTGGCAAATACAAGTGCCGTTATAACTTAAAGAGTAAGGTGGGTAAACGGAACTTTGACAACCGATGCAAGGCGTTTGGTCGAGGATCGACTAATTGTTGCTTGCTAAAGTGGCGTCGAGAGTAGCTTCACAATATTGCTCCCAGAAAATCCTTATTCAGAAAGTTGGACCTTGTTGAATTGCAGACCTCAGATTTGTTCCATGATTTAGGAGCCTGTTGTTGCCTTTCCTGACCATCAGACCGTCAAGCGTAGCCACCCAGTTATTTGCGGTGTGCGGTTACTTATGCGGCAGATAACGGTCAATGTGCTTGGAAAACATTGCTTAGATTGAATTTCTTTCTCATAACTCCAGGGTCTTAATTTGCAATATAATCTACCGTCTGTTCCAAAAGAAAGTATACAAATATGGTTTAATCTAGCAGCCATATGAATTTAGCTTTAATCAATGGCTGATCTCTTTCACATTGTTCATCGATAGCCGGAAGGGGGGGGGGGGTGGGACTCCTATTGGGGGATTGGTAATTGGTATACATTTGCCTGCCCGCTGCCAGGACTATGGGTCAATTTGCAATATTTTGCCCTGGTTATGGGTCTTTTTTTGTAAATTTGGCCCTGGCTATGAGTCTGCTTTACGGAGATTTGCCCTGGTTATGGGTAAATCTTAGCAACTCATAGCTATTTTGAAATTTTATGACGAAAAAACTTTCATGAAAAGGAGTTCAGCTCCACTAATAATACGAGGCGTAATATTTTCAAGATAGTTGTCGAAAATATTGCCCTGTTTATAGGGTCCTATTTCAAATGTCGCTCTGGTTATGGGGACTTACTTTCAAAATTTTGCCCGGGTTATGGGTCCTAATTTTGAATTCTCAAAGGCACAAATTTATCAGACCCCTTATAGGAGTTGCCCCCCCCCTCACTCGCTCGATAGTTAGCTTGAACATCGGTTCCTCATTTGATGGTTTTGGTGTTTTGAGAGCAGTGGTATTAATATAGAAAGCTCCAGGACAAATTCTTAGATCACAGCGAATAAATCGATGATTGCCTTGATTAAATTTGAACTACCGGGGGTGAGCCAGAAAAAAGTTCCCACTTTTGAAAATTCGTACCATCAAGAGTACTGCACAGATATGAATTCTTTAACTTGTAGTTAAAAGCACAAAGATCGAAGTATTTTTGTGATTTTTCTCGCCTTCTCACGAACACTGGAATTTTATAAGTGAATTCAACTTTACGAAAATTCCATGGCTGCAAAATGACTGAAAAATGACCTAAAACATTGATCAAATCATAACGGACTCCTCACGCAGAACAATGAAGAAAATACCATTTCTCATGGCTGAGAGATATCCACTGCACATTTATTGCCATGGGATTGAAAATCTTTAGTATTTGTTTGAAAATTGACTCTTGAGAGAGGTACAACGCCAGTTGCGTGTTGTTCTGTGTAAAGAGAGTCCTTACAATTTGCTCGATGTTTTCGGCCCGTTTTCAGTCATTTTGCATCCATGGAATTTTTGTAAATTTGATTGACCTATATTTCCAGTTTTTTGTTATTTGTTTTTCAATTTCTTTTGAGTGGGCTTGTCAGGATTTCTAGCTACCGAAAGCTAATTTAGGCCCACTGTGCATGCCGCATCCAGGCATGGGACCCCTAGTGTAACGTCCCTTCCGAAGGACGACGAGGTAAGTTGTGAGGTCAGGCCTCCGAGGTCACCCATCCGGAGTTTGACCCCACTCGACCGAGCTTAACTTCAGTTACCTGATGAGAACTGTTTAAGCCACTCGGCCACTCACCCCGCATAGGAAGGCGAACAAAATCACAAAAATACTTCGATCTTTTGGCTTTTAACTACAATTCAAATAATTTAAATCTGTGCAGTACTCTTGATGGTATGAATTTTCAAAAGTGGGAACCTTTTCTGGTTCACCCGGTATATCATATATCACGTTCTGTTTGCCAAGTCACACACTGGACAGTTTCTTAATTTTTCTTTAATTTCAGGAATAGGATCAGTGTTCAATTTAACTATCTTGAGAGTAATTAACCATTGATCAAAGCTTACCTCACATCGTTGGAGGCAGCCAAATATGAATCCTTTTTTCCGGGAAAACCGGTACATATGTGATCTGAATGCTCCACGGAATGCAATACGTGGGATGAAAAACCAAAATTAAAACTCTATTTTCATATCAAGTAGATGTGAATCCTTTCTGAAAGATGCCGACAATGTTTTTAATAAGAAAAGTGAAGACGATGAATAATGTTTCGTACGCATCAAAATTATCGTATGTGTACTGGGTGTCCCAAAAAATCGCGTCCCAAAAAATCGTGTCCCATTGTGTGGTGGCAGTAGAGAAGCTATGTAGCGATGCTCTGCTCACTTTTTATGCAGTTGCGTAGGTCTGGCTTTAGCTTGAAGTTTGCAAAATAAGTGAAAAGTAGTTCCTTAAAAAAACCACTTCTATTGCTCTCCAGCAATATCAAATTCAAGTAATGTTTGATGAATATTTCTAGCGCCTTGTTCAAACTTCCTCTATATTTTAAGAGGTTGGCATTGTGATGCTTGACCATGGGATAGGCTTGGAGCAAGTGTGTAAAGCGGAGGAGCTTTGTAATGAGATATTTTGATACACTTATATAGACATAGATAATATAAAAAGAAATTCTATTTCTGCAAGGTTGTTTGTTCGTTTGCAATTTGTTTGTTATTACCATTGGTTGATAATTATTTACGCTACACAAACAATTCGTTCGTATGATTTCTACGTTTTTGTGTTTCTGGATGCTTAGATAACAAAGTTTTCCAGCAGTTGGATTGTCATGAGATTGAATCGCTTGAATAAAAATGGCTATTTTCTGTGTCGCTGTCTTCAGAACTAGAAGTAAAGAACTGAGATTTCCCTATGCGGTCAATGGCGTGACCAAAAGTGGGGATGGGGGTAAATGCCCCCATTATCATTACTATTATTATTATTATTATTATTATCATTATTATTATTAACTATTTATTTAAAGTAGGAATATACATAAGTAGCAATAGAAAAGCTAATTCAAGCCTACTACAAACTAAATTTTTTTAAAAACCGAAAAAAATCTATAATTCAGAATAAATAGCTATGAATATACATATGTACAGATTTTTACCATGCTTCTACAGAATTTACAATGTTTCCTTTTAAAATTTTCGATGTGAAATTTATCCATTTCTGTAAAAATATAGTTCTCGCGATTCTTTCAAAAACGGGTAAAATGCAGTAGGGCATGAATTTTTGAGAAGTGACTGGGAGAGTAAAGGTTGGCCTTTTTTTGACCTTTCATGGACCAAACTTTGTAAATGCTTCTATGTTGGGGGCAGGCAACATTGGATTGTGAGGAGCGTTCTTTGACAGTAACGGGTGTTTGCACAAAAGTTTTCCACAGGGTGATGACTGATAAAAGACTTACAGAAAGAGGAATTTCCAATTTCGCTCTAGTAAAGATGAGATAGACTCCATGGGATGGAGACAGGCATTCACGGTCAAAGAAAATGATGCCTACTCGTAAATTTTGCTAGAGATGATAATCTACGCAAATACTGTCACGGATGGCAAAAAGTTCTATTTTACCACCGGTTTACATGGGATCAGGAGAAGCGTTCCGGGCAAAAGTAGATGGCTTGTCCCCAAAAATCCCGTATCAAAGTTTGTACTTCTTTTTAGCATATCCGTTATTTTCTGTTTATTGCAGGTTGTCTCCTAAAACTTCTACTCCGTATGTGTGGCTGCTGTGGAGGAGCTGCAGCTTCAATTGTATCGGTTTTTACACAGTTGCATAGTTCAGGTTGCAATTTAGAGTTTTAAACCTTGTTCAAGTCCAGCTGACAACTGGGTGCTGATTTCTGGGACAGGAAAGGCAAAATAAAAGGTTCCTTCAAAAACAGCACTTTTATTGTTCTCCAGCAACGTTCACATCAAATAACTTTTCTCGTGTCATATTCAAATTTTCGCTTCATTTTTAAAGGAGTTTACAGTGTTATCTTAAAGACAAACAACATTAATAACCTTTTTAAATTCAGAAAAAAATTAAGATACAATGAGAGGACAGGACCCTTCTTTGAAAATTTACTAAATTCTGACATTGCTGGAGGTAAACAGAAGTGGTGTGTTGAAGTAAAATTTTGACCATCCTTCGCCCTAAGGCAGCAACTTCTTTTCAGATTGACTCAAACAAGACCTCAAGCTCTCAGTCGAAGTCTGACGCCTGACTCACAAAATATGTAAAAACCGAGACAATTGAAGCTACAGTTCCTCCTGGTTCCTCCGCAGTACAAGGGGGTCTATTACAGGATGCCTCAATACCACAGAATCGCCAAAATTGTCGTTCTTACCCGTGAACCGCGAACAATGTTCTCCCATAAATCGTGACCGTCAGTCTTTTTCAGTACGATGAATATTCTTCTTTAGGATAGCTGTTTCGTGCAAATGAAGTAGGAAACCCGAGGAAATTTATGTGACTCTACACGTTCCCTGGGTACCAGAGCCTCAACAAAATTCTTTTTTTGAGGCTCTGGTACCCAGGGTACTCTACAAGTGTCGATGACCGATTTGTAGCTATGCGGAGACTTGATAGATAATAAGTCTGGTAATGGTTATCCAGTAAAAGCAACGTAAAAGGTAACTTGTCGAGGACAGAACTAGCCTGAGATAAGGCTCACTTTGGTAAAAAATTAAAGGACAGAACAACCACGTTCCACTATAATAATAATAATAATAATAATAATAATAATAATAATAATAATAATAATAATAATAATAATAATAATAATAATAATAATAATAATAATAATCACTTTCTTTAAGGTTGGCGTGGTAGATAGCACTAGGCTAATTAATGCCAACCATTATTGAATACAAACATTAGATATAATCAATAAACCTAAATGTAACCTAAATTTACAATAAAATCCTTACACAATCTACAGTTGCATGAAAAATTCCAAAACTTAATTTCTTTTTAAAATACTGTACAGATCGGGACTCTTTTATATGCAATGGTAAATCTCGCCAGAGATTTTGCCCCAGGAAACTCACAGTTTCTAACCCATATGCTGTGGTCCTAGGTCTTCGTGCATAGATGTTGCTCGTAACTCTTAAGTTGTAAAGTATTTCTCTCTCCGCAAAAATTTCTTTCATAAAGCAAGGATTCAAATTCATCCTTGTTCGGTAAATTTCAGTGACCAGCAACTGCAGATTTCGTTGATGAATAGAGACTGAATGATCTGTAATTAACAGTTCTTCAAAACTTGAGGTCCGATCATGGTACGCTATTCGTAATGCTCTTTCGTGAATGTGGTTAATCTTTGCGTTAACGCGTCTATCATGAAACATCCATATCAATGGACAGTAACTAAACTGTGACATTACAAAAGCCCTCATGACTGTCCTAGTTTTTTCCTTAGGCATGTACGTCGAGGCCCTAGCAAGAGCATGTAGCTTTTGGCTTGCCTTCGTACACACCATGTCCACGTGTTGTTTAAAATTTAGCTTTTGGTCGATTACAACGCCCAACAATTTTTCTTCTTTACTCTCTTTAATGACAGAGGAACCAACTTTTATTGAGATTTCTGTTTCTTTCTCGCCAAACACAAGGAGATGGCATTTCTCTTCGTTTAATTTCATACAGTTTTGTGCGAACCAATTGCTTAGTTCAACAGTATCATTTTCTAGCTTTAAAATAACTTCCTGTAACTCTTTATGAGAACAATAAATTGTCGTATCGTCTGCATAATTACAGATTTCAGTCTCATTCAACAAAAGGAAAATGTCATTTATAAATATATTGAAAAGGAGAGGCCCTAGGACTGATCCTTGTGGGACACCTAATTTCATTTCTTTCCAAGAGCTGAATGAACCACTTATTTTGACTCGTTGCCTTCTACCTGCTAGATAACTGTGAACCATCTTTATGGCGTTTTTACTAAAGCCGTATGCGTTCAATTTAGCAAGCAAGAGTTCATGGTTGAGACAATCGAAAGCCTTGGATAAGTCCATAAGGACTGCTCCGACAAAACCTCTATTGTCTAAGGTTTTCTTACAAGTCTCCACCAATTTCAGCAGGGCATGCTGGGTATTGTAACCCTGTCGATAGGCGCAAAGGTTAGGCGAGAGAAATTTGTTGACAAAAGGTAGCATTTGATTTACCAAAAGTCTCTCAAAAACTTTGGACACTGACGGTAATACTGTTATTGGTCTATAGTCTACTATAGATCTACTATTATTGGTCTACTATTATGAAGTAAGCGAAAAACGGTCAACCGCTTGTTTAAATTTCATTTTTTCTTAACCGCGTTGCAATTAGGAAAAAGTATACCGCGTTGATTTTCTTGCAAAAACATATTCCGCACCTAAAATATGGTGGAATCCGCCTAACCGCTACGCTATAAGAAAAATTAACGGTCGAAAATCAAAACTTAACTTGAAACCAGAAAAAGACAAGGAAAATTAAACTTTACGAACTGATTGCCTGGTTTTTGCAGTACGATGTTTCATAACTTTTGACTCGCCCTGCACACGTAATGTCTCCAAGGTATAGTCTGATGATAGGTGAGAAAATCCAGATATCTATTCTTTGATGTTAATTTCTTACTTTACTACAACTGCCAATAAATCTTAGAAATGAATAACTATGTTTTACGTTTAATAAATATACTTTTGCAAACATTAAGATGAGCTTCAGAAGCTAAATTCTATTTCAAAAATCTTGAGATCAACCTTGCATTGCAGAAAATCGACCTCCTAACTTGATGTTTAATTGATGAGGGAAGGGGAGGCCGAGGGGGGGCATTTATTTGACATCACTCTCTGCGCCACTTGAAGGCTTTTGAAGTAAGAGCCCTTTGCTCAAATGCTGCGAAAAGTTTGCACAGGTTTTAAGACTTTTGAAACAGACTGATGCTCCTAATTATTCAATACATTTGCTCACATTCGCTGCTGTTTCTATTCGTCTCTTTTCCAAGGTAGAAATAAGTCTTTTATGCTGTCATATAATCCTCGTTGGAAGAAATTGTCTCTGTCTCTATCATCATCTCTTTTCCATAACGCCAATGGAATGTTTTCATCTGAAGGCAAAAATACAGTGTCAGAACAATATTCCCACAACGTCATAAAAATCCTACAAAATGCAACTAAAACAGCCCAATTCCTCACTGACTAGATGAGTCCCCACCATTGCTTACATGAGCAAGTATACTTACTAGGTCATGTCAAGCTGACAATTTAATCCAGTGATGTAAATTTAGCTTTAATCAATGACTGATCCCTTTCAAAATAATCCTGAATAATTAACTTGTACACTCCTCGTTTGATGGTTTTTTTTCTATTGATTATATATCATTACAATAACATTATTACTTTCTACCATACAAATTCTAATACTGTACTACACTACAGGGACGATACCATGGGGAGCGAAAAGATAATGACTACCCCGTGGCCAATAAGAAGACACGCAACATTAAACTAACAAACAACTACACTACGATTTAAGAACTAAAGAATATTGTGTTAGATTCCGTCTGACATTAGATGTCTGGTCAGGGTTTCAAAGAAATAAAATGTGGTCACGAGCACGAGTCGTTCGTGATGTTGAAAAGGTAAGACTGCCTGACATCTAATGTGAAACAGAATTACAAAGAAAAAGAACATTTACTTTAAAGGACTTGGTGGCTGCTTGGTACGGACGTTGCAAATGATTTAAATCAAACCGACCAGTTTCGTGGATGAAGTTAATTCGATTATATTTCTGTTCAATTCATTAGAAAGGTCTTGATCACAATATAATGAAAGCTGTGTCAAAGAATCTTTTGAAAGATCGGTAATTTGCCTAAATGGTCGTATGAATTGAACAATTCCAGCGAAAAGATCTCGATATTGATCATCAAAAGAAGGGCAGAGCAACAGAAAGTGCTCCGTATCCTCAATGCCATCGCTTGTTGGGCACATTGGATTTATTGTATCCCTAAAATTATGCTTGAATTTGTGGAAATTCAATTTGCTGAGACCAACCCTGAGTTGGGTAAGATAGGATAATCCTTTTGGATCCTTTTGATGGTTTTGATGTCTTGAGAGCAGCAGTATTCATATTAAAAGCTCAAATATGTGTCCACATCTAAGCCAGAGTTGGAGAACAGCGAATAAATCATTGATAGTCTTGATTAAATTCGAACAATAATAGATCATATCCGGGCTGATACCAGCCATGACTGTCTTGGGGGTGAAGAACCAAAATTTTCCGACGATAAAACCATCAACAACAACAGCAACAACGACAGTTGTATGAACATATGTTAAATCTATGCATTATATGACCGATTTAACTCCTCAGTTACTGAAATTTAGCAATATTTCGCATTCCGACCTTGAAATCAACGAAATTAGTATCAATACAAAATATGCTGTAAATTCAATAATTTTCTGTTTGGATTCATTTTTTTAACGCTAATAAATTCATGTTTTTATGCATTGTTTCGCCTTAAAATCCAGCAAAACTAATCATTTAAATCACAACTAAAGAGCAAATTTGCCGACAAGTTGTCTCCTGGGGGTATGGGGGGGTTGGAGGGGGGTGCTTCGCCATTTTAATTGCCAAAACATTCATCAAATCGACCAAATCACTTATGGCTTTAAGAAGAGCAAAAGGAAGCTAGATTTTCGGGAATTCTTCATTGATATTAAAATAACGTATTCTAAATTACGGATGAACTCTCAAAATTAAACTAAACTCTCAGTTGGTTAATGGAGAACTGTAATTTTTCAAATCTGTGTTGTTATACCGGGTGAATGAAAAAAAATTACACGTTTGCCGGGATGTGAAATAAAAAGTATGAGACCGATATTCAAAATTCAAGTGTTAATCTATCAGTCAAAGGCTAACTTACACGAGAAAATTTTTGTTTGCTAAAATCACTCATCATTTAGGCCTATAAGGTAGGATAATGCTGGTAAAGGCAAGTTTGGGACCGATGATTCCATATTCCATTGAGTTCCATGATTTACTTGCTATCCAAATTAAAGTTCTATTTCTGAAACTGACAATGTAAACTTCATTGCCTCATAAATCATGGATCAGAATGGAACGTGGAATTCCGGGTTCCCATACGAACCCCTTACAGGCATTTTTCTAATTGTTGGGTCTTAAACATGTGTGATTTTACCAAACAAAATTTTTTCATCTAAGTTAAACTTTGACCACGGGCGATTCGGACACTGTAGTTGTGCTTTCTAAACTAACGAAGAAACAATAATTATTTAATACTCACCCCTGGCAAGCAACGTTTGTATTCCGGTCAAACATCGTGGTCAAACATCGTGGTTTGATTTAGGCCCTCCTCCTTCAAATTCTGAAAATTCTGAATCCCAACTGCAACAACAAATCGCCTCCCTAGCTTACCCTAACGAACTGCCCTCGCAGCAGCTAGGGAGGCGATTTGTTGTTGCAGTTGGGATTCAGAATTTTCAGAATTTGAAGGAGGAGGGTCTAAATCAAACCACGATGTTTGACCACGATGTTTGACCGGAATACAAACGTTGCTTGCCAGGGGTGAGTATTGAATAATTATTGTTTCTTCGTTAGTTTAGAAAGCACAACTACAGTGTCCGAATCGCCCGTGCTTTGACTGATAGATTAATATTTTAGTTTTGAACATCGATGTCATACTTTTTTCCACAGTCGGCCAAATGCGTAAACCTCTTTTTGACTCACCCCCCGTAGTTTTCACACTACGATGTTTCAAAGAGTACATTTTTCTGAGCCATGCATGAAGCACTTGTGTAATAAAGTCTACATCCAAGGTACTTTGCGGGGTGAGTGGCCGAGTGGCTTATACAGTCTTCGTCAGGTGACTGAAGTTAAGCTTGGTCAGGTGAGGTCAGACTCCGGATGGGTGACCACGGAGGCCTGACCTCACAACTCACCTCGTCGTCCTTCGGAAGGGACGTTAACCTAGGGGTCCCATGCCTGTATGCGGCATGCACAGTGGGCCTAAATTAGCTTTCAGTAGCTAGAAATCCTGACAAGCCCACTCAAAACAAATTGAAAACAAACAGGGTATAAAATTTCTTTCAAATTAACTATAAAGTCAACTGTGACTCTGTGACCTATGAAATTCTCCTATTTCCGTTGCATGCGCAAAATTAACAATGATCTGGCAATGAAACTTCAAGCTGATGATAACAAGAGAACCCTTAAGATTTGACTATGGCATCAGATCTATGGCAACCACCAAAGAGACATTTTCCTTCAGGAAAAATTCTCAGAAAGCGTTAAAATGTTTCATGGCAGTCTTAATTATTTGATAGAAATATAGCATCTGAAATCAAACGTTCTTTTCATCGTCATAAAAATGTCGAAAATTATACTGACCTTTAGTTTTGCTTTTTGACCAAGCATCTTCGAATTGGTTTAATTCACCTGCATAATAATCATAATGTTAAAAACATTCTGCAACATGATGCAAATAGTCATAACTTATTGGACAATGATAAAGATATTCTTGAAAATCGCCTTAAAGTTCTCTAACAGGATTCAATGATGGTTCTGTCTTGTACAGGACAATATGAAGCCTGTGCAAACCGTGCATGTAGCCTGCGTGCAGACTCGCCTGGCTCCTTTTCAGAGAGGTTTCTCCTCCAGTAGAGTCTGCGAACCAGCGATACAAAGGGACTCTGCTAATATCAGCACAGGCAAATTTTGCCAAACAAATCCCAATCGTAAGGGGGCGTGTTGATTGTCTTATTAGGCTGTTTTAGCAAGAGGACGTTAGTCAAGAAGATGCCAAGATTAATCTTTTGTTAGAGGAAATAGATTACAACGCGAAATCAACTTCAAAACTTTTGCAAGTCTCAAGAGACTTCGCTTACGCTCTATTCTGAAATTGACAACCTGAAAAGAGTACTTTTGAAGGCAGCCCCTCAAGAAAATAACGTCGAGAAGGGAAGCTAAATTCTATGTGAGCATATTCATAAGCGACAGAAATGCAAGAATGCAAACCAATCTTAAGGATTTTTTCTGTCTGTGAGCAGCTTTCAGGAAAGAAACGTCTTGAAGGTTTGCATGCTCCGAAAGCCTTACAAGCATCTGCATTTTCACATTGTATAATCATCGTAGAATTGTAAAATAGTTTAGAGTAGTGTAATTGGTAATGTGTCTAGTAAAGTTTTAGAATGAATATTCAACAAAAATAACAATTTGCAATATCTGATTGAACACTGAGCATGTCTAATCATTTTTAGAATTTTTCTGGTTGAAATTGGTTACTCTAGTCAGATTTTACAAGACAGTTTCTAAAGTACGTCGATTTGAAAAAACCTTCAAAAACATACTAAAATCACGATCCAATTTCCTTGACTCGCAGCAGTGTCTCGAACACCTTTTCGCATGTGCTATCCTCTTGGGAGGATGATGGTCTTCCACTTGATATGAAATAACTTATTAAGGAGAATTCCTTTCTTATAAGAGGACAACATACTATACAGGAATTAGTAATTAAATATGAGCAAATTACTGAAGCTAACTGAACATATCGGCAGTCAAACAAAGACAGCTTTCAATACTATTGCTGTGATATCCAGGGAACAGCATTTTCCTAAATACTACAGGGCATCTCAAAAAAATTGTTTGACGTTTGATTAAATACTAAAAAATAACGATACGCTGAATGGACTTTTGGTCAAATCACCCATTTCCTGAGATTTTAAATTAATTTTTAAAACAAGGATCTTGCAAATGCGATAAACAATCATGGGGTTACAACCTTTTGAAGTTCAAGTTTGTGCGAAAGCTGAAACCAGAGGCCTCAAAATGGCATTTTTGGTAAAAGTCCCATAGGCCGTCGTTTCTGTCATTTCTCAATTATTTCAGGGCGAACCAAGTGGTATTCAAACAGGTCAGTCTCTCGCCTATTTTGCTTTGAACCACTGTTTTTGGACTTATGCAATGTTCAGGAAATTTTGAGAATGATCGCAAGAAATAATTTACTTTAGAAGTCGTATTTGGTTTGCTCTAATATCAACGAAAGGTATGACATTGGATAAACTTCTCTTACCTCCGTCTTCGAGCTTTTTGCAATAGAAGTAATAATTTTGTCTCTGGCTTCAGCTATCGCATATTTTTGATCCTCGAGAGCTCGTAACTCAGTGAATTTTCAACCGATTTGCACGATTTTAGTCTCTAAAATTATTTCATAATCTTAGGAACAGGGTCTATCAGCTGCCAAAGTGGACAAAAGTCAAACAACACCATATTGTATATCAGCATTGTATATATATTATGTTGCAAGGAGAATTTGTTATTTTGTCTTCATATATACATTCAAACTGCATTATATATTGTGAAATTCAAAATATATAATGTGGAACTCAAAATTTATAATGTTGAATGGTGTATAAATCGTGTTCAAAGTGTAAATCGTGTAAATTATATAGATCGTGTTCAAAGTATAAATCAAGTTCACATAATATAAATTGTGGTTTGAATATATTGAGTTTGATTATCGTAATTATCGTACTTATCGTAATTATCGTACTTATCGTGAATATCGTACTGCAAATGTAAAGCACTTGCGCCATTTACTTGCGCGTCGGCAACGAATCCACAAGGCCTTGTGAGCCCCTCAAAGACATTGAGGAGACCACTGGCAAAGATGGATGATCGGCCCACCATGAATTATAACAGTATCGTTAATAATATCATAAGTCATCCTTCTTTTCGAGAGACTCTGAACAGAATATTGGATACTCAAACAGGCTTACAGTCGCCTTCAGTTTCCTCGAATGAGGCACACTCTCATCAGGGCCAGGGCAGTATTCAACATAGTATAGATGTCCAGGAAAAACAACGAATTAGGCCTTCTGGAGGGCCTAGCCGATTTCAAACACCTGCTGAAGAATTTCGTGAACTCTTCAACAGAGGAGGTTCGTCAGTACCAAGATCAAACTATTGTCGTGGTCGGAGCTATTCTGCAAGTGGCGTTGGAAGAAGACGAGGGACAGGTCCATACAACAGGCCCAATGATAGGCTCAGATCAGCTTCAGCAACTTCTCGGCCTAGTAGTGGCAGCGTGGCGAGAGCATCAACGATATTCCAAACTAAGGAAGTTGTATTGTTGAACAGCAAAAGTGAAAGTGAAGTCCTGCGTGGTGCACAAAAGGCATCACTAATGGAGAGGGGAGTTCTTACAATTTGATCAATGTTGTAAGCCCTTTTCCACTCATTATGCAGCCGTAAAATTTTCGTAAAGTTGAAATTTACCGACACTCCTGGAGTTTTGGAAAGATAGTGAGAAAAGGCACAAAGATACTTCAGTCTTTCCCTTTTAAGTAGCATTTGAATCTTTCAATCTGCGAAAAACTCTTGGTGCATTGAATTTTCAAACGTGGGAACTTTTTTCTGACACACCCGATATATATTTTAGTTGTAGAGTATATAGTATGTTGCTGTTTCATTTTTCTAGATTTGTAGGTATGGGTATCTTAATTGTAATTTTGTTAATTTGTAAAGTTACATGCCTGGTTGATCTGCATTTTGTTTGCGTATTGCCTTACTCATCCTGCTATTATTGTAAGAGCTAGTTCAAAGACGAAAGGTTGTCTCCTTATTTGGAGGGTAGGAAAATTTTCAAGGGGGAATGGAAATGCAGAGAGAGCGCCTAAAATCTCTTGCTGTACTATGCTCGGGAAAGTGTGATTACGAAGAGAAGTTGAATTTTCTGCAATCTGGTACCTTTTCCGACAGATTTACTAAGAGCTGATAATAATATTTTGATCATTTTGATTGGCAAGATGCAATTACCACCCATTTCAGACAATACTTTTCGACGAACAGACCAAAAAATCAGCACTCATAAATCAAATCAACGTTATCTATCAAATTAAAGAAAACCAGAGGCAGGAATGTGTCCTAAAAACTGGTTTTTACGACAGAAGTTTGTTGCTTCCTCTTGGCGACGCTGTATTGTGCAGACATGAAACTCGAAACTGCCTGCGTAGGGGTATTTTAGGACAAAAAGTGCGGCAGTGTTAATTTGAAGCTTTTCTTACCATAGCGAGTTTGGTGCTGGTACACTGTAAGTTCTTCTTATGATGCTAATAGATCGGTGTAACGCACGACTCACTGGATCGATCGCATTTATTGCATCTCGTATCCTCTGCCGCTGAACATTAATGCCTCTTTGTCGGCAAGCACCTATTATGTAGGATTCTCCGGCATTTGGTAGTATCTGCAATACATCTTTGACTATTTGCTCCAAATCTGCTTGCATTATTTCCGTATAAGTACTTCTTGGCCCCGTTCTTTTAGATACATTCAAACCCAATTCAATTCGACGGCGTTGTATTGTCTTTGTAGAGACAACTAAGAATGATGCGACATCCTTCCACGAACGGTGAATATCAAAAAGCCTTTCCATTTCGTCCTTACCAACTGCAAGCCGTGGCCGTCCAAGTACATCATTGCTTTCTTCTACACTCCCCGTGGCAGCTTGCTCATTCAAATTCATCACATAATCCTCATCTATGGCAATTGCATCTTGAAGGTGCGCATTTAAAGGCAGGATGCTGTGAATCAGTGATCTTATTTCCTGTGTAAGGCCAAACTCAGCATTCAGTTCTTCGCATCTGCTAACGATCACGTTCAAAACATTTAAAGAATCTTGGATTTTCATGCTAAAGTGCTCAAGGATATTTAAGTCATTGCTGAAGGCGTGCCTTTCTGCTTGCTCAAGTAACGTCGGAAGTCCAACAAAAAACTGTTCTAAAACGGCATTGGACGACATTCTGCAAACTGTTTGTGAATAGGCCAGAACTCCAAGCACCCGCTGCTAACGCACGTGAAGCGATTGCCGACGCGCAAGTAAATGGCGCAAGTGCTTTACATTTGCAGTACGATATTCACGATAAGTACGATAATTCCGATAATCAAACTCAATATATTCAAACCACAATTTATATTATGTGAACTTGATTTATACTTTGAACACGATCTGTATAATTTACACGATTTACACTTTGAACACGATTTATACACCATTCAACATTATGAATTTTGAGTTCCACATTATATATTTTGAATTTCACAATATATAATGCAGTTTGAATGAAGACAAAATAACAAATTCTCCTTGCAACATAATATATATACAATGCTGATATACAATATAGTGTTGTTTGACTTTTGTCCACTTTGGCAGCTGATAAGGGTCGTCTTTCCATGAGCCTGTTCATGTTGTCCTTATTTTTCAATATTTAATCAAACGTCGAACATTTTTTAGAGACACCCTGTATAAGTTTTTCAGACTTGTACAGAAGCAACGACAGTGGACCAATGAATATGACCTCAGCAATCAAACAAACCTTCATCTAAATTCATAAGGTCTTCTTGGACTTCCTCATTTCCTGTCGTATCTTTAATTGTGGTCTTTTTGTGAGCCTGATCGCCAATCTTTCGTATTACAGTTACCTACAGCGAAAAGGGAAAACCATGGTTTAAGCAATTCACCAACCATCACCAGCAATAATCTTGGACAAAATAGTTGGGTCAAGTGAATTGCACCCTATCAATCTTCCTTTTCGTTCGTATTTAATTTCCGTGATTTCAAAATTACCCTATAAAGCCTGACATATTCTGCACTTCAAGAGGCCTATTACGTAATAATAATTGCCCCTTTGCATATTCTCACAATGCTCACTCTCTGGAAGCATAGCTTTACTCGAACCGTTGTTATGCAGACTCAGCATAGACATATTTACATGCCTCGACTAAAAGCTTCTCCAAAACTGCGAACTTTGCTCCGCAGTTCAGCTACTAAAGTTTTATTAAAGTAACATAGTAGGGTTCATACCGACCTCTTCGTTACCTTCTGAGTCTCTTACTGTTTTATGACTTTCAATTACCTGAAAAATAGAATCGTTATATTTGATATTTATTGGTCAAATTTTGCAAAGCAAGTATACTTAGTCTTCATTGGTAAACTTATAACCAATGAAAATTGTAAAAGGCGAAGATAAATATTTGGTTAAAAAGCAATTCTTGGTCATAAGGAAAAGACAGAGACGATGATTTTTGAAACACCAAAAAAACTAAATAGACTTGAATCAAAAGTGATGAAATCAACTTGAATGGTGTAGAAATCAATGGAACCTCTAACTGCACGTGCCTGTGGATTCATCTGGATCAAATTCTGAACTTTGAAGAACACTTAAAGGGCATATGTCACGTTAGCAATTGGTTACTACAACAAAGAAGTGTGAACTGGAACTCCATAGTTTTGTGAACTTTCATTTCTGTTTCACGAATTTTCATTGCAATGAAAATTCAGCCTCGATCCTGTGCTTTGTAATAAACAATAGAAAGAATTGTATCGTGTGAACCAATCAGGTTCATGACATATGTGCTTTAAAAAAATCTAAACACGAGCTGCTGGTCAGTTACAGTAAATCAACGGGGTTAAAAGCAAAATTAGCTAGGGAGATTGGGTAATCTTAATATAACCTATTGTATTTGATGTTTTTCTATCTATGAAACAAAAGGAAGATAAGTGGCGCATGCCGTTCTTTTGTGCTATGTTTAGATTATGTCGCTATATCACCATTCATTTAACCTACCGAAAACATCTGAGGCTTTGTTGACTCTGCAACTGCGGAACTGATTTACAGAACAATGGTAATGCCAACTCTTGGGTACTGCGGACTAATCCTCCCAGCTCGGTCTCAGTCACACAAGAACAGAATTGAAAGCAATGAGCACAGAGCCGGAGTTGTTGTATAAAATCAAATAACCCGAGGGGTAACGTAAGTACATCTAAAACCGATTACAACGAAATGTCTGTGATGTGAATACTTCATTTGGGATACACACGGAAAAAACATAAGAAATGAAGTTACCACGAATGAATACGGAATATGGACGAAAGAGACCATTTCTTGGCTGCAAAAGAATTCAACCACTTGCCTCTACAGGCAACAAAATCAAGTCTTACCTTATTTCTAGGCAGCTATTAGATAGGAATTTTAACAATATTTAATTGGAAAATTGTTGTCATATTTGTGCCTTTCTGTTGAGTATACAGGCTTCAGTTGCCTTTCTGTTGGTAAACTGCAAACTGCAAATTGCAGTTTCAGTTTCTTCATCTAAAAATCCCACTACATACAATATTGAAAATAATTAATAAATTAACATAAAAGAAAAATCACCACTAACTCTGATTAACTGAAAAATATCAACAATATGAATTAAAGGAGGGCAGATTCTGCAGCACAGCAGCACCAGCCACCACCAATCAACACTGGAACCCAAAGCAACCAGCCACCACAAATCTCCTCAAATTCCAACGTCAACCAAAGACAACCGATGCCACTGCCCCACAGAACCTGACACCGTGTAATATTAGCTCAACAATATAATTTAAGGGAGTTGTATGCAGGGGATTTTTTTTGTAAGAGGAGCTCTATCAGTAGTTAGGCTAATCGAGGAGAGGACACCCCTATTTCAAAAGTGACTACTGAAATTGGCAAATAGTTTCAGGGCGTTCAGTCAGTTTTCATAATTGAATGCAGGTTAATCAACGCACTGTCGTTCAGAGTATGTTCTTGAAAAATAAAACCACTCCATCAGATTGAAAGAAACAGTCTTATCTTTCAAAGAAATAGCCTAAATGCAAATTATCTGAAGTTTCAGCCATCTGGCAGTACAAAGAATAGAAATCAGTGGTGGATACTTTGCAAACGGGGCGGGGCGAAGCTATCGTTTCACTTAAAAGACATTGCTTACACCTATTCTTTTCAAACACTAAGTACCTGCTCTACACACATTGAAGGGGCGATCATTTTTGGTGCATCTGGCAGTCCAGAATATTCAAAATTGATCAAAGAATAACAACTTGGAAACACTATGATATATTCTTACCCCATCTGCTCTTTTCCTCGTGACAATACTTGAAAATTTCCCAAATGAGAATCCTCCAATCTGGGGTTGGTGAGGATCTTCTGTTGAGCTTTGCTTTTCGAGTATGTCATCCAGTTTCGATTTACCAGAGTACACGTCATTATCAAAATCTGTAATAAGATGGAAATCTCGGTACAAAAATCCAGCTTTATCGTGAAATTTAGTTAAAAAGCCACGAGGAACTAGTTCAAATAACAATTTCAAAGAAAGACCAGTGACAAATGAGTGTAATGTGAATTTAAATTCTAAACTAGTTTGAAAAAAAATACCGGGTGTCCCAAAAAAATTAATGGATTTTGTTGGCTCAAGCGATGTGAATTTAGCTCAACGTGTTCCTCGATTGTTAACTGGAACAAAGGTACATCGCTTGTTGGAATTGGTGCTTTGATACCAGACATATTGATCTTGAAATCTAAAATTTGCCTCTTCCTGCAAACTAGAGCTTTGACCATATGGCCTAAACAAATTCTTGAGGCACAACGAATAAATCAACGACACACTTGATAAAATTTGAACAATATTCGAACTTATTATATTCTGTTTCACGCCACCAGTCACCCAATGGGCAGTTTCTTAACTTTTTCATTAATGTCAGTTGTTTCTTTCGATGTGCTTCTTGAACTTACTTGAGCTATGGGTAGTTAGACACCGCAGTCATGTTTTAGTGTATATGCTGCAGCTGAGGAAAATCTATATGATTCTGCGAGGGAGGTTTGAAGCTTTGAAGTGGAAGAATCTTTCTTCATCCGTCTCTTATGCTAGCTCCTTCGTAGTAGCAAATAGCTTCATCCTCTGCAAAAGAACAAAGCGGCAATGAAGCACAACTGTGGTGTCTAGCAACCCATGCTTAGACCAAAAGGCCAAGGTTTGCAGGTAGACGTACATTTGAGCTTTCAAGATTAATATTTCTTTTTTCAAAACACCATTGCCAACAAACGAGGTGCCAATGCTTAAGTTTGTCGAGAAACATTTTGAGAAACTAAGACTGCGTTCACACGATGCCGGCACATTTTGAAAACGATGAAAAATGTGACGGTAGCAAAATTTGAGCTAGCGTTCACACGATGCCGGAACAATTTGAAAACTGTCGCAAATTTGCCGGTAAAAAGCTCGTTGCAAGACTTTGATGCCAAGTAAGTGTATCTAAACCCTAAGAATCGTTCAGTCTCGTTCCAAAAGCGTCTGAAAATGTTCTATTTTCATAATTCTTAAGTGTTTGCATGATGCCGTTTCCACAATGTGCCGATTAAAGTTCCGTTTACAAAATCTACCGTTTCAAAAATTTGCCAGCAAAAAATGTGCCGTTTTCGTGTAACAGGGGGCCTATCCGTCGAATTTTTCACCGTTTTCAAAATGTGCCGGCATCGTGTGAACGAAGTCTAAATCTGTATACCTCTCCTGGGATTTCCTTTAGTTTCGAAATCTTGAGGAGACAGCATGCTTAATACGTAAAGTTTCAATTAGCCAAAATTTTTTAACTTACAGTTTTGACTGATAAGTGAAACTATGAATAAGCCAAAGCTTTCTAGTGGTTATATCCTACTGAGCTATTGGTAAACTCACTAAAAAAACGCTGTTTAGAAGAGCTTGCGAAAAAATTGTCAGTCACGATCAGACTGTTTGCACATTTTTAGCTATGTACGCAGCGCTCGCCTCCGAGTAAGCAAGCCCATTATCGGAAAGAAGAAAGGATCAACAAAACGAAGAGTAGCACCCTGCCACAGCTGCAGAATTAATTACTCTACTCCTCTATTCAAATAGCATATGAAACATTCCTATGTGAAATGTATTAAAACATATGCCGTGCAAATGAGGTTTCCAGAATCTGGAAACCAAAGAGGCAAGCTTTTGCTCTTTGCTTCGCAGATCCCTTTTTCTTTTAGATAATGGGTCTAGTTGGAGGCCACACAACGCTGGAATTTTACGAGATTACGAAAGCAAACTCTCTTTTTGGCTGAATTTCGTCAAAACTACTAAATTGACGAGGGATGAGGGGAGACATTTGTTACGAAATGATATTGCAATGCTTACAAGGAATGTATTTTCATCGATAGTTCCTTGACAAAATAGTCTCTTGACAAAATAGTCCTTCGTTGCAGTTCAATAAACAAAGGCAACGTGATGTAAAGACGCAAGTGACTGGAAATGTTTAAAAAATATCGAATCTGTATTAACTACCGGGTCTGTTCTGTATTAACTACCGGGTCTGTTCTGTATTAACTACCGGGTGAGTAAAAAATTTACCCGTTTTGCGGGCTGTGGAATAAAAAGTATTTGACCAATATTCAAAACTAAAGTGTTAATCTATCACTCAAAGGCTTTCTTAAGCCCGCCGCACACGGAGAGGAAAATGCTCAGCAAAGTGGCATGAATGTCATTTTGCTCAGCAAAATTCTCGCCGTGTGCGGATGATTTTTGCTGAGGAAATACTCATTTGTGCAGCTGAGGAAAATATCTATCGTGTTTGATAATTTCTGCCATTCGTGCCAAAATTCTCACCGTCTGCGGTATCACTGAGAATTTTGCTCACTGCCTTGGCTGATCACGTGTTCATGTTGCCATGGCATCGACCAAAGGTCACAGGATTAGATCATGGACACGTGATCAGCCAAGGCAGTGAGCAAAATTCTCAATGATACCGCAGACGGTGAGAATTTTGGCACGAATGGCAGAAATTATCAAACACGATAGATATTTTCCTCAGCTGCACAAATGAGTATTTCCTCAGCAAAAATCATCCGCACACGGTGAGAATTTTGCTGAGCAAAATGACATTCATGCCACTTTGCTGAGCATTTTCCTCTCCGTGTGCGGCGGGCTTTAGATGACAAAATTTTCAAATGTGTTTGATTTTTAACTTAGATGAAAAAATCAAACATCTTTAAGACCCAACAACAATCAAAATGCTCGTAATGGGTTGTATGGGAATCGAGCATTCCACATTCCATTCTGGTCCATGATTAATGTAGAATTGAAGTTTACATGGCCAGTTTGAGATACTGAATTCCAATTTCAATAGAACGTAAATCATGGACCAGAATGGAATGTGGAATTTGTGTTCCCAAACATGCCCTTCACCAGCATTTTCCTAATTCCTGGGTCTGTAAGATGAGGGATACTACCAAAAAAATTTTCTCATCTAAGTTGACATTTGACTGATAGATGAACATTTCAGTTTTGAATATCAGTCACATACTTTTTATTCCACAACCCTCTAAACGCCTAAACATTTTTTGACCCATCCGTTACAGTTTCAAATGAAATAACAGTGAAGACTCACGTGCAGGTGATTCCCATAGGTGCGTTTAGGACACAACATATGTCTTCATGATTCGTGATTTGTTTGAGTATTCAGTTTCAGAACGGGTGTTGCTTAATTAATTAATGCATATGAGAGATGAACAAACATTGGTCTCTTTTCTTGCTCCACATTATTCAACAAAAACGAAGCAATTCAAGAAATTTGACACAAAATTCCAATTCAATTAGCTGTCACATGAATACGTCCGCGAATTAAACAACTGAAGTGTTTGTATGGGTCATTTTGCTTTATCGCAAATCTCATGGTATATCTAATTTGAAACAGACTTGAGTAAGCGTACCTCTATCCTTACGATCGTTCATGCTGGGTTTCTCATGTTGATTTCCAAATGGGAAAGTCCACGACCAATCGAGCTAGAAAAAAAAGGGATTGAAAAGAATTTAAAAACAGGGGATGACCACGCTTTTCAGCAGATGAATGAGTACCATTTCACACAAAAATCAGTTGCCAAGGATACTCTTGCATTTCTTCGCTGCAAGAATGGAAATAGACCAATAATATGTCGAATATCCATGCAAATGTTTTGTCTTCTAGTGAAGGAAAGTAAAGTTGGAAATGAATAGTGACTCATGGAATCAGTTACCGAGATGGATTCATGCAACTAGTTTGCCTGACTACGACTTGTTGCAAACATTTCTACTTACACATGTACATTTGATCAAAACAGTTTTCGAAAACAGAAATGAATTAAAATTGGTCTAGTCCTTAGAAGGGGCGTAGAACAGAACTCATCAGAAAGAGGTGCTAAAGGGTAGTTTTCAGCTCAACAGGGATCACTCATCCTGTTAGCTCGCTAAATCTGGCAGTGAAGCTTCTACTTTTGCTCCTTGTCTTCCTTATAAAGCAAAAGACACACGAAAGGTCAAAATAATTGATGGAAGATTGAAATATTTCAAATGGATTTGGCAATGTTGCAGACGAACAACCAAGCAAAAGATTGAAGGGAAGAAGTCAAAAGTTTCATGACCACAATCCTCGCCAAAACCCTTTTGACAAAACAGGAAAAAGTGGATTCCGAGAACAGTAACCCTACCCCTTTCTCCCAAGTCAGTATTGATGATACCTGTAACTTGGAAAATATGATGCAGTAGGTATCCTGATTCAAGACAAACAACATTGACCAGGGGGGCCAAGGGACTTTAGAAACTATTTCGGCTTTAATGGGAGGCATCGCGATTGTTTTACGAAAAAGCCTAGAAACGGTAGTTATGATAAGACGTTTTGGTGAGGATCGTAGCTGCTAAGGCAAACCTGCTAAGGCAAATATGTGGAAATTGAGAACATATTCTTAAAAGGATTCGCGATTTGTATATCGATATTCTTATTGTCATGACGACGAAGAACGATTACAATGAAACAGATTGCGGATACGCTGAACAGCCAAATAGACAGATCATTGTTTCGAAAGAAGGTTGTTTACATTACATTACCCTCCCCCTTTAACATTTAAAGTGAATAAAGCTCATTTGGAACATCCAGATATGAAGAATAGCACGTTACAAATAGGATTTCCAGGTTGTGCAATTGAAAGGACAACTTCATAGACTCTCAAGGGAAGCAAATTTGCACGGAAAACAAGGAGTCATTTCAAGCCGAAGTTCGAAAAACAATGGGCATATTGTGTTGCCGTTGCAGTCGCCGTCCGAGTTGCTAAAGGTCCCTAATAACAACAGCAAAACGTCACTATAATCTGATCCTTAGACGGTTGACTTTACAACTGGGCAGCTTGCTACTAGCTTGAGCAGAAAACCGAGGTACACGTTTTTTTTATAAGAAACTGGTTTATAAGAAACTAGTACTAAGATGGCCGAAATTTTAAGAAACTCTAGGACGTTGTCTGAGAAGTACTAAGAAACTTTTCAAACTTAAAAGCATTAATTTTATAGCAAATAGATCGTTGAACCTTTATTATGGGGCAACATTATCTAACCATTTGTGTCTTCAACATAACAGAACACTGTTTATTCGTATATGATGTTTTAAATATCAAGAAACATATCTGCAGCAGTGTTAGCGACCACATTGACAATTCATGCATTCAAAAAATAAGAAACCAATTAAGAATCTTTTAGTACTAAAATAGAGAAAAATTTCATGTTAAATTAAGAAACTTTTAGTACTATGGCCTGATCCTAGTTTCTTATAAGAAAAAAAACGTGTACCACAACAACGGTAAAAATCCAGTTGGAGTCTTGTAAGTAAAGGACGCATTATTTAATGAAAACTCTTTGAAAATGCAACGGATTTGTTTGATTGGTTCTTGTATGGTCTGCAAAATCGTGTTTTCAAAGTTCTGTTAGACCAGCAGTGCTGCCTGAGAAATCAACAACAAGGGAGGATTGTGTTTGTATGTTTAGACTACTAAATTGACCACCAAGTTTTAGCTTTTTAATCCTCAAAGGCTTTTTGCTCTTTGTTTTGAAGAAGAACTTGCAATCATACACGACGAGAGTGCGAATGTACGGTATTTGGTATCAAAGTGATCAAATATGGCGATGAACAGAATAAAAGCACAGCAGAATAGTACCATATAACCAAAGAATGCTTTTGGACACGTTTCTGAAAGCTTTTTTATCAAAAGATTACTCAGTCTAATACCCTCATTCACACTGCAATTTAAACCAGCTTAAACTAAACCAGGTTATCGAACGAATGGGGCCTTCTAATTGGTTAGTTCAACAAGTCCAATACATCTGATTGGTTGAAAAATAACCTGGAGTAGACAAAGCTGTTTTAACTGTGTCAGTGTAAATACAGTATAAGCTGGAAACTGTTTTGGTCTTAGTTTCTTATACAAACATCAATGGGGTTGGTTTGTACGTCAAAGTACAATCCAATCATTTTCGTGCATTAACCTTGTAATTGTGTAATAGCAGCATATTCTTCGCAATGAAAAAGAACAAGCCTTTTATTACCAGAACTTACCATAGTATTTGGTTTTCTCTGTATGTCATCATTATCATGTGGTTGAATCTAGTGTAACAGGAAAGATTTACAATGACCATCTGTTGTATTATGCATGCATGTTTCATTTTGCCATATATAAAAACATTTACAAGCTATTATACTAAAAAATAAAAGAAAAAGGTACAATGCAATAAAACATAAACTTAAAGGTTAAAAACGTACAGTAAAATACCCCTAATTAAAATGGCAGGGATAGTATCAAAGGGTTAATACAGCCTTACTTCCATGATGGTCCCCTTAGAGATGCTGGTACGATAGAAAAAAAGATGGAAGATAGGAAAAAAGGAAGGTATATACTGTAGTTGTCTTCAGTACAAAACACAGTTTATAAGACCAAACAAGGTTGGGAGAGATGATGAAGGGTCTTAGTAGAAGACGTATATGTCATCTTCCTCTTTCTGGATATTTTCGCAAAAATGTTCTTTTATTTTATGTTTGATTGTATTAGCATTGACTGCTGATTTTAAATCAGATGGCAGACTATTCCATACTTTTGACCCTAGATAAGATAGGCTTTTGACCCTTCCATTCATACCAGCATTGACATTTTAGTCATTAGAGTATGACGAGGCCTCATTCTGCCAGTTACTTTGATATTTTTCGTTTCTAAAATCTGCCATCTCAATAATTCTTGCGAGATCCGAGCAAAAAGACTGAATTTAGCCAGACAAAATTCTATAAGTAATTGAACGAGCTGCCTGTTCAATTAGATACTGCAAAACATTGTCACTTTGAAATTTCGGTAGCAGACAGTGTGCCATTTTTCTGACTTACCTGGTAAAAGCATTCAAAAAAATTCTCTAGAATCCACAAGAATTCCTAGGAAGGGAAATAGTGCAAATGTGCGCAAGGCGCGGCGCAAGGCCTGTCTCTGACAATTGTTTTTAGATTTCAACAGCATGATTTTTCTCACTATCATTATTCTACAAGTGAAACGCAAAAATATTTAACGAAAATTGATAGGCAGTATACTTTTAAACTTACTGGAAAACTTTCAATGGTGTGAAAACCATCTTCATATGGATTTTTCAGCATTTTGTCTCTTGGGGATTTATGTTCATTGTTCTGTCCATAATACTGCTCGTTTTGTCCTGAAGGTAGATATGAATAAAAAGTAATTAAACAGTATATTAGCAAGTTACTCTTTGAGTGAAAGGACTTACCGTACAGTAGGCTGAATACACTTGGGCAGTGTTTGTATTGCTTCGTCTGATATTTTGCCCATATGCTGATAAAAAATTTCACATTCTGATTGCAAAGTGGCTCTGCAAAGGAGTTTCGTTTTTGGCTTTACCATAAGAAAATACCTGAATACGTTTTAAATTGGTTTAGTCAATAAAAAGGCGCAGCGTTTGAAAAATGCTTACCCATATAACATTTCATATTACATTTGAAAAATATTATATGAAAAATACTATCAAACAATAATATTGAAAACTGTTTTGTTTTATTCATAATGTCTTATTAACTTCAGTCATTTACGTGGCTTCAATGGGCTACTCCTTCCGGTTGATATCCGGGAGACTTTCTGCAGAAAGTCCTCTCGAAAAACTTCAAAAATGAATGAACACGACGAGCGAAATTTCTCTTTCTTTCCTTCCTAGCAATAATGGCACTTAGGTGCATTCCTGTTTGGATTATGGAATCCCCTGAATAAGTCCTTCACCCTTAGGGAGACCGTTTCATTCCCCCATGAGGATAGCACATGCGAATTAATGAAGATAGATTTCGTAGAGAGTCTTTTGTAAAATCTGAACGGACTGACTTATTTCAGCCAGGAAAAAATTCTAAAAACTAATAATTTATCACGTTTAGTTGTTCAATGAGATAATGCAAAATACCATTGGCTACAGTATATATTCAGGGAGCAAGAGCCTTGCAAAGGTCGAGCCTTTTTTGACACACCCAGTATAACTGAAACAAGGTGCAACTTCAAATCAATCAGTTAAATAAATCTATCTTCATTAATAGACTAGGGTAGGATGGGGGTAATGTGAGTCCAAGCTGAGCGAAATCTCAAAATGCATAGCTGGTAAACAACAATGAAGTACCGGGTGTCCCAAAAAAAATGTTCCGGCGTTTGATTAAACGCAGAAAAAAAAGTTTTGAATCTGGCAATTTCAGATCAATCTAGTGAAATGCTAGACATTTCAACTTAAAGTTTGGCATATCTTAAGGAGAAGTTAGTAATCTGAAAACGAAATTATGAGCTCTGACATTCCAGGTTCATGTTCAAGGCAAAACCAGAGAGATTGTAGGCCTTCCTTCATCATCGCAATGAAGTGGGAATCTCCGGATGAGCAACAGATGACGAACAAGAGTTTTGCTCATGGAGCACATTCAAATCAAAATCTGAAAATCGAATCCAATAGGGAATAGTCTCGGGGGAACATACTAAGTTTGTACTTTTTACTACTCAATTTGAGCCGCACAAACCATAGCCGGAGAATAAAATTTTGCATTATATGGCACGTCGAACAAGGAAATGAAAGCTATTTTAGTTAAAGAAAGGAAACTGTCGAAGTGTAAAACTCCATTGGAAATTCCCAGTTGGCATAATGCAACAATAAAAGCAGCAAATTGTTTGTCTCAAGACAAGCCAAAAATGATTTCGAGCAGGTGCCTTTTCACACAATTAAAAAGCATTGAAAGCTAACAGAAGAATTTCCGCACTCTCTGCAAATTCCACACTAACTGGGAATGGCCTTTACTTTGAATGTGCTCCAGTGAGTAGAACCCTTGACCCTTGTCAAGGTAATGAGCGCATTGTCAATTCAGTGTATGTGTTGGTCTTTGAGGGAGTCCCGTTTTACCACCATGAGGCAGGATGCCGTACAAATCTCTTTGGTTTTGTCTTGAGCATAAACATGAAATATTAGAGCTCATGATTCCATTTTCAGACGACTAATTTTTTCCCGCGATATGCCAAACTTTAAGTTGAAATGAATAGCATGTAACTAGAGTAAATAGAAATCGTTAGGTTCAAACACTTTTTCTCTGTGATCCATCAAACGTCGGAACTTTTTTTTGGGACACTCGGTATAAGCAAGTTCAAACTTTTCGCTCAATTGACATTCAATTCTTCTTTCTTCTTGCCAAAAAATGTCGGCTCACTTAACGTAAGTTAAGTATAAAAAATCTCTTCTTCTGGAAACTAAAATAGGCCAAATTTTCCTGTCGAACAGGAAAGTGGGCCAACTTTCAAAACTTGTATGATATAGGAGGGTAAATGATAAAAAATTATTGGGATTGTTTTTCCCAACTTTCCATTCTTTAAAGTCCCCATTTCAGCCTTTTATCGCGAGCAATCCCGTTCTCGCGACGAAATAAACTACCGTCCTTATGGTCCGCCGGTGATCCACCATGTTCCCGACTCAGAAGGCAGTGATCGAATTTGATAGTAACAATCAAATAAAGATGTTTGCAGTTTGTTTACTCCCATTTACTGGTTACAAGACAGCAACCACATTGACAGAAAAGTCATTTTCACATTTTACACACAAAACAATGTAGCAGGATGGACATAAGTGCGAAAATTTTAAGCAGTTCAGGATGCGTTATGGCTGAATGTGAGATATGGCTGAATTCTCAGTAGGCCCACACTACTCCACCTGGTAAAAAAATTAACAGAAAAAGAACTATCGCCTGGATGACTTTTAAAGAAGCGTTCCAGTAAAGTCCCGCCTTTAAGAAACCACGTTATAAGAAACTCAGGCCTGACTTCACTGAATAACATACCTCTTTACAAGAAACTATCCGGGCTGATTCCTGTTCAGCTTCTTATACAATGGTACATAGCAATATCATAAGGCGTATATTTGAATATGTCTACAATAGGGTCAATAGGTCTCAATTCTCTAGAAACAAGAATGAAAGTTTCAAGCCAAAATTGCTATTATTTCAAGAAACCGCCAGCACTGGCTCAAACCATTGGATCATCGCACAGCAGTGCATATTTCAAACACGTTTTCATGCCGATTTCTACTTCTGTTTGGAGTATAAAAAAGTTTCTTATACCATGGTATACACACTTTGTTTTGAAGAAGTAGAGAGGCGTCGCCCTAAATGGTCGGGTTTCGAAACAAAATTGATTTAAATACAAGTGAATGCATTAGGACTGAGCAAATCATGATAGAAATGTTCACAAACTCTTTCTCAAAGCTGAACGTAAATGTAACGACTGTCCACTTGTTTGTTCTGGTAAATTTTTGGCCCAAACGCAAGTTGGTCTGAACGGTCTAATCTTCGGCATGGCGTCTAATTTGGACGTACCCTAAAGTCTTAACGACGCCTTCGCAGTTACCTTGTTGAGCCTATCGCTCGTCGCAGAAAACCTAAGCAGAGTTATCAAATTTGAGTGCTGGGGAATGTTCAAGGATGTGTACATATCTTTTTAACAAATCTAACAAGTAGACGAGGGGTTTGTAAGGAGTATGGAATAATATAGTTACATTTAAAAATATCGATTGATAAAATGGTGAAATTGACAACATGGCGAATTTAGTGTGAACGAAACCTCTCAGAAATGAAACCAACAACCCAGTAACTGACAATAAATTCAAGATTTACTATTTTACCATTATCTAGGGGTTTATGACTTGACCTTATGACTTCTAACAATGTTGTTGATTGGGAAATCGGTAAGAGAATTCAGGATTCATAGGCTGACCAATAGGGGCGACGGTAGGCCAGTCTGACTACTACTGAGAGAAAACGCCTGGATTCCAAAACCAAAACACATTTCTGTGATGTTTCTTCCAAAATTACATCTCGAGAGTTGCAGCTTCTTATAAAAACACCGTGGTTTTAATTTACAAAACATCCTGAGGCAACACGAAGAAAACAAAAATTGGCCTTGGAAAACAGCAAGGACATAAAATGCTCCAACCTTTATCCATTTCAGGTAAGTGTTATTTAAACGTTCTTTACGGCAAGGATATGCGATACAAAACGAAAACAACAAGGCAGAATCTCAGAAATGGCATTAGCAAATAATTTTCACTCGTTTTCCTGCAAAAAAATCGGTCCGAATTCCTTTTAAAGCGAAGTTTTTACCGTGCGGTCACATATCACGCAAAATGTTACCCGACCATTTAGGGCGCAGCTTCTCTATATCTTGACATAGAAAACCAATCAGGCTGTTTTTGTGTAATGAGTTTCTTCAAGGCGGGCCTTTAGTGTACCTTATTCATAAACGACCAATTCTCATCTCATATTCATGCAATGGACCACGAAAGTGAAATAACGGTGGCCCCAGGGGTTACTTTACTGTGGCCATGATTTGACTTGAATCTGGGCTTTGAAAAAAGGACCAATTTGAAGGACACAATGTACAAAAATTTCAAACCCTTTCGCATGAATATCAGGAAATTTCTTTACCATGTGTATGAATTTTGTCGATTTCAAGATCCCCTTCATACAATATCTTAAACAACAATAACAAGGAAAAATTCATAAATGCATGCCTGCAAACTGTTGAAGTTCAGGGATTGATTCATCAATATTCAAGTTTCCAAATCCTTGCAGCATATCTCTCATCATCTCATCCATTTGATGAAATAAACTATGGGACATGTTGAAGAAATCATCAAACCCCCCATCTTCACTTTCTGGACCAACATAAATTTGGAAATTTGGCACAGAATTATTCCATTCACGCTGCCAATGTTGGGTGCTATCTATGTTCTCTGCATTGTCTTGTCTATGCTGGAAAAGATCTTCTTCAATATTTCTGCAAAAAATATAAATGCAGCAAGTAGGTTAAAATCTCAGTGTTGAGAGTGTACAAAGTCTTGGCGCTTGTAAAATATTCTAGATATTTGATTATCTCAAGAAAATATGGAAGAGTAACAATGTTTTTAAATGGCAACTTATCAGCATAAAAAATTTGTTATCGTGCTCTTTTTCAACAAGTAATCGACTTGCACAGAACTTACACATGCAAAGAATTCAAGGTTGTTGATAACGATACACAACAAAAAAAGTCATTTTCTGTTATATATCTCAAATATTGCTTATCTTATTTCGCCAAAACATTCAGCAGGAATCTGAGCATATTCAGTCTTTGTAAAATGAAACTGGGCTGCATTCGTAATTTCACACGTCTTCTTTTGTCAGTGTGTGCAATATGCGTTTGTTGAAGATGTCAAAGTGATAAAGGATTTTAAAACAATTACAAAATACGAGAAAGAGCTAACCACGAAAGAACAACAATTCATTTGCGACTTGTCTTGGAAAAACAAGCAACTTTTACACTTCCACGAAAATCCACAAATGTGCAGAAATAATTCAATCAATTGCGAGATCAGATAAAGACTACAATGAAATGTCACCACCTGATAATCTCAAAGGAAGACAGATCATTGCTGGACCAGAAGCACCTACTCAAAGATTACACGAGTTCCTGGAGACTTTACTTAAACCTACTGTATCATAACTACATTTTCCACCTACTGTACGTCAAAGATGACTGGGATTTCATAAGAAAGATACCGCGAGAATTTCACACATCTATGCCACTGTTTTCTTATGATGTCATTAGCCTTTACACCAGCATACCACATACCTTTGGAACTGAAGCTATTGACTATTGGATTGTCGAAAGAAATAATCTAATACAAGGACGGTTTACAAAAGACTTTACATTAGAATCAGTTAAACAATAGTGTCCTTTTTGATGACATCATGCATAAGCAAGTAAAGTAAAAACCCATGCATAAGAACCTAACAGTTAAAAAGCTACAAGCTGAAATTCTGAAATTAGACCCCCAATAGATCCTGCAAGAACCCATTCTCCTTGAAATTTGGAATACTGTAGGTTCTCATTTGTAGAGATCATCAAATTAGATTAAAACTCCAGCCTCTTTGTCATTGAACCTATACAGACTGATACTGCCCAGCCATATGTGCATGTAGCAAAGAAATCTTAAAATGCTTTGAAAGCTTTTCATTGGATTCCATGAAATTTCTGATTCTTCCACAAACTTCTGCTGTGAATGAAACCTTTCAAACTCAAGTGCTGTCAACTGACAGTAAATAATAGGCTTGAAGTTTTAATCGGAACATACGTACAGTAAAAATACCTGAAATCCCGGAAATAAGAAAATAAGAACCAATTTAAGAACATGAACAGCCTCATTTCCTACTAAATACTTAATATATACAGTAAGAACCTAATCAGGCTGAGTTGCAAAAGTGTTAGTTCTTATACATGGGTCTTTAATGTGTCAGGTAGTGCTAAGGAACCAAATTTGCAACTCTGTATGCTTGACTTACTATTGGTTACTTAGAGGAAACAAGACGATTCCCTGAAATTTTAAAGAACTATTTCACGGATTCAGTTAGCTTATGTGAGATCACTTTGTTCGCTATATAGATGATGGATTTATTGTATTAGCACAGAACATTGATGCTATTTCATTAAAACACGCCTTGAATGATTTACACCCTAGCATCAAATTTACGATGGAAACAGGAAAAATGAAATCTGACACTACAGAAATCATTGAATTTTTAGATATCAAAGTAATTCTTAATGATGGAAGGTTTATTAGTACCAAAATTGATTACAAAGAGGCAAATCCACACAATTACTCAAGTTTTCATAGTGCACGTCGTAAGCAAAAACTTAGCAAAGCGAATTATCATTTTCCTTACTGATGAAGATCACAAAGAAGCGCCTAGATGAACTCAAGCAATGGCTCATAAAATGTGACTATCCATTCCATCTGATTAATAAAGATTTCAAAAAAGCCAGACTCCAAGGACCAGCCCCCCACTCATTACCACATACTATCCAAGCTTGAGTTATGACAACCAAATAAGAGCAATATCAAATATTCTAAAATCAATAAAAGATCCCCGGACTGCAGAGTATGGCAGTTTCCAACGAGATCTCGGGTGTGCAAGAGCAAAATATTGAGTGTGCAAGTGTGCAATTTTATCTAAGTGTGCACTTTAAGTGTGCACATAAAATTTTGAATTTGTATTCTTAAGAAATTCTAACAAAAAAGGTAATAATTATTGTGAAAATATACCAATTCAAAGGCTTTTCTGTCCCGTATTCCGGCAGAAACAGTTTGGGCCTAAAATTTGATTGCACACAGAACGCAACGGGCATTCATAGACTTATTACAATGACTCCCATATCTCAATTATCCAAATATGACTGCTTACGGGACAGATACAACAACTGTAGTCATAAGCGTACGGGGCAGAGGGGGGCCGGGGGGAGGGTGGCAGCCCCCCAACTTTGGAGAAATTTTCAAAAATCAGCCCCATTCGGGCAAATTTTTGTCCATAGTCGGGCAAAAATGTTGGCAAACAATGGGCTTTTTTGTGTCGGACAGCCCCCTAGATTTTTTCTTCCCGTACGCTTATGACTGCAGTAAGTTGCAAATTCATAAGAAATTCCAAACATGCAGTCATCACTGTGGCAAAACAAGAGCTTCAAACAATAGAGCCACACCCAAATCCTAGTGTGCCACACCCTTTCTCAGGTGTGCAGTGATATTTCAGGAAAAAAATCTTGGGTGTGCACTCCCCATACTCTGCAGTCTGGCAAGATCCAGACACAAAAACAAAATTTAACTACACAAAATGAATCCTTGCTTTACAACGACCACCAAACCTCACATCTATTCTCACAAATGCAAATCCACATCTGAAAGCATACCTCAAATGCGAGACCATGTGCCTGGAATATTTTTACGTGGCAAAACACTTTGTAAACTGTGCAAACTTTACTTACAACCAGCGGACCATTTTACCAGTTTATAAGAAACTTTATCCCAAATCGTAGTGGGCGACCACTTCTTTTGGATTTTTCAGAAGAGCTGGTGTAGCACAGAGCTAGTCTGCAGAGTATGGCACTTTTCAATGAGATCTCTGGTGTGATCAAGAAGAAGTTGCTTTTGTTCTCTAACCCTATTGTCAATAGTCAATAATAGTATTGAATTCTCCGGTGTGCAATTGCCATACTCTGCACACCTGGCATGGAGACTTACAGAGTTGATTTCATAATTCATGGCACATTTTAAAGCTCATTTAGTGGTATGTTCTGTGGCACATTTTATGGCTAATTTCCCCCATTGGGCCCCATGTGGCTAATTTCAACAGGTGTGCAATGTTCCACTTTTCTGGAAGATTGCACAGCGTATTTCATTTGCCTAATTTCTTGGCTAATTGCAACCCAGGTTGGAAAGTTCGTACTGCCGCCGAAGAACTTTGGGGCGCACTTCAAAACTTCAGTGCGCAAATGTAAAAAAATTGGTGCACAGCGCATATGAATTCCAGGGATTATCATAAAAAATCAGAATAGGGCCATCCCTTGCTATTCCTTTCTAATTTTGGTGCGCTCATTAATTTCAATTTTGGTGCGCAAAATTTTATCAGTCTCTTGGCATTCGGTGCGCAATTGACAAACTTTCCAACCTGGATTGCAACCATCGTCGTACGTATTTCACATTATATTTCATAGCTGATGATTTTATAGCAGATGACGAATATTTTACACCTGTGGCCGCCACTAATTATGTCACCTGCAAATTCCCGTGAATAACAACCATACAAGTGTTTTGAAGACGCATTTTGCGTTGTCGCAAATCTCCAGGTGACATCTTGAGAACGAATAGACATACAGTACTTATGTATTTAGGCCCTATACAAATGTCTTTCGCAGTGCAGTCGTACCTTGGTAAGCCGGTCACACCATCTGCTTCATTCCTATCGAGATTTTGCGGCTTTGATTTAGAGAATATGCCTCTTATGATATCACCGAGAGCCATTTTCTTCAAACTTATTGCAGCTACAAACCCAGAGTGTTCTTTCAGTTCACTCTGCTCTGAGCCAATTCATCAGTCGTCAGTTTTGCAACTTTCACTTACATCATAATGTGACATCATTTTGGAAAAGCCTCGTTTTCATTGGAAAATTCCATCTGAATTTCATTGAACTGAATTTCATTGAGTTGAAATTTGAAATTGCGCTGAATTGGTAGACTACATTACATAAGTCCCTCTAACTTACGCTCGTTGTTGTTGTTGTCATCGCTTCAGTTGAGGGACTTATGTCCTTACGCTTCAGAATAGGGACTAATTAGGCCAAGTCCGCCGCGTTCACGGCGCGACCAATCAGATCGCTATTTTCTTAATATGGTCAACCCACGTGCCTATTGTTAGCGTTTGATTGGCTCATTAGTTCAAAGTTCGACTTCTCGAAGCGAAGCGACGCTCGAAATGACGTTCGAAGGGACGTTCGACTTTTCTTTCGACGTTCGAAGGATGGAAGATGTTCTAAGTTTCTTCTGATTTTTCGTAAGATTTTAGTCCCTGTTTAGAATCAGCTTGGTCGTGAGTCCTTTGTATGAGTGAAATTAAAACATCAGATTATAAATGTTGAACGAATACAAGGAATCACGTCGTCAGTCTACTGAATTGGATGGATCGTTTTCAGATTCGGCTTCGTGATCAGCGTATGACGTAAGGACAGCCTGGGAACGAGGTTGGATTGGACGTGGAAAGATGGCGGCAAATTGGAAAAGGAAATAAACAAAGTTTCCCAGCTTTTTTATCCGGTAATTATGACATTTTCCAACATTTCATCCTCAGCAAGGGTCCATTTTAACTGCATGCTCAATGTATTGTTGCCATTTTCGATTGGTGACAATGCACTAGGATCGGTAACCGTGTGAATGTATGAGCGAGCACTATCGCCCTGAATGAGTATATATAATAGCTATATCCGCATAAAAAGACTATAATTAGTTCTTTTCTGCTTTAGCAGCAACATAAATGTCGTTAACTAGTGCTGTCCAAGTTTGTCTCTCTTGCGCTAGTGTTCTTAAGCTTTTGAGATCGTGTATCGATTTGAGCTGGGTTATGCTGTTGTATCTATTTTTGAACGTGTTATGTTTCTTTAGCATAATTATGTCGTTGTGTAATGAAACTGGCAATGTAATTACTGGTCTTCCTGAATGAGTCTGATCACAAAATAAATAGATATTCTTATCAAATAGATATTCTTATTAGATAGTGCATGACTCTCAGAAATATTTTCTTTGTGGATTTTTCCCTGATCTATTTGCCTCCGGAGAAATACTCAAATATCGGCAACAAAAATTGGCAAGATGTTTCGATAAATGTTAGAATTTACTCCTGAAAGGTTGGTATGAAATTGTGGAACAGCTTAACTGGATATCAATTGTGTATAAGTGGAAAATAAACAAGCTGACCCATTAACCCAATATCAACGTGAAGGGAAGATTTGACAAATCTTACAAGTCCCTGGAAGATAGCCTGCGTGAAAAGCCTCATATCTTTAGAAATATTCCCTTTAACAAAACAGAGACAAATAATATCTCTTAAGAGATAAATGATATTTTGAAAAATATCAAATCCAAGAGCCATGTATTTCACGTCAAAAGAGGAGCGTGTGATTCTGACGAACAACGGTATTAGACCCATTCAGGGTGAAGGTACTCTATGTTTATTTTTTGCCACACGTGAAAATTTAGCCTGCAAGTTATCATAACACATATAAACTAGATAAAATACAATATTATGAAAGGCTAAAAATGTAAAAGAAAAATACCCCTAATTGCAGTCAGTGGCAGGGATTGCATTAAAGGGTCAATCCACATTAATGGTCCCCATGAATTTTTCCAAATTTTGTCACTCCCCCCTAGGCCAGGCCATGATGCCCCTCCTGGATCTATCGGGACTTTAGCATACCTCCCGATTTTCTCCTCCATAAACGGGGTTTCTTCTTTTTTCTGTTTTTGTTGTACCAGCACCTCAGGTGTGCTGGCCAGATTGGAAAACATGCGTGATGATTTTCCTACGCATAGCCATATGATAGGCCATAGTAGCAAGTGCAAAAGGTTGAAGGTGCAAGCTGTGAGTTAGACTTTAAAAAGCTGCAAGAGGTGCAAAATTGATAATAGATCTTTTATTATCTCATGCAAGAACCGTTTATTTTAGCTACGATTTTAGCATTGCTTTGATATTCAGGGATCAAGATTTTTTCAAACACTGGGCGTTTTATTGACTCACTCAGTACAAAACACTACTGCATTCTGGACCACTTTGTTTGCTCATCAAATTGAAAATCACGAGAGAACATCATCCACAGTGGAACATTTTTAGAGCATAGCTTCTAAGTACACATCTTTCTGGAAAGCTTTTTGAAGTTTTTTGTGTGGGATAGCTAAGTTTTTATGGGATGAATTTTAGTATGTTTTTATTTTTTTCCAAAGGATTCATCTGACAGAACTTTGATCATGGCACAACAAACAGATGTTGAGGTGCTTTTCAAAGACAGCAACATTGATGAAATAAAAGTTGCAGAGAAGAATCTCAGAGGTGAGATTGAGAAGAAAAAGGAAGATCTTAGATTGATGGTAGGTGAAAGATACAGGGATCTCATAAATGCAGCTGACACTATAAGTCAAATGAGAGAGCTTACAAAGGAAGTACACAGTGGTGTTGATACCATACAAAAATGCTGCAGGGACTTCAAGAAAAAGACTAGAAGAAGAAGACATACAACAAATGAGGATATCAAAATTGGCAGTGAAGAAATTGATTTTTATGCATTGGCTACACAAATGGAATTACTAGTTGATACCCCAGAAAAGATTTGGGATGCATTAGACAGACAGAGATATCTGACTGCAGCTCAGCTTTATCTTCTTGGTCATCACATTGTGAATAATAGTCTCCATATGAATTCTGGATATGGAAGTGATGTCTTTGTGAGTATCAGCTTAACCTAGTTTCTCTGCGTACTCTATAGCACTACCCTTTTCATTTCATTTCATGTATATTTCTCAGCTAAAAGCTACGTATAAGACTACTATAATATGCTGCTAAAATCGTACAAATAGTAATAATCGCGTGAGATCTAATTGTAATGCATCTAAAATCGATAAGGCTGAAAAATTCCAAAATTACTTCTTCACAGCACTGCATCTTCAAAATTGAAGATTCTGAAAGCCTTAAAACCTCCACTTGTTAAGGAATCCCATTTTATCAAATATGTCTAATTTGAGCATAGGTTCCAAATCTTTGAAACTACGAAAAAAGGCGGGTGTAAAATTCAGTGACTTATTTATTCAAACTGAATGACTTGAAAGAAACTTTAGCCACCTTTCTATGATTCTACCGTTGGACTTTCCAGAAATCTTGATTATTTGTCGAAATTACAACCTATTTTAAATTTCAGCTCATTTTATGATGTGACGTCATCAAAATTTCTAAATCACTTTCTAAATCACAAACGAGAAGAGTGAAAGAGTTTTGCTTGATACTATATTGTAGACATTCATAAACTATGGTATTCTTGAAAATTATTTGATCTTTCGTCAACGGGTTTAGAAATTACAATTGTTTTAAGTTTTTTTTCAAAAATTTTCTTGAATTCTTAAAAAGGAAGAAAAACACAGTATATAATTCTGAAAATATTGAAGACTTCAGAAAAGTCCAACGGCAGATTTACTGTAAAATAGTTCAAGTTTCTTTGAGGCCATTCAGTTCAAAGAAATAAGTCATTGAATTTTACACCCAGCTTTTCAAAGATTTGAAACCTATGCTTCTAATTTGTGTTTTAAGATGCTCAAACCATAATTGAGATATGAAACTGAAATCAAAGTTGATGCAAAGCAAGTTATTTGCTGTGCTCAAAACATTTTCAGCAGTACCGGGTGAGCCAGAAAAAAGTTCCCACTTTAAAAAATTCATAGCACCATTGGTACATCACAGATCTGAATGATTCAAATTTCAGTTAAGAGCCGAAAGAATGAAGTATTTTTGTGATTTTTCACGCCGTCTTACCAGCACTAGAAGTATCGGTAAATTTAACTTTATGAAAATTCCATGGTTGCAAAATGACTGAAAAATGGCCTAAAGCATCAATCAAATCGTAAGGACTCTATTCACACAGAACAATAGGCAATGGGCCTTTCACTACTCTCAAGAGTTACAAGACGTAGGTTTTCAAACAACTACCATGGATTTTCAATCCCATGGTAATAAATGTACCGAGGATAGCTCTCAACCATGAGAAATTGCATTTTCTCCATTGTTCTGTGTGAAGCATCTTTTATGATTTGATCAATGTTTTAGGCCCTTTTTCAGTCATTTTGCAACCATGAAATTTTTAAAAGTTAAATCTACTTATATTTCTAGTGCTTGTAAGATAGCCTGAAAAATCACAAAAATACTTCCATCTTTGGCTTTTAATAGAGTTTAAATCATTCAGATCTGTGAAGTACTCTTGATGCTATGAATTTTCATAAGTGGGAACTTTTTTCTCGCTCACCCGGTATATTCTACTTTACCTCCATGGTGGGAATTATGTCACAGTAGTGGTGAAAAAAGAATGCCATCTTTTTTTAGGGTAAATATTCCAGAAATGTTTATAACTTTCCATAGGAAACTTACAGAAAGTTGCATGAAATCGCTCTTATGTTCTCCTTTGTGATAGTGAATAGTGTTTTTATTTACCCTAAGTCAGATTATCAAGTGAGAATTGATAAAGTCCAGTGACACATCATCTTATGAATCTTCAGTATGGACTGAAGGCTCCTTTACGTTTTGTTTTAATCATATGTTAAATAGTCTGCTGTAGGTATGCTAAAAGTCAATGGCCTAACCAAACAGGTACCACCCCCCCCCCCCATTGGACTAGTAATGAGAATTGTTTCTTCATATATCTGACCATGTTTCCTTTCTTTATAGGCAAATTTTCCTATCCTGCATCACCAATGGGCTGCTATAAGTCATTTTAAAGAATCAATCTTGAAGGTAGTAAATACTTTCTATGTTTACTACTGCATTGCTGTTTACATTCTATAGGAGATTTATCAACAGAAATATAGAGATATCCAAGGGGAGGTACTGACATCTAATGATGAAGCTAAAGGTAGTTCATGATTGGCCAAGGAAGCAAACTCTGTAGGTTCTGCAGGAAATGGCCTAGTTCGGAGAAGATAATGAGTCAACGAGAGTGATGGCTGCAGTTGCACCATGGTACTTTTCCATCATATTGTGCATTGCTATGCTTTCTTGTAATTTCTTCTTGTTGCTGGAAAGTATAGCAATATCATTTTTTTTTTATTCATCAAAAAGAATTAACAACAAATTTTACATACTACTCTACTTATCTAATTACGCTACAACACCACAGGAACGATACCAAGGGGAGCGAAAGACAATGACTACCCCATGGCCAAAACATAAAGACAAGCAACGGTAAATTACATACAACTACTGTACATTACAAGCAATTAAAACGAAGAAAATAAACTGATTGATGATACATCATACATAAAGGGACTTGCTGGTTGGGACTTGACACATTGCTGAGGTTTCAAAGGATATTAATCAAACCGACCAGTTTTGTGGATGAAACGTAAAGTCAATTCGAGAATATTTTTGTTCAAATCATTAGAAAGGTCTTGATCGCCATATAGTAAAAGCTGCGTCAGAGCGTCATTTGAAAGACTAGCGATTTGTACAAATGGTCGTAGTAACTCTACAATTCCAGCGAGAAGATCTCTCCGTTGAAGATCAAAAGAGGGGCAGAGCAGCAAAAAGTGCTCCGTATCCTCAATCCCATCACTTGTTGGGCACATAGGGTTTATGGTGTCCCTGAAATTATGCTTGAATTTGTGCAATATCATGGCCCAAAGACACCCTGTCACACAGTTATAAGACGTACTGTACAATGTGACAACTAAGCAAATCTATGATTAGTTTATTCTCTAAAACAATGCAAATTTGTGTCTTTGGACATTTTTTTCTTCGTTTGAATCTGTTAACTTTCTTTTGAAATTAGCTCCCAGGGCCAAGGAGGCACTGTAACAGTGTTGTATGTGAAAATAAGATGCAGTCATGTGTCACAGCGCAATAGACCTTTTAGCTATTCTGAAAACGAATGTGGATCGCACGATATTTCATTACAATTTGTAGAATTTTCGAATGTGCACAATTGCGATCGAAGCTCTAACTCCACTCTATCGAACCTCGCGTATAAAATTGTATAAAAATATCGCTCGATCCAGGCTCTTTTGTAGAATAGCTAAAAGGTCTATCAAACGGTTGTTTTGAAAAGATCCAACTAAGTAAATTTGCCCAGTGTGACTGCAGCCAACGTTACTTATTTCATAAGCAATTGTTTCTTGGACATTGATAATTCGTTCAAACAAACCATCAGGTAATATATTCTGACTAGGCTTGCCGCGGTGGCCTGCCATCGTACCAGGTAATTGCTTGGGGTAGAATTTGCTGCCTGTTGGCATTCCTAGCTATTAATCAATTTTTTAGCATTGTCATATGGTTTCGTAAAGGTTCGCTCCACAAAGCGACTGATCACAGTTTTGCTCGACCATCTTTCAGTGTTCACTCTTAAAGTTCCTTGCTGTTCTTTTCTTCTTTTCACTACTCCCTATTCTTTAATTGTATCCTTGTTCTAACTCATGTACACTTTCTCTTTAACCCTTTAGACCATTTCCATGCCAATTCATGTTATTTTATAATTCATTAATTGTCATGTTCCCCTCTTGTAAGCTGCTTTACTACAGCCGTATCTCTGTCTTTCACCTTAAGGATTCTGCTTTATGTCAGCTAGTCATAGCAGTATCCGTGCATTTTAGTCCACTTTCTCTACTCCAACAAATTTTTGTTTGGTATACCAATTAATGCGACAATTCTCTCAGAATATCTGTCCTTTTTAAATCACTTTACGTGTTACTTTTACTGCTTTGTTTAGGCACTGCAATTGTTAGCATTCACATCACTTAAGTTATATGATTTGTTTTAATCAAGTTTGTCCATGCTCGATATGAAGACCACGCACAAAATGCAAGTACACATTTCCACGCGACGATGGAGCGCCGCAACGGAGAGTTCTTTTTTGATTTCTTCCCATTATCCTCTCAATATGATCATAATTGGTTAGTTTGTCGCTTCATTCCTGGTATTTGTTTCAGCAGTGATTTTTCATCAGTTATCATGATTTTTATTCTTTTATCACGTTTTGCTCCTGTTTGAAAAGGATCGACGTTAGATTTGCTTTTCCTTGGCACGACGTCTCTTTCAGGGTCAATAATGTATTCTGACCAAAATTAATTTAGATGTCTCTTTATTTACAGGGGAGTGCTGCAGCCTTGAAAGATCAAACATTGCCTGATAAGGTACTATTCTTTGTAAAGATGTTCTCAATGTTTTATCATCTCCACGCACAACTCTCGTTTGTGCAAGCTATTGGGAAACTGGGCCAAAATACAGTGTAGCTAATACTATATCATGTTTTACTTTCAATTTTATCAAACCAAAAGCTTTTGCACAATTAATTCCGCATCGATCGATGAAGGAAAGGAGCTTATCCAACGTTTGCTCCAAGTTGCATCAAATCATGAAATTCTCAATTCCGAATAAATACTTGCAAGCTTTCCAGTCCAAACTGTGTTGTGACAAGGATTTTTATTGTTTTTTGACCTTGAAAAGAGATCCTTGGAAAGTGATTGATATGAAGTATCTGGAGCCTAATTTCATGCAATTCTTGCCAACCTTTAGTTGTCACAAAATATGTACTTGTAAGAATGGTGATTCTTGTATCTCTGGTTGTAAAGTAATTTTCTCATTGCGATTGAACGGTAACCTTGAACTCTTCCAGCAAGCCAGAGTCATGTTACTGGAAAATGGGTGCAACCAGACTTGCACTTTTCCTATGTCTACTGCTACTGAGATTTCTGCTACTGTTGCTCTGTGTGGGGGAGCTGTGGGGAATCCAGAAGGCTTACACTGCAGAAGTTACAATGTCGGGCTGCCAGAATTGTAACAAACAGTAGCTATGATGCACCTGCTGATGCCCTTATACAACAGTTAAAGTGGCCAAATATCGCTGAAATCATAAAACGAGAGACAGCGACGATCGTTTACAAATCCCTAAATGGTCTTGCACCGACATATCTCTCAAATATCTTTTCAAAGAACTCATCACGGAGCACTGTCAAGTTGAGGAACTCGGAGACTGACTTACGCATTCCACTTTATAAAACCAGTAATGGGCAAAAATCATTCTCATATCGTGGTGTACATATGTGGAACAGCCTTGAACCTGAGGTTAAGCAAGCACCCTCTTTATATGCTTTTAAACATCGTCTTTGATTTGATCGTGGGTGGCGGGATGCGGTTGGATTGGACTGGGGTCAGTCGGATTCTTTGCCTGCCATGAGGTGCTGTAAATGGTGCCTTATTTCAGGGTGGGCAGGGGGTTGGGTTTGCTCTGGTCCGGTCTGATTGTGTCCTGCCACTCACGATATGACGATATGATAATTATGTAAATATTGATTTTAATTTTACTTTAACTTTTTAATTAGATTATTTAGTTTTCGTTTGTTAATATATATTACTTGTAAGTTTTAGATTTTAAGTTTTTGTTACGGCCCCCTGAAAAGCGGCCTTTGCCGACGGGGTTACCGTGTATAAAGAATATAAAATGAAAACGAAAAATGAAAATGTCTTCCAATAGATGATGAGTCTGTGTACTTGGTGCTTGAGAAAAAGGCAACCGAGTTCAAGTTCAAATCTTAAAGATATTATAAGATTTGAGTAGATGTGATCTATCCTGTCTGAACGTACAATCTTTCTGCTTTCTAATGATTTGCAGCTCGTATTCATCGAAGAAATTATTTCTAATTTAATTGATATTTTGGCAGATGTCACCGATTTCAAGTGCGCCATGCTGTAACAGCAGCATTATTTTGCCATAGAAATTACAAAAAAGACTCAGTCAAAAAATTTCAGGCGTAGAAGCACTTGAGGTGATGCCCTAAGGTCGGAAAAAGACAAATTCTTTTCCACAAGATACATTTATTGACAATGATGAAATGAGCTCTCATAAATATGAGTTTTGTCCATGGAACTGTCCTGTCACTTTCCGGTATTTGTGCTTTCAAATGGTACACGTCAAATTGATGCAAATGTAATTTGCTGGGGAACCTCGAATAAGGGTGGGTTGTGTTTTTTTTTCTGAAACACCTTGTAGAATGCAGTTTTTGTCATTGCCTCTAATGGGTGTGCCATCAACATGTTCAAGCGTTTTAAAATTCATAAAAACTAAAGTATTTTTTGTCGTGTTGTTATGGGCCCTGTAAGTATTTGTAAATGTCGTGACAGAGATTGACTGCCCGTGCTTATTGCTTTGTTCCCGAGATCCGTCACGATTATAGTGAGTGTTTCAAGCCTTTTCAGCGATTTTGCGACAAATAACTTTTCTTAATGTTGATATTGCGCATGTTTTCATTGATCATATTAATGCGCGAAAATTCACAAAAATAGTTCAGTGTTTCTGCTAGCTAACAAAATTTAACTCGTTGACATCCATCTGTGATCTGAATGACTTGAAAGGAACTTTGTATCCTTCAGGACTCAACAAGCACTTAACGTATCTTCAATAACATTCTTTTCTACGTCACATCGATTCCCTTGATTACTATCCTTATCCTTCGAATTTGCCCTTCTTTTCGCTTGATTAGTGTCGGTTCTATTAATTTTTCCTTGCTTGATAACGGGTTATGCTCGAAACATCGCTACTTTCAATTCGCATCAAAGTGCTTATGTTTTATGTTATTCACATGGAACTTTGGGTAGTTTGCGTAAATCTGCTGCTGCAATGTTTGGATACCTTGATTATTTTTAAAATGGTGGCATTCTGGTTTTTTTCGTAGAAAAATCGCCAAAATCACCGTAAATCATAAATCACTTGAGGATGATTGATACAATCTTCAAGAAAACCATTGTTTGTGAAGGTCTAAGATATGGTGGGAAGCAGAGATCTGTAGCTCTTCTGTTTAACGATTCAGAAATTTGATGACATCACAGCATCAAATTTGAAAGTACCTCCATTTTGCAACTAATCAAGGAATGAAAAACTTGTCACAACAGATTTATTGCAAATTACTCTAAGTTCCTTTCAATTATTTTAAATCGAAGAAAAAATGGAATAGAATTTACACCAACACTTGTAAAGATCTGAGCCATATGCTGGTTGCTGGAGGGTTCCATGTCTTAACAATAACGATTTAAAGTTTGGCACGAAGACCACAAACAACAAATGAATAGTTAAGTCTCGTATGACTAACAGCGGTGTGAGGTTTGAGACGTCATAGCACCTTTTGAAAGAACTTTTGCTTACTATTTTTACAGGCGCTGGCTGAAAGTCTATGCAGCACAATATTGCTCAATGATTCATCACCAAGACAAGTGTTTATGGAATTCTTGCTAGCTCGAAAGGTTTGTACTGTTTTTTCCTTTTTTATTCATAAAAAATTTTACAACATACCTTACATTCTACAAAGCTTTCCTAATTACTTTACAACACTACATGAACGACACCATGGGGAGCGAAAGACAATGACTACCCCATGGCCAATATACCGGGTGAGCCAGAAAAAAGTTCCCACTTTTGAAAATTCATAACAGGAAGAGTGTTTCACAGATTTGAATGATTCTAATTCTAGTTCAAAGCCAAAAGGTTTAAGTATTTTTGTGATTTTTCTCGTTGTCTCTCGACAACTACAAATATAGGTAAATTCAACTTTACAAAAATTTCATGGTTGCAAAATGACTGAAAAATGGCCTAAAACATCGATCAAAGCATAAATGACTCGTCGCACAAAATAATGAAGGAAATGCAACTTCTCATGGGTGAGAGATATTCTCTATACATTAATTGCCATGGGATTGAAAATCTTTAGCATTTGTTTGAAAGTCATGTCATATCACACTGGAGGGAGGTGAAACGCCCATTCCTATTGTCTGTTGTTATTAGAGTTCTTACAATTTGATCAATGTTTTACGTCCTTTTTCCGTCATTTTGCAGCCATAAAATTTTTACAATGTTGAATTTACCAATACTTCTAATGCTGGTAGGAGAGCGAGAAAAATCACAAAAATACTTCAATCTTTCGGCTTTTAACTAGAATTTGAATGATTCAAATCTGTGGAGTAATCTTGGTTCCATAAATTTTCAAAAGTGGGAACTTTTTCTGGCTCACCCCGTATACAGACAAGCAAGTTAATCTACCTACACACAACAAACCACGAACGATTAAAGGTCTAATATCACCATTTTCGATAAGTTGTAATACGGACGTCCTCTGACAGCTGAATTCGATAGCATCACTCAAATCGCAATATTTTGCCTACAAGTGCCCCTAAAAGCCCCCCAAAGTTGCGAATTTGCGGAAATTTTTCAAAATTACCGCGCAGAGAAAAGAAGACTGGTAACGAGCGCCGCAACGCCACGGCAGGAACGCACGAAAGAATCACAGCACAGGCCTTCATTGAAAACACTACTACAAGGTTGCATCCTTGTTTCTTCCCGCAAAACTGTTTTTCAGCCATGCCTGAGAGATGTATGGTTTATGGTTGCAGCAATTACCGATGACAAAGAGTTGGGTATTTCAGTCCATAAACTGGCTTCTTCGGAGATGACAAGCCTGAAGCGAAGGAACGAAGGAAGAAGTGACGGAACTTACACAGAGATGAGAGAGAGAAGGCAAAATGAACCGAAAAGAAGCACTCCGTCATTTGCGCGAAGCATTTCTTTTTCATACAAGAAGAGATCGATACAGTGTGCCTCTGTTCCCGGGATTGAGTTGTCATACAGAAGAAGTTTGACATCAGATGACATCGGGGTTTAAAGCTAGCCTAAAAGTCGCGCTAAAGGTACAGGATAATCACATAGGCCAGACTCTGGGCCAGGTGAAAGCTTTCCCTTCAATACAAGAACCGTTTCCCTAAAGACTATATCTGGCGTTCCGCAGAGAAGAGAGAATTCTCCGGGGTAACATTGAAAGCTGAAGGAAACAATAATCAAGTATGAATAGCTCAAAGAATCTTCTTTCGAATGGTGTCAAATGTTAATATATCTTACACTAAAATTTGCGGTTATTATGGGCAGGTCATGATCTTGTGCGATCTGGCTTTCGATCATGAGAGTTCCCAAGGACAAGAGTGTTGACGATTTATCAATGAAAATTTTTATAGGAATTACAGCTCATACATTGAGTTAAGTGATGTCTTATCATCTGCAGAAGTGCTTTTGAGGAGGGCAAAGTGGAACGTTGGGAAGCGTTGAGGAACTCTGTGCCGTTTCGTAGAGGCATAAATTTTGGCTTGTTCTTGGAGAACCCGTGGTGAATCTTATTATTTGGCCGCGAACTCAGCATTGCCGCTGCAAACTGAAGTATTTTCATTTTCATTTTCATTTATTTCAACAGGGTAAATACATTCAGTAACTATGGATATCTACTGTTTTAAAATGTGCCCTGCTTTAAAACCCTAACTTTCTTAATTACATGAATAATTATCGGCATTAAAATCCAATATATAAGAAAAAGAAAGTTTTCAAAAAGAAAGGGGACTCTGAAGTCAAAGTATGTGGCTGAAGTAGATTTCGATCATCAACCTCTTTGATCTTTCAAAAAAGATTTTAATTTCGTTTTGAAAGCAGCTAGCGAAGGAGCAGTTTTGATTTCAAGGCTTAATTGGTTCCAAACAGTAACTCCTCGATACGAAAAGCTCCGCTGCCCATTTGAGGTTTTACACAAAGGAATCCTGAGGTCAGTGCTGGTATTACGTAAAGTCCGATTACAAGACTCGGACAATTTATGAAACATCGACTTCATATAGGGAGGTGCAAGCCCATGCAAGGCTTTATATACCATGCAGGCTGTCTCAAAGTCAATCATTTCTTTAACTGTTAACCACCCTAGTTTTGATATTAATGGCAGCGATGTATGGTCGAAGGGACTGTTTGTCACGACACGAGCTGCCCGATTTTGTAGCTTTTGCAATTTTCTTAGTGTAGTATCACCAGCACAACCCCAGACAGAGCAGCAGTATCTAAAGTGCGAATCAACTATGCTGAAGTACATCCTTTGTATGGTTTGCAGCGAAAGATATCTCTTAGAATACTTGAGCATTCCTATTCCTCTTGAAATCTTCCCGATAGCAACGTTGATTTGCTCTTTCCAGTTTAATGACGGGTCGATTTGAACCCCAAGATATTTTGTATTACCCGTGGATTCGATCTCATCGCCATTTATTTGAAAGAGGGGAAAACTGTTTGAATCATTTTAATATGAAGTAAGAGCCTTCATATTAAAATCAGTTGTGGGTTTCTTGTCATTTTAGCATGCTTTAGTCATTTGTTTATCCATTCCTCGTCGGCAACAGTGTCATCTTGACATAGATCTTTTATGTGCAAAGCTGGGTCTAAGCACAATGTGAAGTTTGCCGTACTACGGCCATTGCTCACTGTTGCTGCATCGCCTTTTTCTTCAGCAACATATTCTTCGACGTTGTAGCAGAATACCACGCATCTTTCTATTTCCAAGATGATTCAGACAATGTTTGCGACATTTTTGAAGATCTAGTTAGTTTGTTCCCACAGTTTATCCACACGCTTCAAAATTCCTCAATAAAGCATTGGATACTTGCGCGTGGCGTGGTTCCTGTTGTTACGTCACAAACACTCGACCCAGTCTCTTTCTTTGCGTGGTAATTTTTCAGATAACCCCATCTTTCAGGGGCTTTTAGGGGCACTTCTTGTCAAAATATCACGATTTGAGTGATGGTATCGAATTCAGCGATGATAGAATGTCCATATTACAAATTTTCAGAAATGGTGATATTAGACCTTTAAACACTAATGGACACTTAATGTAAACAGAATTTGCAAAGAAAAAGAACATTACGTTAAAGGACTTTTGTACTGTTTCTTGTATTTGTACTGTTTCTTGTACGGAAACAAAGAATTTATCAGCCGATGAAATATAGCAGTTACCCCATCGAATTTCCTTCGCGTTTGGTAACGTTCTATTAACCAATCAGATTAAATGGAATGGACGATTGCGTGATCCTTTGTATCGCATCGTAAGGTTGATCAATCAAATCAGTCGAAATTCTTTGAGACACAAACAGTCATGTTGAAGGTCTTCCTAACGCCATCCTTAGCCCCAGGGGTAAGTGTGGCAATTTGTCATGTGAAATCATGCCCTTGAATTTGTAGATTTTCCAAAAAGCGTATCCAGAGATATTCAGACAATGCAAAGTCCATATAAAAGTTTTAATGACGCCGGAGAAGTACTTCTGCCTGAAAAAGGGATCCCAAAAATGGCAAATCCCTTTCCAGAATTTATAGAAGCTACGCCCCCTGGGTCTAGCGCAGTTGTCAATTGTGGAAGATTTACGGGGTGTCTCAAAAAATTGTTTGACGTTTGATTGATTATAAAAAGTAAACCACGACATCGACTGGCTCCTCATCAACGCAAAGATGACCCCAAGGTATTAATCTTAGAGGCCATAATCTTTGAAATCCGCTGCCTGACTTTGGAACTACAAACTTTGAAAGATCAAGTTTGTATGAAAGCTGAAACCAAAGGACTCAATAAAAGGTTGATTTTCAAGCGATATATCAAATTTCATGCTTCCTCGAGCTTCACTCAACTTCCATAGGAACGAAATGGGATTTACGAAGTAACTTCTTTCTATGACCCAGGTCAAAATGCATCGATGAAAACAAGTATTCTAAAAAACAATAGATCAAAAGTTTATCATTAATACCCTTTCAAAGCCTATTGTGAAAAGAGAATAATTTGAAGTACCTGAACTACCTCTCATGGGAATCAGAAGTGCTTTTGAAGATTACTGTGTGGCATAAAGATGGAGAAGTATGCGAGAAGTGAGACTGGTTGTAGAATAAATTCCACGGAGATGACGAGCAAGCATCGCACATGTATATTTCTAAAAGCTATTTGTCGTCAAGGACAGTTCATGAGTGAATCCCCAGAGATGTCTGCAAGTGGCTTAGTGGCGGCTCATTGTCTTTTTGGTAACATTTTCATTTCTGTTTGTGCTTGCAAGATACGCAATACTAAAAGTGTTGTTACAGCCATGTTGCAACAGAGAAATAGCTTTCTAAGTCCCACTTGGTTTGCTTCGAATTTAGGGAGAAGCATGACATTTGACATTTTCGCTCGTCCTTCGTCCGTGAAGCCTTTTCTTCACTGAAAGTCAACGAGAGTCTTCTGGTTTCAGCTTTCGTACAAACATGATCTTTCAAAGCTTGTAGTTCCAAAGTCTGGCAACGGATTTCAAAGATTTTGGTCTCTAGAATTATTTCATAATCTTGGCGCCATGCTGATGTATATAAAGAGCTATTCGATGCCGTGGTCTATTTTTAATGATTAATCAAAAGTCGAACAGTCTTTTTACATTCCTACTAATCAAATTGTCTGTCATTTTATTTCAAACGTCTAATTCCTGTTTATTCAACGCAGTACTTGTTCGTAAGCATTAATAGTGCAAAAAGGGCTGGGTATGCTTTCCAGAAATTAGTTCCATATTAATTCCATCACATTTTATTAAGGCTGGCGATGCCTCTGCAGGTGCCATGCCGCACTTTGTGGGCTTCATTAAGCATTGAGAAAGGACTGACACGTCTGAAATAAATCAGCCGAGAACTGTCCATCGTTTCAACATGTTTTTGTTATTCTCCAGGCTGCGATCCAAGACCTATTCCATCCAAGTCAACACAGTAAGTTTCATATTATATATTCCTTTATATCCAAAACATTTTGATAAGAGATTGTGGAATGCGCTTAATATGATTGATTTCAATATTGTAAAATAAAGCTTAGATTGCCAAGGACTGTTTTTGTTTCACCTGTTCGGCCAAAATTCATGCAAAAATGCATCCTTTCCGTATGTGATGGTGCCTGGAAAATTTTGGATTTCTGCAATATTTTGTATGGTCACAAAGCAGCACTTCCGTAATTTCAAGTTAATGGAAAGTCAGAGTGAGCAAGCCTACCGGATGTCCCGAAAAGGTGTAAGAGTTTCTTATCTCTAGCGATGTGAATTTAGCTTTTATCATTGCCTGATCACTCTCATAATGTTCGTCAATAGCTTGCCCAAGTACCTCGTTTGTTAGTACTGGGCTTCGATAGCAACTATATTTATATTGGAAACTCAAATTTGCATCCACCTACAAGCCAGAGCTTTGGCCTTTTGTCCTAAACAAATTATTTGCAGCACAGGCAATAAATCAACAATAGCCTTAATAAGATTTGAACAACATTAGAACTTGATATACTTTGTTTGCTGGAAGTCACCCCTAATGACACTCATTGGGCAGTTTCTTTATTGTTCTGTAATTTCAGTTTTAAATTTCGACGTGGTTCAAAAGTCTTTACAGGCCAAACAGCCAAAGACATGTTTTGCTGGTGGACACAAATTTCAGCTCTCAGGGTTAATATTCCTGCTCTTTAAGTATCAATACCTACGAGCGATGTATTTATGTCCAAGTTAACTGTCGAGGAAGGTTTTGAGAGTGATTAGCTATTGATTAAAGGTAGATTTGTGCCCCTGGACCCTCCAAATCTGTATGCCTTTTCGGAAAATCCGGTCTGCCGTTGGATCAGCAGGAAGGAAACTCTGCCGGCCTTTCAAGGAAACACAAGCTTTTGTCGGAATTCTATTATGATTATAACCTTGCACAAATGTCCCCTTGCATCATTTGCTAATTAGTTTTCGCTGGTAAGAAGTGTGCACCTACTCTTGCTGTTTCCAAAGATGTAAAAAGTGATTTAAATTGAACATCTGTTTCATTTGAAAAACTTATTCTAAGCAATCGAGATGCAATGCAATTTTTCTTTTCTTGATAATGGTGTCCTCCTCAGAGCCAGTACTTAAGTTTGTGAGCTAGTGTGAGTTGTAATTTGCAAGGCACTTAGCATCCACGACGGTCCTAGTAGACAATAGCGTTTTCAAAGCTCTTAGATGGAGCTCTACATCTATTAGATAAAGACACAACGATTTTAAAGCTCAACAAACATATCTATACCATTCACTTTCAGAAACGAGCATAAAAAGGCAGATTTGTGATGTGACATCCTTGCTTGTTCTAACTCTTCAACAAATATACAGTTTGTTTCACCATGCTGGCACACATTCAGCGATTGAAAAACAAGGTAAATTTTGTAATAGATCTTGCATTTCAAGCCACACTTTATAACCTTATTGTTTTGAATTGATCAGTAGTAGACCTTTTAGCTGTTCTACAAAAGAGCGTGGATCGAGTAATTTTTTCATACACTTTCATAACTAAGGGAGGCTCGCTTGAGTAGCGTTAGAGCTTCTTTCACTATGTTTATACTGATTACATGGCCGTAATTATCGCTATTGAAAGGCTGCCGGACGCTCCTAACTACGACTCATAATCAAACGCCATTACTTTGAAATGATCATATCTGCCTCGTTTCGATAAGGGCCTAGGCAAAAAACACAAACACTCGTAACATATGAAAACTTCACAGTAAATGCTTAAGAAAAGCAATAAAATGATACCTATTTACATGGTTTGACATTGTCACCAATTTTTTCATTGTATTCTTAATCGTATTCTTAAGACTTTGTTCTGGCAGGCTAAATTCTTTGAAACTCTGCTTTGAGCTTCGAGTTCCGTTTGTCGATATCAATCAATCGAATTGGCAAGCAGCCTCGTTCCAAAGGGCATTCAAAAGTGAAACAAAGTCAGTCCAAAAAAATACCGTGCTATTATGAGTCCCAGTATGAGCGATCTCGGTTTGGCGTAGTAGTCTCATTTTAAATAGCGATTACTTGGACTCACCATAATCAGTCTACACTTTGTTTCATATTCGAAAATTCTTGAAAATATATCGAACTATCGTTCGATTCAGATTCTTTTTAAAACTAGCTGAATAATCAAAATTAATTGCTTTTAAGGAATCTTAATTTAGGTTTTTGTATTTTAAGCACGATCTCTTGTTGATTTTCAAGATTGTATTTCGTTTCATAAAGGTATCATGCAGTTGTGATACTGCTTATTAAGCAACTAGATTTTATGTTTCGTGGAAATTCATCATTATTCGTCATATATTTATAAGTTGCGATGATTTTACCTTTATTTGAACTTTTTACTTTGCATGAGTATTCTATCATCGGAAAGAAGAACAATTGTGATTTTGAAAATTACTTTTAAAGATTTCAAAGTTTTTTCAAGAAAGAATACAACAAGTGCGTGATGGCATTTAAGAACCTAGACTTATGACCTAGAGTCTCTTGTTTCCCTGTGCTCTTTGGCTCGATGATGGTACCGCTTTCAACACAGACTCATAATGTTACTCTGAAAAACCTGGCCCTATTTAGGCCCAAACTCTACGATTCATAGAGTATTAATCAGATTGCGAGATTTGGCAAAACACAATGTTGTCGAATTTTCAATTCGAATGATGCAGTTGACTAGACTTTGAGCGAAGTTGCTGCGGCAGGTAGTTGAAGATTTCCCTGGTTTGATTTGGTCTTAAAAACATGGAAAATGTAGCGTAGAGAGACTCACCTTTCACTCACCATGTAAAGTGAACTTCCCTCTTCAGACTGATACCAAGTTTCGTTGGTTAAAGTCTGTTTGTTATATTGTCTATCGCATTTTCTTTCTGAGGAGTGGCCGTTGTACAGAGCAAAAACAGTCTTTCGATCATGATTGGATCGATCAAATAGAGAAAATAGGGTCAGCTTTTTGCTGTTTCATTATGAGTTCCTGTTGAGCAAGGTTTACCGCAGGGATGCAAAGGACTCACTGTCATAAGTCTAATAAGAACCTACATTTTCAAAGCAAGCTGTTTTTGGTTGTTAAATGATGAAAGCTTTTTCCAAAGATGCTTCTTTTTCTGGCTTTGAAATATCTTTTTTTAATGGAGCACCAACGTTATAAAAGAATCAGACTTGTTTTAGCCTATTAAATGACCTAGGAGTAATTTTTATTTTTCATATTACACAGTTATGAAATTATTGAATTGAGTTGTTCCAGCAGAAGATGCATTTGTTATTCAAAATAAGAACTTATATAAAATACCAGGGTGAACAGATTCTTACATAAAGAAGCAACCATTGAAGATGTAGGCTTTTATTCTAGGAAGTTTCTCATCTGGGGGCTTTCCTGTGTAGAAACTGAAATGTTGCCAGGGAACCATAGTTTCACCGAAATTTGCAGAGCAGATTGCGACCATTATCATTCTATTTCATATTTCATTTTTCTGTTCTCCCAAATCAAATTCCAGTTGACAATTGTTGAAAGACATAACGGAGAAACATTTCCATGAATAAAGTGGCATTCACCGTAATATAGTACAATCAACTTTGAAATTTGACACCTATGCTGTCGTGGCCTCTTCCTGACATTTCGTTTCATTTAGCTATTTGATTTCTGTTTCTTTTTTGCATTATATCACAATATTCCTTTTATGATGAGATAGAGATTTTTGAATCATTGCGAGACGTGTGAAATAAGATCTGTCACATTTTTACTATTTTCTTAGACGGTACGTCGCTGTTGTATAAAACCATTCACGATGTCACTCAGAAAAAGCAAACTGATCAAGGAGAATGTGAGTTACTTTCAATCTTTTTCTTGTACTCTACGACACAGGGTCTTTACATCTTTTAAGTCCCAAGGCACAGATACATGTCACGTTAACTTTTTTCAATTGAAATCATACGTTTCATTTTGCCTGCTCTGATTTCGCTTCTCATTTTTGCTTGTCGCGATGATCTTTGTTTGAAAATTGCTTTTTTAAATTGAATCTATAAAAGCACAGAGAAGTATCGAACCGTGTCTAGCGGCTTCCGTTCCCTGCAGGAATACAAATTTTTAGGTGGCAAGAGAGAGAACTTTGCTCTAAGGCAAGGAGAAACCGCAATGTCTCTCGAAAGAACTTGTCTTTTCTGTGGAAAGCAACTTATCAAGTTTCATAAAAGTGCTGAAAGGAATTTTAAATAGTAGCTTTTGAGGACCATTTAGACCATTTCCGCCTAAAAGAACACAATTTTCAGAGAGGTGTGGCAGTATTTGAAGAGACTGGCGAATTCCCAATGATGCATCCGTTGCCTACTGTTTTTAGATTTTTGTGCTTGATTTGAAAATGTTTTACCATTTCTAAAAAGTGTAATGTTTTCGGAAAGCTGGCAGAATTATAATTAGCAATCAAACACATATTGGTAGGACCAATTTCGTGTTTGCCGCTTTTTGTTTCTTATTAAAGAAATCGCTGTTCCTTAATGTTTCTTAAGTGTCCCCATTTTGTTCTGTACAGCATTGCAATGGTTATTTGGTGAAGATTTCGATGTTCTTACTGTTGCTCGCCATTTACCACCAATAGTATCAGGTACGAAGGACAGAGCAGAAGCTGTGCACGGATGCGTGAATCTTGTAACTTTGAGCTGCCCACCCCCTCCTAGCTCCCTGCCACGGATCCCTAAATTAGGCAATGGTTGATTTTTTCTTTCTTGTGCCCTAAACTCTTGAATCATCATTTCAAATAGCTGATCGACCTTAACATTTTCTTATCTCAGAGTGCTCGATGACGTCATTTTACACAGTTTCTGCTCTGTCGGTACGAAATGATTATGCACAAACAAACTTCTTTTATGCGTGTTGCACAATGTTAAGGATAAGAAAACAAATAAAGTAACATTAATTGCGCTTTGAACAGAGCTTTGTAATGTACAACGTTTCGGGCTTAAACCCATTATCAAGTGTTTACCCTTTTTACGAAATGTTTATCCTTCTGGTACTATATGCAATCTGGGTACACCACCTTGTTAGTGAACCCGCGCCACACTTGACAAGATTTTGGTTAAGAGCATGTCGCCCAAGCTTCAAAACAGGCCTGTTAGTTATGCTTTGTTGAGGATATGTTACCAATCTTACACCAGTGTTTCATAAATAGCCTGTTTACTCCTTCTTTGTACCAAACGATTTTCTCCCAGGCGATCAGTTCCCAGTACATAAAATATACCGTGTAAGTAAACAACAGAACAGTCGTAGTTTATTTGACCACTCCTACTTGGATATCATGAGATGATATGAACGACTGTGTTATTCAATGGTTAACATGTTCAAATCCAATGAAAACCGACCTGATCATGCGGCTGGGCGGTCGCAGGAAATTTACAGTTCCCATTGTCCTGCAGAAAACTTCTCAAAATGTATCTTCTTTCGTATATTATGCACTTGTTTCTCCTTTTTCATGATGAAAATTACTTATAAAGTCAAGCAAGTTACCGAACATAGATTGTATCTCATGTACTGTTTTTATGAATATTGTATGCAACAAACATGAGATAAATGGAGAACTTGATCTTCCCTTATGCCCCTTAGAGCTCATAGATGATTTCGTTCATGGGTTTCCAACTAAATCAGTTTCAAACTCCCCCCAAGTTCTTTTTTCGCACATTTCTTTTGCATTTATAGAATATTGGTTACACGTTTATTGCCAATTGCTGGAACATGACCTCTTTAAGAATGCTCGATATTCTCGCCTTCGTATTCTTGCAGGAACTTGAAGCATTATTTTTGTTTGGTCGCAGGAAGGGAAATATTTTTTCATGCCCAGGTCTATCCTCTTTGCGGCGTGAGTGGCCGAGTGGCTGATACAATCTTCGTCAGGTGACTGAAGTTAAGCTCGGTCGAGTGAGGTCAAACTCCGGATGGGTGACCTCGCAGGCCTGACCTCACAACTCATCTCGTCGTCCTTCGGAAGGGACGTTAAACTAGGGGTGCCATGCCTGGATGCGGCATGCATAGTGGGCCTAAATTAGCTTTCAGTGGCTAGAAATCCTGACAAGCCGCTCAAAATAAATCAAACAATACCCGTTCCAAAATTATGAGGGATCTCCTCAAGATAGACACCACAAGAAACCCTCAAAGCAGGCCTAAAATTACCACAAATGCTCAAGATTAGAGTCTACTTTGGAGAAAATTGAAGATTATTTTGCAACCTCTTTTGGTTTAAATAGACTTTCAGCAATGTTACAGCGGTTTAAGACCATCTCAAAAGGCAACTGCTCCATATTTTTCTGCCGAGTGAGTCAGAAAAAGCGCACGGTGTTTGAAAGGCTATTGTCCTTGAGATATCACAACAAGGATATTCGTTACTTTCTTGTTGAATGGCCAACATGTTAAATTTGTCCTGGGAATCAGCCCGTCTGAAATCGGCTACAATTCCTGAAAATGTGATTCTCTCCAGAAGGCCCGGTCGAAAAGCCGTCAGAAGTGGCTGAAAATCGCTAACGAATTCTCTCACGCTTTCTGCTTTGCAGCGTTTCAGTAACTTGCCTATGCTTAGCAAGGGTTTTCTTGTTGAGAGGAAGAACAAATCTTTCCCATTGGTTTGAGAAAATTAGTTTGGAGATTTCTTTCTCCCTGGAAAGTAACAGGTGATGATATATCTTCTATATCCACGAGAAGGAACAACCGATCGAAACCGTATAAGTGTCCAAATGTAATTGAACAAACAAGGACAGATTTTGCAAAACAATACCAAAAGTTACTTTAATTAACATTTCAATTCAAAGAGATAAGCGATTGAAGACAAAATAAAATCTGTCAACCAGTAAATCAAACCAAACACGGTTGTAAAATTTGCCCCGAAACGAGAAGGGCAAACTTGCGCCCTGTGCAAGCGGAAGGTGGCTTTTAAGAGTAGTTATGTGCTTATAATGGAAGAAGGAGGGTAAATCTAAAGTTCTGTCTAGCAGATTTTGTTTATCTGATTCAGGGGCTGTGTGGCAATTGTTTCATTTAAGCCCTATAATGCCTTCTGCTCGGCATCAGAATCAAATAAAACAAAATCCGCGAGACGGAACTTTAAACTTACCCTTCTTCATTCGTTATAAACGCATAACTTCTCTTAAAAACCACATTTCGCTTGCAAAAGGCGAGAGTCTGACCCAATGGTTTCGGGCAAATTTTGCGGCCGTGTTTGTTTTGATTTCCTGGTAAGAGAACTTACTTTGTCTGCAATCGCTTATCGCTGTGAATTGAGGTGTCAATTTAAGCAAGTGCTGTTATTGTATCACAAAATCTGTCCGTGCTAATTGAACATATTGGGTGTAAAAAAGGCATCATTCAATATTATTGTTGTGATCTTCTGGAAGCTTTCAAGTTTTCAAACGCGTTGCATATTTTACTCACTCGATACATTTCAAAGTACTGTTGTATGAATTGTGCCCAATTTTAAAATTTCAACTAAAGACGTTTGGCTACGCAGTGAAAGTATAGAATGCTTCTTATATTTGCAGGTTTCCGTCCGAAATTGCGAAATGTTGTCAACGTTGTACCTTTACCGACGATTCAAAATGGCGCGAAGGAATGGATAGCAGGGTTGGTATCATTTTACCAAATGTTAAAAACATCGAATTTTAGTTGTTTACGCAGAGCATTATTTAGGATCGAATTTACGTCCAAAATAGCGTCAGCAACTCATCAGCATTAGTTGCTTATGAGGCCTCAGAAATGGGGCGAAAGGCTCAATTCTTTAAACCAAAGTACGTGTTAAAAAACAAAGTTTAGTTGAGGTAGAATCAAAGCTTCAGCAGGATAGAACCAAGGCTTCAGCAGATTCTGTTGAGGGAGGAAATATAGATCATCTTTGCATTATCGCAGATCTCACCTAATATGTAATTTTATGCGGACCTTGGAGTAATTTTATGTTGGAAACAGGCACCGATAAAGAACTTGATCATAGTGAGTTTTCGAAACATACCATGCGCCTTACAAAGTTTTTGCATTTGACAAATCATGAGAATTATAGAGTTTTATACTGCTATTTCTCAAAGGCTAAATTTTACGCTGCTTTTTGCCGTATGTTGAAGATTCTTGTAAGTGTTTACGCTGTCCTGAAGTTTTGCTGACAAACTACTGATGGTCTTTGTCATCACACAACAGTGGTAACGTCAATGGCAGTAGGCCATTAGCAGTAGGGAACAAAGAATTCTTAATCTTCCCATTGTTTCAGCAATTTCTTCGCTTTAGCTTCAATAGTTTGATATTCATTTCATTCATTTCATTTCATTTTTATTTATTTAGGCACGGTAGCCCCATCAGTCCATGAGAACTGCTTTTCAGGGGGCCGTGGCATAAAAGGTTTTTAGATTACGACGATTTGATTCTTCTCTTAAATGCTGCAAGAGTTGGTGTCTGTTTAACATCAAGTTCAAGGTTATTCCGAAGCTTTGGTCCACGAAAAGATATAGCCCTTTGCCCATTGTTAGTTTTTCGTAAAGGTATCGAAAGATCAGTTTCGGTATTTCTCAGTACCCTGTCATTTCCAGTCAACTTTTTTTCAAACAAAGTGGAAAGGTACTCCGGTACGAGACCGTTTAGTGATTTGAACACTGTAGTTGCGGTTTCGCTTTTAATGATTTCACTTACAGTAGGCCAATTTAAACTTTGTATCAAACCTATAGAATGGATATCAAAACTACTCCTCCTAACGATTCTAGCCGCTCGATTTTGGAAATTTTGGAGGGTTTGCAGCTTGGTAACCCCACAGCACCCCCATACTGAACAACAGAACCGAAAATTTGGCTCGACAATGCCCCTATACATTTACATTTACATTTAGTTGCAAAATGGCAACTTTTGTTTTGATGATTGAAAAGAAGTTGATATTGGTAATGAGCTGGCTATTTATGCAAACTCAATGCCTTTAATATGCTTGGACTTGGGGCTATAAACTTGCTCTTGAAACTTCAACTAAAAAAGCACGCTCCGCATTTTTTCGAGATATGAAATGGCTTTAAATCGATCTCCTATTTTTGACGCCTTTTTGAGGATTTCAAATATTCCCTTTTTCTCAAAATCCGTAATTTGAGAAATTTGCCATGCCGAGAACAATTGCAAGAATACTCAAGATGAAGGACAATCTTTTAGGTCCAGAAGAACGTTTAACGTATTTCAATTAATTTAGAAGAACGCTTTAAACCCATGCACAATAACCATGAAGTCCTTGAATTTTCCAATGACCCAGTTTATCTCACTCTAGCTCATTTAGCCCTACCTTACCTTACAAGTATGCAAGAGGAACTTGAAGAGGATCTGAAGTTTGGCTCTAGAACCAGACCTTTGGCTATTATTTATCTTTTCCCAAAGAAATCTTCCAAGAAATCAAAAGACAAAAGAGATCTTCCAAGCAGAGCTTTAAATTTATCGTACTTGTTTCGTTGTAAAGTTATGACTTAAAACAACCTTTCGCATGCACAAGGCGACGGTTTGCCCTACTGCTTTTTGGGGATTTGCTTGTTTGAATTAGATTGCTCGAGAGAATCTCCTTTTTTTTCTGTACTCGCTAATCGCTTTGAATTGTTGTGTCATTCAATAGCAATTGATGACATTGTGCAACAAAATCGGTCCTTGTTTTCTCCGTTATTTCTCTTTAGTTCATGGTGTTATGCCTTTGTTGTTCTATGTTTGCCACGTGGCGGAGTGATGTAATCTTCTGACTTTGCAGCCAGAACAATAAGGCGGAAAAAGTTCTATTCAAGGTATATTGCCCCACCACTTGGGTTGTGGACTCGATTATTTCATCTCTGCTGCCGTGAAACTCGATTATGCTTTCGCTAAAAGTCGCAACTTCACGTTCGCCATCAAGCCAATTTTGTTGTCTTTGGTGTAACTTTTCTCGTGGATGCTCTTTAAATTAGCTTTCCCATTTCTTTTTAGATGTATCAGAGATGTTCATGAAGGTGTTGAAAATTTATTGAAATACATAAAAAGTGTTAAAGGACTGGCGTTGATAAGAGATGCTGTGTATGATTTACTCGCGAATTCAAGGCTTTTCAACCCAAAGGTAAGAATCTTGTTTTTAAGACGTTTCTGTATCAGGTGTCCCAGAGAAAAGTACGAAGATTTGGTTGGTTCTTTAACTTTGAAGGGGCAGGGTCACGTAACCGTAAACAAATCTGCTATCTCTAGAATCTATATTGTTTCCCACACGTGGCCATTGTGTTCTTTACAGATTTTGGTGGATCGGGGTGAATCGACACTAAAGTTACTTCTAAAAATCCACCAATATCTCTGCAATCGTCGTTTGTTTCTCTACGGAGTACAAGAGTCTATCTTCAAAATAACACTTTCATTTTGATAAAAGTAGTGGAGAATCGCTGTGATATGGCCTGTCAAAAATACTGCAAAATCGTCGTTTCGAAATAAGTTTGTTTACATTACATGACCCTGCCCCTTTAATCACCAATGGCTAATCAATGTCTTTGCATCATTAAGGTGACTTTGCAACACGCTCTGATGAGCACGGAAAGCCGGTTTTCAGAAATCCTCATCTTTAGAAACTTGTTAATTGCTCTGCAACCAATCGGGCTATCGAAATTCTGTAAAGAGTATGGGATTGCTTATACTCTTGGCAAACGAAAGACATATTTAACAAAACTGTTTGTTTTCACGGCTTTGAAGAAAGCTCATTTCAAAATATTTTACTAGCTTCAGAAGAACTTCATTTTCCACTCCGCTAATCTAAAGATTTTGATCAAACTTTGTTACCAAACACACGATATGCTCACGGACACACATGCTAAATTTGAAGTCAATAACATGGCCAGTTTTTTCGCAATAAAATTCTAAAGTTTTGTAGCATACTCGACAACAAGCACAAGGAAAACTGGTCTGTTGATTACGATTGGCAACTGCGAAAAAATCAGTGAAGCGCTTGCAATCACGTGCGAAAACAAGTCGGCAGTCTTTCGAGACTGATAGTTATTTAGCAGTTATTTAGCAGACTGACAGTGATATCCGTGGCGAGGAAGGACACGAGGTCAGTTATTTAGCCATCCTGATCCAGCTACTTTTAGGCTTCAGTAATCTAATTTCTCTCAAATTCAATCATAATTTTTGAGACACTTTATACCCAATATGTCTAATGAGTGAATGGATAAAACTGAACACTTCTTGCTGCAATATCATGCATAGCATGATGAAAAGGCGTGATCTCCCTGGCAATGTTAACGTACTATTCTAACTACACAACATCTAAGACCTGCCAGATCATATCCTTGTGCAAATAGTGTTGTATGTTCTAATTCATTCATACATCAGAGCGTGTCTTGTAGTACCAGCAATACAAACCTAAAAACACTAAAAATGTATCGTAACTGTATCTATGTTACTGCAGATCATACCAAAATCTGTCAATTTTCAATTTCGATTTAGCAGTAGTGTCATTTTTACATCTGTCATGAACCTGGTTCTCCTTAAGGAGAAACAAATAGAACTTTGATATAGCCTTCAGTATCTCTATCGTTATTTGTTAAGGATAATTTAGGGTAGCCATGCCTACCATACCAATGGTATCGTTGTTGTAAATATGCTTTGACAACTTATAATTTTTTAGCTTGTTTATGTATGTAGAAAGAGATCTGGGCGCAATATGATGTTTAGAGAGCTGCGCGGGAGAAAGTGCTCTAATGGTCATGCAGCAGATTACAGATATAATCTATTTCTAAATCTGTTCCAGTTTCATACAATTCAAACTACGTGCAATTTATAATCCTAACTATACAAATGAATATCTAAACTACAAAGATATATGATACTATTACAAAAAATTAATACAATATATGAAAACAATGAAGAGCTAGATACATTGTAAGGAGGTAATGAGGAGCTTTCACTATAGGTAAACCAATCGAGGAGAGCCCCCTCCTTCTATCCTAAGATATCATCTGGTGAATATAGGTGAGCTTAAAGGAAATCTGTCCTATTCATAATTGGCTGATATTGTAAAAGGGGATTAAAAATTTGTATGGCAGGATTGACAGAAAGTAATTGGAAAAAGATAGTTTCGCGAATTTAATTGAATTCTTATCACGCGATAAATTCAAAGAGTCTGGGTTCTAGCTCTTTACCTTTGTCTGAGCTTTGTTCTATGACCCAATCATTTGCGTGACAGAGCTCCTTTAAATAATTGTGCATTTCCTTTCATATACAATGCCTGCCAAAAGTCCTTGGAAGACTTAGGCCATTTCTTTATAATCCACATTTCTAACCATAGCCATCAGGTTCAAATACCCCCTCGTCCCCGAAACAATATTGATTTCGAAGGTTATTGTCTCAGCATTCCAGCAGTGAATTGAACATTTGAAATCGGAGTATTGGCAGGAAATCGAAACTTCACCAAAAAACGGAGTACAAGAATTGCGACGATAATCATGTTGATATTCAAAAAAGACATTCCAAGTTTGACAATTCCAAGTATATTACGACATTTCCAGTTAAGACAATCCGATAGTTAGAAAAATTGAACATTGTTATTAGAAGTTAGAAGAATTGAACATTGTTCTAAGGGGGAGAGGGGAAATCGCAAAACAAGGCAAAATTAGCAGGGGTGTTCCAAGACTTGTGGCAGGCATTGTAGATTAATAGAAACTATGCCAGTATCAAATTGGCTTGGATTCATTGGTTGACCTCGTTCACCCAAGTAAATTTTCAGTTTTGTTTTGAACGATCCCCAAGTCACCACAAAAATATTTTATCTTTGTCCATCCTTGTGGAATCGTTAGAAAATTTCATCAACATCTTTTATTGTTTTCAGTGTTTTCGAGATAAAATATTTAGGAAACTCACTTTTAGCTCCGGAAACAAAAGACTACGAAACACGCGAAAAAGTCATTGAACCTTATTCTGGATATTCACTAAAGATCAAGTCATAAATCGTCAAGATTAGTTCAGTCATAGGCAATAATGTAGCGTGTTTCTAGCTTGGAAATTAAAGTTGTTACCTCGACAATACCATAGTTTTTTTCGTTGTTTCCCTTTGGCCCAAGCCTAACCAATGCTTTACCAGTGCCAGAAATCAAATTCAAATGGCTCCTGCACGTCTGCTGGCTGCTACGCAGCGTTTATCCTCGTTTCAAACTACCTCAAGATAAGAGGAAGTTTGAAACGAGGATGGACGCCTTGTAGTAACGAACTGTTTAGGCGCGCAGGAGCCATTTGAACAAGTTAGGCTTCAGCCGAAGAGAAAGCAACAAAGTAAAACAGTAATATCGAGGTAATAAACTTTAATTTCTTAGGTACAAACACAGTGCATTAGCACCCATGGTTCAGTGTGCATTTTGTCGTGGCGTGTTGAGCGTGGATGTTTTTCAGCACTCTCGCTATTCCAAGCAACTTTTTCAAATTACACGTGCATAAACTTAGAAGATCCACTAGTTCAAGCTATAAAGTGCCCTCCATGTGCTGTGAAGTGCCTGGCTAATGCTGCAAGATTGCGTAAGCGTAGAATTTCAAAACTCCATCGTTGTCACCTTCGTGCTTCTTGACAAGGTTTTCTTTGTACCAGAAGCGTAATCTCTGTTCAGGATTTAGTTCAATGACGTCATTGAATATCAAAAATTGAGAATTGCTGATTTCTCCATCATGGGAATAGCCTTTTTTCTTTGGTAGAAGCACATTGTTTTTGTTGTCTGTCACAATAATTTCGATTCTGTTTATGTTCCTGGTTGGGACGATGCAACCAAATTTTGATTGGTGAGGTCTGAGACAGCTGAGGAAACCAGAATGGTAGACTAGTTTTATTTTGTAATTTCCACCAGGCAACTGTATTGCTACCGAACCAAACTTTTTAGCCTCAACTTGAATCAGTCCATTGCTATTGAGTGGTCGTTCTATGGTTAAAAATCAATTCATTGGGGACTGTTCATTATTTGGCCAGGGGTTGGGACTGAAGAGAAGTTAGTTAAATTAGTGAAAGTATATCAGGCCCAACTGCGAGGATATACACAACGTTTTTCACTAGTCCCAACCAATTATATCACGGAAAAGCTTCACCTAACTGTAGCTGTAGCAGTTTGCCTGAAATATACTATCTATATTTCAAATTCACATTTTATATTCATATCTAATTCTTTTAAGGAGGTTTGCCCTTCGGTATAAGCTGGTTTTCAACGCGCCCTCCGCTAAAAGGCGTTAATCGCAATCTATTTTTAAAAAGCAAGCGAAAAGTTATTGATCAAATCAAACTATGAAACCCTCTTGACTTTGAGATCCTCATCAGTCAGAGGCCATATTGGATATGGAAAAATTGCTTTATTTTGAATGAAAATCAGTACGATAACACAGGCAGAAGCCAAGGTGCTCTCAGAACGGGATTTCCATATTTTTTTCATATCAATGTCAAAATAAAACTAACAAATATAACACGATATATTTCGTGCCATACATAGCAGAAACTGACGTGACGTCTTCTGGTTCTGGCTATGAACGGCACTTGACAACAATTCCTTTGACAACAATCAGAAAACGAGGGAAAAAATATAAGAAGGAAATAAGCAAAAAACAAAACAAATTAAAACCAATTTCAGCACTCTGTGCACCATGACACCATCCCGCCTTGACAGGCGCCAGCATGCCCCAACCAAGGTGGTTGAATTGATGTGGAAGACATTTTTCATTTCCAAGGTGGCGTCTGACAGATGAGGGCCGAAGGATCGAAGTATTTTAGTAAAGTCATTTTAACTGTCTATTTGACTTTGAATAAGTGTGTTGAAAGAGTATGATGCCACTTAAGAAATTTCATTTATTTTTTTTATCGTGCATTCAGACGTTCCATTCTATTGAAAACAACGACGATTGTCATATCATATCATCATCAACATTACTTGCGATCAGCCAGAATACTTTTGCACTTTGCTGTACCAAAAAGAAATATATGGTTTAGACCTCAAGAAAGAGTAGGCAGCTATATTGTACCAAAAATTTTGAAGGAACTTTGTTTACCCCAACCTTTCCAGGGCGGTAATTTTTTAACCAACTAATTTCTCTTCGGTACCAAGCAACCCCTAGCTATGAAAAATACGGAAGATAACAAGGCAATAAAACAGACAGCAACAAGGGAGAGAAGAAAACAAAGATGAACACTCCAAGATCATAACTGATCGAAGGAGCCTTCTGATAGTACCAAATCCTAGCCAAATAATGAACGGTCCCTTAAAAAAGAGTCCCTCTCAATGGTCTTCAGGAGCTCGATCCTCATCCTCCCTATTGAATACCCTTCTAAGGATTGCTAATTGTTTTGTCAACTGCTGCGTTTTAAGATTTAGCTCACAGCAAAGACATTCCTTCATCTGTATCAAAGATGGTCGACCGGGCTATACATGAGCTAGATCATGCCAGGCTTCGAGGCAGCAAATTTTATGAACTTATGTAAGGTACTGGCATGCCGGTAAAGGGCTCAGCTATCTTTTGGATAATCAAGCTTTTGTGATTTTTCAAACAGCACTGCTTGTTATGGAACATCCTGTAGCTATGATCTAGACTTATTACGTTGAGCCCTAGTAGTCGTAATAAGTCTAGCTATGATCTAGCTCATAAAGTTGTTTTTCGGTCATCACCTGACCCTCTCTTTATCAACCCAGCCACCGAAACATGCAAAATTGTAAGCGATCAAGCTCCCCGAAGTCGCCCTTTTTGGACATCCTGACATCTTCCTATCTTCCCCTGCTAATCTGCTAATCGTGCAAAATAAAGCCATTTTTTTGTAACTCTTTTCCAACGTTATTCAACCCTTTCTCTTTCACTTGAAGACAATCTTCCTTCAATGACATCAAGACTTGTAAATGATGTCAATGACTTTGATAATATCAATAACATCAAAAATGATCCCACCATCACTCCAGTTTCCTGTAGGATTTTTAGGGACTTTTCTCGTTCACAAGTACGAAGACAGTTTCGTATTTCACTTTCAGACAGAGTTATTACCGCTGACGAAACAGATTTGGGGCAAGTCAAGTGTTGCTATCGTTTCCATTTCGAACATGAAATCGAGGGGAACAGTTACGTCCTCATTTTCATTCTCATTTTCAATGAGCCATGGCTTGAGCGTCCATCAGTCTATCAATGGTGATAACTAAGAACATGTAATTAGCCTAGTAGAATCTTACCATCGCATCTGAGTCCTCTTCTCCCTGCTTCGCATGGGTAACATTGGTATCCAGGACATTCACACGTGTCCCTGCACATTACGCCTTCGGGACATGGATTCTTCGCTTCACAAACTTGTCCAAGCTGTTTGAAGGTACAAATCAAGCATGCGCAAAAGAAACAATTTACTCACCAAAAGTGTGTTTTGTGCAATGTGCTGTTTTTTCTGCCCCATAAGCGGCTATGCATAGCGCGTCGCAGCACACTTTTTATCGAAGTTGAACAAAGGAGAAACTATATGAAGTCTCTCTATCACTTTTCTTTCTCTATCCTTCACTTTCCATTGTTCCCCCGTGATAAAACAGTCAACTGCGAAACACAATGCGCAGTTAGTTAAGGGGGAAGTCAAAAGAGCCGAGAAGAGCGCACTGCACGAAAACACACTTTTGGTGGGAACATTTTATGTTTCTTCTTGCGCAAGGCAGAGCAGAAGCTTTGCGCGCATGCGTGAAAACTCGCTACTTTGAGCCCCCCTAGCTCCCTGCAACAGAGCCCAAAATTCAGCAACACATGATATTTTGTTCCTTGGGCCGTAGAATCATTTCAATAAGCTTATTTTAATAAGCTTATCTATCCAAACACTTCCTCATCTCAGATTGCTCGATGACGTCATTTTACGCAGTTTCTGCTCTGCCCATGCGCAACAGAAAACCAATGGCGAATATTCTATTGTCGTGTGAGCTAAAAAAGCAAGTCCTGTTTGAAAGCCACTGTTCTTCATTGTCAAGGCGACAGCATTGGCAAGTATATTATTCAACCTTGGATATGTTCAAATAAGTTTTTAAATTCATCTGACATAGATCGGCATCTCCTTTTTAAAATTTTGAATGATTGTCTGGAGAAAGCCCTCTCAAGAAACCTTCAAAAGAGGTCTAAAATCGCAACCAAATTAAAGGGGCAGCGTCACGTAATGTAAACAAACTTCTTTCGAATCGACGATTTTGCAGTATTTTTGATAGGCCATATCACAGTTATTTTCCACTACATTTCTCAACATGAAAGTGTTTTGTTGAAGATGGACTCTTGTACTTCGTAGAGAAAGAACCGAAACACTCCTATGTTGTACGATTGCAGAGATATTGGTGGATTTTTGGAAGTAACTGTAGTGTGGATTCACCCCATCCACCAAAATCTGTACAGAACACAATGGTCATGTGTGGGTAACAATATAGATTCTGGAGATAGCAGGTTCGTTTACAGTTACGTGACCCTGCCCCTTTAACCTTATATTTCTGCCTTACATAGCCATGATTTCAACTTGTTTCAGCACATGTTATCTCCTTGGAATAATGAAACGGTCGTCCCTTTGAGTACAGCAACATTGTTCTGGGCGATTTTAATTCCTTTCAAAACGTTCAATGAATCCTTTCAATAAAATGAAAAACGCTGTTTTCTGTAAATATCAAGGTATCAAAAATCTGCACAGTACCGTGTGAGTCGATAAAAAGGCACGGCGGCGTTTGAAAAGATGCTGCTCCCTGAATATGAAGCAATGAGATTGAAACTTTTCTTGTTTCATTGCCATTATATCTAATTAAGGCTCAATGATTCACCCTGCGTAAAGCTGCCATTCCTTCTCGTAACCTGCAAAAATGAACGAAGGCAACGAGCAGCCTCTCTCTTTGTTTTCGTTCCTAGCAATAGTGACACTTGGATGTGCTTGTGTTTTTCGTTCTCTCTGGGGAATTGAATCCCCCTGAATAAGCTATTCATACTAGGAGGAACGATGCTCTTTAACAGCTCTTTAAGGCCAGGGACTTTCCCCGACCGTTGGAAAATAGCACGAATTACACCAATTTATAAATCAGGTGCCAAAGATGATACGAATAACTATAGACCAATTTCAATTTTGTCAGTGCTATCTAAGTTATTTGAAAAGATTGCACATGACCAACTTATTGATTTCCTCCAATCTAACAAAAAACTAACGCAGAATCAGTTCGCTTTCCGTAAGCTTCAATTACCTCACTGGTTGGTGTCTCAGATCATTGGTACTCAAATATCGACAATAGAAAAAGCTAACTTTGCTCTTTTTCTCGACTTGAAAAAGGCATTTGATACCGTGGATCATGAGATACTGATCAGTAAATTAGCAAAATATGGAATAATAGGTAATAAGAACAACTGGTTTTAATCCTATTTAACTAACAGAAGCCAGTACTGTTCCATTGATAGTCAAGTATCTGATATTATGGAAAAAGAGTGTGGGATCCCCAAGGTTCATGCTTGGGACCGCTGCTCTTTATCATTTATTTAAATGATTTTGAGCACTGTCTCGAACACTCAAGAGCCAACATGTACGCAGATGATACTGAGATAACAATATCCTCAAACAACCAAGCAGAGATTATAGAGACAGCACAAGCTGAGTTATTAAACATTGCAGAATGGATGAGGATTAACAAACTCAGTCTCAATTCCACCTAAACAGAATACATGATAATAGATCATCCTCGTAGAAAGAAAAATGGAGAATTATTACCGCAAGTATTCATAAATCGAGAAAAAATTAAGCAGGTTGACAAAACAAAATATCTTGGGGTTGTAGTTGACGATACTTTAGGTTGGGAAGACCAGTATGAATCAAGGGTGTTAGGACACGGATGTTTTAATTGATTCTTTATTTACCTTGTTTTGATCCCTGTGTCTTGTTTTGTTGTCTTGTTTTCTGTTCTGTTTCGTCTTCAACTGAGCGTGCCTAGGCCCAACCGCTCTCAAATTGTTCGAATACAGCTCCCTTGTATTTCTGTGTCTTAAGGCGGATCTCCACGGGACGATCTTTGTGACGATCGTCATAAAAAATTCGCGACGATTTTCCTCACGAAATTCACGACGATTTTGTAAGCGATCTCCACTAGACGATTGTTTCTGGCGGTATTTTTTCCAACGCAACAAATAAATTCTGTAATGGCGGCGATAAATAAAAGATATATCCTGTATCTGCTCCTTCGTAGAAGAAGTATTTTTCTTTATTATCAGTGTCAAAGAATTCGTAGGCAAACAGACGAAACTAGAAAAAAGAAACGTTCTTCATTGCTGGCAGCCATCTTGAAATTATTTATGCGCTGTGTCCGTGTCGTTTCTGAAATCTGATTGGCTAAAATTTTGACGATCGCGAAGCGGACGACGAAAAGTTAAAACTGTTTTAACTTTTCGTCAGGAGCAAAATCGTCAAAAATTTCGTCAGAAAAAGACGCTTTTAGTAACTGCGCATGTGTCGTCGCGAATTTTTGTGACGATCGTCACGAAAATCGTCCCGTGGAGATCCGCCTTTAGTGCGCCTTCGCACAAGATAGGTTTTAAAACCGGTTGTGGCTTTTTGGTTTTAAAACCTATCTTGTGCGAAGGCGCACTAAGACACAGAAATACAAGGGAGCTGTATTCGAACAACTTGAGAGCGGTTGGGCCTAGGCACGCTCAGTTGAAGACGAAACAGAACAGAATACAAGACAACAAAACAAGACACAGGGATCAAAACAAGGTAAATAAAGAATCAATTAAAACATCCGTGTCCTAACACCCTTGTATGAATCAGTTAAGAAAAAGGTTGCTGGGGGCCTCGCAGCAATGAAGAAACGTAAGGGCATCCTTCCACAGTCAATGCTTTTTCAAGTGTACAAAGCGCTTGTTGAGAGTCATCTTCGCCATGCTGACGTAGTCTGGGGGAGCTTATCGGAAACTAAAATAACAGTCCTTCAGAGACTGCAAAATCGTGCATTTGAAATTATTCAAGGATCAAAAATAAAGGACTCTTTGATTCGACCAACATTTAGCATCGATCAGATGTTTCAATTTGACCGGTCGGTTCTGATGTATAAGATGATGAACAAAATATGTCCTGAGAGTCTGCACGATAAATTTGCTGAAAGATCCTCGATAAGCAAATATGATACAAGAAACAAAACTGATCTCCAAATCCCAAGGCTAAATCTAGACTTCAGTAGAAAAAGTTTCAATTATACTGGTCTAAAAACTTGGAATTCTATTCCAACACACATAAGAGAGTCTGGCACACTCACCCGGTTTAAGAATGGGCTAAAAAGTCATTTTCTAAGCTGAGGAAAAAATATGTTTTCACACGAATCCATGAAAGAACAGTACTGGCTTTTATATGTATTATTAAACATGCTCTCTTTATCATATTCTTTTATTATACTTAACTACACTGAATGGATATCGTGAATAAATAAGATAAATGATGATGAAGACTTTTCATTCCCCCAGTAGGATAGCAAATGCTAAATAAAGCATGTCCAAGTCATTGTTGTAAGGTAAACACTTCAAGAGAACTTACTTGTGATTTTAGCAGGTGTTTAAGGTTTCCGGAAAGGGTGTAAACTCTGAACGGAGTAACTGATTTCAACGGGGAAAAATTCTGAAATGATTGAGCATGTTAGCTGTTCAATCAGGTGTCGCAAAATACCATTTCTTATATATTCAGAGAGCAGTAGCCTGTCCCATTCCCTCTGAGCCATTAATCATTAAGGAAATTTGAATTGATGCTTGTCCATTCTTATTGAAAGATCAGACTCCTTGGCTGTACCTGCTACAAAAGGCGAGCAGCCGGCAAAGCGAGGAGATGCAATTCGTTAAGATAGCGATACCTGCAAGGCCTGCAGCTACCGGGTGTCCCAGAAAAAATATTCCTGTCTGAAGATTTCCTTCACCAAATTTATTATAAGGCTGATCTTCAAATTTCCTTTTTGCCAATTTTTTTCAGGCATAGTTGATCTCGTGATTGGCTTTAAAATTAGTAAGTTTACAGGGTGAGTCAGAAAAAAGTTCCCACTTTTGAAAATTCATGGCACCAACAAGGGCAGATTTTGTAATACAATAGCATCAGTCGCTTTGGTTCACACCTCAATTCAAAGCGATTAACCAATGCAGACAAAAGAAATTCTCTCAAGCAGAAATTGAAAACAAACGAAGCCGCAAAGTTGCCCTGAAACCAGTACGGCAAACTCTCGTTTGGTGCAGGCGATGGGAGGTTTTTAAGAGAAGGTATGTGCTTATAACAAAAGAAGAAGGGTAAATCTGAAGTTCTGTCTCGCGGATTTTGTTTGTTTGATTCAGAAACCGAGCAGAGAGCATTACAATTTTTGCATATTTATTGCTCAGACGTACGCAGTCATTCCTCAGCTCCTGAATCAAATAAACAAAATCCGCGAGACAGAACCTTAGATTTATCCATCTTCTTTCGTTATAAGCACATACCTTCTCTTAAAAACCTCCCATCGCCTGCACCAAACGAGAGTTTGCCGTACTGGTTTCAGGGAAACTTTGCGGCTTCGTTTGTTTTCAATTTCCGCTTGAGAGAATTTCTTTTGTCTGCATTCGCTAATCGCTTTGAATTGAGGTGTGAACCAAAGCGACTGATGCTATTGTATTACAAAATCTGCCCTTGTTCATGGCACCAAGAGTACTTCTCAGATTTGAGCGATTAGAATTTGAAGTAAAAGACAAAAGATCAAATTATTTTTGTGATTTTTCTCGCTGTCTTTCCTGCACTAGCAGCGTACATGAATTCTACTTTATAAACGTTTCATGGTTGCAAAATGACTGAAAAGGGCCTAAAACATTGATCAAATCGTAACGACTCTCCTCACACAGAACAATATGCAATGGGCGTTTTACCTCTCTCAAGAGTTATAAGACATCAATTTTCAAGCAAAATACTGATAATTCATGGCAATGAATATGCAGAGGATATATCTCATCCGTGAAAAATTGAATTTTCTTCATTCTTCTGTGTAAGGAGTCCTTTATGATTTGATCAATGTTTTAGGCCCTTTTTCAGTAATTTTTCAAGCGTGAAATATTTGTAAAGTTGAATTTATCTATATTCCTTGTGCTCATAAGGCAGCGAGGAAAATCACAAAAATACTTTTACCTCTCGGCTTTCAACTACAATTTGAATCATTTAAATCAGTGAGGTACTCTTGATGCCATGAATTTTCAAAAGTGAGAAGTTTTTCTGGCTCACCCGGTAACTCTTTTCAGGGCTACCTGGTTTTTATGCATGATGCAAAAAGCACTTGTGATTACCAGAATATTAGGCTTCTAGCTTTAAGGTCATAAATGTCACAATGAAACGCAAACTATTATTGCAGACTTAAAGGAGAACATAAAATCTCACTGTAATTGCTCTTTGGTAAGATAAAAAATGTTGCTTAAAGGGCATGGCTCAGAATGACGTTTTTCAGTGCGTTATGTAATGTCTCTTAATTGACAGACATTTCACTATCCTTGAATGATTTCGGAGCAATGAAATAAGAGATCAAAAGAAAATTTGGTGATAGGTTCGATGATCTAATTTGGTGATTATTCAAACGGGAGTAGTTTTGATTGGGACATCCGGCTTACAGCGAAACTTACCAGCGGAAAGCTAAAATTTGTCGATCGAAATGTCCAACCAGGTCGATCAACAACTTTAGAATTATAGTCACCCCAATCCTCAGATGTTTCATCATTCAGCTCACATTTCATCTCACCACTATTCTCTCTATTGTATGATTTGCAGCGGCGTTCCATCATACATTTAGATTTGCATTGATATTCAGTTAGAAACAGCAGCGTCTCAATGACAGATCCTTGCAGTGCAGTGTCATGTTTAATGATGCTAAAATTAGCATAGCTTTTGCAGGGTAAACGAAGGATTTCACTTTTGATCTCCAATGCAATGAAGCTTGCATAGCTGCAAAAATAATTCATTTCGACAACGGAGATACTTTTATGGAATCAAACGCCAAGATAAGCTACAATCCTGGGGAAACTAAAGCTGGGGTGAAGTACGTGACAAAGAGATTGTGATTTGTAGTGCATTCCATACACGGGGGGGGGGGGGTTCTTCCATAGTAAAGGTACCCGAGGATGTGCCGCCTGCAAGGGTATACTTTTTCAAACTTTCTAGTCCAGTCAAGGGTACACGTTTTGCCAATTTTAGTCCATTTAGTCTGGGCAAGGGTGTCATTTTCACAAAAATTGGTGTAGCCAACGGTGCCATTTTGAAACTGTGGGTGGCATACTCCTGCTCGAAATTTAGCCAAAAACCCCCCTCGTGATTCCATATGAATGTAGTTGTAGTTGTTCATTCAGAGCCTCCCTCCCCCCCCCCCCTAATTGAGGTCTGTAAAAGAAAGCTAACTACCGGATAAGCCAAAAAATTCAGACATTAGAAATATTATACATTATAGCATGAAGGCTGAAGAATTGTTTTGATTTTTCCTCGTGTATACAGGGTGTCGCAAAAAAATTGTTCGACATTTGATTAAATATTAAACAATAACGATAACATGAAAAGACTAATGGGACGATAACCCTGTCTCTAAGATTATGAAATAATTTTTGAGACCAGAATCTTGCAAATCAGCTGAAAATTCACTGAGTTGGGAGCTTTCAAAGATCACAAATGTGCGATAGCTGAAACCAGAGGCCCCCAGATTACTTGTAATGCGAAACTCGAAGACCGAGGTAAAAGAAGTTTGTCTAATTTCATACCTCTCGTTGATATCTGAGCAAACCAAATAGGACTTCCAAAGTAATTTCATCCTTGTGATCATTGTCAAAATTAGCTTAACATTGCAGATGTCCAAAAGCAGTGGTTCAAAACAGAATGAGTGAGAGACTGAATCTGTCTCCTCAAAGCATCCATATGCTTGAAAGGTAGGTTATCGAAAACCTGTTCAAATCCCATTTGGGCAATTTGAACAGTTCAATTCCCTGAAACAATTGAGAGGTAGTAGAAACGATGGTCGATGAGATTTTCAATAAAAATGCCATTTTGAGTCCTCTGGTTTCAGCTTTCGCATAAACTTGAATTTCAAAGGCTTGTAACTCCGTAGGTTCATAGCGGATTTGCAAGATTCTTGTGTCAAAAATTAATTTAAAATCTCAGGAAAGGGGTCAAATGACCACGTGCCCATTCAGCATATCATTATTTTTTAGTATTTAATCAAATGTCGAACAACTTTTTGAGACACCCTGTAGATAATATAGGTAGCTACCGTTAGGTATATAGCACTTTGCAAAATACCTTTTTTTGATAAATGGCTGAAAAGGGGACGTAAAACACTTGATAAATTGTTACGAAACTTCTAACATCGAACAATACAAAAGTACACTTTAGCATGGATATCGGTTGTCGTCTGCACATGTGTTGCCATGTTGTCTGGACATTATTTGTTAAGAATTAATTCCGTGTGACTCGCGACTGAGATAAAATGTCTTTACATTTTGCTGTGCGTGAGAGATCTTGTAAAATTTGATCCAGTGTTTTAAACTCCTTTTCAGCCATTTTGCAATAATTTTTTGCTTTGCTTACAAGTACATGTGTGAAAAGTCACAAACATGGACTAGTGCCATCGTTGACTCAAATCGATCCATTTTTTTATACATTAATCGAAAATTTTACAACAATAACAGCACATAGTTACAAGACGATACAACAAGGATAATGAGAATGCGTTGCAAGGATGAACGAAGCAGTAAAATACAGCATAAACTACAAGCTACAAAAAGAAATAAAATGATATAAAGGTGGGACGAGGGGAGAAAAAATTCACTACAATGATTAAAGAAAATCTTTTTGATGATTCGATGAACTCAAGTGTTGCTTAATGATCGCTTTATTGATTCAAGGGGTAACCTTTCATCACACAGGAGATCATTGAAACTAATTCCTCATTGGAAAGGTTCGGCAAACCGCATGAAAGCAACGTACGTTGCTTGTACGTGGCTGAGGAGACATGAATATATGTCTGTATCAATTTGCCACTTAAAAAAGAATACTTACAAATTATTATAATAAATATAAAAAATAGATACAATACAATACAATACAATACAATACAATACAATACAATATAATATAGTTTTAAGGTTAAAAACGTAAAAAAGGAAAACACCCCTAATTACAGTGGCAGGGATAGCATTAAAGGGTCAAGCTGACCCTTTTTCCTTTAGATGTGCTGGCATAACAGAAAAGATTAAAAAAAGGAAAAAATGAAAGTACTGTAGTTGTTATCAGTTCCTCTGCAGATGGCACGAGTGAAAATACTGCAAGAAATGGTCCGTGTCCTCGACGCCATCGTTTATAGGACACATTGGGTTTATCGTGTCATCCATTATTCTTGTACAATTTTTCAAACGCCTGGACTTTTCTTGGTAGATCCAGTATGCTCGGTTAGGCAAAGAAAGAAAACCTCGTGAAACTCCGCTTTTTGAGATGACATCTTTCAGTTGATGTATATTTGACGATATTTTGATAAGGAATGCAAGTTTTACAAGAAACAATTTATCGAGCACTATAGGTTGTCCATTAGCAACATAGCCAAGTCTGATTGAAATAGGTAGCCTAGGCTTTCTGCAATTGAAATTTCATATTCAAGAATTTTTCATTTCTGTTTTGAATTTTGTATTGAAAGCAGAGCTCTTCGTAATCTTCACAAAATTTAAGCTTCAGTGTGATGACAAAATCGTTGGTATGAAAAAGACTGTACTTACATGATAATTTGTCCGGAAAGCATCATTATTCCCAATTTCAACTTCATGTACTGAGCAATTTTGATGTCCGGAAATTATTTTCTTGCTGGAAACTTTATGAATAATTAATTCGGTATGACGTTATCCTCAGGCGTAAACTGAAAACCTACATTTCGGGATTATGTGCTAGAAATTTTGATTCAATGCAATGTTTAGATTCTGGTTTTTATTTCAAAAGCACTGTTTGTTTATTTGTTTGCGCAATATCGCATTAGTTGTTTATTCAATTAGGAATTCGACCGGGTAACATGTTGTTATATCTTCTTTTTTTCTTCATCTTTCGTAGAGAAAAATCTTATCATATGTAGATTCATCTATATTTTCCTTTCGATATTTTTGCCATTTACGGGATACAACAAACCTGTGAAATAAAACCTATTATTTATTTTGCTTCGCTATAAATTTTACATTTTGTTTTACATATTAAGTTCCTAATATTAATCATGTGAAATCAAAGTCGCTTCGGAGCGGTGGGCTCAATAGCCCGCGTGCAGTCTTTCTTTCGTGTAAATTGAAAGAACCAGAAAATAGAAAGACTGCGCATTAGTAAATAATTTTTCGTATTTTGATGAATTAATCCATTGTAATATGAGGCAATTAGAGCCTGGTTAGGAATTTTCCGAACCACAACACAATCAGCTTACGTAATGTCTTTGTTTCATTTTTGTTTGAAATTGAACAGATTGATAGACCAGATTATGTTCATTGATTTCATTTTGCTGAGTCATCCATACGATAAATCTCTTGGTGATGCGCAGTCTTTCAACTTTACCTTCTTTATATTTTACAAAGGAAAGACTGCACGCAGGCTATGGGCTCAAGCGCGGCTCGCAGGCACAAAATATTATCACACATTAGCTGCTGGCTCCGTAACTGTATTCAGAGTGCTTTGATTGTAGGCACATTTTTCCAGAGTGGACTCTAAATCTTTACATTGATGTACAAGGTGGGAGTAAAGCTCCATCAACTGTTTCACTGAATTACATAGCTTGAGAGAAACTCCAGCCATGGATATGGGAGGCATGTCAGACTTGGGGGGGGCACGACACTTCGAGGGCAATTTTTCCTTAAGAAAAGGGGGGTATTTTTTAAATGAAAAGGGGACTTCTTTTGGTTCCTACGTCTATGGCTCCAGCTTATTTGCTATAATTCTACCATTTGACTTTTCAGAAATCAGGAATACGTTGCGAAATTACGGCATATTGCGTGTTCTGTCTTCCAATTATTTGACGTTGTGACGTCATCAGCTTTCTAAATCATAAACCAGAAGAGTGAAGGGCTTTCTTTAAAATTGTTTCGGGATTCCCAAAATTTCTAGGAATTACGATGGTTTAATGTTTTTCCATTTTTCTTGAATTCTTATAAGAAAAAAACCACTCTTATTTTGAAAATCATGAATATTTCGGAAAAGTTCAATGGTAGATTTATAGCGAAACAGCTATGAGTTCTAAGTTTTCACAGAGATTTTGCAGCCATTTAATTGCAGGCACGAGTTTATTTTCAATCAAATTTTACTACTAATGTGACTAATGTAAATTTACTTTTATTTGATGTTAAATAGATACATAAATTCATACACATGCATTGGATATTTGTGAAACCTTAACTATTTCAGAAGTGGAGTGTTATTATCTTTTTTTCAAGAGTTGAAGAAAGAAGTCAGGAAAAGTTAAACATATCATGATTTATAAACTGTTTGACTCAAGATGAAATAATTCCAAGAAAACAATAGTTTATAAACATCCCTTTACTCGCTGTTTTAGCACTTTTTTGCCGTTTTTGGTACCCTTTGTTACTGCCTTATTTAATGGCTGTTCACGCCCTAATCTTCACGCTGACAATGGGCCTTGGTATTTGTCCGAAACGTTCGTAATAATCAAATTATGGCGTAGCCACTTATTTTGTCTCATGGATTTGTCTCATGGATTTGTCTTATAACATCGAAAAGTATGTCTTAATTATAACATGGATTTGTCATCTTTGAAACGCTGAAAACGAAGAAAATGATTTTTTTGTCGTCGTTCTTGCTCTCCGATTCATTGTCAGAGTGCGATTTCCGCCTGATGTTCTTATAAATATCTGCAAAATGGTATCAAGCAAAAGTCTTTCATCCTGATGCAGTGGTAGTACCACAGGGTGGACTGGGGTGGACACGTCCACCCAACTTGTTGTAGGATCAATTTTCTAATTGGTCTAAACTCGATGAAAAAATGCGGGGAACTTTTTCCTTCTCAAAGATCATTATTCGTTTTCCTTTATTTAAACGACCATATTGGATTCGATTTCTTGGCTCTTTTTTAGAATATTCGTCTATATGTGTGTGTGTATATATGTTTATGTAAATGTGAAGGAAACTTTAAGATAGATTTCAAATTTAACTTTATTTGCTTCCTCGTTCATTGTTTGATGTGAATTAGGACTTGCAAATCAAGTCTAACATGATGAGCTAGGTTTTGTCCAACCTTGCAAAAGGGCGTTTTCCGACGTTCTAGAGGGCGTGGTCCTAATAATTTTTCTTGGGCAAGCCCCCAAACTCCAAATTTCTCCTCCACCCTACTTTTTGGAGGCTGGCGCCGCCCCTGTTCTGATGTATGATCTAGAAATTTGATGACGTCCCATCCTCGAATGAGTTAAAATATGAAATACTCTGTAATTCAAAAAAAGATATTCTAAATTTCTGAAAAGGCCAATGGTAGAATTGCAGGTAAGTAGCTCAAGTTTTTTCAAGCCATTCAACTATAAGAAATAGGTCATAAAAAATTACATCCATCTTTTTACGCTGATTCAAAGACTTGGAACCCTCTATTAATAAGGTGATTAAATTTGCTTCTAATCTAGCCCCACGGCTGTCATAATCAAATTCTTTTTCATTTCATTTCATTTCATTTTATTAAGGAGGGTAGCCCTTCAACCAGAGTTGTTTTACAAGGGGCCCTCCACTTAAAAACATTAATATACGTACAATTACATACTAAAAAGAATAATTACAATATAAAAACCATGATATAAAATCCTAACACAATATTTACAAAATAATGGTTACAAGGATTCTGCACCTCAATAGTCCTGAAGTGGAACTTTGCTTTGGTTTTATTCATTTCAAAGTCACCTGATAGAAGGGGGTTAGGAACTGGACTGATTTTATCTGCTAGATCCTTACCTACTGAGCAGAAGTAACTGTTCATTGCACCAGGAATGTCGTTCCTGTGAACAGTTTCTGAACCAGACTCCTTAAGGCTAACAACGTTACTTGACTTCGACGCAAGCTGTTGGTTAAAATTTTTATCTATCTTGTCGCTCAAATTCTTATTGAGTACATCATTGAGGCAAATGGCTTGATGACAAGCTATTTTCGTAACATCATACATAATTCAATTCATATCAAAATACTTACATCTTAGTTTACTTAATTATTATAGTAATGAGGTTGCTGTGTAATCGTATCCACTTTTGCCAGTCATTCGGCCTTTTTGTCTACTTATTATCATGTGGCCGGATTGCTGGCAATTCAGATCAAGGCTAAGATTTTCGGTCTGTTTTGAAGAGTTTCAGGTGAAGCAGTTTTTATAAACTTGCTTATCTATCTTTAAGGACAATACGACCAGCTTTGACAATATCAATTTTCTCATCTGAGTTGATGTATCAGTTACACAAGCCGAGACACAAGCATTGTCAGCTTATAGGAATCTGATTAATGATGTGAGAGTTATATGCTTCCAACGTCTACACATTTTGTGACCTACCCGCTATGAACCATGATTGTCTTACCTAGGGTTAGGGTTAGGTGCGTTGAGGAATTCAGTAGAGATGCGTTGAGGAATTCAGTTGAGCTAAGTATAAAATGACCCCCCCCCCCCGGGGGGGGGGTAATCGTATATTTTTCTGTACGGGGACGTGCTGCTGAACAGGGTATCATTTTCAGGATTCTGATTCCGGGACAGGGTATCATTTTTGTAAAAATCGGCTCCATGACAGGGTCCATATTTGTCATTTTTGACTCCGAAAGGTCGTTTTAGGCCACTTGCATTCTGCGAATGTGATTCAAATTGCTTGGAAGGCAATGTTTCCACATTTCTCGATAGATTTCGTACAAATTTCCTTGCAGAGCACAATCTTTCTGAAGAATCTAAAGGATAGGATATTGTTTAAGAAAATTTTACTCCGGGACAGGGCAGGGTATCATTTTTACGAATTTGACTCCGGGACAGGGCCGACTTTGTATGGGAGTCTTGCAAAATGGTGAAATCTTTTGCCAATGCCCTTCCGCATTTTATCTTGGCAAGGTTTACAGGTAGACGTGCTATTATCAAAAGAAAATAAAATAGCCAGAAGATACTATTTTTTCCTTTGGGTATCTTATCATAATGTACACTTCTTTGTCTTGCAAAGAGGTTTCTTCAACAAAATCGACGCTGGTAAATCGCAATGGGACTGCTTACAAACAACACTTTTCCCTAAAGCCTGGTGCACACTAGGTCTTTTGAGTCCTTAGAGTCTTGCATCAAACTCCGAGTTGTTGTCTTTTGGGTCTGTCTGCACGACCGCAATGACCCAAACAACCTAGTAGTGTGAACCAGATCTAAACATCTCAGTATCCCCTGACAATACCACATGTACCTGCTACTCTGGCAAGGCTAAAATGCTGAAGGGGCTTGGCTAAAGATTTCATCAGTTTGCAAGACTTACATACAAGGTCTTATGAAGAAAATCTTTTTTAGCAAATGCATCGAATGACCGATTTCGATGGGGAAAAGTTTAAGATCTAAGTCAGACTCTTGGCTGCACGGAAAAATTTACTTCACGTCAATCGGATGGCAAAGTGCGGCGTCACAGTCCACCAAACGCACCAAGTTTTTTCTGACTCACCCGGTATAACTGAACTTTTGTGAAGGTAACGAGGATTGATACTTTGGTGTATTTGCAGAACGAATTGGATACATCAGTTGAAGACAGTTTTCAAGAAGCTAAAGACTGGAATCATTTATGTGAAACTGTTCTGAACAGAAGGCTATCAATATGGAATGAATTTTTTGAAGATCTTTTCATCAGAAGGGCTAAGGTAAGGTTAATGTGTTAAAGGCAGACTTTCATATATATGGTTGGCTGCAAGAGAAAGTCAGAGTTCAACATAACGGATCTCTTTATGAATCTGTGTGCTTGTAATAGAGGAGGGATAGTCTTTCGAACTTTCTACGGCCGTAAAATGTCAGTAGGACCAGCAGCCATTCAATTCTCATAGTCTTTGTATTGTCCTGTATTGGCCCCCAATCGGATGCGTAACGGACTGCCTTTACAGACTGAATTCGACTATTGGTAACCAGTTGTCCATTATGGCCCGGAATGCTCAATTTTCAGCACTTAGAAAGTTGAATACAATCTGAGGATGAAAAACTTGGTAAAATTTCTTCAAATAAAAACTCATACATTTGGAACACATTCTCTTACATTCAGAGGCAGCATCCTATGCAGAGGCGTACGCAGCACTTGAAAAGTTTGCCCCAGAAAAGTTTTAGTGACCACGCCCTTCAGGTGCTCTGAAAATGAGGGAAACGCCCTTTTTAGTTATATTTTGCATTTCATGCACATTATGGTACAGACTCTTCAAATCGTTTTGATGGGATTGTTTCGACGATATGGCAGCAAACAGGGATCCCTATAGCCAGCGGCATGATCAAATGGAGATATAAGGGACATTGAAATGATTGGGTCTGGGGGCAAGACCCCAGGAAAATTTTTGAAGATATGCATTCTACTTTGGCTTAAAATGCCTCTTCCAGCAGTGTTCAAGCATTTCTTAGGAACCAAAACCTTGCTACCAATTCTTGAAAAAACCATTCTTTTGGTCAAGAGACCACTTCTTGACAGATCTGCCCGATCGGCCCAATCCCCCCCCCCCACCAATTTTATTACATTTTTGTGTGAATCTCGAGGACCAACTTTTTGAAAAGTGGGGGGTCCGGACCCTCCGTTCCCCCCCTTGGGTACGCCACTGTCCTATGGAATGCTTTAAGTGACGATATGAAAATATGTAAAAATTTCGCAGCTTTCAAAAAGAAAATAAAAACTTGGAAATGGGGCAAACTGCAGTTTTTTATTCATCATTATTTAATGTTGTTAATATCTAATAGTCAACAATTTATATATATACATTAACTAATTCAAACCAACCATCTAAAAAACTAAAATAATTACATAATACCGGGTGAGTCAATAAAAACGCCCGGCGTTTGAAAAAATCCTGCTCCCTGAATATCAAAGCAATGATGTTGAAACCTGTCTTGTTTTATCCTCGATATGTCAAATTAGGTTCAGTAATTTACCCGGCTTTAATCGCACATTCCTTCCCGTCGAAATAGGAGATTTTCTGCAGAAAGCCCCTTTCGAAAACCTGCAAAAACGAGCGAAAACAGCAAGCAAAATTTCCCTTTGTTCTCCTTCCTACCAATAATGACTCCTGGATGTGCTCATGTATTTTGTCCCCTTGGGAGAATGGACTCCCCCTGAATAAGTTATTCACACCAGGGGGAAGACTTTTTAACCATCCAAAACGAAAGCACGTGCTAAAGCGTGCTGAAAGTCATCACTTTGAGGTAAACACATTGGGGACTTTTGCTTGCAATTTTAGCACGTTTTTTAAGGTTTCTCAAAGGGACTCATTTTGGAAAATTGCCTACAGAATCTGAACGGAGTGACCGATTTTAACCAGAAAAAGTTCTAAAAATAATTGAACATGTTAGCTATTTAATCAGATATTGCAAATCATCGTTGCTTATACACTCAGGGAGCAGTAGCCTTTCAAACGCCGGGCGTTTTTTCTGACTCACCCGGTATACAACAAAATATAAGGTCCTATTAACAACATAATTTGCAGCTACAGTTTGCCCCGTTCCATGTTTTTATTTTCTTTTTGAAAGCTGCCACATTTTCACATGATTTAATATCGTCACTTAAAGTGTTCCAAAGAATGCTGCCTCTGAAAGTAACAGAGTGTCTTCCAAAGGCGTGAGTTTTTATTTGTGGCAATTTAACCAAGTTTTTAATCTTCAGATTGTATTCAATTTGCTTGGTGTTGAAAAGATCCCAGAGGTATGATGGATTCAGCGAATTCAAAGTCTTAAATACCTCTAATATCAGTTTTTGAAGATTCTTAATGTGTATTGTTGTATCTGCCTCTCTGTGTAGACACAACTCAAACGATGCATCATATTCTTTATGGAGCACCCTTAGTGCACGTTTATGTGTTCTGTTGATCTCGTTATTTGCAGCTTTAGAAGAGAACATCCAAATTAAAGGGCAATAGTTGAAATTTGCCAAAACTGTTGTCTTACACAAGAGTTTTGCTTGTGTATCATCAAGATAGTTCCTAACTCTTGAGAATGCACTCACTTTTTTGTTTACTTTACCGCAAAGTTCAAGAATATGTTTGTCAAAATTCAATTTAGAATCAATAGTTACTCCCAATAGTTTGACTTGTTGACATTGGTTGATGATTTGATCATCAATGCGTAAACACATTTGCTGATCACTCTTAACTCCTAGAAACATGAGTTGGAATTTTTCCGGGTTTCCAGTTGTAAATTATGTTGTAAATAGGACTTTGAATTTTATTTGATATTATGTAAATACGTTCAGTTAGTTGGTTTGAATTAATTGATATTTAATTATAGTATTAGCTATTGTAAGTAACCAATTTTAAATAATGTTAAAGTTAAGAATTGAAAAAATCAAGATGGTGTGATTAATCACTAACGCTGTTAGGAACGTTCCAGAGCCACACGGAGTGAGATTTATGCTTTGGCCAAATGTAAAGTGAACGAAATGAGAACATGCACAAGCTTGGTGTGGTTCATTAAAGTATTGAAAACATACACATTGAAATTCTTTGGACATAGCAAGGGATCCAAGAAAAGGACAAGCAAAGATTTACGAACACCAGAAAGTTAAATATTCCGCTGGATAGATCATGATATCAAACTGTGGACAGTAATCTCGCTCGGGACATTGCGAACTCCCCCTTTTGCGAATCACAGAAAGATGATAACTTATATTGGTTCGCTGATCCATGGAGCAGGCGAAGATCTTTGAGGCATATGCAGAATCAAAATAGGAAAATCAAGGCCGATGACTCTGAAATACTGTCCAGAATCCAATGATCTGACGGGGGTTCCGCTCTTCTGGAGAAAATCTACCAGATTTTCACTCATAGTATCTCGAACATTATCCAAAAATGGACTGAGCTACAATCAGAAAAGTTCAAAATGATATATATTGCAGGAATATCTATCATGATATTTCATATTCTGCTAACAGTGAATGAACAATTTGATATATATATGTTGGTAGCCATGGGTGGTAATCTAGGGTATGTCTTCGATGGCTTCTTCGTTAACTGGATTATGCTGCACAACATGGAACAACAGTGTGTCAAGATTGTTTGTAAAAGTGAAGTTTTCAGTTGTAACCTAATCGTTTTAACGGGTTCTTTCTGGCTTGCCGCTCCTCCCTTTGGTTTTAGAGCTGAAGATCGTCTTTTTGCTTGTTTTGGTATTTCGTCGCTCATTTTCGGTTTTAGAGTGCGTTCCCATTCGTTGCTCATATCATGAGCAATAATTTACTGTTGATGTTGTCTATATTATGATCAAAGATCAAAATTCCAGTCTTGCTCACCGTGTCGTTTCTCTTCCACAGTATTACGAGAAAATCTTTATATTGAATTTTGAATCTTGAATTTCTCTATTATTCAAGTAGAGTTGAAATTGCCTAAGCTTTCTACGTAGCGATACGTCTCGTTTCAAACTTCCACTTACAGGCACACTGTCGTGGTACTGATTGGATAAACAAGACAATCAAGAAGAAAAGAACTAGGCAAGGTTCAGCAATTTCGCTGTACAGTGAAATTCACGAAGATGATAATGATCTGATTCCCTTCATTCTCGAAACAAAGTATGATCCAAGAGCATAAAGGCTTGGTAATTACTCAAAGGCCAGCGCTTTGTCTTTGATTTCAACGTCGCGACTAGCCAATCACAACCATGACACTGTGCCTTTAAATCACATGAAATAGCACTTAATTTAAGTCGAAGTTTGAAATGAGATCTGTCGCTGCGTAGGAGCTTAGGTGATTTCAGCTCTATTTGAAAAATGGTGACATTTATTCCTTGTTGTGACTAGACAAGAGCGAAGGAAAAGCAACGTTATCTAGCTTTTCGTGCAATCCTGCAGAAGAGAAGCTTTTCACGCAATCCTGCAGAAGAGAAATAACAACTATAGTCTTAATACATGCCGCATCAACGGTGCATCGTGGCGCATGCTCAAATTGCTCGTTTCATTGTTAGCACGCAGCATAAACCGGGACGAGCAATTCGAGCACAGAATAGTTCAAATTGAAACCAGACTTAATCATCCCTTCTCGTTTTAGTCAATCCTGGAAAAGATGTTTACAGACACGTTCACGACGATTTCTCAATCAATAAACGAAACAATAACTACTTTGGAAGACTCTGGCAACCAAACTGATTCAGAAGTCATTTGGGACCGGGATGTTACGTCATATTTATGGCAAGAGTTGCCTGGGGATCTACCTACTTCAGGATGGTGCATGGAGGCCAACCACGGAGAAACCGTTGAAGCAAGTTCGCTGACTTTAAAAGCAAAGGGATGCACACCTGCTGTAAGAAGGTATGTCTTATTTTTGCCTTTATGGTCAAAGTTTTCAGGTGTGAAAGCGGTGCATAACAAGAAGGACATACTTTGTACCACAGTAGTATTAGCTGCTTTAGAGTGAAGCCGCAATTTGAAGTGATTGACGATTGCAGGCAAACGGGATTTCTCAACCAGTAGTTCAAAGCTAGCAAAGCCGCAAGATTTTCCTTAAACCACCAGTAGGGCAGACTATCGCCTTGTGCACATGAAATGTATTTTTTATGAGAAGACGCGAGTTTATAACGAAAGAAGAAAGGCAAACCTAAAGATTTGCTTTGTTGGCGGATCTTATTTATTTGGTTCAGAACCTGAACAGTAGTTGTTTCATTTTATTCCTAAACTCACAAGGATTTCAATGCCTTCTGAACCTTCCAGGGCCTCTTTTAAGGAATCATAACTTGGGGGGCAAGTTTCAAAAAGGGACCTCATTTTTGATGCAAGAAATATTTTTCTTTATGAAACTCCTTAGCAAAGCATGTATTTCTTACAAGACATAAATTGTGCTAGAAGGCCCCTCACCACTATTTTGCCGTTCATCTTTGTGTTCAGGATGGGGAGAGGATTTATGGATGGCCCAGTGTCAGAAAAAACATGGGCCTTTTGCAAGTGAGTTTTGAAAGGTACGCCAAAGGCGCGTCCATCTAGGGGGGTCCGGGGGCATGCTCCCTTAGAAAAATTTTAAAATCTTGGATGCTAGAATCGCTCTGGTAGCCATTTTTCTCCTCTAACCCAGTTATCAAATCAAATTGGCCATACATTATGCACAAACTGTAGTAACAGTCAATCAAATGTCACATATATGCCAAGAAAGGCATTTCTTGAATAGAAACATGGACCAGCGAACCGGGTGAGCCAGAAAAGATTCCCCACATCTGATAATTCATAGCACCAAGAGTGTCTGATGAATCGATATTTGCTTGATAGCTGAGAGTCGAGAATTGAAGCATTTCTGTAAGTTTCTTCTACTTTATGAGCACTGCACTGGAAAGATAAGCAAATGAGACTTCACAAAAATGTTGCGAAAGGGCCTGAAAAGGGGCTGTATTCTAGGGGGGGGGCAAAACACTTTGAAAAACTGTAATTGGGGGGCAAGCAAGGGGGACTGGGGGCTTTGTCCTCCTAGTTTGTATGTTAAAAGAGGCCCTGGAGCCTTCTGACGCTTCTGAATCAAATAGACAAAATCTGTCTGGTAGATCTTTGGGGTTATCCTTCTTCTATGGTTATAAACCACCTTTCAGGGGCACAAGCCGAAATGCGTCTCACTCTGTAAAAATCTCGTAAAAATTTGGCAAAAGTCCTTTTGTTTTCAAGAAAAATTTGCAAAAATCCCAAAAAACCTATTGTTTTAAAGAATCTGGCACGCCTTTTCGGACGATTGATTCACCCCTCGCACAAAGGGACAGTTTACCCTACTGACTTCAGGGCAACTTTTGGGGCTTTTTTTTGTTTCGAATTACTGATTGGGGGATTTTTTTTGTTTGCAATTGCTAATCGCTTTGAGTGCCACCGTCAATCAACGGCAGCTTTTGAAAATTTTCTTGGTTTTCCTCGTTTTCCATGGTAAGGAACAGGAACAGGAACAGGAACAGGAACAGGAAGCGAGAGAGAAGGGGAAAGTTCAGAGGAAAACAGGAGAACAACCGAGAACAATTCTCTTTTCCGTACATTCTTCTTTGATTTTCGTCTGCACTTCCCGTTCCTCTTCACTGCGCCATCACAGGGGACAACGAAGAAAATTTTCAAGGGCAATCATGAGGAAAGAAGTGAATCCTAGAAACAATTTTAGGCCCTGTTTATATAAGGAAAAACACCTCACCTGCCAGACCCGGGGCTAAGAGGCGAGGTAAATTTCAGCCACTGTTTATATGAGATGTTTCACCTCACCTGTCAGCCCCGGGGCTGAGAGGCGATGTGGAGTAAAGTCTCTCTTCCGTGAAATCAGATCGAACTGACCAATAAGAATCAACGAATAATTTCAATTTACCTCACCATACCGGTGGTGTTTCGTTTATATGGAAAAATGTCACCTCACCCAGGTGAGATCCCACCTCTGGTGAGGTGGGATTTCACTATACCGGTGGTGTTGCGTTCGTCATGTAAACGCGAAATGAAAATACAAAGGATTCTATGGGAAGGTGGAATTTCACCTCTCAGCCCCGGGTCTGGCAGGTGATGTGTCTTTCCTCATATAAACAGGCCCTTAGAAGTGGTTTCTCTGAACAAGCCTCTTCTATCACTTTGCATCGCCAAATGCTTTTTAGTGTCCTGCTAAAAAGCTAAGATTTTGATCTCTTTGCCTCGCTCTTTGCTATAGCATTTGCATTTATTTTAGATTATACAAATGTCTGGATGCAAAGTTGGGAGAAATAGCACAAGATGGGAAATATTTACTTCAAGATGTCGAAACCTCTGGTCAGCAAGTAGTGACGAAACATGAGGTATGATCATCCACTGTAAGTTTAATCTTATCTTGGTTCACACTGGAGTAGAAATGCTGCGGGTGTCCCCGAAAGAAAGTTTACCAATTTGATTGGGAGACTTAAGGTAATCACCCTAATGAGCGTGGATAATTTTTATCCCTACCTACCTCTGTCTCTCATGTAAACACAAACTGAAAAAGCGTCCTGGCAAGGTGAGATATCCATCAAGGCGGGATCATGTAAACAGGTAGCCTGCGTGCAGACAATACCCAATGAAAAGATATAGTCTGCGCAACGCCACTTAATTTTGTGTATTGTATGCGTCAGCATTCCATTTCGATAGTAGTTTGAATGGCCCTTTCTCCTTATCGTCTGCTTATTGTCTGCCTCTTAGTACTTAAAATTCCAGAGCATTGTGGCTGTGCTGCTAATTAAGTTTGCTTAGAAAACAAAGTGAAACCTGAGATTCAATCACATGATAGCCGTTCCCAAATCTGATTGCTTCCTCGATTCATGGGGAAGCAATGTTATTGGCTGTTACAACAATACGTTTTTTTGTCATCAAATAAATGCTGAAGCATGCACTACACAAAAGTGAGCGGCGTTACGCAGAGTACTTAAGTCCTAAGTCCATATTGTAATCCCGTTCCTCATGCTTCGTAATTACTTAAGCTCATAAGGGCCCTAACTCCATATTGTTATTAAAGGCCTGTTCACATGGAAGTTTTCAGCCTGGGCTGAAACTTCAGCCCCGGGCTGAAAGTCTGTCTGGCGCCAAAAGTAGACAAAAAGCGCATGCGTCATTGACTTTTTAGCCCGGGTTGAAAAAATATTTGCCATTACATTTTTTTTTATATCAATGTCTATTAAAAAACTAAGAAATACAATACAATATTCTGTGCCGTCCATAGCAGAAATAGACATGTCGTCATCTGGTTCTGGCTATGAACGGCACTTAACAAACTCTTTAACAACAATCGAAAAAGAAAAAAGATAACAAAAAAGAAAAGCAAAGCAAAAGAAAGGAATTTAAGCACTCTGTGCACCATGACATCACCCAGCCTCCCGCCTTGACAAGCGCTAGTATGCGCTAACCCGGGTCAAGTAAGGCCCCGTTTACACGGGATCGGATCCAAATGGAATCGGATCCATTTGGATCCGATCCACTTTTTGAGGGGCGTTTACACGGGATCGGATCCAGAACTTTTGGCGTTTATACGGGATCGGATCCATTTAGATTTTATGAACTCTTAGCAGCGCTCTAGTAAACGTTGTCTCTTATTTTAGTCCGATCCTTCGAAATTTTGCACTCTAATAGACTCTGTTACATCTCTGATTCCCCTCTTTGAAATGTCAACAAAGGATTTTCAGTTTAATAGTGTAACTTCCTATCCGTACCAGTTTGGATCCGATCCCACCCGTTTACACGAGACCTTTTTGGGATCGGATCCAAACGGGATCACTTTCGAAAGTGATCCCGTTTGGGTACGGATAGCAGATCCAAATGGGTTCGGATCCATCGAGTCCCGTGTAAACGCAAGGCCTATCCGTTACAGTTTGGGTACGGATCCATTTGGATCCGATCTCGTGTAAACGGGGCCTAAAACATTACATAGGCTCGTGTCAAGTAAAACAATGGGGATTAGCATATTAATTAAAGCGTTAACGTTTCATCTCGGCTGGACTTGCTCAAAGTCTCGCTCTGGATCAATAAGCAAACGGGGGGGGGGTGGGGGAAGAAGAAGAAAAGGGAAAAGAAAGGAAAGGGGAAGGAGAGCGAGACTTGTGAACAACGCGTTCCGAAAATGAGACCGGCCAAGATCTTGACCGGCGGCTTTCTTTCATGTTAGTGGAAGAGCCAATCAAACTGGAGCAGTTGAATCCGAGCCTCGCTTTCGGAACGCGTAGTCCACAAGTCTCGCTCTCCTTCCCCTTTCCTTCTTCTTGTTCTCTCCCGTTTGTTTATCAGTCAAGAGCGAGGCTTGGATCAAGTCCACATCTCGGCTAGCTCAATGCGAGCTGAATTTTCAACCGGGGGGGGGGGGGGGGAGATTTTCCTTGTAATGGCAAGCAGATATTTACAAGCATTTGACCGTAAAGGAGGTATGAAGGTTCACCTCCGGTAAACGGGCTGGAATGTCAGCCCGGGCTGAAAACTCCCATGTAAACAGGCCCTGATGCTTTTCGATGCGATCTCCCAACATCCTTAGCGAATAAGCCGCACATGCAGTTTCTTTTCAAATCCTTGTTATACTAATAAAGAAAGTCCCGTGAAAACATTGAGGTAGAAAGTGCCAGATGGGTCAAAACAAAGAGAGTGGAGTTTACATCTCAAATGGAAATAATGATAATAATGATAATAATGATTAAAATAATGATGTTTATGATGATAATGGTTTATAGAAAGAATGACTGTTTGAAATCAAACGTTTCATTAAAATCATAAAATCTTCGTCAGTGTAAATAATGGTTATTGATAACCATGATCTCCCCTCAATATCTCGCCTAACCATGATAATATTAATGATGATGACGAAAATATGCTAATGACGATGATAATATTAATTTTGATGATAATATTAGTTATGATGATGACATCAATGGAATTCTTTTGAATAATATAATAGATCTTTTGGCCGTTCTAGAAAAGCGCCCGGATCGCGGGATGTTCTACGACCCTGCGACCCCGTTTACGACCCGAGACCATACGACCATGCGACGCTGGATCCAAGTTTAATATATTTACCTGTCAGGACCAGTGGCGTAACGGAGGCAGTTGGGGCCCTTAAGGATTGTTCAGCTCGGGGCCCCCAGCTAATAGTATGTGTAAATGATAGACATAAAAAGCATGCTATATCATTGATGCTCAGTTAAGAATTTGAGGCTAATGATTTGTAACCCAGTGGGTTGTCTAAGCCAGCGGTATGGCAAAGACGAATCAATGTGGATATGTGGCCAAGCCCCCAGGAAAATTTTTACAACTCGTTTTCTATTTTGGCTTAGAAAACATCTCTCGATTACATCTAAACTTTTTGAGACAACATCACTTACTTTTGCTCAGAAGGCCTATCTTTAAAAGGAAGAAGTGTCCCATCCCCTCACTTGGCAACTACGCTGGTCAGAGCTTCTTTTGACAGAAAAGTGCAATAAAGGTAACACGTCCATTTTCGATTACAGTTGAGAGAGAATCAACATGCTTTTCATTCATTTAGAGGCTGAAATCATGCAGGTATGGGGCCCCTTGGCCACTTTATCATAGCTGCAGCACCAGCTTTACATTAAGATAACAAAGGACTTTTTGTTGTTGGGAGCCCCTTCGGGGCCCTTAGAGGTCGGGGGCCCTTAGTTTTTGAACTAAAGGTAACTTTGGTCCGTTACGTCACTAGTCAGGACTTTATTATGATTTATTTATGCTTTATAATCATGAATTTTTTGCTGTTATACAAATGTCCAGCGACTAAAACAGATGTCAGAATGAGACTGACAGGCAGATGATATCTGAAGCAATGCAGTTTAAGAACGCGTAGTAACGTGAATATAACTGCTCATCTGTGACTGAGGATCTTACGGTGCCCCATAGCGGCCAACGAAAATTAAGAAAAAAAATGACCTTCACAAAAAAAATTTCGCCTTCACAAAAAATAATTTCGCCTTCACAAAATATAATCGCCTTCACAAAAAATAATTTCGCCTTCTCAAAAAAATTACTTATCAGGTTGTATGAAGGGATTGGAATATTGTATTTTATGTTGTGGTTTGGGGAATTGGGCCCGGGGGGGGGGTAACTACCATATGTACAGGTACGGGATGTGCCATTTTTTGGGGTGCCTTTTTTGAGCAGAAAATAAATTTTTGGGTATCATTTTAGAAAAATATTTCTTTGGGGTATCGATTTTGATCAATTTCACTTACTTGGTTAAAATTTTGGATGGCTGTCACAATTTTAGGGTATACATTTTCAATATCCTGTAAATTTTGGGGTATCGTTTTCGCGAAAATTTATAAATTTTAGGGTCCGATTTCAGACAACAAATGGCACACCCCCGTCATCCGTCTATTGAAGTTACCCCCCCCCCCGGGGAATTGGGGACAGTGGTGGGCCATACAAAGACTGTGAGGGTCTTAAAGTCAAAGCTTTTCAGACTGGGCGATATAAAGATCCCCCGGGGGGCAGCTCGAGTCTTGGGATGACGGGACGTGTCGCCCTGCATTTTAGGGGAAAACCCATATTTAAGGATTTTTGGTCAATTTCCATACCCATTTTTATGAATTTTTGGGAGATAAAGCCTGTTGAACATCCCAGAAATCAAGTTTCATTTCACTTTAAATGCACAATATGTCAGTAAAGTTGCAACCAACCACGTTTGATGCCTATAACGATAAAAGTTCAACGTTGCAAATACTAAACTCGACAACCTTTTCATCTCAAGTCCGCTACCCATTTCTAGTGGAAAATTTAAGTTCTGAGTCCCATATTAAGGATTTTGAGGTTCTAGACCTATCTTTATGAGTGGCATGTACCCGTTGCTCCGTATATCGAAGTTAGCCCCCCCCCAGGATAAAGGTATACCCAAACATTTCTATTGCATTTTTATTACAATTTCGATCATACTTCTCCCCAACCAAAACACTGTACAAGAATGTAATGAGGAGCAGCCGGTGGCAATACCTCTCAAATTTCTTACTTAATTTCTTAGCTATCGTCTTTTCAAACAGACTTTTACAGAATTCATCTGCTAATGTCAATAAGCACTTTCAGAATCTGTTTTATTGCGCAATAGGAAAATGTTCTATTGCACAATAGAAAGGTGCCATATTGCGCAATAGAAATGAGGGCGAAATTTTTTTTGTGAAGGCGAAATTTTTTTTTGTGAAGGCGAATTTTGTTTTTGTGAAGTTGAAATTTTTTTGTGAAGGCGAATTTTTTTTGTGAAGGCGAAATTTTTTTGTGAAGGCGAATTTTTTTGTGAAGGTGAATTTTTTTTTTTTTGAATTTTCGTTGGCCGCTATGGGGCACCGTAGGATCTGAATGAGGAAATATTTGTATTCAAGATTTAAACTTCTTACTTCTTTGGTATTTTCCCAAGCAATAAGAGCGGGCTAGAAAGAATGATGCAAGGCGCAACTCTAACGATCAAAACGCTTTATCGTTCTCTGCAGTCTTCTCTTTTCTTTGTTATCTTTTATGGCCTTAATACTTATGTGTGAATAAATTTGCTTTCTGTGATATGAATCAAGCAAAGAAGCGTAAATTTGTGGATGTTTGACATACATGTTTATCGATTTTGTTTCCTTCATTGAGAGGAAAATTTTGTTTACAAAGACTTGGTCTCGTATGCTTGATGCTGTTCTTTGCTCATTAGCGGTGTGCATGAAATCCCACCGGTCAGGATCATGTAACTGCGAGGCTCCCTCGCATGATACATGGATTCCTTGCGGTCAAACCAATACGTTGCAGTGATGGATGGCCTAGGCTGAAGCTGCCACGGTTGTTCCGCAACAAACTGCACATATTTGACTTTAATGACTTTTTATTTATGGTTGGTCCTAAATTTTCACGAAAGTGAATCGCTTTCTGTTTTTCATATGATGTTCATTCTTTTTAAAATATAGCTGAATTCGCCCTTGCAAACTACCCTCGCAAACTTCATAGCAAGCCAACTGCTTGGGAGTTTGCATGTTCTTTCGTTTTTGCAAGGCGGAAGTGCTTTGGGTCCTCATTCTCCTCGAGAAAGGTTGACAAAACTTCAGAATATTTGTAATTACCGACCTGATTAGTTATGTGCACACAGGTATGACTTCAAATTGGACGCGTAATTGACACACGATTTGGAAAAATAAAGAATTCATTTTGAAGACGTTGTTTTGGTTTATTTTAATCCACTTTGAGACGACAACATGAATATGCTTTTGTTCAGTTTGACTCCGACTTCGTTGAGCATGAGCTGAAGAAGAATAAAGATCCATCAAAAATCCACAAAAATTCTTTTTTTTTGAAAAACTTTTTACGCTTTTTCGAATGAGTGAAATATCCCTCGTGGAAAAGTCCTTATGAGAGTCCATGAGATCACAAGGTCATCACGACTTAGTTCTATTTACACGTATTTTTTAAAAGAAATTGCTTGCTGATAAGAAACTCAACTTTCAGATCGCAAAAAATTTAAGAAACTCCAGTACTGGGAATAGGGCAATAGCGAATGCCTAAGGCAGGCATGCGCAAAATCAAAAATTCATTTTGCAGCAAGTATACCAACGCTCCCCAGATGTGTAGAGCCAAAACCAGGCTTTTAATTGACCACTTTAATGAGCAGCCTCGTTTTGGAAATTATTCAAAATTCGTTCACATGAAATTTTAGACGCCAAATTCGGATTTAGCACCCAAACTTTAGTGTAACCCTAAGTTTTCATGTTGTTAGCTGTTGTAGTGTTAATTTTATGGCGATGTAAAGTTTGAAAATCTATAAGGGATTTGACCGTGAAAATGACTCGGGGTGTAAAGTTTCACCCCGAACAACTTTTCACGGTCAAATCCCTTATAAATCTCTGAACTTTACATCGTCATAAAATCAACATCACAATAGTTAGCAGTTTAAAGGCACGCAATTAGACTAAAGTTTGGGTGCTAAATCCGAATCTGGGCTCGAAATTTTCATATTAACAATAGGAAGAGATTTTGACAAATTTCCAAAACGAGGCTGCTTAATTAAAGTGGTGGTTTGATTCTGATGAAATTCTATATAATTTGAAAAGAGGTCTGCTAATCGAGATTTCCATGCAAAGGGACGACTCTCTTGAAACTTGAAATGCTACGTTCTATCTTTCAGGGTCATGGATTCTCATTTGAGGAAGATACCCGCATCGAACCTTTTCAAAAGTTTGCTTGCGCTATTGAGACTCAAACATTTTTGCAGCAGTCTACAAAATCACTCTGTAGCAAGTAAGTGCATAACGTAATCTTGCACCTGAGTACAATAGGACTGGAGAAAGTGAACTACACCCTTGCTCGCATTAACTGAATCGCTGGTAATCTGTTAACATTTTTTGCATGAATATATTTCATACAATTCCTCTGTATATTTTCTCATTCATAACAGCTGTGGATCTATTCTTCATGTAGATCATGAATTTAGACGCTACTTTTTTGAAATCCTGCGCAGTTGCGTTGTAACTGCACAAAGGAGTTAACATGGGAAAGAAGAGATAAACAATAAACATGTTTTAAATTACAAAACATCCTTCGCATGGCAAAATGCCGAAACAATGCACAATACAGGTGTTTAGAACATGAAATTGTGGCCAGAATACATTTGTGCCAAAAAAATTGCTTGTCTTAGTCAAAAATTCAAGGCAAATTGTACAATCCGAGTTTAAAGGGGCTTATGCAACGTTAGTGCTTTGCGGGCGCGCAGTGCTTCCTGAAAAAAAACTTGCCACAGAACGATTGTGCACATCACCATCCTTACTATTTTCCTTGATGCCATAGGCGTGATCGTTAATGTTTTCACTGTTTAGCTTCGCACATCGAGTACATGAATCCGTGAAGTGAGTCTCGTAGCTCTGCAACAGCCACAGAGCAAACTCGTTGTTCAAAAGCGACTTCTCGCCACTACTTTGAGATACTTTCGACTTCAGTCTTGTCCGAACTTCACATGTAGACTTGTTGAAGTAAAATACATGTTGGGGTTCACTACGACTTGGTCTTCCAACTTTATTCTCGGCCATAGTTCAGGAGATTCCTGCCTCGAGGAAGCCATCTTAATTTCTGATTATCAGAAATTATCGATCACAGGGTAACAAGGCATCTTTGCAGTCGCAAAGCAGTGACGTTGCACAGGGCCCTTTAAGCCTATGAAATCATTGGAATACAAACGAAAAAGTGTTTTCTTGCATATAAATACCATATCGCAACAAGCAAAAATGTCTTTTGATGTACTTCATTTACCATAAACTTTGCAACAGACAGAAGCCCAAAAATAGTCATACGACTTTTGACAATTAATAGTCCTTGAACATAGAATGATGAAAATCCAAGTCGATAGGCATCCAGGTATCCTTGGATCAGTAACTGCTTTTCTAAATATAGAATGAAAACCTGATCTGTATTAGTAAAATTATGATTTGCTTGAAGACATTGAGGATGAAAGCATGCTCTTTTTCTGACTTTATTTTCACGCGAGGAAGGTACAGTCCTTGGTAGTTCACTGCACTCCGTCTTACCTTACCTTTCAAAGTTGCTCCTAAAGAGCGTTGCAAACTATGCAAAGAGCTCGAGGGACTCTTAAACTGTCTTAAGTGTTTAAGGCAAAAGAGTAAGAGAAAATCGAAACCAGCATAGGTTCCAAATCTTTAAATTTACGAGGAAAAGGCCGGTGTTAAATTCAATGACCTATTTCTTTAACGTGAATGACTTGAAAGAAACTGTAGCCAATTTTCTATGATTCTACCGTTGGACTTTTCAGAAATTTTGATTATTTATCGAAATTACCACCTTTTTTTATATTTCAGCTCATTTTAAGATGTGACGTCATCAAATTTCTAAATCACAAATCAGTAGAGTGAAAGAGTTTTGCTTGATACCATCTTGTAGGCATCCATACACTATGGTTCTCTTGTAAATTATTTGATTCCTTGTTAGCAGGTTTAGAAATTACAATAGTTTTAAGTTTTTTTCAGAAAATTTTCTCTAATTCTTACAAAAGAAGAAAAGCACTGTAATTCTGAAAATTTTAAAGATTTCAGAAAAGTCCAATGGCAGATTTACTGTAAAATAGTTCAAGTTTCTTTGAAGCAATTCAGTTCAAAGTAATAGGTTATTGAATTTTACACCCAGCTTTTTAAAGATTTGAAACATATGCTGTCGAAATTCGGGTGGAAAGCGCAGTTTGACCAGAAATCGAAGGATGAGGCAAGCGACGACAATCATTGTCGCATCCTTTGTTACTGGTCACTATGTAAAGAGCATAAAAGATATCTTGAAATTAGGATGGCTTCCTATAGAGGAGAGAAGAGATTTCAATCTTCTTAAGCAAGTTTTCAAGGCACTAAACTCGGAAACGTGGCCTGACTATTTGCAACTGAGTGTGAGAAAAAATAAACGAGACCTGAGATCAAATGGCAGCAAATCGCTGGAAATACCGAGGAAAGAGAGCGGAACTTTTCAAGATAACGCAGCTAAACTATTTAACTCCCTTCCAGAGAGCATAAGAAACTGCTCAAATTGTAACACATTTTTATCTTTAACAAACAAATTTTTAGTTAATAGAGCTTAACAATGTAATTAAAATTCTTTCAAGAGACATTCCTTTTTTTGTAAATATTTTAAACAAAATGTACTATAACTTTAACAGTGAAAAGCCATCTGTATTTGGATCTGTTAAATATTCATTATTATTATTATTATTATTATTATTATTATTATTATTATTATTATTATTATTATTATTATTATTATTATTATTATTATTATTATTATTATTATTATTATTATTATTATTATTATTATTATTATTATTATTATTATTATTATTATTATTATTATTATAGTATAAAGCCTGGCTTGTCCCCAATTGTAAGTAAACTGACGAAGATTTCAAATCGAAACGTTTTTAGCAAAATTGCAGTTGTGTTTCTTTATTATTATTATTATTATTATTATTATTATTATTATCATTATTATTATTATTATTATTATTATCATCATTGTAAATTTATTCATCATTCAGAAAGACAGACAATTCATGATAATTAACTCAGACAAATCCAGTTCGACAAATCCATTATAATTAAAATAAAACTAAGACATAATCAGTGGTACGTTTCGAACCATACTTGGTTCATCTTCAGCAATTAGTAAGGCATTAAACGGTAATTCATACCCTGAGACAAACAAGTAATAGAGGTAAACAAGCGTGAGTTACATTTCCTACGCGAGAGGGAACCCGGGGTCTTAGTCCCAAGTGGCTAAAATATGGCACATCAAAAAAGAACTAACGGGATAGATGACTGCTGGGAATTGAGTTCAGGTCGATCTCGTAAAATCAAAAGGCTTTCGTGAATAAGCAAACCTTACGTGCTACGAAGCTCCAGAATCAGCAGCAATCCTTAGATATCAAACGTGAAAAGGAGGCTTTGTGGGTTTCCGGCCATAGACCACGCACAAAAATCGGCCAGAACATTTGATTCCTATCTTAACCATGAATACACTTTTTGGGATAGGCATTATTACACATTTGTGGCGGATCAGAAACTTGCATCTACCCTGTACAGCATGAGTTAAACTGTTAACACGTTTGTTCGCTGTGGAAGCATGCAGCCACCTTGCAAAACAGAAAGGCTAGTCTACCAGTTAAAGGCTAGATTAGATGAAAAAAAATTGTTTGGCAAAATCACGCAACTTTGTTAAACCAGCATCTTCGTTATTTTGTTTCTCTTCTAACTTAGGAAAAACATCTAGAGATGACTAATAGGCCCGGAGGGAGGGGTAATTTCAATAGGCGGGTGACAAGGGTGTGTCATTTGACTTCTGAAATTACATCCTAAAATTCACAAATTTTCGCGACAACGATACCCAAAATTTACAGGCCATTGAAAATGTATTCCTTAAAATTGTAACAACGATCCAAAATTTTAACCAAGTAATTGCAATTTGATCAAAATTTAATACCCTAAAGAGTTAGTTTTTCTACAATGAAAACCCTAAATTTATGACTACTTGCGATTTTACTAAAAACGATAACCTGAAATTCATTTCTGCTCGAAAAAGGCACCCCAAAAAATGGCACATCCCGTAAAAATGGCACATTTATTGTATGCTATAGAAGGCAATTATTTATCGGATTTGCCAAAAGAAGCTATGCACCTTTGGCAGTCCATGATAAATCGTACACTGGACAAATTTTGAAACTTTATGGCTTGATCTTTAGCAAAAAACCTGAATTAGATTCTTTAATGTTTTGCGATTTGTTTTTTGTTTTCAATTTTGGAACTATATTGGGGCTTTCTAAAAATTTTCATTTTCGAAAACATTGGAGGCGATCGGAGGGCGTTGATAAAATTTCCTAAGGTCTCGCCATGAATGGACGAAGGGAACAATTTTTCGGGGGTGATTTGGGCATTTACGAACTTATTGGTGTAAACCTCTGTACCGGCATTGGTTCGACGACTCGCCTGCTTTGAAATTCTGTAGTACTTTTTGCAAACAAAGTGCTGTGCCAGGCTGTTTCCAATATCATATAATCAACAGACCTCCATGATTGCTTGGTCTCATGGTGCTTTCCTGCTTGTCGTTTTAAGCCCCTTGAAACCGAATTGCAACCTGCACCTAAAGAAAGACATTTATTTGTACCACTGAAAGTAATTTCACATTTCTCCCAAGACAGAACCACTGCTCGTGCAACAGATTGCAATTAATTTCTAAATCTCAAATCACCTCGAAAAAAGTTTTCTCTTTATCAAGTTATGCCGAGTCTATGAATTTGATTAACTTTCCTTGATCGTTTTCATTGGTTTCGAAAATGAAAATTTTAAGAAACTCCCTTATAGCTCTAAATAGTTAAATCGAAGAGTTTGCGAAAAATCCCGGAATCTTATTGAGGCTTTTTCTTACAGATTAAGTCATGAATCTTCAAAATTGGTCCAGGGGTCGATTTATCATGGATTACCAAGGATGCATAATTTATTGTGGCTCACCCGGTAGAATTTTTATTTTTTGAAGTTGCATCCACGTCCTTTTCTGAAGCATTCTCCATCGACTGGCACAGCTACCTTACCTGAAGCTTAAAAAATGAAACGCGAAACGAAGCAGTGCAAAAAATCAGTCGTTGAAAGCGAGATATCTTTGCTGCCGCCTGGGCAAACAGTACTTCTTCGAAGTTACTTTGCTATGATGTGTTCTGCATCCTTGTGTGATGATTTCTCCTTTGTACAACAATGCATTAAGTTCAGCCTTAGTATACTGAACGAAAAAAATTTACTTTCCACAGGATATGCCATCATATCGATCAGTTCCTTGATTCAATAAAATTGAAGTTATCCAATACAACTGAGGATGACACAAGCCAGTCTCTCTCTTTGGACAGGTATGTAGAAGGTGGTCTATTTATTCGCTAGGATAGACCCCGTGTACACGTTGCCGGACAAGGTTTTATACAAGCGAACTTTTGTACCGTAAGGGCTTGCGTTTGTACATTGCACAAAATAGTTATTCGTTTATCAGGACAACAACGTGTATTGCTATGAAAGCGTACAAGTTGTGCACTTGTCCAGACAAAAATTTGTGCGGCATCGTGTAAATGTCTCGCCATGAACTTATTTCTGTGTGTATTCACAAGGAGGGTATCCTGTACCGTGCAAACGGAAGGGCAGAGCGAACAAATACTTAACTGGTACCATGTAAACGTAATTTATCTGCACAAAAACTTGTCCGGCACCGTGTAAACTTGGTCTAGCATAGGAATTAAATCTTTAACATTGCACAATTAATTGATTCATCGCTATTTTGCTTTTATGGGTTAATAGGAACGTCAAGAATTTAGTTATAAGTGTGCATTGACCATTTTTTTATTTCTTGATTATTTTAAGAATTACAGCATCGTGACCATCTTGACTTCGGCGCTCCCTGATCTTGACAGTTTGGCCCCGCCACCTGTGGCTATATGGAAACCAGACTTTATACGGAGTGTCTCATAAAAGCTTCGCAGTTTTAAACTCAAATAACTCCCGACATGCTCATGTTAGCAAAAATAAATCGTTTTCTAAATGCGTATTAAAGGTGATCTGAAGCGAAATTTTTTATTGATGCAAACGAAGGGCCCTGTCGATTGATAAGAAATCCTGTTGAATTTTTTTGATATCTCATTTCGTTTTTAAGTTATCCAATGATCTCAAGTGTCAGTTGATGACGTCATTTTGTTTGCAAATTATTAGGATTCTATATGGAAAGAGGCTGTATCTGATCTTTGGACGGTTACAGTTTTAGGAGACATTACAGCTGAGCAGAATAAATGTGATACACATTGTTTCATCAACTGATGTGACCTTTAGAAAGGCATTTAATTTGAAGGAAAGGTCGTTGGCTTTATTTCCCTTTGGAAACGTGGTCAACCTTGTATACTTTCTCGTACTTTTTGCAAACAAAATGACGTCATCAGTCAATCGTCCAAATTAATGGATAACTCAAAGATGAAACAAAGTATCCAAAAAATTTAATGAAATTCTTCATCGTTCAACAGTGCTATTCATCTGCATCAATAAAAATTTTCGCTTCAGATCACCTTTAATGCAGTTTCTAAATGAGCACTCGTTTTATAAACTTGAGCAACTGCACCGAGAAGGAAATCGGGGTGAGTGGCCGAGTAGCTTAAACAATTTTCGTCAGGTAACTGAAGTTAAGCTCGGTCGAAAGAGGTCAAACTCCGGATGGGTGACCTCGGAGGCCTGACCTCACAACTCACCTCGTCGTCCTTCGGAAGGGACGTTAAACTAAGGGTCCCATGCCTGGATGCGGCATGCACAGTAGGCCTAAATTAACTTTCAGTAGCTAGAAATCCTGACAAGCCCACTCAAAACGAATTGAAGGAAAAAAAAGAAAAAAGAATGGGAAGTCGTGCAATATGAATTAAATTTTCAGCATTTTGGAAGGAACGTTTACAGCATCAACACGAGCAATTGGCCACACAATAGTAATTTACCTACATTTTATAATATCAATATCAATGTCATCCCTGCAACTGAATCATATCTTGAGTGTATCAAAGCCCGTTTCTGTAAGCAGAACGGGGATTATAGCTGTGCTTACAAATGCTGAAAAGTTGATATATATCTGATGACTCCCATTTTTGTTTCTGTTGCTCGATTTAGTCAAAATAGTGCTCATGTAATAATCGCATTATTACGCTTTTAGAAAATATTCTGTTTGTTTTGCTCGGTGGAGCAGGTCAGGAGATATTCAAGTTTAAAACTGGGAAGCTTTTTATGAGATACCCTCTGTGCACCTTCATAATTTATGGTTTTCTTGAAGATTGTACCATTTTTACTCCATTAATTTAGGATTCGTGATTTTTTAATCTTTTTGAAAACTTTTCGTGAAAAAGAAGAAGTGGAAATCTAAAGTTCTGTCTCGCGGATTTTGTTTACTTCATTCAGGAGCTGTGTTGTAATTTTTTGATTTAAGCCCTAAATATCCGACAATTGTAATGCTATCTGCTCGGCTGCTGAATAAAATAAGCAAAGTCCGCGAGATAGAAAATCAGATTTCCCTTCTACTTTCACTATAAGAACATAAAATCTCTATAACACCAGCTTTCGCTTGCACAAGGCGAGAGTTTGCCCTTCTGGTCTCAGGGCAACGTTTGCGGCCGTGTTTATTTTGATTGACCAGTTGAGAGGATTTTCTTTGTCTGCAGTCATTTATCGCTTTGAATTGAGGTGTCAATTAAAGCAACTGTTGCCATTGTATTTATTACGAAATCTGTCCTTGTTAACGACAGATGCATCAACTAAGGCCCGTTTTATAAGTCGTGCCGCGCCTCGCCGAACCATAGAAATTTGAGTTCGACTGAGTTTCGACTTGGAGCGCCTCTTCGGTTTTATAAGAACAAAACTTTTGTCATGCTGTGCCGTGCCGAACCATAATGACGAATGCGCATAATGCTGACTTTGGAAAATTTTCTTTTTAATTTCATGCATTTGAATACATTCGTTCATTAAATGAGAAATTCGATGTGGCTCGACTGAAATTGGCTTTACAAGTCGCACCGGATCGACCTAGTCGAGAGGCCTTTGGCATATGGTTCGACTCAGTCGAACCAAGTGTCAGGTTAGTTTTATAAGAGTCGCGCCGTGCCGAACCAGGCAAAATTGATCGAAATTCACTCGGTTCGGCACGGCGCGGCGCGACTTTTAAACCGGGCCTAATCGTGCAATGTTATTTGAAAATTTGATTCCTCTGTTACTTCCTTATGATTTTCGTTTCGTGTGGTCTGTATGGTTGTGTCTAAGTATGTCTTTGGGGTATCATGCAAATCACAAGCATCCAAAATACGAAAAACGTTTTCTTTCTTGCAACCAAAGAAAATCATATTTGCACGTTCACCGAAAGCGAAACTCACAACAAAGCCCCTGCAATAGACGATTACGGAGTAGATGGCGTCGGGTGCAACTGACTAAAATACATTGCTTTCTATCTAATTGCTAGTGATTCTGTAGAAGCGCAATCATTAAGCGTATTGCAACCTTCTTGCGTGAACCTCGGTGCCATCTTCTTCATAATCATCTTTTGTTCAGTAAAAATAGACAAATACTTTTGAAATCTTTTTTGAATGTTATAATGTATCAGAGCTTCGCAGCCTTTTATCCAATCAAATTCATCGACTTCCGCCTTTGAAATCGCATGTTTTATTCCAATTGATACAGTTGAGTATTTTCTATGAAATGTTGACAAGTGTGAACTTGTTCCTTCTTATTGCCATTCTTTGGGATTTAACTGTCGCAGTTGGTAATTTTAATTTTGTCATATTCAATATGAAATTTTGCAAAACAAACTACTTAAGACACTACGTACGAGCTACTTTGCTACACTACAAAGACGATACCAGGAGACCATGGTAACTCCTCAGTCAGCATAAACTAAAATTAAAGCGTTTTTTGTAAAATTAAAGCGTTTTTTCGAGAGTGTTTTTTATAGCAGAACCAATGCAAACCTAGGGATATAAATATTTTATAAATCTTTTATCTCGTCCTTCTCTGTTAATCTTTAATATTGTTAAAGCATTATAAATGTATTTTAAATATATCTATAATGCTAAAGACTATATATCAAAACCTGTCAAGTTTACATTCGATCCGGCAAAAGTGTTATCCAATCTCTTCGATCTGTTTCTCCCTGTGAAGGGACCAGAACTTTGGTATAGCCTTTAGTATCCGTATTGTTGTTTTTTTGTTATGATCATTTAGGGTAGCCATGCCTATCATGCTCCCAATGGTATCGTTAATGTAAATATATTTGTTGAATTGTAAATTTTTAGATTGTGTATTAAAAAAACTAAAATTAAATATATAGCTACGTAAAGATACACATAAACAATATTTACTGATAAATACTTAGACTACGTTCACACGATGCTGACTTATTTTAAAAACGCTGAAAATTGTGACGGTAGCAAAAGTTGAGCTGTCCTTCACGCGATAAAGGCAAAATTTGAAAACGGTGGGAAATTTGACAGTAACAAGCTCATCGCAGTTTCTCCAAGAATTTAATGCCAAAGAAAGTACCTGCAGTTCAAGAAACGATCAGCTTCTTTTTGAAAACGTAGAAAAATGTTTCATTTTCATCGTTTTGAGTGTTCAAACAATGCCGTAGTCAAGATGTGCCGGTTTAAGTTCTGTTCTCTAAATTTACCGTTTACAAAATCTGCCGGCAAAATATGTGCCATTTTCGTGTGAACGGGAGGCATATCCGTCATATTTTCACCGTCTTCAAAATGTGCCGCCATTGTGTGAATGCTGTATAAGATTGGTTTCACATAGTATGTCGGGCTGACTTTTGGCTACCATAGGCGATGATGCTGAACAACAGGAAGCCGACGGCCCAGTGAATTTACAACAAAAACAAATACTTCCGTCACTGCTCCCCGTCCAGAGCCCCCCGTCGCTCAGGATCATCAGCCCATGCAATCAGGTCTTTTACGCAAAATGGGTGATCTGAAGATTCAGTTTTCAGATTGGAATGGATTCTCTTTTATCATTTATCATTTTTCTTTCATCCCTTTATTGTTTTTCTGCAGGGTTACATTTCTTGGAAGAATGTGTATGGCTTTTCCAGATTACTGCGTGAATCTCAAATGTCTCGCTTGTGGTTCTCAAGAGGAAGCTAAATTGTTGCTAGTGCAAAAGAACAGCAAATACTTACAAAGAAAGTCAAGGCAGCCGAAGGTATTGTCAGGTTATTGATTTCTCCTGCAGAAGCTACTACTACAGACTGTTTTCCAAACGATTGTTCCCCATTTGTTTGGCTGCTGCAGAGGAGTTATACGCTATATTGTTCTATTAGACAGAGAAGAAACTACGTAAAATGACATCACTGAGCCTTCTAAGATAAGGAAGTGTTTGGATCGATAAGCTTTTTGAAACGATAAATCAAGATTTTAAGGCCCAAGGGACAAAATATCAAGTGTTGCCGAATTTTGGGATCCGTTGCAGGGAGCTAGGAGAACTCAAAGTTGCGAGTTTTTGCACATGCGTGCACAGTTTCTGCTCTGTCGTTCTATTATTGATATGGTGGCATTGAATAGGCCTCAATTTAGAGTTCGAGACCTTGTTTCAGCCAATTGCAGAAGTGGTTGTTGATTAATTGCACATGAAAGTCAAAAATGCGATTGCTTCAAAAACGTTAGTTTCTTTGTTCTCCAAAAATCATGAATAGGTTTCTTAAATAACATATCCAGTCACACAGGTGAAGATAATGCTGCGGCTTTTTAGCACCAAGCGCTGAGATCTCAGAAGTAGCTTAGGGCTAATCGAGTATGCGACTCCTTGTCATGACGCTCAGGTAGTAGGGCCCTAATACCGGTTATCGAACCCACTCCGCCTGACTGTTCTGGCTGCAAGGCCAGAGGATTATACCACTGCGCTACAACACTTTCAAATGTTAGACGTAAACTGTTAGAAATTCAGACCATTTGGACTTGATTGTGATGACTTGCTATTGATGCAAGCTTTCCTTCCTTGTGTGCTCACGAATACACAAAAGTCATTTTTTATTCTAAATCCTGCTGCAGAGGAGTTATACGCTATATTGTTCTGTTAGACAGAGAAGAAACTACGTAAAATGACATCATTGAGCCTTCTAAGATAAGGAAGTGTTTGGATCGATTTAGAAGATTTAGAAGATACTTCTAAGATAAGGAAATGTTTAAGTTTCTTGATTTACATCATATTTTATCCTTCATAGTTTAAAAAAGATTTGATGTTCAAATGCTTTTTTGAACCAAATTCACAAACTCAAGTTCACGAGCAAGATGTATTGAGATGATTTTCCCGCTCTGCAACTTACTATTACATCCAAGATATTGGTTTACCTTTAACAGATTTAAAGTATTTTTAATAGCAGTTTTTTAGCGCCACTCCTCTATATATCATTTTAATCTCCATTTTCAGGAAAGTGAAATCCGGAATTGGAACAAATGAAAATTCCCTAAATTAAATCTGTGAATTCCAATGTCGATAAACTTGCTTTTGGGCCCAAGTTTCGTATGCAAGGTCACCGTTTTGACCGTGAACTTGATTTATTGATTTCAAGTATTTCTTTGTGTAACCATTTACTTACCTTTTAACAATCGCTTAAGAAGCTGTCTTTTATTCAAACAGAAAGAATCATCGACAAATTTCGACGAAATCAAAAGTTTATTCCATGAAAAACACAATTCAGCATTCAGGTAAAGTTTCCGTCTTTGTTAACTCCAACAACCACTAGGTGGGTTAAAGGTAATCTGAAGCCAAAATTTTTATTGATGCAAATGAACGGTACTGTTGAGTGATAAGGAATCCTGTTTAAGTTTCTTTGATATCCCATGTTTTTCAAGTTGTCCTCTGATGTTAAGTATCAGCTTATGATGTCATTTTGTTTGCAATTGTTAATCTTTTGTCTGAAAATATGGCTGTTATCTGATCTTCGAATTATTATCATTTTAGAAGATACTTCAGCTGAGCAGAAATTGATACTTCAGCTCAAATGTAGTGGTGTATCTGGAGATCTCTTGACCTTAATCCGCAACTTTTTAACTGATCGGCAGCAACGTGTTGTATTGAATGGGAAATGCTCAAGATGGGCTACTGTATCTGCAGGGGTTCCACAGGGCTCTGTTTTAGGTCCATTGTTTTTCCTGGTTTACATAAATGACATTGTTGATAATGTTCGCTGTGATATTAAGCTTTTTGCTGACGACGCTTCATTCTTCTCCGTTGTACGGAATGATAGAAGTAGTGAGGAACTAAATAGGGATCTTGAGCGATTGCGCTTGTGGTCGTGGCAATGGAAAATGCACTTCAATGCGGACAAAACAGAAGAAGTGATTTTCTCTACCAAAAGGAATAAACCCTTGCATGATCCCTTAACACTAGGAACTGACGACATTGAAAGAAAAACGGAGCACAAGCACATCGGAATGGTCCTTGACTCTGAGTTAAGTTTTCAAAGTCACGTCAGGGAGGCTATCCTCAAAGCTAGGAGAGGGATCGGAATAATAAGGTACATCTCTAAATATATAACTAGAAATGTGCTTGATCAAGTTTACAAGCTTTATGTAAGACCGCATCTCGACTATGGTGATATTATCTACCATAGGTATGATCCTGACATGAGGTTAAGTGTCACAAAACGACTCGAACAAACCCAGTATCATGCTGCGTTAGCCGTAACTGGAGCATGGAGAGGCACAAATAGGCAAAAACTGTACGACGAACTAGGTTGGGAAGATCTAGAGCAGCTTCGCCCTAAATGGTCGGGTAACGTTTTGCGTGATATGTGATCGCACGGTAAAAACTTCGCTTTAAAAGGAATTCGGACCGATTTTTTGCAGGAAAGCGAGTGAAAATTATTTGCTGATGCCATTTCTGAGATTCTGCCTTGTTGTTTTCGTTTTGTATCGCATATCCATGTCGTAAAGAATATTTAAAAACACTTACCTGAAATGGATAAAGGTTGGAGCATTTTATGTCCTTGCTGTTTTCCAAGACCAATTTTTGTTTTCTTCGTGTTGCCTCAGGATGTTTTGTAAATTAAAACCACGGTGTTTTTATAAGAAGCTGCAACTCTCGAGATGTAATTTTGGAAGAAACATCACAAAAATGTGTTTTGGTTTTGGAATCCGGGCGTTTTCTCTCAGTAGTACTCAGACTGGCCTACCGTCGCCCCTATTGGTCAGCCTATCAATCCCGAATTCTCTTACCGATTTCACAGTCAACAACATTGTTAGAAGTCATAAGGTCAAGTCATAAACCCCTAGATAATGGTAAGATAGTAAATCTCGAATTTATTGTCAGTTACTGGGTTGTTGGTTTCATTTGTGAGAGGTTTCATTCACACTAACTTCGCCATGTTGTCAATTTCACCATTTTATCAATCAATATTTTGAAATGTAACTATATTATTCCATACTCCTTACAAACCCCTCCTCTACTTCTTAGATTTGTTGATAAGATATGTACACATCCTTGAACATTCCCTAGCACTCAAATTTAATAATTCTGCTTAGGTTTTCTGCGACGAGAGAAAGGCTCAACAAAGTAACTGCGAAGGCGTCGTTAAGACTTTAGGGTACGTCCAAATTAGACGCCATGCCGAAGATTAGGCCGTTCTGACCAACTTGCGTTTGGGCGAAAAATTTACCAGAACAAACAAGTGGGCAGTCGTTACGTTTAAGTTCAGCTTTGAGAAAGAGTTTGTGGACATTTCTATCATGATTTGCTCCGTCCTAATGCATTCCCTTGCATTTAAATTAATTTTGTTTCGAAGCCCGACCATTTAGGGCGATGCCTCTCTATATCACAGAAGGTGGTAGACGTTTATGTCACTTTTACAACCTACGAAAAACAGATTCACCTGGGTACCTCTTTGCAGAAATACCGCCAGAACGAGAACAATCTTACGACTTAAGACATCCCCGCGCATACGATCAGAATGTCGGTAGAACTACTCGTTTCTCGCATACATACTTCCAAAATGTTCTTTATGAATGGAATCAGCTAGATCATGACATCAAAAATTCACAATCCATATCTGAGTTTAAACGGAAACTACTTGCAATTATAAGACCACCTAAAAACACTGTTTATGATGATGTCTTTGATATAGAAGGTATCAAAAAGCTGACAAAGCTGCGTGTGAATTACAGCGCACTGAATGAGCACAGATTTCGACACAACTTTGATTGTAGTAGCCCAACTTGTATGTGTGGGAGAGGCATCGAGGATAATAAACACTTTCTCCTGCACTGCCACCAGTTTGACTTGATGCGTAGAGATCTCTTTCGCCAGCTTAACATCCCTGGTTTAGATATAAACAAATTGGATTCAGATGCACTGTGCACTTTGCTTCTATTTGGAACTAAAGATCTGAACTTGGTTGAAAACAGAATTGTCATAGAAGCAACAATTTCATTCATCAATGCAACAAAGCGCTTTGATTGAATACTCAGAAAGTAAACAGCAGCGACCCCTCCCCCTGGCCCCCCTACCATTGTTAGTTTTATCAGGTAGCTTGGTACCAAATAATCAATTAAACCTAGAGACATATAAACTTAATTGGATTTCACGTAAAAAATTTTGGGTTTTTGTATTATTTGGTACAAAGCTGCCTTGGAGTATACCTTTCTTTTCTTCGCTAAAGTATTAGAATTGTAAGTGCCATCCAAAGTGGGGACCAGATGACCTTGTGTCTATCCCTGCTTTGGATGGCACAGTAGAATGTAACAAATTTTGTGTTTTAATCTCCTTGATATTGATAGAAAAAAAAGCTGAGCAGAATAAGTGTAATACACTTTGTTCTGTGGATTGATATGACATTTAGACTGCGTTCACGCGATGCTGGCACATTTTGAAAACGGTGAAAAATATGACGGTAGCAGAATTTGAGCTAGCTTTCACACGATGCCGGAACAATTTGAAAACGGTACGAGATTTGACAGTAAGAAACTATTTGCAAGACTTTGATGCCATATAAAGGTACTTACACCCTAAGTGTCAATCTGCTTTGTTCCAAACGCGTCGAAAACTGTTCTATTTTCAAAATTTTCAAGTGTTTACACGATGCCGTTTCCAAAATGCACCTGTTAGAGTTCAATTTTCAAAATCTACCGTTTTCAAAGTGTTCCGGCAAAAATGTTTCGTTTTCGTGTGAACGGGAGGCCTATCCGTCACATTTTTCAAAGTTTTCAAAGTTTTCAAAATTTGTCGGCATCATATGAACACGGCCTTAGAAAAGCATTTCAGTTAAAGAAAAGGTCTCCGAGTTTATTTCCCTTTGGAAACATGGTCAACCTCGTATGCTTTCTTAATTTTTTGCAAATAAAATGACTTCATCAGCCAAGCATACAAATTAGTGGATACATCGAAAATAAAGCAAGGTATCAAAAAATTTTTAACGGCATTCTTCGTCATTAAACAATCCTTTTAATTTGCTTCGATAAAAATTTCACTTCACATCACCTTTAAAGAAGTCCCTATTTGAAAAGTCAATACTCCCTAGATGTCAAGATGATGATGTTGGAAAGTATATCGTGCAATAATGAACATCTTCAAATATTCTTTAAAGTGGATGAGCAGAGATAAGTCGATGCACTCTATAATAGAATAAAGAAATGTCCTACGCATGTTATTGTTCCTCTTGCTAAATAATAGAGCCCAATAACCACGCAAGTGTAGAAATTATCAAATACACTAGACTAATAATAGAATGCCCAGACTCCTTACGCACGGAGCTTATATCTCTCTTGATTCTCTTAAAGATTTACCTGACTGAAATCGATGTCCCGTTTTGAAAGTATTAAAAACTTTTTCAAAAAGGTCCCCTTCAAAACAGGCCGAAAATAACGACAAAAAGTCATTGCTGTGAGGCAGAAACAACAGAAAACTTTTGTCATAATTTTAGGCCTATTTTGGAAGTTTCTTGAAGGGGCTCTCTCGAGAAGATCCATGAGCTCAATTGCACATTAGAGCAAGATATATCGTAGCAAGTATAATTCGAAATAACAGTTTCACGAAAAAATTTACTTGGCAATAAGAATGTCACAGTGGATAGATACCAAGAAGATAAGATATTGTCAACAAAGTATTTAATGGTGAGCATGCTAAAATCAAATTTGAAATTTACATGACTGGAATTGGCCATTGCGTTCTGAGACAATAATACAGAGTTAATATTTTCCCTTACCAAGCTGCGATATTGATGTAAATATCTTCAAATAAGTGTTAGTTAATCTGAATAAGTTAGAGTGTTATTCAAAGTATTAAGAACCCTCTGCATGCTCATGTTCAATCTAAACAATGGATTCGAACGGACAGAATACAATTTGTTCTTGAAGTACAATCTCTTCAGGGCTCAGACTCTGATGGTTAAAAGTACTGAACCTGGTAACTTTCAAAGCTGCTGCTAAGACAATAGGTACCGGGTGAGTCAAAATAAACGCCCGGCGTTTGAAAGGCTACTGCTCCCTGACTATGTAAGAAACGATATTTTGCAATATTTGATTAAATAGCTAACATGTTCAATTATTTTTAGAAATTTTCCTGGATAAAATCGGTCACTCCGTTCAAATTCTGTAAGCAATTTTCTAAAATGAATCCCTTTAAGAAACCTTGAAAAACGTGCTAAAGTTACAAGCAAAATTCCCCAATGTGTTTACCTCACAGCAATGACATTCAGCACGCTTTAGCATGTGCTTTTGTTTTTGTGGGTTGAAAAGTCTTCCCCCTTTTGTGAATAACTTATTCCGGGGGATTCCATTCTCCCATGAGGACAAAATATATGAGCACATCCAGGAGTCATTATTGCTAAGGAGGAGAACAAAAGGAAATTTTGCTTGCTGTTTTCGCTCGTTTTTGCATGTTTTCGAAAGGGGCTTTCTGCAGAAAATCTCCTATTTCGATGGGAAGGAATGACCGATTCAAGCCGGGAAAATTACTGAACCTGATTTGACATATCGGGGATAAAACAAGACGGTTTTGAACATCATTGGTTTGATATTCAGGGATCAGGATTTTTTTCAAACGCCGTGCGTTTTCATTGACTCACCCGGTAGCATTTTGATAAAGACCACAGCGGCCTGTGCTAGTACGTGTCTGTCCTCCAGTAACTTCTTTGAGGTTTCAGAGGCAAGTTAGTCTGTTGGTAGACTAATTTGGTACAGTTTTGCTTTGACTGTGTCAGTTTCTTTCATTATTCATTCTATGGTAGGCCAATTGAAATAGTTTTGTATCTCATCTCCTTTGCGCATCGAGGCTCGCTACAGCTTTTTATTACGTTCTCACTGTAGTTATACCCTTAATCTGACTGCAAAAGGGACATTTGGGAATTTATCATCGTTTTTGAATTTTGATGATTTTAACGCCGAAAAGTCGTTAATGCTTTTACTTTTTACTTGTTTTACTATAGGATTTGGAAGCAATGGATTGTTGGCAAATGTGCGCTGCTATTTGAGAAGACACTCCTCTCTGTTGATGAACTGATAGTTTATGGAACCACGGTATGTAAAGACACTGTATCACTGTTAAATCTATTTTTGATATTGTTGTCCCTCGCATAGCGATTTAGCTGTATGCGTAGCTTTCGAAGTTAAATACAGGTGAGCTGATTTACTCTCTTCCTTGATAGTAGGCGAACTCTTCACTTGGTATAATCCGACATAGTGTTAACACAGCCTCGACGTCATTATCCCCCAGGGGTGGAAAAAATGTTTTAATTTCTGGGACCAAAACAAGTCTTGATAAAAGTTTCTGGGAGAATCACTCCAAAAATTATCTTTTTTTGACAAGTCACAACCAGGGAGCTAAACACGGGAGAGGAATCGCGCATTGAGTTGCATTCTGCGATGTGATATGCGCCTCCTTCGCAGCGGATCGCGCACTTCGCAGTGAAACCAAGATGGAAACTGAAGTTTGGACGGATAAGTGCATCGCGTTTTTGGATTGAATTTCTACAACAGTGGTAAGCATTTTAGGCTAGTTTAGACATTCATGTGACTTTTAAATGTTTCATCTTTGGATAGCGAGACTCGTTTAGCCGTTAGAAATCATGAATTAGCTGCAGCGGCTAAGTTTCTTCAGCGGTAGCTTAGGCCACTTCAACCTCTTTGTCACGCTCCAAGCACGCACTCGTAAAAATTTCACTCTGCCCTACCCCGCCCAACCTTGAGCAATCGAAGATGCTTTTGGATGACTATTGGCAATAAATCAAGCGAAAAATTTTTCTGAGATAGTATGAGACTCGCGAGATATTTTAGTTTTCTTTCGGGGTACTTGCACCGGTTCTGCTTTAGGCCCATTCTCGTGCTTCAACGACTTTCAGAGACGGCAACCGATTCGAAACTTTCGCAATTTCGAGTTATTTCGATCAATCGAATGGGAGTCGAACGATTTATGAAATAGTGAGGAAAGTTGAAATCCTGTGAAACCTTAAATGAATATATTTCAAATCCATCTGTGTCTTCTTCTTGGTCGTTCTCCACAGCAAAGATTCCGTTGCTAGGCAAACCTAATTATAATAGACCATTTCGACAATTAAAAAAGGAGACTGGGGAGAGCGGTTTGTTCTGGTAAATGGCTGCCACGGAGCTTCGACAAATGATAGATATCCGTCCACGAAAACTTTTGGTTTTAAATTCACGGTTAAAATTACAGATCTTTGAGAAAGAGTCCCTAAAAAGTAGCCGCATGGATGTCCCATGACTCATATGCCTCGCAACGAAGAGGAGACCTCGCATCAAAAAGCTTTGGCGGGAAAGCGAAAAGGTATTTGTCATTTTCCTTCGAAGCTGTGCAATCAGATCAGAATGTCAAAGCAAGATAAATAAACGTTTCGAGATGGTTTCTGGCAATTTCGAGGAGGTTCCTGATGACAAAGCTGTGCCTCTCTGAGTACTGCAGACTTGATGAGATAGGAATTCAAATTTAGAAATATCCTAGTGCTGGAGAAAGGAAGAGAATGAGATAAAGTCACTTTACGCATTTGTTTTGTTTTGATGAGAAAAATTTGGCCTCGAAAGAAAGTCAGGGAGATTTTGAAAAATCTAGCAAATTCCAAGCCAAGATTCTTTGGTAAAGGTAAGTTAAAGTATTGATTTTAGTTGTTTGCGAGGAACATTTCTGCCCATATCTTCCTTGCAGAAAAATAGGTATGGCCAGCAAAGCAACTGATTTCTACCACAATAAAGAAGTCTAAAAAATGGACGAGCTAGCTAACCAAAACAAACCTTCGGTTTTATCAGCGAGTTGCAATATAAAACGTTTTCTACAAATAAGGATGCCGCTTACCTTAATATAAGGATCAAGAAATTCTCTGCAGATGCTCCTCGACCTCGTCTGTTGAGTTTCAATTTCAAATATCATTAAGCAACTTCTTAGCAAGAAAAACGTTGTAAAAATGACTTCTTTAAGCTGCTATCTTCAAGCCTAAATAATATTACATCAAATCTTAGGTCGTCCTCTTTGCACAATTAAAAGATAAAACAACTGCCGAATTCTTCTCCATATTTATCACAACAATGTTTCTTGTTCTTGCTTCGTTTCTAATCTGCTCGAGCAACTTCGAAGGAAGATGACGAATACCTTCCAGCTTTCCCGCCAAAACTTTTTGATCCGAGGTCTCCTTTTCGTTGCGAGGCATATGAGCCATGGGGCATTCTTGCGGCTAAGCAGGAGGGAAAATTGTCGTGGATTTTTGACGCATGCGTCTTGGGCTAAAAATCTCGTGCTCAGAAGCGCGCCTTGTTCACAGGAAAAGAAGCAAGCTGCGAGGTGTGAGCTGAAAATGTGGGAACTTATTATGCTTTTCACACAAATTGAGAGCAAAACTGAATTGATCCAGTAATTATGATGAATGCCATGTCATTTCACCAAGAATCTGTAACTTACTGCACGAATGAAAGGACAGCAGGAGCAGATGATCGCCAGAAAGAAGTGGCATGTTTGCTTAGGCCAGTCGTCGTGACGAAGTTGAAGAAACACAAGACGAAAAGCAGTTGTCAATAATATAAATGCGAAAGGAACAATAAGGTAAGAAATTCCAAGATTTTATGCGTTTAATAAAGTATTTCATGAAATGCTACTGACAACTGACTTCAATTTTCAATCAAGAAAAATAATTTGGCTGCCAATTTTGGCCTAAAATTGCCCTCAAAGACCCTTCTTTTACCAAGAAACTGCACTATGCTGCCGAAAAAAAATTTTCCTGGCTGGAAACTGAATAGCCTGGAGAGCATTTCGCACTATGGGCATGTTTGGGAAAATATTTTATATGTTGACAAAACAATCATAGACGTGAGGAACTTTGACAATAAACTGGCTGCATATTTTAGCCTCAAATTGCCGTCAAAGACCCCCTTTTTACCAAAAAACTGCACTATGCCGTGGAAAAAAATTTTTCTTACTTGAAACTGCATAGTCTGGAGAACATTTTTGCGCAATGGGTATATTTGGGAAAATATTTATATGTTGAGCAAACAATAATAGAAATGAGGAACTTTGCACCATAAATTGGCTACATATTTTGGCCTAAAATTGCCCTGAAAGGCCCCTTTTTACCGAAAAACTGTACTATGCCGCGGAAAAAAATTTTTCTTTCTTGAAACTGCATAGTCTGGAGAACATTTTTGCACAAAGGGTATATTTGGGAAAATATTTATATGTTGAGCAAACAATAATAGAAATGAGGAACTTTGCACCATAAATTGGCTACATATTCTGGCCTAAGATTGCCCTCAAAGGCCCCATTTTTACCGAAAAACTGCACTATGCCGCGGAAAAAAATTTTTCTTACTTGAAACTGCATAGTCTGGAGAGCATTTTTGCACTATGGGTATATTTGGGAAAATATTTATATGTTGACCAAACAATAATAGAAATGAGGAACATTGCACCATAAAATGGCCACATATTTTGGCCTAAAATTGCCCTCAAAGGCCCCCTTTTTACCGAAAAACTGTACTATGCCGCGGAAAAAATTTTTTCTTACTTGAAACTGCATAGTCTGGAGAACTTTTTGCACTATGGGTATATTTGGGAAAATATTTATATGTTGACAAAACAATCATAGAAGTGAGTAACTTTGCACCATAAACTGGTTGCATATTTTGGCCTAAGATTGCCCTCAAAGGCCCCCATTTTACCAAAAAACTGCACTATGCCGCGGAAAAAAATTTTTCTTACTTGAAACTGCATAGTCTGGAGAACATTTTTGCACTATGGGTATATTTGGGAAAATATTTATATGTTGACCAAACAATAATAGAAATGAGGAACATTGCACCATAAAATGGCCACATATTTTGGCCTAAAATTGCCCTCAAAGGCCCCCTTTTTACCAAAAAACTGTACTATGCCGCGGAAAAAATTTTTTCTTACTTGAAACTGCATAGTCTGGAGAACCTTTTTGCACTATGGGTATATTTTGGAAAATATTTATATGCTGACAAAACAATCATAGAAGTGAGTAACTTTGCACCATAAATTGGCTACATATTCTGGCCTAAGATTGCCCTCAAAGGCCCCATTTTTACCGAAAAACTGCACTATGCCGCGGAAAAAATTTTTTCTTACTTGAAACTGCATAGTCTGGAGAACATTTTTGCACTATGGGTATATTTGGGAAAATATTTATATGCTGACAAAACAATCATAGAAGTGAGTAACTTTGCACCATAAATTGGCTACATATTCTGGCCTAAGATTGCCCTCAAAGGCCCCATTTTTACCGAAAAACTGCACTATGCCGCGGAAAAAATTTTTTCTTACTTGAAACTGCATAGTCTGGAGAACATTTTTGCACAAAGGGTATATTTGGGAAAATATTTATATGTTGAGCAAACAATAATAGAAATGAGGAACTTTGCACCATAAATTGGCTACATATTCTGGCCTAAGATTGCCCTCAAAGGCCCCATTTTTACCGAAAAACTGCACTATGCCGCGGAAAAAATTTTTTCTTACTTGAAACTGCATAGTCTGGAGAACATTTTTGCACTATGGGTATATTTGGGAAAATATTTATATGCTGACAAAACAATCATAGAAATGAGTAACTTTGCACCATAAATTGGCTACATATTCTGGCCTAAGATTGCCCTCAAAGGCCCCATTTTTACCGAAAAACTGCACTATGCCGCGGAAAAAATTTTTTCTTACTTGAAACTGCATAGTCTGGAGAACATTTTTGCACAAAGGGTATATTTGGGAAAATATTTATATGTTGAGCAAACAATAATAGAAATGAGGAACTTTGCACCATAAATTGGCTACATATTCTGGCCTAAGATTGCCCTCAAAGGCCCCATTTTTACCGAAAAACTGCACTATGCCGCGGAAAAAATTTTTTCTTACTTGAAACTGCATAGTCTGGAGAACATTTTTGCACTATGGGTATATTTGGGAAAATATTTATATGTTGACCAAACAATAATAGAAATGAGGAACTTTGCACCATAAAATGGCCACATATTTTGGCCTAAAATTGCCCTCAAAGGCCCCCTTTTTACCGAAAAACTGTACTATGCCGCGGAAAAAATTTTTTCTTACTTGAAACTGCATAGTCTGGAGAACCTTTTTGCACTATGGGTATATTTGGGAAAATATTTATATGCTGACAAAACAATCATAGAAGTGAGTAACTTTGCACCATAAACTGGTTGCATATTTTGGCCTAAGATTGCCCTCAAAGGCCCCCATTTTACCAAAAACTGCACTATGCCGCGGAAAATTTTTTTCCTGGCTGGAAACTGCATAGTTTGGAGAACCTTTTTGCACTATGGGTATATTTGGGAAAATATTTATGTGTTGATGAAACAATCATAGAAATGAGGAACTTTGCACCATAAATTGGCTACATATTCTGGCCTAAGATTGCCCTCAAAGGCCCCATTTTTACCGAAAAACTGCACTATGCCGCGGAAAAAAATTTTTCTTACTTGAAACTGCATAGTCTGGAGAACATTTTTGCACTATGGGTATATTTTGGAAAATATTTATATGTTGAGCAAACAATAATAGAAATGAGGAACTTTGCACCATAAATTGGCTACATATTCTGGCCTAAGATTGCCCTCAAAGGCCCCATTTTTACCGAAAAACTGCACTATGCCGCGGAAAAAATTTTTTCTTACTTGAAACTGCATAGTCTGGAGAACATTTTTGCACTATGGGTATATTTGGGAAAATATTTATATGTTGACCAAACAATAATAGAAATGAGGAACATTGCACCATAAAATGGCCACATGTTTTGGCCTAAAATTGCCCTCAAAGGCCCCCTTTTTACCGAAAAACTGTACTATGCCGCGGAAAAAATTTTTTCTTACTTGAAACTGCATAGTCTGGAGAACCTTTTTGCACTATGGGTATATTTGGGAAAATATTTATATGCTGACAAAACAATCATAGAAGTGAGTAACTTTGCACCATAAACTGGTTGCATATTTTGGCCTAAGATTGCCCTCAAAGGCCCCCATTTTACCAAAAACTGCACTATGCCGCGGAAAATTTTTTTCCTGGCTGGAAACTGCATAGTTTGGAGAACCTTTTTGCACTATGGGTATATTTGGGAAAATATTTATATGTTGATGAAACAATCATAGAAATGAGGAACTTTGCACCATAAATTGGCTACATATTCTGGCCTAAGATTGCCCTCAAAGGCCCCATTTTTACCGAAAAACTGCACTATGCCGCGGAAAAAAATTTTTCTTACTTGAAACTGCATAGTCTGGAGAACCTTTTTGCACTATGGGTATATTTTGGAAAATATTTATATGTTGAACAAACAATAATAGAAATGAGGAACTTTGCACCATAAATTGGCTACATATTCTGGCCTAAGATTGCCCTCAAAGGCCCCATTTTTACCGAAAAACTGCACTATGCCGCGGAAAAAAATTTTTCTTACTTGAAACTGCATAGTCTGGAGAACCTTTTTGCACTATGGGTATATTTTGGAAAATATTTATATGTTGAGCAAACAATAATAGAAATGAGTAACTTTGCACCATAAACTGGTTGCATGTTTTAGCCTCAAATTGCCCTGAAAGACCCCCATTTTACTAAAAAACTACACTATGCCGCGGAAAAATTTTTTCCTGGCTGGAAACTGCATAGTTTGGAGAACATTTTTGCACTATGGGTATATTTGGGAAAATATTTATATGTTGACGAAACAATCATAGAAGTGAGTAGCTTTGCACCATAAACTGGTTGCATATTTTGGCCTCAAAGTGCCATCAAAGACCCCCTTTTTACCGAAAAACTGCACTATGCCGTGGAAAAAATTTTCCTGGCTGGAAGCTATATTGATTGGAGGACATTATGAAACCATTCATATATTTGGGAAAATATTTACATGTTAGCAATGCAGCATTAGAAAATATGGTATATTTTGCAATGAAATTATCACTAATTGATGCATACATATATACATTACAATTCCCAGATTGAATTGGAGGGAAAATAGTTGATAATAGTGGTTGATTGATTTGAATTTGACTATGATCATTAGCTTCTGAATTTGATAAGCTTTCAGTTCACACTTGCATTTTGCTTGTTATCATTTTCAGTTTTTTAAAAATATATATTTATATTCATATAAATCCTTCTCTTTTTCATAGCTACTGCAGAACAAGACTTTCATGAAGGTTAAAAAGTTTGCAAGAAGCAATGACCACTACATATGATTATGGAATGAATGATTTCAGCCCATTTCAACTTACCACAAGATTGCAACACCAAGATCGCAACGAAGTGTATCATAAGTAAAAATACATTGAAGCATGTGATTAATTGCTATCAAAAATCACATCTTGCAATTCACGATCATAAAACAAGTTTATCATCTTCTGCATTTTGACAGTAGACAATCATGAACTTCATGTCCAAATGCATTTTTGCACTCATTTTTATGATGAAAGGTTATTTTTATAATTGATGTTTTGTGTGATGCTACATGCAGTACATGACTGGATAGGTTTGCAATGTTACAGGCAAGTAAGAAGCAAAGTAGATGAAAGTTTTGAAGAGTTTCTCAGAGCCTTTATTTGTAAAATTCTGATCTGATGAGCTATCTGAAATCCTTGCAGATTGATTTGTTTATATTTGTCAACTGCATTCTAAGAAGTTGTTGAGAGCAGTTTTGGACATTTTCGTAATTAGAATGCAGTGTAAAACTGCTGATTTGGTTTTATCAGGCTACCTTACAAAAATGGTCTACTAAGTGAGTCAGAGTCAAAAAGTGGGGCATTTAACATGCCATACTTTGGTGAAAAACAAGTCAAATTGAGTTTGTTGAAGTTTGCAAATGAAAGTTAGATTAGCTGTATAAATTTAGTTCGTTGAATACATCATTTCTTTTCACACTTATTTGCAATTTTGTGATGTAGATATTTTGGTGACAAGGTGCCCCTTTTATGGAATGTTATTCCTCTAGCAATGGCAGTTGAATCAAAACCGGGAAAATAATAGTATTCCTTATGCGTTCTAAATCCATTCCTTGTTTTGATTTTTAGCAGAAAAACGAGGTTCATCATTTTTTATAAGTTCACATGTGAATAAACTTGAATCCAAATGGAGCCCTTGATAAGGAACATTATGAAACATGATTTTACTAAACTGACTTGCTATCCATTCAAACATGTGATTTTGCGTAAAAGATAGCTTATTCAATATAGTTTTCTTGTTGAAAAAATCTCATCGAGGCAAAGTGGGGATTTTTGGATATTTTCTGTTTTTCTGGATGTGTTTCTACCCCCTAGATTTATTCATGTTCGAATAGAATGGCCACATTTATCAGACATGATTTTGAGCTGGCATGAGAAAGTTTCCTGACGAAAAACGGATTTTTTCCCAAACATTTGATTATGTCTAAAAGATAGCTTATTCAATACAGTTTCCTCGTTGAAAAAATCTCATCGAGGCAAAGTGGGGATTTTTGGATATTTTCTGTTTTTCTGGATATGTTTCTACCCCTAGATTTATTCATGTTCGAATGGAATCGCCACATTTATCAGACATGATTTTGAGCTGGCATGAGAATGTTTCCTGACGAAAAACGGATTTTTTCCCACACATTTGATTATGTCTAAAAGATAGCTTATTCAATACAGTTTCCTCGTTGAAAAAATCTCATCGAGGCAAAGTGGGGATTTTTGGATATTTTCTGTTTTTCTGGATATGTTTCTACCCCCCAGATTTATTCATGTTCGAATGGAATCGCCACATTTATCAGACATGATTTTGAGCTGGCATGAGAAAGTTTCCTGACGAAAAACGGATTTTTTCCCAAACATGTGATTATGTCTAAAAGATAGCTTATTCAATACAGTTTCCTTGTTGAAAAAATCTCATCGAGGCAAAGTGGGGATTTTTGGATATTTTCTGTTTTGTTGGATGTGTTTCTACCCCCTAGATTTATTTATGTTCGAACAGAATCGCCACATTTATCAGACATGATTTTGGGCTGGCGCGAGAAAGTTTCCTGAGGAAAAACGGATTTTTTCCAGAACATGTGATTATGCCTAAAAGATAGCTTATTCAATACAGTTTTCTTGTTGAAAAAATCTCATCGAGGCAAAGTGGGGATTTTTGGATATTTCCTGTTTTGTTGGATGTGTTTCTAGTGTATAATTTCGTTGTTTGCGAAGAGAATCCGCTGCAGTTTATCATACATATGGTTCATGTTACAAATGTCAACTTGTGCAGAAAAGACAGCTAAACTAATGCTTTTTTCATACCTGCAAAAGCTCAATGAGGCAAAGTTGGGATAATGCGATTTTCCACTTTTGCTCCGAGGTGTTATTTTCTTCCCAGATTGTTGTTTTCAAATTTCTGCCAAAAATTCCTTCTGCTCGTGCGGGTTATTTGCGCATGCGCAGACAATTTTCCCTCCTGTTTTGCGGCTACATTTTAGGGACTTCTTTCTCAGAGATCTGCAATTTCAGCCTTGAATTTAAAACAAAAAGTTTTCGTGGACGGATATCTATCATTTGTCGAAGCTCCGTGGCAGCCATTTACCAGAACAAACCGCTCTCCCCAGTCTCCTTTTTTAATTGTCGAAATGGTCTATTGCTCCGTTGCTACGTCAATGGAAACGAGGTCGCATATCACATCGCAGGCAGCGCCAGCAGGCGTTTCCTTAGCCTGGTCACAACGTGTAATCAATCGGACAAAAGTTGAAGACTGATAATCAATCTTCAATCACAATCTTTAATGATACTTGTTGGGTAAATCTTATTTGGGTTTCAGGTAACCACTCCATTCTTATGAACAACATCTTTTTTATGAAATTCCTTGGTCTGGCAACAGCCTAAATTTCTTTTTTAATGTTAAAGAGAACCTCATTGACATCCCATTTCTCGCTTTTCTGTCTTTATCCCTTTCTCGTTTGTCTTTTCATTCTTTCTGGAGACCTGAAAAACTTTCTGGGACCATTGGTATCATGGTCCGCTATTTTTTCCATCCTTGTTATCCCCCGCGCCCTACGACAACATCGAATGTAATATCTTTAATAGATGTGAGTATGAGATATCTATCTAGACATTGAACACGATTCTTTTTCCTTGAATCTTATTACTACACGCTTTCTGTGTCGTGTTTTTATGAGGTTCAGTGTCTCATTTTAGAACCCTACTACGTACAATTGATTTTATACGTACATAAATATGAATAACTATGAATGCTAACAATAGCAGTGGTGTAAAATAACGTATGCAGGGAATTTCTAAGGAAGCGGGGGGGGGGGGGGGCTCTCATTAGATAAACAAATAACGGAGATAGCACCCCTTGTCTTAGAAAAGATTACAAATTTGATTAGATATTTGAGGATTGATGATAATCTTGCGAGAGTAAAGCAGCATCACCACATCAGTGTTGGCTTAAAATACTTCCGGGAACTAGACAGACGAAAGAAATACCCATCAAGCCTGATGAGTACTTTTATTATGAGTTTTGATGATTATTAGTGAAGGAGAAAGTTATGGTGATTTGCTCGAAAGCTGTAGATAGAGGTTGATCCCTTGATGTTTCCTCGAATGCTGTTCCTTGCTGCCTGATATTTCCTCGAATGCAGCACAACAATTTTGCACTGATTGAAGACCATATGCCAATGTGTGTTCCTTGTTGAGAACATGTCGTTGTTTGATTACTGTCGAGTGCCCTAACGATGAACAGATGCCATTGACGTAAAGTAATCTTCGAAATAAGAATGGGAAGTTCTGTTCATACCTTCACGCATAAAACAAAGTAACTTGAATCGGAAGAAGAAACCATTTTCTGTCAGTTTCGATTTCAGTATAACTTTAATGTTTGTTTGACATCTTCAGACCAGTCTTTCTGTCATTTTTCTTTCAATATGAACGGCCCTCTCGCAGCTTGATAGCTTCGAAAGCACATGCATCGTTCTTGGTGCACCTTTTGCAACCAAGGAAGATCACTTAAAATATATGAAGACGTTTCGTTGAAGGTATCGCGATTTCTCATGTTCATAGAGTCAAAGTGGACTTTTATATTGAAATCCATGACAGAATCGCTTCCCTCGATTTTATGTCCGGATATGGAAACCATAGCAACACTGTATAAAAAGCTGAGTGCTCCAGGCTATGGCGGATTGGTTCAAGCCTCATATGCTAAAATACCTCAAAATTCAACTTTTCAGCGGTATTAGCCATGAACAAAAGTCGCTAGCATCCAGGCGAATGTTTCGTTGATCCAAAAATCAATATACTTTTTAATTTGAACCAGAATTTTCTCATTTTGAAGGCCAATTAGCTTCTACGAGCCTCACTGTAGCAATAATAATTTGCAACTGTCGAAGGTTGCCCTGAATACGCGTCAGCTTCGTTCCTGAGGGGACAGATAAATATGTGCCTGGCCGTCCTAATTTTTAGGTGAAAGTCCATTAGTCCAAGTTTGAGCAAAATGATGTTTTTGTTGTCGTTGTCGTTGTCGCTGTCGTTGTTGTTGTTGTTGTTGTTGTTGTTGTTGTTGCAACAACTGGGGCTATGTTATAAGTCTAGAGTCAAATCTCCCAAAGACTCCGTATTCTGTATTCTTAGAACATGGATTAACCCCATCTTTCACTGGGAACGATGGAGCCTGTCATTCACCAAATTAAAGTCCTCAAAATTTCTTTCATTCAGTGTTGGGAAGACGTTTCAATCGAAGAAGAAGGTGATACGGGTACCAAAGTTCAGTCGAAGATAAGAGTCCCTGCTCAGGTAATGATTTAATTACCTACCGGGTCCGCCAAAGCGAACTTCACACGCTTGAAAATTGTTATCCAAACAATACCTGATAAAGTGCAATGAATTATGGCTTGGTTGATAGCCGAAAAGTTTTTTTATTTTTGTGATTTTATTAATTATTCTGATCATTTGAAATCTACCAGATGAGTCAGACGAAATATGGGGTGTTTTACGAGCCATATGTAAAAAACAAGTTATATCGGGATCGTTGAAGTTTCTTATTGCAGAAGATTGATCTGATTAGTTATAGAAATTTAGTTTGTTGAAATAAGTCTTCTTTTTCGGTATTCATCTGCGATTTTGTAAAATCACTCCTTTGTTGAAAAGGCATCGCCTTGAAAAACTTTCTGCTTTCTAGGAATGTAATTTATTTGAATAGTTCCCTAAAAGGCTGCAAAGTAGATGAAAATACGTTTTCATTTTGCGCCTTAACTTGAGTATGCCTTGTTTGAGCTATTGACAGAGAAACATGATTTAGTTCATGACTCAGAAGTGCACACATACATATGAATCGAATTGAAGGGCGTTTTTAGGATCCTTTTTACAAAGGATTTTCTTACAATCGCTGATGATTATGGAATGAAAAGCCTGATTTCAACCAAAAGAAATTTTCGTATCTTAGTTGGCCTTTTTCCTTGGCAATGAATTTTCAAAGGAACGAATTTACGAAGCATATTGCAGCAACAAAAGTTGGCAAGCGCCCATGTTTATTTTGACTCAACCGATAAGTGAAATCAGATTCATGAATATGAAAAGGTATTAATTGCTCCATAAGATTAAAGGAACCTCCTCACAAATTAACACAGGCGCATCAGTTTTTTCATTTTGAATATTTTCTCTATTTCTCTATACTGTTGTCTTTCTTGTTTCTAGTAATCACGGCTTTTCAGAAACAAGAAAGACAACAGTATAGAGAAATAGAGAAAATATTCAAAATAAAAACATCGAGAAATACTAAATAACAACCAAGAATATTTAAACTGATGCCCCTGTGAAATTAATCGCCGAGTTTAGAAGGAATCTCCTCCATTGCAACCTTATCCTAATAAGTTCATGTCCTTCGAGAGTGAAACGGAAACGGAATTTTTTTAATCAAGTTCTGGAGGCCTTTTACCTTTATTGCATTTTTTCGGTCAGAAGCAGACAACAATCTTTTCCAGCCTTGGATAAATTTTCGAATACCTTGATAGACCTTTTAGCTATTCTAACAAAGAATCTGAATCGAACGATATCTTGATAGATTTGGTAGAATTTTCGAATGTTCATAATAGAGATTGGAGCTCTAACACCACTCGATCTATGAAAATATTACTCGATCCAGGCTCATTTGTAAAAGAGCTAAAAGGTCGGTTGTTTTATGTGCATCTTATTTGGTTGTTCTATTTTAGAGCTCAGCTCCTTTTTCCATTTCGCTTTTCAGGTTTCATCATTTCTCACATCATTGCTCTTTCGTTTATGTGAAGAAACAAATCGTATTGGTGGTCACGTTCTCGACCGGTAAGGTCAAGGTTTTTTGGTGAATTAATAGCTTACACAGAGAACAGAATACATACCGTGTGTCTCAACTAAGTATCCCCTTTTGACCAGAAATAGGAACGAAGCGATAGGATATTATTATTCACCGAATGGACAGCTAAATGTATCAATCTGCAACTTAGATTCACATACCTTGCATTTAAAAATCGTCCACCAAGCACCGGAGATACAAGGTTGCAAAGTCAAAATTTACAGTGCACCCGAAACCAGAGGTTTTGAAAAAGGGTCTAGCCTTTATTAATGTCATGAATGTCTTTCAAAGTACCTGCTTTAAACTTTAACGTTCAGCTTTTCGCTTTTGAAAAGAATAAAAGACTTGTGGACATCGCCGTGATTAAACAAATATAATGAAAAAGTTGTTAAGGATGATGAAGTCATGCTACACCTCAAAGGTGAGCGTGCATGTGCTCCTTTTCCTCTTCTTTGACACCTGGGATGGAATGTAATGCATGGATTGATTCCTCGAAGGAATAAGTATTTCTAGAACAACTGAAGCATTTCAAGGTATGATTCTTTTCGAAAGAAACTGCTAAAAGTCAAATTTGAAATTATTTCACAATATGCTTGTGATATCAAATCATAGCTAGGCCCTTTTACAAAACATCTGGTTTCTAGTGCACTCCAAAACTTTACTTTGTGAGCTCATATCTCCGGTGTTCGGAGGACGATTTTAAAATGCAGGGTATATGCATTTAATTTAAAGATAAAAAAATATACCTATGAAGTAAAAAGTCCCAATATTTTATCGTTTAGTTCCCTTGTTCTCGCCCTTGTTTAGTCAAAAGGGGATACTTTTTTGAGACACCCGGTAGATCCCAGCAATTCTTTTAGATGTGTTGTAATCTTTTCACAAGAAGACCAAGACTCATGTTATTTCTGGTACTCGAAGGCCATAACATGCACGTCAACATTTGCTGCCAACAGTTATGTGCATCATTTTGCAAATAGGTGTTCTCGGTATTTATTGACCGTGTGTAATCCACTCGTTTGATATTTTTTACCGCATGTTCATGATAATAATTCATTGAGTCCGATTATTGGTAGGTTGCTCTGGATTTGCAAGATTTGCTCAATTGCGCTGACAACGTGTTGCTTACATTCAGGCAATTAAGCAAACAGTTGTGTCGACATACATGTTGATATAACAGTGCAAACTATAATTTTAAGATCAAAGTCATATTTCCAAATGAAAGATCTTTTAAAAGCAACACTTTAACTCTCAAGTTCTGTGGTATCATTTGCTCAACGAAAACTTAGGTATTTGAAGATTTTATCTTCCTACAATTTCTGACATTTAGGCAACTGTAGAAACAGTTTTTTCGATACATTTGTTGCAAAAGTGCAAGCGTTGCACCTTCAAACTAGCGAGAATGGCTATTTACTGCTTTCTTTGGACTGACTAGCTTGGAAGACGTTTACCATAGCTACTTTGCTGTGGTGCTACCGTTAGAATTCTCTGAAATCTATTATATTTTCAAAAATTAGAGGAGTTCCTCGTCTTTTTAAGAATTCAGAAAAGGTTTTTGAAAATATTTAATCATAGTATTTAAATATTTAATCATAGTATTGTCCGAACTTTTTGAGGAATCATAGAATTATTTTAGTAAACCATAGTTAATGAAGGCCTACATGATTGTATCAAGCACAAGCTTCCTGCTCTTCTGGTGTATTATTTAGAATTTTCATGACTAACAACAATAAATGATTTGAAATATGAAAGTTTCTAATTTTGAATTTTAATAAATTTTAGCAAAGATTTTAGTAAAGTCTACCGGTAGAATTGTGGCAGATTAGCTAACATTCCTTTCATGCCACCGGGTGTCCCAAAAAAAAGTTTTCCCGTTTGAAAAGTCACCAAAATTCTATTACATAGAACGGCTTCAGGTATTATGGGACGTCGGGTATTCTGGAACTTTTTTCAGAAAGAAGCCTAGAAACCAGGAAATGAGGAAAAAACCTGACGCATCCGACGAACGTGATTTCTGGTCGCTTTCTTGAGATGTTTCAAATAGAGGCCAGTACGCAAACAATAAAAATAGCTTATTACGAAATACCCGACAGTGTTCCATAATGCTCGACTCGACCAGAGCTCAGTTTTTGTCTCGCTTAACGCCAACCAACTTATGAGAAAAGGATATATTTATAAGACATTAGAGCATGCTTAGGCCTATTTTCTTATACCAAGCGTGGCCAAATTTGTCTAGGATCAAGCTGACAATTCAATTTTTCTGTTACGTGTTCCATAATACCCGAAACTATTCTAGTCGATCTTCAAGTTTCTTTTTTGGCAAGTAAATCAAAGTCCAAATTTTTTTCCAGACATAGCTGATCGTTTGATTTGTTTTTTAAATCAATATATTTAGCTCTTTTTTAAGGCTGTCGGGTTTTTAAGCATACTGCAAAAAGCACTAGTAATCACCTGAGCAATTTGTTTTGGTATGTCAACCTTCTCATTCGGTCATCAGTAGGCTGTTTTAGCAGCAAGACGCGGAAGTCTTCAAAAACGCAGCTACTTTATCATGTTTTTCGAACATGCTAGTTTTCCAGCCTTTTCCATCCCAGAAAGCTCCTTACATTCAGACAAAATTCCCTAAGAACAGTTTGCATTCTCGTGTCTCCATCATTTGTGAATGTGCTCATATTGCATTTTGCTTCCCTTCTCAACGTCCTATTTTTGGAGAGCGGCCTTCAAAAGTATACGTTTCAGGTTGTCAGTTTCAGAATAGAACGTACAATTAGTCTCTCGAGACTCGCAAAAATTTTTAAGTTGATTTCACTTTGTAATTTACATCCTCGAACAAAAGAATTGTGCTGGCGTCTTCTTGACTCGCGTCTTCTTGCTAAAACAGCCTAGTGTCAGAATGAAACGCAACCTTTTAGACTTGAAGGATAATGACGAATTTCCATAAAATGGCTCTTGGAGGCAAGATTAACGAAGTTGTTTACAGAGTACCAGGTGAGTCCAAAATAAGTTTACCCGTTTGGCGGGGTATGGAATAAAAAGTATGTGGTTGGTATTCAAAACTGAATTGTTAATCTATCAGTCTAAGTCTAACTTAGATGAGAAATTTTGTTTGGTAAAATCTCACACCTTTAAGATCCAACGATTAGAAAAATGTCTGTAAGCAGCTTAATTGTTTAATCTAATTGTTTAGTTTAATTGTTTGTATGCAGTTTGTTTTTTGTTTGTTTGTATTTTATTTAGTTCGTATTCCAGGTTCCATTGTGGTCCATGATTTATGTGACACTGGAATTTATATTCAATGCCATTGTCAGTGTCAGAAATAGAATATAATTTCAATAGCAAATAAATCATGGACTAGATGGAATTTGAAATTGTTGTTCCCAAACATGCCACTTACCAGCATTTTCCTAATTTCTGTGTCCGGATGATGAATGACTTTACCAAACAAGAGTTTCTCATCTAACTTAGTCTTTGACTGAAAGATTAACACTCTAGTTTTGAATACAGTAAAAACCCGCGTATAAGAACCTAGTGATTAAGAACCTACAGGCTGAAAATTCTGAAATTAGACCCCCAATGTATAAGAACCCATTCAGCCTGAAATTTGAAATAGGTTCTTATTTGTGGAGATCATCAAACTAAATCAAACTCTAGTTGCTTTGTCATTGAGCCTATACGTACTTATTCTGCCACATGTGCAAGTTACAAAGACCTCTAAAGATACTTTGAGAGCTTTTCATTGTATTCTGTAATATTTCTGATTCTTCCATTAACTGATGTTTTGAATAAGGCCTCGTGAACTCAGGTGTCTCTCAACTGACAGTAAATAATGGGCTTGAAGTTTCAATATGAACAAAAGAAATACCTGGAAGCCATGAATGAAATAAGAACCAATTTAAGAACCTGAACAGCCTTATTTCCTACTAAATACTCAATATATAAGAACCTAATCAGGCAGACTTGCAATATTGTAGGTTCTTATACGCGGGTTTTTACTGTATCAGCCACATACTTTTTATTCCATAGCCAACCAAACGCGTACAATTTTTTTTTGACTCACCCTGTATAGCTCAGGATGAGGCTTTCAATAAGTAATTTAATACTTTAAGAAGTGAAAACAAACGTCTTGTCACCTACATATGTATTTGGATCATTAGCAAAAGAGATCAAAGAGAAAATGTTATGATAGTTTTCAAAATCAAATTTTGGCAATTTTTCAAAGGGGAGTACTTTTTTAGGACACTCGGTGTCAAATCTAGGGAAACATATAATCACAATACAGTATGCTATTCAAAGATTTGACGTCGTTGCCTGTAATCAACAACTCTTCACTTGTATGGAATGGCGTTTACTATGATTTCATGGGCTGATGTTGATTTAATACTGCTTGGATTTGATACTGCTCTGCTTGGATTTGATACTGCTCTGCTTGGATTTGATACTGCTGTGCTTGGATTTGATACTGCTGTGCTTGGATTTGATACTGCTCTGCTTGGATTTGATACTGCTCTGCTTGGTATTGTAAAAGCAAAACACAGCACAGTGTACGTTGTATCTCTTTATACAATACAGTACATCCACACATATAAAAGTATACAAAAATAAGAACCTGCAGGCTGTATTTTTGAATTACACACCCTCTAATGAAGAACCTGCTTAAGTTTGATGAAATGATATGTTCTTATCACAAGGGCACTGAAGCTGATTTTTGATAGGCTGTTAAAATTTGGACCTCCTCTCTTGTTATTCGTACGCTTAGAATTACCGGGTGACCCAAAAAAACTTCGCGAGCTAGATCGCTTGGTCACTTTAAGATATGCCTACTGTCCGAAAAAACTGTTTCAAAAATGAGGAAATTCATTCATTTCACGAACAATTCCCTCGTTTTTCTGTCCATTTTTTGGAAATTGTGATAAAATTTGAATTCTAAATTTGCCCTGAAGCATGGAGGTTGAATGAGGAACAGAGATCAAACAAAAAATTTCCCCAGACGACTTCTAATCCTTCGCTATGTTGAGTTTTCGCAAAATGTTGACTGGAAAATGATGGCAATTATTTCACTCAAAATGAGGAATCCTGGATTCGAAATTTTCATTGAATCTGGTTTTTCGGCTGGTAATCTTTGCTTAAAACGACCATGCAGTATCTCAAAAGATAGCTAAGCCTTTCAACTAAACTGTGATAGAAAGCACTTGGCAGTGGCTTTTCATTTCAGGGAGCTAGTTATGATCTAGCTCGTGAAGTTTTTTGTGGGTCACCCGGTAGACATAAAGTTTGTAATAACATTGCCTAAGGAGTGAAGGGTCTCTTGGTGATGAATCATTTGACGGTCCTTTGATAAACATTTCCAAGAAAGTAGCCTTTGAATAAGAACCTTTAGGAGCCTTTATACCCTGAAATAGATGTAAGTACCTTTCAAATGAGAACCTAAGTGAGCCTTGCTCTCAAAAAAGTACAGTAAATCCCTGGGTATCAGAACCTACTTCTTTGAGAGCCAGGCTGAGACTAATTTCAAGGTATAGAGGTTCTTATTTGAAGGTTGCCATATGTTGTCCCTTAGAGAGTCTCACAAAGATGTTCAGTCCTATTATTTAGTTTGGAAGCGTTCTTATGGACCTAATAAATGATTGGGGTGGAGAATGAACCTTTCAAAGCCAATTGGGACCAAAATGACCTCAATAACAGCAATCAAAGATCAACTTTGCAACCCCTGCAATAAAACCTATGTTTGATCAAACAGAAACAGGTTCTTAATTGCAAGGTACACAATTTAGGAAAAACAGCCTCTAGGTTCTAATTTTGGCAGGTTCTTATATGCGGAGATTTACTGTAGGTTCTTGTATGCGGGGATTTATTGTACATTGGTATTCCAGGTGTTTTTTTTTCAAAAAATTGAACCCATCTGTTGGAGCCCTGTTGGAGCCTTAAAATGAAGATTTAACTTTTAACAATGGCTAATCATTTGTTAAAATGCCCTTCGATAATTATCTTCAACATGGAGTTGTAGGATGTACTGGGTATCCCCGGAAAAAACGTAACAGATTTTATCAGGGATAGCGACATGAATTTAGATCGAATCAACCCAACATTATTTTTAAGATAATCCTCGATGGTCAACTTGAAGATAGATACCTTGTTTGTTGATATTGGTGCGTTGAGGGCGGAAATATTGATACTGAGAATCCAGCTTTGCCTCCACTTCCAAACCAGAGCTTTCGAATTTAGGCCTAACTGCAAACGCACTGTTTAGGGGAATCTCCTCAGTCGTAAGCGTAACGTATAGTTACGAGCAAGAACCCATACTTTGAGCAAACATTTCAATAGAAAGTCGAAAGATGAAAATGGACAAACATGTTATTGCATATATACACAAAGGAATATGTCTCTTAAATCACAGTGCACCCGCAAAAAAGCCACGCACGAGTGGGCATTTTTAAGGATCTTATTCACGGCTACTTTTCCCGTGGGTATATTTGATTGTGTTTCGTAATAATCCTGAGAGAGAATATACACGATGGATTTCCCCTTCTAACAATGAAGGTTGCAAAACTAGGTTATTTTTCACGATTACTCAAGCAAGTTAGTTCACCTGTTTAACGGGTGCAATTCTAACTAATTGACACTTGGCAGAACAAAGAAAGATTTCTCTTGAGGGCAAATTTATGTATTTTGTTGGGAAATTAAGGTGTGGATTTCTATTCAAATATTTTCCTCAGCACAAGGCTCTATGCTCGTATTTCGCAATAATTCCGGAGACTCCCCAAACAGCGCGTTTGCAGTTTAGGCCAAAAGCTCTGGTTTGGAAGTGAAGGCAAAATTTTACTTTCAAAATTAATATTCCTACTGTTAACCCACCAGTATCAACCAATAAGGTATTCACCTTCAAGCTAACTATCGAGGATTATTTTTAAAATCATTCTTAGTTAAATGGATCTAAATTCTTGCTGCTAGCCTCGATCAAATCTGTTGCGCTTTTTCTGGGACACCTGGTAGATATATTGACGCTTTAAGAGTAAAATATTGATCTTAAAATCCACTCCAAACCAGATCTTTGGTCTCTTTGGCCTAATCATATTCCTGAAACAAATCGAGATTGAACATTGGAATCTAAGAAAAATGGAAAGCTGCACAATGAGTTATTCCTAGCAGATGTAATATGATATGACGTAGTTTTTCATTTTTTTCAAGGCCATTGTTCGTTTATTTGTTCTCTTTCAAGTATTTGCCTGAGCCAAAACGTCAAAGCTCTAATTTGGAAGTGCCAGCAAATTTGAACTTTTCAGATTGGTATTTCAACACTCAAAGCACCTTTTTTTAACAAAATAAGGTATCAACCGGGGGGCCAGAAAAAAGTTCCTACTTTTGAAAATTCATAGCATCAACAGAACTTCACAGATATGAATGATTCAAATTTTAGTTAAAAGCCGAAAGATCGAAAAATTTTTTTGATTTTCTCGTTGTCTCACGAGCACTGAAAATATAGATAAATTGAAGTTTACAAAAATTTATTTGTTGCGAAACGACTGAAAAATGGCCTAAAACATTGATCAAACCATAAAGGGCTCCTCGCTCAGATCAAAAAAGAAAATGCGATTGTTCATGGGTGAGAGCTATCCACTGCACATTTATCACCATGGAACAGAAAATCTTTAGTATATGTTTGAAAATTGATGTCGTATAACTCTTTTGAGAGAGGCGAAACGCCCATTGCGTCTTATCCTGTGTACGGAGAGTCCTTACAATTTGATAAATCTTTTAGGCCCTTTTTCAGTCACTTTGCGATCATGAAATTTTTATAAAGGTAAATTTTCAAATACATCTAGACAGCGAGAAAAATCACAAAAATACTTCGATCTCTCTGCTTTTAACTGGAATTTGAATCATTCAAATCTGTGAAGTACTCTTGGTGCTACGAATTTTTAAAAGTGGGAACTTTTTTCTGGCTAGAAATGATTAGCCATTGATTAGCGCTAAATTTCATCGCTTGTTCTGACCAAATCTGCAACATTGTTTTACGGGAATTTTTGCATCGATTTTTCATTTTTCAGTCAACGGATGTAAAAAACTTTAGTTGCTTCAAGAATGTTAGATTATTGCACCTTTCTTCAGATGCGCTTTTTGCGCGCGACGAAGGAGCGTGCTTACTAATTGCGAGGTAGTGAATTTTCGTTTGCTGGCCACGCATATTTGTTTTGTCTATTGCTTCATTGCCGCTGTTCAAAACGTTCGCATACCTGCAACTTTCCTGATCACATTTATTGATTGGCGACGACGCAGCAAATCGAGCAAATAAATGCTCGTCAATAGGATTAACTCAGCACAATAATCTGTTGACCCTGCTTTCATCACCCTCCTTCTAGTCATAAAACATGGAATAGGGAATAATGGAACAATTGAATCCAGTTCAAGAAAACAGCAAAAAATTCATTTACAAATTTAGTGTGGCTTTATTTGAGTTCAGAAATATCTTAGAGTGCGCGCAGTTGATAACTTTTAGTTACTTCTAGTAGATAATCTTTATCACTGAAAATTCCTTTGATAGATTCATTTTTCGTTAGTATCTTGAAAGATCCTTTACCTACCGGGTGAGCTAGAAAGAAGCTCCCACTTTTGGAAATTCATAGCATCAAGAGTTTTTCCCCAATTTCTGTATGATTCCAATTCTAGTTAAAAGCCAAAAGATCGAAGTATTTTTGTGATTTTTCTTGTCTTCTTACGAGCACTGGAAATGTAGGTAAATTCAACTTTACAAAAATTTTATGGTTGCAAAATGACTGAAAAAGGCCTTAAAACATTGATCAAATTATAATTGACTCCTCGCGAAGAAAGATAAAGAAAATGCCATTTTTCATGGGTGAGGGATATCCACTGCACATTTATTGCCTTGGGAATAAAAGTCTCAGGTATTTGTTTTAAAATTGATGTCTTGTAACGTTTGAGAGAGGTGAAACGCCCATTACACATTGTTCTGTGTAAAGATAATCCTTACATTTTGATCAATGTTTTAGCTCTTTCTCAGTCGTTTTGCAACTATGAAATTTCGACAAAGTTAAATTTACCGATATTTCTAGTGCTGGTATGACATCGATAAATATCACAAATGTACCTCAATCCTTCAGGTTTTAATTCGAATTTGAATCATTCAAATCTGTGAATCACTCTTTGTAGTATAAATTATCTAAAGTGGGAACTTTTTCTGGCTCACCCGGTATTCTACGAAAAGAATCCAAGTGGAGTGGTGTTCTGATATATTTTGTAGAATGTTCGAATGCACAAATATTGATGGGGGCTCCAACGCCACTCAATCAAATAATCCATCGAACAATCTGTAAAACGTCGCACGATCCCGGCTTTTTTGTAGAATAGCTGGAAAATTTATCGTTCCAAATGTACAAATAATTAATTCTCTTGCAGATCATTGGTAAAGCAGCTGACCTTAGAGGTTGGTGGTGCCATATTCACAAGTTTGGAGAAATTTATAAAGTCAGATCGAGGACTCTCGCAGAACCAAGCCCTTCAATTCATCTTTGATGTCAAATTTCTCAATTTTCTGATTGGAGGAAATACCGAAACAAAAGACGAGGTAAGGGTGTGTCATGGCTTTATTTTGTTTGTCATACTTTTCGTGGGGCAGTATTATGCATCGAATGATCACTAGTTTCTCGCTTATCAAATAAAGCAACCAAAAATACCAGATGTCCATGAAAATGTTCCTGTTTCTTGCAAAAGTTATTCAACACGAAACTGAATTTGGCATGGGACCGAAAATTTTGCGTTGTAGCCAGGTTTAGGATTAGAGACTGTTACACGTAATAGGAAAATGCATCTGGAAAATTTTTTCATGTTGAGACTGCCGTAACTGTTACGAGCCTCTTTCCGGTTTAAGTATTTTGATGTCCCAGGACATTTGTTCGTCTTGCGATGCTTATAACGTGAGTCTTATCCTTTTTCATTTTAGGCCTGCAATAAATTTAAAAGCCGTGGCAAATCATTGACAAGCAGACTAGAAAGTTTCGTGGATCCATTTGATCTAGATGTGTTCACACCTCACATGACGAATTTCATTCATCGACAGCTTCAAAGATCATGGGTAAGTGGACCGGTTAAAGAAGATTTTGCTTGTACAGTCTTTATCCAACAGCTATCACGTTACGTTTGCGATTTCGTAAAGTTGCTGATGCAAAAAATTACAGTTGTTTCATTGGCGGATACTTTCACGTGACACCTGACTTGTGGCAGATTTTGATGATACAAATCGGTGTGGGGATGGCTCAATGGTTGTGCACTTTACTTCCTATCTGATGGCTTGTGGTTCGATTTCCCACCCGCTCCAATCTTGCTTAATAACAGTAATAATCGTGTCCAACTTTCCGTAATTGTAGGGTAAAGGAGTCACGAGGTGTGAGCTCTCTGTGAAGAAGGAACAAGATACTGCTTTGAGTAGCTTAGCTTGTCTGTGTTCCTTAGAATACCTTTGAATACTAATTAGCAATAAATGAATGCAACAAAGTACCATCAAAATCAAGTGAAGTAATGATCAGCAGAAAACATGATTTTCCGCGTTGTTTTCAGTTCTTTTGTTACACATAGTCCTCGTGCTTTTAATTGAAACTTAAATCCAAAACACAGCAATTGCCCGACATCCAATGTGAACCCGACTTTAGTATTTATTTGTAGAAATTGTTTGTTCGTAGCCTTTTGTATTAATGTTTGATTGTATATTTAGATTTAGCTTAACTTTAGTTACCTGTCTCCATGTTATGGCCATGGGGTAGTCATGGTCTTCTGCTCCTCATGGCATCGTTCTTGTTGTGTGTCAAAGTAGTTTGTAAGTGCTGTTTTAGGTATTGTCGATGTTGTAACTTTTCATATTGGATAAAAAAAAGTGAAACTGAGTCCACAGACAGATGTCTCATGTTAGGGGTTTCATACCTTCCTCTGAAAGGGAGTAATGTTGAACTTAGAAACCATAGAAATTAAACTCACCCTAGGCCTGCAGAGAAGTCAGGGATGGCGGCAACTAGCTCATTCTGACACAAATTAATACTTAGCTAACGATCCACAAAGTATGTTGTTCCTGGGTACAGTCCATGCACTTAGGCCCGAAGATCTTCGGCGTAGACGTGACTTTTATCGGCGCAGCGGCGTAATTTGTTTGCCATTGAAATCGGTTCTTGGTGTGATGGTGTTTTGAAATCTGCCTACCTTGGCGTCAATGTGAAGTTTTCCTCAATCTCTTAGCAGATTCTTTTGATAATACAAATTTTTCTTTATAAGAAACTAAGGCTTTGAGCCAGTGCTGAAAAATTGCTAAGATCGTCAGTTTTCAGTACCCATAATTTTTAGCAGCTTCTCATCCTGAAAATACGTGGCGTACGAAAGCTAGGGCTCGACCCTGGACTCGGCATACCTTCGGCGTAGGTTTTACATGCAATGCACCCTGAATGTTGTTACAAGGTTTATAGATGATTAAAGAATGAGAATTTTGGGAAATGGATCGCACAGTCGTGTAGCTACTTCAAAGTATGTGCCAAATTGTGATGGGACACATATTCTCCGTCTTTTTCAAAGTAAAAACTGTTACAGAGTTAATCAATACAACCGGAACTAGTTCGATCGTCGAAATAAGTTTAGAGAAACAACTTTTCAAACTGGTGGAAGGCAATCGATAAAGTTTGTTCAATTTTTCAAATGACGAAACTTTATTAGGCCACCCAATTCATTTCTGAGAAAATAATTATAATTTGCATCAGCGCTGTTAATTTTCTGCCCACGATGTTATTATTAGGATGGATAGAGATTTTTGGCATTTTTATGATAATTTTTATCAACCCAGAATTGCAACACACGTGCGGAATCTATTGTGTGTGTCATATAAACAACCCTGTTGTTACTTTTGTCACGTATGGGCCTGTATAAATAATAGAATCAAAGTGATGAGTCAGGCAATTACTGTTGACCTATGATTGAAAATAGACCTCTTAGCTGTTCTGAAAAGAATCAGAATCGAACGATATGTGTAAAAATAACGCTCGATCCAGGCTCTTTTGTAGAATAGCTATAAGATCTATTAGAAGATGGACAGATGGAATGAAATGCTTGTGTCACAAAAAGAACCAGTACGCTTGGTCAAATTTTGTTCAAAGATATAAAAATGTTTGTCAAGGTCATGGGACCGGGATGTCTTACCATGAGCCCTTTCATTTTCTTTTTTATTGTTCAATGCTTAATCACACGTCGAACCACTTAAGATTCCCTATAGAACTCCAGTTAATGGATTTATATAGCTCCATAGTTATGGCTTAAATCTGAAGTACAACCCCGTACACTACATCCCCGCATATAGGAACCTACCAAAACAAGAACCTAGAGGCTGTTGTTCTTAAATTATGGACATTGCAATTAAGAACATATTACAGTTTGATGAAAGAATAGGTTCTTATTGCAGGGCTAGAAACGTTGATTTTTTATTTCATTTCATTTCATAACATCATTTACAGTCGGTATTTACATAGTTACTAAAAAACTAATTTAAACCAACTATTTACAATACACAAAATTATTTACAAATTAAACATCCTACATCCTTGATTGTTGTTATGGAGTTCATTTTGGCCCTAGTTGGCTGTTAAAGTTTGATTCTCCTCCTCAATCAGTTACTGTTAGTTCAATAAGGTGTGCGCTCAGGTTTGATCTTTGTATGACGAGATTATAACTCCATGAAGTTGAGTATGATTTGCAAACATGATCAAGAACAAGCCAAATGTGCCTTGTCACGTAAAGGCATGTTTCGATCACTGATAAGAAAGAATAGCAAATGTTATTTATGGTCAAGATTTAGTGCTCAGAATGCATAAATGATAACATGAAAACAATGATATACATCAAGACAATATTTAAATAGCTATCATGGACTTGTGTCGTAATTAGCTAAATTTAAACTTGGAATAGGAAATAATGGAATGGAATGAATGAGAGAGTGGATGGACAGATGAAATGCAGTAACGAAACACCAATAAAAGCTCCATTCCTTCAACGAATTGCCAGAAGAATGTACTTTCTTTTACCAGGTGACCCAAAGAAGATGATGTTTTGTCTTTGTATGTCCCAAAATCATCAAAGTTTTACTATATTGGGGATCATAAGATATCTTATTTGTATTCATTTCGAGGATAGTGACCTTATACAATGTGCAACACATTGGAGTGGCTTGAGCTGGTGGTATTTTGTGCCTTTACTGGCGACATGGTTTTGATACATACTTGCAAATCACAGTAAACAATTTGCAACTAAATTTCATCATGCACTGTCAATTACATTGAATATGATGTACACGCGACAAAGATTTCAGGTCATATGAGGATTTTGAATTCATGTGAGGTGGCAAAATATGGCTTTTTCCCAGGAATGTGACGATTCCTAAAATAATACTTTTCATTCAATATATGTTTTACTTTCATTCTTAAGATGCTTTTGTGCCGCGATTTCATTGTCTCTCTCGCAAAAGAGTAAGATAGTGACCTGTTAATGGTCATTTTGTAGTCCTGTTCTGGAAACATAAAACTGTAAATCATCAATGTTCACGAGTTGTTTACGACTGGTGAAACTGCTGTCTCATGGGTCTGGGTAGTGACTCTCCTCAGGGTCATTTCATTTGAAAACAAATCTTCATATATCTGTCTAACCATAAACCAAAATCGAGGAGATAAGACAATTTTTGTTCTGCTTGTTTGTAAAATCCAGTCGGGGAATTTAAGTAATCATTTCAGCAAACGCTTTTTGCAAACAAAATCGAATGGATGTGAGAAGATATCACACTAAACTTTAAATTTTGGAATGTTTGAAGTTGATCTGCAAAACGTTTAGTCTATGAAGGGTCTTTCAAGGATCTGTATAACTATGGGAAGTCTTTAAATTCTGATAAGAGGAGTTTCCTTAGCAAGTATTAAGAAATAAGTTGCTGCGAGAAAGACCAGTGAGTCAAGAAAACGAGTTAGAATGTTTTAAAGCCGATGATATGCTTGTTACTCATCAATCAGATTCTTCAAAACTGATTATTATGGCATGGATAGTTTGTCAACTTAGATAGTGTGGCTTGGTTTCTTAAAATTGGCATATCTTTCTCAAATTCAAGTGACTGTCTAAAATGGTATCTCAGAATCCTTCAAGACAGGCCTAGAATTCTGCATCAAATTTCCCAAAGATTAAACACAATAACGATGAAAATACACCTTATTTGGCTACCTCATTACTAAGGTAGCCAGTTGCAAAGATACGAAGCCAACCCTACTATTTTCTACAATTTGAAATTATTGGCCAATTTCTGAAATCTTTCGATAAATTCGCTATGTCGTTACAAAAGTAGCCAGTTGCAAAGATACGAAGCCAACCCTACTATTTTCTACCATTTGAAATTATTGGCCAATTTCTGAAATCTTTCGATAAATTCGCTATGTCGTTACAAAAGTAGCCAGTTGCAAAGATACGAAGCCAACCCTACTATTTTCTACAATTTGAAATTATTGGCCAATTTCTGAAATCTTTCGATAAATTCGCTATGTCGTTACAAAAGTAGCCAGTTGTGAATATACGAAGCCAACCCTACTATTTTCTACCATTTGAAATTATTGGCCAATTTCTGAAATCTTTCGATAAATTCGCTATGTCGTTACAAAAGTAGCCAGTTGTGAATATACGAAGCCAACCCTACTATTTTCTACCATTTGAAATTATTGGCCAATTTCTGAAATCTTTCGATAAATTCGCTATGTCGTTACAAAAGTAGCCAGTTGTGAATATACAAAGCCAACCCTACTATTTTCTACCATTTGAATTTATTGGCCAATTTCTGAAATCTTTCGATAAATTCGCTATGTCGTTACAAAAGTAGCCAGTTGCAAAGATACGAAGCCAACCCTACTATTTTCTACCATTTGAAATTATTGGCCAATTTCTGAAATCTTTCGATAAATTCGCTATGTCGTTACAAAAGTAGCCAGTTGTGAATATACAAAGCCAACCCTACTATTTTCTACCATTTGAAATTATTGGCCAATTTCTGAAATCTTTCGATAAATTCGCTATGTCGTTACAAAAGTAGCCAGTTGTGAATATACAAAGCCAACCCTACTATTTTCTACCATTTGAAATTATTGGCCAATTTCTGAAATCTTTCGATAAATTCGCTATGTCGTTACAAAAGTAGCCAGTTGCAAAGATACGAAGCCAACCCTACTATTTTCTACCATTTGAAATTATTGGCCAATTTCTGAAATCTTTCGATAAATTCGCTATGTCGTTACAAAAGTAGCCAGTTGCAAAGATACGAAGCCAACCCTACTATTTTCTACCACTTGAAATTATTGGCCAATTTCTGAAATCTTTCGATAAATTCGCTATGTCGTTACAAAAGTAGCCAGTTGTGAATATACGAAGCCAACCCTACTATTTTCTGCACTTAAAAATTATTAGCCAATTTCTGAAATCTTTCGATGTCATGGTGCTGAATTGTTAGCAGTTTGATGAAGGATTGACCGATTTTGTAAGATCTTGCATAACTAGGAAATCATATGACAGATTTAAACCAGACGTTTGTTTATTACCTTATACTGCATTCACACTGACACAGTTAAACCTGCTTTATCTAAACCAGTTTAAATTTCAACCAATCAAATGACTGGATTTGTTGGACTGACCAATCAGAAGGCCCTATTCGAAAACCTTGTTTAGTTGAAGCTGGTTTAACTTACAGTGTGAATGGGGCATTAGTTGGCGTGTTTCGTCCACAATGAAAACAAGTTTTAACGAATCTTATGAACAAGCAGTCAGCTACAGGCTGTGAAACGTTTCAACATTTTTTTACTCACCCCAGTACCAGAGGCATGCCTTCAGATACAAATCAGTTTGAAGAGACTGAACAAACCATTTTAAATATTTTCGGTTGTTAGGGTGAGATGTTTCAACTCTGAAATTTCAAACTTTAGATAATCTGCTACTGAGAATCAAAGAGCTTCAATCAACTAGCTTTTTTAGCCTTTCAGGCTATCTTTCTCGGGATACTGCGAATTCTCCCCTTTGTGAATCACAAAGGAAAAGACGTCAACTCTGATTGGCTCGCTCATCAATGGGACGAGCAAAGCGTTTTGGGGCATGCGCGAATTAACAAAGGAAGGATGAAGGGCGATGACCCTGAAATCGATGATGCGCAGACTCCACTGTGCTTCGACAGGCGTCTGGCTCTTCAGAAGAAAATCCAAAAGACTTTCACTGATAGTATCCCGAACAAATCAAGTCACTACAGTTTTATCTACGTCAAGTTATATCCTAAACCATACATTCAATAATGGTTGGTACTCTTGTAATTGTCACTCCACGTGTATTTGAAGTTCGCTTCCAGACAGTTTTGTTACTTGTGGTTTGCCTGTCATTTGAAAGTAATTTGATTGATTGAGGCCAACCATTTGGGGATGTTAATAATACTTCCAGGCGCAAAATGTATGGTCCTTATGAGTGGGAATTTCTGTGGAATAACAGGGCTGTCACACCAAAGACTCATGATCAACTCTAGATAATGATGACTGGACCAAAGATAATGGAATGTTCCATTATCTTTGACTGGACCGAAGGTACGGCTTCGAAACCTTTGATAGGTTGTCTCGTTCACAGAAATTAGACAAAGGGGCTACTGTAAATAATTCGATTGCAGATCTAGCCTTGTGCTTTCACTCAGATTTAGCAATGTTTTAGATGAGCATTCCAGGCGGTTAAAGCACAGGGACCCCAGGAAGTTGTATAACCCCCCCCCAATGATAAAGAGGCCTTCCTCTGAGCCTCCTTTGCGATTGCGAAGCTATGACGTAATGCTTTAAGAGCGCTGCCTTTTGATTTGTTTGCGCACCTCGCTTTTGATCTCTCTCTTAAAGCATTACGTCATAGCTTCGCAATCACAAAGGAGAGTCAGAGGAAGGCCTCTTTATCATGGGGGGTGGGGTTATACAACTTCCTGGGGTCCCTGTGGTTAAAGGGTTAAAGGGTAGAAGAAGATTAGAGACTGACCTTTCTGAAATCAATAAAGATATTTGACAAAATCTTGCAGCGCTAGCTTTAATGTCAAAGTTGTACATTTATGATGGCACCAACATAGTACCTTATACCCTTCAGGGCACCGGTATGGTGCCTTATACCCTTCAGAAACTTGTGCAGGCTTTACACAAAGATGCTTTGCGTGCAACTAAGCATGACATCTCATTGCCAACCATCATGTAACTGAATTACCAAGGATTTATCGCTTTAGAATCCCTGCAAATAGCGCCGACAAGGGAATGCCCACCACGAAACCATTCCTTCCCAGCAAGTTTCCAAAAGGCCGGCTGCTATGGCATTGTAGCATTGTAATGGTTTGTGATTAGAAATATGCGTCATTCATACCCAAGTTGATTACATTTGGTACGTTCAGGCAATTAGGGCTCTGTATGAAATATGAACATAGAGCGAAATGAGGAACTAAAGAGGCCAATGTCCGCCACAAAACCCTTCCATTCCATGCAATTTGCAAAGGGCCAGCTGCTACGCCATTGCAGTGGCTCTTTGATAAGATGTATCATTCATGCCCAGGTCGATTGCATCTGGTATTTTCATCCTGTTAGACCTTCCTCGTATGAAACATGGAATGGATTGAGGAGCGCAATGCGACCATTTGCTGATCTACCAGTGGCGGCACCAGCTCTGAAAAATCCGAAAGAAGTGGGGGATTTTGACGTAGTTTTTCAATCTAAAGGTATACCCAACTAATTTTATGCCATTTTTCTGTGAAAATTTTTGCCGACTTTTGGTGTTTGGGGGCAAGTTTTCCCAGTGAACTACACAGTATTGATTTTGCAGGTTATTGTTTGCAAGTTTTCGACAAATTGATACTCAATAGTGTCACAGCATACAGCAACCACTCCAAAAGCGTGCAATTCTATGCATTTGTACCACAACGTTTCGAATCTACTATTCCAAACTCGTGTCCTATTTCAGAAAGTTGTTTTGCTTTTCAGCGTTGTAGTTCTACCCTTGTGTAAATTACCGAATCTCTATGGCCGATGGGCGAGGACCAAAATGGATTTCTCTTGTTTGCTCTCGCTTTTGCACGCTCATTGGATATTGGACCAAACACAGATTTTTGTGCCTGCCCGTAAGCAGATTATTAAGTTTTCCATACCTTTTTTAAGCGTTGCACGCTCTGTCAATACTTTTGACCTCAGACGTGATAAGTTTCCTTGTTGCCCTCGCGAAGTTAGTTTGGTACAATGCTTCATTACCTTACTTCGTTCCTCATTCCTTTCTGTGTTTCACAGTTAAGCAGGCGCCATAATGTAGGTCATTCATGCAATTTCGATAGGCAACGAATCCGGTCTTATCTTGGTTGGCAAGAGCATGACGTATTATCTAGTGCCTGTTCGAGTCGCGCCTTTTTGAACCGATTTGAAAGACAAGGAAATGCTGGGTACATGGAGTAACCATTTTTGACGCGCGACGTTGCGGTTTTCTTGTTCTTTCCACGGTTGCCGTCACGATGGGCCTGCGATCTGGTATCAGCAATGAATATCAATGGTAGCATGGCAATGGAGTTTAGATATTTGATGTCTTTAGCCAGCTGTTAGCATTGCCTTTCCGAGGCTACGTCCAGGCTTCATGCTTTCCAGCTAATACTGTTTAGAAAAAAGAACCAATTAGATGCACACATTTTGACAGAAATTGTTAAAAGTTTACCTGGGAAGGCCTGGAAACAGTTAAACCAAATCGTTCAAAGATATTTTGAGCGCTGCAGTAACTATTCATGTTTGTCTCTGGTGATTGTGCTCGTAAACTTAGGAGAAATGGAACAATCTATTGCCTTCTTTTGAGAGATAAGTTGTCCAATTTTTCAACGGAAAATGTCTCGGAGAATCCCGCAACGCGGATTTTCGAAGCTTTGGAGCCCTGACGCTAAGATAAACCACATTGATACATCTCGCGTCATTAATTCATTTTCTGTTTCTGTTCACTAACAAATTCATTTTGACGTTTCAAGAATATGACGCAGCAAAGCTGATCTATTCTTACCAGACTTACGTAAATTGAAACAATTGTTGGCCCACCAACGATATTTGAGTGAAGCATCCTAAATTGATATTCTTGCCGGGGGTAACTTCAGCATTTGTTAGTTTCAGGATTCTCAGACACAATGGACTAATTTCCTTTGTTTATCTCAAACATTAGCCGAACAAGCTCCTATGGCAACTGAGAATACTGCACCGCTGTTACTGCACTGCGTCCAGGGTTTGAAAGCGCCAGTAGGAATGACGTAAATTTTGTTTGTCAAAAGAGATTTCTGATCACTTTTGAATGAGGGTCCCGAAGCAGCGCATGCGCCCGCTTCTCATGGGATTCCGTAGTGACGTAGCTGATTATGGAGGAGAATTGGATTTTGGACGCGCTTATCTTTGTTCGTTGTGGGGATGTTATGGGGGTGACCGAACTGTAAACCTTTGAAAAGTTGCAGAATCAAACGGGTAGTGGTAGAAGTGTAACCAAAAGTATATCTGATGTAAAAATTGCTAAATGGTCGCGTGCCTGATTACCATTCCAAGTTCCTCGTCAAAACTTTGACTAGAAATGTCTGAAATCTGAGAAATGCAAGGCCCCTCGGAAGCGGGTGACGGGAGGCGGTTTCGGCTAAATTTCGGGCAGGGATTTGCCGCCCACAGTTTCAAAATGGCACCGTTGGCAAGAGCAATTTTCTGAAAATGATAACCTTGGCTAGACTAATTTCTACATCAAAGGTGTCATGAGTTGGCATTTTCTAGGCAAAACTTGCATAATATCAAAAGTGATAGATTCCAGGGGCATTTCACTCCTAAAAATATCGTAAAGCTTTAGCAAAAATCCTTTTGTTTTCAAGAAAAATCCATGAAAAATCCGTAAGAATCCTTTTGTTCAGAAAAAATCTCGTACGCTTTTCAGATGAATGAAATGCCCATCGGATCAAGATTGATAAATTCTGGTAAATTCTTCGAAAGTAGATTAGTTTTAACCTTCATATTCAAGAGCATTGCTTTCACCACGGGGGGGGGGGTTCTTCCATAATAAAGGTACCTGGGGATGTGCCGCCCGCGAGAGTATGCTTTTTCAAACCTTCTAGCCTAGCCAAGGGTATACTTTTTTGCCAATTTTAGTCATTTTAGTCTTGCCAAGGGTATACTTTTTGCCAATTTTAAGTCATTTTAGTCTTGCCAAGGGTATACTTTTTGCCAATTTTAGTCTTGCCAAGGGTATACTTTTTGCCAATTTTAGTCATTTTAGTCTTGCCAAGGGTATACTTTTTGCCAATTTTAGTCATTTTAGTCTTGCCAAGGGTATACTTTTTGCCAATTTTGGTCAAAGAAATGTCAAACTTCTGTAATTCCTGTAAAGAAACCCAAATTTTTTTCAAATTTTGGTCCTCAGAATGCAAAAATTTGGCAGATCCAAACATAATCAATATTTTCTTGAAACTGAAGTGCTGCTTTCAAAGTCTTCCAGGAAAGACCCTCGTGATTCTTTGCTTCTTTACATGGCAAATTCTCAAAGAATGAGGTGCTTTCCAAACATCTAAAGGGCGGGGTCATGAAATATTCCCTGGAGGCTCGCGTCTAATATTTCCCCCCTCCCAGTTTAACCCTATTCAGACCGGGCTTTTTTTCAGCTACTAAATACCTAAGGAGGGGCTGATTGCCCCCCCCCACTCTAAAATCGTCATTTCTTTGTTCGTTGTCATCAAAATCACCTTTTGGGTGGCAGTACGTGTGATGTACCATGTTACGTAAAATAATTTTTGAAATAGTTATGACGTCATAATTAAGGCGTCACGAGATGGTACAACTTCACAAAAAATGAGAAAAAACTACTTTTTTTAGAATCTATATCATTTTCTAAGATTCAACCATGCAGCCAAACCATGTTGATCAGAGCATTGGTGGAAGGTCAAAATCTACTTCTGTGTCGAAAATTTTGATTTTAGCAAATCCAAGATGGCGGACAGAGCGATTTAAAATCTTGTCTTTTCATAATTGATACATGTAGCCATAATAGAAAATTTCTCCATGTATTACAATGACAATATGTTGAATGATGAGTGGTTGTATGCTTCATTTTCCTTGTACCAAATTTTTTGTCATTTTGGTAAAAAATGCTGACATTTCCATTTTTTCCTGTTTATCAACGTTTTGATGATTCTATTGACAACGAAATTAGAAGGAAAGGAGGAGGGGGTGCTAGAGGGTTAAGGGTAGTAGTTTGGTGTCAACTTGAGAATATATTGTCATATTGAAATGTTTTCTCGGGATATGGCTGAAAAACTGATTGTTATTACTACCACATTTGAGAAATTTTATAGTGTCTGCTATATGTAAACACAAAAAACACCAGCGGTGTACAAAACTGCAACAAAATTACACAAATTAGGTAAAGGCAACCCTACTGATTACCTTTTATCGATTCATTTTTGCTAGAAAAATTTGCCGCCAAAATATTCTTGCAGAAAGGCTACCTCGCAAAATTCTGCCATTTTCTTAAAGATGACGTCATAGATAAAGTCACGTGACATATAACTGGCCAATTGTCCATGGAAAATGTAAAGAGACCTTACTCATCACAAATACAAGAAGTAAGAAGGATACTATCCAAAGATTATGATGTGAATTGGAATTATATCTAAAAACGGCTTATCTAAAAGTTTGCCCTGACCACCTTGAAAAACAGCCAACACCCACCCCTATTACAATTTTTTCCAAGATTGCATACAATCACACTTTGCATGGATGGAAACTAAGAGTCAAAAAAGAACACGCTGGTTCAATGTAACAATTTGAAACAGTGCTCCATTAACCCTATCTGACCTGGGTGATTTGAAACACTCAATGCCTGGGGGGGGGGCGGATTCCGCCCCCCCTGTTTATCTTTGCTGTTGCTTGAGATATGGCAACCAAATTTGGCACAAAGGTTGTTCATTATATAAACAATGAATTTTTGAAACAATAGTTTAATTAGCATAGTTGTTGTTGTTGCTAGAGCACAATTAACATTATGATGTCATATGACGTCATAAAAATGAAAGTGTGTTAAAAGGTCGTAAAACTTTACTTTTCACAAAGAAATGAAATATATAGATCAAAATAGATGTAAATTCATACTTTGGACATAATTGGACCAATTAAAAAGGATTATTTTAACAACAATCAGGGACTATTATCATGGACTAATTGATGAAAATATAGGGAATCCAAAAAAGATGTGGAAAGCCATCAACAAGGTGCTGGACAAAAATGAGAATTCAGTGAAGCTTTCAAGTGTAGAAGTAGATGGTAAATGTCTCACTCGAGAGCGTGATGTTCTGGAGGCTTTAAACCGACACTTCGTTTCGGTGGGTTCAAACTTGGCCAAGAAAATTGTTTCTAGACCAGGTGATGACTGTCTCCATAACATCAAGCCAGAACAAAAAGTAATGAAATTTAAAACTGTAGACAGCAGTTTTATATTGAATGCAATCAAACAGCTAAAAAACGGAAAGGCAGCTGGTCCAGATAAAGTACCAACAACAATTGTCAAAGATGTTGGTGACCTTATATCAAAGCCATTATCGATGATTTTTAACTCATCGTTAGAAAAAGGAGTATTCCCAGATATTTGGAAACTTGCAAGAGTAACCCCTATATTTAAATCAGGTGCCAAAAAAGATGTAAACAATTATAGACCCATTTCGGTTATTTCGATCTTTTCTAGGATTCTGGAGCGGATAGTACACGATCAGATATTTGACTTTCTTCTTGAAAATAATGTAATTACCAAGAATCAGTCTGCATTTCGTAAACTATACTCCACGACAACGTCTTTGATATGCAGTACCGATCACTGGTATGAAAACATTGACAACAAAAAATTGAACCTAACCATATTTCTTGACCTTAAGAAAGCATTTGATACGGTCGATCACAAAATCCTAGTGGAAAAATTGCGCAGATACGGTATGAGGGACACCGCTGGGAACTGGTTTCAGTCCTATTTAGATCAGAGGACGCAATTTTGTGCCGCAAATGGACAGAAATCAACGGCAAGGGAGGTAACATGCGGTATACCTCAAGGTTCCTGCTTAGGACCTCTCCTATTCATCATATACCTGAACGACTTAGAGCACTGTTTGAAATTTTCCCAAGCTAGTATCTATGCTGATGATACCAATGTAACGATCGCATCGGACGACATAGAAAAACTGGTCTTCGAGGCGCAACAGGAATTGCTCAACCTTTCTGAGTGGATGAGAATAAACAAACTAAGTCCTAACCCCGCAAAGACAGAATACATGATTATAGGCCATTCTCATAAAGTAAACATGTTGAATATTTCGAATGCCCTCATGTTAAACGACTCAGTTATCAAACGTGTCACAAAGACGAAATCGCTAGGTGTAACTGTCGACGAGAACCTAAAGTGGGATGAGCATTTCAATACTGTTAAGGGTAAAATATGTGGTGGACTTGCATCGTTAAAGAAATTAAAAAATATAATTCCCCAAAGCAAGCTGTGTAGTGTCTATTACGCTATCGTTGAGAGCCATCTACGTTATGCCAATGAAATTTGGGGCAGTCTTCCAAAAACGAAGCTTGATACTCTCCAACGCTTACAGGACAGGGCCCGATCAATAGTTGAAAACGCCAGATATAAGGATAACTGGTCATGTGACTGGCTGAGCGTTGAAAATATAATTCGATTTGATAGGTCGGTCATGACATATAAGATAAGGAACAAATTAAGCCCTGAAAGCTTCTGGGACAAATTTCAGCAAAGATCCTTGCAGTCAAACTATGCAACAAGGAACTGTAGAGATCTTCAGATTCCCAGATTAAACACAGAACATGCGAAAAAGAGTTATCGATATTCTGCTATTAAAATCTGGAACGATATTCCAGTTGCTATTAGAGAACTCCCGACGATAATTCGCTTTAAGAAAGAACTAAAGGAGTACTTGAAGAGCTGACAGAAAACACCAGTCTAATTAAAAAACACGACCCCCTGGAAGAACAGCATCATAGGCTAGTTTTAATGTAGATTATTTCCTTATTTAATTAAGCTGAAGGGATTTGTTTCGTGTATAAATAATGATATATGATATGATGATATGATATGATTAAGAGAGATACAATGTATATTTTGCACAGAGTGTGGCATGAAAACTTGGTTACCATGGAGTCAAGGCTAAAAATAGAACACCAGAATTGTTACAGTTTGATTGCTATATGATAGAAAGTTAAACTTGCTAAATCTCAGAGGCATTCAGCAAACACGGAAAAACGTATAAATGAAAATGTACGAGGGGGGGGGGGCGGAATCCGCCCCCCCAGGTCAGATAGGGTTAAATGGGTTGAGGGCTGGATGAGCCCCCTCCTCAGCCTAGATGGGGCTAAGTTCGTTCCGACGGGCCTGATACTGAAACTGATTGTTCGTTTCCTTATACTGACGGTGTTCAAAGGTTATAGTTTTTTGTGGACCTAAACTTCAAAATCACCTTGAACTTGATCTTAAACAGGCACCCTCCCTTGTCACCTCTAAGAATACATTCAATAACAAACAAAACAAGAAATGCTTATTCTGTTACAATTATTTTTTCCCAAATGTAGATGTTTGCTGCCACGGCCTCGTGAAAAGTAGTTCTGATGGACTTTCTGGTTTACCACGCCTAAAGTAGGTACAACAGCAGTAGACATGAGAGCTTTGTGCTGGGACTAAGATTTTATCAACTTGAATTTAGAATACCAACGCCAAAGCAATAGACTGAGAAAGCGATTCTAGAGGGATTTGACTGACTGTTTCCTACTTCGAATTTATATTCAGTGTTTCGCTGCCATGATGTCTTTAAAAATTCGTTTCTGGTCCTTTCTGTCTGCTGGAGGATCTTCTATTACGTTTACTGGTTTTTCAGCAGGTTCCGAATCAATGTATAACTCAAACTGTTTTAAAAAGTTACCGCTTTCATTGCATTCATAGCACCAAGGGTACTTCACGGATTTGAATGATTTAGGGCCTGCTTATATGAGATGGGCTGGCCCGTTAGCGAGCTGGCTTGCCAACAAACCAGCCCGGTTTTATATGAGAGATTCGATAGTGAGCCAGCACCGAGCCAGCCCGGCTGTTAGTAGCCACGTGCCGTCATTCTTTTGTGTAAAATTGAAAGAACAAGGAAATATTTTCTGACTTACGGCGTTAAATGAGATACTGCGCGTGCGTCACACGCGGGCTGGCCCGTTTCTACTGTTTAGATCTACAGGCGGGATCCCGGTTCGGCAAGGTGGGCCAGCCCGGCATACATATAAACGTAAACTGATGTATATTATTATTATTATAAAATTCTTTAAAGTTGGTTTACAAAATAGCTCTAATATGAGAACTAATAAAGACCAACTATTTACAAAAGCAAAATAAATTACAGTTCATCAACAGCCAACGTAATACTTAAAATACCCTATTTACATATTTTACAGCGACAGTTCTCTCCATACCATTTTTTATGCATGATTTGAAGGAACAGACAGAGGTGTCAGTCTTCTTGTCATTAGGTAGGGAATTCCATAATATGCTACCACGAAAAGATAAACTATCGTTGCCATAAGTAGTTGTTTTGGTTGGAGGCAACATCAACAGATTTTTTTATCTTAAATCATATTCATTATCCTTTTCGTGGAACATATCCCACAAGAATGAAGGATTTTGCTGTGTTAAACTGTTATAAACCTCGAGCATTAATTTTTGCAAGTTCTTTTGATGAATAGTGCACTCATTTACTCTGTGTAACAACTCATTAAAGGTAGATGTATAATCATTGAGGAGAATTCGAAGCGCTCTCTTATGGGTGCGATTCAAGTCACTGTTTACAACCTTCCCGCAAAACATCCATATTAACGGACAGTGATTGAACTGGGACATTATGAAAGAGTTGTACAGCAAACGAGATTGCTTCTCATTTAAATAGTGGGAGATTCTAGAGAAGGCACTGATCTTGTTGTTTGCTTTTTGACATAATTTTGCCACATGTTGGTCAAACTTTAGTTTCGAGTCGATCGTGATCCCCAATAACTTAACAAATAACTTAACACTACTAACATCATCAATGGATACATTTTCAATATCGAGAACAATACTATCATCTGTCTTCAAACCTAGTAGCATAACTTGAAATTTTGATGGATTGGCTACCATTTGATTAGTTTTGAACCACGATATCGCTTGAGACATATCTTGTTCAAGGTTTGAAGCCACACTTTCAAAAGTGTCATCACAAGAAAAGATGGTATTATCATCAGCAAAATTACACATCTCCGAATGTTCCACAATGTATACAAAATCGTTTAGGAAAATATTGAACAGAAGAGGCCCTAGCACAGAGCCCTGGGGTACACCAGTTTTTGTTTGTAACCAATCGCTATATGTTGAGCCAACCTTCATTCTCTACTTTCTATCAGAGAGGTAATTTGCTATTAATTTGAGACCCTGCAGACCAAAACCATACGCTTTTAATTTAGCGATAAGTAGATCGTGTGGCATGCAATCGAATGCCTTGGATAGGTTTACTTGGACATGTTTACAATGTTGTGACCAGGTAAGCAGGATTTCACCTGAAGGTGAGTCAGCTCGCTAACGGGCCAGCGCGCCTCATATAAACAGGCCCGTAAAGTCTAGTTGAAGTTGAATGACTAAAATGGTTTGTGGTTCTTTTCTTGCATTTTTATGAGCACTAGCAGTAAAGGTATGTTCGACCCTACGAAAATTTCTTGGTTACGAAAATGCCTAACGGGTAAAAAAACACTTATCAAAGCGTAAAGAATATCCTCACGCCTTCAGATCGGACCAGAAAATTTATCTAATTCTGTTTAATTTTATCACTTCAAAATGACGCCGAAGCTCCCTGGTGGCAAGACACAACAGGAAATCATCATGCAAAAGGACTATATCCTGAGCAGAAAATTTAATGAAAATTGTTACACGAAAAAGCATTTTTCGTCATTTGAATGCAAGAACTTTGGCCAAATTTAAGTTCAGTTTTCAGGTCCTGTTCAGCATCTGCAGAAACAGATGTCAATGAAATTAGCAATACCTGTAGAACTGAATGACCGATCCAAACACGTAATTTACACCCCAATTATTTTGATGTTTTGTGGAGAAGAGTCTGCGTTGGCACAGTTGGTAGACTGGGATAAAATAGACAGTATTGATTGCTGTAAAACGGTAGATCGGGATCTCGTAAATCAACACTCCCAAGGTCTAGAACGGTGAGTCAAACAGCTGAAAGGAATGAAGATTTTAGCGAGCTGTATCCACATTTTTTACCTTACCGACTTTTCCTTCAGTCTTACACATTGTACCCCCAGAAGACCCTATGCATTGATTTTTCGATGAACTGGCGCTAACACTGAAATCTTGCCAAGACTGCAATTTCCTGGATGATTTACAAACCAGACTCTTTATTGTAGGCAATAGATCTAATTTGGTTCTTTTTCATTTTAAGCTATTGCTTGGCACAATTTCAAATATCGACAAACATTCACTGCCTCTTCTCACGCATCGATCAACGAGCATGTCACAAGAACAGCATAACGTTGTCCCATTGGCTCCTAATCCTGTACGCTTCATGTTGCTGCCAATCAGCTCACAGCAAGACAAAGTTAACCAAATGCGGATAGAAGTGAGTGATATATTTGCCGACCCGCTGTACAGTAAAAACCAAAAGATTTGGATGTCAAAATTTTCGGACATTTCATTCGTCCGAAAATTTTAATGTCCGAAGTTTTTTATAGTGTGAAATATTTATTGTCCGAACTTTTTAGCATCATTGAAAAATCGCAGTGAAGTATTTTCACTGTTTTAAAGCGTGATGCTATGCTCAAGAGATGTTGTTTCATTTAAAGGAAATATGGTGAAAGCGTTTAATAAAGATATCATATTTCTTACACTAAACCCATCTTCGCAATCATCCAATGTCTAACCAATCACTCCTGAAGTTATGCATGATTTACGGATGTATGACACTCTTAGTAGGAAATTAGGAAAATTAAATTCAAAATAGAGGGGCTGCGCCCTACGTTGTCGGGTTTCGAGACAAAAACAAAATTGATTTAAATATAAGGACTTAAACTGACTGAGCAAATCATGACTCGCTTAGACTGAGCAAATCATGATAAAGTGTTCATGAACTCTTTCTCAAAACTGAACTTAAATGTAATGACTGTCCACTTGTTTGTTTTGTAAATTTTCATCTCTTACGCAATTTGCTCTGAACGGCCTAATCTTTGGCATGGTGTCTAATTTTGACGTACCTTCAATTCTTACTGAGGCCTTACCAATTGACTTGTTGAACTTACCTCAGTAAACCAAAGCAGGAAACTGTTTCGTCGCAGAAAACCTAAGCAGGATAACAAGAGCAGATTTTGTAATACAATAGCAACAGTTGCTCTAATTGACACCTCAATTCAAAGCGGTTTGTGACTGCAGACAAAAGAAATTCTTTCAACCGGTAGAACAAACAAAAGACTGCCGCAAAGGTTGCCCCGAAACCGGTAGGGCGAACTCTCGCCGTGTGCAAACGAAAGGTGGCTTTTAAGAGAAGTTATGTGCTCATAACGAAGGAAGAAGGGCAAATCTGAAGCTCTGTCTCGCGGATTTCGTTTATTTGATTCAGAAGACGAGCAGAAGGCAATACAATTCTAGCATGGAGCTCAAATCTTTCAAATCTTTAAAAAGGTGGGTGTAGAATTGTATCAAATTCTTTCATGAATTGAATGACTTCAAAGGAACTTCGGGCAATTTGCTGTAAATCTGCCGTGGCAATTTTATGATGCCTTGATTATTTTCAAAATGGCAGCATTTTGGTTATTTTTGTAAAAATTCATCAAAAATTTTGAAAAAATTAAAATCATCGTAAATGTTAAATTGCTCGATGAAAATTGATACAGTCTCGAAGAAAATCATAGTTTATGAATGTCTACAACGTGGTTGCAAGCAGAAATCTGTAGCTCTTCTGGTTAAGGATTTAGAATCTGCCGTTCAAGCTCTCAAGTTCAAAGAAAAATGCAACAGAATTTTACACCGACCTTTTTAAAGATTTGAGCTCTATGCTTACAATTCTTGGGTATTTTGGGCTTAAATGAAACAATTACCAAACAGCTCCTGAATCAAATAAGCAAAATCCCCGACACAGAAGTTTAGATTTACCCTTCGTCTTGGAAGCGTGAGGACATGAGTCGTAGCTGTCGCGGCATATCGTTTCAAGCAAGGAGCGAGCTGCAACGACATGCAATCAGTCTAGATGCCAGACGCAATCTAGGTCGTGAAGTTTTTTGGCACACCAGTGGCACTGTCTTATAGTTTCAGTTATTTCAACAAAACCATACAGGGTGTCTCGATTTTTCGACTTTTGCATCACTGTTATGAAGGATCTTGCCTTAATTGTCTCGTTTGTTCTTATTTTGGTATATGAGATCAATTATAGTCCGTCTGAAATAAGACGTCGCGAGGAAATTTGCTCACTTATACCTCGATTGAATCGTTTTGAACAAGTAATTTTGCGTTGTTGCAAATAAGTGGTCACATCTAATTAGGACATGGCTGGTACAAAATTAGCACAAAATTTGGCCTGAGGTGATTTGTTTGTAAAGCATAGGAATTCGATTCGCTGCATTTCTTATAACCAGTCAAATCGGATTACTGAAATGAGACATTTACACCATGATTTTGCTTCATGGGGCCAGGAATGAATGGCTACTTTTGTGGACTTGAAAGTACAACACGATATAAGTAGCTGAGCTGCCTTTCGTTGTGTATGTTCATTGATTAAACCCGCAGAATTTGATTACAGTCGTTGTTGATAACATTCTCAAGACATAGGGATCGAAACCGCAGACTAGCAACTGCGCTAAGCGAGTCTAAATAACGGTAGCGAACAAATGACTTGTAACCCTACCTTTGTTTTTTAGGATTTGGAGTTTGATCAGAACAAAGACGCAAATCAGAAAATGTCAATCAAATGCCCATTGTTTGAACACCTTGCCCAGTTCACATTGGACTATTAACAAATGTCATTACATTTTCAATTTTGAAAAATTACTTTATGAAACAGCGCAAGTAAAGATAATATTTTAGTTGATAAGGAAACTGATTCATCTTCATTCATTGTAATACTATCGTGACAGTTTTTGTTTGGGGATCTTTTTGTAAACTTTATTGAAAAGGCGAGACCACCAAAAAAGACTGATGGCCCCAGGCGGAAGCCACAGTACTACTCCGTAATAACAACAGATGCGCACTCCATTGGGTTATTGCTTGCATAACGGGCTTATAATGTTGACAAATACCGAAGAATGTTTCTTGTGGTGAAATAACTCTGGGTATTTTTGTTTGAGCAAACACTGATTTGTCCTTGATAAGAAAGTTCCACTACATAAAGCAGAATATTTCAGTGTACAGAATCGCAGAGTTTATTACCCACAACATATGAGTGGTTTTACCAGGTATTTCAAAAAACATACTCTCGAGTACCGAAGAATCGTCCCCTCTTATTAATTTTTGAAAAATTTTCCAACCCCCCCCCGCTCTCATTCCAACCCCCTTTTCTTCATTTTTGACTCATGAAGTCTACAGGATGGGAGCGAATCCTGTCTCATGTCTCATGTCCGTCGTCCGCAGCTATGACGTCAACAAATTCTTTCCAATATTTTAAGAGAAAAGTTGGACTCTGCATCGACTTATTAGTTTAAATAAACAATCAGACGATAAAAGGATTAATTTCAATTGCGATATCAGGGTTTTGGACCTTTGGATTTGTAATCCATTTATCAGGCTTTGAAATAGGATACCTATCACTTTGAGTTTGTATTTTGATTTGTGAAACCGACAATTTTCCCCTCCATTTTACTGAGAAAGATATCACAATTAAAGACAAATGACGGATATATAGCGTGTAGTTTAAAAATAGAACAAAGGATGGTCGCCTGCCATCATTTGTCCAATTCTTTTGCTAATCTCTCCAGATCATCTAATTCAATGGAATACAATAGACTATATTTAGATTGCCCAGGCCCCCGATTTAAGTTGCCTTATATCTCGAGGACGACCAAGAGAAAAGATTCTTGACGGTGTCAGAAAATGGGCAGGAGAAGAACGAACAGTGGATTTGATCACAAAGACGCAGGACAGAGAGCTGTGGAGGAACATGGTCTCCAACGCCTTTCGGCAAGGAACTTGATGATGATGATATCTCCGTCATTTGTCTTTAAAGACCCTCTGCTAACCATTAGGCTTTGCGCCCATTCTTTGTTATGTGCAAACAAACAACCGGAGACGGCACGTGCGAAGTATGGGAGGTATGTCCGTTGCTTAGGCCCCTTTTGAAATTGAAGAAAGAGAAATATCAAAATTTGGTTGTGCGTACACCTTTGTCTATGCTTAAGACCCATTGTCAAACATGATCCTTTGTCCGCTGAATGAAAAGAAAGGCAAAGAGAATTTAGGCCAGAAACGACTTTCAGATAATACGAAAGTCGAATTTGGCGCCACAAAGGGTCATGGTTAGCAGTGACTCTTTAATAAGGCACGAGTAAAAGAAAGCTTGGCGAGAGTTTCTATTACGATTGAAATTTCATTCTTTGCGCTTTGTCAATTCTTAAGCGGAAGATGAATGACATCTTTAAATTGTGGCTTGGCTCCATGAGTCCCCCCAAGGGTTCTTTGATTGGACAAATGAAATGATAGTAAACCTAATTTCGGAAAAAATGCAAGAAAAATTCTCAAGAAGTGCATTCATCGGAACCAGAGTTCAAAAGTAAATGTATCAGTAACATTACTGTTCCCATGAATATATGAAAGGTACGTGTTTACTTAAGAAAACGACTATTTCTATTTCCCCGATTATTGTTATATTGAACATTTTCGACCCCCCCCCCCCGATTATTCTCACCCTCCCCCGTTTATTCGGTACTCGAGAGTACAGATTTGCTGTGATCAAACCATTTGAATTTAGCTTCAATCAATGGCTGATCGCTTTCAAAATATTTTTCGATTTAAGTTGAAACAAGATACCTGGGTTGTTGGCATTGGTAATTTGAGAACGGAGCTATTAACCTTGAAAGTTCTAATCTGCGTCCACCTCAAAACCAGAGCTTAGACGTTTTGGCCTAGACACAGTGCCTATTTTAGTGTGGTCTTGTCCACATTTTGTGGTCTTGAAAATAGGAAATGGCCTGAAATTTAGAATGTGTGGTCGTAATATCCCTAAAACTTTCTACATGTATGTTTTCTGTTATGGCAGTCCATGGATGCTTCTCCTAGAAGAGCGTGCATAGGGCTTGAACAGACATTGAAACCAACGCAAAACTTTGAAAATGAAAGACAATTTATGAAAAAGGTTGTTGGAAGGATCATTTTCACAATTAAAAGAAGAGCATGGTCGCAGCTGGACTTGCCCAAGGCTCTTCCTTGTTAAAATACAAAGTAATGACCTCTGCGAAGAAGAGAGACAAAGCGAAAGACCTCTCCCACTGTCGCTTTTCTCTCTTCTTTGCAGAGGCTTCTATTGTCTCCTGCGCATGAGTAGAAATGAACAAGGGAGAGACTTGGGCAAGCCCAGGTCTCAGCAGTTCTTTCTGGAAGCTCCTCTTCCTAATTTCTTCAGATTGTGGTGTCGTGACTTCAGGTTAGAAAGGCCTAGACAAGCAAAATATGGGAACTTATCCATGCTAACCAAAAGTATTTGCGCGGTGTGTTGAGGGGTGGGGGCCTGGAGGAGGATCAGTGGCGATAGCAATTGCTATTGCTGTTGTTCTCTCTTTCGGGGTTCCTGTTGTTCAGCACATTCTCCTATGCTGGCCTGACATCCAATGTGAAACGGATTCGAGTAATTAATCGTATATTTAGCGTTTTGTCGGTATTTATTTAGTTATTATTTGCGTGTCTTTATGTTAATGGCCACAGGGTAGTCATTGTCCTTTGCTCCTTGTGGTCCTGTCCCTGTAGTGTTTGTATAGTTTGTATAGTAATTAGAAAGTATAGTAGGATGTAGATGTAAAATGTATTGTAAAATTTTAGATGAATATAGAAAAAAAAAAGACAAGCTCTTGAAGTGCATCGAATAAATAAACGACTGCCTTGATGCAGTAGAATTTGAACAATATTTGAATAAAATGTGTTTGACTAAATGATACAAGTCAAAATTAGGAGCTATCAGGTAATAAAACTCAAACTATCCGGTTTATTCGTTGTACAGGAAAATACTGGGTGAGCCAAAAAAAGTTCCCACTTTTGAAAATTCATAACACCAAGACAACTTAACGGATTTGAATCATTCAAATTCTAGTTAAAAGTCGAAAGATCGAAATATTTTTGTGATTTTCTCGTTGTCCTCCCAGTACTAGAAATATTGGTAAATTCAACTTTATAAAAATTTTATGGTTGCAAAATGACGGAAAAAGGGTCTAAAACATTGATCAAATAGTAAGGACTCTATTCAAATCGAACAATAGGCCGTGGGCGTTTCACCTCCCTCAAGAGTTATAAGACATTGATTTTCAAACAAATACGAAAGATTTTCAATCCCAAGACAATTAATGCCTAGAGGATATCTCTCACCCATGAGAAGTTGCATTTCCTTCATTATTCCGTGCGAGAAGTCGTTTATGCATGGATCGATGTTTTGGACCATTTTTCAGTCATTTGCGACCATGAAATTTTTGTAAAGTTGAATTTACCTATATTTTTAGTGCTGGTAGGACAGCAAGAAAAAATCACAAAAATACTTTGATATTTCGGCTTTTAAGTAGAATTTGAATGATTCAAGTCTGTGAATTAGTCTTGGTGTTATGAATTTTCAAAAGTGGGAACTATTTTCTGGCTCACACGATACAAAGCACTCAGTCTTAATGCACATACCTCGCTAGCTCGGTATGTACTTTGAAGACTTCGGGCTAACCGATTTTGTGTTGTTCATGAAAGTATGAAGCCCGAAGTCTTCAAAGTACAGACCGAGCTAGCGAGGTCTGTGCATTAAGACCGAGGGCTTTGTATTTTCCTGTACAACGACAAACCCGGTTAGTTTGAGTTTTATTACCTGACAGCTCCTAATTTTGACTTGTCTTTTTTTTCTATCAATCTAAAATCTTAAAAACAGCAATTCAATACAACTACTGTGACATTTGTAGCGAGGAAAGACACAAGGTCACCGGGTCCTCACTACAAATGCCACTTACAATTTTCTACAAAATATTAACGGTAGCTTAAGGTGGTTGCAGGAGAAAAAACTTTCGGAATTTAAAGATTATCAAATAAGTTAGAGCTTTTCTCCTGCAACCACCTTATTAATAGTAGAAAAGGAAACAACAAAAAAAGCAAAAAAACAAAAACAAACAAAACAAAACAAAAATAAAAGCTAAATCGAAACTGAAGTACCCCCAAAATCCGCACAAACAGCCCACCCCCCACCAAACCACAAGCTTGAGAGCACCGACAGGTAGAATGGAATCTATGGTACAGAGATCAACTCCGAGGAGGAAAAAAAGTTGAAAACTTCCAATTAATCCTAGACTCCCCCAGCCAACGCCCCCGCAGCAGCAGTCCGATGAGCAGAGACTGCCCATGCAAACCTCGGGAGCACCCCAGTCAAGAAAAAGGCTTAGGCTGCTGTTTTTCCAGAAAGTTTAATTGAAACGTCCAGAAGTTTTAGTAAAAGAAATAGTTGCTTCTAGAATGATTCTGTTTGCAAAGGTACTTTCATCTGGGTTCCCATATAACAACAAATGACAAAGATCCTTTGAGTGCATGCTAGCAACATCATATCCGACATCCGAGACTTGACCAAGGAGATCTTGACGCTGAGCTGTAAACTTGTATCATTTAGTCAAACACTTTCTGTCACTGTCATGTCGTTTGAGGTAATTGTAAATCTCACATGCCTAAGGAAGTTGCTGTGGCGACAAAAACGCTTCCTGGTATCGTATTATACAAGGCTACGGGAAACCTGCGAGAAAGGTGCGATTGTATGTATGTATGTATGTACATTTTTGCCAAAATAACAAAAACTATCAAATATTAATACAATAAATCTATTTAAAAAGAAAAGAAAAATCTAATAACAGGCGTGTTATATTAAAATATATACAGCTATCTAAATTAAAAACACCCTTAGGTAAAATGGCAGGGATAGCATTAAAAGGTCAGTGCGACCTTGATTCCATAATGGTCCCTCCAAAGGTGTCAATGAAAGAAAATTTTAATGGAGGAAAAGAAAATTCTAGTAGATGTTGAAATATTTTTAATTTGAACCAAATCAGTAGTAAAAGAGTGTGTGAGGTGTTAATAATACACATATACATCATCTTCCTTCCTTTGTATATCTTTGAAAAAATTTTCTTTGATCTTATGTTTAAATGTGTTGACATTGTTGGTAGATTTCAATTCTGATGCGAGACTGTTCCATATTTTTGGCCCCTGGTAAGAAAGACATTTTTGGCCTGTGCTACTCTTACAAAAAGGAACGTTTAGTCTAAACTTAGACCTTCGCGTTATTCGACTTTGGATTAACCAATAGGAGTGGTGGGATTCTGTTGTGCCACGTTTTTGAAACTTCATTCAGGTAATAATGGATCATATCATATTCCATTTGCTGATCTAATAGTTACCCATGGTGCAGTTTATTCATTTTTCTTTAATTTCGGTTTTTAATTTCGATTTGCTTCAAGAATTTGCTTAGGCCAAAAGGCCAAAAACCTGATTTGGAAGTGGGCCCAAATTTGTGTATTCAAGATTGATATTTCTGTTCAAATGAGGTATCTTTGTTCAGGCTCGCTATGGAGGAAAATTTTCTTACAGAGATTAGCCATTGATTAAAGGTAAATTCGCACCGCTGGACTAAACCAAATCTGTAGACTAATACTAAAGCAAACTAAATTAAATCTCTCTGCATTTGGCCTTTTAGTGCCAAGCGTTGGCTTCGCAGAAGTAGATCTCGAGACCAAAGGAGAAATCTTGACTTGTCTTGAGGTGATGATGGTAGTACTCGAATACTGTCCTTTTTCTAAATCATTCTGGCCGCAAAGTGAGAGGTTTACAGCACTGTGCTTCTGCCCTATGCGCTCCCTCCTCAAGACTAGTCTTCCAAAGGCGCCCTTTCCAAGAGCGCGCAACAAATGGATCAAAAACTGCATTTTCATCATCACCATTATCATCATCATCATCATCATCATCGTCAACATCATCGTCATCACCATTTCTTCACCGTCATCATCATCATCATCATCATCATCATCATCATCATCATCATCATCATCATCATCATCATTATCAGCAGCATCATCATCATCATCATCATCATCATCATCATTTATGTAGGCTAACTAATTGTCGCCACTACTGCCTCCTTTAGTGATCGAAATATTTTGCAGTGAACAGAAATCAGACAAAAAACATTTTTACTACAGGCTGTCCCAAAGATGGTCCTGCACTTTTGGGTGATGTGGAGGAGCTTTACGTTCTATTACCCCTATATCTTGACACAGTTGCATAGGAAGGGCTTCAACTCGTAGTGTTAGACCTTGTTTCAGCTTGACGACAAGTGGTTGCAGATTTGTGACACATGAAAATGAAATAACCGATTGCTTCAAAAACAGCACTTTCATTGTTTTCCGACAACGTGGAAAATCACCATTTATTCTTGCCTTACCTTTGCCCTACATTAGCAGTCACTTGTCTAATTAGGTAAAACAAGGTCTCAGTTTCGAGGTTGAGGCCTATCCTGTGCAACTGTAGTAAGAACGGGACAATAAAGCACACAGCCCCTTTTCAACAGCCCAAAGAATAGGCAACATTTTTTGGAACACTGTATATTTAAAATCTTGCTAAGGAAACATTTTACATTAAAAGAAATGTGTTAGGAAAGCTGCTTTGTCAATTATCATCATATATTTGCCATAAAATGCACTTTAGCAATCATTCTTGTTTTTCTCAACGATAATTTTTCAATCGTAAACCCAAATCAAAGTCCCTTTTAAAACTTAGAATTAAACATAGTCGATTGATGAAAATTGATTACTTTCAGCACAGTCAGTACAACATTGTGATATCTTCAACATAAAGCAACAACAAAACCTACAAATTTGCCACTTTCCATAGTCATCGAAGACTTACATAGGTAAATATTTCCGAAATTCGATGAAAAGTCCGACACTTTCCTGTCCGAAAATCTATTCCTCTTAAATTTTTGGTGTTAAAGGGAATAGACATAGCTATATCTCGTAGTTCCTATAAATCGGCTATAGAAAACGCCTACGCATCCATTGTTTTTTCGGCTCCACAATGAAGCCGCACATGTTGAAGTTATAAAATTCAATAGATTATATTTTAACCTGGCCCGGGCCAGCTTTTAACTATGTCGATTCCCTTTAAATTTATAAAATTGGCCCGTCCAGGTCGATGCCAGGCAGCCACAGTACAAACTTAACAAGCCACGCCTAGATATGATAACATCATTTTAAAAACTGATTAATTCTCTCACATCAATCCATACAAACGCACTTTCGTATGATACCTAAGGTATCAATTGCTGCTACGGAAACCAAATATCATTACGCTTCAAACCGCTTTTGGGTTATGCATTTCTCTAGCCCTTGAGATTAAAGTTCCTATTTTCTGTTGACAACGAAACCTTTCCACTTCTTCCACTGTTTGGTCGCATTGAAAGAATATCGCGCGGCTTCACCACATTATTATGAAACAGTATGGTGCTCTGTACTGTAATTCATAAATCTAACGGACAGTTGAAGTGGTTGATTGTGAAATTTCACAATTTTCTATCTCAGGGGATTGGGAAATTGATTTTGCAAAGCAGTATCACTTCACACGAAAGCTATCCTTTTCATAATTGTCAGGAAAGTAAACGAATCACGTGATAGCATCTTTTACTGAGAGAGTCAGAAAAAAGTGAATACATTTAGCGAGCTTTAGAATGAACAGTACGCGTCTACTATTCAAAACTGAAATATCATTTTATCAGTCAAATGATAACGTAGACGTTAACATTTGTTTTGCAGGTAAGGAGTTTGCATGGGACCGAGAAGCCTTGCTCGATTCTGGTCCTCGCTCGATTCTGGTCCATGCTTTACTTGCTATTGAAAGTTAAATTCCATTTCTAAAACTGACAATTGTATTTTATTAATATTTCAATTAAAATTCCGATTGATTTTACCAATTTTTACGGTTAAGCTAGAGTTTGACTGACATATCGATAGTTTTGGTATGAATATAAGCCGCGTACTTTTTATTCCACAGCCCGCCGAACGTTTTAACATCTTTTACTGACCCAGTTTATGTTTAGAAAAGTCAAGTAAATTCATTTTTGCCTATTATGAAGTGCTTGAATCAGTTTGCTAAGTTGAATACCGTATCAATGATGCAGCCAGTACTTTTGGGCTGTCTTGGATGGAAAAGGTTAGTAGCAGGGACATTTTGCAGACAGACGTATGTACTCCATTCTTAGCAAATTTTTCCCTTTGTTATCCTCTAAAAATGGCAGGCAGTCCATTGTATTTCAAGATCCTATGCTCACCACTGAGGTATGCGCGCCGCGCATGAGAAAACAGCATGAGTCACAAGCTGAACAATGGTAGTGATATGTGTTTGCAGCTCTGCTGCCAGGCATGAAGAAGGACAGGAAAACAAGGACAGATTTTGCATTACAATAGCGACAGTAGCTGTAATAGACACCTCAATTGAAAGGGATTAGCGACTACAGACAAAGGAAGTTCTCTCAACCAGTAAATCGAAGCAAACAGAGCCGCAAAATTGCCCTGAAACCAGTAGGGCAAACTCTCGCCTCGTGCAAGCGAAAGAGGTTTTAAGAGAAATCGTATGCTTATAAGAGTAAATCTAAAGTTGTGTCTCGCGGATTTTGTTGATTGGATTCAGAAGCTGTGTGGCATTTGTTTCATTTAAGCCCTAATTACCAGAGCATTATAATGCCTTCTGCTCGCCTTCTGAATGAAATAAACAAAATCTGGGAGAGGAAACTTTGGATTTGCATTTTGAGCACATAACTTCTCTTAAAACCCGCCCTTCGCTTGCACAAAGCGAGAGTTTGCCTTCCTGGCCTCGGGGCAACGTTTGCGACCGTGTTTGTTTTGATTTACTGGTTAAAAAAATTTGCTTTGTCTGCAGTCGCTAATTGCTTTGAATTGTGGTGTCAATTAAGCAATTGTTGCTATTGTATTACAAAAATCTGTCCTTGTTGACAAACGTCACATCTAGACTGATGCCTTTTCGTCCCTTGTTTCCCTGCGTTCCTTGGTTAAGAGGGACTAATAACATTAATCTTGAATAGTGGGCCCACTTTAGGTCCGCGTAGGGTGGTTCCGTATTCACCAATCAAATCGCTAGAATTCAGTTTTTAACCAATCAGGGACCGCTGTTCAGAATGTTGTTGTTGTCGCCCTTAAAGAACGGTTGAAGCAGCCTGGAGTTCTCCCAGCTTCGATGGATCTATTTTGCTTCTACAGAGGAAGATTACTGCCTGAAACGTATGCATTTTGCGCTTTGTAGGTCAACACAACATCATTCTTTGTACTAAAACTTCGCTTTTCAATGTTCGAGCTCTTTAAACCAGATTTTGAAGCGATTTTGTTGAGTGTACGAGAACTCCCACCTTTTTAGGCCATTTTGAAAAAATGGGCCCATTAGATAAGCGTAATACTATGAGTCCCTATTGACCAAGTGATATCAGCAAGTCAAAGAACGCAGGGAAACAAGGGACGAAAAGGCATAAGTCTACGTCACATCCCCGTTGGACAAATATATCAAGTACCCCTCTCACCAAATTTGGCAGGAAAAACGTAGAATGAAACTGCAGCCAAATTCGAAGGCTATTCCACGAACGTAGAACGGTTGGTTGGAATACTTACTTGCCGATGTTAAGACCTAAAGCAGCCCGTAACGTCGTAGTCAGTGATCCAATTTAACTGTAATGCTTCGCAAATGGCAAGAACCATTGCCGGCAGTCTCAATTTAAAAAAAGTGGAACAAAACACGCTGCGTTTGAGATAAACACCAGTCTTCAAATGCATGCCAATATTAGATCTTTTTGGCAGATAGATTAAGGACCAAATCATTTACCAGGTATGGCTGATTTTTTTAAATGGTTTACAAATTGCTCTTGTAAGGACTGCCTGGCTTTGAAGCATGCTGCACATAGGATTGCTTGGTAAATTTATTGTATATGTCAAGTTTGTCAGTTGTGGTAAATGTCAAAAAGGTATGCAGTTATTGTTGGAGACTTGAAAAATAAAGACAGGCTCAAAATGTTGCTTGTTTGGAAATATTCGTGATTTTACCCAAAGAGTATGGCTGAAAATAAGAGTTCTTAGTGCGTCATATTATACCTTTGTGGCCGTCAGATCAAAAGCATTCATTTTTAATGGTAATAGACCTTTTAGCTATTCTACAAAAGAACCTGGATCGAGCGATATTTTTATACAGTTTTATTCGCAAGGCTCGATTGAATGGCGTTGGAGCTTCGATCACAATTGTGCACATTCGAAAATTCTACAAATTGTAATGAAATATTGTTCGATCCACATTCTTTTTCAGAATAGCTAAAAGGTCTATTGGATGATTGACAAAACAAATCAAAAAGTAATTTTAAAATTAGGCTGATGATCGAGTTTCGGTGATTCTTTAAATGGGGTGACTGACGTTTTGGGACACCCTCTACTGTAAACACTCGCGTTCAAGAACCTTGTGGATTAAGGACCTGCATGGTGAAATTGTCAAGATTCTCTACTGTTTTTTGGAAAAACTAATCCATTTTGTTCATTGTACGAGAACTAAGGCTGACTTGCAAAATTGTAAATCCTCATACGCGGCTGTTTACTCTTGTTGAATTGTTAGCTCAGATTTAGTGTTGCTTTACGATAGACTCGTCTAAATCCCACCTTTTGATCATGTTTTTGATCCGGGCACTTCGAAAGACCAGCAAACAGCCGAAAATTCAGCAAATTTTAGCAAATGAATGCAAATGAAATATGGGAATATGAAGTTGCAGTTACACCGAAATTGTAGCACTCAGGAAATTAGAATGTTTTCAGTTTGTATTCTACGAGCTGCACCTGCCAGTCTCGTAGGCTTGAACCTATTCGCAGAAACCTACTGAGATGTTCAGCCATTTCTCTACGTTTTCATACACGACTTGTTCTTGATACGTTGTAATTGCAGTACGGAATCCAAAGCCACGTGACAATAACGCCGAAGCCAGTGATTGGCCAAACTCAAAGAAGAGCTGCCAAATTTCAAAGCCTTTGGTGCCAAATCAACAGGGATGGCGCGACCGGGGTGCTTGGGGGGCAGGAGCCCCCCAAAAATTCACTGAGCCCCCCGTCGGCACTTGAATTTTTGAAAATTTTTGTGCACTGTCGGCACTCTCGTAACTTGCTTGTTATGCTTTCAGAGAGTGTAGTCGCATTTTAAGCCAATCTGAAAGGTGTGGCCCGTAAAACATTTGCTCGCTTCGCTCGCCGTCGGCACTCTGACAGTTTTTGCCCCCCCCCAGCATTTCTTCCCTGGCACCATTTCTGCAAATCAAGACCTGGTGAAATAGAAAAGATGTTTTATCAAGAGATTGATGACATGACTTGAATTGGGTGCAAACAAATCTCAGTTGATAGTGTCTGTAAACAACTCCTCTGGTGGTTAAAAATCATTAAACGGCCAAAATCAATTTTTATGAAATGCGTCTCGAGAAACCTTGCTTAACTGAAAACAATGTCGAAGAAATGGGTTTTGAAATTCTTCCCAAAAGTATCCAAGGTAGGAGAGGTTTTAGCACTGTCTGGCCGTGCTTTATGTGACCTTGCTCAGGACTTTCCACCCAGAGAACGTCTTGATTCTAAATGCCAGCAATAATGTGATAAGACTCAATGCATTATTTTTTTGGAGCTAGGAAGCTTTGCTTCTCTGGGCGTATAAAAGAGTATGAAGTTAGCTTTAACAGTGCTTTTTCATAAATCATCATCATCACCTAAATTTTATAACAACATTACTACAGTCTGATTCGTTCTTAGGCGATCTTGGTCGAAATTTTTAATTCTAAAGTTAGCAAAAGTATTATAAGCATCGCTGCATTCATTTTGCAATCCGCATGCGTGTACATGGAGCGACATGTATCACTGGCATACCAAATCGCCAATCTCCCCACCAAAATATGATGTCAAAGATTCACTTGGTGTGATTCTCTCTTAAATGACCTTGAATAGCAGTCGACTTAGCAGAAAATATGATAAAAATCGCTGAGCCATCTGCAAATATCCGCAATCACTACTACTATGTTCACTAAAGACGAGCTTTCGGAATGCTGACAAGAGAGGATTTTTTATCAATCTAGAATGCAAACCAACTAACTCATCTTACGTTCTGTAAGGGAATTTTCGTAACAACTCAAGACAATCTCTGGGTCAAATCGATCAATACAGATTCATTAGAATGATTTCTGGTATAACCGATCATATTCTCACGTATCGCGTTTGAAATCAACGCGCAAACAGCGTAATGTCGAGAACCTATGAAAGGACTGTCTTTCTTAAAGGTTGCGCGCTCTCTGGAACACCTGCAATCGTCTTTGTCGCAGCTTCAAAACAGCAAAGAATTAGTAATGTGAGAAGGAACAGCATGAGGTTCTCCACTTTGCTTCTCTGGCAATCATCTTTCCTATGCTGTTTTCTCACGCTGTGCCGCTTCATTACTGGACTCATTGCAATTGGGAATATTGCAATTGGGATATTTCTGAATGGCGAGACTGTCTGAAAAATCAATCCTAAAGAAGTCGAGGGATAAATACATCAATGATTTCATTGCAATTAGAATATTTCTGTGCAATAAGATTGTCTAAGAACTATTCCTGCTAATGTAGGCGTCAAATCTCTTAAGATATTAGACAGGTGGTTATTGCATCTTCCTTTTGACCTGACAGGAACTCGAAAGGTACCTTATTTAGTTGCTGGGGAGCAAAGCTGTGATAGCAGCAGAGAAATTTCCCCTGTTGCAACTAGCCCCAATCTTCGCTACTTTCTTACAATTCAACTTCGAGGAATTTTAGTATCTTAATTTGTGTTTCAACTAGTTTTTAGGTTGTGACGTCATCAAATTACTAAGTCGTTAGCCAGGAAAGGGAAAAGTTCTCACTAACCACCATACTGTAAACTATGGCTTTCTTGATTATTTATTCTGGATTGGTTTTCAATTTTTTCAAAACTTTTCATGAATTCTATGAAAAAATTCTGCAAGGATGAAAATAATCAAGATGACAAAAGTCCAAAATCAACACTGACAATTTTCTTCAAAGGTTTTATCTGACAAAAATCCCGGAAAATCTTGCTTTCTGCCTTACCTCTTTTTTCCTTTTCATATTGGCACCTGCAATTTTAATCTGCTGCAAAGCAATCGAGGATTACACTAGAGATGGTGGCGATGAACTTTTTACCAAGATGCATTGCGTACGATGCATCTCGGTTAACTTCTCACCGCCATCTTATAGCGTAATCATGTATTTTATTTCGAACAAGGTTGCTCTCTCAAGGTAGAGTCTGTTAACCGTAAATTTCGTTGACCTACGGTATTAAATATTAAAGGACTTCTTTCTGGAAACATTCTCTGAATATTTGCGAGAATATGACACAGTTTTAGCAGATTTATCTGCACGAAGCTAGACACATGATCATGGAAAATTCTAATGCAAAAATCTTTTTGATTAGCTTTATTCGCAGATATCTTTGCCCGACATCTTATATGAGAAAGTGGTTTGTAACCAATGGCACATGCAATCGATTTTTACTTTAAGAATAGCTTTCGTGGTTCTTTTTTAACCTTAATTGAAAGCATTGTATTTGTTATTTGAAGGGATGACATTATAGTGGTACCATGGTACCAGAGGGTGGTACGTTGTACAATTTTGGCTTCAAAGTTAGGGGGCACAAGCACCAAGCCAAAAGGAATCGGTACAAATAACGATTTTGTTAATGGATGTTTGTACGATTCCTAGAATGAATCTTTAGTTTTTAAACAGTACTGACAGTGACACTTGTGTGACAGTAATTTATTTAAATGTGGTATAATCTTGTCTTTGGTTTCACACGAACTGATCTAGAAGTCTTTTCTGGATTCCTCGTACTGTAAATAAACCGTACCATATTCATTATCAATTACTGTCCCCTTTCCCAACATTGGTGGTACCAATACCTTAAATTTGGATTGAGCCTGGTACCTTACGAATTGGTACCAGTACCAAAGACTCCCCTTCTGCCACCTCCTCCCCTCTTACATGCTTAAGTAGCGAGCTTTATTTTTCTGTATCCGGTGCAATTTTGGAACACCTGGTATGTTCTTGGTCCCCGTCAGAGACACAAAGTCACCCGACCAGAAAATGAACAAATAAGCTCCGGATAAGAGAGATGTTTATCACAAAAATTAGCAAAGGTTTATAAATTTTTCAACATTTTCGAGACATAATTCGCAACTGGTGATGTTTCTAAGCAGCGTCTCCGCAGTGACCTGCTGGAGCTCTCTAAAACATCAGGAAAATACGAGAGTTTAAGGTACAAGAACTTTAGTTGAATGGGGATTAAAACGAAGGACATACTAGTACACTATCTTATGATTCATACGATAGTGTACTAGTATGTCCTTGGTCCCCATGGTGCCTGGTACTGGAAACTTTGGTACTGGTTTCTGGTTGGTGTGAGGGTGGTACCGAGCACATTTTCAAGAACTAATTTTCTGTTGAGGAACAAAAGAAATTACCACGCCTAATTTGCTACATAATTCAAAACTAAGTCTATAAAATGGGAACATAAAAATGAAATAAAAGTTGCCCCGTCTTTAGCTGTTCTTTGAAGGTCTTTAGGGAGGATGGCAATTTTGTCGCACTTTCTTGACTGTTCGACAGTTTTTTTTTTTTTCTATACTCAATTAAAAATTTTACAAACATACTACTAATTACAATACCTACAAACTACGTTACAGTCAGTAGCGTAGCCAGGGGGGGCAAGAGGGGGCGGCCGCCCCCCCAATCATCGCCAGAGATGAGTTTTGTAATTCTCCCAAATCCGTTGAGAAACTGGAGGGGGGGGGATCGGCTGCATTTTTCTCCAACACTTGTGGCAGCGTGATTTGTCAATGTTATAAAAGAAACAGGAATGAAATTCTTGCCCTAATAAGTGACATCTTGGTGCGATTTAGCCAACAAAAGAATCAAAAATTTTCTGCTCGCTTCGCTCGCACGTCCATACTTGCCTCATCACTGTATCATCTTGGGATCATCTTTGTACCCTGGCCTGCTATCATGTCCAGGCAAGGCATGCAGCTTCATTAGTTTCTTTGAAACCGACCTAGGCACCACTTCAACTTGGTATGTGTATGAGTCTATTTGGCACAGAACATACAATACAATTAATCACATCTTTCGAATTTTTCTCGCTTCGTTTCGCACTTCTATCAAGAATTCCTCCTTCCATGTGTACTTATGCTGCCACTTGTTTTCTTGAACGATTTCTGCGTTTTCCTATATATCCAGCATTACAAGAATTTATGAATCCAACTTAAACCTTCCTCAACTTTAATCGACAGTGCATCTCTTCTACAGTGATGTGACATTTCAACCATCGAGTGAAATTCTGTTTGTGCTTCTCAAAAATTTTCGGCTCGCTTCGCTCGCATTTTCTTCATGCTCTGTATACTCCATAGATTACTCCAGGGCCCGAGCTGGCTCTCGACAGCCCTGTCCATAAGCATCGTTGCGCTTTCTAGAGTTTTTATCAGTGTTTCAAAACAATTCAAAGTTCAGACTTTCTCAGCTGTTGTCCTTTTACTTGTTTTGTCTTAGGCACCCATGGTACTAAATTGCGAAATTTTGGCGAGAATTCAGATATGACTGAAAGAAAAAAAAAAGCTTTCGTCCCTTCCATTATAAGAGCGGCACCGAAAGTTTTGTCTACTTTTTAGTTAGGGTGCATTCTTGGTTTTCCAGTGGCGTACCTGAGAGGAATGCGGGATCCGAAGAAATTTTTGAACAATGTTGGCAGAGGCATTCTAAGCCAGAGTAGAATGCATGTCATCAAAAATTTTTCTGGTGACTCGACCCTGGACCCATCCATTTCAATGTCCCCACTTATTAAGATTCATTTCGTATTTTGTACTTGATATGTTGGACCGCTTGTAACTGAATAAGAATTCTTCTTTTGCTTTCTTAGAGTAACTTGCAATATTGAGGATAATTTCTTGACGAAAATTTAGCAAAACGTCCTGCCTTTTGTGTTCAATGTAGTCATCTTTATGATGCAAAATATGACTGAAAAGGGCGTTTCCCTCATTTTCCGAGCGTCTGAAGGGCGTGGCCCCCAAAAATTTTCCCGGGGGCAAGCCCCCGGACCCCCGTATTTCTTCGCTGCGCTCGCACTCTGCCCCCCCAAAGGCAGGGACCTGGCTACGCCACTGGTTACAGTACTACAGAGACGATGCCACAGGGAGCGAAATACTATGTCTACCCTGCGGCCTTTCTAAAAGTAATTAAAAGCTACATAAAACTACACATAACTATTACAGAGAAAAGGAATAGAAAATACAAACAGAAAATAAAGATACAAGCGAAGGCAGCCTGCAACCAAATGCATTAAATGCACGTGGTTTTTACCTCCATGAGAAAAAGCCTTTTGGCCACTGATTGTTTTTAGGAGCGGCATCTTCAGATCAGTTTGTGATGAGCGCAGAAACCGTTCTCTGTCATCCAAACATTTTGTGAATAATTTTGTCAAGTAGTCTGGGGCAAGCACATTCAAAGACTTGTAAGTTAGAGTGACTGTCTCTTTTCTTGCAAGGTTACTGATAAGTTTCCAGCTAAGATTCTGAATATTGGGAGCAGCAGAAACGTCGTATGAGCTGCCAGTTATAATCCTTGCCACTCTATTTTGAATTTTTAGCAAGATTTCAAATTTTGATTCACTACAGCAGCCCCAAATTGAGCAACAGTAACTCAAATGAGGGTCAACAATTCCTCTATAAAATTTGTTGAGTACCTCAAGTAGAAGATTTCCTTAGGATACTTAGCAAACTCAAGGACCCGATTAGCCTTGGTCTGATAGAATCGATATGTCGTCCCAGCTGAGTTTGCTGCGTATCTGAAACCTAAGCATCCAGTATTGGTAATCATTTCAATGTGCTGATCACCAATTGAAAAAGATAGTTGAGAATCAGGCTGGCTTGGCTTTTGATATCTTAGGGATGTTTGGACCAGATTCCATAAGAAGAGACTGTGTTTTCGCAACATTCAGAGAAAGTTTGTTTTGCATGCAATCTATCCTGTAGCTTCAAAAGATCTACGTTTAGGTCATTTTGTCGGTCACCAATGCTGTTTGAATGAAAAGAAATGAGAGACTTTTGCAGGAAAAGGCAAATTATTGAAATCAGGAATAAGAATGAACAAGGACAAGAGCCTTGAGGAATTCCACAGTCTATTTCCTTCACATCAGATGAAATTTCAACTACGCTGAGGAATTGTTTTCGGTTATCTAGCCATGGTACCAGAGGCTCAAAAAAATGGTATCCAAGGTAACAGTTATCAAAATATGATATGAACCAGTTATGTTCCAGGCCAGTCACTATTTTCAGTTACCTTCAGTTTTTTAGTTGGATTTTATGATCAACCGTTTTGAAGGCCTAGGGGCAACTTGACATTTCAATTGTACGGTAGTGTGCACTCAAAGAAATTATTTTTTCACCGGGCTTCAGAATTCTTCCCTCAAAATGGTAGCCGAATTCAGAAAAAATCGGTGAAAAGTATGCTCCAAAAGTATGTACTGCGTAAATCCAAAGATTGTGCGAGGCTCTGCTCTCCTATTTGGAAAAGCAAGTTGATACCCTTGCACGTCGAAAGAATTATCTTATTTGTAGCGTTAGTAAAAACTTGTTCGGCATAGGCCAATTTTTGAAGGAAGGAAATTTGATGACGAGGAAGCGGCTTTTCCTTCTCCTTCGCTTTTCCTTCGCAGCATCCTCTTCGTGGTTTACGCCCCCGCAGAGGTAATTATTTTCTTAAGTGCTTATAAACCACGGAATAGACTTGGAGCAAGTCTTTGACATAAGAAACTGATAAGCCTGAATTTTTCTGCAGTTTCTTATGAGTTCTTATTAAAAAAACTTTTGAAGCAAAATAAACTGATTGCTTGAAGTTAAACATCAAACAAAAAGACATTGATTGAAACTTTTGTCAATGTGTCCGTTTTCATAAAGTTTAATGTATTTTGTTTAGAACCTTTAGTTAAAAAGTGAAATGAAATAGGATATCATCAAACATGGAGTTTTTGTCCTTCTAGGTTGTCCTGCTTTTTTGATAAAAATTTTTCACAAGAAACTCATGGGCTTGTTTTCAAAAGTAATTCATTTTATAGGAAACTGTAAAGCCTGATCCGAAAACTTGAGTTCACATGTGCCGTTTTATACTGTATTCGAGGAAAGCTTGCCGATAGAAGCAGCTGAAAGAATATGAAAATATTGTGATCGAGTTTCTAGGTGTGGCTAAAATTTGAGATGATGTCTTTCAAACACCGTGAACTCGTGGGCTCGATTCCTGTCGATTGAACGAACAATAATAAATGGTACGGCTGTCCTTTACTCTGAAGCGCTCAAATGAGCAGCAAACAACCAAAAAATACTTTAAATGATCATATAGATGCCTATTACAACTTTATTTGAATGGCATAAATGAATTGCAGGTATCTTACACGTATATTTTTTATAAGAAACTGCTTATGAGAAGCTAAACTCTCAGACGACGGTGTTGAGAACATGAAACACTTTTTGCTGCACTGCCATTCTTACGATGCATGCAGGACAGATCTTCTTGATAGTGTAAATTCAACATTGCAACTATATGATTTGCCAAATCTTTCAAATGCTCTAATGCTTAAATTGATACTGTATGGTGATGAAAGGTTGTCCGTTGATTCTAATTCTGAAATCCTTAAAGCAACTCTAAGATACATATACGCAACACAACGTTTTGAATAAAATGATGCTACTGAAACTTAGCTGCTGCAACCTGTTCGGGGACTTATATGTATTGTTTGTTTTTCTTACCTTTTTTCCTTCCCTTCATATTTGCTTGTAGTTTTTATCTTTATGTTAAATGGCCTCAGGGTAGACACAGCATTGTGCTCCTTGCAGTATCGTTTTTAGTAGTGTAATAGAGTAATTTATTAAGTAGCGTAATTGGTAGAGTGACTTTGTAAGTAGTGTAGCTAGCAATGTGTGATTTAATGATTATTGATATAAAAAAAAAACTCCCACATAGCCAAAAATTAAGAAAGCTCCAGTACCGCCCCGTTCACACGAGAACGGAACGGAACGGAACGATGTGGAACTGTTCCAGAAAACAAAGGAATTTTTGCAGGTGTTCACACGAGAGCGACTAGAAACGTTCCGTTCTGTTCCGAAAAGTGGACGGCTCTGAAAAGTGAGCCGTAAAATGGAACGGAACGGAACGAAACGATTTAGCCCTCGTGTGAACACTTTTTTGAAGCGTTCCGTTCCACTTTGCGGACTTTTCTCATGCAATTTATACATGAGGTAATTCTAAGACTCCAAACAATAGGATTGTTTACGCATGAAAATGGAAAAACTTAATGGCGAGCTTAGAAAATTTACATCTCTAGGGAGGAAGATATTAACACTTCAAATCGATCCATTGCTGTGTGAACACCCCTTAAAAAGTTCCGTTCCGTTCCGTTCTGGTCCGTTCCGTTCCGTTCCGTTCTCGTGTGAACGGGGCCTAAGAAATTACTTAATCTTATAAAGGAATCCCTAACATATTTTTACTTTATTCCACTTGTTTCTTGTATCATATCACTATCACCTATAAGGTACTTGAGTATAGTCTATACATTGGAAAGGCTTCAAAAATTCTTGTTTTGAAAAGTTCTTAACATACCAGGAATGAAGTGGACTTGAAGATTGTTATGGAACCTTTAAAAAACTCGTAAGAAACTCGGAGTACTCAAAATTTGATAACTTTAAGAAACTTCCAGCATTGGCCCAATTTTTTAGTTTCTCATAAAAAAGATACGTGTACTGTAATTATGTCGTGAAACTACTTGTATTTGATAATCTCAAATCGCTGGTTGAGGGATAGAACAGATATCTGCGTAGAATGTCCGGGGGGGGGGGATAACTCGTGTCTTGGGATGACGGAGATTTAGGGAAAGGCCCATATACCCATTTTTAGGGATCTTAGGGGGCAAAGCCCGTTGAATTCCCAGGAAGCAAGATTCATTGCACTGTAAACGTATATGAATGAATGAATGAATGAATGAATGAATGAATGAATGAATGAATGAATGAATGAATGAATGAATGTATATAATGAATGAGCGTATATGTATGAATGAGCGTATATGTATGAATGAATATATATATGAATGAATGTATATAATGTATATGAATGCTTCACCACATACCAATCTTCAAAACCAAGGCCAAGAAAATCCAACGATAAAGATGAACATATCGAAAAGTTTTTGTTACGATTCAAAAAGCTACCCATTTCTAGTGGAATGTTATATCCTAAAGACCATATTTAGGTTTTTTGATATGAAAGCTCAGAAATGCTAAAAACGAACAAAGGTCGTGAGTTTGATATGCCATAACTCCTTGGAATCGGGAGATATTTTGACTGGCATCCCAACTCGAATGCCCTAACATATGGAGAGTAGATTTCTTGAAAGAAATCCGGGAAATTTCAAGCAGTTTTTTGTCCTGGTTGCGTTTTATGAAGGTAGGTAAAATTTAAAAAAATGTTTACACGTTTCTTTTGTCTGCCTCACTTATTCGCCGTCTGATTGGTGCATAAAAACGAGGTTTTGGTGGTTTCCGGCCATGGGCCACGAGCAAAATTTGGCTAAAACATTTGATTCCTATCTTGTCTGGAACCCAAAAATCTTTCATGACCATTTTCGTTTCACAAGTCGTCAATTTGACATCTAAGATTTTTGCATGTAGTAATTACTAAACTTTAACAGACATCCAGGGAAAGGACCAAAGGTGACCATACCTTACCTACATGTCAAAACAACATAATGACTAACATTTGACACACTTTGCAAGACTTTATTTGTTAAAATTCTTGCAAAATTCAAAAATTGTGAATTCTTTTAGGGACAAATGGCTGCAAAATGCCATTTTGGCCTTAGAAATATTTGACGTGAGGCTTTAGCAGGCTTAAAAGGACAAATAATAGCATACCTTTGACTCTGCATCGGTTTCAAACAGTTGGAAAGTTTTGTTTGACTTTATCTAGATTTTGCCCACAAAATGTGCAAAAATGTTGAAATCATGTACAAAACTTGTAAAATTAAGGTCGTTGTCAAGTTTTCTTGGACGTGAATTGGCACCAGCCCTTGTTAGAAACTTGTTAGAAAGGTGTATCTAATTGCTGAAAATATTTTGAGGAGCATAGCGAAACATGCTTTTTTCTCTTTAGCTTTAAATTTTACAATTGATTTTTGAAGACAAAAATTTTTCTGAAAAGTACCATTGCAAAATGGTCTAAAATTAGTCATAAAAAAGCAAAATATTTTAGCATGCTTTACATTGCCTCAAAAGCACACATTTAGAGGATCAGAATGAGACTGAGCCTAGATACAAGAAACTGCAATTTGCTGTCAAAACAGTGCCACTCCTCTTCCGGTCATGTAAACAAAGATCTGATCTACTCCCAACTTCAAAAATCAATATCTTCGCCTTCGGTTGATTGATCTCGAAAATTTTTGCAGCACATGAGCCCCTAGGTTATGGTGCATGTCACAAGTCTAAAATTTTATCAGGATTAGGTACTTTATTTTTTGGCATTAATTTGATAAAAAGGGCCTAATGGATCACAGTGGTATGGTCTTGACAATCAAATTCTTATATTCACGTGATCAGTTTAAAGCTGCCGGGGCTTATCCAATTAAATCCTCGAACAGTTACATGCATGTTCAGCATCGTGTCAGCAGTTTCATGGTTCGTGCATGCAACTTATTTATATATTTATATTTTTTTTCCATCTTCTTAAACATACATGTATATATAAAGGTAAAAACCTACAAACAGCAAAGTTTAAGAAGAGCAACAGTAACGCTGTATTTATATATGGACACACTGCCTTTAAAGGCAGTCTGTAGCCTTGATGAATGAAAAATGCCACAAATTTACGCTATTCTTCTTTATTTAATGAGGGCACGGTTATTCACGCATACTTTTTCATGGCCATGAATATCAGGCCTGGATGACTTTGGTCTGTTTGGATGAAGTAAATCATCGAGGGAACCGACTGCCTTTAAGTTTCAGTGGTAAATTTCGATGTGCTTCGGGGAAATCAGAAAATGGCCAAAGCTCTGGTTTTACTGTGGTGGCAAATTCAACTTTCAAGATTGATATTGTAACTCTCAAAGCAACAATATCAACAAATGAGGTATCTATCCTCAGGTTAACTATGGAGGAACATTTTGAAATTGATTAGGTATTGATTAAAGCTATATCCTCAGCGCTGCACCTACCAAACCTGTATACTTTTCTGGGAGACCCTGTGCCCTGGGCGGGAAGGGAGGTTACTCCCATAAATGACTTGACGGGATGTGCCACTCAACAGCAAGGGTATACTTTAAAAGCTGAAACCCTAAGCTCCTTTTACAGTAAAAATTATGCGACAGTGTATTCTTTTCTGATAAAAATCATGCGACGGGGTATTACAATTGATGAGAAAATTATGCGACAGGGTATCATGTGGAAGGACATTTTGTAGAGTTCTCTCGAAACAATGGATTTTAGCAAAAAAATTTTATGCGACAGGGTACACTTTTGGGGCATTTTATATCCGACACGGTACAAGATGTGGAGTGGAGAGATTTGCCACACACCCCCGTTGCTTCCCTAGTCAAGTACCCCCCCCCCTCCGCCAGGAACCGGTGTAAAAATGCTTTTATGCCATTTAAGATGCAATGCTTTTGCTACGTGGTCAAGATAACGAACAGTTATCCTGAGCTCGAAATTCAATATTGTGCACAACGACAAATGATTAAGCATTCGTTTGAGCTTGCTTGTAACAGGGCGATGTGAAAAATGTGATATATCATGAAACCCTAAAAGAACGGGACAATAATTTAAAGTTCTTATTGAGTCCCACAGTGCTTTGTGTGGCCTTTATCTCTAAGCCTGATGGTGCAAGCTTCTAAACTGCGAGATAACAAAATCATAAAACTGTTCAGTAAACAATAAATTACTTGAAATAACGCAGTCACTCGCTGTTAAATCCTCATTTGGACTGTTCCTTTTCACAAAAACGCCAACTCGTCTCTTCCCTTTGGAACTCAATTATGATGCATATGTTAAAACTTTCTTTGCAAAACCAACACCAAATTAGAATCTGACTTGTTGTTTAGACGTTTTTGTGAAGACGTGGGGCACAACGCTGTTGGGATGGATTTTTCTCGATACGACACCTTGCTCTCGATATAATCGATCTTAACGCACCTGAAACTGACATGGGTGAATTGACCACCAGTAGCGAAAGAGGATTGCATGAGTTTCATGTACTGACCTATTTTTCATTCGTCCATTCTATGTTGTAGTTGTCGCTTATCAGTCGCCTCTGCACGTCGGTCACCCTTGCAAGAAGAGTCGGAGGATAAGGAGCAAGGGGAGATTTTGTAATACAATAGCATCAGTCGCTTTGGTTCACACCTCAATTCAAAGCGATTAGCGAATACAGACAAAAGAAATTCTCTCAAGCAGAAATTGAAAACAAACGAAGACGCAAAGTTGCCCTGAAACCAGTACGGCGAACTCTCGTTTGGTGCGGGCGAAGGGAGGTTTTTAAGAGATGTAATGTGCTCATAATGAAAGAAGAAGGGTAAATCTAAAGTTCTGTCTGGGGCATTTTGTTTATTTGACTCAAAAACCGAGCAGAGGGCATTACAATTTTAGCACATTTATTGCTCAGATATACGCAGTCACTGCTCAGCTCCTGAATCCGAGGGGCAATTCACTGATTTTTTTTCGTACACCTCCCTTGAAATCACAAAAAAATCACATACAAAATCACAAAATCACAAGAAAAATCACATACAGAAAGCACCAAAAATCACAAATCACTGAAAAATTACTGAAAAATCACACGAAAAAATCACTAGAAATCACTAAAATCACAAAAAATCACAGAGAAGACATCCTGTGATTTCAAAATCACAAAAATCACGTACGCTATTTTGAGAAGTGATTTGCCCCTCGCCTGAATCAAGTAAACAAAATGCCCAAGACAGAACTTTAGATTTACCCTTCTTCTTTCATTATGAGCACATTACATCTCTTAAAAACCTCCCTTCGCCCGCACCAAACGACAGTTTGCCGTACTGGTTTCAGGGCAACTTTGCGTCTTCGTTTGTTTTGAATTTCTGCTTGAGAGAATTTCTTTTGTCTGCATTCACTAATCGCTTTGAATTGAGGTGTGAACCAAAGCAACTGATGCTATTGTATTACAAAATCTGCCCTTGTTAGGATAAGGTGCAAGTTTAAGGCTGTGCACTACCGGGTGAGCCAGAAAAAAGTTCCCACTTTTGAAAATTCATAACACCAAGACTACTACACGGATTTGAATCATTCAAATTCTAGTTAAAAGTGGAAAGATCAAAGTACTTTCGTGATTTTTCTCGCTGTCCTACCAGCACTAGAAGGATTGGTAAATTCAATTTTATAAAAATTTCATGGTTGCAAAATCACGGAAAAAGGGCCTAAAACATTGATCAAATCGTAAGGACTCTATTCAAATCGAACAATAGACCATGGGCGTTCCACCTCCCTCAAGAGTTATAAGACATTGATTTTCAAACAAATACGAAAGATTTTCAATCCCAAGGCAATTAATGCCTAGAAGATATCTCTCACCTACGAGAAGTTGCATTTCCTCCATTATTCTGTGCGAGAGGTCATTTATGAATTGATCGATGTTTTTCGCCATTTTTCAGTAATCAATGAACCATGAAATTTTTGTAAAGTTGAATTTACCTATATTTGTAGTGCTGGTAGGACAGCGAGAAAAATGACAAAATTACTTTGATCTTTCGGCTTTCAACTAGAATTTGAGTGATTCAAATCCGTGAAGTAGCCTTGGTGTTATGAATTTTCAAAAGTGGGAACTTTTTTCTGGCTCACCCGGTATGTTTATAAAGCCAAGAGAAAATTTAAAATGGCTCAGGTTAGGTATTGAAAAATACATTGAAATCAAGATGAAGATCGACTCGTACCGGCAAATCTAGAATGAACTCAAAATGTTTCCTTTCACTAGCGCTTATCGCCAGCGACCTTAATTGATCCCGTGTGTTGTACCCTAAATTATATTTTGGTAATTTCATACCTTGTTGTTCATACCAACTCAAAATGATTTCCAGAAATCTGTTTCTTCCTTCATCCGCTTGTTACCTCATTCATCGATTCATTCATTTAGTCTTTATCCCTTTCCTTCCTTCTTCATACTTCTTGTTTTTCGGCGCATACTTCCATAGCAAACCGTTCACTGCTCAAAAATGACGGAATTTTGGCAAAAATGACGCATGTGGCTTAATTCAACCCACTTTTCAACCATCAAGGCCGTAAAATGACGTTTTCGTCAGCTTATTCTTTGCCTTTTAGTGGTGCAGAACCTGTTGAAATGAATTTATGGTCTCTCTTCGAGCAAACCATTTTTGGCTATCTTTTGACAAACTGAGAAATGATAAGTTTGGGAAAATCCTGATCTTGGAAGGGAATAATGCGCCTAAAGTTATAGGAACAATCTCAGAAAGTAAGTTGAGGCTTCGGTAAAATGATGGAAATAAAATTGTTTACAAAATGCTTGCATTGATTTCCATGCACGATGTATCAAACGGTGGTACATTTTTCCAGGGACGCCGGAGCGATGGTAGGGCAAGGGGGTCGAAGGGGAACGCGAGGGCACTCTAGGCCGATGACGAGGGAAGCGTACCGAAAATTGAATGGATCTTGGGTTCTCCCTTGGAAAAATTTTTGCGGCCACACCCTTTAGATTCGCTCAAAATGCTATCAAGAATATTCTAACTGATGTAGACGATGTTCTCCGTTGCATTTTTGGTTATGACCAATGCAAATTTTCAATGATTATTCAACTTAATGGGTTAAATTCGTGGTTTTTCAAATATCGAATTGAGCGTTGTTAAAGAAATATTTTGTTCCATTAAAAGGGCACTCTTGCCCCCATTGTCCCTCTTAGAAAAGGGCAGGAGGGGCCCTGTCCAGCGTTCCCCTCTCCCCCTCTCTCAAGCGTTCCTGCATTTTTTCGAATGTTTGCAAAAACCACTCTTTGAAACCCTCTATGCCGGGCCTGGATCAGTAACGTAAACAGGGATTAGATCCTGTTGCGGGAAGGGGGGTTGGTTTGTTGTGCACACTTAACTATTTGCTTGTACTGGATATGTGCTGCTGAACAGCATCTTTTTGATTGCGCTCCCAAACAAGATGACAATTTTCTCAAATGGTGCTTCCCTTAGGGTACACAATTTTCAGATAATTGCTCTATTAGTTATTACGGGATTTTAATTGATAATTCGCACTTACTTTTTGTTTTCTTGCTGATTTGCTCCCAGCCAAAGTAATACATATGAAAAGTTACTCCTACAAAGAGTAAGAATTTGTTGGAAATGTTTTCTACTTTGATTATGGTCACCCTGTGGATCATTTTCACTTTTTGAGCATATGGTAACAGAGAGAGGAGACTAAATGTTGAACACCAGTTCGGAGTGCACCAGTTCACAACAAGAACACATGTTATCGAGGGTCCTTTTTATGCACACGAAACTGGACAGTTAAAGAAACACTTTAATTATAGCCATAACTGAAATACACGGAGAATTCAAAAGTAGGATGAAGAATTGCGGAGAGCTTATTGTTATTGTCGTGAATTCTTTACTTCAAGGCCGCTTACTATTCTTGCGAGATCACAGGAACATTGTGAAAGCCTTTATTTATCTCACATAAACAACCGAACTCCCATTTGATAGTAGCACCCCCTTACATTTATGGGTTCAATCGTCCATTGGGGTTAGATGCCCAACAAACATTACATTTGCCAACTGTGTCTCCAGCCACGAGCATAATGTAATGTTTGGCTTAGATTTCAGCATGCGTATGGTGGGTAAATGCAGGTAAAACTGGTGGTTTCCGCGTCCAGCATTCAAATCATGTATAAAGAATCAAAATAGTACCCGTCATTTATGTCTTCATCAATAATTCGACTCAGACTACTTATCTTACTATTCAGTCTTGCTGTTCATTCTTTCTGCGTTTTGTCAGTTTGTTTATGTGCGGGATGATTATGTGAATACTGCTTGATTCTTCCAAATAAACATATCCACGATTTTCCCGCTTCATGAACTTCGTGAGCGTGAATGAGCGTGAACCATGCACACCGCGCGGTAAATAAATCATTGATTCAATAGCTTGACGCGCATTTTGATTTCAAACAGACATAGCATTTCCCTAATAGTAAGACTGGAACCTGTTCTATGGCGCAATGGTGTCGTCCCCTGACTTTGGAGCCAGAAAAGTGAGATGAACAGATTTCGATACCCGGTAGAGCACACCATTTGAGCGTCATGAAAAGGTGTCACGGACTCAATTAGCGCCTAGCTACTGCTGTGATTCCAGTGCTTGGTGCTACAAACTGCAAGTTCGCCTTTACCTTCCCGTTTTCCACAAGGCAGCAAATGTAGCTCTATGGTGATGCGACTAGTAGCGGATTTGGGGGGGGGCAAATATGGGCAACTGCCCCCCTCCCAATGAAAACTCAGCTTGGTGTCCCCTTTCCGGCAGGAAAAACGCCCCTTATCCTGATTCAAATGCACTCTTTTTTCCGTGTCTCGTTCTGAATGTGGGGCAACATGTAAGCTAAGGCGTTATGGAGTAGAAAACGAGGGAATTTTTCTTGAATAAAGGTCCTATAATCTTTGCGCGCCTTCAGCGCGCTTTCTTTTCGTACTACTTTTGGCATCCACTCTCCAAATTGCTGCCCCTTCAGCTTCGGGCTGGATTTGCCCCTGGATGCAACAATAGACCTTTTGGCTATTCTGAAGAAGAATTTCAATCGAACGATACTTAGCTACATTTTGTAGAATTTTCGAATGTGCACAATAGTAATAGAAGCTTTAACGCCACTCGATCGAGCCCCGTGTATAAAAATGTATTTAAAAAAAAGCTCGATCCAGGCTCTTTCTTAGAATAGCTAAAAGATCCATTATCGAACACAAGCTCTCCTAGGGAAAGTTGTTTGCTCGGTCACCATCCTGCTTTCTTGAGACAAGCCCTTGTCGACATTTTGCACACGGCCTTGTCGTGTGTCATCTGTGTCATGTATCTCAAATCCCTACTGGTTGCTGACGCACGCGGAAATCATCCAATTTCACTGTATTCAGCCAATCAAATGTTCCCATTCCAACCACATAAATCAGTAGCAGGGATGCCTCTCTAAAGTTTGTAGCGTGCTTGGAAAAATATCTCATTTGGACAGAAACTACATTCATTTGCCAGTCGAAGAATATTGACATTCGTTCAAACATCGACAAAAGTCGCTGCAAATAAGATGCGAGGATAAAAATCTCAGGGATTATGGATACTGCCCTAAGCAATAACACAAGCACTGTCACTTCAGTTACATCTCAAAATTGCAGGTGATTTTAAGCGAGTTCTGGCAGAAATGTCATCTTGGCCTAAAATTCTTACCGATTAAAACTCATTCATTGCCCCCAAAAGGGCTCAGTTGGTATTATTGAGCTAAATGATTCACTTACCAACGACTCAAGTATCAATTTATTTTCATTTTCCATTTAAAAATCTCCAAATTTCGTTTAAAACACCCAGTCTTGAGTAACCTCCTGCAAATTTGTCTTGTTCCGTATTTTCTCTGCAAGCTCCAGCAATCTCAAAACGTCGTATCGACAGGCTTCGTGATACAGATAATGCGATTCGATAAAGTTCATACACTCGTGAATAGAAATGGAATGCCTGATTTTGCTCAATTCGTTCAAATGGAAACAAAACGGATAAAAAATTTGTTGGCTGTTTTGGCTCTTTGGTTCACCAATGAATAGATCTTACCCAAAACAACAAAACTAATGGGTTTTTGTTGCGCTGAAAGTTTACCGCTTTGCTCCTTTTGTTTGATTGTATTGACTCATGTATAGAATTTGACACATTTCTTGCACAATTTTTTTGTTGCTTTGTTGTTTCATGTAAGATCTATTCATTGGTGAACCAAACAACCAACAGATGTTTTGTCCGTTTTGTTTCCATTTGATAAATTGAGCAAATCAAGTATGCCATACCTATTTACAAGAGTATGAACTGCATCGAATCACATTGTAGCGCAAAGCCTGTCATGCGACGTTTTGAAGTTGCTGGCACTCTCAGACAAAAATATGGAGTGAGACTAATTTGCAGTGGGTTGCTCAAGACTGGATGTTTTAAAAGAAGTTTGGAGATATTTAAATGGAAAATGAAGTCAAATTGATACTTAAGTCGTTGTAAGTGAATCACTTGATGTAATAATACCGATAGCCCTTTTTGGGGCAACGGATAAGTTTTTATCGGTAATTATCTTAGGCCAAGATCACATTTCTAGCAGAAATCATTGAAAATCACCTGCGATTTCGAGATGCAATTTCAGGGACAGTCTTTGGGTTGTTCTTAGGGCAGAATCCATAATCTTTGAGATTTTTATCCTTATCTTTATGTGATGCGACTTCGATCGGTTTTTGAACAAATGTTAATATTTTTCGACCAGAAAATGAATGTAATTTTGTTTCCAAGTGAGATATTTTTCGATGCATGCCACAAACTATAGAGGGGCATTCCTGTTACTGATTTATCAAAGAAAATTCCATGTAATTATTATAACTTAGTAGCCATTTCAACTTTTGTGAGGGTACGCAAGAATTCACTTCGAGCGGCCAATTTGGTATCACGTGGTTGGAAAGGGGGTATTTGATTCGCTGAATACCGTGAGGTTGGATGATTTCTGCGTGCTTCAGCAACCAGTAAGGATTTGAGTTGTATGCTTCTTGCGAATGAAGTTTCTGTTGTTTTGCTTGCCGTTAACCGAATTCTTTGGCAAATTTTGGCAGAGAAGGATTTCTCAGGGTCTCAGCAACAGTGATTCACCGTATAAAAGGGGATAACCGGGATTAAATTGTTTGGGAAGTTTGTGTCAGATTCTTGCCGAGGTCAAATTCGCGAACAGAAACTGACCTACGCGATCCATGACAATGCAAACATTGTTTATAGAAATCACTTTCCAGAATGACAGAAAATTTCATGTCCTTTTTCTACCTATGAGTTCAGCATAGATTCCCCATAGATTTCACGAATATTTTTAGCATTCGTGGAGTTTTACTGTGCATCCTCTGTGGGAAGAAATTTACGACTTTTGAAATGAATGAAGAATGTTTTGGATCCTGATTTTTTACGAAGTGTTTGCATTTGTTGCGTCTTCCATACCGTTTCTCTTTGGAATCTATTAATGGTCTGAAATATTTTCACCGTTGGCATTTGCTAATCTGCTGTGGGAGAGATGATGCAAAAGCACTACAGGGGCAAATGAGCAACTTGTAAATAAGAGAACGTGATTGATGTGAATTTAAGCCTGGTTTCCATATGATCACAAGGATTGCAAGTGATGGAAAGAATTGGAGAAAATTGTGACTTGCTATCCTTGCGATTTTTGCCATCCTTGCGACAAAGCGGTTTCCATTTGAAAAGGACTGACGCAAGGACCGCAAGAATCGCAAAGATAGAATTTTATCTATCTCAATTGCAAGGATTGCAAGGATCTCAATGGATTTTTTTAAGTAGTTTCTATTAAGACGCAAGGACCGCAAGTCACAATCTCAGCGATCCTTGCGTCACCTGCGATCCTTACGATCACATGGAGATCAGGCTTTATGTTGCTCCAAAACATGTTGAAAGCAGCTGAAAAATGTGACAGTACCAAAATAATAGTTAGTGCGCACAACATAGCGGCACGGCACAATTTGTAAAAGATAGAAAATTTCAAGGTAGCTCTGCAATCTCTGCACCAAAGAATCTCGACTTAGACGACGAAGGCATTTGTCTAGGCCAGCAAAGAATCAGCGCCGTTTCGAAATGATCGAGACAAAGTTCAGTTTTCACTGTTTTCAAGTTCACCCGATGGTATTCTCAAAGCTTGGTGGTTAGAATTCCTTTTTCAAATTCTGTCGTTTTATAAATTCTGCGGCAAAGAATGTGCAGTGTCAACGTGAAGCTTCTCCATAATGACTTTATGCCATTCTCAAGTTGTGACGGTATTGTTTGAACGAAGTCTATGAATGTTGCTTAAAGATGGCAAACGTATTTATATGTTACCCATACTTTTGCGCATGGCATCTATAAAAGCCGGCAAGCCTTGCGAACGCAACAAACACCCTTAGGCAAGACTGCATTTGAATTTTCCTTTATTAGAGTTTACTTGCATTTTGAGAAGCAAAAGTGAGATAGATTTACCGTTGATGCTTGAAACAATTGTTTTGTTTATAATCCTTAAAGAAACTAACAAATGTACAGCTACCTTGCCTATCATGGTGGAAATAGACACAGGGTCATCGAAGTTCCCACCATGACAGACACTTACAATTCAAAAATTTACAATAATCTAAAGAAAAACTACCCTGGGTCAGGGGAGGCACCAGCTTTGAGAAAGTGGGGTGGACAGGAGGTAAAATTGATTGATTTGATTGATTTGATTTAATTTGATTTTAATTTCTTTAGGCACGGTGGCCACGTCAGTCAAAGGACTGATTTACAGTGGGCCGTGCAAATAAATACAAAAATTACAAAGTATACATAACTAAAAAAACCCTATTTACAAAATCTTTTTATAAACAAATTAAATGATGCTAACTATAACATGAAAGAGAGACTCAGCATTCGGTGTTGGCATTGTTGATACGTTTTTTGAATATTTCATAAGATTTTGATGATTTGACTTCAATCGAAAGATCGTTCCATAATTTAGCACCTTTATATGAAAAGCATTTCTGGCCGAAAGCCGATTTGCGACGAGGAACGGTCAAATCTGTTTTAGTGTTGCGAAGTTCTCTCTTGCATGTATCAGACAGCCTGGCAAACATTTCTGTAAGGTAAATGGGAGCTTGGTCGTTTACCGATTTGTACACCATCTTTAAGGTTTCTGATTCGATAAGTTCATTGATGGTTAGCCTGCTTGCAGACTTTACTTGCCATTGTGAATGAGAGCCAAGGAGGAACTTGTGAAGTCTGCGAATTAGTGTCCATAATTGAGTTCTGACACCTTGCGTAATAATTCTCGCCTTTTGTCCAGGTATTGTCTTTCAGCCAATCAGCATCTGGTTTGAGATTCTAAGGACCCAATCAAAAGTTGACAGAATCGTCTAAGGTTTCGCGACCCTTTGTGCTCATTGTTTGAGAGACAAAAACAACAAACCGTTATCGTGACGTGAAGATTGAGGAACGTGCCGCGGTAAACAAGTTCGCTGACAAAGTTTGCCCAGTTTGTCTGTCTTCGGGACTTGATAACTTGGAATGAAACTATGTTTTGAAAGGAATTATAAACAGATAAGCATGTTCTCACGGTTACGGAAGTCTACAACGATCGAGAGGCAATTCTTCGAAAGTTTCTCCGGGGATAGAAAGTATACTCGACGCGTTTACTTCAGGCTTAGGCCTGTGTTCGTCAGCGTCTCAGCGTCAGATGTGCAATGATGTGTCGCTAGTACCCTTAGCAAGTGGGGTTTTTGAATTACTGGTGACTTTTATATCCTTATTGCCTCTGCAGTTTGTAAATTGTACGCACTGAAGTTGTGTTGGTGGAAATCTCTTCACATGATGGGATTATTTCTTCCGTTTGCGGAGTCAATTTATTGCGCAAGATTGAGCTCCTCTTCGCAGGAGGGACCTGTCGTTCAGAACTCAATTATGGACGCTAATTCGCAGACTTTATAAGTTCCGCCTTGGCTCTCATTCACAATGGCAAGTAAAGTCTGCACGCAGGCTAATTGATGGTGGGTCAACCAAGTTTTCTGATTATGGGTAGGGCAGAAGCATCATAAGCACTGTTTGTGACGATTCTTGCTGCCCTATTTTGGAGTTTTTGCAGCCTATTGATAGCATTGATGCCGGCAACTCCCCATACCGGGCAGCTGTATCTGAAGTATGGTTCCACCAAACTTCTGTACATTTTTTGTACAGTAACAATGGGCAGATACTTTTTGGAAAAACGTAACATCCCTAATCCGCGTGAAACTTTTTTCGTCACTGCTGAAATTTGTTCGTCCCAGCTCAGATGTTTGTCAGCAATTACCCCAAGGTATTTGATATTTTCTACTATGGAAACATTCTCCTCGCCTACTACGAAAGAGGGCTTTGCTACTCTATCATCACTTATATCTTTCAGTCGTTTTCTGCTGCCAACTACAAGACTATGTGTCTTAGCAACATTCAGGGACAATTTATTCTCTTGTAGCCAAGTTTTTAGGTTACTAAGGTCATCATTGACGCAGTCGTTAATATGTGTAACAGAATCCGACGCAAACATAAGGCTTGTGTCATCAGCATACATATTAACGTCACAATGTTTCATCTGTAGATGGAGGTCATTGATATAACTGATAAATAACAGAGGCCCTAGACAGGACCCCTGCGGTACTCCACAGGTTATGGATTCTATATTCGAGATCTTCCCATTTACCTTACAACATTGCCTTCTATTAGTTAAATAAGAGCAGAACCATTTCATTTCTTTATTATGAATACCGTAAAGCTCAAGTTTTTGCAATAATATTTCATGGTTTACAGTGTCAGAGGCCTTTTTGAGGTCCACAAAGGTAACTGCAGTGTACTTACCACCCTCTAAATTCAAGTACCAATCATTAATGCACAAAGCAAACACGACAGAACAGAATGCAACTGTCTGTAAGCTGATTGTTTACCGAAAATGAGTTTATTCGAATCTAGGTAGTGGTACAGCTGGTCATCAATTAGTTCCTCAAAAAAGCGAGAGACAACCGGTAAAACAGAAATTGGGCGATAGTTGGAGCTTTCATCGGCAGGACCATCCTTAAAAATTGGTGCAACCCTTGCTATCTTCCAACCATCAGGGAACAGGCCCCAGGATAGAGACAAGTTAAAGAGCTGACTAAGGGGCTGAGCCAAAATCGGCATTCCTGCCTTGAGGAAAAAGCTGGAAATTCGATCAAGGCCCGACCCCTGTGAAGTCTTGAATTTATTAATTGCTTTCAATAACTCTGGGGGCTGCATTGGTGAAAGTGTGAAACGAGCAGCCGTTGGATTTATGTCATGGTCTCCTTTCAATAGAGTATTTTCCTTATCAGGAATTTTTTTTACTCAACTTGTCCCCAACTGAACAGAAGTACTCATTCATTGCATTGGCTATGCTTTCAGAATCCTTACACACAAATGTGAACACACAATGTGAACACACGAAAACGGAGGTTTTTGAAAACGCTCCAATATCCAACAATGGGTTTCACAAAAACGGAGCAATGTGAACGCACAAAAACGGATGTTTTTCGCTGCGTTTTTGAGATCGGGCAGATCAGTGTGAACGCACAAAAACGGAGGTTTTTCTCACCGTTTTTGTACAGAAACGGAGTAGTGTGAAGGGTAGCTTCGATGTAACAAAAACGGATACCAACAAAAACTGAGTAGTGTGAACAGAGCTTTGGCGTTTGGCCTAAGCAATTTCTCATGTTCTTTAGAAGTGGACGCAATTTTGAGCTTCTGAGATTGATATTTCTATTCTCAAAACACCGATGTCAACAAAAAAGGCATTTATGTTAATGTTAACTATCGAAGAACATTCAGAGGGTGGTTAGCTATTGATCAATGCTAAATTCACATTGCTGGATCAAAACAAATTTGTATACTTTCTTGGGGCACTCAGTATTCTTTGGACTCGTCCGGTATCTTACAATGATGCATCTGCGTTTGCCAAAGCCTACTATGATCAATTGCACACCGATTTCCGTGAAATGCTGATCACTTTGGAGCAGAAGGCCTGACTTATTTTAGAAATATATCTCTGTACAGTCGTTTATACCTTTTCGAGATCTTTTAGACACACTACAAAGATAACTAAAAATTAGTTTCAAAAATGAATGCATGTACGCTATAATCCTCAAAGAAGCGAAAAATAGTGACGAAGATAAAACCTTGCACAAAAGGTGTACTTCAAGATATTCAAACTTCTGGAGTGATTAGCGATTTAGCGACTGAATGATTAGCGATTTTCAATACGGCGCAGCTGGACCGTGTTTGATCGCAGCTGCGACCAACTGCCTGTAACGAGGTGAAAATTTTATGCCTTGCAATGGATTTCGTATGCACCTTGAGCACACCTAGCAAAGATTTAACGTAACGCCAAAGATTTGTCTCGCCTTTTTAGCTTACAGGCGAAGATAGTCTTTGGTAAAAGCAAGAAACAATCATCAACTTTAAGGGACTTTGTCGCGCAGACTTTACTGTGCGCAGTAGTAAAAAGGATGCGCGCAGGCTAGGGGCTTTGCGACCGGCATAACTTGCACGGATCAGCTCTTTCTTGTCGGCCATTTTCATGGTCCATGAAAATGGCGAACACAAGGAGTCCACAGAAGGATGTATTCAGGCAGCATGCCAGCTACAAAGGACCCTTTGGAGGGTCAACAGATGTTATTCAACACAGGAGTCATGCCGTTGAATTTACTCAGTCAACAGTGGGCCGATCGTACACATTTGTAACAGACCCTACAAATCTTCACGATATCTTCGAAATCTCTAAGAGAATCCTAAAACCTGTCGAAAATCTAAAAAAATTTTAGAAGTCTCTCCAACAAAGTTCACCAACATCTTTAAAAATTCTTTGATAACATCAAAGAATTGCTTAAATCCTCGAAAATCTTGTAAAATGTTGATAGACTGCCTAGAACCCAGCTTAAATCTTCAAAGACCTTCCAAAATCTCGAAAAGATTTGAAAGTCTCAAAATCTCAAAACTACAAAAATGTCAGTTGTCAGTGATATCTTACTAAACTCTGAATTTCTCAAAGGAAAATATCAAAAAATCTTTGAAAATCAGAGAGATTTTTCAAATCCCAAAAACTCGTACTCCATTTTGTGGCATGATTTGCCCCATGCAGTGGGCTTTTCTTGTGTCCAGCCTATAAAAACCCATCTGGTACCTATGGTTCTGAATCCAGTGATATCTCAAAGCTCAAAGATCATCGGTGGCATGAAAAATCTGATTGCGCTGACTGCACAAATTCTATGGAGTTCAAACCTACGGAAGGTTAATTTGCAATGCGTCTGCTGCTATTTGCCTGCATTAGGGAGAGAAGAAAAGTTTTTGTAAATTTCAGTTTATACAGCTCCTTTAACTCCGGTCAAACACTTTCGAAATTCCGACCAACAACAACCAAGATGGTTTGCCTCGATTTTGAAATCTAAAACTCCATTATCAACCATGATACTTTGTGCATCAAATGGAAAGCAAGGCAAAGAGAACCTTGGTCAGAAAGTACTTCCAGATAATGTGAAAGTCGACTTTGGTGCCCATCAGAGGCGCCACAAATTATCATGGTTAGCAATGGGTTGTTAATGTAAGGCTTTCCTTTCTGTTGAATCACCAGATCTTTGAGATGTTCTACGAAACAGTCTGGACCGATCGATATTTTATACATTTTTAGGGCGTGTTTGATTGGTAATTCCAAACCTACCGAATTCTGAAAATGGTAGAGATCGCAAAACGAAAACACAGTGCCCAATCGAACACACAATTCTTCAAAATAGCAGGTTTCAGATTCATCCAGGCGAAGCGAAGTTTCCAATTGAAAAAGACGAAGACGAGTCCGGTGCTTGGCAACCAAGACTGAACTGACTCAATTACTATTTACGGCACGAGCAAATTCGCCTCGTTTTCAAAGTTTCGCAAATGAAAACGAGAATCTCTCCAAAGTCTGCCAAACATTCCCCCTGTTGGAGCAGAAGGTTCGACAAGCCTCCAAACCTGCTAAACCTGCCGTTTTCGGAATTTGGTAGTTAATCAAACACAAATTATGAGTCTTCCAAGTCTTCCGTTTTCAGAATTGGCACCAATCAAACATAATGTTTGATTGGTAATTCCAAACCTACTAAATTCTGAAAACGGTAGACTTCGCAGAGACGACAACACAGTGCCCAATCAAACACAATATTTTCCATAACAGCAGGTTCTAGATTCATCCTGGCGGAAACGAGGTTTCCAGTTGAAAAACGCGAAGACGAATCCGGTACTTGGCAACAAAGATTGAACTGACTCAGTTACCATAGCAGCACGAGCCGATTCGTCTCGTTTTCAGAGTTTCGCAAATGAAAACGAGAATCTCTCCAAAGTCTGCTAAACCTTCCGCCTGTCGGAGCAGAGGGTTCGACAGGTATTCCAAACCTGCTAAAACCTGCCTTTTTCAGAATTTGGTAGTCAATCAAATGCAAATTCTGAGTCTTCCAAGTCTACCGTTTTGCAGAATTGGCACCTATCAAACACGCACCCTTTAACGAAAAGTTCGATTGAATAGCGTTAGAGCACATTCCAAATTCTTGAAAACACAGCAAGATGCTGTTTAATCCAGATTCTTTTAGGGCGAACTGAAGAGTCTATTGAGTAAAAGAAGCAAAAGGAGAGTGCAATGCAATTCGAAATGGTAGATCTTGCATTGAATTCAGAATTACATTAATTGTACAACAGGGCTGATGCCATAAAATACTGAAGTCTGTCTAACCATAGATGTCTGGTGAGGTTTGCAAAAACGCAAACTGCTGATGCAAATTTCTTGAATTTGCAAATGCTTTGAATTGATATTTAATGTGAGACGGATTTCTACTTTATTTTTGTGAACGTTGATGTCATCTTAAGAACTCTTTTCACTGGCCTTGGCCATAGTCTCATAAGTGTCAGTATTTATGAATAGTCTCATAGGGATACATAAAGTCTCAGTATAGCTGATTGAGTTGGATGGTCATCATTCAACAAGGTCTGTACTAAAAACTGTTCATCGTTGATTCAACATGTATCGATGCTTTAGTGGACTATTTCCAGAAATCGTCATAGTTAGATAAAATAATGATGTGCTCAAATGTTTCCGTAGTGGGGAGAATGCGTGCTCTAAATGGCCGCTATGTATTCAGTCTATAAAACAATAAGCAGCAATTCGAATACTTCTTTCTAATGACTTTCTCCAATCTTCCCATCCAGACTCACTTCTCTTCTTTCTGTAAAAGCTGAATCACAGGAGAGTATTTTCTAATTTATGGTTTCAAAAGGCAATTTTGAGAACCGAAAATGGCATGCCTTTGCAGTATCCTCAATCTTTCTGTTTCCAATACAAAACTGTAAAAAGTATCAAACTGGAGTATTTCTAATTTTCTATTCTATAAACACTGTTTTATTTAGTTTATATTTCATTGAATTTTATTTAATTTAGTCCTTCATTATCTGAATTCAATTTTAGTGTATATTACACTTTGCTGCAAGCATCTTCATTCAAGCAAGATCTGACGTACAGCCTTCCGATGTAGTTTTTTGTCGATTCAATCAATTGGTTAAGATTACCTAGCACCCTTCCTTTTCTCTACCAGCTCCAACCCAGCTGCATACATCTTTGCTAATTTCACCTTTGTATCATTTTTGGAAGGCCGGCATGACAGTTATTTGATTTTATTTGTTTCAGTTTTAATTCAGTTTTCATTCAATGCTGATAAAAAGTTGATCAAGTTAAGATCAATTTCATTACCACAAGGAGATCAAGTGACAACTTGTTCTAAGGAAAACGGAGGTAAGTCTATGTGAGAGAAAAGGTTGCGTTCTGGCTGATACAAAAAAGAAATGAAATCATCGACATTGTATTCTGCTACTAGAAGTTTTTCTTTTATGAAAGAAAATGGCAATTTCCATCTTCAGGAACTTTTTCAAATAATTTAATGTTTTGGCTTTTTCATGTTTACACGATACCGTTTTCATTTCATATCGGATTGGTTTCATATCGGATTGGCCTTCTGTTTACACGATACCGTTTTCATTCCATATCGGATTGGCCTCCTGTTTACACGGGAACGCACCAATCCGATATGCTTCATACCGTTTTCGCGTTTTCAGATGAAAACGCTCTGAAAGTGGCATGAAACCAATCCGATATCGTGTAAACGGTCGAATCCGATATCAACTCAGTACGGAACCTCATTATCAATTCTACTAGCCTCGAATACATTAGGGGGTTGCGCAGAATGCGCAGTGGAACCGTTACCGAATACGGTGAAACCATTACAGTGCAAGGCGAAACGGTATCGTGTAAACAGAACCCCAATCCGCTATGAAATGAAAACGGCATCGTGTAAACAGGAGGAATTTTCATGTCGGATTGCCTCACCCAATCCGATATGAAATGAAAACGGTATCGTGTAAACGGGGCCTAAATGATTTTGCCTTCAGGGAAAGGATTTATCTGGAAGTATTCCCTTCCAAAAAGTTTTGATATCAAAAGTCACAGACAACCAGGCATTAATTCAAGAAATTTTCATCACTGCACAAAACAGCGCAAAGTGCAGTTTTTGGGTGAAAGAGTGTGGCAAAGGGGTGTGCCACTTGGTTTTACCAAGTCCCTTGAGGAGAGGGACTGTACGAAATGTAAGATTTTTCATGGACCTGACAGCATGGTTATTCATTGATTGCCACGCACCTTTATTTGTCTATGTAGAGGTCGTTCAGCAAGATGCTGAGATAAGAAATGCATAAATCTAGGGGTCTACGGGCATGCTCCCCTGGAAAATTTTCGTAAATGTAGCCCCCTAGGATGGCTAGAATGCACTTGCTTCTTCAAATTCTGTGGCGACTTGGCACGCAGCTGATTTCCCAAAATTTGGTCATGCCTTTTGATTCTAATCTCTGACAAGTTCAACCCTCATTTCCAAGTTGGTTTTGTCAATATTCTTACTTTCTTATTAAATAATGCCTGAATTGTATATTTGTTCCAACATTCTGATTGAAGAACCTGTGCAGATTTGAAATAGTTCAATAAACCAAGGGGCTGCCAAGCAGACTTTCATTGGAAAGGAGTATTCATTTGTTTTTCTTCTGAAAATATCGAGAACAGCAGTATCGAAACATTTCAAACTAAACTGGAAAAATCATCATTGCACAATATTCAGTTAATCACTGCACATTTTCAATTCGTCACTGCACAAATTTGTTGTCTCAGCAAATTATGCTTTCATAAATTCAAGCACAATTTTAAAGATTCCATAAATCCAATGTGCCCTACTAATAATGGTATTGAGACTACGGAACACTTCCTGTTGCTCTGCCCCTCCTTCGAGGTTGAACGGCGAAATCTTCTCGCTAGAGTATTTCAACTGCTACGACCATATGGATACATCGATCTTTCAAACCAGGTTTTGGCGCAACTTTTGTTGTATGGTGATAGATATCTTCCAAATGACCTCAACAGGAATATACTAGAGTTGACTCTGCAATACATCCACGCAACTGGTCGATTTGATTAAGATCACCTTGGAACTAGTAAACCGTCACCTAACCACCAAGTCCATTTTCGTAAAGTTTCTTGTCGCAGAGTCTCGTCCCTTTTCTTTAGTGCGCCCGTTTCACATTCGATTTTTCGGCTAACATAGTGTGAATGATTTATCCATCTTGATTATGCAATTTTATCTGAAGTATCAAGTCCAAATTTCTCCCACTACAATCACCTATATTGGCCTGACTTCTAATGTGAAACCGGCTGAAGTATTTGATTGTAAAAAAAAGTTGTCTTCTTATATTTAGCATTTTGTATTTAGTAGTATATTTAGATGTATTTTTTTTCTCCTTTTTTAGATCTATGTTAAATGCCAGGGGGTAGTCATGACATATTGCTCCTCCTGGTAGCGTCTTTGTAGTGTCGTATAGTAGTTTCGTAGGTAGTGTTATAGGTAAAATGTTATTGTAAATTTTTGCATTGAGTATAAAAAAAAAAAAAATTTGTTGTCACTGAAACCTTACATTAACCCTTGCAGACATCCTACAAGGAAACTCAAACAAACAAGCAACGTTGGGTGAGAAATTACCTTATTGTGCAAACTTAGGTCCCAGCTAGTTTCTCAAAATAAAATGAAGGCACACTAGCCCGTAATACTGAACGGGCTAGTGTGCCTCGTAGAACTTGAGAAAGCGTATTGCCAAAGCGAGCAGTAGATCAGCCTAAATTTTATTGCAGTGCTTCTCCCTCTTTTAATAATGACAGATTCTTGATATCCATCAAGGGGGACAGGGCCTCTTTTAACATACAAACTAGGGGGCAAAAGCCCCCAGTCCCCCTTGCTTGCCCTCCAGTTACAGTTTTTCACAGTGTTTTGCCCCCTTAGTATATGGTCCCTTTTTGTTTTTGCTGCTCTTAGGCCCCTTTTCAGGCCCTTTCGCAACATTTTTGTGAAGTCGAATTTGCTTATGCTTCCAGTGCAGTGCTCATAAAATAGAAGAAACAAAAATGCTTCAATTTCTCGACTCTTAGTGCTATGAATTATCAGATTTGGGGAATCTCTTCTGGCTCACCTGGTTCGCTGGTCCAGATTCTATTCAAGAAATGCCTTTCTTGACCTATATGTGACATTTGATTGACTGTTACTACAGTTTGTGCATAATGGATGGCCAGTTTATGAGAAGAGAAGTGATTCTAGCATCCAAGATTTTAACATTTTTCCCAGGGGAGCATGCCCCTGGACACCCCTAGATGGACGCGCCTTTGGCGTACCTTTCAAAACTCACTTTGCAAAAGACCCATGTTTTTTTCTGACCCTGGGCCATCCATAAATCCTCTCCCCATTCTGAACACAAAGACGAACGGCAAAATAGTGGTGAGGGGCCTTCTAGCACAATTTATGTCTTGTAAAAAATACATGCTTTGCTAAGGAGTTCACAAAGAGAAATAATTCTTGTATCAAAAATGAGGTCCCCTTTTTGAAACTTGCCCCCCAAGTTATGATTCCTTAAAAGATGCCCTTAGGGGGACACTCTAATTCAAGAAAACATTGTTACTACGTACCCTCCTGTCTTTTTTGGAACCTTTCCCATTCTTTTCAATAAGTAGAAACACGTCCGGTTTGACTCTGCCCGAGAAATACTCCATTAAGACAAAGATGAAGGCAAGCCTATTAAAACACATCGAAGCAGATGCCGTAATAAACTAGAGAATAGGGACTTAGCAAAATCAGAAGTGAGCAGAGATGATCTGAAATAAGCCTCTTAGCTTAGCTCTGAATCCCTCATAGCCATTCTATTGCTCATTCGAAAAGGGCTTTTAGTATCCCAACGGGCGTAATCTACTTTGAAAAATATGAACACGATGTTGATACAGGCATCCAAATCATTATCCAATTTGAACAAAATTTTGTCTTACTGCCCAGTTTAAATAGATTCCATCCAGATAAAGCTTACACATCAAATATATATGACCCTAAATGCCATGTTAACTTGGTTAACTATAATGTAGAGAAGTAGTTGGGCAAGAGTGCTTAAAGCGATTCAGTTCAATTCAATTTCAAAAATGTTGCTGTTGCGATCACTGGGACTATGTCATGATTCTAGTAGTTAGGTAGACTTATGACGATGGGTCTCTTGTTTCCCTGTGCTCTTTGACTTGATGATGGCACTTCGGTCAATAGAGACTCATAGTATTTGGCCCCATTTAGGCCCATACTGAGCAATTTCTTCAGTACCAATCAGATTGCGAGATTTGTGAATTACTATTGTTACGGTGTAAATGTGATAGAATTTTTGATTAGATTGAAGAATTGAAAACACTCCCACGGGATAGAGATTCGAAGCCGTGATTCTTTCCTAATTCCATTGATGACTGAAGAAAATAGGGCCAAGTTTTTTTATTGTTTCATGATGAGTCCCTCTTGAGCAAGGTTTACTGCAGGGATACAATGGACTCATCGTCATTCGTCATCAATCTAGCAGTCAGGCCATTAGACTGATTGCATATTCTTAGTTATCGCTACAGTAAAAACCCGCGTATAAGAACCTAGCGATTAAGAACCTATAGGCTGAAAATTCTCAAATTAGACCCCCAATATATAAGAACCCATTCAGCCTGAAATTGGAAATAGGTTCTTATTTGTGGAGATCATCAAGCTAAATCAAACTCTAGTTACTTTGTCATTGAGCCTATACGTACTGATTCTGTCATATGTGCAAATTGCAAAGAGCTCTAAAGATAGTTTGAAAGCTTTCATTTTATTCTGTAAAATTTCTGATTCTTCCACGAATTGATGTTTTGTATAAGGCCTCATGAACTAAGTGTCTCTCAACTGACAGTAAATAATGGGCTTGAAGTTTCAATCTGAACAAAAGAAATACCTGCAAGCCCTGAATGAAATAAGAACCAATTTAAGAACCTGAACAGCCTTATATCCTACTAAATACTCAATGTATAAGAGCCAAATCAGGTTGAGTTGCAAAGTTGTAGGTTCTTATACGCGGGTTTTTACTGTATTGATAGACTAATGGACGCTCAAATGGAAATGTTGTTGTTGTTGTTATTGTTGTTGTTGTCGTTGTTGCTATTTTGCGAAATCTGGGACTATTTCGTGAGGCTATTAGGCCATAAGCATCATGCTTATCCAGCCTCAATTTAATTATAGCCCCTGTTTCATCTAACCATTTTAGTTTTGAAAGACATAAGAATCATTATGGCTCAAAATTTTAGGAACTTGCCAAATCAAAGAGTTTTATGGTCTTTGTTGTCTTTAGTTGTGGAGTGTATCACGTTGTAAAAATCGCGACCACATTTTACAAAAATCTTTTCTTTTTCCAAGAAAAGTCCACAAAAACTCCTTAAAAATCCTACCGTTTTAAAAAGATCTAGTAGGCCTTTCAGGAGCATTGATACACCCCTCGCTCGGTCTCTGTTTGGGCTTCAAATTTCATGCAGAACGAATGCCATGAGACAAAAATAGAGCCTTAACGAGGCGCATGTAGCTAGGGTTTTGGCCTAACAAAACCAAGGCTGCCCAACCTTGCCAACCTGCCTAAACTCCTATCTCAGAGCCATAATATAGAATCACAGTTTTGGCAAAAATTCTTCTGTAGCCCCCAACAAGTTTCATCGTCTCATGGGGCCTAAAAGAGCCTGCAATGGCCTTGCATGGTCCAGAGAGCCTCGGGCCTAATAGTGCTTTACCCACAAGGAAGTAAATTTCATTGCTGCAAAGAAGGCACTCTGTTTCCAATACTAAACACTGCTAATGAATGTCGTAGGTTGCCTTCAGAGATGCGAGAAATGCACGCGGGCAGGGAGCGCCGTCGTTGGGTGACTCCAAAGCGAGGCGAACCCGGCAAGTCAGTATTTAAATGGCATGCTGCAATTTTGTGTAAGGGTCTATGGAACAGACGATACTGAAACCTGAAGAACTCTTTTTAAATCCTAGTCTTTACTTTTTCTTCAAAGTTATCGAAATATGCCTCAGTGACTCATCCACTTTTTGCCGAAAACTGATTGACAGAGGGCACAGCTCTCTCCTAAATATTGGAATTCTACCGTACATTTATTATGTTATGTTTGTCAAACATACTGCTTACATCGCAAACTTTGTAATCGTCTGCGAAAGAAAGCGCGGTCCATATGAGAAGGAGAAGTTCTACTTCTGTGTATTTAGTTAATCTGTCCATGCATTTTGATTCATTGTGAGCAAGCACTGAAAAATTTTTCAACCCAGTGACTGAAAAATTTAGGCCCTGGATGTCTCAAGGGGCAAATCACTCGCATAATCTTGCACACTTTCGTCTGACATCCTGAAACATCTTCAGAATTTCCAAAAATCAGCAAAAATCTCGAGAAATCTGGAAAATCTCAAAATCTTCACAAGATCTCGAAATCCCAAAAAAAGTCTTGGAAACATTAAAAAATATCAAAGAATCCTAGAAGTCTCCTCCAACAAGTGACTGAAGTTCTCGAGAAAATCAATTGGGGATTCTTTGAAAATCTCAAAGTTCTTGCAAAATGTTGGAAACTCTTCCAAGGTCTTGAAGACCCTTGAAAGTCAAAGACAAAATCTAAAAATCCCAAAACTTCCCAAAATCTTTAAAAAAATCTTAGAAAGCTCAGAGAACATCCATACAATCTTTTAACATTGCCATCTAAAAAATCCTTTATAGAATTGTAAAATCCCAAATTTTGTGCACTATTTGTTGGAGTGACTTGTCCCTCGAAGATTTCCATTCCATTGCTTTTCAATCAGGCAACATGACAGAAATACAGAAATAGTGTCCATACCAAAGAGAAAGTCATTCCTTAAAGTTCTTCTCTAGCTTTGGCGAGTATTTTGTCTGTGCAAGAAGTCCCTGAAAAGTATCTAGCAACAGCAGGGTGGTCAGACAAAAATTAGTGGGAGGGTAAAACTTAAAAATTTTCAGACTGGGGGGGGGGGCAGAAAGGTATACCCAGACGTTGTTATTGCATTTTTCAAATACAAATTTTGCAAACTTTTGAAAAGTGGGAGGGCAATTGCCCCCTCATACCCTCCCCTGGCCACGCCACTGTCTAATCCTTTTTGTTCCTCAATCCTAAGTTCTCCTCTGTCTTTGGAGAAGTCATTTTCTCGACGGTCCGTCCGTTGAAATATGGCATGAAAGATTTCAAGGAAACTGATGTTTAAAGAATTTTATGAGAATTATTCTAAGATTTTCCAATCATTTTCAAAAGTCAGAGAAAAACTGCGTCGTTAAGGGGCTGTCATTCCCTGCTCGAAATATCAGCCTATCCGAGGGACATTTCACCCCGAGAGATGCATCACTTTTCCAGAAAGGCATACGAGATTTGTCGAAGCAGGATTTTAGGGGTTTTTTTACGGATATTTCTCGAAAACAAAAACATTTTTTCCAAGGGTGCAGGAGATTTTTACAGAGTGTCAGGGTGATGACGCCTTTCGTTTCACTCATTTGAATACGCGTTTTTTTTTATAAGAAACTGGTTTATGAGGAGAGAAGTGCTAGGAAACTTTTCAAAGTTAAAAGCATGAATTTTATAGCAAATAGATTGTTGAACCTTTATTATTGGGCAATATTATCTAACGATTTGTGCTATCATCATAACAGAACACTGTTTATCCCTATATGATGTTTTGAATATCAAGAAACATATCTGTAGCAGTGTTAGCGACCACATTGACAATTCATGCATTCAAAAAATAAGAAACCAATTGAGAAACTTTTAGTACTAAAATGGACAAAATTTCTTGTTAAATTAAGAAACTTTTAGTACTACGGCCTGATTCTAGTTTCTTATAAAGAAACGTGTAAGCGTACAAGATATTTTCAGAACAAAAAAATTTTTGCGGATTTTTGATTGACTTTTGTTGAAAACATGATAATTTCTGGCAGAAGTACATTTGTCCGACGGGAATGCGCCGTTTTTCAGGGTATCGTTTTCGCCTATTTTTCCTAGAACAGGGTATCAAAAGAAGGCAAACTTTCTGGAGCAGGTTATCAAAACATGTCAAAAGAGGAAATTTGTTACAACGGGTTATCTATCATTTAGTCAAATTTTTGTGTTTTTGAGTATACTTTTCACTGATTTTTTCTTGAACAGGGTATCATTTGAAGGCAAAATTTCTGGAGCAGGGTTAAAAATTTTTTTTCGTAGGAACATCCCCGTACAAATTTAGGTCAAGTACCCCCTCCAGGACTGCCCCTTGCTCCCATCACTCACCTTTGGCAAAGATATCGCATCCACTTTTCTGAGGAGTGATTTCTCTCATTAATCTGTAAGGCACATTTGGAGATCACGGTCGATCACGGATGCCTATTTCCATCCACAAAATGAATGGGGTACCCCCTCATCCAGAATATTTTTCCCTGGGGGGAAATTAGGATCCGGGCATGAGGTAAATTGTAACTGGGAAAAGAAGTCATCTGTCCTGTTAGGATTACCGCTTCCAAAAGAAGCGTTGTGTGAGAAATTGTGATAAAAACAATTTTTATCGGACTTCAGATATTTTGGGATATTTTCGTGGCGAAAATGGAATTTCTTTATGGCAGGACAGTGTACGATACTCCCAGGGAGTGGATATGCCTTTCGGCGAGGGGCACTTCATTCCTAAGAAATCTCATACAACTTTGGCAAAATCCTTTTGCTTTCAAGAAATAGCCATCAAAAATCCGTGAAAAGCCTTTTCCAGAAAAATATATCTTATACTTTTTCAAATGCGTGAATTCAACTTCCTTCTCAATCCCTGAAACCATCGATAGCACAACGAAATCTGTGTTCAAACTGAACACACCAACGTTATCATTGCCTCTCGTTCAAAATCCGATCAAGCTTGCTTCTATTCTCCTTCTTTTGTCATGTCGCTTTTCCTTCATGAGCAAGTTTCTTGCTCATTTCCGTTGTTTTTCTCCAGAACACCCACTGAACGCAACCCCCTGCTATAGTTCGGAATGCATTTCCAAGGATGATTTATGCTGGCCAAGATAATAAAGTTTCCTCTTGAGAATGCGAGCAACAAAAGCTTCTAAGGCCGATTGACTTACATTGAATTGGCGACAATAAGAAAGTAACGGTACAATGAACAAAAATTTTTCGAATCTTTTGTACATGGGGGAAGGGAATCAAAACATGTCGTAAAACTTTGCTCACACGCCATCTGTTAGCAATTTAGCAGATTGCAACCCTTACTAAAACATGGACAAATAACTCTTCTCAGCTGCAAGCACTTCAAACATTCCTTTCTATCATTCTCATTATTTTGTTTACATCCTAATTGTGAACAAGTCGACAGAATTTCGCTTTGAACCGTTGATAATTTAGAAATAAATTCGACAAAACGCTTTCCCACAATTTCATTGTTAAAGTGTTAAACCAATGAATCATGAATATTGCGCACCTTGAATAGGGCTTTGAAAATCAGCCAATCAACGGCAGCCAAGCTGCTCACGTGCCGCACTCGATTTTAATGAGAACAGGTCAAATGTATGACGTCTGGGCTTTTATAGTGTGTATGTGAGCGAATTGAAGGTACCTAGCCCAAAACACTCGAGCGACGCTCTGTGCTGGTACGCTGCAAATAGCGATACTATATTATCAACAAATTTAGGCCGAACATTAAGTTAGAACAAGAAGAACAACAAGACATGCCTAGTTCGCTATTAACCGATATGGAGCGTGGAAGCACAGGACCTACACTGGATGATCACAGAGCCATACAACTCGCACTAGAGTTATCTATGTTAGGCCTGGATGAAGAGACAAATTTTGGAGAAACGCGCGCCAAGAAAAGCATGAACATGACCGAATGTGTACAAGTTCCTACTTCAGAACATGTTGCTGAAATCGTTGGGAGACAAGGTTTGTACAAGTACTTTATTAAAGAATCGATTTATTTGATTTTAATCTTTTCTGAAGAGTTTGTCCATATGCTTTGTGTATGTTGGATTGATCAAGTAAACACGCGGTACGATTCCCAACATTCTTATGCTCATGCCGTATTGTTTTGCTCTTTTCCTACAGGTTGTAAGATAAAAGCGTTGAGAGCAAAAACGAACACTTACATCAAGACACCGGTACGCGGCGAAGAACCTGTGTTTGTCGTTACTGGCCGCAAGGAAGATGTAGCTATGGCTCAACGAGAAATCATCCAAGCCGCAGAGCATTTCAGTCAAATCAGAGCAAGTCGTAGAAATAGTGCTACACTCGGGGGAACAACCCTTGGCCCGAACTCCCCAACAATTCCTGGACATATTACGAAGTCAGTAAGAGTGCCGTACAGAGTAGTTGGATTGGTGGTTGGTCCCAAAGGTGCAACGATCAAGCGTATTCAGCAGACGACCAATACGTACATTGTAACACCATCAAGAGACAAGGAGCCAGTTTTCGAAGTCACTGGTCTACCAGAGAACGTAGACAAAGCTAAATGTGAAATTGAGCAACACATCGCACTCCGTACTGGCGGAATCTTAGAGACCAACATGCCTGAAAACGGTGACGCTCACGCGTACAACGGTTTTGCATCGCCGCTCTTCTCGCCAACAAACAGCACAAGTTTCTCCGCGTTCCTCGATCATAATCACACACCACATAACCATCAGAGGTCCAATTCTACCGATTCCTATGGCGGTTATTACGCCAGTTCAAGTGGATCTTCCAAATTCTCCGATCTTGGTTCAAGCAAAAGCCCTTTCACAGGAAATGGTTTCTTCTCTCAAGATATTGTTCCCTCGCCAACGGCGGATTTGGAATCTCCCCGCAGTTCAGCATTTGACCCAGCCCCAGGCTCACCAGCCCCCAGTATTTGGCCAGATCTTGCACTGAATTCCCGTTCGCTTAATCGTGCTGTTGGCAGCAACACATTGCAGACAACAAGAGCCAATAGCTTGTCTGCAAATCTGGAGAATGGACATGCAGATATGGAGCCATTAACCCTCAGACAGCCACCAATGAGACGCATTATGAGTGAGCCTGTTAAGCAAGAAGGGATCCCTACAAATCGTGGCAGCTATTCCTCATTCAGTCCAACAGACCTGATAAATGGCTGTCGTAACGGAGATGTCGTGTACACCAGTGGAACACTCAATGGTCTTTCCTCCCCCACCATCGATGTCTCTGCAAACGGCTCCTTGAGTGATGGAAGTACAGGTTCCCAAGCCTCAAGCCCAGGGGCAAACTGGAGACGCAGTAACATGCTCGTCGATGACCCTACAAATCTGAAGAGGAAATTTTGCTATGTGTGCAACAGCAGTGACGTAGTAGCAGCCTTGGTGCCCTGTGGTCACAATCTGTTCTGTATGGATTGTGCGATGAAGATGAGAAATGAGGCGAAAGAGTGTCCTGCCTGTGGCAAGCTGGTTGAGCAAGTGTTGCGTATCATCCAATATTGATTGTTCAAGTGTTGTTGGTGAATGAATCGCAATCCAAGAGTCATTTGGTAACACAAGGATGGTGTCAAGGAAAATCTCGTGAGTAAAAAAATATTTCTACATTTATTATTGAGTCTATCCATGCAACTAATAATTATTGAGCTATTTTAATTATTGCAGATGTCAAAATAACCAATTAAAGGACAACCCGTATCTATATATATTTAAAGATTTAGATTTGGACTGGAGAGTGTCTTTGGCAGATTAGTTTTTATAATAATGATAATGATTAAAAGAAATAGATTGACATTCCCAGCATACACTGCGCTGTCATTTTAGAACAGGGAGAAAAATAGTTAAAAATTTTTTTGCTTAGATTCATTTAGATGGTTTTATCAAGTATAAGTTGCCAAGGGTACGTTGTCAAAATCTATGCTGGGGTTGTGAGCTTTTGTACCACTTCTCTTCTCTAATTTGGTGCAGAGCAATTTCGCAGGGGTCAAAAAATTTGCACAGTTCTATTATTCTCCATCGTTTTGGCACTGATGTTTCTTAGTGCTTTCACAAGCTTCAAACCTTTTGTGTTGTTGCCTTATGAGTTTTGAGAAGATTTTTCTCTGTTAAAAGGTGCTACAAGAGAAGCTACAAATCCTTGCCTGTGTAAGATTTTGACTGTGCCTTTCGCTGTGATAATATATTATATTTTCTTTCACGCTCTCAAACTTGCTTTGAAGTGTTATCTGATTTTCCAGATTACTGAAAGCAATGTGGTAACATTATATTTTATATATATTCTATGTCATATTTGATTGGTCAACCTTTCCCAATTGTCAGCAATGCCTTTGCCATAGAAATGGGCTGTGCATTCCTGAAACAGCCCAACGATCATGACATCCATTTTGCTTTGGCAACAGTTTCAGCTGCAAAGTAGGGGAAGCCTGCCATAAACAGACTTAGGCCCAATCAAATTTACGAATAGTCAGTAAATTGAACTAGATTATAGCTAAACCTATAATCATATCCCGACTCCAAATGTTAGAAGGTCCATTTCGTTCAGGAAATTTCTTGGTGCTTCGTTATTGCTTGCAGTTGGGAATGGTACAGGGGGTCATTGGGGCTACATGACTCCTTTATCCAAATATGGTACTATTCTTCCTTGTTATCGAAATGATTAGCAGAAATATGTAGCCCATTATTCATGATCAAAATTCAACTGAATTTGATCATAATTGCTTAGGGAGGGGTTTCAGTGTTTTTCAAGGATGCATAAGTCAATGACTGGTCAATGTAGCGAAATTGTCCGTTAGAAGTTCCAAATCTTTTCATAAAAGTTTGGATTTGGAACACCAGATGTCAATCAGCAGGAAAAATTACCTACTGACATTTACTTTCGAATGTTTTTTTTTTCAAATTGAATTCAACTTATAGACTTTTGTATGATGCGATTTCGGAATGGCTGATATATGGTAATTTTTCGCCACTTTGGTGTATCATCAATTGCTATATTCAGCTTTATCGAAGATTGATCATTTGAATCAAAAAAACATACTTCATATACCTAGATGAAATCTGGAAGGCTAGTTTAGATTTTTTGCTGCAGTTGATGCCTTGGAGCCATTGAAAATGATTAGATCAGCAGAAGTTTGTTTGTTTAGAATTGTGCAGCAAAAAGTTCTAAGGGTCTTGATTGCAACTTCAACTTCGGAGGAACTTTTTTGTGGACTTTCCAGCTCATTTCATGACGGCAGTCTGTTGAGTAGATTTGTGTCAATCTCTCAAATATTTTCAATTTTGGCTGCATATTCAGTTCCCAGTGAAGTTTCTTTTTCTCCTTGTCTTATCCCAAAGGCGTTAGCGGTATTTTAGAGAAAAAACGTCTTTTGGAAAAATATAAAACGAACAAGGGGCGGCACTGAAAACAAGTTTGGAGATTTTGATTTCTTGATACGACATTTAATCTTGTCTTGAGCTTTGATAGACGTCTCCTCTTTTTTTGGTTTTTTTGGTTTTCTCAATTCCTCCATAATATATTTCTTCCAGAACTCTCTGCCTATTGCTCTATCTTCGAATTTAAAGGCCCTCCATTTGCGGCCATGAAATGAGCTGTATTCCTGTGCTTTTCCTTTTCATCAATAACAGACCAACGAACCTTCCAACACAAATTTTCTAGCGTGCCAGCAAATGGTCTTCCGCTCAACTAGTGTCGAGGAATATCGGGTAGATGGCAGTCTAAGTTATGTAACCTTCAAGGAACATTCTTTTCTTTGTGTCAGATCATGTGCTAGCGCAAAGTTACTGTGGCTAGCGTTACACAAATCCTGTCGATCAAAAATACTAGCTATTCCGCGCGGTGTAGACTCGACCGTCCCGTGATTTGTGATAGAGACGGATATTGCGGGCGCGTTATTGACGACTCCTTGAGGAGAAAGATTTCCTTAGTCTACGTTGGAATTTAGCCAAGACTTCACAAATTTTTTCATTGGACATATTTGTATGGGTTTGCAAGGTTTCTTATCACTTTTCTCTGAGTTCCAAGTCCCATGGTAACTGGCCAGCGTCGGAAATTTATGTCCAGCAAATGGCATTGATTCATCGTTGAGACATGCTTTCTCTTTTGTTCGTTCAAAAGAGCGTAAGTCTAAAATACTTTGCAGAGGTGATGGGTGCATTTTTCTTTTGGATAGAATCGCTTCAAGTGAACGCTATATACTTTGAAATAATTCTATCGTGTGCATAAGTTGTATTTTGACTATTTTCAAAATTAATTGTTTTTAATTCAGGGTTGCAACACAGATCATCTCGAGGGCCATGGAAGGAAGGCAACAATTTTTTATATCAAACGTTGTTGCAATGTTTTGAAGAGAAATGAAACAATTGTGACTTGACTTAGTCAGAAAAATAGTAAAATCTTCAAGAAAGCTAAAGTTCATGACATCCTATGTCAATCTGTCATTGTTTTTTTGTTGGAATTTAGCAATATGGTGACGATACAACCTTAATTGCGTTGAATATTCAGAGAATATTTGAGTTTAAAAATGACCAGGATGTGAAGACAAAGCATGTTAGAATGACCCAAAGCTTTTTCAATCTGCTCAGTCCAAAGAAATGTCTAAAACCATTTGCACGACTTTTTAAGAATTTGATACGCGTGCCAGTTAAAGATCTTCCACCGTTTCATGCTCGAAGATTCGGGAAATTTCATCTTATTGGACGAGGGAAACGTTCTTAAAAATTACCTTTGCATACATATTCATGTGCTGGTATTACTTTGGAAAAGAACATCCGGTTTATGACCAAGGAAATAGCCGGTAATGAATAAGTTTGTTATTTTGGAAACCTTCAAATTTGTTTCAGTCACTCTCAATGTTCATGAATGCGCGTTCGATTGTTCTACGTGGGCTTCGAAAACTTGTCACTGGTGTATCACTTTGTTGTCATTATTAGTAGCCTTTGAATAGACTTCTCACAATTAGGGCCTGGTCACATGCTATTCCATGATCTGTCAAATGGAAAATTTGCGCGCGGGAAAGAACCATATCGTACACTCAAATTTGTCATGGCTAAGTCATGCGTTAAGCGATTCAGCATTCTCTCTTTGTTATGATCTCTAGGATTAAATGTGCTGTGTAGTGCGGATAAATGAGTTCCACTGGAAAGTACATGGATTTATTGGTCATTGTGATTTTGTTTAGGAATTGAGAAGTAATGAGAATGGTCATTGGCAGGAGGGTTGAACGGAGAATCATGAGGCAAATGCTATTGAGATAATTTTTTGCAAATTCTTCTAGAAAACGTAAGTTGAATGGAATGTATCTACGAACGACCAAATTGGAATTTTTACTGTGGTTGGAAACGTAGAGAATGTCATACATAGTTTTGGCGCCTTCTCGGCAAGTTTAATTTTTCACCAACGACAATTTTGGAAATTTCATGCAAAATAGATAAATAATCTGGTAAAGTTCTATCACCTTTTCAGCAAAGTTCACTTGCGTTATTCAATCGAGTCTGAAAGTCTTGCCATGTTTCACAGGCTGTTGAATCAAAACTATGTGGCCGACATTCAAAACTAAAGTGTTAGTCTATCATTCAAAGACTAACTTGGATGGTATAGGTTTCAAATCTTTAAATCTACGAAACAAGGCGGGAGTAAATTTCAATGACCTATTTCTTTAAACTGAATGACTTGAAAGACACTTTAGCCACTTTTCTATGATTCTACCGTTGGACATTTAAACATCTTGAATATTTGTCGAAATTACACCCTATTTTGAATTTCAGCTCATTTTATGATGTGACGTCATCAACTTTATAAATCCCAAACCAGAAGAGTGAAAGAGTTTTGCTTGATACCATATTGTAGGCATCCATAAACTATGGTTTTCTTGAAAATTATTTGATCTTTCGTCAACAGGTTTAGAAATTACGATAGCTTTCAGTTTTTTTCGAAAATTTTCTTGAATTCTCAAAAAAGAAGAAAAACACTGTAATTCTGAAAATATTGAAGATTTCAGAAAAGTCCAACGGCAGATTTACTGCAAAATAGTTCAAGTTTCTTTGAAGTCGTTCAGTTCAAAGAAATAGGTTATTGAATTTTACACCCAGCTTTTCAAAGATTTGAAACCTATGCTACTTGGATGTCAAGAATTTTGTTTCGCAAAATCACTCATCACTTAGACCCAGAAACTTGAAGATACTGATAAGGAGTTTTACATGGGAACGCGGATCTGATGTTTGATTCTTTTCCGTGATTTCCTTGCCACTGAAATTCAAATTCAGAAATAGAATTAAAATTTCAATGGCAAGTTAACCATCAACCAGATTCGAATGTTGAATTCTTGTTCCCATGCAAATCCTTTAACAGCGTTTCTCGTAATTTCTGACTCAAAACAATGAGTGACTGTCCAACAAACTTTTTTTGACGGATAGAATAACATCTTGTGTTTGAATTTCAGGCACGTAATTTTTATTCAACAGAAAGCCAAACGTGTTAACTTCTTTCAACTCACCCGGATCGAGCAGATCATTTTGTTGTTGTGACTTTATTTTACATCGATTTATATTCAATACTGTTTTCTAGTCAGCTATATACATATGTACAGCAAACTAGTCAAAATCGATGAAAACTAATCAAAATCGATGAACTAATCAAAATCGATGCTGCCTGAACATGATTGGTAAGACAGATTTCTTCATCGCCCATTCATCAACTGTTTGATTTATTTTGAAGTTTGCAGAGGGACATTTTCTAACGTTAGATGTCACATGGGACAGCTATCTTCGTGTCTCTTTATTCCCCTTTAGTATCTTTTTCATCTATTCAAATTTTCATTCTTTGACAATGAACCTATCTCGCCTTTACCTGATTGCTATTTTTCATTACGCTTCTAGTGAACATTATCGCCTACAAGCCTGTATCCAATACAAATACCTAAACCTCACAGCTACCGCCGAGATTTCTATCTGAAAATCCTGGGTCATACGATAAGCAAGAAAATTACACACAAGCCTGAAATGTGCTTTTGTGAAGGAAGTAGGGATCTTTTTACGAAGCAATTTTTGCAACACAATTAAGGATCGTTTCTATTAATTAAGACATCCCAGAGTATGTCTGACTTGTGTTAACTTAGGGGTTTCGTATTTTCTCGTTACAACTGGTGCTTTATATGAATGCATTTCATGCGAACAAAATCATGTTTGGAGCAATCGTTTAGAATCATTTAACAGGGTACTAAGACACAGACAAAGATGGAATCCAGCCTAACGGCACAGCCTTCGCAATAGAAAGAGAACCAAAAAAGATGACGGCAATCTGAAGTCATAAATCAGGCCCCGATAAACATCAAGGATATCTCACACTCTCATACTTTGTTCTTTGTCAATCGGCTGAGCTTACTAACAAGCCCAAGGGCTTTGAATCGAATTTTTCTTTGATGGTGGAAAACCATCGGGGTGTCATTACAGTCCTTCTGTTCGTAGAAAAACCAAAGTTTGATTACATGGTCGACCTTTGCATTTCATTTCTAGCGCTATGCACTATTAGAAGATGGGCTGTTATTCGTTCTCTGCCTTGGACTCTATAACTGGAAACTGTCGTCTTCAACAAGACGAAAGTCATCGCACAACATAGCAGTCACTCTACCTTTGTAGCCTGTAATTTGCTGACACACTGGCCAAATGTACTACTCCCTTTTGCTGCCCACACATATTCGTGATTGTTTTTACTTCGAGGTACATTTTTGGTCAGACAAGTCTTTGGAAATCATTTAAACGAATCTCTCTCCTTTATCACGGAAAACATAATGTTGTTCAATGGCGGTCGATTAGTGGTTTATGTAACTATATCAACAATCTGAAACCGCGTCAAGAATCAAAATCACTCTTTGTTCGTGACATAACATTCACATGAAGTTAAAAATAAACTAAAACTTGTTTGCGAGCCATGATTTCATAAACGAGGGGTAACATTTTGTGCTTAGCCACGACCCCCACGACTTTATTCCAAATGTGAAATGGTTTTGAAACAGTTGACTTTTCATTGAAACATCGTTGCTGGCATATATACAATGGTGCATTACCGACTTGATTTCTTGTAAATCTCGCTTGGGGTATCCGGATACGCTTCACCTTTATTACGAATTAGTACATCTTCATCACCCTACAAGGACATAGAATTCAAAGTATCACTAAAAGTTCACTTGATTGTTTTGTGTACTTGGTTTTATTTTGGTTTCTTTTGGCGCAGAATTTGTTATCCCACTCCTGTCACCAATAAATCTCATGATGTCGAACTAATACTGCACAGTTAATCCTGTCTGCCTCGTGAATTTATTTCAAATATCGTGTCTGAGCAAATCTGAAATTGCTGCCAGATATTCTCATACGCTGCACGATGTTGCTTGCTTGCTCTGTGTGGCAAGAACTGCCCCTGGAGACCTTCATTATCTGCTTTGCTGCTAAAGCAATTTACCCTGCATAGTTTCGCCAATGAATCTTAATGGAATCCTTAATTTGTATCATATTTAAACCTCGAACCTGTACTTACCCTTCAAATTTCAGTTACCCCTGACTCTACACTGGCTGATATCCTCTTTGATATTTATCACACTCTTGTTTGTCTAACTGTTTCGTGTCTCTCGTTTTTGGCTTTCATCTCAAATTTTTGTGTTTGTAATCATTGACCTTCAGTTTTTGCTTCTTTTCTTCGAGCCAGTTTGCAGATTGCTATAAATTCTTTGGAGTTTTGAGTTGATGTTTTCTGTGTTGGTTGAAAGCTACTGGGCCTTTCTAAATATTCTCCTGTCTGTTAGGCCACCAATATTTGTGTTACATTCGATTCATGACATTCGCTTTCTTGGCGAAAAAAGATCAATTGATAATTTATTTTCTCCAGTGTAAGTGATCTCATGTCTGGTTCTTAATGTTGTAGATTTAGCTCTTTTCAGGACAGCTTGGTTTTGAACCATACTGCAAAGAGCACTGATAATTACCAGAATGATTTCTTTTCACATGTCAAGCTTTTAATTTCTTCGTAAATGTCAGAAAGAAATTCACGATATTATTGGAGGCTTGAAGAATGGTGAAGAATATCAAATTATAGCTCTTAGGTAAGATTTACAGTGGCTTTTGAAGACCATAGCTCAAATTCAGGTTTTTTCAGCCTATCCTTTAATTGCTATAAACTACCGAAAATAATCATTTTGTCATCTGTAAATGTGTTTGGATGATTGACAAAACATGTCTAACACAATTTCATGTCAGGCTTGATAACTGTTCTTTCGTTAGTCTTCGAACGGGAGCACTTTCTTTTGGGACACCCGGTACCAGAAACGTTCTTCTGTCATTCTTAATGATAGAAAATGTCTGATTGACCGCATAGAGGTTAGGAGCAGAGATCGAAGAAAAGTGCTAAATTCACGAGCTGCCAAAAGGATGTCTTTGAAAATAAAGGATTGGAATGGCCCAGGATATACTTGCTATATTGTGATTGGACATAGATTCGTGAGGTCTTTAATGATTGCCTGGGTAATTTGGCCTGTACATGCAGATGGACGAAAATTGATAAATTCCCTAGCTCCTAGAAGCTTATCTTTAAACGAAGAGGACTGTTTTAGCTAATCGTATCATAGTGTAATTTGACATAGCGTCTTTTAGTGGTGACGTCGCTAATTTGGCCTGTACATGCTGTTGGAAGAAAAATGATAAATTCTCTAGCTGCTAGAAGGTTATTTTTACAAAAAGAGGACTGTTTTAGCCAATGGTGCTATTGTATAATTTGACAGAGTGACTTGAGGTCTTTTAGTGATGACTTCGCTAAGTTAGCATGTACATGCTGTTGGGTGCTATTGATACAACGTTCCGGTTCATTTGATAAAAATTGCTAATTGAGTCTTCTTCTAAAGATCTTTTCATCAAAGCCTGTCTGATCACATATTATACTTGAGCAAAATCTACACTGCAAAATAATAATCCTTTTGGTTGCAGTTTCATTAATTTTTCACCACTAGATCTCCAGAGCTTTAAATAAATGACGATTTTTCTGTTTACTATACCTTCAAGGGTAGCCTCAAAGAAATCCACCTTAATTACAACACTGTGCTTCAGCACAACCTAACATATGTCAGACGGGCCGAAACGGAAGTTTACGAGATTTTCGCGCATTTTTATCACACTTTCCAGCCTGATGTCATTAAGGCGAAGTTTTTTAGATCGCTCGCATCTTTGAAGGCGAATCTGTCTTGTCGCATAAGCCAAGAAGATTAATAATTCTCAGAGATCTATACATTATTGATATAGACAGAAGCGTATACGCACAAAATGAGCTCTTAAGATTTGCTTTTGCTTCTCTAGGTCATCGCAAACACGTTTTAGGGGATTTTAGCACACCTGCTCTCGCAGTAGCTTTCAATGTTGACCCTCCTCCATTCCAACGTCTCATTATTACTGTTTGAATTTAGCCAACGAATGTTTTTAAAAACAAACGCATACTTTGGTGAAAGTTCCCTATTTTTGCGAGCAATTTTTCACAGTTTCCTGATAGTTAGGGGCAAGGGGCTTCGAGCTGTTATTCGCATCTTTTGACGGGGCTGAGCTCTTGAGGCTGGTGAGAAAGATTCATCTTTGAGCAGGCACTACGTAAAAGATCGAAGTTCCTTTTTGGATTAACTTCAAAATTTCTAGATCAGCCATCATGAATTTCCGCACAGAACAAAAATTCAATTGATGACAACCACGCTTCTACGGGTAACAAACAATTTCGGAACATTCTACGGACAGTGGAAACACTGGTGAATGGAGAAATTCTAATTTCAGACACTGCAGGAGTTTTACTAGTTATCCAATGCATGCCAGTTTTCTACGTGTTGAACACCCAGTCGAGCGGTTGGTCAGTTAGAATTGATGTTGGAAGATTGGGCATCCATTTTAATATAGCCATTTTCTGAGATATGATTAATCAATTTGATCAATCACGTAAAGTGCTCGTCGTCTGTTATTACAAGCAAATGCACTAAATATTTGTTTTCGAATTATCGACCGTCCTTTCATACGAAGGCTTTGTAACTGCCTTACTTCAATAAACCCCATTCGGAATAGCCTTTTTGAAACTTTTGGGAGACTAGGGGGCACAAAGTACCCCCTCTTATTTTCATAACCAGAAACGCTAATGACTTTGAAACTTGACACAAGTAACAAACATAGTAAGGCAAAAGGCAAACAAGGTGGGGCCATTTTTTGTTTATGTCACGTAAATAACTGCTGACGTCAGCAAATATAGCTAAGTTAGATTAAAACCACATGGACTTTGTCGCATGGTATCTTGAAATTGATAAAAAGTGTTGATGTAAGATTTGAAACATGGGAAGATCCTTGTAATTCTTACCTTGAAAGTTTTGCTTTGTGATGCTAAGACTTTGCTGATGTCAGCATTAATTGGTTAAAATATAGCAACAAAAATAGTTAACATCTATAAGAAGACCAGCTGAACCATATGATATTGCTCATTTTTCGATAAGTGGAGCCTAACATGGTAATCATCATTACGCATGCCCAGCGACCAATTGTTGATGAGATCATCAAATATTAATAAAGCAAAATTCAAGACAGGTTCAACAATATTTTGTTTCATCTTGTGCACTGCACAGAAAATGATTTTCTATGGGCGGTTTTGTTACAGCAGTGTAATAATTACACAGTAATAGGGTTTTTTGTAGTTGCAAAATTTCTTGAAGATCAATGCATGTGGTCTTTCGCAACAACCCCCCCCCCCCAATATTCCAGTTTTGTTGATTTCTATGTTTATGCTCCTCCAACACCATAAAAATATATTGCCAACCATGCGCAGCACCAAAGTCGACTTTCATATGATCTGAAAGTGATTTTTGGCCTAAATTGTTTTGTCTTACTTTTGTTTTTGTCCACATAAGATCAGAGCTGAAAATGGGTCTTTAACAACCTACCAATTGTTTTTAAAAATTTGTTATGACAGGGACAGTGTTCCTACAAGACAACCAAAGAAAAATTGTGCAGTAAAGATCAATTTTATAAGGTGGCAGCAGACACAAGATTAATGCTGTTTTGTCACTAAGCAACTAACTTACCTTCACTGCAGTTGTTTTGAAAATTGTTTGCTAAAATTATCGAAAATAGGAATTTGCTGAAGCGGGAAATTTTTTAAGCAATTGAGAGTCGTACTAGGATGGATAAAAATTCATAACTAATTGCAAAACTTCAAGAAAATGAGCACTAAGATGAATGGGCGAACAGTTTTGCTTTTGGTACTAAAGATACTATGATTTTCGTGGCCAAAAGCTGAGACACAAAAGACCATAACTATGTCATAAATTTAAACGTCAGTGAAAATCAGTTTCTTCCCTCAGAAATGTTTCATGGATTTGGAATTTACTATCGGTCAGTGAATATTCATTTCGCACATGCATTCGAAATTTCGTCTCAAAGTTCCGTGTAGGTGGGCCATTTACGGGCCACAGTGCAGTTGAACTTCTGCTATCAGATAAAAGCATTAAATTGTTATCCACGACCGTTGTGGTGGTGCAGTTGTTTGGGTCAAACGATGAGAGCTGTCTTATGCAAAAATGCCAGTCAAATCGCAAAGTTATTTCTGTTACTCTCATTATTCAAAAACTTTAATTGTATCCGAGACAGATTTTGCATCCTTTGTAGGAAGGAGCATAAACATTGAGATCAAGGTTTACGATAGCCCCACTGATCCAGTTAATTTCATCATATGTATTGCGGTATTTTTCGTGTAGCAGATCTAACAAAATTAGAATTTATCGTGTCATTGCACGCTATCATATTGCACGCTATTCGTGCATTAAACAGCATTAATGCAAGTTTTATAATTGTATGCATGGATGCAGTAAAATGCTTATTCTGGGTGCGTTTAGATCATTCAGAAATTATTGTTAACCGTATTTCATAACATTTTGAGCGGTGCTGCTAGATTCAGTTTTTATTAGGTACGTATTAGTTGATTGTGTATACTTTTTTGTTCCAATTTAGATGTTTTTTGAGAATATATTTAGGGCCTAGGGTTTGTATTGAGAAGTAATAAAAAATCGTGTGTTATCGTCCAGAGACAGAGAGATTTTTACTATGCGTATGTGAACACCTTAGCACGGCAATATTTTAAATATAATTAATGTACAGTAAGAATATAAGTGAGCGTGCAGACTGTAGTAGAAACTGTTAAGAGAATATTTTTTATTTTAAAACACACATTATGTATAATGAATTCAGATAATAATGATGGCAGATTTTTTATTTTTCTTGTTCGCGTATCAGAGCAATTATAATGTTTGTCTAACGCAACTGGGTGCTTAATTATAGTAAGAGTTTCAGGCCACGTTTACACTGTACCGAAACAACTTTGGATCTGTACCAAAAGTTTAAAGGATTAGACTCCCGTTTACCCTGCTCCTGCTAAACTGGAACTCTGTGATAAAGGCTGTGCCGTTAAGGTGTAAACGTGGTCTCAGAGTCCTTCTCTTGTCGTACAGCTATAGGGCTGTACACAGCTGGTAAGGGGACCAAATCATGCAACAGGGACAGGTGCGAGCAGTTGCTTCCTAAAGATCTGCAGCAAATAGTTGATTAGTTACTAGTTTTGGATTAACTTCTCCCCCCCCCCCATTGCCCAACCCCTGATATATCCAGCTGTGTCCGGCCTTGTACCATTTGACATCATCATTATTGGTATCATCATTATAATCATTGCGATCGTCGTCATAGTAACTATTGTTAATGTAATCTGCAGATTGTTTGAAATAGATACGTTAGCTTTTTGTACCACAAGGGGAGAGCATTTTGCGATGTGAGCCACTTTGAGTGTCCCCTCCCTGACGTCATGATCCTTGCTTATGAACTGCAACTGACGGGAAGGTGTTCTTGCCCTCCTTGCCCTCCTTGCCCTCCTTGCCCTCCAGATCAAGTGGAAAATTTTCATCAAGTTGTTCATCAGTACCGTTTTTGCTTTCACTCATACCAGTTTGTGCCAGACGGAAATTTGGCACTGTTTGGAAAAGAGGATAACCTCAGAAGAGAACTTGCTGCCAAAGATGCCTATCTTCATAACTCCTTCCGGTCCTGAATGAATGCCAGCATGAGAAAAGCATCCCTCCCACAGAATATGCAAATCTTAGAATGTACAATCTCAGTGACGGCGAAAGGTCCGTCTCCTCCTACCTTGAACGACTAGTGAGCATTGCACAGTAGCCACTGATTCCATTGAATTTCATTTCCCATTCTCTCCCAGATTTCACATCTGAGATCCTGTCTTGTTTTCGGCAATCAGAAACATCTTAAAGAGACCATGGTAGCAAAGAATCAAGATAAAAACAGAACCGTAGGAAAATGCTGATTTTGGGGGAATTTTTTTAAAACAATGGAGAACGATACATCTAATTAATTCTTGTGACGTAGCACCATTGTTTTCAAAAATTATTGGGGGCTTCAGCCCCCTGTCTCACGCTTCCTACTGATCTGGATAAAAGGAGCGTCGGCTGCCAGCAAAAGATTTGAAAATATCAGCCTTCTAACTTGGCGCTGAATGATATTTTTTTACGATACAGTTTTGAAAAAATACACATATGGCATCTAATCTGAGTTTCTATTTTGCAGATTAAGCAGTTTTGCGTTATTGTGTATGCGCCCATATTTAACTGTATTCCATGTCCAAAAAAGGAATCCCAACCCAGTCTAAACCGCGAAAGCTGACCTTAATCTTAGCAAATCGTGCCTGAGAGAGGATTCTCGTGCTTTCATGTAAGATATTTTCTACTGAGCTTTCTGCTCAAGCATGAATAATCTTGTAATTGGGATTAGGTACACGCAATCCACTTTCCTTAGTCTTGCTCTATTCATAGCTGGACCAAAATCCTGCTCATAGAATTCCTAGTTGTGTGATTTGCTATTTCAATGCTCAGGAGACAAAATGGGTCGCCTTGGTCGTTAGGCCATTGTTGTAAGGGAGCAAATCGTTGTCTGGAGGGCAAGTCTCGAGAGAGCCTAGCAAGTAAACCGTAAAGAAATTCATGTTTTTGTCGCGTAGATATCAATCGATGGAAATAGCATGTTTTGGCAAGGGTTCATAGGTAGCTGGCATTTTTCCATTCTCTCGTTTTCGACATGTTGGCCCGAGGGACATTTTGGCCACCTCATGCTCTCCTTCCGTCCGAACACATAGTGACCAAGAAAAGATTGTTGCCCGTTTGTGTGGCCGCTGTGGAGGAGCTGTAGCTTTAATTGTCTCCAATTTTACACAGCTGCGTAGGTCAAGCTTCATCTTGGAGTCTGGGAACTTGCTTGAGTGAATCTGATCAGTCATTGCTATCCTTGAAGCAACCACGTGTTTCGCCGTGCCTCAAGAAAGAAATCAACAACAGGTGCTCAGACTGACTCGAACAAGATCGCAAAATCCTGGTCGAATCCTACCTTATGCAACTGTGTAAACATAGGGACCATTGAACTTATGACTTCTCAACAGCAGCCACACCAACGGGGCACATTTTTTTTGGGACACCCTACAGAGTGCGACTTCTGTTCAACTAAGGTATGCAGTTAGCAGTAGCATCGAGCCAGTAAGGATAACTTCATGCTGATCTGACAACCTGATCTGTAATTTAGGTACCAAAAACGTCAGCTGGTAAGCTCTGTTACCAATGAGGTTGATGGTTAGGTGGTTCAGAGGTTAAACGGTTGAGCCTCCCTGTAAGTGTGACCATAGTTCTATTGATGATCTTCTAAGTTCTATTTATCTGTCTATGCATAAATAAAGGAGAGTTTTTTAGTCTTCATAGAATGTACCTCTGACGTAATAAATTTCTCAAAACTTATCGAATTTCTTATAGATAATCGAGCGTTATTCTTGTAGCAACAAGCAGGAGGCAATTTGTAACTTACAGCAGTCAAAATGTGTGCATTTCATTTAATTTTTTGTTTAGGATGAGGGGGCTTTCAAACAAAAGTTTTATTTAGGCCTATTTTGCAGGAAAAATCCTAGATATGAGTCACACAGAGACCTTATCTGTGGCAGATAGAGTTGTAGATAGGACCACATTCCATCGTTTAAGTACTTCGTTTACTCTTTTCGAGGGAGCAAAATTATTGTTTTTATGGTAAAAGCAACTGTGACAGTTTGCTGTTATTAGAAGTGAACCAATATGCAAGAGATCGGATAACGACCTCTCTTCGCAATATGTTGAAGTTCCCGACATTATCAGTCTCACTCAAAAATATTTCCAAGTGTCTTTGCTGGAAAACTTCAAATTGAGAATTCTTCATTGATCCAATTTTCGCAGATTCCTTTCGCTTTCTCATCTATAAATCTCGCCTCGCCCTCCAAACGCCAAAAAATGTGATAGGCTGAGATCCTCACGAGCGTTGTTGGCATGCTGTTTGAATCGCCGTTGTGTTGTTGCTACAGTTTATTAAAAATTGCAGTATGAAAATTCACAAACATCTACTAGTGTAGTCCGTATTTAAAAGTTCATGTAAAAGGGTTGTAGATAATGCTATTCTATTGTTTATAATGAAGCTCATTTTGATAAATTTCCTTTCTTTTTGCTTACAATACTGCTGCATCCGCAAAAAATTGAGCAGCCTGCATTGTGTTCGATGCACAGGGAGTCCAAAAACATGTACGCTGTTTCAATGGCTATTGTAGAGGATTCAAATTTACCATTTTTCAAATTCTAGAATAGACGAGATTTCAACTTGGAGCTTGCCATAGAGTTCTGAGCAAATCTAACTAGTGGGTGCTGATTTATTGAGAAGGAAATAAAAAATCAGTGGTTGTTTCGAAACCAGAGGATCTTATCTCCTAATAACTTGAATAGACGATTACGCTAAAGATGGCGGCAAGGAATTTTTTACCGAGATGCATCGCGTCCTTTAATCGAATTCCTATAGAATCGTTAAGGATTCGTAATTAAAAGCCAATGCATCTTGGTAAAAAGTACCTCGCCGCCAGCTTTAGCGTAATCGTCTATTGTAGCGTCAAATGGACATAAACTTTGCAGTTACGTCGAAAGAACATTTGGAAGTAATCAGCGATCACAGAACTCAAGAATATTGTCCAGGCAGCCTGCTGAACGGAATATTGTTGATGACTTTGTCATTTTTAAGAAGCAAAATAACTGATGGATGCATGTCATGTCCTGCAGCAGTTGTGCTCCACATCACCATTTCTTGTAACCCTTGATATGTCCAATATTCTTTGTTATCAAAAACCCTAGTCATTACCAAATCCTTTTCACTTACAAAGATCAGAAATCGAGTTAGTTATGTTTTTCGAGTCTTGGGATGACGGGGACGTGCCGCCCAGCATTGTAGTGAAAGGCCCATAGCTAAGAATTTTTGGTCAATTTCCATACCCATTTCTATGAATTTTTGAGAGACAAAGCCTGTTAAAAATCCCAGAAGTCAAGCTTCATTACACTTTAAATGCTCAGTATGAAAGTAAAGTTGCAACCGCTTACGTTTCATAGCTAAAACGATAAAAATCCAACGTTGCAAATACTAAACTCGGCAACCTGTTTCGTTGTCGTCGCAAGTCAAAAAGCAGCCATTTCTAGCGGAAAATTCAAATTCTGGGGCCCGTGTTTTGGGGACCATCCGAGGTTCTAAGCCCATCCTTACGGGCGGCATGTACCTGTTGCTCCATATGTTGAAGTTACCCCCCCCCCCGGGTTTGAACCTGTTTCTTTTATTTTAACATAATGGAGAATAATGAATCCTCTTGATTGAGGCAACCAATGATTTTGAATTTCTTGTTCCATGAATCAGCAACTTATCAGAATAAGTCAGAAAATTGGATTTATGGCTGCTCTGCAGCAGCCATTCAAACAACGACACATGTTTTGGGACACTCTGTAGTTTGCGTGCATTATCTTCCCGGGGCCAGAGAAAGCCCTTCCTCGAAAGGTGAATCGAGGAAATGTGTTGCAACGGAGAGGGGCACACCACTCCTAAAAACTCGAATGTTTTTTGTAAAAAGTCCTTAAAATTCTTCAAAAATTCCAAAATCTCGATTATATTTTCATATTTCATTTTCATATTTCATATCATTTAAGGAGGGTGGCCCTTCGGCAGAAGCCGTAAAGATTTCAATTCTTAATTCTTAATTCTCAATATTAATCGTGAAGATTTCAAAAGTCTTAACATGTCAAAGATGCTAAAAAAATCCTTAAGACATTCAAAAATTAAAAAATCCCATGAAATCACTAACAAATGATAAAAATTCCCAAAACGAAATGTTGAAAGTCATTTCAAATCTCAAAAATCACTGAAAGTTTCAGAAATATTGAGAATCTAAAGTCCTCAAGAAGTCTGATATAGATCTTGAAAAATCTTTGAGAGAATCTTAGAAGAATCTCAGAGTCTTTGAAAATCTGACATGTCTTTAAAATTTGTTATCTTTGGAGTGATTTACTTTCCCCTCGTAATAGACGTTATAGCAACGTTATTCAACGAAACAGTCGTCTATTCTACAAAAAGTATGAGATTTAGTTCGCTCCAAACGTTTTCTTAGAATAGCTAAAAAATAGTCTATCGACTAGAATCAGTAATTTAGACGGTGTTTGGTTAGACTCAGCCATATTCCTCTCTTCCCCTGTGTTTAAAAAGGAATGGAAGCATATAAAAGTGGCTCGGGCCAATCAGACTTCAGGATTCCCTGTCGACGTAGATGAATTACCCAAATTCGATGCTGCACGTGCCATGGCCTTAGCGTCAAAGGCAGGCTTCTGCTCAAGAAGCTTCAACTTTTAAAGCTATTACTCTCGGAAGACCAAAAAAGCGAATAAAAAGTACAGGGAGTGGTTTATGGTTCGTCAGCTATGTCAAGCAAGAAAAGAATTTGGATGATTCAATCTGCTGGTCAATTACACGAGACTCTTTGACCAAGAGCTTTTAAAAATATTTGCAGAACTGTTTTTCGCCGTGGCTTTCCCCTCTCGTAGAATACTGATGCCGTGTGTCACAGCTTTCGAGCAATTTGATTGGTTGGCGCCTTCGGACGTTGCGGAAAAGCTGAAGTCAGTCCAACAGATCATGAAATCCTGTTAGTAAAACTTAGAGTGTATGGAGTGACTGGCCTGGAACGTGACTGGTTTACATCGTAATTGGATAATCGTAAACAATTTTGCAGGATAAATGGCTCTGCTTCTGATATGAAGGGAATAAATTGTGGACTTCCTCAAGGCTCTTGTCTCGGTCCACTGTTGTTCCTGATCTACATCAATGACCTGCCCTTTGCCTTGCAAAAGTCTCATGTCAGCATGTATGCTGGTGATACGACTATTTCACTCTCATCAAAAGGCATTGCTGACCTGCAAAATGACTTAAATTTAGATCTTCTGAAGCTATAGGATTGGCTGTATGCAAACAAACTTTCTTTGAACGTTGTCAAAACGCAGTCGCTTATCATAGGTTCTGGTCCATTCATCCGTAAGATAGATAGCTAGTTTGATGCTCAACCATCTTTTTCAACAGGTGATCAGGAAATTGAGATGATTGCCAATACAAAATACTTAGATGTTCAAGTAGATAGTCAACTAAACTGGGACAAACATGTCGATACTATCAAGACCAAGGCTAATCGAGCCCTTGGACTAATTAAGTATTCTAAGAAGTACCTTCCATCTGATGTACTCAACAAAATGTACAGAGGGATTGTGGAGCCCCAGTTGAGTTACTGTTGCTCTGTTTGGGGCTGCTGTAGTGAATCAAAAATTAACGTCCTGCAAAAAATTCAAAACAGAGCTGCAAGAATTGTTACAAATAGCCCATACGATGCTTCTGCTACTCCACCAATTCAGAATCTTGGTTGGCCGACTATCAGTAATCTTATAAGAAAAGAGACCACCACGCTAACATAAAAGTCTTTGAATTCGCTTGCCTCAGCCTACATTAGAAAACTATTCACAAAATATTCAGATGACAGCGAAAGGTCGTTGCATTCAACAGAAACTGATCTTAGGTTACCGTTGCTAAAAACTGCCAATGGCCAAAAGGCCTTTTCATATCGCAGTGCAAAACTTTGGAACAGTTTACCAAGAGAAGCAAAATTGGCACCTTCTCTCGAATATAGAGGGTGGTCTATTTCATGTCTGTTATATCTTATTGTGAATTAGGTATTATAGTGTATTATATTGTAAATTAGGTTAATTTGATTAGGTTAAATTAGGTCAAAACAAGACAATTTGAAAAACATGTATATGAAACTTATTACCTGTATAAATATTTTAAAATAAAATGAAAATGAATGAAAAATGAACTTTCAAGTACGTGCGTAGCGAAGCGACTAAAAACTATGTAGAGTTAAAACGTTTTTCGATGCCATTTCGGCTCTATTTGCTTAATGGTAAAAGTTAAGGTCTCTTTCGAAAGAGGAAAAGAAGCGTAATATCCTTAAGCAGCATTTTTGAAATTTAAAATTACAGAAGGGGGTTGAAATCAAGCCTCAAAAAAGGCAGCTCTTAGCCTTCGCATCCGTCGAGGTTGAAAAATATATGGCTGAAAAGCTCTATCTTAGCTGTATCCAAATATGTGCTTCATTTATTTCTTAACTAAGTACATTTTCATCCATATGCGAAGAAATGGCCAAGGGTTAGCAGATTTTGGAAAAGTTGGTTTCCCCAAAATCGGGGGAAGCAACAAGTCGCCACTGCAACGGACTTTATCACAGTAAAACTGTATCGAGCATGGAAGGTTATCTGGGATTTAACCGAAAGTCATTTTCTCGTGATTATTGATGCTTTCTTTGAAAAAATATTCCATTTGAATTTTGAGTTCTTCGGTGAAGCATCTTAGATAACAACTATTTCTTGCAAAAGCACATGAAATGCATCGATTGTAATCTCTCAAGCGGCTAGATTCGCAAATGAGAAACACTGCGCTTCTGCAGAGGTTCTTTCAAAATTGTAAGCGTACCAAATTTACTTGTTTAGAATCTATTCTTTGAAAGAAATCAACAACATCTAGGAAGAAAAAGTGAATTTCGACTTAACTCTCTTAAGACAATCTTTCATGCTCAGTACAGTCTTAAAGTGATTAAAGTCCCTGTTATTTGTTGTTGTAGCGACTTGGTGCTTCTCCCGTTATTGGGAAAACCAGATTTTCCAAAATCTGCTAACCCTTGGCCGTTTCTTCGTTTGTAGACAGAAACCTATTGGGTTGACAAATAAACGGAGCACAGATTTGGATACAGCTAAGATAGAGCTTTCCAGGCATATATTTCTCAACCTCGACGGATGCGTGGGCCAAGAGTTGCCTTTCTTGAGGCTTAATTTCAACCCCCTTCTGTAAGTTTAAATTTCGAAAATGCTGCTTAAGGATATTACGCTTCTTTTCCTTTTTCGAAAGAGACCTTAACTTTTACTATTAAGCAAATAGAGCCGAAATGGCATCGAAAAACGTTTTAACTCTACATAGTTTTTGGTCGTACTTTAGACGCAACTATTGTTAGAAATAAACAATGCAAATACAACAGCCGCTCTGCTTCGCGCGGAAAAATCCGCCTAGTGGAAAACCGGCCTCATTTGTATGGTTATTTTGATCTAAGGCTTATATATTCTTGGAATCCTTTTGATGAATTTCGAACGGTTTTTCAAAACTTTACTTCCAATAAATTTTGTTATTGGTGATCTCGACAGAAATGGCGAAGTAAACTTTAACGAAGACAAAAAGGGTTTGAGCCACTGCTTTTTGTCCATACTTGGTTGGCGTGAGAAAATTCAGTTTGCATTGTTTTACAATGCACCCTGCTAACAAACCACAAACAAATGAAATCTGTTGGGCACCCTACATGCATGCAATGAAGCCCTATTTATAAAGGTGGCCAAATTTCATTATACATTGGAATAATTTTCTAATGTTGCTTAACTCGGCAGCTCGTAGCTGCAGCTCCAGATATGGCATATTTTCCCTGCATGTGCTAAGGATTTGACTTTAAAGGGGCAGGGTCACGTAATGTAAACAAACTTCTTTTGAAACGACGATTTTGCAGTAATTTTGATAGTCCATATCACAGTGGTTCTCCACTATTTTACTCAGAATGAATGTGTTATTTCGAAGATGGACACTTGTACTTCGTAGAGAAACAAACGAAACACTCATATGTTGTACGATTGCAGAGATATTGGTGGATTTTTAGGAGTAACTTTAGTGTAGATTAACCCCATCCACAAAAGTCTGTGCAGAACACAATTGCCACGTGAGGGCAACAACATAGATTGTAGAGATAACAGGTTTGTTTACGGTTACGTGACTCTGTCTCTTTAACTCCCACCTTGGGCAAATAGACAAGAAATCGATTTTGAAGTTTAGCTTAATTCCTTAACTTTTTTACTTAACTGGTTCCCGAATAACGCTGCCTGGACAGAATTGTCAAGGTAATATTTCTCTGCTCAGAAAGTTCTGAAAACTTTCATCTTATCCTATTTCAATCCTCCGGTCATGTACTTTAAAGTAGTATCAAGGTTGATTGGAAATATAGATATTTTGGTATTTTCAAAATTTTCATCCATACTCATAATCAGCACACTTGAAATAGATTTTGCACAAATTTGGAGATGATTCCATGCAATTTCAATATATGGTCATTTGTGCCACTTCTTGTGCCATTTGGATCACTTTAGTGACAATATTTTTAAAACCTTCGTTCATTTTCATAATCAAGACACTCGAAATAGGCTTTGTACAAATTTTGAGATAATTCTGTGCAATTTCAATTTTAGGTCATTTGTGCCACTTTTGGAGCCATTTGGACCACCTCAGTGACGATATGTCTAAAATCTTCGTTCATTTTCATAATCAGGACACTCGAAATAGAGGGGTATCGCCCTGATTGAGGGTAAACGCGTTTTGACCGATTTTAACTGTTTAGCGTTTGTTGCTGAATAACAGGAGTTTGGGTCTAATTGAAACGAAAAAGCGGGCGAAAATATTTTGGTGACGCCATTTGATAAATTTTTCTTGTTTGTGCTTCTTAAAATTCCGTCCACAAGCAGAGGGAAAAGTGCACAACGAAGCTCACCTGAGACGTAACTGTAAGTATCCGCCATTTTTCCTTTCACGTGTCGATGCACAATTTTCTTTTTGCTTGGTTTCTTGATGTTGTTAAAACTTTTACAACAACAAATGGCCTCTCGCTAAGCTCCGCTTGTCCAGAATAAGTACTTCATGCAACTTCAGAGATTTGACATCCGCTTCCGCCACAACGGGCTTCTTTTTGAACGCCGTCTGATTGGCCTAAAGTCGCCCTGAATAAGGGTACTGTGGTATCTTTCGGTTTCTGGTTCTTGAACGAAATCTGCGCTGCCAACGCATGACAGGCGAGTACTATTTTGCTGTAAAAGGACACATTACGGTGCAAAAACAGGTTTGTCCTATCATTGGACTGTAGAAAATATTTTTTTATCATAAATTGATTTAAGCATCGTTCAGTTCACCGAAGGAGGAAAACTTAATGTCAGCTTGCTTGAAAAGTCTTTGAACGAAAGCGGCAACAAAGGTCAGCGTTTAGGATAATGAAACACAGCAAACACAATCAGAAAACATTTCATAACAACAAAAAACTCTTTAATTGTTGATATGCTGCTAATTTTCGCATCAAGTTATCTTAGATTTACCTGAAACCATGTAAAGTTCGGATACTTTCAATCAGGGCGACGTTGGAAATTTAGGCCCTCTCGAGCACTATGTTCTCGAGTAGCTCGCTCTTAAAGACAACATGACCAAAGACAAATATATTTTGTATCAATAACAGTGAAGAGTTTACGAAGGTGTTCATGTTAAGTTTCGTTCTGAAAATTTTTTCTTTCAGCAGCAATGTTCGACCAATTTAGAATACCCTCAATAAGGGCGATACCCCTCTAGGCTTTGTACAAAATTTGAGATAATTCTGCGCAGTTTCAATTTCAGGCCATTTGTGCCACTCTTTGTGCCATTTTGGACCACTTCAGTGACAGTATTTTCACCGGGTTCTCTGACGTACTTTAGGAATTCTTTGAAGAACCTTTATGCCGTTAGTGGTTTTTGAAGAACCTTTTATATATACATATATATATATATATATTCTCATAAGCTCATTCACTATATGATATTTATATATATATAAATATTCAACAGCTAGCGAGCAACCAGGATTTCTCCTTTTTCGGTGCAAACGGAAACATTATTTTAAAATTCTCAGGAAAATCGAGAAAATTAAAATGCGCCACAGCCGGGAATCGAATATATATATATATATATACAAACCATACTAAACTACAAAGTGATATATATCCATTAAATATGCCATTCACAGCGGGAAAAGACACAGGGTCATCTAGCTCCCACTGTCAATGGCATTTACATTTCATTAATAATTTACAAGTTCAAAAGAAGATCAAAAAAAAATAAATAGATAAATAAATAAAATTGGGAAAGGGGGTGTCGCTGCATCGGTGTTATCATGCGCATAAAGAAACGTACAGTCCACCCACCAGAGGACCTTTTAATAGCAAAGTTGAGTGCCTATGGACTTAATATGGATGCCCTTAAGCTCATAAGAAGCTATCTATCAAATAGACAACAGAGAGTAAAGATAAACAGCTCTTTTAGTGATTGGAAAGAAATAAAGATTGGAGTACCCCAAGGGTCGGTCCTAGGGCCTTTATTGTTTAATGTCTTTGTAAATGACATATTCTGGTTTTCACATCGCACAAAGATATGTAACTATGCTGATGATACCACAATCTTTGCATGCCATCCGGATCTTAATACTATTGTCACACAATTAGAAGAGGACAGCTCTGTGCTAGTAAAATGGTTTTCTGACAACTTTTTAAAATTAAATGATGACAAATGCCACCTGATGATATTTGGCGATGAAAGTACTGAAACAACAATCTCAATTGGAAATTCAAGGATTAATGAAAGTGATTACGAGAAATTATTAGGTGTGACTTTTGATAAGAAATTAAGTTTCAAAAAACATGTTGAAGATTTGTTTAAAAAGGCCAACCAAAAGCTTCACGCGCTTGCTCGCTTGTCAAGTTACATTGATCCCATCAAATCAGAAATTTTAATGAATTCTTTCATCAGGTCGCAATTTAATTATTGTCCACTTGTATGGATGTTTCATGACAGAGCAACAAATTCGAAGTTAGATCGCATTCACGAAAGAGCATTGCGGTTGGTATGCAAAGATAGTGAATCAGAGCTAGAAAAATTGAAGAGAAAATATGGAACTATTCATCAGCACAATCTGCAACTGCTAATGATTGAAATATTCAAAACGAAAAACAATCTAAATCCAACATTTATGAAAACATTTTCACAGAGAGAAATATTCCATACAGTTTACGAAGTGAAAATCATTTGCGGTTGCCAAAAGTTAAGACAACAACGCACGGAATAGAGAATATTCAGTACAGAGGTTGCCATTTGTGGTCCTCATTACCGAGGGAAATTAAAGATTCCAACACACTCGCTGAATTCAAACGAAAAATAAAATCATGGGATGGAAATACTTGCATCTGCAGATTGTGCAAAGTTTTTATCAAAGATTTAGGGTTTTTGTAGGCTTGTTTTGGACATTGTAAAGTAGGTTTTAAATTATTTTGTTGGCTTTAATTAGCTTATTAGCTATGTATATATATATATTTTTTCTTGCCAACGTGAAATAAATTGTTAATAATAATAATAATAGTAAGAGGCACCAGGCCCAGCCCATGCGTGGCACCGACCAAGCCCGCCCATGCCGAACCCCCGAGCCCACCCAAAGCCAATCCGCCATGCAACCCCGAATGACCAACCCCAAACCACCCGAGCACAGCACCCCGCAGCACACCGCGCCACCACAGGAAAGTCCTATGGTAACGCACTGCCCGCGAAGCACCATGCACAAGCAGCCAAGAGGCAGCCACCCAAAGGAACACCACGGCCAGACCCCGGGGGAGCACAGAAGAACGACACAAGCGGGCGAGGACGGCACCACACACAAACCAGGCCCGCAACCACAAGCAGGCAGACCACACGCTCCCCCACGCGCAGCTACTCTTTACAAAACTTTTTATCCGAACCGCCTCGTCTTTTCAATGAACGAAATTGTAGCTTCAATTATCATTCTGTTCATTGAGATATTCAGACTGTCACTTCCATATAAAAGTAAGTCACACAAATTTATTGAATCCATGTCTGTAATATCTAAATCTGGGACTTCTGCAAGCTGACGGAATGAATCCATACGTTCCAAACCAAACTGGGGGCAGTGCAGGAGAAAGTGTTCATTATCCTCCTCTCCCATTCCACATAAACAACGGGGGCTAAAGCAGTCAAAATGGTGACGAAATCTGTGCTCGTTGAGTGGACTAAATTGTAGGCGCAGTTTTGTTAAATTCTTGATACCTACTCTGTCATAAACATTGTAAACCGATTTTTGTTTTGGTCTTATTACTGTTAGCAGTTTGCGCTTGAATTCTGAAATTGTTTCAGATTCTTTGATATCATTATCCAGCGAGTGCCACTCAGAAAGGACGTTTTGAAAATAAGTATTTGAGAAGCGAACTGTTCGCGCAGTAATTGGTTCATATTCGCGCTGATGCCGTAAATGGTATGCAACAGGACGTTCGGGGGGAATTTCATCAAATAGATATATCGGCGCCTGCGTCTTCCTCAGATTAAAGAAATGACATAAACGCCTGTACCACCTTCTCTGATAGAGACTCTCCCAGCCAAGCTCCCCGTACAACCTTAGCCTGTTGGTACCCCTCCATGCACCTGTAACCGTCAATGCTGCTGTATATTGGGTTTGCTCCAATCTCTTCGTTATGTCTAGCTTATAATAATAATACAGATATTTAAAGAGGAAAGCCTCAGTCACTCGAAAGTGCTTTTCATGAGGGTCCTCTAAAATCCGGATCAGGCCTCAGGATCAGGATCCGGATCAGGCTTCATTTCCGGATCAGGCTTCATTTCCGGATCAGGCCTGTGGTAAATTATATCACCATAGTCAAGATGAGGTCTTACATAGAGTTTGTACATTTGGTCCAAAACATATCTAGAGACATACTTGGAAAGGTATCTGATCATACCAATACCTCTCCTAGCTTTCATGATAGCTTCCTTGACATGACTTTGAAAACTCAGTTTGGAGTCAAGGATCATACCAAGATGTTTGTGTTCCGATTTATTCGTCACCTCGTCAGGTCCTAACATCAGCACAGGATGTTGCTGCCGTATTCTCTTCGAAGGAAAAATAACCTCTTCCGTTTTATCAGTGTTGAATTTCATTTTCCATTGCCATGCCCACAAACGAACTTTCTCCAGATCTCTATTCAAATCATTGGCAGTTCTAATTGAGCTCTCAACAACGGAAAAAAGTGAAGTATCGTCGGCAAAAAGTTTGATTTCACTGTTTATATTTTCAACAATATCATTGATGTACACAAGGAAGAATAGGGGACCTAGAACAGAGCCTTGAGGCACTCCCGCGGATATTCTTTTCCATTCCGAGATCTTTCCGTTCAACAGCACACGCTGCTCACGATTAGACAGGAAATTAGAGATCAGGCGAAGGAGATTGCCAGATATACCACTGCATTCAAGTTTATATAACAAGCCTTCATGCCATACCCTATCAAACGCTTTAGATAAATCAAGAAAAACTGCTCTGCTCTCCTTACTTGGTATTTCTTCAAACCCACTGTATATCCTGTGGGTAATGGCTAATAGCTGGTTGATGGTTGAATCGCCGGGACGAAAACCAGACTGATGAACAGTCAATAGGTCATTGTCACAAAGATGGCAATAGATTGCTTCAAAAATAACTTTTTCAAAGATTTTCCCAAAAATAGGCAATAGAGAGATAGGACGATAATTTTGTTTGGATTGTCTGCTACCCTTCTTGTGAACTGGAATAACATTGGCTCTCTTCCAAAGAGCAGGGTAAATTCCACTGTCAAGGCACTTTTCATAGATCATACACAAAGGCTCCAATATTGACTCGTCACATATTTTTACCATTGCAATCGAAACTTCATCACACCCATGGGCTTTCTTCGGGTCCAATGACTTAATTATCTGAAGTACCTTTTCCCTGTTGATTATCAAGTTTTGAATTAATGACTTGGGTCTTGGTTGAAAAGTAGGCAAAGTGCTACGGAGCACTGTTCAACAAAATAATCGTTGAAAATACCGGCTTTACTCTGTGGGTTCGTGATAAACATTCCATTTTCCAACAATGGGGGAATATTCACTGCCTTTTTTCTATTGATCAACCTGTTTAGGACTGACCAATGTGACTTGATTTCTTGGTTGGGATCTGATAGTTTACGCCCCAAATTTAAGAAATATCCCTCTTTTGCATTAACTATCATGTTTTTTGCCTCGTTGCGAGCTGTTTTAACTTGATCCCAGTCTTCTTGCCTCCTTCCACGACGAACAAAATTCCTATAGACCCTATGCTTGCGTTTTATTGCAGTTTTCAACTCTGGGGTTATCCAAGGTGAATATTTGTCACAACATGTAATAACTTTGTTTGGAATGTGTTCAGCTAGGATGGACAATAAGTTTTCTGTGAAAAGGGTTTCCATACTTTCGGAACCAAGGTTATTAAACTTCAATTTCCAATCTATCTTATTCAAGGTGTCCCGTATTGCTTGAATATTTGCCCTATCATATTCCCAAACTTTCCTTTTATAAGGGGGTGGACATGGCATTGATACATTCAGTTTGCCATAGATTATTTGGTGTTGACGGTGATCGTCTAAAGAGGGGTGTACACCGGAGTCTATGAATAGATTAGGTTGATCTGTCATTATGAGGTCAATACAGGACATGCTCTCCCCCTTTATATTTGTTGGCTCATTAATTAACTGACACATATTATTGGTTTCGATTAACTCATCAAGAGCAGTGCCATCTGGATGTTCCACATCTTCTTCCCACCACTGAGAAGATCTACAATTAAAATCTCCTGTTAAAATCAAAGCCTGAGGCCTTTCTCTTCGAATACGTGTTATCACCAGCTGCAGTCTGTCACAAAAATTTTCCAACTGTTCATTGATTTGACTTGGACTACGGTAGATTGCGACTAAAATTATCTTCTTCCGTTCGATATGAATTTCTGAAACAACCATTTCTTGGAGAAGCTCTAGGTCAGTTCTGCGTTTGATTGAGAGATTCTCTCGAAAATAAAGGCAAACACCCCCGACTTTAGTATCACTCGGATGATCACTACGGTATACTTCCTTACTGAAGCCTGCAATGAGAATGTCTTCATCACTTATTGAACTATCTAGCATGGTCTCGGAGACGGCAAACACGTCAAATTTGTGGACAGAGTTATAAGCTTCAATCAAGGGAATTTTTATACCCTCTCTAGCACAAATACTATTTAGATTCCAATGAAAAAACTTGAGACAACCGTCATATTGAGGCCCAGGATTTGACTCAATATCACCAGCAAGTAAAAGAAGGCCACAGAGAGGGAATGATTTCCCAAAATATAGCAATTCCATGTATCTGCTAATCAACAAGAAATACACAATGCTATACAACTTGGTTTGAAGACGCTTTCGATAAGCATAACAATGCAATAGTTGGTTGACATTTTCCCATAATGCCCCCAGAACCCATGTAGATAAAAAACAGATCAGAACGAGAAAAAATGAATTCAGCTTAATGAAGTTTTGGAGGGGGCTCTGTAATTCCTCAACATTCAGTGCAAAGCAAACCTCAGTACAAAAACAGCAGTGAATAGTAAAGGCAATGGAGGCAGCTAAGACCGATAATGGTTAGGATATCATCGATAAAAAGATGAACAGGTACAAACTAGCGAAGGAGCAGAGAGAGCAAAACAGAAAATCACGAACAGAGAAGTTCGAACAGGCCCGCACTTGCAAAGTTGCCTTAATTGACGCAATTCCTGCACGCCATTGCTCAGTACCTATGGGCATAGGATCGAGACATGATCTATTCCGTCAGAAGCAGGTTGAGTAATGTTTGCGACTATGAGGTATTCACTGCAGCGATCAAGGGGGAACTAAAGAAAGGTATTTCAAAATAAGACTGATATTCTATGAAAAACACAATATAAAAGGTAGATAAAGTAGACTGGTAAATCAACGCCATGGGGGTAAGGACGCGCAATGGATCGCAGGTTCCATTCTTTGCGACCAATAGGTTTTCAAAAGAGAAAAATGTTTTGGATGTGACATATTATTGGAAACATCGAGCTAATTATCTCGGGATGCCCTTGTAGTTTATTTTTGTATTTTTAGAATCCCTTTCAACAAAGGTTGGGTTGATGAAAGTGCCACTTCGCGTGCAGACACAATGTTGAAATCAGAAACAACCATTTATGGCATCTCTTGGGGCCTCTTCTAATCGCAGACAACGTTTAGATAAGTTTACTTAAAGGCAGCCTGTCCTCTACATAATTTGCTTCATCCAAACAAAGGAAAGTCACTCAGGCACAATTCTCATAGCCATGAAAATTACACATGTATGACCCTGCCACTGTGATCCAGAGCATCGAATTTAACCAAAATTTGAAGTTTTAGATTCCTGCTTGATTTTGCCCTTGAGATATGCACCATAACCTAGAGGTTCATGTGCTGCAAAAATTTTCAAGATCAGTCAACCGAAAGCGAAGATATTGATTTTTGAAGTTGGGCCTAAATCAGATCTTTGTTTACATGGCCGGCAGAGGCACGGCACTGTTTTGACAGCAAATTACAATTCCTTGTATCTACGCTCAGTCTTCACCGATCTTTTTCAAGTTAGTCTCATTCTGATCCTCTAAATGTGTCTTTTATGGCAATGTAAAGCAAGCTAAGATATTTTGCCTTTTTAGGACCGTTTTTAGACCATTTCACAATGGTACTTTTCGAAAAAATTATTGTCTTCAAAAATCAATTGTAGAATTAAAAGCTAAAGACAAAAAAAGTATGTTTCGCTATGCTCTTCAAAATAATTTCAACTGTTAGAAACGCCTGTGTAACAAGTTTCTACCAAAGGGCTGGTGCCAATTCGAACCCAAAAATCTCTTATGACTATTTTCATTTCACAAGTTTTTAATTTGACATCTAAGATTTTTGCATATAATAACCACTAAACTTTAACAGACATCCAGTGAAGAGACCAAAGGTGACCAAACCTTACGTACATGTGAATTTAATGACTAACATTTGATATAATTTGCAAGGCTTATTTGTTAAAATTCTTGCAAAATTTAAAAATTATGAATCTTTTTAGGGACAAATGGCTGCAAAATACCATTTTGGCCTTAAAAATGTTTGACTCGAGGCTTTAGCAGGCTTAAAGGACAAGTAAATGGCATACTTTTGACTCTGCATCGGTTTAAAACAAATGCAAAGCTTTCCGTTTCACTTTACCTAATTTTTCGTCACGAAATGTGCAAGAAATGTTAAAATCATGTACAAAACATGCAAAATTCAATTTTTTGTTACAACTTTTTGGAGGCGAATTGGCACCAGCCCTTTGGTAGAAACTTGTTAGAAAGGTGTTTCTAATTGTTGAAATTATTTTGAAGAGCATAGCAAAACATACTTCTTTTGTCTTTAGCTTTCAATTTTACGATTGATTTTTGAAGACAAGAAGTTTTTAGAAAAGTACCGTTGAGAAATGTTCTAAAAACGGTCCTAAAAAGGCAAAATATTTGAGTATGCTGAACATTGCCTCAAAGAACACATTTAGAGGATCAGAATGAGACTAAAATGAAAAATATCGGTGACGTATGAGCCTAGATACAAGGAATTGTAATTTGCTGCAAAAACAGTGTCATGCCTCTTCCGTTCATGTAAACAAAGATCTGATTTAGGCCCAACTTTAAAATTCAATATCTTCGCCTTCGGTTCACGGATCTTGAAAATTTTTGCAGCTTATTAGCCCCTAGGTTATGGTTCATGTCACAAGTCTAAAATTTTATAAGGATTTGGAACTTTATTTTTTGGCTTAAATTTGATAAAAAGGGCCTAATGGATCACAGTGCCTGCCCTCGTTGAATAAAGGAGATTTCCGTAAATTTGTAGGATATCCAATAGGGATCTTCTTCGATCTTTTCCATTCATCAAGGGGACAGACTGCCTTTAAGTAAGTCTCGAAAAAAAATGTCAGATGAGATTTGCAGAATAATTTATTTCGCGGTCTTTTTTCGCCCGACAACTACTTTGAATTCTACTTTCATTATCAAGCTGATAGAGGGAGGGCATTTGATTCAAAAGAAATCGTATCATGGCATCCCTTGGGACTGCTAAGATAATAGCATTGTACTCGTTACCAGAAATGCAAATAATAACAAAAAATCTGTAACATTAGGCCTAAAATGAGGAAGTAAATGATTACATATTATCAAGCTTATCTAGTTTATCGTTCAAATCAGCGATGGAAGTGAAGAAGATAAAGCCTTTACTACTTTTCAATTTCACGGAGAAATTGCAATTTACATCTGCGAACGCGAATTCGCACTTTCCGTGATTCTTAACCAAATCCTGTGCCCTTATCAACATGTCTAGGCGTTTTTTGGTCTTTGAAGAACCTTTATGGATTCTTTGAAGAAGCTTTATGGGTTCCTTGATTCTTTGAAGTGCCTTGTTTTGTTCCCTCAAGTAACTTCAGGGGTTCTGTGAAGAACCTTTAGGGGTTCTTTGAAGTACCCTGATTTGTTCTCGGAAGAACCTTATGGGTTCTCTAAAGAGCCTTTATGGGCTCTCTGAAGTCCCTTTGGGAATTCTTTGAAGAACCTTTATGGGTTCTCTCAAGTACCTTTAGGAATTCTCTGAAGAACCTTCATTGGTTCTCTGAAGTACCTTTAGGGGTTCTCTGAAATACCTTTAGGAGTTCTCTGAAGAACCTTCATGGGTTGTCTGAAGAACCTTCATGGGTTCTTTGAAGTACCTTCATGGGTTCTTTGAAGAACCTTTATGGGCTCTCTGAAGTACCTTTAGGGGTTCTCTGAAATACCTTTATGGGTTCTTTGAAGAACCTTCATTGGTTCTCTGAAGTACCTTTAGGGGTTCTCTGAAATACCTTTAGGGGTTCTCTGAAGTACCTTTATTGGCTCCCTGAAGAACCTTCATGGGTTTTTTGAAGTACCTTCATGGGTTTTTTGAAGTACCTTTATGGGTTCTCTGACGTACCTTAAGGGGTTCTTTGAAGAACCATTGGTAGGGGTTCTTCAAAGAACCCCTGACTTGGGGTTCTTTGAAGAACCTTTAGGGGTTCCATATATGTATTCTGCTGAAGAACCTTGAAAGGTTCTTCGTAAGCCATCTTTTTTCTGAGTGTAGAGATAACTGGTTTGTTTACGATTACGTGATTCTGCCCCTTTAATTCAATGAAATTCATACAATCAACGAAAAGTAAAAAAAAGAGATCGAAATGCATGCCGGTTGTCCATGAGCTTTTAAACTTATGAGTAAATCTATAATCCAGGATATTTAACAATTAATTGCAAATTTCTTACGGTGGTGATCCCACCAAAGAAATGCAGACAAAAGGGAGAATCCGGTCTATCGTACGACATATCACTTCACCAATCTGAATGCCCCTTTCTAAATAAAAGAATGTAGCTCCAATTAGCGCGATCTCTGGGTTGGGAAAAAGTTTCGATTTGTATTTCAAAACTAACACCACGTTTACTCGCTTGCATTAGCGCTAACAAGGTGATTGCTCGATAAATGGCGTCAGAGAATTTCGTCTGAATCTTATGCACCACGAGGCGAATTTCTTTCATCAAATCAGTGGAAGCTCTTGGAGATGCAAAGGGTGATGGGAAAAGTGCTCTGCCGAAACACTGGATTTGAAGTACAGAGTGCACTAAAATGAAAGTCACAGCAGTGTAAGTTGACAACCAACTTCGCAAAAATGTTCAATTCCCATATGTTTCCAAACTAACTGATCGAGCCTTAGAACTATAGTTAGGTTGTTTTTCTACCTCAAAATGGCCAAAAATGATTTCTGCGTTAATTTTCGGTTTTCGGAAAAGTGAGTTTCACTTAGATGCACTCTAGATTGACTAGACTCACTGCCTAGTCTCAATTATCTCAAAAATAAGCACAATAGGACTTTATACTACGAGAGTCTGATAGACTGATTACGATCGAGTCCCAAAACAATATTAAAGCGAGACCGCTCTTTCTGGGACTCCATTAGATTATGGGACTTCTTTGGGCTGACTCTGCAAAAGTTTCAACGCTCTTCAAAGCCTACAAAACGCCATTAGAATGTGTACGAATTCAACTGTGACATAGACCAACATCATCTCGAAGTCTACTTGCTGAGGATGGACCTAGGATTTATGTCACTTGCCTATTATTAATCTTAACATGGACTTGTCAACTTCTTAATCTTTCATCATATGGACGTTGCTAATTTATCAACTCATGGATTTGTCAACTTTTAGTTATGAATGAGATATGAAGCAACCAACATGAATTTTTTCGTCGTCGTCCTTGCCCTAACATTTCGAAGTTCCAAACAAAGCTTTGGGAAGATCGACATGACAGAGCGGACAAGAGTACCGCGAAAGCAATCGTTCTTTGCACAGCAAGTTTTGCCTGACGCATAATGTGAGACGGGCCATAAATTTCTTTTAGAACTGCAAAGTCCGTCTCAAATTACATTTCAACTGAGATTCGCGATAACGCAAAATTCCTCTGCAAAAACTTCTATTGTTGTTTTGCGAGCATTTGCAAGTGACATCTAAACTGAGACTACCCTCACATGAGAAAACTCAAACCGATCTGAGTTTCAGATCGGTTTGAGTATTGGCCTTGTTTGCTAATTTGCTTCCCCCTCACATGAACAGTTTCAGACCGGTTTGAGAATATCAAACAATGCGTGCTTTCCTTCCGCTAATAGAACAATTGTGATTGTTTTGTGGAAGATATTGGCATTGATTCATAGCATTTAGATCCAGCTGGGTGACTTGGAATGAAATCTTTATTGTTTTGATTGTTTTGATTGCCAAAGGAACGCCTGGAATGTCAATCACACGTGCTTTGAAAAGTCATTTCGCCCCGAAATGAAAAATTATTCTGCTCACATGAAAATTTCAGGTCGACCTGAAAACTCAGACCGACCTGAGAAAGCGAAATGAGTTTCAGGTCGACCTGAGTTTCATTTCGCCTGTGTCATGTGAGCGCGCTAAGGGCTTTGACCGTAGAGCGAAATGAGTTTCAAACCGATCTGAAACTCAGACCGGTCTGAGTTTGCTCATGTGAGGGCACTCTGAGGCAAGCTATAATTCCTTTTTTGAATAGGACTTGAAATTCCCTTTAGGATTAGGGTTAGGGTTGTATGTCTGACAATGTATTATTCGGCATAAGATATTTATTATCATTGCCCGAGCGGAATGAGTTGGAAGTTGCCACAGGAAAGTAGGTAAGTCTGTTTGAAAGTTCCATATGAAAGTGCGTCAGCTAAATTTTCCACCACTCTGTATTATAACGTAAACCAATTCGGCTTCGCTTTTATGTTTTCATGCTATCCACAGCTCCATGACAATCGATTTCATGACAGTTGACGTTGTATTGATTAAAAAACAAGCGTTTGTTTGGGTTTTCGCAAGACTTCCGCTTTCTTGAATTGCTAGACAGATTTCAAGATTTCATTGTTTGGAGTTCATTGATGTGTAAATGACTTTGACTTTGATTGGGGATTTGTTTACCATGCAGCCTTCCATGAAGCCCTCGCAGGAAGTCGGCCTACAATCCTTGCCAAAACAACTTGAAAAAAACTTCATTGTGCTGCTTTTTCGTCTGATTCACCATACAAAATATATCGCTGGAAACTTCATCTCACGCTTTTTCCACGCCCCCTGTCCCCCTGAACAATGTTGGTCCGAAAATATGATTACCAGACTTGAAAGAAAGCATTTCGGCTGCTTGGTTGTGCCCTATCGCACTGCGTAATCGCACAAGAAACCAACATTGTATAGGGGGAGGGGGAGAAAGGAAGAAAAATATGCGATTTTTTTCAAGAGTTTTGGCAAAGATTGTAGGTACATAAGGCCAGAGCCAATGTTCTCGTTGCAAATTGAAAAGGTAGTTAAATTGGGGCCAAAGTTTTAAGTATTTCCTTTTTGAATCAAACGAGGAGCTTGGTCTCCCTCAATGCGAGAGTAAGTTTCGCTGCATGTTGCCTCACGAACACTTCAAAACAAAGTCTTTAGCAATAGCAGCCGCTCCAATGCCCGGGGAGGGACTTCTATTGGTATGTGGCGTGGGGGGAGGGGTCAGACTCACTATATTTTTGAAAAACCCAAAAATATACTAAATCTAGGACATTTTAGACCCCAAATGTATGCTCAACCCAAAAATATACCACATTAAGGATATTTTTAGACCCCCAAAACATACTTATAGCTTTAAGGTACATGAAAACTAAAGGTTTTATAGAATTTTTGGCAACTGTCCTGCGGTGAGAAACTCGACCTAGCACTCACATTGTCATATTTTCTCATCAGCAACCCCCAAAATACACTGATTATGCACCATATAGCGTACCCAAAGGTGTACTAGGCAACGTTTCACAAACCCAAAAAATGTCTGACCCCCGTCACTTACTAATAGGGAGTCCCCCCTTGGCTCCAATGTTTCCCAATGTGATTCAGGAAAAAAGTGAAGGTAAAGGAAAATTTTTTAATTTTTTAATGTGGAGTACCCCTTGAAAATCAGCCACTAGGGGGAAGGGCCTCCCTCCTTAATAAATTGAAAAGAGAATGAAATGAAAATAAAATAAATTGAAATGAAGAGCAACTACTTTCCTATTTCGCTTTTACCAATTTTTGGGAAGATGGTGAAAAAACGTATGTTCGACTCCTTCTATTCCCATCTTGTTTCGTGTGAGTTACGTAACCCCAATCAATCCGGTTTTCGTCCTAGGGCATCAAAAGTCAACCAACAAATTTCTATAACGCACTTAAGGCCCATTTCCACTTCATTCGGATTTCGGATTTTGCAAGCGATCGACGATCTCCGAATAGCAATCGCCCCCCCCCCCCCAATTTCAATCCACACTTCAATCACGTTCGGACGATCGCTCGTTGTTAAGTCAGCCAATGAAATTACTTGAATCTATTTATGGCGCGTGACACGAAATAACAATGGTAGCGGCTCTCTTTCTTCTACCGGATGCATTAACGTGATTGGCTTCTTTTTTTCATTTCATTTCATTTCATTTCATTTTTTATTTTTTATCCACGGTAGCCCCGTCAATCTGCATTGATTGCTTTACAGGGGGCCGTGCAAAAATACATATAATTTCCAAATTTAAAACCTAATCCTAATTAATTTACAATTGTGTTTACAAAAACGAAAAAAAAAATCAAATGAATGTACATAAAAAAGATCTTTAACCCTCCACTACGTCTTTAAACCTCCTTTTGAAGGTAGAAAGGGAGGGTGCAAGTCTGACATCAGAGCTTAATTGATTCCACAGCTTAGGCCCACGAAATGATATTGACTTCTGCCCATTTGCCGTTTTGAAGAGAGGAACACGCAAGTCAGCTTCGGTATTTCTAAGTCTCATTGTGTTAAGCGCTGAGTTCTTTACAAACAGCTCGGAAAGATATTCAGGCGCAAGACTATTTGTTGACTTAAACATTATGGTCGCTGTTTCACTTAGAATAATGTCCGAGATTGTTGGCCACCCCAGCTTTTTTATCAGACCAGTTGCTGAAACATGATAGCTGCTATTCGTAACAATTCTGGCAGCTCGATTTTGCAGTCTTTGGAGGGCATCAATTTGAGTTTTGCCGCAACATCCCCATACTGAGCAACAATAACGAAAGTGGGGCTCAACAATTCCTCTGTACATTTTACTGAGCGTTCCCTGTTGGAGAAATTTCTTTGCATATTTCAGAAAGCCTAAAGCTCGAGAGACTTTGTTTCTCATACCCTTTATATGCTCATCCCAAACAAGATGACAATCCAACTGAACACCGAGGTATTTAGTCCTCTCGACAGTTTCTATCTGTGTGCCATTTATGAAAAAGGAAGGCTGCTCACTGACTTCTTCGGAAATCCTCTTGAGCTTTGGACGGGATCCAACTACCATTGCGTGAGTCTTAAGGACGTTTAAAGACAGTTTGTTTCCCTGAAGCCAATCTTTTAAACAATCTAGATCTTCGTTCATAAATTGGTTTAGATCATCGATGTTATTTGATGCAAATGAAAGACTAGTGTCATCTGCATACATGGTCACTTTACAATTATGCAGAGCACGCGGGAGGTCATTAATATAGATTAAAAATAACAGGGGACCAAGGCATGAGCCCTGTGGAACACCGCAAGTGACATCCTTTATGTGCGACAATGCACCATTAACTTTGCAAAACTGCTGTCTGTTATTGAGATATGAAACGAACCAAGAATGTTCCAGATCTCTGATACCATATCTAAGTAGCTTGTTAAGGAGAATGTCATGATCTACAGTATCAAATGCTTTCTTAAGGTCGATGAATACATTTACTGTGTATTCTCCGTTATCCATATTTACGTACCAGTCGTTAGTACTTGCAAGCAGACAGGTTACAACAGAATGTAGCAATCGGAAAGCAGATTGATTCGAGAACAGTAGATCGTTTTTGATCAGAAAATCATAGATCTGATTATAGACCATCTTTTCGAACAGTCTAGCTAAAAATGGCAAAACAGAAATAGGCCTGTAATTTGAACTGTCATCTTGTTCACCGCTCTTGAAGACAGGGGCAACACGCGCAATTTTCCAGCTGTCAGGAAAAACTCCAGTAGCAAGAGAGAGGTTGAAGATGTCGCATAGGGATTCAGCTATCACAGGCAGTCCAACCTTTATGAAAAAATTGGCTAGACCATCAGGGCCAGACCCCTTTGAGGTGTCAAATTTTCCTAAAACCTTTTCGATTTGAGGAACAGTGATAGGTTCGAAATGAAATTGCACGCTTTTAGGATTCACCTCGTAGTCATTATCTAAAAGAGGATTAGATGACTGAGGTATTCTGTCACTGAGGGTCTTGCCAATTTCACAAAAAAAGTCATTCATTGACTCTGCAATAGCTGTATCTCCCGATACCGTTTTCCCCTCAACCTCCAAGGATGTAATATGGGTGGTCTTTGACTTCTTATTTAGAACTTGATTAATTGTTTTCCACGTGTTTTTTAGGTCGCCATCATAGGAGGCGATCTTGTTTGTGAAAAATTCGCGCTTCAAATTCAAATTCAATTTATTTACGTGATTCCTCATCTGCCTATAAGCCTGCATCAAAATTTCGGACTTAGACCTAACAGCAAGTTTCTTAAGCCTATCCCGAGATTTACACATGAGTTTGAAATCTTTCGTCAACCAGGGGGAAAACTTTTCAGATACTCTTCTGTTTCGCGTGGGGGCATGCTTTTCCAGAATAATAGAAAACATGTTTGACCATTGCTCTACAATAAGGCTAACATCATCAGTGCTTGTAACCATCTTCTTCCAGTCAACTTTACTCAAGTCCTTCAGAAAATCCTCCTCACTGAAATTTTTCATCTGCCTAGTGGAGATGATTTTGTGCTGCTTTTTAGAAGCACCTCGGAATTTTCTGACACAGTAGACTAGAAAATGGTCACTAAGACTGATTTCCTTTACATCGGAAACAACGATGTTAGACTTGTTCGTCGTAGCAATATGATCTATCAAGGTCTTAGATGTTAGAGTTACTCTCGTCGCCTTGTCAATTAGCTGTTGAAATCCGAAAAGATCATAAATTTCCATGAGACGCTTTGAATGAGCAGGAAGATTATTTGCTGAAGTTGGTTCCGTGCTTGAATGATTAGCTAAAACGTCACAATTTGTGTCACCTAAAAGGATGACTTCCTTATTTTCATTATCCAAAAACTGCAGAGATTCCTCTAGTTGACGAAAGATGTCAACAGACTCATCAGGGGGTCGATACCAAGCAAATACTATAAAAGGAGCGGAGCGAACCGGTTTGCATTCGATGCACACAGCTTCAAGGGAAGAAACGGGGAGATCCTCCCGAACACTGCATTTGTCGAACAAGTTATCTTTAACGTAGATTGCCACACCACCCCCATTTCGATTCCGGTCACATCTTTTAATAGAAAAGCCATCAATATCCACGAGTTCGTCAGCGATGTGTCCATCCAGCTTAGTTTCATTTATAGCCAGGATATGTATACCCAGCTCCTTAACAGTCGCACGAATCTCGTCGATATGCAGGAGAAGGCTATTCACATTCAAAGATGCGACCACTACCCCCTTCCTATGACCCAGGAAAGTGTTGCCCCTTTCCGAAGAGCGGTCTGGGAGGGTATGAGATTGGAATCCAGATGGAGATGTCAGACCTGCATCCTCATTTTCAGTTACATCCGAGTTAGTTTTTAGTCAATGTTGTAAATTACCTTTTGTGACTTCAAACAAATTGTTTGCAAAGATATCTATACCTGATTTATTTAGATGTACTTTACTACGGTTTAGATTCTTGGAATGATTTGAAATATGGAACAAATGAAAAAATGAAATGAAAAATGAAATATGGTTTTTGAAAATAGGAAGTGTGCTTGATTGTTTGACTATATTTGGTAAAGTCGACCAAAGTCTATTTCCAAGGAATGATATAGTCTCAATTCCATGTGTTGTTGTACGAACTTTTGGAATCAGCGAGTCGTTACCGTGCCTTAGATTGTAACCATTATTGCGCTCAGTGAAAATATCGTTCATAAAAGGAGGACTTAAGCCAGACTTTGTTTTATAAATTTCGGTCATAAGCAACTGTAGATTATTTACGTGAATAGATACCAAATTCCTTTGCTCCAGAAGAGACTCAACATCTGTTTGATAGTCTTTGTACGCAAAACGCAATGCTCTTTCATGGATATGATTTATTCTATGATTTAAAGTTCGACCATAGAACATCCAAACAAGGGGGCAGTAGCCAAAGTGAGATAAGACAAACGCTTGCATTACCTGCTTCAACTTTTCCGTGTCCATGTAGCAGGATATTCTGGCGAGGGCATGAAGTTTTTGACTGGCCTTTTTGCAAAGAGCTCTGACATGCTGTTTAAAGCTCAATGTTTGATCAAAAATTATCCCTAGGAGCTTCTCCTCTTTGCTTTCTTTCACGCTAGCCTCTCCTATTTTGACGGAGACTTCGTTGCTCTTTCCACCAAAAATCATCAAATGACATTTATCTTCATTCAACTTCATACGATTGTTTGGAAACCATTCACATATCACGAGAGCGTCATTCTCTAACTTTGCGAGAACATTCTCGACGTTAGGACCACATGTATAAATAGCGAACTGTTTTGAATGGACAATGTCCTAATTAGGGAGATGTCTTAGCAGGAGTGCCTCAATGTTCTAGTTCAATTGCTTTGACCATGATTTACTTATTGCTAAGCTCCGTGCATACGGTTTTAGCAGAAGTGCACTTGAGCTCATTTACAGCTACCTCACTGAAAGAAAACAGAGGGTCAAGGTAAACGGATCATTCAGTGCATCGAAAGAATCAACGAAAGGTATTCCGCAAGGTTCACTCTTGGGACTCCTTCTATTCAATATATTTATTAATGGCATTTTCTTTTTGGTGAATGACACTGAGGTCTGCAATTGTGCAGATGATACGACTATCTTTGAATGCCATTCTAATGTAAATAAAGTTCAATATAAGTTAGAGGCAGATGCCAGCCGCCTTTCCAAGTGGTATATTGACAACCATATGAAGCTAAAAGATGCAAAGTGTCATTTTATGTTATTCGGAAGCAAGTCGTCTGGCACTTCAGTGAATACTGGCACATCCTGTATAGAACAATCTGACAAAGAAAAGCTCCTTGGGATAACACTTGATAAAAACTTAGACTTCAAGTGTCACGTTGAAAATATATGCAAAAATAACCGGCCAAAAACTTCATGCACTTGCACGAGTTGCAAAATTCATGGACCAGGAAGGGTTAAACACAGTCTCCGGGCAGACAGTAGTGAATGCTTTGTATTGTCTCAATTTAGCTATTGTCCTGTAATTTGGATGTTTCATGATAGAAACGTGAACAACAGGATAAATAAATTCACGAAAGAGCATTAACAATCGCTTTCAAGGACACGCCATCTGAAGAATTGTTGATGAAGGCAGCCTCAGTCACCATTCACCAAAGAAATCAACAATTGCTAACTACTGAAATTAAAAGACCATGTATGATCTTAATCATAAATTCATGGGTGACATCTTCGTCGAGAAGAACATCTCCAATAACCTCAGATGTAATGTCCACCTGTCAGTACCAATCCCACGCACAAATGCGTATGGTATAGAGACAATCAGGTACACTGGACACAAACTCTGGCAATCGTTGCCACTAGAAATAAGTCTCATACCTTGACAGGATTTAAGAGGAAAATAAAAAAACATCAAGTCAGCAATTGCAACTGTAGACTGTGCAAGATTTATGTAAATGATTTAGGACTTTTATAATAAGATGTAAATAGGATTATTCAGTTTTCAATTCTGTTAAATGGTTGGCCTTGATTAGTTTTTTAGCTATCCTTGTCATGCCAAGCTTAAATGAGTAAATAATAAAAATAAAAGTTATTGTTATTATAAAAACACAACTGTTACAAGAGCATAAATTATTAGAGAAGTATTATTATTATTAGAACCACTGTTTTTTCTTGATTACAAATGATCTCACTGCAGACCTGAAATGCGATGTTAAACTTTTCGCTGATGACACGGCCTTGTTGACGGTTGCCCAAGAACCTAACGAACCTGCAAATCATATGAACCAAGACTTGGAATTGATAAGACAATGGGTGCAAGATTAGAGGATGTCATTTAATCCCGATCCTCAATAGCAAGCCGATGAAGTATTATTTGTTAGGAAAAGAGAAAGTAGATCATCAAGTGATCCTCTTTAACAAACATATCCATGAAGAAATTTGATGAACATAAATATCTACCGGGTGATTCAGAAAAAACGTGGGGCGTTTGGCGGACTGTGACATCGCATTTAGCCACTTGATTGTCGTGATCTAAATTTTTGCATCGAACCAAGAGTCTAACTTAGGCCCCGTTCACACGATGCCGGCACATTTTGAAAACGGTGAAAAATGTGACGGCTGCAAAATTTGAGCTAGCGTTCACACGATGCCGGCACAATTTGAAAACGGTAGGACATTTGACGATAAAAACTCGTTGCAGGATTTGATGCCAAAGAATAGTACCTACACCCCAAGAATAGACCTGTCTCGATCCAAAAGTGTCGAAAAATGTTCTGTTTTAATCTTTGTTGAGTGTTTAAACGATGCTGTTTCAAATTTATGCCGGTTACGGTTCCGTTTTCAAAATCTACCGTTTTAAAAATCTGCCGGCAAAAAATGTGCCGTTTTCGTGTGAACAGGAGGCCTATCCGTCGAATTTTTCACCGTTTTCAAAATGTGCCGGCATCGTGTGAACGCAGTCTTAGATCCTGAAACTTTCCCTATCGAAATCGGTCATTTGGTGCATTTGTTAAAAAAGATTTTCTTTGTAATACCTGGTAAGGGAGTCTTGCAAACTGGTGAATCTTTGCTGAGCCCCTTCCGCATTTTATTTTGGCAAAAGTTACAGGTACACGTGGTATCATCAGGGGAGAATGAAACAGTTAAAAGATGGTATTTTCTCCCCTGGAATCTTATCATAACTTGCCCTCGTGGAGAATATGATTGAAAGACATTAATAATGCTTCTTTGTTTTGCAAAAAGACTTCTTTCAAGTAGATCAGCGCTCCGTAAATCAGAATGGGACTTCTTGCAGATAACACTTTTCCTAAAGCCTGGTTCATGGCTCATACTTTTTCTTTTGAGTCGTTAGAGTCGTGCAGAAAGATCCAAAAGACAAAGGAATCATACTCTGAGTCTTTATTTTTTGGGTCTTGCCGCACGATCTTAATGAACTAAAAGACCTAGTGCAAAACCAGGCTTAACTTTTTCGGTATCCCCATATAATACTATGTGTACCTGCAACTCGGAGAGTTAACTCTGGCAATGCTAAAATGCTGAAGGGACTTGGTCAAAGGTTTCATCAGTTTGGGAGACTCCCATACATGGTCTTACGAAGAAAATCTTTTTTAAAAATCGGATCAAGAGACCGAATTCAATGGGAAAAGGTTTATGATCTAAGTTAGGCTGTTGGCTGCATGGAAAAATTTACTTCACGATGATCAAGTGGCTTCATGTGACGTCACAGTCCAAAGTTTTTTCTGACTCACCGGTAGGTATTATCTTGGACGAGAAGCTTTCCTTTTCAGCTCACATCAAATCTGCTATCTCCAAAACGAGAAAGGACATTGCCTTGGTCTGCTAAAATATCTCTCTCAATGTCTGCCAAGGCATACCCTAAACGAACTGTATAAGCTTTATGTACGACCCAATCTATACTGCAGGGATGTTATTTATCATATTCCAGCGAAAGTATGTTTTCTTTTCTATCCAATGTAAAAATTTACAATAACGATATTACCTAGAACAGCACTTACAAACTACTGTGCTACACTACAAGAACGATGCCATGAGGAGCAGAAGACCATGGCTACCCCATGGCCATAACATAGAGACAGGTAATTAAAACTAAGTCTAAATATACAATCAAATATAGATACAAAAACTAAGTACAAACAAATTCGACTGATAAATACTAAAGTCGGGTTCATATTGGATGTCGGCAATTGCTGTGTTTTGGATGTATCCGCTAAGTGATTACATGGGATGGACGCTAAAGTATGTGAATTCAGTCAAAACATCTTTCTATAAACTTTAATGGAAAAATTAGAATCTGTCCAGTATTCTGCTGCTCTTGCTGTAACTGGAACATGGAGGGAAAAATTGTACGCATAGCTTGGTTGGGAGTCATTAAGTTCCGAAAGGTGGAGTAGTTGCCTTATTCTTTTCTATAAGATTATGAAGTCTTCAAGAATCTTACCCACTGTATACAAAGGAGCAAATCCCACCGCTCCAAAGCAGGATGCTATTGGGCTACCATGGGCAAGGAAAGAAATTCCAATCTAGCTTTTATCCCAACTGCATATCTGAATGGAATAAACTCGATCCTCAAATCAGGCATTTTCACTTTGTGTAGCTGTGTTTCAGATGAAGATTCTGTCATTGATTCTTCCCCCTGCAAAATCTGTCTTTGGGATTCGTGACCCAATAGGTTTATCGTATCTTTCCCAAATCAGAGTTGGTCTCAGTCGTCTCAGTAGATTCACAAATTCAAGCATAATTTGAGGAATACCGTGAACCCAATGTGTCCAACAAACGATGGCATTGAGGATACATACGGAGCACATTTTGTTGCTTGCCCTTCATTTGACATTTTGCTATGAGGTCTAGAAATCCCTCCCCAACCCTCTCATAAGACTTTAGAACAGCGGCACTATCAAGTTTTGAATCTTAATTCTGTCTTGATGTCACTCGATTTACCACTCCATAATTACAAGCATTTTTTGTATTCATATAAAAACCGTACAACACACATTACATCCTACAAAACTTTCCTTATTACTTTACAACACTACAGGGACGATACCATGGGGGAGCGAAAGACAGTGACTACCCTATGGCCAATATATAAAGACGAGCAAGTTAATCTACCTAAACACAACAAACTACGAACGATTAAAAACTAATGGATACTGTATTAGATTTTGTCTTACATTAGATGTCAAGTCAGGGTTGCGATAATTCTTAAAATGTCACAAGCGAAATTTGTGTGGAGTTAACAGTGAAAAAATGACCTGACGCTTAATGTAAAACAAAATTTACAAAGAAAAAGAGCATTACATTAAAGGACTTAGTGGCTGCTTTGTACGTAACTGAAGTCTCAACAGATCTTAGTCAAACCGATAAGTTTATAAAGCTTGCCAATGATTAGCCTTGACAAGCTACTACGATGATCTAACCAGGATAGGCTAAACAGCATTGTGTTAAGATAAATTATATGAAATATAGTATAAAGCCTAGAGCTTGAAATACTAAACATTTCGGGCTTGACCCTTCATCAGTAGTGAAGAGTTTGAGAACTATGTGATTTATTTCGTAGAATTTTCGTTTTGCCTTATATTTTTTCTACTTGTATCTGAAGCACTCGTCTTTTCGCAAACTGCTAAACTGACTTGTACCACTGTTATGAAAGACTCTTACAAGTAACTATAATTAGATACTAAATAAATGTAGTTATCTTCGGTTGAATGAAATGAATTAGAAAATGACAGTGCAGTTTTGTACTCACCCGATATAAACTGATAATATTTATTTGCATGGCTAGTATGTCAACTTAAAGAGAGCTGTTGCTTTGTCATCATTGATCCTATAGCTAGGCGATTTTATAACAATGATTCAGCTCAAAATCATTCAAAAAAGTCCTAAAAATTCCTTGTCAAACACTCGAGATGAAGTAGTCGGTAACCAAATAAGATAACAAATCTCAAAGATCATGATTTGTTACATATCATCAATTAAAAATTTACAAGAAAGAATACCTGATTACATTACCAACGAAATACTCAACAATACGACCAAGACGATACCACGAGGAGCAAAAGTCACGATTTAGGAATAGCAGCTTCGAGCTTCAAAATTGAAACTGGACTCCACAATGCTGACAATACACAACAATTCGCAACGATTCTAGGATGAAGAATTCAAACTTAACTGGCAAAAATAATTTCCTCCGGCTTGTTTTTGTGAGTATCGTAGTTCGATATATTTTCACAAGGCCTGATTTCATTTCATTTCATTTCATTTCATTTTTAAATATTTATACAGGTTACAAAATTTCAGTAAAAGATAACTGCTTTACAAATTGACCTGTGCAAAAACAGAAAGCCTAAATTAAAGAGAATTATATATATATATATAATGTACAAACGAGCATAATAGAACTAAAAATGAAAATATAATGTACCTCTCATATGAATTTTTTAAAGGTAGCCAGGGACGATGCCAATTTAGTTTCCCTATTCAGCTCATTCCATAATTTTGCTCCACGATACGAAAATGCTTTTTGGCCTGTGCTTGTTCTTAGCAGGGGTATCTGCAAGTTTGTTTCGGTAGAGCGAAGAATGCGATCACTGCCCTCTGAGCATTTACTGAAAAGTTCCCCTAAATATTGAGGAGCAAGTGAATTCAATGCCTTATAGGTCAACGTTGCTGTTTCTTTTCTGATAAGATCTTTGATTGATGGCCAGCCAAGATTTTGGAGCAGAGGGGCAGCAGAAGCATCGTATGGACTATTTGTAGTTATTCTTGCAGCTCTATTCTGGATCTTTTGGAGAGAATTAAGTTTGGTTTCACTACAACAACCCCAAACCGAGCAGCAATAACTGAAATGTGGCTCAACAATTCCTCTATACATTTTCTGCAGATCACCTGATGGAAGAAATTTCTTGGCATGCTTAATAAGACCGAGAGCTCGCAGTGCCTTAGCCTTAACATGTTCAATGTGGCGATCCCATTGGAGTTTGTCATCAATTTGAACTCCCAGATACTTAGTATCGGTTATCATATTGATCTTTTGATCACCTATTTCGAAACTAGGCTTAGCTTCAGTCTGTTTTCGATTTTCTGAATATTTGGTCTGGAACCAATAATCAAAGACTGTGTTTTTACAACGTTTAGGGACAATTTATTGCCATGTAGCCAGTTCTGTAAATTCACAAGATCCTGGTTTAGATCATCCTGCAATTTAGAAAGGCATCTCGAGGAGTGTGAAATCGCAGTATCATCAGCGTACATGGTGACCTTTCCTTTGTTTAGGCAGAATGGTAGATCATTTATGTAAACAAGGAAGAGAAGTGGGCCAAGACAGGAACCCTGGGGGACACCACAACCTATAGCGTTAATACTAGAAGAGGTGGAATTTACCTTGCAGAACTGCTTTCTCTCATGCAAATAGGAAGTAAACCAGTCAAGCTCTAGTCCACTTATTCCGTATTTTTCTAGCTTCTTTAGTAAGATATCATGATTCACTGTATCAAACGCCTTTTTTAGGTCAATGAAAATCAAACCAGTGTACTTGCCCCTATCTATATTCACATACCAGTCATTAGTGCCAGCCATAAGGCTGGTGACGACTGAGTGTAAAGATCGAAAACCAGACTGATGCTTGTATATGAGCCTATTACTATCTAAGTAGTCATCTTAGATAGTAATAGTAATAGGCTCATAGATAGTAGTAGTCATCTTGATGAGTTGAATTTGGCACCAAAAGTAATTCTTAGTCTCCGACACAACCAAGAAGTATAACAAATCAAAATATTCCCCGTTAATGAAAAAGTTTCAGATACGCGGCCGTTTTATCAACGTCGAGAGTGAAAGGCTTGGTGGATCGGCGTATTTCGTTTATTCTTACAAGCGGATTTTCTATTTATCAGTCTGACAGAACGGATTTTCGTATTTTGTTTTCTTGGCGGATCACGTATTTTCCCGATATTCTAGCTACGACGTATTTTGGACATAACTAAAACTCTTCAAAGGATCTTCGGATCCTTTCTGTCCTGTGCAGATGGTAAGATAACTGCGTAGGATTATTTAAGGGTACTGAGCAGGAGATATTTTTAGCTTTTCAACGTGCCAGCCAAATTCAACATTACTGCTGAGAGTTTCCACTCGATATGGAAGAGGCGTGAGAAGACAAATACAAATACATATCATGAATGTAAGTGGCCAGTACCGACACATCAACTGGATGGATTTCTGTATTTCGTCGAAAAAAGTAGCGGATTTTCGTAGTTCTTCATTAAAATTAGGTGTATTTTCGTATTTCAATACCCCCTATCACCCCGTACATCAACGCAGGTGTCGTTCTTTATCTAAAGATTGGTCCTAACACACCCAATCGCCTAAAATAAAATCTTCGGCGAAGCAAAGAACTTTGTTGTTTACACTTTTAAAGTCTTCATTCATTGACAAAGTAAAAGAGCACTGTGAATCTTTAACCTATTTCATACTTCATGACTTATTTGAAGTTTCTCCAGTTCTTCGGACCTTGTGCCGAAAGGGCGAATATTCTAAAACAAAAGATACATTCATTGTTTGTCCACCACAACGAAAAACATTTGAAACAAACAAAATATCGTTGAAATGCACCTCTAGCAGACTGAAATAAGGGACCAAAAAATGTAGTAAGCATTGTACTCACTAAGACAACAAAAAGCTCATTCTAATTTGTTGACCTAACAGAAATGCCCCCCCCCCCTCATTCGGAGAGCTACATTGGACAGGGGGTAGCCACTCAGCCCTCCTTCTAAACACTGTCAGCGTTGTATTGGCTAAGACAACACAAAACTCCCTCTGATTCGTTGACCTAAGAAAAAAGTCCCTCTCATTCGGAGGGCTAGATAGGAGATATTTTGCTATTTTCCTTCTAAATGCCGTTAAAATGTACTTTCAGCAGATTGAAATGAGTGATCTAAAAAATAGCTAACGTTGTGTCCGCTACGACAACTGAAAATTCCCTATAATATGTTGACCTGAGAGAAATGTCCCGCTTATTCGGAAAGCTAAATCGCAGTTGCAGTTGCTCATATTAACGATGGAAAAACAGTTCAATGTTTGAATATTTTCATTTACAATATTATTCTCTTTGAGGTTTGAACACCGCTTTGAGTCTTATCTCCGCTTTGATGTTGTCAGGTGTTGAAACTTCGCCCTTTTCTCAAGAACAATTTCAGATGTCGCTGTTTGCGTATCATGTAGGATAAGGCTGCATTTTTCAAGCGGTAAACTGTTTGATCTTCTTCGATGAAGTCAACTTTCTGCAACGTGAGCAAAATCCTTATCTAATGAATTCAGAGAAAATATGTCTGTACTTCAGCATTATGCTTGGGATATCTGCGCAAAATAAGTTGAGAAGTTTCCATTTTATTTTCTGCTAGATTGCTAATCAATTTTACCTGATAAAGTCAGCTTTCCACAATAATATGTCTTTATTTGAGCATTATTCTTGAAATATCCACGCAATATGATATGAGAACTTTTCACATTTGTGATTTCAGTGATTTTTTGTGACTTTCTTTGCGATTTTTCAGTAATTTTTCAGTGATTTGCGATTTTTGTGCTTTTTGCATGTGAATATTTTCTGGTTTTCAGATTAGGATGGATTAGGATTTCGACCAATGCATTTTTCAACATGTTTGGGCGACTCTAATTCAGTTACTCTTTTATATTTCACTGCAATAGTGTAAAACTACCACCAATAAACCACATCAGAAATAGAATGTGTGCAGTTGAAGTCTTTAAATTCATGAACGGTCTTGCGCTACCTGACTTTATGGAATACTTTCAGCCTGTAAAACACAGCAAAGCAACTCGTGGAAATGAACACAATTTATTGCTCCCAAGAGAAAAGTCTGAAGCAGGACGGGGGGTGTTTGCATTCCAGGGTGCAAAGATATTTAATAAAGTCCCCAAGAAACTAAAGAGTGAAACATCTATGTTGAAAATCAAGAATTACTGCAAAGACTTCAACTTTGATTTTTAACATTTTCCTTAGACTAAATTATTGTAGAACTTTTCAAATTATATTGTTGTAAATTGCATATCGAAGGTACATTAAGTTCAAGGGTCCTTGGTTGATAGCAGCAAATTCGTTTTGCTGAACAAGTATACCTGTATGAATATGGCTTTTATTATTATTATGATTATCATTATTATCATTGTTAAACGAACTCTGCCCATATCCTTTAAGTTTGAGTACTTCACAAGCTGTCAAACTGTCATGGCTTTTCAACCTTCAGACAACCCTATCAAAAAAAGCCTTTCATACACTAACCCCAACCCTGTCAGGATTGTTCAGCCTTCAGACAAACCTATCAAGACAACCCACTCTACAAACTTTGTAGTACGACTTTTTGGACATAGTGATCTTTCAAATGAGGTCCTAACACAGCTTTTATTGTATGGCGATGAAAAGTTCTCTTACGACCTCGATGAAACACCGTAACTACAAAGTACCCGTCCTTTTTTGTCTCTATTCGTTTGTAAGTCTGTCGCATATTGGACGGCAGGTAGAGGGTGGTTTTTTAACATAAGTGAAATGAATTTTCAAGATAAGTTTTCTCCATGATTTGACGTCTAATATGCAGTAGACTTAGGTATCAAATCATTGTTATTATCCGTATGTTGTCTTTAGCTGTATAGTTAAAGTTTACTTCGCTTTTCTTTTTTTTCTATTCATGATAAATTAAGATTAAACTTGAATACATACTGTACCGCTCTTGGTGTAAGAAGACACAAGGTCATCTGGCCTACACCAAGAACGGCACTTACAATTTTCAAATACAACTTCAAAAGTAAAGAAAACGAAGCAAAAATTAAAGGAAAGAAAGGGACTGGCAATTCCACGCCAAACTCAAACCATTCTATGGATCTAACCCATATATCGCAGGTCTTACATCAGTTTTGTACCATCACATCGAAACTGATGGTACAATGACGATGGAAGTAAAACGCAATGGGAGAATTTGGATGGTTTGGTGTGAAACTGTCTAGAAGATAGGAAGGAGAGCTGCTAGATAATTGTGTTATGCCAAATCTATTTAATGCTGATCCACAGATACTAACATGCCACCAAAGCGACAGGACAAAGGAAACCTATTCCCTCATCTAGGCAACACGCCAGCACCCACAATCAATTCAACCTGTTTGTTTTTTCGATGTACTCAATCGTTGCTTCAATTATTATCCTTCAATTATCATTAGCTTTTCTTTCTTTTATTCACACAGACAAAGCCTTTCGCTCTTATTTAGCATTAAATTAATTCACCAAGCTTTACTTACATTGTGGACATTTAGACGTGAAATTAAAGTAACAAATAAAACTTGCCTTTTAACTCTGCGGGTAGTTTTTACTGCAGGTTCAAACTGAGAACAACCTCCCATTGTTCCAACAAGCAACAAGGAAATCCAATGGATTTTCCTAAACTTAGAAATGTGCCAAATAACTTCCAAGGCGATTTATTAAGCCACCAGTCATTTCCTGTAATTTATCATGCGTTGCAAAGAAAAAGCAGAAACATATTTGCATATTCCAGCAGTCTGAATGGGATAAATGATAAAAGATCCATGAAGCATCCTTACAGAGTCCCATGATATCTGGTTATTAGGCATCAAAGATAAATGCTGCGGTTTATTGCATCGTCGTGATTTTACTGACCCAATACTAATTAAACGCTATAACTCTTAATGGACATATGTAATTACCATATAATATATAGAAATAGGAGAAAAATGTAAAAAAGATATAGAAAAATGGTGAATTGAGTTGAAAATTCAACTTCATAGTAGCAAACCACTGACGAATGATGTTAAAATAGGATGCGATAGTTTGATTGACATCCTAATGGTAAAAACGATCAGCAGTTGCAGAAAAGGGTAATTCTATGCCTAGGCTTTCAAGTTATAAACTAAACAAATCAAAAACCCAGATAGGTAGGTCGCACTTTGCCCATTCCATAAATAAGTTTTAAGAGCAAACATGGTCGTATATCGAAAGAGGAAGGATGTATCGAAACATCTGCCTTGGGTATTTTGTTTGTTTCATTCAGAAGCTGAGCAGTGAGTGTTTCAAATAAGCCAAAGATACGAGAATTGAATCACTTACAAATCGGCTCCAGAACCAAAAGTATAAAATGTCTGAGGCAGATGTTTAAATACATCTTTCTTCTTTCGATACATGCTTATGCTTTCTCTTCAGAACTATTCATTTTTTTCTACGTTCATATAAAAGTTACAACATACTAACGAACGAATTACAATACAAGATGATAGTGCAAGGAGCATGAAAATACATTGAAACCAAGCAAATATTACACTTAACATCACAATGCGCAATTACACTACTCACTAATAGACCTTTTAGCTATTCTGAAAAAGAATCTCAATCGAATGATATTTTGCAACAATTTTTAGAATTTTCGAATGTGCACAATAGTGATAGAAGCTCTAACGCCACTCGATCGAACTTCGCGTATAAAAATGTATAAAAATAACGCTCGATCCAGGCTCTTTTTTAGAATAGCTAAAAGGTCTATTACATGCCGGGTGCCCAAAAAGGGTAGCAGATTTGATCAAGGCTAGTGTAAAGCATTGAGCTCGTATAAATCGGAAGTCACCTTTGAACTACTCCTTGATAGTTAACTTGAAGATAGATACCTTGTTTCTTGATATTAGAACATTGAGAGAAGTCATTTTGATCTTGAAAGTCCAGATTTTCCTCCATCTCGAAACCAGAGCTTTTAGGTTTTGGCCTAAAGTACAAACGCGCTGTTTGGGGATCTCCTCAAGGACAGACATAGCGTAGAAATTCTGAACAAGGACCAGTGTGCTTAGGTACACATTTGAATGGAAATGTAACAACTAAAAACTGACAAACTTATCAATGAATATAATCACCACTATGTAATCACCAAGGAGTATCTTTCTTCAGTCAAGATGAATTTACAAGGTAGAAACAATTTAAGCACGAGTGAGCACTTCCTTGTGAATTTTTATCCTTTGGGTATACGCGATTGCTTGTTTCGCAATAATTCCAATGATAACAAAAATGCATTTTATTCAAACAAGGAAGAATTGTTCACACCCAAGGGAATTATTTCGCTGATGAATAACTTTTATTCGGTAGGTGTAATTCAAAGGTTTTGTTGAATGAAAGGAGATGTCTCTTTGGGAAAAAAGTTAGTGAATTTGATTTCAAGTTCGATTTGGATTTCCATCAAGAATTTTCCGAAGCACGAGGTTTCTTGCCTGTACTTAGCTATGATTCAGGAGATTCCACAACAAGCGCGTCAACAACTTAGGCCAAAACCCAAAAGCTCTGGTTTAGGGGTGGAGGCAAATCTGAACTTTCGTGGTAAAAATTTCTTCTCTCAATGTTCCAATATCAGCAAACAAGGTGTCTATGTTCAAGTTGAATATCGAGGAATAGTTTGAAGATTATTTCCTATTGATTCAAGCTAAATCCTTAACGCTAGCCATGATTAAATCCGTTACCTTTTTCTGGGACACCCGGTAGTTACACTTCAACTTTCTACAATGCACAACGAGCCAGCTAACCTGGTTTCAGAGCAATTTTTGCGGTTTGCCTTTTTATGATTTGACCGAATTCGTAAAGAGTTTTCTTTATCTGTAGTCGCTAATCGCTTTGTACTTGGGTGAGCATAGGTTTCAAATCTTTAAAAAGCTGGGTGTAAAATTCTATGACCTATTTCTTTGAACTGAACGCCTTCAAAGAAACAAGGGCAGATTTTGAAATACAATAGCATCAGTCGCTTTGGTTCACACCTCAATTCAAAGCGATTAGTGAATGCAGACAAAAGAAATTCTCTCAAGCAGAAATTCAAAACAAATGAAGCTGCAAAGTTGCCCTGAAACCAGTGCGGCAAACTCTCGTTTGGTGCAGGCGAAGGGAGGTTTTTAAGAGAAGGTATGTGCTTATAACGAAAGAAGAAGGGTACAACTAAAGTTCGGTCCCGCGGATTTTGTTTATTTGTTTCAGGAGCAGCGGAGTGACTGCGTACATCTGAACAATAAATGTGCAAACATTTTAATGTCCTCTGCTCCCCTCTGCTCGGTGTCTGAATCAAATAAACAAAATCCGCGAGATAGAACTTTAGATTTACCCTTCTTCTTTCGTTATAAGCACATACCCTTTCTTAAAAACCTCCCCTTGCTCCCACCAAACGAGAATTTGCCTTACTGGTTTCAGGGCAACTTTGCAGCTTCGTTTGTTTTGAATTTCTGCTTGAGAGAATTTCTTTTGTCTGCGTTCGCTAATCGCTTTGAATTGAGGTGTGAACCAAAGCAACTGATGCTAATGTATTACAAAATCTGCCCTTGTTCTTCAAGAAACTTTAACTATTTTACAGTAAATCTGCCGTTGGAATTTTCTGAAATCTTCAATATTCTCAGAATTACGGTGTTTATCAAGACAATTTTCGACAAAAAATTAAAACTATCATAATTTCTAGACCTTTAACACAAGATCAAGAAGATCAAGTAATTTTCAAGAAAACCATAGTTTATGGATGTCTACAATGTGGTATCAAGCAAAACTCTGTCACTCTTCTGGTTTGTGATTTAGAAATTTGATGACGTCACATCATAAAAAGAGCTGGAACATAGAATAGGCTGTAATTTCGACAAATATTCAAGATTTCTGAAAAGTCCAACGGTAGTATCATAGAAAAGTGGCTAAAGTTTCTTTCAACTTATTCAGTTTAAAGAAATAGGTCATTGAATTTTACACCTGCCATTTTTGTAGATTTAACGATTTGGAACCTATGCTACTTGGGTGTCAATCAAAAATAGAGGAACCTATTGTAACATTTTCTGTACATGGTTGCACAATAAAGAAAGTGAAAAGGAACGAAGTTTATCACGGAGCTTGCTGGATAACAAATGATTCTACTATGAAACCTACCGGGTGTCCCAAGAAACAGTTCCCCCCTTTGAACAGTTCCACTGAAACAACCACTGTCTCTTTTTGAAGAATGTAAGCGACAATCTCTTGCTTAAAGGCTTACTTGAATTTATGTAATCATTCCCGAATTTTTTGCTCATCAAAAGACCTCTAAAATATAGATTTTCCGAAAATCTTATGCTGGAAAAGCCTTGAAAAGATGAAAAGTCTAGCGATAGAGATATGTTCCATTCCTTCCAGAGGTGTGAAGGCATATAACCACTTGTGTTAAGGCATATAACCACTTGTCAGTTTCAAAAATTGGTATTCAAACTCGACAATACGCTAAATCGCGGACCACGATACTTTGTCTTGTGTGGTATACCTTTCTTCGAACATCAAGCCAAATCGTATTTATAAGGACAAAATAGACAACTATGATTTTTCTTGGGTCCCTTTATGGAGTTCAAGCTCTATACTGTTGGATTTCAGTTAAAAGGTAGAACTTTCGTGGATTTTGGGATAAAGGTTTAACGATTTCATTGATAACCGGTTTCGGCTCGTTCTTGAAAATTTCAGGTATGCTGTTTTTCAGGAAAATGATTGCGGAAAATCAAAGCGAGCAGATACGGAAATGAAACAAATAATCCTATGTTGAGCATTGCAAAAGATATTTCTTTTGTGATCTTTATAATATAAAATGCACTTTCACTAAAACAACAGCTCAAATAAGGAAACCATTTTATGGGACATCCGGTATCATAAAATTCTCTTTCCAAATCTCTTTTATCAATGATACAAATACATTTTAAGATGATCAAATGTTTGTTCTCGTTAAAGGCAGTCTGCCACGCAATTGATTGGGTGATTTGAACAATGCAAAGAATAGGAAAAATGAATGGCTGCTAATCCTATGACTTTCTACAGCCGTAGAAAGTCAAAAAGAATTAGCCTTCCTTTGTTTCAAATACACAGATTAACAAAGAAATCTGTTGTGTTGAGCTTTGACTTTGTCCCGGCCAATCAGAGACGTGACAGACTGCCTTTAACTGAAGGGTAATAAATGACACGTTGAAAGGACTTAGTGAGTTATACTCTTTTTAGGCAACATCATGATTCTAGCCTAGGAACTTTGTCATTGAGATTTTTTAGTCTCCTTCAAGTCTCCAATGATGTTAGTTTGCAGTTCCTTCTGACATTTGTGGCCATACTGCAGCATAGGTTTCAAATCCGTGGGTGTGAAATTCTATGACATATTTCTTCTACAGGTGAATTACTTACAAAACCTGTTGCTACCTATCCACAATTCTACCGTTGGACTTAGAAATTCTGAATATTTCTTGAAATTATAGCTCCATTTAATGTTTCAGCTGATTTGAGGATGTGACGTTATCAAATTTCCAAATCTTAAACCACAAGAGTGACAGACATTTGCTTGATACCAAATTATAGACATCCATAAACTATGTCCTCTTCGAACTTATTTCGAAATTGCGACAATTTCAAGTTGTTTAAAAACTTTTTTAAATTCTCGAACAAGAAGAAAATGTTCCAATTCAGAAAATCTTTAAGATTTCAGGAAAGTCCAACGGCAGAATTACAGCCAGAGTTTCTTTGAAGCCCTTCAGTTGAGAGGAATAGGTCATTTAATTTTACATCCACCTTTTAAAGATTTCGGAGCTATGTTCCAAATTGTAAGCTTTCTACAAAAAGAGAAATTAATCTGGCCACCACCAGGGCTTTTGTGTGGCATGCTTCAAAACCAAGTTGCCCTAAAATGAGCTAGATTTGCTAATTTCAAAAACAATCACAAGATTAAGAAAAATAATAATGTCTTTGATCTTCTTTAAAAAAGAAATTTGAAGGTTAGGCATGCAATCTAGTTTTGGTAATTTTCAAGCTAGAATCCTTTTTAGGACACCTGGTACAAATTAAACTTTGGAAAGAATCAATGTGATGAATTGACTTAGGACTACAAAATCAGGTTCCCAACTTTACAGAATCACAATAGTAGAAAGGTTTCTGATCGGCGTTACAGCTTTCACTGCACAGTTGCTTTCACATGAGCTACCTTTTATGTCTGCTTCTCACCAGTGGCATAAAATCTTGATGCAGATTTTGAAATTTGATTCCCGTCCACATCTTCAGGACTAGCACCAGAATTCTTGGAGTATGGGTTCATGTTATTCTTGCACTTCATGAAATCTGATTTCACGCGAGTGAGGAGAATCATCGCATTCACTAGGAAGCCTATGAAAAAATGAAAGTTTCTTTTAGGTATCCTTGTTTCGTCAAATATCTTATAGATGTTTTGTCAAATATACTTTATAAAATAAAACTCTAGGACGTTATTGTACCGGGTGTTCCAGAAAGAGAGTAACAAAATTGATCAGGGCTACCGCTAAGAATTTAGCTCGAATCAATCAGAAATAATTGTTAAACTAATCCTCAATAGTTAACTTGAAGATAGATACCTTGTTTGTTGAAATTAAAGCATTGAGAGTAGACATTTTTATCTTTAAAGTCCAGATTTGCCTCCACCTCCAAACCAGAGCTTTCAGGTTTTGGCCTAAACTTCAAAAGCGTTGTTTGGGGAATATCCTCAAGGACAAACATAGCGTGGAAATTCTGAACAAGGACCCGTGTGCTTACGTACACATTTGAATCGAAGTGTAATAACTGAAAACTGACACAAATATCAATGAATATGGTCACCAGGGAAAATTCTTTGAATGAATTCACAAAAAGAAACTATTGAGGAAGAGTTAGCACTCTCAAGGCTCTTATCCTTGTGGATTTTGTGGATCCTTTGTTTATATGTGATTGTTTGTTTGGTAATAATTCCAGTCATAAAAAATACATGTTATTCAAATAATGAAGATTTTTTGACACCCCAGGGAATCATCTCGCTGATGAATAACTTTTATTCGACAGATGTAATTCAAAATAAACAGAGATGTCTCTTCGGGACAAAATTTGTGAAATTGATTGTCAAATTCCATTTAGAATTCTATTAAGAATTTTTCCGAAGCACGAGGCCTCTTGCGTGTACTTCGCTGCGATTCAGAAAATTCCACAACAAGAGCGTTAACAGCTTAGGCCAAAATCCAAAAGCTCTAATTTTGAGGTGGAAGGAAAGCTAGAATTTCAAGATAAAAGTTTCCTCTCTCAATATTCTAATATTAACAAACAAGGTATCTATCTTCAAGTCAGCTATCGAAGATTAGTTTAAAAATCATTCAAGTTAAATTCTTAGTGCTGGCCCTGATCAAATCTGTTGACTTCTCTTCTGGGACACCCGGTACTTCCTCGCATAACATTTCAACTGATCGCAAATGATATTCGCCTCGCAAGTTTTCCTACTTGCAAATCAAGTATCCACAAAATGACGTTACGCATGGAAATTTGTCGGTCTTAAAGCAATTAGGCAGCCTGGTACCAGATGAGTATGAAAAACAATCCCGATTGAAACGACGCTGTTTCTTGGGTATCAAGACCATAGCATTATCAAATGTATTATTTATGGGTGGACGTATTTAAATCCATTCAAAAGTTTATCTGATATAAGCTGGTCACTCCTTTGAGAAACTATTACTGGTTTTCTCACGAGAGCCGCTTCAAGAAACCTTCAAGGCAATCATGACGAATCATTCTAATGTACCGAGTGAGTCAGAAAAAACGTGGGGCGTTTGGCGGACTGTGACGTCAATTTAGCCATCTGATTGTCGTGAACTAAATTTTTCCATGAAGCCAAAGGTCTAACTTAGATAAAAAACCTTGCCCCATCGAAATCGGTCATTTGGTGCAGTTGTTAAGGACGATTTGCTTTCGTAAGACCTTGTATGGGAGTCTTGCAAACTGGTGAAATCCTTTGCAAAGCCCCTTCCATTTTTTATCTTAGCAAAAGTTACTTGTGCAGGTGGTACTATCAGAGGGGGGGGGCGGGGATGAAATAGCCAAGAGATACTATTTGCTCCTCTGGGATGTCTCAGCATAACTTGCCCTGCGCGAAAAATATGTTTGAATGACACTAACAATGCGCACTTCTTTGTCTTGCGAAGAAGTTTCCTCAAGTAGATCAACGCTCTGTAAATCGTAATGGGACTTCTTGCAGACAACACTTTTTCCTAAAGCCTAGTGCGCACTAGGTCTTTTGAATCCTTAAGGTCGTGTAGAAAGACCCAAAGGACGAAGGACTCAAACTCCGAGTCTTTGTCTTTTGGGTCTCTCTGCAAGACTACAATGACCCAAACAACCTAGTGTGAACCAGGTCTAACTATGTCAGTATCCCCTGATAATACCAAATGTACCTGCAACTCTGGTAAGGCTAAAATGCTGAAGGGGCTTGGCTAAAGATTTCATCATTTTGCAAGACTCCCATACGACGTCTTACGAAGAAAAACTTTTTTAACAAATGCATCAAATGACCAATTTTGACGGAGGAGGGTTTATAATCTAAGCTAGACTCTTGGCTGCTCGGAAAGGTTTAGTTCACGTCAATCAAATGGCTAAATATGGCGTCACAATTCACCAAACGCCCCACGTTTTTCCTGACTCACCCAGTATATATGCCTCACAGCAATGACTAGAGGATGACATCACTTGGTTTGCTCTCAGGGATGATACTCTATCAACCCAAATAAATGACACGAGCTGAAGCATAAAAAAGCCATTGTTCGAATGTAAAAACTGTGGTCGCAATTTTAGGCCTGTTTTAAAGGTTTCTGAAACAGGCTTCCTTGGAAAAATCTTTTGATGACCTTACCTTTTCAACAATGAATAAGCAACGTTGGCCGTGATAAATGCCAAATAATGTCAGAGCACTCCAGACTTTGACCAGTGACCTATAAATGAAATATATAAATCTGGTTAATGTAACGTTTGTAGATATGAGATGAGACCACGGCTTTTTCTTTTATAAGAAACTTGGGTCAGTTCATAGTACGTAAAGTTTTGAAATTCTGCATTAAAATTTTCGATTTTTACTGCTGAGGGCTTCTAAATCCATATCTTATATTTTTGGTTCAAAAATGTATGATGTGGGTTTCTACCATTGCCACCCGTTTGTTCCTAGATATACAGCATTATGTTAAAGTAAGAAAAACAGTTTTATTACGCTTAAAATGTAAATCATAATGAAAATTATTGAGGTTCATGACAATTTTGCCATGAGATTCCTGAATCTAGTTATTCTCTCTGCTTTTCAAATTATCTGTTAGATTTTCTTACATTTTCAACCATCATGGCCAGTTTCTTGCAAAGATCATTCAGTTTTCTTGTCAGTTTCTTGGATTACTTAAGGGGGATCCTCTGTTGTAAAATGCGCAAATCGCATTGACATGGAGGACTATAAAGCATTGGGCCTTTGGAAATACTGTTGTGGAAAAACAGACGAAATCATAGTCTACGCGTACAGGGTGTCCCAAAAAATTGTGCCCGATTTGTGTTGCTGTTACGGAGGAGCCGGACATTCAATTATCCCGGTTTTTGCACAGTTACATAGGTCAGGCTTCAACTTAGAGTTTGAGACCTTGTATGAGTAAGCTGGCACGTCGTTGCAAATTTATCGTAGAGAAAAGGCAAAATAGTGGTCGCTTCAACAACAGCACTTCTGTTGCTCTCCAGCAATGCCAAAATCAAGCAAGTTTCCTAAGCAATGGTTCTGGCGTCAAATCAAAACTTTTGCTAATTATATCAAAGAGTTTACAGTGTTTTCTATTCACAAGGGGGCACTTTCTATCTTTTAAAAAATGTGGTGAAAATCTCAATACGATGCCAAAGCCCATTCTTTGAGAGTTTAATTTATTCTGACATTACTGGAGAACAATAGAAGTACTGTTTTAGAAGCAACCACTTATTTTGCCTCTTCTCTGCCATAAATCAGCAACCGTTTCGTCAGATTCACTCAAACAAGGTCTCAAATTCTAGGTTTAAGCATGACCTAAGCAACTGTGCAAAAATTGACGTGATTGGATCTACAGCTTCTCCATAGTAGCCACACATACAGGGCACAATTACTTTGGGACACCCAGTAGATAGGCTGCCAAAAGCACAGCTTAAATACTAGCACTTGGGTGACAAATATTTTAGACTGCGTTCATACGATGCCGGCACATTTTGAAAACGGTGAAAAATGTGACGGCTGCAAAATTTGAGCTAGCGTTCACACGATGCCGGAACAATTTGAAACGGTCGGAAATTTGTCAGTAAAAAGCTGGTTGCAAGACTTTGATGCCATAGAAAGGTATCAACCATACGACCCAAGTGTCAATCAGTCTTCTTCCAAAAACGTCGAAAATTGTTCTATTTCAAAATTTTCAAGTGCTTACACGATGCCGTTTCCAAAATGTGCCGATTAGAGTTCCGTTTTCAAAATCTACCGTTTTCAAAATCTGCCGGCAAAAAATGTGCCGTTTTCGTGTGAACAGGAGGCCTATCCGTCGAATTTTTCACCGTTTTCAAAATGTGCCGGCATCGTGTGAACGCAGTCTTAATGATCTTATGCGTGAAATCTATTGTCCCAAATGTCTCAAGGAAAATCGGATCCTTTTAGTAATATTCGGCCGTTCCATTTTCTACAGCTGAATGCTCAAAGTTCGGATAATTTAGTTTCCCTTTGGAGGCAATTTGAATAGTTGTAATTGTTCTATAATTGTATTGGTATTGGTATTGTATTGTATTGTATTGTATTGTATTGTATTGTATTGGTCTGTAATTGTTCTGTACTTGTAATTTTTTTATCAATGATAATTTAAAAGTAAACAAATACAATACAATATTCTGTGCCGTCCATAGCAGAAATAGACATGACGTCATCTGGTTCTGGCTATGAACGGCACTTAACAAATCCTTCAACAACAGTCAGAAAGAAAAGAAAAAAATAAATATATAAGAAGAAGAAGAAGAAGAAGAAGAAGAAGAAGAAGAAGAAGAGGAAGAGGAAGAGGAAGAAGAAGAAGAAGAAGAAGAAGAAGAAGAAGAAGAAGAAGAAGAAGAAGAAGGAGAAGAAGAAGAAGAAGAAGAAGAAGAAGAAGAAGAAGAAGAAGAGGAAGAAGAAGAAGAAGAAGAAGAAGTAGAAGAAGAAGAAGAAGAAGAAGAAGAAGAAGAAGAAGAAGAAGAAGAAGAAGAAGAAGAAAAGAGACAAACAAAAAAATAAAAAGAGCAAAAACAAAAAATTTAAGCACTCTGTGCACCATGACATAATCCCGCCTCCCACTTTGACAGACGCTAACCCTCTATTTGTATTTGTAATTATTGTAATTGTTGGAATTGTTCCTAACGGAATTGTTCTCTGACTTATTTGCTTTGTCTCTTGGAATTATTCAACATGCTCAATTAAACGTACCATAAGGGAATGTCGCAATGATGTACAGTTAAAGTGAAACGTAAAATTAAGGCCCCTGGGTGAGGTTTTCGAAGTCTTTTGAAACTTTTTGGCTTAAAGTAAGGCTTTCGAAGCTGCGGTTATCGATAGATTGACGAAAGGGACTCAGTTGTTGTTGCTGTTAAAAATAATGGGGTTCTTGGTGGATGTTAGAAAGAGGCGCTTCGAGGGGGCTGGGTAAAAATTACGTATATAAATCCAACGGTTAACCCATCAAATATAAGAGATTTTCAAAAGAGTCAGTTAACTAAACTTGAAAAGAGAGACCACGATTTCGATAGAGGATTTCCCAAAAATTTTTCAATGTTTGATTAAGTACTGTACAAAATTTATACAATGAAAGCACTGTGTGGCAATAAACCCATTTCCTAAGATTCTAAATCAATTCCAGACACAAGGAAATTGCAGAACCATTGAAAATTAACGATACAAGACTTTCAATCTGTTGGTATTTATAGTGAACGTAGCATGGAGCTGTCTGCTATTATATCTAAAATACAAGACATCAAATATGGAGTGCCTCAGGGCTCCTGCCTTGAACCACTGCCATCTTTGATCTACAATGGCTGCCAAAGTCCTTGGAACACTTAAGCCATTTCTTCATAATCCGCATTTCTAACCATATAGCTATCAGGTTTGAATACCCCTCACACCCGAAACAATGTTGATTTAAAAGGTCACTGTCCCAACATTCCAGCAGAGTCGCGGATCGTCCTGTCATCCCAATTTTTTAACCACAAAACAACAGTGTTCTTAGGGGGGGTGGGAATCACAAACAAGGCAAAATCAGCGAAGGCGTTCCAAGAATTTTGGCAGGCATTGTATATCAATGGCTTACCGTTTGCCTTACAACGAACTAAGGTCACAATGTATGCAGATGAAACAAGCATTTCCTATCCCTCAACATCTGTCTCTGATCTGTGCAATGCCATTAAGTCAGTTCTTCAGAATCTTAGTTTGTGGCTTCAGGGAAATACGTTGTCTCCTAATGTCGCAAAAGCATAGAGCATAATCCTTGGTACCGCACCTATCCTCAGAAGACTAGATTGCAGTGATTAAACTACTTTTCAGCCTGCGTGTAGACTTTACAAAAATACGCAGGGTAGGATGGGATAATTTGGGTCTACGGGGTAATATGGGTCTATTTGCGATTTCACTGTTAAAGCAATCGTACAGGTACATGTACCCCAAAAACTAAGGTACCCCAAAAACCACAAGGTCAGTTGAAAGGCAATATCTATAGAAGATCAACATACAACATAAAACTCTTACTGATCAATGATGCTTAGGTAACTGGGCTACCTAAAAATGTAGGTTTGCCATGAATAAATTGGATTTAAAAAAAAATTATAGGGTGTAAACGCAAAAATTTGAACTTGAAATTTTACAGATTATTTCTATGAACGAGTAGCAAGTCGCAAATTCTTACTATAAGTTTGCAAACCAGTGTTTTTCAGTATCTTTCATGTGTCCTCTTGCCAGAAAAGCACAATGGTTACCTTGCAATATAGTGAACCTATTGAATGGGCATCCTGACTTTGGTGATTTTTTGTGTGGTTTTGGGGTACATTTCACTGAAACATGGAAAACACAAGTACAGGGTGTGGTGTGCCACAGAGAAACCAAATGAAATTATGTATTTTCAGCAAAATCACATCTATATTTATATATTATTAACACTCTCTGAAAGCAATTAACATAAGGTATTTGTCCACATAACAAAATATCTTCTGAAAGTCAAGGTTAGAATGGTCAAGTTTTTAACAAAATTAACAAAATAACAAATATTTCCTGAAAGTCTGTAAACAAACAGCAAGTAAATTTTCCATTTTTCAGCAAAATAACGAACACATCTTCAAGACAATCAACATACAGTTGGTAAAATGGTATATGTCTCAACAAAATAATAAACATTTTATGCAATTCAATTGACAGACAGTTAATTAAAATTGCCCATATTTTAACACAGTAACAAAAATATCTTTCTAAAAGTCAATCAACATAGGTATTTGCTGTCCAGATATTATTAACTAACCAATCACTTTAGAAGACTTCTGTTAATTTTGGATACCACTGGAAAGTTACTCTCATTTGAGGTTACTCTCATTTGAGGTTACTTTGAGGTTAAACCATTTGAGGTTGCTCTCAAACATTTTGGGGGTGATAAATGAAACCTCTGAGGTGGTTATAAGTCTGGTAGACTCTAAAATGAATGCAGTTGTGAAATTAAAAGCAAGGAAAATTTATCCATGGAATAGAAACATCAAAACTTTTCATTATTTATGAAAAAATTACCAGGAACATTGATATTCTCAAATATTTTGATACTTTATACTTGGAAAAAGCATGCACTTTGTAATTGCTGGTAAATGAATAACACAGTTCCTCTCTGTTAGGTCGGATTGTCAGCAGATTTCAAAATATATGCAGAATCAAGAAAAATAATGCTTTTGAAGATTGATATGCTGCAAACGGCTTGATAAGTGAAAAACTAATGTGGTTTTGGGGTACACCCCATGCGGGTTTTGTGGCACATTAGATACTTCCACTGAAAATAAGTTTGCAGCTATACTTTCTATCCATTACTGATTTATAATGATGACTTCTTCCCAAATATCACAGTGATAGGTGCATCAGCTGTAATCTTTTCCGTGTTTTTGCTTTTGTGGTTTTTGGGGTACATATAGTGAAAAACAAGAAACTTTGTCACATCAGTACTCGGTCAATCTTAGGCAAAAAATAATAATACCCAACGGGAAGACCTCGTTTTCTGCAGCCCTTCATTGACACAAAACCATTTTTGAAATCAACTAGTAGGAAAAAAATTATAACCACACGCTTTTTTTGTGGCTTTTGGGGTACATGTACCTGTAAGTTGAAGATTTCGATTCACGATTCCGAGGGTGTTGAAATCTATACTTGTAGGAGTTGTTTAAGTGGTGTCGAAGAAATATTTGATAATTTCTCGTGCTTCAGTTTCCAAATTTTTACCGGCGTAAACTTTTACCATGATCTGGCAGCGTAGAAAACTTTCGAATTATACCAACTTGCGACTTATTTTTGCCAACAAATTATTATCAATCTGATGCTCAATCATCTACAAAGGTGCTGAACTGTCTTCGGCATTTTTTGCGATTCGGTATATTCTATTTCGATTATTTTGCAAGTTTGGTCTTTTGGGTAATTTGGATCTACTGGGATTTAGTTACGAGTTGCGTTATGCAAGACTCCAAAACAAAATGGAAGCAATATTGCAAGCAAATGGACGCATACATCGCAAACAGCATAAGGTAAACTTTTCCGTTTACGTGTTAGTGGTTTCAGCACAAGACACACGGACTCACTTCTTTTAAAGTTTATTTCGAAGAAAACTTTGTTTCCATTTTCATCTTCCAGAAAGGGCCTGGCATTGCAATATGCGCTGATGGTGGTACGACTTATTTTTAATGTTCTCAGTCCAAGTTTTCAGGCCTTTGGCTGCGAAACTCTGAAAATTCAATCACAGTTATCAATAAAAGTATTCTAAAATTCTACTTTATCGAACGTACAATACTCCTGATAAAATATATATTGGTTTTCTCGAATAGACCCAAATTTCCCGCCGACAGGTTGAATGACACACAAAAGTGAGGAAAGTAAAAATTTGTACAAAAATATTCAAACTTCAAATTGAAGAAGGGGAACAAGAATCCATTAACGACGAAAGGCTTAATCAAACCAAAAAACCAACCAAAAAAATCTTCGATGTTTCTAAGGAGTTTGTGAGGTTACTGTATCTATTTCGGAAATTGCCTATTTTAGACTTAAAATACTACACCTTACCTAGCGTCTGCGCAATGACGCACGATTCGCTGTTTTGAAGAGTCAGTAGAGCCAGTCCCGCATGTGCCTGCGGGTAAAGAACAACCTCGTTCCCAGGGTGTTTTTACGTCATACGCTGATCACGAAGCCGAATGAACACCCTGGTACACTTCGATCAAATTTGCCCAGAAAATGGGCAAAGTTGGAAGCCATCATGGATTTCACCGTTGCCTAGGTAACGCCAATCGACGGAAAATGGCGGTTGCTCTGGTGCTAATTCTGAAGAAGATGAATGGAGAAATTGAAAACAAACACTTTGAGGACCTTATTTGAAGCTTTTTGAAGGTATTCTAAACAATAATCTGGAGTCAGCAAGTGTGTTTAAATGTGAAAATAAGCTCGGTTTGTTTGGAGCGAAAAAGGGCCTAAGTTGCAAATTCGGGAAACTTTCACCGCAGTTCCAAAAATAACATGGATCGTCATTCTTCGAATTTCGGAAATAAGTTGCAAATGATGGTCGGAATATGTAAAGAATGTGGTTTTACGTCGAATTTTGACATGCTGAGGTCGTTTGCCCCGCGCAGAACGGAGATACGGCGCAAAATGGTGAACAGTTAATCAGATTGCCGAACGGCCTTTTGCATCCTAGAGTAGATGTAGAGCAACCAACTCACTCTGGGAACGAGATTGGGTAAAGAAGCAATACTCTGATGATGCAGGAGCAATCAGTCATATAGAGGCGCCATCTGGAACAATGCATTCTGCTGAATAATGCTTTTGAGAAAAGCAAAATATGTTTTCATTAGCTATGGGACAATGAGAGTCGGGGGCACACGAGAGTATTGTTTCAAAGAAAAAAACATTGAACCAGGCGTCAACACCCATACTTTAGCTATCTCCGTATCTGTGAAGTTTGCACGCAGGATATCAATTTTCCCCTCTTTGCCATAAATGACAAAAGGATTGAATCCACGGGTAATATCAAATATCTTGGGGTACAAATTGATCTGTCACTAAATTGGAAAGAGCAAATCAACGTTGCTATCGGTAAGATGTCACGAGGAATAGCAATGCTCAAGTACTCTAAGAGGTGTCTTTCGGCATAGCAGACCCGAAATTTAGATATTACTGCTCTGTTTGGGGATGTGGTGCTGATAACATTAATATCAAAACTAGGGTGGCTAAAAGTCAAAGAAATGATTGACTTCGAAACAGCTTGCATAGTATATAAAGCCTTGCGTGTGCTTGCACCTCCCTACATGAAGTCGACGTTTCACAAATTGTCAGATTCTTGCGATCGGACCTTACGTACTACTAGTACTGACCTCAGGATTCCACTGTGCAAAGCCTCAAATGGGCAGCGGAGCTTTTAGTGCGGAGGAGTTACTGTTTGGAACCGGTTGGGCTGGGAAACCAAAACTATTCCTTTGATAGCTACTTTCAAAACGAAATTAAAACTTTTTGAAAGATCAAAGAGGTTGATAATCTAAATCAACGCTCAGCACATACGTTTGACTTCAGATTCCTTTTCTTT